>CM060410.1:121664961-123029806 GCA_030545235.1 Helianthus tuberosus | reverse complement strand
TTCACCGAAACAGGTTTAACCTTATCGTATTTATCTCAAATTCTAGAATGTTAATAGTTTACCCATATTATACAAGTCCTAGTACTTGTTGGGTTTAAACTACATTCTAATCCGGTCATCGCTTAATCTAGCGTATCGTACTGTTTATTTTGATACTTTAAGCTAGCCGGTCTAAGTCTATGACTTAAATAAGACCCGTTAGCATTCTAATTGGTTATTTATACCATCATTCCAGACTATAGCCTTCCGGTAAATTGTTACCTACGCTTACTTAATTGAATACAACTGAGTTATTATATCTTGCATTATAAAACGATTGCTAGCTCAGGTAAATACTCTTAACCTATTTTCCCTATGCGGGCTTGGGATACGGTAAAATATTTACCGCATGGTCGGGTATAGGATTCAAAGACCAATGTTTCGGGAAATTCAAATAACCATTTTAATTCGTATTGCTTAACTTAAAGATTGGGGTTAATGTGACCGTGTCCTGGTTATCCTTGACTCATTTAATTGTAAGTGGCCACTACCTAAGCGCGGGGTGTAGGCATACACCTGACAGATGCAATATGGTTCATCATATAATTTTATAACCCAATACGAGTCATGCCCAATACGGGTGTTCCCAAATAAGGGAATGAGTTATAATTTTTATACCCAATATGGGTTTCCCAATAAGGGAACAAGTGGTGTGTCGGTTAATCATGAACCAACATAGTTTCTGGGACCTACATGTATGTTAAGTTATGGGAAACTAATAACATGAGATATAGTTTGTCCCAAGTATAAAAGATTTTTCGTGCCTTGTACACCTAAATCAATTTTTGAAAATGATTTCAAAATGTGTCAGTTGATTGTATTTACCAGTGAAAACTGACGTATATTCAAAAGACTAAGTGACATGTGCAAATACGTAATTAGGCTGGAAGCTGCTCAGTATTGCTAAATGAGGAATTTGCAACTCCTTCGCATAAGCCTATAGTCAGATGTTCTTCTTTTGTATATAATGATCCGCCTGTGGATTATTATTACAAGCTCGTCTGTACTTATTACTTTGGTATTTTCAGACAATTGAGTTGTAATAATATTTTATATTCCAAAGACTTCTGCTATGCTATTATGTGTATGTTTGACTATGATGATACCAATCCTACGTCACGATACTCCCTACCGGGCCCACCAGGCTGAGGTGTAAATATCGGGGTGTGACAATACATAGACCATAAAAGTCTCCAACATCTATTTAACCAAAAGGAGTTGAACATGCGACAACGCCGCTGTATGGAAATGCTGAATGATTATAATTGCGAGATTCGCTATCATCCTGGAAAAGCAAATGTGGTTGCAGATGCGCTGAGTCGCAAGGAAAGGGTTAATTCGATTGAATGCGTAAAAGCAAGCCCTGTTAGACGCAAACATTCCTAGCGAGGGATTGGGTGGAACTGTTGATTAGTTGTCACCTGGGAAAGATGGAATTCTTAGATTCAATGTTCAAATCTGGATTCCAATCTTTGGAGGACTTAGAGATCTAATCCTCCAGGAAGCGCATAATTCCAAATATTATGTTCACCCTGGAGGTGACAAAATCTATCAAGATTTAAAGAAGAACTATTGGTGGATGGATATGAAGAAATCTATAGCCACCTATGTAGCTAAGTGTCTGCCATGTTCACAAGTTAAAGCTGAACACCAAAAGCCGCCAGGACTTCTACAACAGCTTGAAATTCCCATGTGGAAGTGGAAAATGGTAACTACGGATTTGATTACCAAGTTACCTAAGACCAAACGTGGCAATGATACGATATGGGTCATCGTTGATAGACTGACGAAGTTAGCTCATTTCTTGCCCATTAAGGAGAAGTATAGATCCGACAAGTTGCCTAAGTTATATGTGGACGAGATGGTGTCCCTGCATGGTGTGCCCGTATCTATTGTATCTGATAGATATACTAGATATACTTCTCATTTCTGAAAAAGTTTCCAGCAATCATTAGGCACAAAATTAAACTTCCGTACGGCTTACCATTCTCAGACTGGTGGACAGAGTGAGCTCCAAACTTCAGAAGACATGCTTAGGGCATGTGTGATCGACTTGGGTGGTAGTTGGGATGACCATCTCCCCCTAATAGAATTCTCCTACAATAATAGTTATTATACAAGCATCAAGGCTACTACTTTTGAGGCCTTATATGGGAGAAAATGTCGAACGCCCGTTTGTTGGGATGAAGTTGGGGAAGCCCAACTAACTTGACCAGAGATAGTCCTAGAGACCATGGATAAGATTGTGCAAATCCGTGACCGTCTCAAAGCTGCCAGGGATAGGCAGAAAAGCTATGCTGACAAGAGGCGTAAACCTCTTAAGTTCCAAGTAGTGGACAAAGTTTTGTTAAAAGTATCACCCTGGAAAGGTGTAATGCGTTTCGGTAAGAAGGGCAAGTTGAGCCCAAGATATATAGGACCATTCGAGATAATCGAATGTGTCGGATCAGTAGCTTATAAGCTAAATCTGCCGAAGGAGCTTACTGGAATTCACAATATGTTCCACATATGTAATTTAAAGAAATGTCTAGCCAATGAGTCGCTAGAAATGTCACATCAAGATGTACAGATTGATGAAAACCCGAGGTTTATTAACCGATTTCGATCAAGGATCGACGGGTTAAGAAGCTCCGATGGATTAAATGGGATGCCCGTCGAGGCCCCGAATATACATGGGAGGTTGAGTCCACTATGCGACAAAAGTACCCCTATCTTTTTTAATAAAATCTTGAGGTCGAGATTTATTTTAAGGGGGGTGAGGATGTAACACCTCACAAATTTGTGTCAGGTCATGTACTGACACGTGTCCATACTTTCATTTGTGCCAAATGTTGGACGAGATGGACTATTTTTTCCAATTAATGAAAGTTTGAATGTGGAGGGACTAAAGGTGTCAACATGCAAATTCTTTGCCCCTGATTGAACCTTTAGGGACCGCAAGCTTAAGTGCTTACGGTCCGCAACGCATCATTTATTTTTTGGTAAAAGGCTATCTATACGGACCGCATGGCCGTATACTTTACGGTCCGCAAGAGATTCAATTCTGTGGGCGACAGACCCGCTTACGGACCGCAAGAGCCGACTCCATATGGTCCCTAAGGACCACTGCTGGCAGTTTGTTTGTTTGTTTGGAGCCCAAGTATTCATGCATGTTTGCCACATAATCGAACTTCTACGCATTCAAGCTGGTCTTGACACGTCCCTATACACCTGGAGTGATCCTAGATCACCTCCAACACCTGTAATGATCATGTTTAAGCCTCCACAACTATAAATAGGAGTGTAGTTGCAACACTTTCACTTACACCATTTCTTCAAACACTCCTCTCTCTCAATCTGGAAGTTCCTAATCCTAAAGGAGCATCCTGCTGAGTTCAATTCGTTCCAAGGATCACTTGTAAGTGTTCCTATCTAGTTCATTTTCGTTTTATAGGCTTTTATAGCCAAAAGTCAAGCAAAATTGATTTTTGCGTTAACTTTAAGTTTAGACCATTATGGTCCAGCCATTGTTCGAATTAAACATGGCTACGTGATCGTAATTAGGTAGGGGTTAATCCCTCAAAAGGGCACCTCCTGAAAATCACGTTAACTTGGTCAAATGGCGTGTTAAAGTTGTATTACTTAAAAAGTCAAAGGGCAGTTTTTCGTAAACTTTATAAAGTGATCTTATAAATGTTATACCCCATGTTTTTGACACTTAATCAGTTGGTAATTAATATTAGAACATGTATCAACATGTTCAGCCTGTCATTTCCAGTTTTAGTGTCGGTTCGCAACCGAAAGTCGAGTAGTTTGACTTCTTATTTAACTTTGGATTTTGATTCGATTTAGCATAGTTAGCTACTGAATTTAAGTTGTATTATGATCACATTATAATGTAGGATAACCCTCTGAGGCTCTACTACTTGATCATAATCAGATTCTGAGTTTTTATACAAGTTTCTATAATATGTCTAATTATGACCAAATTGCCCTTTTTGCATAAAAGTTGGTTTTATTCAATGATGAACTTGCAAAACAAAATATCTACAGAATTTTATTATAATTAACATATTTTGGTATATCAAATCTGTTCATAACCTGAGTTTTGATACAAGATTGTAAATTATGTTATAATATGACCAAAATGCCCTTTTGGCGCTTAGTATGGTTTTAAACCATAACTATCATACAAAATCTATTACCTACTGATATTATAACATAATTAAGGTATTTTTACAGAATGTACTTTTTCATAAATCAGATTTTTATGCAAGTTCTCAAAGTATGTCACATAATGACTAAAATGCCCTTATGGTGCATAACTTGGTTTTAAACCATATTGTTTATAAAACCTTGGTTACCTACTGACTTGGTAACATATTTAAAGTATATTGGCATATAGAACTTGTTTATAACTCATCCGGTTACCCGATATCGCTTATACGCGTACGGTTAAGCTTATGTAACTAGTTTACGTCAGTTTACCGAAATGGGTTAATTCTTATCATTTTTATTTCAAATTCCAGAATTTATATTGTTTACCCATATTATACAAGTCTTAGTACTTGTTGGGTGAAACTACATTCTATTCTGGTGATCGCTTAATCAAGCGTATCATACCGTTTTCATTAATTTAAGTTAATCTGTCCAAGTCTACGACTTAAATAGGACCCGTTAACATTCTAATTGGTTATTATACCATTCATTTCAGACTAGGGCCTTCCGGTAGATTGCAACCTACCTTACTTTATTTGTTAACGGTTGTGCTTATTGTTTCTTGCTTTGTAAGACGTAATTAAGCCAGGTAAATACTCTTAACCTAATTTCCCTATATGGGCTTAGGATACCGTAAATTATTACCGCTTAGTCGGGTATGGGATCATATGTCGAATTGTGCCTACAAAATCTTCATAACCCATTTTAATCTGTTTTGTCTGATAACTTAAACAATGGGGATTAACATGATTGTGTCCTGGATATCCTCGGCTCATTTAAGTTACTAATGGCCATGACTAAGTACGGGGTGTAGGCATACACCTGACAAATGCTAATGCTATTATAAAAAAATTTTCTTACCCATATTGAGGATACCCCTTTGTGGGTTAAAGTGGCGTGTCGGTTAATCATGTTATTCAGTTTCTGTACCGGACTCCATGTGTATTGACATGCATCTAAAACTGTATACACGATCATTTTGAATTGTCCCAAGTTATTTATGAAAATACATGTGCCTTGTGCACTTAAAACATTTTTGAAATGTTTTCAAAATGAGACGTTTATTTGTATTTACCAGTGTAAACTGACGTATTTTCAAAAGACTAAGTTACAGGTTGCAAGGATACGTAATAGGCTGGAAGTTGCCTGGTAATGCTAGAAGAGGAATTTGCAACTCCTTTGCATAAAGTCTAGTAGTCTGTTATCTCATTTATGTACATTTTCCGATCCGCCTGTGGATCTTTTATTACAAGTTGTCTTTATTATATTTTGAACACTCGGACAATTATGTTTGTAATAGTATTTTAAATCCAAGACTTCCATTGTGCTATCTGTGTTTGTGTATCTTGATATTAATTTAGTCACGATATTCCCCATCCGAGCCTACTGGGTGTTGTTAAAATATCGGGGTGTGACATCGGATTTCGAAATAATGCCGGAAACAAAGCCCGGATCTGACTAGATCTGTCGCATCGAAAGTTAAAACAAGTCGTCGTCACGTTGTCGTGTGGCTAGAAACTTTTCCGGTATTAGATGAATGTTTTGGGTGAGATCTGCATTTGGCATGAGAGAGAGAGAGGTGAGGTAATTCGAATGTGTGTTTTGGATAAAGAAAAAAGTCTGTCAAGACTTTAAAGAGGGAGAAAGTTGGGTAAAGGAAAAAGTCTATCAAGACTTTAAAGAGAGAGAAAGAGGACACTGACTTTTAGGGTAAAATTACTTGGCTGCCCCTCTATTAAAAAATTAAAAGTTTTCATGTGTCAAATTTTGATTGGTTAATGTGGGTTCTCATGATTTTCACAAGTAGAGGTGGTTCTTCCTTGAACTAGATCCTAAATTATTATAAAATCAAATGTTACAAGATGGATTCAACGAAACGGGATTTTGCGGACTACTTAGTTAGTTGAGGGCATCATTAAATCTGACTTATAATAAAATACTCTAATTAATGCTACACGTCATTCTCTCCTTTACTTTACTATTTTAAAATATTTTTTATCCATATCCTACTAACTTATATTACTTATAATAAAAGAAATTCCATTTTTAATACAATATATTAATTTTTAGTCATATGTGTCGTCATAATCATCTAAATCTATACTATCTATAATAAGAGATTATGAGCTGATGTAAATCTGCTTACTTGTCAACTTCTAAGCTATGCCATATGGACTTGCTGATGTCATAATTCCCTTTACAATATTTAGATATGTATAAATGTATAAATCTTTTTAAAATATATAATCAACCACTGATGATTCAAAATCAAAATTATGGCTCCAAATTCAAAATTTAAATTTATGGCTCCAGATATATAACCTATAATCTTATTCAATTAATTACCCTCTCTATCAATTTCTCTCTCAACTCTCTCTCTCTCTAAAATTCACAGTCTTTTGAAACACAAATCATTCGGTTCACAGTGTTTTAAACGCAATACTCTTTCTTCTTTGGCAAGAATCTGGAATTATCTCAATTTCTTCTTCATATCGAAATCTTCTGCCCTAATTCTCTCTGCCGTCCTTCCGCCTTACGAAATCTTCATCACAAAGGTACAATTCCATCTCTTTGGTGTCACACCCCGATTTCCACGTGTCACCGGTGGGCCCGGTGGGGAGTATCGTGACGTCATGGTTGGCAACATAATAGTCAAACAACACAATATTATTAAGCACAGCGGAAGCAATTTAAAATATGATACAACCGAATTTATTATTGTAATATCATATGTCACAATATTCGGAAGTTTATCCACAGAAGGATCGAACATAAAATGGAAACAATAGTTCAACAGACTTTTAGGCATCTTAAGCTTGCGAGACTTCTATTGATGCTAAGGAGACATATCCAGCCAATTTCGTATAGTACCTGCATTTAGCCTTTTTGGAAAATACGTCAGTTTACACTGGTAAATACATTCAACTGACTCATTTTGGAAAAAGAGTTTGTAAATTGTTTTGAATGCACGTGGCACAAAATATCTTGACACATTGATTAAAATGCACAGAGGCAAAATTAATCTTTTTAACTTGGGAGAATTATTTAATATTATAATCTTGTGAACGATTTACATGTTACTTATGCGTTCAGTAGCCCGGAACGTATCCGGGTTAAGGATCAATAGACACACCACAATTCTAGAGTTATACACCGACAGGTGTACGCCTACACCCCGTGCTCAGGTCGTGGCCATCTCGTAAGATAATGCCGAGGATATCCGGGACATGGTCATTAACCCCCCAAAGGCTTTAAAGTAAACAAGACTATTTAAAACGAGCCGATCAAATTATTCAACTACCCACTAAGCGTGGAGATTTGATGCCCGATCAAGCGGTACGCTATGTACCGTAACCCAAGCCCGTATAGGGAAAATAAGTTAAAAGTATTTACCTGAGCTAAATATAATTTCAATCCCAGCCGTATATCAAATCAGCAAGTACAGATAGCTTTTACTGGGCTCCTAATCTGGAACGAAGGTTTTTAATAACCTATTAGAATCCTAGCGGGTCTTTAATTATGCTTAAGCTTAGACCGGCTAGTTTCGAAGACACGGTTCGTACGCACGATTAAGCGAAGACCGGATAGAATGTGATTTAACCCGACAAGTTTGAAGACTTGTTTAATATGGTTTTATTATTCATATTCTGGATTTTGAGATAAAACCGATAAGGTTTGACCCGTTTCGGCTAATTTATGTAAACTTGTTACATAAGCCGAACCGAACGCGAAATAAGCGTAACGGGTATCCGTAAGAGCTATATACAGGTTTCCTAAGTTAATATGCTTCAAATATGTTGTGACATCAGTAGGATGTCTTTCGTTAAGCCCCGAACTAATTTAAATACAAACTATGCCCCGTAGGGGTAGTTTGGTCATTTTAAAGTTTGTAAAAGAGTTTAATTGTTTAACTGAGTTACAGGTCTGATGTAAACAGCAAACATACTCAATTTGATAAGTTATATCAGTAGGCTAAAGCTTATATGTGAAATTTATCATCTTTAACCAAACTATGCCCCGTAGGGGTATTTTGGTAATTTCACATAAGCCGAAAAGCTCAAAAACGAAGTCTGAGTTTATCAACCTTTGCTTTCTGTTAAATTATCATAATTTGCCTCATATATCAGTAGGCATCAACCCGGGTATGTCCAATATGATTCTAAGACATACTATGCGTTAAAAACGCTAATTATGGCGATTAAAGGCCATTTCCGGGTTCTATACTTAAATCTGATATTTTTATATTTCCAGAAGGCTTAAAATAATTTATTTAACATATGTGATCAGTAGCAAAAGGTTTGGAATCGTTTAGATAAGTAAAACTCATTTTATGGCCCGTAAGGGCAAAACCGACAATTACCGGATTAAGCCTACGACTACTAGTTATGCTCGGCCTAAAATTAATTAAAAATCTTTAAAAATCCCAAAATAATATATAACATCAGTGGGTAAAATATTTGATATCAAAAAGTCGGCTTAACTAGGCTATACGCTAATTACGCCGTTTTATTAACAAAAAGCATTAATTTTGCGATATTGAGCATAACTCTTAATCTATAAGTCAAACTGATGTCAAACTTTGCATACAAGTTTATATATCAGTAACTATGGTTTCTACACTTTTACATTTTCATAAATCACGTTTTAAGATAATAAGGGCATAACAGTCAACATATGAGCAATTAACGGAAATGTGCATATTAATTGGATAACTAGTGAACCGAGGTGCATAATCGCAGAGGGTTGTTCTAACATGTATCCTAATCCAATTAAAGTTCTGAGGCATTTCTAAAATATGCCCAAACGGGTCAGAACTGAAAGTCAACGGGAAAGTCAAACTATGTGACTTTCGGTTCCGAACCGGGTCTAAACAGGAAATAGTCGGGTTGAACATGTTTGGACATGTTCTTACACTTATTACTAAGTTATAACAATGATCAAACAGGTTATAAATGATCTAGATAGCTAATTATGCATAAATGACCTTTTAAGAATTCTGTTGACTTTTTAAGTATATGTTTGACCCGACTTTTGAACTAGTTAAAGTGGTGATCAGGGGAAACCCTTTTGGGGTTTTATTACCCACACAAATACCAACTTATAACTACTTTTAATTCGAGATTTTACTGAGCCATTATTGACTAATCTCGAAGTCAAACCGTAATTACGACGGTTTGACTTTTAGCTAATTAACTAAGCTAAACTCAAACAAGAAGGGATTAGAACACTTACAAGGGTCCTATGCACGAGATATGATCAATTGGACCTGCTTGAGAGCTCCAAGAATGATCAGATTGCAAGGAAATGGTGTGTGGAACACTTGTGCACTTGAAGTCCTTATATAGTGGACTCAATCACCATGATTGGTTGACAACAAGGTCTAGCATACACCACAACTGATCAACACCTGGTCCTAGATGTTAGGAGGTGCCTAGGGGTCGTCCATGAGTGAGAATAACCGGCCAAATGGGTCAAAATCGCGTAAAACAGGCAACAGCCCGTTTTTTGGTTCTGGGCATACCCTTGCGCATCGTAGCAACATATTGCTACGATGCGTAAGCCTTCAAAAGTCAGAATTTTCATTTTTAAATGTTTTGCAGCTTGACCTTTGGCTTTACGAAGGGGCAACTAGGGTTATTTCTAGCATTTTGACCCCCCTATATTTACCCACAAGGGCTTTAGGACTTATACTCACTTTGCCAAGTCCCTGAACACTTCCGGTTAACCCGAAAAGTCTTAACTTTCAACGTTTGCACTTTAACCCTTCGTACACGAATTTGATCATAACTTTCTCATACGATAACGAAACTTTATGAAATTTTAATCATGCATTCTAGTGAGCATAATTTACATTTACAAAGCTTCGGGTTTGTCAAAAGGTCACTCAGAGGTATATCTTTAACATGTTGACACATTTAACCCCTGTAGTTTGTAATCTCTCACTTTTAGCTTCGTATGATCCATGATTTATTCGTTTGATGTTATAAACATCATGTAGGGTTATTATGAAGTATATTTATTCACTGTTGACACTTAGAATCCGTATATTCACATACTTTCCATGTTTGTCAACTTTATTCCTTTTATAACATTCTTTCACACGTTCAAACTTTATGACACGTGTCAACACATTATAGGACGTGAATTTTCGAGGTGTTACATCCTCACCCCCTTAAAATAAATCTCGACCCGAGATTTACTGAAATAAGTAAGGGTACTTTCCTTTCGTCGTGGATTTAACTTCCCACGTGAATTCGGGACCTCTACGGGCATCCCATTTGTCTTTAACAATAGGTATATGCTTTCTCCGAAGCTTCTTTACCCGTCGATCTTCAATCGACACAGGTTTTTCTACAAAATTTAAGCTCTCATCTATATGCACATCTGTATACGGTATAACCAGTGATTCGTCAGCGAAACACTTCTTCAGATTGCAGATGTGGAACACATTGTGAATTCCACTGAGCTCTTCAGGTAAGTTCAACTTATAGGCAACTGACCCGACACGTTCGATAACCTCGAAAGGTCCTATGTACTTCGGGCTTAGCTTGCCTTTCTTACCAAACCGCATCACTCACTTCCAGGGTGACACTTTAAGTAGGACTTTGTCACCTACTTCGAAGTGAAAATCCTTACGCTTAGGATCAGCGTAACTCTTCTGCCTATCACGGGCAGCTTTGAGACGGTCACGAATCTGGACAATCTTGTCCGTCATTTCGAACACTATCTCTGGTCCTGATAACTGGACCTCTCCAACTTTCGCCCAACAAACTGGCGTTCTACACTTTCTACCGTATAGTGCCTCAAAAGGCGCAGCATTGATGCTGGTGGGGTAGTTATTGTTGTAGGAGCATTCGATTAACGGTAGGTTCTTATCCCAACTACCACCCAAATCGATCGCACATGCACGTAGCATGTCTTCTAACGTTTGAATAGTACGCTCACTCTGACCGTCAGTCTGAGGATGATAAGCCGTACTAAAATTCAAACGTATGCCCCAAAGATTGTTGGAAACCCTTCCAAAAATGTGACGTGTACCTAGTATCTTTATCAGAGATAATAGTCACAGGTATGCCGTGCAAGGCTACAATCTTATCCACTTATAATTGGGCTAACATATCGGAGCTATAAGTCTCCTTGATGGGTAGGAAATGTGCTGACTTAGTCAGTCTGTCAACTATAACTCATATCGTATCATTTCCTTTCCTTGTCTTGGGTAACTTGGTAATAAAATCCATAGTTACCATTTCCCACTTCCACGTAGGAAGTTTAGGCTGTTGTAGCAAGCCTGACGGCTTTTGATGCTCGGCTTTGACTTGCGCACATGTCAAGCATTTAGCTACATAGGTGGCTACAGACTTGTTCAAGCCTATCCACCAATAATTTGCCCGTAGATCCTGGGTAGCTGATGGCAAATTCTTAATCGTTGCCTAATTAGGGTTGCGGCATTTAATACGTAAGTAATATGAACCGTCTTTCTTATTTAACAATATAAAACCCTCAGAAGATTGAGTCAGGCTATATGTGCCTATATCTTAAAACTTACTAAATCAGGGTTTCGATTTTTCCATATTCGATATGGAGTTTTCATAATACTCCAGCCCACAGCGGGATGTTAATCTTAGTTCTACCTGTCTTCCAGGAGGTAAGCAGGGAAAACTTATGAGAAGATAATTAAGATACAAGGAGGCTATAGAGATTTTCCATATCTCAGGCTCCAGTTCATCCATCATTGCTCGTGTTAAACGAGTGACATCTTTATGTTATTAGTCCACGAATTCCTTAATCGGGAACATTTACTTGGAAAAAAAATTATCCATTTTTGGATATCTTCTTTGAATACTACTAGTCGACTTTAGTACAATATGATCATTGGGATATCTTAGGGGTTCCATGTATTAAACCTCCATGCTGATCAGACATGGAAATAATCTATGGGACACACTAGGATACGCCAATCCTCATATGACACTTTTATCAAACATAGTTTGGCATTCGCAGGCGATAGAAAAACAATGAGAAAAATAATTAAAATAACATATGTTGTCGTACTCTATGCAAAGAAAGAGTGCTCTAGATTTTCGGAAGGATTCCTTGTCGATTTCAAAGAATCGTTTACTAAGGTTTCCTTGGTAGTTATACCTTGTGGATGATAAAAAAAAATTTGCTAAGTTTATGGTTCATGAAGATTTATTATTGCCTGTATTAAAAACAGGACCCTTAGCAGAAATTATCATTGATAAATGATAAGGAAGTTTATTGTACAAGTGCTTATAATTAATCAATAATGGAAGTTTCACAAACTAGGCACCTAGCTCAGTTGGCTAGGCGCGCGAAAGGGTGCGGCCGGCCTAGACCCAGGTTCGATTCCGGGGACGGCCAGTTCCACCATTTTTTTATGTTTAATATTTATTAATCGTACGGATACGTGTAATTACGAGGGTTGTCTCTTATGGAGTCTTGATAATTAATTGCTTCTTATCACCCACGATATGGGCTTGATTTTTCGAGGCAACCATCGATTTTTTTTCACTATATTGAGTCCTTATTTTTAACGGAACGAGGACATCAGAAAATGATTCCTAATGGATATAAAACATCCATCTATTAATGCTGAAGCGGTCTCAGAGGTATACAGGCTTCTTACCGAACTTTCGTTGATTTTTATCAAGCCTGTACTCGCTCTCTTTCTCAGATTTCTGGGAGTTATTCTCCTTCTTTTGGTTCATCCTTCATATACGAAGTGTGAACAAAATCTCCTCATGAGCAAATTTTAACATGTTTTCGAATGAGATTTAGAGCGAGAAGTATTCAGCTCTTTGTATTGTCTCATGACCCTTTCCATGGTCCTTCCATCTGCTGCGTCAACCACAGCCTGGAGATTAACTCCATTGATATTGAGGTTTACGTTTGTAGTTTTATTAACTTTCGTCGCCTTATTAGTATTGCGACTTTCGTCTACCTCATCCGAGTTTTTCCATACTCGAAACTTGGTACCAATCACCAAGATTTAACAATTATTAGTCATCATCCTGATGACCTGGTTTAAATTAGCCATGGCATTCATAAACCGTATGGGCTATTCTGTTCCGAACATTCATAGTGAATGTTATCTGAACGTATTTCCATTATATTTAGCCTAGGTCACAACGGGACCATCAATGGCATGCAAAGTTTGGAGCGAGTCCAATACTTGCTTGACAGGGGACCATAATGTCACAACTGTCTTTGTCACAAGGACGATTATAAATAGCTCAAAGGCTAGCCTTTCATGACTTCGATTATATATATTTATATACATATATGGCATAGAAGCCTGTCGCGAGGGACGTTGAAAAATATGGCATAAAGCATAGTCATGAAGGACATAAATGATTATACGGCACGAAGGCCTTGTCACAAAGGACAATTAGATATGGCACAAACGGCCTTGTTATAAGGACATTCATCAAATCTGGCACAAAGTCATGTTACCAGGAATGTTGACATTTAATATGTTAACTTGTCACGAATGACCTATTATAGCACATAGGCTTGTCATGAATGACTTTAAAACATAACTCGATGGTCTATTATCAAGGACCTTAATTTATTAGCCGAAATCTTATTAGATTAGGGCTTCCAGGTTTGAACGTGGTTCTTCACCTTTAGACAGGGAGTCATAGACTACAACTGTTATTGTCTTGAAAGACGATTCTTTTGGCAGAAAAAAAAAATAAGCCGATCAACATCACTAATGGATGTTTATATATAACCATCGTATCTAATGATATTAGTCATGATCACATCGATCATATTGACTATTAGGTTTGGGTGTAATCACACCATTTTGAACAGGGGATCATAAAGATCACTACTATCTTTGTCTTACCGACACTAGAATAAAGTATAGCCCGTAGGCATTTCATCACGAGGGATGTTAATATTATGATCAGCATACTGAGGATACTAGTCAGGATCGCACTGATAGTATAGACTATGGGAATTGAGTATAGCTCACCCCCTTGGCAAAGAATCACAAAAGATTACAATTGCCTTGTCTCAGTTGGACGATCTAATATAGCCCTTAGGCAAAACATCATTACGGATGTTTAAATTTTTTATTTTTTTTTTATCATCGTATTGATGATTTTTGTCATGGTCGTATTGATCATATAAACTATTAGGCTTGAGCATAGCTCACCACCTCGGACAGGGAATCGTAAAGATCACAATGTCTTTGTCCCACATGGACAGTATAATTTGGCCCATAGGCGAAAACATCACTCATGGATGTTTATAATTTGTTCATCCTATTAGATGCTATAAGTCATGATTGCATTAATCATATTGACTATTTGGCTTGAGCATAGCTCACCACCTTAGACAAGGAATCATAAAGATAACAATGTCATTGTCTCAAATGGACAATATATTATAGCCCGTAGGCAAGACATCCCCAAAGGATGTTAAATAATATGATCATCGTACTAGATGATATTAGTCATGATCGCATTGATCATATAGACTATTATGTTTGGACATAGTCCGACATTTTAGACAGGAGGTCAAAGACCATCACTGTCGTTGTCTTATCGGACAACAAGTTTACTCCGTAGGTGCTTCATTACTAACGGATGTTTATAATATGATCATCTTATAGGATGATATAAGCCATGATTCCTAGATCACTAGGCTAGATTTGAGAATTGGAAGAATCCAATATAAGGATGACTGTTGTGATTTTCTCGAATCACATTTGTCAGGGGTGCTAACACATTCCTAGGTGTTAACAAGGATTTGAATCCCTTGAGTAGGTTTCACCATCTTGGCCGCGTAGGCTAGGTTTCACCTTTAAGATTCTCTTCAATTGCATACTGACAGAGAAGGAAGGATATTTATTTTATCCAGGATTTTTATCATAAATCCTAATTCATAAGTTAATAATAGCACCAATGGCCTTGTCGCGTAGACAAGTTAAATTTATAAGCTATGATTTCAGAGAATCGTGGCCTTAAGGTTTGAATCAAAGTTCATTACCTTTTCTTGACAAGGAGCTGTAGGCTACCACTGTCTTTAGTCTCAGAGGACATTAACTATAGCCCGTAGGCACTTCCCTTATAAGAGATGTTTATTACTGGATTGCCCCTTAGGGAAATTCATTAACCATGGTAAACAGAGACCATATTTGGTTAATTTATTAATCATATTTATTTAGGATTTCTATTATAATTTATCCTAATTATAAAACATTAACAGTCTTATTAGTGGCACCAATGGCCTGGTCACATGGACATTTATAAATTATAAGCTTATGATTTCAGAGAATCAAAGCAACAATAACTGTTTTATTTAATAGCACAAAAGGCCTAGTCACAAGGACAATTTTTAAATTATAAGCCATGATTTCAGAGAATCAAGGCCTTTAAGTATATTAGCACAACTGGCTTAGTCACAAGGACATATATAAATTTTTTTTTTTTTTTTTTTTTAAGCTATGATTTCAGAGAATCAGAGCATGAAAGTATATTGGCACAATAGGCCTAGTCACGTAGACAATTATAAATTATATGCTAGGATTTCAGAGAATCAAAGCATTTGAGGTTTGAACCTAGTTCATTACCTTTATCTGACAGGGAGTCATAGCTACCACTGTATTTTGGCTCATGTAGAAATGAGCAAGGCCCGTAGGCACTATATTACCACGTATGGTTAAAATATGATCATCTTAATTGATGATGTAAACCCAGGATTTAGAGATCATTAAACTGGGTTAGGAATCTTTTGAAGAATTCCATATAAAAATGACGTGTGTGATTTTAAATGAATCACATCTGCCAGGAGTGTTAACATGTTTTAAGATGTTAACAGGGATTTGAATCTTTTAAATAGGTCTTACCATATTGGCCCGGTCTTATAATTGACCCGAAGGCTAGGTTTCACATTTAAGATTCTTAATTTATAATTAACGCAGAACAATTTTAAATTGAGGTGTAAATATGGATCTGAATCTAAATTGCGGAACTGCCATCTTGGTCGGTCTTAATATGACCCGAAGCTAGGTCTTGCCCTTTTAGATTTTGCCATTTTATTATAATGGTAGATCTTGCAAAAAGGAAATATTATTTTCCATTTATTTAATATTTCTTATTTAGAATGAAAGTTTAAACTTAATCATTCCATTATATAAAAAAAAAGTATAAAGTTGCCCTAAGCGGGACTTAAAAGGAATAATGTTGTCCTCGAAGGGACTGAAAAGGTAAATATGTCCTTATAAGGACATTTGAGGAAACGATCTTCAGCAAAGGAGTTTCTTCTTCATTCAATTCTTGAATGCTTTCTCCTTGGTCGCACGTTTCATCCTGGTCGCGGTACGAAGCTCAGCATTTCAAGGCTCCAGATGTGGAGAATTATTATTACGGCTTCTTCGCTTGGCGACGTATCCAAAAATTTGGAAATAAAATTTTTTTGATTAGGATTGAGAATATTCCTAAGTTAAGTCTAGACTCAGAAGTTTAGAATTGTGCAATTGTGTGACTGAGATTAAACACTAAGGCTAGTGTTTAATTCACTCAGTGTTGGCTCTGATACCAACCTGTCACACCCCGATTTCCACGTGTCACCGGTGGGCCCGGTGGGGAGTATCGTGACGTCATGGTTGGCAACATAATAGTCAAACAACACAATATTATTAAGCACAGCGGAAGCAATTTAAAATATGATACAACCGAATTTATTATTGTAATATCATATGTCACAATATTCGGAAGTTTATCCACAGAAGGATCGAACATAAAATGGAAACAATAGTTCAACAGACTTTTAGGCATCTTAAGCTTGCGAGACTTCTATTGATGCTAAGGAGACATATCCAGCCAATTTCGTATAGTACCTGCATTTAGCCTTTTTGGAAAATACGTCAGTTTACACTGGTAAATACATTCAACTGACTCATTTTGGAAAAAGAGTTTGTAAATTGTTTTGAATGCACGTGGCACAAAATATCTTGACACATTGATTAAAATGCACAGAGGCAAAATTAATCTTTTTAACTTGGGAGAATTATTTAATATTATAATCTTGTGAACGATTTACATGTTACTTATGCGTTCAGTAGCCCGGAACGTATCCGGGTTAAGGATCAATAGACACACCACAATTCTAGAGTTATACACCGACAGGTGTACGCCTACACCCCGTGCTCAGGTCGTGGCCATCTCGTAAGATAATGCCGAGGATATCCGGGACATGGTCATTAACCCCCCAAAGGCTTTAAAGTAAACAAGACTGTTTAAAACGAGCCGATCAAATTATTCAACTACCCACTAAGCGTGGAGATTTGATGCCCGATCAAGCGGTACGCTATGTACCGTAACCCAAGCCCGTATAGGGAAAATAAGTTAAAAGTATTTACCTGAGCTAAATATAATTTCAATCCCAGCCGTATATCAAATCAGCAAGTACAGATAGCTTTTACTGGGCTCCTAATCTGGAACGAAGGTTTTTAATAACCTATTAGAATCCTAGCGGGTCTTTAATTATGCTTAAGCTTAGACCGGCTAGTTTCGAAGACACGGTTCGTACGCACGATTAAGCGAAGACCGGATAGAATGTGATTTGACCCGACAAGTTTGAAGACTTGTTTAATATGGTTTTATTATTCATATTCTGGATTTTGAGATAAAACCGATAAGGTTTGACCCGTTTCGGCTAATTTATGTAAACTTGTTACATAAGCCGAACCGAACGCGAAATAAGCGTAACGGGTATCCGTAAGAGCTATATACAGGTTTCCTAAGTTAATATGCTTCAAATATGTTGTGACATCAGTAGGATGTCTTTCGTTAAGCCCCGAACTAATTTAAATACAAACTATGCCCCGTAGGGGTAGTTTGGTCATTTTAAAGTTTGTAAAAGAGTTTAATTGTTTAACTGAGTTACAGGTCTGATGTAAACAGCAAACATACTCAATTTGATAAGTTATATCAGTAGGCTAAAGCTTATATGTGAAATTTATCATCTTTAACCAAACTATGCCCCGTAGGGGTATTTTGGTAATTTCACATAAGCCGAAAAGCTCAAAAACGAAGTCTGAGTTTATCAACCTTTGCTTTCTGTTAAATTATCATAATTTGCCTCATATATCAGTAGGCATCAACCCGGGTATGTCCAATATGATTCTAAGACATACTATGCGTTAAAAACGCTAATTATGGCGATTAAAGGCCATTTCCGGGTTCTATACTTAAATCTGATATTTTTATATTTCTAGAAGGCTTAAAATAATTTATTTAACATATGTGATCAGTAGCAAAAGGTTTGGAATCGTTTAGATAAGTAAAACTCATTTTATGGCCCGTAAGGGCAAAACCGACAATTACCGGATTAAGCCTACGACTACTAGTTATGCTCGGCCTAAAATTAATTAAAAATCTTTAAAAATCCTAAAATAATATATAACATCAGTGGGTAAAAGATTTGATATCAAAAAGTCAGCTTAACTAGGCTATACGCTAATTACGCCGTTTTATTAACATAAAGCATTAATTTTGCGATATTGAGCATAACTCTTAATCTATAAGTCAAACTGATGTCAAACTTTGCATACAAGTTTATATATCAGTAACTAAGGTTTCTACACTTTTACATTTTCATAAATCACGTTTTAAGATAATAAGGGCATAACGGTCAACATATGAGCAATTAACGGAAATGTGCATATTAATTGGATAACTAGTGAACCGAGGTGCATAATCGCAGAGGGTTATTCTAACATGTATCCTAATCCAATTAAAGCTCTGAGGCATTTCTAAAATATGCCCAAACGGGTCAGAACTGAAAGTCAACGGGAAAGTCAAACTATGTGACTTTCGGTTCCGAACCGGGTCTAAACAGGAAATAGTCGGGTTGAACATGTTTGGACATGTTCTTACACTTATTACTAAGTTATAACAATGATCAAACAGGTTATAAATGATCTAGATAGCTAATTATGCATAAATGACCTTTTAAGAATTCTGTTGACTTTTTAAGTATATGTTTGACCCGACTTTTGAACTAGTTAAAGTGGTGATCAGGGGAAACCCTTTTGGGGTTTTATTACCCACATAAATACCAACTTATAACTACTTTTAATTCGAGATTTGACTGAGCCATTATTGACTAATCTCGAAGTCAAACCGTAATTACGACGGTTTGACTTTTAGCTAATTAACTAAGCTAAACTCAAACAAGAAGGGATTAGAACACTTACAAGGGTCCTATGCACGAGATATGATCAATTGGACCTGCTTGAGAGCTCCAAGAATGATCAGATTGCAAGGAAATGGTGTGTGGAACACTTGTGCACTTGAAGTCCTTATATAGTGGACTCAATCACCATGATTGGTTGACAACAAGGTCTAGCATACACCACAACTGATCAACACCTGGTCCTAGATGTTAGGAGGTGCCTAGGGGTCGTCCATGAGTGAGAATAACCGGCCAAATGGGTCAAAATCGCGTAAAACAGGCAACAGCCCTTTTTTTGGTTCTGGGCATACCCTTGCGCATCGTAGCAACATATTGCTACGATGCGTAAGCCTTCAAAAGTCAGAATTTTCATTTTTAAATGTTTTGCAGCTTGACCTTTGGCTTTACGAAGGGGCAACTAGGGTTATTTCTAGCATTTTGACCCCCCTATATTTACCCACAAGGGCTTTAGGACTTATACTCACTTTGCCAAGTCCCTGAACACTTCCGGTTAACCCGAAAAGTCTTAACTTTCAACGTTTGCACTTTAACCCTTCGTACACGAATTTGATCATAACTTTCTCATACGATAACGAAACTTTATGAAATTTTAATCATGCATTCTAGTGAGCATAATTTACATTTACAAAGCTTCGGGTTTGTCAAAAGGTCACTCAGAGGTATATCTTTAACATGTTGACACATTTAACCCCTGTAGTTTGTAATCTCTCACTTTTAGCTTCGTATGATCCATGATTTATTCGTTTGATGTTATAAACATCATGTAGGGTTATTATGAAGTATATTTATTCACTGTTGACACTTAGAATCCGTATATTCACATACTTTCCATGTTTGTCAACTTTAGTCCTTTTATAACATTCTTTCACACGTTCAAACTTTATGACACGTGTCAACACATTATAGGACGTGAATTTTCGAGGTGTTACATTTGGTAACATTCAATCTTGGTTTTCTGGCCTTTTCTTTCGATTTCTTAGTTTTTATTTACTGGAACAATATTAGGGTTTTTAGAGTCATCAGGGCACAGGTAGTTGAATATTACACCGAATCTTGACCCTCATGTAGTGTTTATTCATCATCTTTACATACATATATCATTAATAACCTAGGGGATAAAAACCATTTATGTTTGGCAGAGTATTATGAGCTAATTTCACTAGGTTAAAAAGCATTTATGTTTGGCAGAGTTTCAGGTATGAGTTTCAGGTTTATATAGATACTATGGTTGCTTATAAAGGTGAAGTTAGAATTGATGACAACCATTCAGAGTGTTTTGGTGGAAAACTTGGAGGGGGTCGGTGACGTTGTCGAGGTTGTCAGGAAATGCAAAGTGATAGCATTTCCTGACAACCCTCGACAATGTCACCGACCTCCTAATCTGAGCGTGACCCTCTGAAAATATAAATGTTTTGCAACTTCACCATGAATAGAGAAGAAAGAGAGAGTTGGGTTTCTAGCTCCAGTTGTGTTGCAGCCGGATCAACGGTAAATTTAGCAGCAGTAGTTGTTGATGCATGATATGAAGATTGAATTTGTGAGGTTCAGTTAATAATCGACTGAATGAAATTATATTATTTATTGTGTTCACCATTGTTAAACCAAAATGATTGAAATTGTGAGGTTCAGGAATATGAAGATTGAATTTGTGAGGTTCAGCAGCAGCAGTTGTTGATTCAGCAGCAGCATCAATAGTTGTTGATGTAGGTGAGTTTTGCAAAGGTTTGCGGCTTGAAATAAAATTATTTATTGTATTCACAATTGTTAAACCGATTGTGCTTTATGTTTATCATTTGAACTTGTGATAATTTGTGCCTAATAATCGACTGATTGAACGGATTTTGATTTTTAATTAAGTTTATTAATGTAAACCAAAAGTTTTAATTAAGGTATGTGGTCTCACATATTTTTTGTTCAAATTAATTTCATGGGATGATAACATCTTCATTTTTAATATTTTGTTTAGGGATTGAATTTTGTGTAGAGATAGATGGAGGAAGTGGGCACCTGTTTCATCGGACGAGTTTTGGTGTAATCGAATGGAATGGAATGGAATGTTGGATCCTTATGTTAATCTCAATGGAACTGTTAGCAGCGAAGAATGTTATTGGTGCTCATCTGAATGGAATGTTGGATCGTTATGCAATCATCACCTATGGTTCAGAAAAGCGGTTTAGGTAATAGATAGTATAAATTAAGTTTGTTGTGAAACATGTATTTGGCAAAGGTCTGTTTTAGGTTTGAAACCTCTGTTTGTTGTTAACAGATGTTAGAATATAAAACAGATGTTTCAAACGACTGGTGGGTTAAACAGTGTTTTGTGTAGAAAATAGTGGTTCAAACCACGGTTGGGTTAAAACGGTGGTTGAAACTAGTGTTGGGTTAAAACGGTGGTTGAGACCACTGTTGGGGTTAAAACGGTGGTTGAAACCACTGTTGGGGTTAAAACGGTGGTTGAAACCACTGTTTTGTTCAAACCAATGCTTGAAACTACTGTTCCATTAAAACGGAGGTTTGAAACCATTGTTGGGTTAAAACAGTGGTTGAAACCACTGTTTGGATGTGTGTTGAAAATTTTTGGATGTGTTGAAAGTGTGGAAGTGAAGGGTAATAAAGTGGTTTTGTGATTTGGTGGTTTCGTATCAATGTAGTTCTTTCCATTTACGTTTTTTTCTATTTGTATGTAGTGAAATTGGCTGAATTTATGAAATGTTTTTAGAGCTTTTTTGGAAGAACCGAGACGAGAGGGTTTTTGAACTAAAGTATATGGATACATCAACACATCTCCTGGAAAGTATAAAGACAGAATGAAATCATACCGGTGGATGGTTAAAAGGAGAAAAATTGCGGATCTCACCTTAGATAGCTAGAACAATTTTGTAAAAGTTGGATTTTGTATAGGCTTCTCTGTAGTTTGTTTGTTGTTTTTGTTCTATTTGGGGTGTATTTGCTCTTATGTTATGGCTAATATAGCAGTTATCAGATAGAAGCATTAGCTTAGGCAATTAAGGAGAACACTATAGTGTTCTTGGAGACGGGCTCAGGCAAGACGTTGTTCGCGATTATGCTTTTACGTCACTATGCTTATCTGCTGAAAAAACCCTTCCCGTGTATTGCTGTGTTCTCGGTAGTTGGTACCCACTGTTGTATTGGTCAAACAGGTATGTCGGTTGACTTAGTTGTTTCTTGAACATGTTTTCAACATGTGGTTAAAGCATACTAATGGAAGCTTTCTCTGTCTTATTAGCAAGCGGAGTATGTGGGAAAGCACCTTGATTTGAAAGTGGAGTATTAGGGTGAAAAAGTTGTTGATTTTTGGAATGCTGCTGATTGGAAGAAACAACGAGATCAGAATCAGGTATGACAAGTCAACATTTGACTTTTTTGTTGACCGCATACAATCTCATCAGAATTTTGAGTAATGATCAAATACGTAAAGTACCCCTGAGGCGGACAATTGCAGTCTTGAGTAATAAACTTTTATTGTGTTACTCTTTACCTTTGTTGTATCATGTAGTTTTTATTTTTTCAATTTAAACTGAATACACGTATATGTTATACATCGTTTTTACAGCTATTGGTCATGACCCCTGACATTTTAAGGAATGCATTCAGACATAGATTCTTAACGTTGGATATTATCAAGGTGTTAATGTTTGATGAATTCCACAACGCAAAGAAAAATCATGCGTATGCTATCATCATGAAGGTATATTAATGATTGTAATTTTTAACGTTATTAATTTGTTTTAGTTAAGTTTAAAAATTGAAATAATATTTGTTCAAACCACTGCTTGAAACTGCTGTTCGGTTAAAACGGAGGTTTGAAACCATTGTTGGGTTAAAACAATGGTTGAAACCACTGTTTGGATGTGTGTTGAAAGTGTTTGGGTGTGTTGTAAGTGTGGAAGTGAAGGGTAATAAAGTGGTTTTGTGATTTGGTGGTTTCATATCAATGTAGTTCTTTTCATTAACGTTTTTTTCTATTTGTATGTAGTGAAATTGGCTGAATTTATGAAATGTTTTTTTAGAGCTTTGTTGGAAGAACCGAGACAAGAGGGTTTTTGAACTAAAGTATATGGATACATCAACACATCTCCTGGCAAGTATAAAGGCAGAATGAAATCATACTGGTGGATGGTTAAAAGGAGAAAATTGCGGATCTCACCTTAGATAGCTGGAACAATTTTTTAAAACTTGGATTTTGTATAGGCTTCTTTGTAGTTTGTTTGTTGCTTTTGTTCTATTTGGGGTGTATTTGCTCTTATGTTATGGCTAATATAGCAGTTTTATATTAATAATGCAAAAGAACAATTGCATCAGCATTTCAATATTAAAGTTTTCAAATTAGAAGAAAAAGTACCACCATCTTATTTTTCAATATCATAATATTTGTATTAACCATCGAGATAGTGTTGTTAATGATGTTTTTATAGAATGTTAGATGTATTTTGATCTTATCCACTAAAGAAAATCCTTTTGTAACACTTAACTAAGAACAAGTTTTATTTAGGCCAAATAAGACTGCTTTTAATGAAAGTTTATGCGAATGTCAATTCATCAAATATTTGTTCACATGATAGTTTACATATTTACATATACAAAAACTTTTATCATTATGGTTATTATAATACTAATACATACTGTATTTAACATTATTTTATAAAGATATAGAACTAAAGACCACAATTTAAATGGTATATTATAATCTGAATTTGTTGCGCCTCTTTTGTAAACGCCTCTTTTGTTGGGATTGAACCCTATGATGGCCCTCATCTATTGTTTGAATTAGACTACCCCCTTGAAAGTGGTTATAACATATGATGGCCCTCATCTATTGTTTGTATACTACAACTACTGTCCATTAAGTACTGCTTGTGTACAACAACTGCTGAAGACAAGGTGCTGCTACTTAATCTACTGTCCTAACTCAAGTGCTGCTAAAAAGCAAAGCCCTGCTTGGAATGAAGTAGTGGAATTTAAAAAACTGTTGACAAATTAATACGATTAAAATATGAAGTATTAAGAAAGTAGCAATTACATACAAAAAATAAATATAATTAGACACGTCTAACTCTAATAACAAAAATCAAGAAACTTTAACTTCAATTGTGGATCTTGATCTTTACTGACGGTATTTGATCAAAACGATCTGAGAGTGCCGTATGATGATGCAAAAGAACACTTATTTGTGGTGTATTTGTTCTTATGTTATAGCTAATTTAGTAGTTATACATTAATTATGCAAAAGGACAATTGCATCAGCATTTCAATATTCATGTTTTCAAATTAGAAGAAGAGGTACTACCATCTTATTTTTCAATATCATAATATTATTATTAACCATTGAAATAGACTTTCCCCTTCAAAGTCGTTATTTTGGGCCAAATAAGACTGGTTCACATCAGTAGATTCATCATAAGCAGGTGTTTGCATTACACCTTCCCCCGGAAAGTGGTTATAACACCTGATGGCCCTCATCCATTGTTTGTATACTACAACTGCTGTCCATTAAGTACTGCTTATGTACAACAACTGCACCAGAGCAAGTGCTGCTATTTAATCTACTGCCCTAAGATAAGTTCTGCTAAAGACCATAGCCCTGCTTGGAATGAAGCAGTGGAATGTAAAAACTACTGACATATAAAGATTGACAATTTGTGTCTAAAATGTATTTTGTTAAGGATGGCATTCTTGCAGATATTTCATAAATCACCATCAACAGATGTTGGACATGATATTTTGTGGTTACGCAAGACAAAATCATTCCTTTCTTCAGAACAGCAGATGATCAAAACATTTGTCAAAAGCTTATTCACTGTTGCACTAACAGTTGGTGATTTAATAGTCTTTCAAATCATTATCATTTCCTTACCCCTAACTACTTTTGTGCTCAAACATCTGTTTTTCTAAATACTGTCCACTGCTATTCATCATAAGCAGCTGTTTGCATTAGACTTTCCCCTTGAAAGTGGTTATAACATCTGATGCCCTCATCCACTGTTTGTATACTACAACTGCTGTCCATTAAGTACTGCTTGTGTACAACGAATGCTGAAGACAAAGTGCTGCTATTTAATCTACTGCCCTCAGTCAAATGCTGCTAAAGACCAAAGACCTGCTTGGAATGAAGCAGTGGAATGTAAAAACTGCTGACATATTATACTTGACAATTTGCCTCTAAAATGTATTTTGTTAAGGATGGCATTCTTGAAGATGTTTCATAAATCACCATTAACAGGTATTGTAATTTACATTTTCATTAATTATTTCCGGTGACATTTTTATTATATCAATGACTTATAGTTATTCTTTTCGATAAAACGGTCTTATGGCATTTTATGATACATTGTTTAGGTAGGTATAATCGATACTACAAGATTATATTTACAGAGTTGATTCTTGAATTTGGTTTGTTTTGTTTTGTTTTGTTTTGTTTTGTGATTGTTTGTTGGTACGTGGTTTATTTTTAGGGTGATCAGTGTTTTATAATCGGACCTTGCGGTTCATTCATCAGGTATTATTTCCTTTTCATTTTCACTACACTGATTTAGTGTTACCTGCTGTTTAACAAGCCAGGAAAATATGTTTCATATCATACCTGCTTTAGAGTTTTACTTGTATCGTTTAAAACAAAACCAAAAAAAAATTTGTTTCCGAGTGAAGAACCTATAACACATCAAAAATTCAGTATTTAAAACCAAACCCAAAAAAATTGGTCAGCCCAAAACCATACCTAAAATTATAATGAAACAGAAGCAAATATAAAGCGTCATAAAAAAAATTAAATCGTTTATTGTATAAATATTAAAAAAAGTTACAATGACATAAAAAAAGAAAAGTAATCAAACACTTAAAGTCTAATAGCAAGAATGAATAAATTTTAACTTCAACTCCATGGAGCACTGCACTTCTCGATGTATGTCATTGATCTTTCTCATGAAGTCCAGGTCTCTGTCTCCACATTCTATATTGTTCGCACACACAGGTCACGAACGGAAGTAGTCGGCATCGCCCTCAGGTCTCTTGAAACTTGGTCTCTTGTCAGCAGACCAAGTTTCAGTCCGTCAAAACATCTCTTCAACTCTTGAAGATTACTCCTATCAGCAAAAACTTGCTCTTCGATTTCTTTAATAAAGTGTTGCTTGAAATCCTTAGATTGTGCAGCAGTTTGTGACTCCATTTTAATGTATTTATAACAGCTAAGGCAAAACAATAAGAGTTGCTCTTCTATTTAACTGAATGAATCTGGTTATGATGAAACAATGTTTGAATTTGCAATGATATTATATAGGATATCTATCAGCCCAAAGGTCAGGTTTAAATGCAACCATTAAATAAAAATTTATATTTAAAAACCTGATACATGTAATGATTTAATAATGAAAAACGTGTATATACTCAACATGTCTCTTCATTTACCTTATCAAACATTTTAATGTAAAACTTTTGAAAAATGTTCTTTATTAGCAGACGTCTCTTCATGTATCCTATCAAATATTTCAAACACTATAAAGGATCATGATTGCTCTACTTGAAAACATCAAGACTTCATTTTTAAAAAACCCTTCATTCTAAAACAAAACGTCCAAACCCACCCACACTCTTTCTAAATGGCAAGCAAAACCTTCTACCACTGGTCGAATAATACCGATCTTAAAATTGAATATTCAAGATGGTCACTCCATGAACAGAGAAAAGCTGAAGAAGTCAACAAAAAAGTTGCGTTGGTAAGTGATAAATATTATAAGCAGACGTGGAGTAGCATTGCACTGCTGGATGAAGTTGTCTCTTCTCCTCCATCAGAGTTTAAAGAAAAAGCCGAAGAGTTTTTGACACATCTGTTGAAACAAGATTAGAAGACCTGTGATATGCTAGCAGATCTGCAAATTAAAACTAAAAATGAAATTGCATGGAGGAAGGCGAGAGAAATAGATATCCTAGGAAGTGTTAATTGTAATGTTTAGTTTTTAATATTTTTCAAACTCCGATTTTTGTAATACTATTTAATATCGAATGAAGAAGTGTTTATTGCTAGCAGAATTTTGTAAAAGTTGGACTTTGTATAGGCTTCTGTGTAATTTGTTTGTGTTTTTTGTTCTATTTGGGGTGTATTTGCCCTTGAAGAGGTACCACCATCTTATTTTTCAATAGCATAATATTATTATTAAACATTGAAATAGACTTTCCCCTTCAAAGTCGTTATTTGTTTGGGCCAAATAACAGTGATCCACATCAGTTGATTCATCATAAGCAGCTGTTTGCATTACACCTTCCCCTTGAAAGTGGTTATAACATCTGATGGCCTTCATCCATTGTTTGTATAATACAACTGCTGTCCATTAAGTACTGCTTGTGTACAACAACTGCCCCAGACAAAGTGCTGCTATTTAATCTACTGTCCTAAAATAAGTGCTGTTAAAGACCAAAGCCCTGCTTGGAATGAAGCAGTGGAATGTAAAAACTGGTGGCATATAAAGATTGACAATTTTGTCTAAAATGTATTATGTTAAGGATGGCATTCTTGCAGGTATTTCATAAATCACGATCAACAGATGTTGGAAATGATATTGAGTTTACGCAAGACAAAATAATTCAACAAAATCATTCAACATAATCTTATTAAACAGTTGCTGATTTAATAGTCTTTCAAATCATTATCATTTCCTTACCCCCTAACTACTGTTGTGCTCAAACATCTGTTTTCTAAATACTGTCCATTGCTATTCATCATAAACAGCTGTTTGCATTAGACTTTCCCCTTGAAAATGGTTATAACATCTGATGGCCCTCATCCACTGTTTGTATACTACAACTGCTGTCCATTAAGTGTTGCTTGTGTACAACAACTTTGAAGAAACCACTGAGTGTCAAACATTTCATAAATTGACATGCAACAATGGAAGGAAGAAGCAGTAGTTTAGTTTGTCATTTATATTGTATAGAATCAGTGGTTAAGGTTAGCAGTGTTTGAAACCACTGTTCGGTTATAATAGTGTAATCCTTAATGATATGTTTTGAAACCAGTTTTGGGTTAACACTGTTTGAAACTACTGTTGATTTAAGGACAGTTTTTAAAACCAATGTTTTAAGCCAAAAGTGTTTTCAAAACAGTGTTTTAACAACACTAAGTATAATTCACCAATCTATCATTGTTTGTATCTTTAATGATCACACAACTTGAATCGACAAATCATAACATTGAGAGCAGCCCATTAACAAATATTACAAACTGTATGTTGTATAAACTTTTTCTTATAACTATTAATCATTCATTGAATGTTGATTTATTTATTGTAATTGATGAAAGGAGGATATCTTCCGGAAGAGTTGCTGATTACAGAAAAAGTTGATCCAGTTGGTTCTCTCATATCATTCACATAACCTGATATTTAAGGAGAGTTGTGAAAATGAAAGTTGTATTGGCATTATTAATATTTTTTATAACAAATTATAACAAATTATTAAAGCCTAAATTGTATATTAAAGGTAAACTTTTAATACATACAATACAGAGACAAAACGTTATACCAACTTCGTGGACTTGACGGAACTTGCAGATTCGATAACAAAAGACTGTAACATACAATAAAGGTGAAGTTAGAATTGATGACAACGTTATTGGATTCACCCAATATAGTGTTTCAATATGCTAAGCGTAATGGTGATTAACTTTTTGGTTGAATCTTATAGGCGTATAGCGGAAAATCCTGGAGAGGCGGAGGCTTGCAAGCGATGTAACTGTAAGAAATCCAAGTTTTTGCACATACAATACAGAGACAAAACGTCATACCACCACAAGCAATTGTGGATCGTTACTGACGGGTGCACTTCGGAATGTAGCAGATATGAATGAATATAACCTCAGTATAGGTAATTACATATCTGCCACTGGGGTTATATTCATTCATATGAATGAATATAACCCAAGTGGTAGATATGTAATTAGCGAGCTCTGGAATTTCAAGGAAAATCGAAAAGCTCCACTGGGGTTGTATTCATTCATATCAATCACTTCCTTATGTGCACCGCATCTTCTGGGAGGTTGTCAAGTGTTCTCGCCTTCGTAGTTGGTGTTTGCTTATCTTTACTTTCGCAGCCATTCTGTACATCGAATCAAACCAAAACCAAATAACTGTTATCATCGAATCAAACCAAAACCAAATAACTGTTATCATCAAAAACCAAAAATCAAAAATGAGGAATACATTCAAATCACACATTCAAATCATTGAATGATATCCAAAACACATTCAAAACCTCTGTTTTGATAGCCTAAACCCTAAACCCACAAGAATCAAAACAGGAACACATTCAAAACCTATGTTTTGATACCCTAAACCCACAACAATCAAAACAGGAACACATTCAAAACCTCTGTTTTGATACCCTAAACCCACAAAAATCAAAACCAAAACACATTCAAAACCTCTGTTTTAATGCATTTTGAACAAAATCAACCCTCTGTTTTTTCAAAATCAACCCAAAATCGTCGGATGGAACCCAAAATCATGAACAAAATCAACCCTCTGTTTTTCAAAATCAAACCAAAATCATCGAACGGAGCCCAAAATCAAACCCAAAATCATCGAATGGAACACAAAATCAAACCCAAAATCAACCCTCTGTTTTTTTCAAAACCAACCTAAAATCATCGAATGGAACCCAAAATCATCGAATGGAACCTAAAATCAAACCCAAAATCAACCCTCTGTTTTTTTCAAAACCAACCCAAAATCATCGAATGGAACCCAAAATCAACCCAAAATCATCGAATGGAACCCAGAATCAACCCTCTGTTTTTTCACAATATAAACAAATTCAAATCATCGAATGGAACCAAAAATCAAACCTCTGATTTCAAGATGAAGATGGATGAAGATGATGAAGCTGGATGAAGATGATGAAGATCTGTGTTGATTGTTGAGAGTTGAGAGAGATATTTGGAGATTTTTGGAGAAGTGTGATGATGATAATGATCGGTGATGATATTAGTCATTTCATACAACTTATAACAGTCAAGTTGCATTTTTGGTGAAGTGTGATGATGACAAGGAGATTAAACTAAAAAATAATTATCCATAAGAAATTAAACTAAATAATATTTAGTAGGAGGATTATATATAAATTAATTAGAAAAGATTAAACTAAAATAATACTTATCTATAAAACATGGTCTAATATAGTATAAATATAACTAAAGACCAAAATTTAAATGATATATTATAATCTGATGTAAATCTGTCTATGTTACGGGTATTAAGGGATAAGGGTATTAAGGAATATTAAGGGATAAGGGTATTAAGGACATTTGATACATGTCTTTAACAAATCTAATCCATATTTGATAGAATGGTTTTAACGGGCCTACAAAATCTAATCCATTAGTAAGCTTAATTGGATCAAATATAAGGGGCTTTATTGAACTGTTTAATAACATTTGGTTATTTGAATTAGGTCAGGCTTTAATTATTAGACAATATAAAATTAGGTCATGCTTTCAGTTTAGACAAGCAATTTTGAGTTAGTTAGCTAATTTCTATATCAAACATGAACTAAATACAAACAATTTAAATGATGTATTATAATCTATTTCGATGGTTATTAAAACTACCCATGTGGTCACACATACTGTCTTCAACATTACTTTATAAAGATATAGAACTAAAGACCAAAATTTAAATGATATATTATAATCTGTTTTTTAGTATTTGATTTCGATCATTACTAAACCTACCTGTGTGGTTACACGGGTACTACACCTAGTTCTAATAAAAGACTCCAAATAATGCCACATGGCACTCTCGCATTTAATTTAATAATAATGTTATTAATATATTAGATTAATTATATCTAACTATTATTAATATATAATATTTATTTTTATCTCTATTATTGTGAATATTATTATTTATTGTTATGTATTTATTTATTTATATTGTTAATGATATTGTTATTTATATTATTATTGATAATCCATATAATTTTTTTCGTATTGTTTACTTTTTTTATTATTCTTATTATTGTTTCGTATTGTTTACTTTTTTATTCTTATTATTCTTATTATTATTATTGTTAATAAACGAAAAATCTTTAAGGATATATGTTACATTCTGGTGTTTTCTCACATTTTTTTTATATCTCTCCTACTTTTTTTTAACGGATTCAGTGTAATTGGCTTGCAACACGGTAGGGTTATACGTGTCGGCACCTTACCCAAGTTCGAATCCTTGAATAGTGGTGTTCTCTCGAATTATTGGCATATACTTGTCGGATTCGAACTTGAGACCTTTAGGAGGAAAACACTTTGTGGAAAAACCTTGACCAACTGGGTTATACGATGTTGACGGATCTCTCTACTACTAAATAATAATTGAAATAATAATTATCCCGTTTCTCTCTCCTATGAAATATTATTGTTGAATCATAATTCCCATTTCATCTCTTATGTGTTTAATATTTCTTTTTTGTTTTAACTATTTCCTTAATTTTTCGGCTTATTAATAACCTTGTTTTTTCCGCTTTTCTCTAATGTTTTCACCTTTAATACACAAGTTTATAACCTTATAATCTCGTGTAATACGTAAGTTTATAATTTTATAATAAATAAAAAACAAAGTAAAATGTTATAATAAGTAAATTGTACATCAAAGTTCATTTTCTAAAAACATATCAAGACGACTGACTGTATGTGTTACGAGATTACATTATATTTATTCAGTTCATGTAATACACACATTTATTCAACCTTTGTAACATGTTTTTTAGAGATTTAAATGTTTTTATATTTATTATATAGAGTTATATTTATTTAAACCGTGTAAACACAGGGTTCTAACCTAGTGTTTAATATATTAATAAAATATGTGAAAAATAACTCCTGCATTAACTTTATATATGTATTCTTAAATCTTGAGTTACATTTGATTTACAAACTAGGTTATTTGACTGCGCGTTGCGGCGATACATTACCGTGAGCATTTAATTAGTATCGGTTTGGTCCGTTACAGTACCAGGACGATTGCACTCGGTATAGAAATAAACACGTGTATTACATCAATGTTGTTTGAACGGTATCCATTGGTTCATATCATCACATAAATGGTATCGATATTCATTTATTGTTACAGACAGAGTTGTATAAATTAAAATTTATCGAAACCAGAAACCATCAAATTGAATATAGGTACTGGTACCGATGTTGTTCGGTACGGTATGGTAGCGATACGATGTCAGGTTATCGAAAGCAAAAACAATAAATATAATTACCGGTACATAGTTGTATAAATGAAAAACTAATACTTCCAAACAACAAATTACCATTTATCGTCGGTTTTCATTCGGTTTTGTATGATAGCGGCATGGTATCCATTTCCAATAAAATTTATATCACAATGTTGAAAAGAAGACATAGATGCGGATTTAAATCTTTTAAAAAGTTAACGAACATGTGTTGTTAGAAAAAAAAAACATACGATAAATCATGAATAAAAAATATTTCAAAAAATATAAATAAATGATAATAGAATTAAATTAAAACATAAATAAAACTTTAAAAATTTAAAATATTAGAAAAACCTTTAAAATAGTAGATTACTCATGACAACTTACAATTGATATGTATAATAATATAATTTGAACGTACTTTATAGTTTAATAAAAAAGTCATGCACTGGAAAAGAAAAATAAATAATAAATAATAATCGGTCAATTTTGCACTTTCTTAAATACCCAACAATTCACAAAAAAAATATAATTAATACTTAGAATATTTTGTAATTCATAATTACAAAGGTGTGACTTCATACGTTAGTATAAATAAAAACCAAGCCAAATGTTACGTAAAATATATATATGCATATGTATCTCCTTTACTTTTTTTATATAATAAAAGAAAACCACGGATGAGACGTGACATACATTAGAGTTGTCTATTTTTTGTTTTTTCAGCCTCTTAATTATAGGTACTTATTTTTTTAACTAAAAATAGTTATTATGTTATATAACATTACATTAATCAACCCATGTAATACAGATATTATAATCTAGTTAATAAATATAATATCAAAATTAAGTTATTTATAATGATCATTGCACATTACATTAATCAACCCATGTAATACAGATATTATAATCTAGTTAATAAATATAATATCAAAATTAAGTTATTTATAATGATCATTGCTATATTATTTTATTATTTATTTGTTTGTTCTTTATTCCCTAGATTTTCCGAGGTGATTGCTAATTAGCTGATCAGATAGTCCAAATCTAATCTTGATTTGCGCATTAATAGTCAAATTAAACTAATTAATAATACCATTGGGTAATTAATGTTTATTTTCCTATGACTTAATACTGTTTATCGTACCACTTGCATTAAACACTAATCAATTTTTATTCCATCCAAAGTATTCATGCCTAATTATTTATATTTATTCAAAGTTTTGAAATAATAATATATAATTATTCAAATTTAAGGGGGGATTTGTGCTTCAATTCAAATTTATTATTTCAAAATAGTTAATGATGTATCTTAATAAACAACAACAACAACAACAATAATGGGTGTCAATAACCTAATTGGATGTTACATTTATACCCCCATCAAATTAAGAGTATATTATCAAAATGAAACAAAAATTGTATAATTGATAAAATAAGACAAAAAAAGTATATAATTATAAAAAAAGTATAAAAAATGAGACAAAATATATGATTGCAGAAGTGAACCATTGAGTGACAATTAAATGAAATAATATCATCACTAAGACAGTAAGGGGCTGTTTGGTAGCCTCTGAATGGTCATTAAGAGGCTACCTCTTAATGGAACCATTAAGAATTTTACCAATGAGAAGACATGTGATGATTTACCATTCAGTGGTTACCTCTTAACCATTCAGACTTGAGGTTATCTCTTATTCATTCAGATGTTTTAAATAACTAAGAGGTAGCATCTGAATGGTCATTAAGAGGCTACCAAACAGCCCCTAACTATTTCGCAATAAATTATTGTTGAAGCACAAATCCCTATTAAATTTTGAATAATTAAATATTATTATTTCAAATTTTGAATAAATATAAATAATTAGGCATGAAAATTTTGATGTAATAAAAACTGATTAATGTTTAAATTCATAGTCATTAAAAGATGCCCCTTCAAAAACAAAACCAATGAAATAGAGGATGAGCCCACCCCATCAAATTAATTTATTTATTTTTTTAAATTCATCTACTTTTTTAACATTTATTAAATAAGATATAAAAATAAAATTATTAATATGAAAAACCAAACATTACATAATATTAAAAACCAAACATTACATAAGTTAAAAAAAATAACCTAAAAAGGTAAAAATCCTAAGAACTACCCCACTTTTTCATGATCTTTTCTTGCATTTTTTTAAAAACCGTTCGTTTTTCTTCGGGATAATTTTCTATATCGGTTGTCATTATCTCCCGCTATATATCAACGCAAACCGGTTCACGACCGGTTGCATCTTTCCCCACTTTGAAAAGCCTTAGGTTACTCGGTGTGGGGTTCGTCCCGGGTCGTCGTGGGACGGCGACGAGCCCTCGACACCATTTCCACTAAGCCGGAATCGTCCAAATCATCCACACCTAGACATTGAGGACATTCGCTAGAAGACAAAAAAGTGAACGTTGAGAGGTGCGCTAGCCGTTGGATAAAAAATCAATTTCCTTTCAAAATTTCAAAACCAACGGTCATAATTATAAAAAATCAAAAATATTAATATCTTTACCTATAAATACATGCAAAACACATCATTTTTAACCCACTTCAAACAATTTTCTCTCAACTTTTCTTCTAACTTTTATAAAAGTCTTCTACTTTTTATAAATTCTTCTACTTTGCCATGGAGCCGAACAACCCGAACCCAAACCAAAATGTTTTTACCGTGCCCGACTACTATCCTTCAATGGAACCGAGTTGGTAATCCTCGCAATTTTCTCTCTACACTTTCGCGGGTTTTCAACAAACACCCAACGCTTTCACGCAAATGAACCAACTCCAAACAATGCAACAAACGCAATATTTACAACAAATGATGTTGCGAAACCCGTTTAACACACAACTTCAATCTCAACAACCACAACCCATTGAATCTTCTCAACAACCACAACCCGTTGAAGACGACATTGAAATTGTTCTGGAGACGCAACCGCAATCATCGAAACGTAAAAAAGGAAAGCAAGTGGCGGTTGACAAAGATCAACCTTCGAAAGCGAAGGCAAAACCGTGGACAATGATCGAGGAGGAGGCCTTAGCGAAGGCGTGGATTAGCACATCAAAACACCCCATTGTCGGTAGGTAAAATTATATATATTTTACACTAAAAATATATAAATTCTAAATTTTTTTAATATATACTTTTGTTACTCTATAAATATAGGTACCAACCAAACAAACGATGGGTTTTGGAAAGCGGCATTAGCAAAGTTCCTTGCGATCATGGAACAAGGCCATTATCGTGATGTCGACCCGATCTCTTCAAAGTGGCGAAAGATGCAACCGGTCGTGAACCGGTTTGCGTCGATATATAATGGGAGATAATGACAACCGATATAGACAATTATCCCGAAGAAAAGCGTGCGGTGCAAGAAAAGATAATGAAAAAGTGGGGTAGTTCTTAGGATTTTTATTTTTTTAGGTTATGTTTTTTTTTGTAACTTATGTAATGTTTGGTTTTTAATATTATGTAATGTTTGGTTTTTAATATTAATGATTTTATTTTTATATCTTATTTAATAAATGTTAAAAAAGTAGATGAATTTAAAAAAATAAATATAGGGGAATTGTCGCCCATAAGACGGTGAGGACGCTCACAAAAGGCAAACCTCCCCTCGCGCGCGCACACACACACACACATATATATAGGGGAATGCTAAAATGAGAACCACCTCGAGTTGTAAGAACCGTGAGAACTACACCGTAGGGGCGCGGTGGACCAAATTTTTTTTTCATAAACGTAGATGCATGTATAAAAACAACATTTGTAAAAAAAATTCAAAAAAAAATGTCGTGTGTGTAGTTTTGAGCGCCACAAGTTTGTGTTTACGTGACCCGTAAATCTGGCCGGAAAATTTACGGGTCCCGTAAACACAAACTTGTGGTGCTCAAAACTACACCCACGACATTTTTTTTTGAATTTTTTTTTACAAATGTTGTTTTTATACATGCATCTACGTTTCTGAAAAAAAAATTGGTCCACCTCGCCCCGGATCAAAAAGTTCTCGCGGTTCTTACAACTCGAGGTGGTTCTCATTTTAGCGGATACTTATATATATATATATTAGGCTCATCGCTTATTTCCTTAGTTTCATCCCCTTTGTCCCATCCTTACACCCATGTTACATGATGCTTACGTAGATGGTCATCCTCCAAGGATGAGTCTCTCCCATACCGAATAGCCAAAGTATGTCTCCATACAATATTTTATTTTATCGTACCACTTGCATTAAACACTAATCGATTTTTATTACATCAAAATTTTCATGCCTAATTATTTATATTTATTCAAAATTTGAAATAATAATATTTAATTATTCAAATTTTAATAGGGATTTGTGCTTCAACTATAATTTATTGCGAAATAGTTAGTGTCTTAGTGATGATTTTATTTCGTGTAATTGTCACTCAATGGTTCATTTCTGTAATCATATATTTTGTCTCATTTTTATACTTTTTTTGTCTTATTTTATCAATTATAACAATTTTTGTTTCATTTTGATAATATACTTTTAATTTGATGGGGGTATAAATGTAACATCCAGTTAGGTTATTGACATCCATTTTTTTGTTATAGTTATTTACAAGAAAAACAAACCAGAATTTAATCAACACACGTCGTTCATTTTTACTGCCCCACTTTTAGGTGATGTTAAATAATCAAAAGTTTTGTTTTGGCGTTCAAGGATGGGAGTATTATTTTATTCCTTGTTCAATTTTATTAGCTGTTTGTTCTTTTGTATAACTTGGCGTGTGTGTCAATTTGCTAACTTCAATCCCCAAGTCTATGGATTAGATTATTATGCTTACTGTATAAATTGCAAGTATGGTTGACAGATAATAATTTAAAAAAGAATATATATATTTATTGCATTTACTAGTATTAGTTAAACTATTTAATTTTATAGAAACATACATCTTTTGGACCATATGTAGGGGTAGGGGCACTCCACTAGAAATGAAATTCCATCACTCACAACATTCAATTAAGTTTCGCCATGTCATCGAGTTTCATTACATCACCAGTGATGGATTTTACTAGAGGTGCCCATCACTAGTGATGGTTTTTTAAAATATAAATTAACAATAAAATACGTGCGATGTCGTGTCTCGTTGGTTTACGTAGAAACTCTTTGGCATACAATTTAATGATCGCGTTACAAAATAATTGCAAACATTCACGTGAAGTTGTGAAGTTCTGTCCGACATAGCTAAGTATTCATCAAATTGATCGAAAGGGTTACCTGTCGCTAGTTGGTGAATGACGGATGTGCATTTTTGTATCGGCGTGAAACTTCTTTTGATCCTCCCTTCGTAACGTTCTTGAAACCATTCTTCGCTTACTTCGATGTCTCCAACAATCTTAAAAATAAATCTTTTAGTAAACAAAAACGATCTCTAAACATTTCGGCATTGTAGACCGGATTCTCCACAAAATAATCCTTCATTAACACTTCGTTGGCTTGTATACGATCACGATCCACCATTTTCTTCTTTGGGCGGCTCGAACCTTCAAGTTCGTTATACACCTTCACGAAAAATTCAAGTGTGTCATTGTCGGAAGACGTACCGCTATCGATGTCTATCAGATACGAATCCGTTGGAAATTCCATTTTTTACCCAACAAAGTAGTATAAATTTATGTTTTTTGTGGGTGAAATATGTAGAATGTAGGTGTTTTTTTGTGGGTTGAAAAGGTTAAAATACGTGATATATATATATATATATAGCGTGTAAGTTTTTTTTAAATCCCAAGTGGTCAAAATCACCAAACGTTCAAAATCCAGTTTCTCACGCGTGATCACGAACACACGTTACCAAATCAACGCGTCAAAAAAATAGGTGGCGGCGGTGTATAACGGGGTGCCACGCGTGGTGGGCTAGCCATCACGTGGCGCCCCGACCCCCTAATTGTGTGTACCTTCTCTCATTCACGCCATTTATACTCCCACCAAGGGCACTACTTTTAAGGGGCAAGGGGGTGTAATTTTTCTGATTTTTCGTTCAAAATTTTTAAAATTATATTGGTCTGTACCCGCTAATTATTTTGCTAAAAAATCCTTGCCCCTATTGTCACACGCCAACCGATGGTGGAAACATCGAAGCGAGACGTAATAGACTATTCAAAGACTCATGATACTAAATTGAAAATCATTGAAATTAAATTGTCGTACAATACATGAAATGGAAGTACATTGTTCAACTAACGTAATCAATAACACAACATTAGTTTAAATTGACAGTCTAAGTCTGAATTCATATGTGATCTCAATCTTGAATAAAGCTTCATATACTAGCACCTAAAACATGTACGAAAATAACGTCAACAAAGAATTGTTGGTGGGCATACTTAGGGTTGTATATGTATGTGTCTGTATTGTATGTTTGAAATGTACAATTCACGTGTCTAAAGTAGTACCATATGTAATCATGTAAACACTCCAAGATAGTATAGAAGGCAAAACCAAACCTAATTGTAAGACGTTATGCACACCCAAACTTGTAAAATGTTGGGTCAAGAAAGTACTTAACAGTGATCATGCATTCCCTTCTAAAAGAGTAAAATGAATCTTAAGCGGTCGTCAATCCTACAGCGCTATACATTGTTAAAGTCGGCTTGTACACAGTTAATGGTTTTAGAAGAATAAGAATTGTAACTACACATGTTTAAATATACATGAACACATAGGTAACTAAGAACATGTAATTGAATTGTAATCGTGCATAAAATAAATTTTTAAGTGAAACTGTATTTTGTATATTTGTACATGAATCATCCCAAAAGTATATGAAAAAGGGATAAGTAACACTCAGTCTTGCGAAGTTAATCCGAGAAGGATCACAAATAAGCGTAAGAGCAAGCGAGTATGGCGAAGACTAGCCTAAAAGGATAAAGGTATAAATGCATTTATGTAGGAATAAAGGATAATAAAAAGATTAAATAAAATACGAGTCTCGAGATTTGGGTCTCGGTGTAAAATAAATGTAAAAAAGGAAATGAAAACGTAAAGGTAAAAGTATAGGATAAAATCTCATAAAAATGATTAAACGAAATGTTTATATATAGTTGTTTTAATAATCGTATAAATTTATTATATGATTACATATAAAACTACTATTTAGTGTAGTATGCAATGATAAATGGTAAATAAGGCCTATGTAAAATAAAGGTTTTTTAAGTATTAAAATATTATAATCATCATTTTATAAAGTGATATGTATTTGATTTAAGTCACTAAAACTAGGTTAATATTGTTAGGGATAGAATTTTATTAGTTATGGATCACAGATCGTCAGTATAGTCTGGGTCAGGATCCTCAATTCAATATGGATCAAGGATCCTCAGGAAATGGTACAGGGAGGCTAAGGATCCAGGATCCTCTTTATTATTCTAAACTAACAATTGTTTCCATCATCCTTTAGCTTGTTTTGCAGGTGTATTCGAAGGAGACTTGTTCTTGCCGAGATTCTAGGGGAATATGCTCCATATTATTGCACGTGCAAGAGCTACATGACCGTTATGGTGATCGTGGTGACTAGCACATAATTCGGATAGTTAGTTAGTTAGATATTTTCTATTTTTAAAGAGGATAACAAGCTTTATTTAAAAATATAGTTACACACTTCACACATTGGAACTCTCTCTGCAATCAGTTGGCGATCACACACACTAACACTCTAGCAATCATTGTATCAAGCTTGTTATCATCCAAAGTTGTAATCTTTATTATTCAATATAGTTGATAGTGATAGTTTTCACTATCCGAGGTTTTTTATGTCGGGGATCATTCATTGATCAAGGGCTTTTTCCTCGTATAAATCCTTGTGTCCATCATTCATTTCATTCATTTCTTGTTTACACATTTGTTCATTTAACCAAGCATCCAACCTCACAAAAATCATATTTGGTTACATTATCCTTGTGTGCTTTTTGACCAAAACAGTTTGGCGCCCACTGTGGGGCAATCGGTGTTTCATTCTTGAAAATTCTATTCATTTCATTCATTTCTATCCATTACCTTCAACCACATGGCCTCTCAAGGGAAAAACACTTCAAGCTCTATTCCGGCAATCACCTCATCACAGAGCATTCCACCTTTGCCTCCTGTTTCTTTTGGATCCCAGAAGAATGCTGAGAATGCTGCGAAGAAGACAACCCCCATTTTCACAAAAGAAACTATTGTTGTTTCTGCTGCTCCTACTAACAATGATCTTTATTCTTTGCTTTTGCAGATAAAGGATTACATGCAGCAGTAAGATAAAACTAATGACAGGATCCTTCGTGAGATTGATGAAATCAAGAAATTGAAGAGATTAACGGAGGATCACTCTCCATTGGTGCCCAGATCATTGGATTTCACTACTTCAGCAACAACCGTCCAGCATTCTAAGGCATCAGGTGTCCAGTACCATGGAGGATCATCAAGTATGCACTATGGATCATCGGTAATAACACAGGCTCAAGGATCCTACTTCCAGCCTTCAGGATCCTCTCTTCAACCTCAAGGATCCTCATTCCAGCATCAAGGATCCTTCTCTAGTTCGGGAGGAAACACGGGGACGCTGTCAATTCAAAGATCCTAGCCTCAGCATCAAGGATCCTCATCACAGGTTCAAGGATCCTTATCGCAAGTTCAAGGATCAATGGAGTACCCCCCAAGACCTTCAGCTCCGATGTATACTGGATCCAATATCTTTCAGGATCAAGGATCCTTAAGGAGTCAACAACCCAGAAGTTCAGAGATTCACGTGTGAGACTTCATCTCCATGCAGAATATTGCTTCATCTGGTCCCACGATCATACCAGAATCACATCAGTTTGGATTCACATCTGGAATCCCAGCCTCGAATCAATCAGGAGGTAACACTTTCAATACATCTTATAATACTAACCATGGCTTTGTGCAGGAACCAGTGATCAACCAAGCTATGGCAAGGGAGTTGTAGAAACTCAAGGATATGATATCCAGTGTCCCGGGAGTGGTTAAACCCATTCCTGAGATTCCGAATGGGAGTCACAGGGTATCTCGCTTTGCACCACCTACATGTGATGCAAAGATACCAAAGAGGTTTCAAACACTAAATATGAAGCTCTATGATGGCACAACTGATCCAGAAGAACATGTAGCTCAATACAGGGAGAGAATGGAGATCAACCCCATTCCAGAAAGGTTAAAGGAAGCATGTCTTTGCAAGGGTTTCGGATCCACATTGATAGGATCAGCTCTTAAATGGCTGCTAAGTCTTCCTCCTTATTCTATTACCTTATTTTATAATATGGTTAACTTATTCAATAGCCAATTTTCATGTAGCATGAGATTTGAATGATTAACTAGTGATTTATATAGGGTAACCCAAGGTCATAATGAATCATTAAGGGATTACATAACTAAATTCAGTAGAGAATCCTTAGAGATTCCTAACTTAGACATTGCAACAGCTGTTGAAGCTTTTAAAATGGGTTTACTTAAGGATTCACAATTCTATGATGATCTTATTATGACACCTTGCAGGAACCTTGATGAGGTAAGAAACAGGACCCTAAGGTTCATCCGATTAGAGGATGATAAAAGGATCCAGGAGAGACTGACAGGATCCTCAACGCAAGAAAAGCAAGGATCCTATTTCAGAAATAACAAATCCAAGACATACAACAAATCTGATAATCAGAATGTGCATGATGTGGAACAAGAGGAAGATGATGAAGATTATCCTCCTATTTCTAAGTATTGTTTTGCTGTTAATAATAGTGAACTAATCCTTGTTATGCAGAATTTAGGTGATAAAGCTAGGTGGCCGAGAAAGAATGACAAGCCAGCTGCTACCAAAGATAAATCGAAGTGGTGTGCTTATCATGAAGACTTTGGTCATCTCACAGATGAGTGCATAGCACTAAGGAAAGAGATTGGTTACCTACTGAGTAAAGGATACTTGAAAGAGCTGTTCGGAAGGAAGAAATCAAGGATCCAGGATCCTGAAAAAATTCATGAGAGAGCTCCTGCTCCACCAGCCGATGCCCAAATCATTAATTTCATCTCCGGTGGATTTGACATATGTGGCACTTCATTTTCAGCAGCTAAGAGAGATGCAAAAGAGACAAAGATGAAGAATGGGGATAGACCTATTCAAACTTCCGTCCTTACACAGGAAAAAGTCATATCCTTTGATGAGGATGACCGTGTGGATATACAGGATCCTCATCATGATGGTCTTGTTATTACATTATTTATCTCTAACCATTTTGTTCGCAGGATTCTCATTGATGGGGGAAGCTCAGTGAACATTATCCAACTAGATGTCCTCAAAAGAATGAACATTCCTGAATCCGAGATCATTCCAAGATCATCTGTCCTCGTGGGATTCAGTGGAGAGACCAAAAATACATTGGGGGACATCAAACTTCCTATTTATATAGAGGGAGTAAATTTTGTTCAAAAATTTTGTGTCATTGATTGCTTATCTTGCTGTAATGTTATCCTTGGCAGACCATGGATACATGATATGAAGGCAGTCCCCTCAACTTCTCATCAATGTGTGAAGCTCGCTACTCCATGGAGTGTGGTGAAGATTGAAAGTGATCAGCAAGAAGCTAAGAATTGCTATACATCATCAATGAAGCTAGCCTCAAGGCCTAGGGAGGCATAGCAATTAAAGTATCTTCCAAGGGATGTCCTGGAGGCAAGAGAGCAGGATGTCAAGGGTATTCTGCTGAACCCAGAGGATCCTGAATCCCAAATTTTTATAGGATCCAGGATCCTTGACAGTATTGAACAGGATTTAATATCCTTCTTGAGAAGAAGAAAAACTACCTTTGCTTGGAAACATGAAGACATGACAGGTATTTCTAAGGATGTAATTACTCATAAACTTGGTATTGACAGGTCCTTCAAGCCAATCCATCAAAAAAGAAGGAAGTTTGCACCTGAGAGAAATGCCATTATCCAAGAAGAGGTAGACAAATTGCTCAAAGTAGGTATGATCAGGGAAGTTAATGTTTTGGTCAAAAATCAAGCAATGATAATGCAACCAAACTTTCTGTTGTGAGGTATGATGCTTGAATTGATGAACAACAATAAGGATCACTCTGAAATGTAATGAACAAGTGACACGAAGATTTATACGAGGAAAAGCCCTTAATCATTGAATGATCTCCGGCATAAAAAACCTCGGCTGATGGAAACTACCGATCACCAACTCAAATTAAATAAGAAATGTGTTACAACTTCGGATGATAGCGAGCTAATTACAAGGATCACTATAGTGTATTGTGCAAAAAAGTGTGTAATCTCCAAGTGAATTGTCAAGAACTGGTGAGAGCAGTTGCAAGAGTGTGTGTGTAGCCAAAAATAGCCAAGTGTTTCTATTTAGCTCGCTATCCCGTTTATATATGGAAAAATATCTAAACTAACAAACATTCCGCATTTCATGCAAGTCCTCCACGAACTCCATAACGTCCACTTCAGTTAAGCATGTGCAGAATAAGTCATGGAATATGCTCCAGGAATATCGCCAAGACCAAGTCCAAGCTCGTACTCCTGCAAAACAACACCATATTCAAAGTAGACAATCGTTAGTATAAGGATCCTTAAGATGATCCATGATCCTGATCCCGAAACACTTCTGAGGATCACTAATTCAAACAGAAGTGAGGATCACCAATCCCAACAGTAATTGAGGATCACTGATCATTCAAAATCCTCCCCTAACAATTGCCCCCAAAATATAAGGAGTAATTATGTAAATAAACGAGTTGTATTTTTGTTCTTATCCGTAGCAAATCAACGGATAACTAGGCGTTAGAGTCAGACTAGCCGTTACGAGCATGACGTCATTGAGGTGACTATCCTGCAAAACCATCATTATTAATTGAAGTTATGGATAGGGATCAATTTGCATTTAAATTTAAGAGAAACTCCCTTTAAATCCACATCCGCAGATCAAGCAGGTATCTCTCTTCCTCTTCTCTCTTTACGTTTTCTTTCTCTGTTCATCTTCTTCTCTACCCTTATGACCAAGATGATGCTAAGATCCTCTCCGGGTAAGGATCACACGAAAGACAGTCCTCTCAAGAGCCAGGGGATCATCAAAGATTCAGCGAAAGAAAGATACTGCTTCACTGATCCACAAATAGACAGGATCCGACATTGCTTTCCGGCGAACTCCAATTTCAAACCATTTGATCCCACCGTTCTAAGTGATTACGTTTCTGAAACTTGGGTAGCTTTCCCTGTCACTCCATTCACAATAGGATATTCATATCCTTTCCCTGAATTCACCCAGTCTTTCTTCTCCCTTACCGGCATCTCCTACATTCAGGCGATGCCAATGATCTGGAGGGTCCTATATACCCTTGAAAGGATCATTGAGCAAGAAGGAATTGCTTTGGGAATGTCGGAATTGGCAGAGATGTATGACCTCGTAACATATGGATCCCACCGATATTTACTCAAGCATAAACCCGGTGAAGAACACCCCATCTTCAAAGCCACTAAGAATGATACCAACTGGAAACGGCGATTCTTCTTTTTCAGAAAGGATTCTCTCTCTGATGGAAAGGGTCTGCCAAGGAAGTGGAGCACCCATGGTAGGATAGAGGATCCTGAGAAGGATCACCAGATGACCTTGTTTTTGTTTAAGGATCACTAACGTCCTTTTGTTTCTATCTTGCAGCTATTACTGTCACACACCTCATCACAACACCTGCAACAAAGGAAAGACTTGCCGCTTTCTGGAGGCTTGATCCTGCAAGAAGATCATTCAAAACAAACACCCAGGATTCTCAGGAAGTATCCTCAGGTTCTGTCACTATGTCGAGTAAGTATCCTGTTTTTTGTATAGTTAAATGTTTAAGTAAATAGTTAAATAGAAATAGGATAAGGATACTTATCTGTTTTGGGTGTGTAGGCGCTGGAAAACCTTCAAGATCTGCCTCCAAATTCAGTGTCACTGATCTCGACACTGTCCGATCTTCAAAGAAAAAGTCTGCTGCTAGCCCCTCCGTCATAATCCCCAAGGCAACCACTTCAAAGGGAAGAGGTGGAAAGAAAAGGAAGACCTCTGAATCTGACAACCTAGAAGGCTTGCCTCTGATCCGCCATCAGTTCCTCGAGTACTTTGCTGATTTAAGGATCACTGACTTAGCTTAGTTATCCTATTCACTTGAGGATCATGTGATCTTAACTTTATATTGTCTTCTTTGCAGAAATTTGCCGAAATCGAGGACTATGTTGGGAATGTTGAGGAGTTTGAGGAGAAATACTCTGATCTCCAAAAAGTGGCGGTGCTCAAGGATCACAAGATTGCCTCCCTCGAAAAGGACTTCAACGACGCCAAAACTCAACTGGTTGCAGCTCAAATCAATGCTGATTATGAGAAGCACGAGATCATGCAGGATGCTAAGGTGTCCGCTGCCATTGCCATGTACAAGACCAAGTTGCAGATGGCCCAAGAAGCTCAGGATCCTACCTTTGACAGGAGCAACTGGGACATGGAGGGCTGGAAGGCTAGGCTGGCTGAGTTGGAGGATGAAGAAGAGGCTGAAGAGGTCCTGGAAATCGAGGCTGGTGGCAGTGGCAAGGATCAGGTGAAGGATACGGGAGCTGGAGGAGATGGTGATGCAGCGAAGGTGTAGGCTGCATGAATGGGCGATGAAGGACATTTCTAGACGTAGCCGGAGCCCATTTTTTTTGGTTGTTTGGTTATGATGTTTTTTTGTTGAACAATGATGGGTTGTATTTGAACAATAGTAATTAGGGCTAAGGATCATGGATCCTTTGAACAATAGGTAGGATTACAACTGGTGGAGGGATCCTCTATTTGGGGGATGAAGCCATTGTGATCCTGCCGTCTTTTGATTCCTGCACTTTCTAGACCTATGAACAATGGACACCATTTGCCAACCCATGTGGATGGGCCACGTTTTGCTGGTAGAAACATGGGTTGGCAATTTTGACAACCTTAAAGGGTTTAATCTTTTGTGAATAAAATAACTTTAACTTTTTGGCTATCTCCCGTGTTACTATCCTTGTTAGTACTTTACTTTTCAATTATTGTGATGTTCATTTTGTTTAAATTTATCAAATAAAGAAATATTTAACAAATATCCTCAAAAAGTTTAGGATATGATCAAGGATCACATATCCTACTGTCAACAAGTTCTGAAAAGTAACATATTTTAAGGATCATAAGTTCAGTTGTCAAAGGGTAAGGGTTACTCAAATGAATAGTGAATAAAATCAAAATAGTTAAGGATCATACCTGAGAATCCAAGTTAGGATCCTATCCTTTAACACTTGTAATCAGGATAACCCAAAAGACAAACCTTAGTAGAAAGTAAGGATCAAGGATCCTTGGTCGTTTATCTGCAAAAACCTGAAATAGGATACAACTTGGGACTAAGCCAACATAAGATAAGAGTTAGTAACTGGGGACAAGCCCAACAATTCTGGGGACAAGCCCAATATACTGGGGACAAGCCCAAAGGATAACTGGGGACAAGCCCAAAGGATCGTATGTAAACTGGAGTATGGCCCTCACTGGCGACTATCCAAACTTAGTGACATGAAAATGCCAAAACCTTAGCTAACGTGAAAACGTTAGAAACCTTAGGAACGGCTGTATGGTACGTCTACCATTATACGTAGGATCCTGAATATAGCCAGTACAATGAAATTGTCTGCCCCTAAAGCGAGTACTGGTCCCATTGCCATAAACTATACCAGGATCATCGTGCGCTACTGACGAAACTGGGGACAGGCCCAAACTGGGGACTAGCCCAAATAACTGGGGTCAAGCCCAAATAACTGGATACTTCTGTGGATACTCAATCCTTAGTTAAGGATACCTGAACCTTCAAAACTCAGAATTATGTAAAAGGAGGATAAAGGATGCAGGATCCTTACCCTTATATAGGATAATTAAAGAATAAAATAGTTAGAGATAAGAATATTACCAGAAAGAGGATCATCTGTCTTATAAGGATCCTCTAAGGGTTCTTGTCATGTTAGGATCATGGATCCTTATCACATGAAATATTTCTTCAAATGGACAGCATTCCAAGCTCTTGGTAGCAAATCACCTTCCATTGTTAGCAATCGATATGCCCCCTTTCCTGCCTCAGCTTCAATCAAATAGGGGCCTTCCCATTTTGGTGCCAACTTTCCATCAGCAGGATTGGTAGTATTCTGAAATGCTTTCCTTAATACTGATGTGTGCAAAATGCAACATATAAATTTCATCAATTGTGGCATAAAACTAACCCTTTTTTAGTACTAATGTTGGAAAAAGTGTGCTTTTGTCTTCCTTTTGTATTTTCAGGATTAAATGAGCTCAAATTAACAAAAGAAGCAAAAAGACATCAAAATCTAACATAAATACAAGAAAAGGAACAAGACATGACATGCCCGACCCCACGACAGCATCTTCCCAAGCAAAACAAGATAACAGAAGACTGAACACGCCCCGTGCTCAACCAGCACGGGGGCGTGCCCAAGTGTCAGCAGAAAAGACAAAGTGGTAGAAGCTTCTATTGCCCACCACGGGGCCGTGCTCAGCGGACACGGGGCCGTGGTCAACTATAAGATTCGCACAATCTAGGAAAATCTTCATAGTACAAAGATTCTTCTGCACACGGGGTCGTGCTCAGCGGACACGGGGGCGTGGTCAACTAATAAGACAAAGCTGCATTAAATGAAGAAAGAGAAGGATGTGGACACGGAGCCGTGCCCGAGCTTCTGTTCAGCCTATAAATAGGAGTGCTTGGCTCAAGCTCAAACCATCCCTTGGCACACCACCTCTCTCACACTTCACCCACCACCCACCACTACCATAACACCATCATCCACCACCATCATCCATTGTCCATCATAGAGTGTGTGAGTCGTCTCGGGATCCAAGATTGATCGTAAGATTTCTTGACAATCAAGGCCATGTTTGCCTAAGTCTCTTACATCACTTGGTGAAGACAAAGTGTCTAGTGTAATACTTTTTATTTTTAATCTTTTCGCACTTTTTACTTGGTTTTGTATTAATGACTTTAATAACTAGTTTCTTATGTTGAAGGTGATCTTTCCTTATCGTTTGTCCGTGGTGTCTTGACATTATTTTACTGTCTATATAAAATAAAAGATTTTCACCATTCATATCTCCACGGTCTATATGGAGGTATGTTGGCTACCTAGTCGGGGGTTAAGGGAACGGTTTGGTAAAGGTCTTGCCATTGTTCAGCGTTTCGAGGTCCTGCAATGGACATGGGTCAAATTTAGTAGGACCTCCTTCAATACTTAATGGTATTGGATGGCGGGGGTCCAAACTCTTTGATCCCCTCATAAGTTAACTACTATTAATACTATAACCCGGCTATTTAGGACTGTATCCCTGCTGACTCAGACAACTTAGTCGAGGGTAACGTCACCTCCAAAAGAGGGGCCTACCATAATTTGCATTAATAACTTAATTAATTATCTTTCAATAATCCACCCTTTTAGAATTGTATCCTTGCTGACTCAAACTACTGGGGTGAGGGTAACGTCACCTTCAAAAGAGGGGCCTACTACAATAACTAAGATAATCTCTTAAAAAGTGCAAAAGTGCGGAAATAATCAAAGGTTACACTAGATACGAGTCAGAACCAAGTGATTCATCTTGTCTATCTGTTTTTATTTTTATTTTCAGCATTTTTAGTTAGTTTTTATTTTTCTTAGCTTAAAACCTTTTTTCTAAACTTTTTGATTTGATTAGACGTTGAGGATAAACTGGTACTAAAAGCTCTTGTGTCCTTGGACGACCTCGGTATCTTACCAACACTATACTACGCTCACGATGGGTGCACTTGCCCATATGAGTGTCTAGTGTTAGTGAATATCGTGTTTTATAAATTTAAAACTTGACTAAAAAGTGTTAAAAGGGCTTAAAATATACACCTAATATATATAACACTTGACACCCATCAATACCATATCACCAACTTGGAATTTCCTGATCCTGACATTTTTATTGTAGGCTCCTGTTAGGGGTGGATTTCTAAATGATCAGTGATCCTCATTTACTGTTGGGTTTAGTGATCCTCAATTCTGTCTGAAGTAGTGATCCTAAGAAGTGTTGCAGGATCAGGATCATGGATCATCATAAGGATCCTTGTACTAACGGTTGTCTACTTTGAATTCGAAATTGTTTTGCAGGAGTATCAATGTGGACTTGGTCTTGGCGATATCCTGGAGCACATTCTATGTTTATTCCGCACGTGCTTGGTCAGAAGTGGATGTTATGGAGTCGCGGAAGACTTGCACCATTTGCGGAATGTTAGTTAGAGTAGATATTTTCCATTTTTAAAGGGGTAGCGAGCTAATTAGAAAACACTTGGCTATTTTTGGCTAACACACACTCGTACAACTGCTCTCACCAGCTCTCGCTAACTCACTTGGCGATTACACACTATTTTACACGATACACTATAGTGATCCTTGTACTTAGCTCGCTATCATCCGAAGTTGTAATAGATTTCTTGCTTAATTTGAGTTGGTGATCGGTAGTTTCCATCACCCGAGGTTTTTTATGCCAGAGATCATTCATTGATCAAGGGCTTTTTCCTCGTATAAATCTTCATGTAACTTGTTCAATACATTTCATAGTGATCCTTATTGTTGTTCATCAATTCAAGCATCATACCTCACAACAGAAAGTTTGGTTGCATTATCACTGCTTGATTTTTGACCAAAACAGTTTGGCGCCCACCGTGGGGCAATTGGTGCTTCATTCCTAAGAAGATTCATATCTTTGCGGTCATTTCGGTTCATAACAACCAGGCAGATGGCTTCCTCAGCGAAGAATACCTCAAACTTGATGCCATCATTCAGTTCTTCACAAGGCATTCCTCCTTTGCATCCACCACCTTCTGGATCCCAGAAGAATGCTGGGAATGCTGCGAAGAAATCAACCCCCATTTTCCAAAAACCACCAACTTCTTCTGTTTCAACTAATCCTACTACTAATGATCTTTACACTCTGATTTTGCAGATGAGGAATCATGCACAAGAGCAAGACAAAACCAACGAAAGGATCCTCCGGGAGATCGATGAGATCAAGAAACAGAAGAAATCAGTGGAGGATCACTCTCCTCTGATGCCAAGATCGCTGAACTTCGACACTCCAGTCATAACTTCCCAACACTTAGTAGTTCCGGACGTGCAATACTTGGGTGAATTATCAGGGAGGCGTTATGGAACACCAACTATGAGTCAGGCATTTGGCTCTCACTTCCAGCCTCAAGGATCCTCTTCTCAACCATTAGGGTCCTCTTCTCAGCATCAGGGATACTTCACGTCAGGAGGATATTCGGGAATGCATACAGTTCAAGGATCTTCCCAGGTCCAAGGATCCTCCCAGGTCCAAGGATCCTCCCAGGTCCAAGGATCTTCCCAGGTCCAAGGATCCTCCCAAGTTCAAGGATCCTCCCGAATCCAAGGATCCTTCCCGGTCCAAGGATCCTCCCTTGTTCCAGGATCCTCTCTGGTCCCAGGATCCTCTCTGGTCCCAGGATCCTCTCTGATTCCAGGATCCTTTCAGGTTCAAGGATCATCTCAACTTCAAGGATCCAACGTCCTTCAGGATCAAGGATTCTTGAGAAGTATGCAGCCTCAGAGCTTGGACGTTCATCAAGGAGACTTCATACCAAAGCAGACCATTGCTCCCTCTGGTCCTTCAATCATCCCAGAGTCTCGTCAATATGGATACACATCTGGGATTCCAAACATGAATCCCGTGGGAGGTAACACTTTCAATAATTTATACAACACTAACCATGGCTTAATGCAGGATACAGGTATCAATCAGGCTATGGCCAGGGAGTTACAGAAGCTCAAGGATATGATATCCAGTGTTCCAAGAGTGGTTAAACCCATTCATGAAATTGCAGATGGTAGCCATAAGATATCTCGTTTTGCACCACCCTTATGTGATGTTGAGATACCCAAAAGATTCCAGATACCATCCATGAAACTGTATGATGGTTTGACGGATCCAGAGGAGCATGTAGCTCAATACAGGGAGAGGATGGAAATCAACCCAATTCCTGAAAGGTTAAAAGAAGCATGTCTATGCAAGGGATTTGGATCCACACTTACAGGATCTGCTCTCAAATGGCAGCTAAGTCTTCCCCCTTACTCTATTACTTCATTTGCTAATTTAGTTAACTTGTTCAATAGTCAATTCTCTTGTAGTAGAAAGTTTGAACGGTTAACTAGTGATCTATATAGGGTAACACAAGGTCAAAATGAATCACTTAGAGATTATATCACTAAGTTTAGTAAAGAATCCTTAGATATTCCTAATTTGGATATTGCTACGGCTGTAGAAGCCTTTAAAATGGGATTGCTTAGGGATTCATTATTCTATGATGATCTTGTCATGACACCTTACAGGAATCTTGATGAAGTAAGAACCAGGGCCCTGAGGTTCATCCGTCTAGAGGATGACAAAAGGATCCAGGATAGATTAGCAGGATCCTCAAAACAGGAAAGACAAGGATCCTACTTCAGGAACAACAAGTCCAAGTTCTACAATAAGTCTGATAACCAGAATGTGCATTCAGTAGAACAAGAAGAGGATGATGAGGATTATCCTCCTATTTCTGAATACTGTTTTTCTGTTGACAACAATGAACTAATCCTTGCAATGCAGAATCTAGGTGAGAAAGCTAGGTGGCCAAGGAAAAGTGATAAACCAGCTGCTACAAAGGATAAGTCCAAGTGGTGTGCATATCATGAGGATTTCAGGCATCTCACTGAAGAGTGTATTGCACTAAGAAAGGAAATTGGTTACTTGTTGAGCAAGGGGCATTTGAAGGAACTCTTGGGTCGGAAGAAGTCAAGGATCCAGGATCCTGAAAGGATCCCCGAAAAGGTTCCTGCTCCTCCAGCAGATGCACAAGTCATAAATTTCATATCCGGTGGATCAGACATCTATGGTACATCCTTTTCAGCAGCAAAGAGACACGCTAAGGAAACCAAGATGGATAACGGAGACAGACCCGTCCGGACCTCCGTTGTCATCCAGGATAAAGTGATAACTTTTGATGAGGATGATCGTGTTGATGTCCAGGATCCTCATCATGATGGTCTTGTAATTACATTGTTTATTTCTAACCACTTTGTTCGCAGGATCCTTATAGATGGAGGAAGCTCTGTTAACATCATCCAGCTTGATGTCCTCAAGAAGATGAATATCCCGGAGTCTGATATTATTCCAAGATCCTCAGTGCTTGTGGGATTCAGTGGAGAAACTAACAATACATTGGGGGACATCAAACTCCCAATCTATATTGAAGGATTGCATTCTTATCAAAAGTTTTGTGTTATAGATTGTTTATCATGTTGTAATGTTATCCTTGGCAGGCCATGGATACATGACATGAAGGCAGTCCCATCCACTTATCATCAGTGTGTAAAGCTTCCAAGTCCATGGGGAGTGGTGAAAATTGAGAGTGATCAACAGGAGGCTAAGAATTGTTATACATCCTCAATGAAGCCAGCCTCAAGACCAAGGGAGCAATAGCAATTAAAGTATCCTTCAAGAGATGTTTTGGAGGCAAGAGAGCAAGATTTGAAAGAAATCCTCATGGATCCTGAGGATCCTGAATCCAAGATTTTTATAGGATCAGGGATCCTTAGCGACATCGAACAGGAGCTAGTATCCTTCCTTAAGAGAAGGAAATCAACCTTCGCCAGGAAACATGAAGACATGACAGGTATATCTAAGGATGTAATTACTCACAAACTTGGCATTGACAGGTCATTCAAGCCAATTCATCAAAAGAGGAGGAAGTTCGCACCTGAAAGGAATGCTATTATCCAGGAAGAGGTAGACAAACTACTTCGGGCAGGTATGATAAGAGAGGTTAAGTATCCAAGATGGTTAGCCAATGTGGTTGTTGTTCAAAAGAAAAATGGAAAGTGGAGGGTATGTGTCGATTTTACAGATTTAAACAAGGCATGTCCCAAGGATCCTTTCCCATTACCCCACATTGACTCCATGGTGGATGCTACCGCGGGTCATGAGTTGTTGACTTTTATGGATGCTTCGTCTGGATTTCAACAAATTCAGATGGAACCATCTGATCAAGAGGATACGGCCTTTATGACCCCAACTGGTATATACTGTTATATCGCTATGCCATTTGGATTAAGGAATGCAGGTGCTACTTATCAAAGGCTTGTCAATATGATGTTCAAGGAGAAAATTTGACACACTGTGGAAGTCTATATTGACGACATGGTGGTTAAGTCCAAGAAGGCTGAGGATCACCTTAAAGACTTGGAGGAAGCATTCAATATCCTTGATAAGTATAATATGAAACTTAATCCTTCTAAGTGTCATTTTGGTGTGAAGGCAGGTAAATTCTTAGGATATATGGTGACAAAGAGGGGCATTGAAGCAAGTCCAGAACAAATCAAGGCTATTGTGAATATCAAATCTCCTGCCAATGCTAAAGATGTGCAAAGATTGACAGGCAGGATCGCGGCCTTGAACAGATTCATATCCAAATCCTCAGAAAAGTGCAAGGAGTTCTATAACATCCTGAGGAAGAACAAGAAATTTGAATGGACTGAGAAGCATGAAAGTGCCCTCAAATCTCTTAAGGATTACCTATCCTCAGCCCCTGCCTTGATGAAACCAGAAAAAGGGGATGTATTATCCTTGTACCTAGCAGTATCCTCAAAAGCAGTAAGTGCGGTCCTTGTTAAGGATCACCAAGGTACACAACATCCTGTCTATTATGTGAGTAAGAGTTTACTTGATGCTGAATCCAGGTATTCACACTTAGAAAAACTTATCCTTGCATTAATTATGGCATCTACTAAATTAAGACATTATTTTGAAACTCATGTCATTATAGTAAAGACTAATTTTCCGATTAAGAATGTCCTCAGGAGACCTGAAATGTCAGGAAGGATGGCTAAGTGGGCAGTAAAGCTGAGTGCATATGATATAAGATATGAACCAAGGACTGCCATCAAATCCCAAGCCTTAGCCGACTTTGTGGCAGATTTTAGTAGTGATTTGCAAAAGGAGGCTGAATTAGAAGTCCAACAGCTTGAAGAAACCAAGGATCCTTGGGTACTGTTCACTGATGGATCCTCCAATGTAAACGGAACAGGGCTTGGAATTCTACTAAAATCGCCACATGGGGACATAATACCCCACTCCATAGCGTGTGAATTTCAAACTACCAACAATGAGGCTGAGTATGAAGCCTTGATAGCTGGTTTGCAAATTGCAAAACATATGAGGATCAGGTATCTTGAGGTACATGTAGATTCTTTACTGATCACTAATCACTTTAATGGATCCTATGCTGTTAAATGTGAAAAGCTAATCAAATATTTGGAGATAGTCAAAGAATTGGCACTCTCTTTTGCATCCTTTAGTTTGACACAGGTACCAAGGGAAGAGAATGCAGAGGCAGATGCATTAGCCAATTTAGGATCATCCTTGAAGATCCCGGAGGATATCAAGATCCCTATTATCCATATCCTGACCCCGGATATCGAGGATCATGTAGCTATGGAGATAGGAGAGGATTCTGCAATCATCCCTAGTGATGATACTCAATCTCATTCAGGATCATGGATCCTTCCAATCATGAGATACATACAACATGGAGAGATTCCTACAGGAGAAAACCCTAGGGCTTTCAAAATCAAGGTATCTCATTTTACAATTTTGAATAATATGTTGTACAAACGATCTCTTGCAGGACCATATTTAAGATGCATTGAGGATCCTGGAATCCAAGAGGTCCTAAAGGATTTCCATGAAGGAGATTGTGGAAACCACACTGGGGGCAGGGCATTATTCTCAAGGATCCTGAGGACAGGATACTATTGGCCCACTATGAAGAAGGATGCTGTGGAGTATGCCAAGAAGTGTGATCCTTGTCAGAGGCATAGCAATATCCTTCACCAACCAGCAGACCTCTTGCATCCTATACCCTCTTCCTGGCCATTCATGAGATGGGGGATGGATATAGTTGGAAAGCTTCCTAAGGCACCTGGTGGAAAAGTATTCATGCTTGCTATGACTGATTGCTTCTCTAAGTGGATAGAGGCTGAAGCCTTTACTCAAGTCAGGGAAAAGGAAGTTATATCCTTTATTAAAAGAAATATTATTACTAGATTTGGTATCCCTTCTGAGATTATTTGTGATAATGGATCCCAATTTATTGGGAATAGAACCACTAACTTTTGTGACAGCTGGGGGATTAAGATGATAACATCAACACCAGTCCACCCACAAGCTAATGGTCAGGCAGAATCATCCAACAAGATCATCATCAACAATTTGAAGAAGAAGCTTGGATCCAAGAAAGGAAAATGGGCAGAAGAACTACCTTATGTGCTTTGGGCTGATAGGACAACTCCCAAGAATGCCACATGCCAAACTCCATTTTCTTTGGTATTTGGGGCAGAATCAGTGATCCCTACAGAAATGGTAGTTCCAACTGCAAGAACAAGCATTCACGATCCTGAAGAAAATGCTGAAAACTTGGTTCAAGACCTGGATACTATAGAAGAAATCAGGGACTTGGCAAGGATAAGGATGGCCAGTTATCAACTAAGGATGGCTGGAGCTTACAACAAAAATGTCAGGGACAGGAAATTCCAAGTTGGTGATATGGTGCTAAGAAAAGCATTTCAAAATACCACCAATCCTGCCGATGGAAAGTTGGCACCAAAGTGGGAAGGCCCCTATTTGATTGAAGCTGAAGCAGGAAAGGGGGCATATCGATTGCTAACAATGGAAGGTGATTTGCTACCAAGGGCTTGGAATGCTGTCCATTTGAAGAAATACTTTATGTGACTAGGATCCATGATCCTTACCTGACTAGTATCCTTGAAGGATCCTTACAGAACAGATGATCCTCATTCTGGTAATATTTTAATCTCAAACTATTTCATTCTTTTATTCTCTTATATAAGGATAAGGATCCTACATCCTTTATCCTCCTTTCACTTGATTATGAGTTTTGAAGGTTCAGGTATCCTTAACTAAGGATTGAGTATCCACAGAAGTATCCAGTTATTTGGGCTTGACCCCAGTTATTTGGGCTTGACCCCAGTTATTTGGGCTAGTCCCCAGTTTGGGCCTGACCCCAGTTTCGCCAGTAGCGCACGATGATCCTGGTATAGTTCATGGCAATGGGACCAGTACCCGCTTTAGGGGCTGACAATTTCATTGTGCTGGCTATATTCAGGATCCTACATATAATGGTAGACGTACCATACATCCATTCCTAAGGTTTCCAGTGTTTTCACGTTAGCTAAGGTTTTGGCATTTTCATGTCACTAAGTTTGGATAGTCGCCAGTGAGGGCCATACTCCAGTTTACATACGATCCTTTGGGCTTGTCCCTAGTTATCCTTTGGGCTTGTCCCCAGTTATCCTTTGGGCTTGTCCCCAGAATTGTTGGGCTTGTCCCCAGTTACTAACTCTTATCCTATGTTGGCTTAGTCCCAAGTTGTACCTTATTTCAGGGTTTTGGAGATAAATGACCAAGGATCCTTGATCCTTACCTTTTACTAAGGTTTGTCTTTTGGATTATCCTATTTACAACTGTTAAAGGTTAGGATCCTAACTTGGATTCTCAGGTATGATCCTTAACTATTTTGATTCTATTCATTATGTATTTAAGTAACCCTTATCCTTTGACAACTGAACTTGTGATCCTTAAACTATATAACTTTTCAAAACTAATCGGCTACGGATTATGTGATCTTTGATCATATCCTAAACTTTTTGGGGATATTTCTTAATTTTTTTCTCTACTTGATAAGTTTAAACAAAATAAACATCACAATAGGTGAAAAGTAAAATATTAACAACGATATCAACACGGGATAAGCCAAAAAGTTAAAGTTATTTTTATTCACAAAAGATTAAACCCTTTAAGGTTGTCGAAATTGCCAACCCACGTTTCTACCAGCAAAACGTGGCCCGTCCACATGGGTTGGCAAAGGGTGTCCATTGTCTAAAGGTCTTGGTAGTGCAGGAAATTAAAAACGGCAGGATCACAATGGCTTCATCCCCCAAACAGAGGATCCATCCACCATTTGTAATCCTACCTATTGTTCAAAGGATCATCCATGATCCACAACCCTAATTACTATTGTTTAAGTACAGAACAACCATTGTTCATCAAAACATCATCAAAGCAAAAACCATAACCAAACCTAAAAAAAATGGGCTCCGGCTACGTCTAGAAATGTCCTTCATCGCCCATTCCTGCAGCTTATGCCTTCGCTGCATCATCATCCCCTCCAGCTCCAGTATCCTTCGCTTGATCCTTGCCACTTCCACTAGCCTCGATTGCCAGGACCTCGTCAGCTTCATCCTCATCCTACAACTCAGCCAGCCTGACCTTCCAGCCTTCCATATCCCAGCTGCTCCTATCAAAGGCGGGATCCTGAGCTTCTTGAGCCATCTGTAGCTTGGTCTTGTACATGACAATGGCAGCGGAGACCTTAGCATCCTCCGTGATCTCGCTCTTCTCATAATCAAAATTGATCAGAATGGCAGCTGTTTGAGCTTTGGCGTCGTTGAGATCCTTTTCAAGGGAAGCGATCTTGAGGTCTTTGAGCATTGCTACTTTTTGGAGGTTAGAGTGTTTCTCCTCTAGCTCTTCAACATTGCCAACATAATCATCAATTTCAGCAAATTTCTGCAAACAAGACAATGCAAAGTTAGGATCATATGATCCTCAAGTGGATAGGATAACTAAGTCAGTGATCCTTACATCATTAAAGTACTCGAGGAATTGATGGCGGATCAGAGGCAAGCCTTGAAGGTTGTCAGCTTCAGAGGTTTTTCTTTTCTTCCCACCTTTTCCCCTTGAAGTGGTAGCCTTGGGGATTGCAACGGAGGGGCTAGCAGCAGATTTTTTCTTGGAGGATCTGACATTGTCAAGATCAGTGATGTTGAACTTGGAGGCAGATTTTGAGGATTTCCCAGCGCCTACACATTCAAAACAGATAAGTATCCTTATCCTATTTCTATTCAACTATTTATTTAAATATTTGACTATACAAAATACAGGATACTTACTTGACATAGTAACAGAACTTGAGGATACTTCATGTGAATCCTGGGTGTTTGTTTTGAATGACCTTGTTGCAGGATCAAGTCTTCTGAAAGCAGCGAGTCTTTCCTTGGTGGCAGGTGATGGTATAAGGTGAGAAACAGAGATAGCTGCACAGTGGAAACAAAAGGGTGTTAGTGATCCTTATACAAAAACAAGTTTATCTGATGATCCTTCTTAGGATCCTCTATCCTACCATGGGTGCTCCACTTCCTTGGCAGATTCTTTCCATCTGGGATAGAATCCCTTCTGACAAAGAAGAATCGCCGTTTCCAGTTTGTATCATTCGTCGTGGCTTTGAAGATGGGATGTTCTTCACCAGGTTTACGCTTGAATAGATATCGATGGGATCTAAATGTGGTGAGATCATACATCTCTGCCAACTCTGACATTTCTAGGGCAATTTCTTCCTGCTCAATGATCCTCTCAAGGGTATATAAGACCCTCCAGATCATTGGCATGGCTTGAATATAGGAGATGCCAGTGAGGGAGAAGAAAGACTGGGTGAATTCAGGGAAAGGATATGTGTATCCTATTGTGAACGGTGTGACCGGGAAAGCTACCCAAGTTTCAGAAACGTAATCACTTAGAACGGTAGGATCAAACGGTTTGAAATAGGTGTTCGCCGGAAAGCAATGCCGGATTCTGTCTATTTGCGGATCAGTGAAGCAGCACCTCTCATTCGCTGAATCTTTGATGATCCCCTGGCTCTTGAGAGGAGTGTCCTTCTTATGATCCTTCGCCGGTGAGGATCTCAGCATCATCTTGATTGTGAAGAAGGTGAAGAAAGAAGGGACAGAGAAAGAAAACGTAAAGGGAGAAAAGAAAAAGAGATACCTGCTTGATCGTCGGATGAGAATTTAAAGGGAGTCTCTCTTGAATTTGAATGCTGATTGATCCCTATCCCTAAATCCTATTTATAATAATGGTTTTGCAGGATAGTCACCTCAGTGACGTCATACTCGTAACGGCTAGTCCGACTCCAACGGCTAGTTATCCGTTAATTTGTTATGGATAAGAACAAAATATAACTCGTTTATTTACATAATTACTCCTTATATTTTGGGGGCAATTGTTAGGGGTGGATTTCTAAATGATCAGTGATCCTCATTTACTGTTGGGTTTAGTGATCCTCAATTCTGTCTGAAGTAGTGATCCTCAGAAGTGTTGCAGGATCAGGATCATGGATCATCATAAGGATCCTTGTACTAACGGTTGTCTACTTTGAATTCGAAATTTTTTTGCAGGAGTATCAATGTGGACTTGGTCTTGGCGATATTCCTGGAGCACATTCTATGTTTATTCCGCACGTGCTTGGTCAGAAATGGACGTTATGGAGTCGTGGAAGACTTGCACCATTTGCGGAATGTTAGTTAGAGTAGATATTTTCCATTTTTAAAGGGGTAGCGAGCTAATTAGAAAACACTTGGCTATTTTTGGCTAACACACACACTCGTACAACTGCTCTCACCAGCTCTCGCTAACTCACTTGGCTATTACACACTATTTTACACGATACACTATAGTGATCCTTGTACTTAGCTCGCTATCATCCGAAGTTGTAATAGATTTCTTGCTTAATTTGAGTTGGTGATCGGTAGTTTCCATCACCCGAGGTTTTTTATGCCGGAGATCATTCATTGATCAAGGGCTTTTTCCTCGTATAAATCTTCGTGTCACTTGTTCAATACATTTCATAGTGATCCTTATTGTTGTTCATCAATTCAAGCATCATACCTCACAACAGAAAGTTTGGTTGCATTATCACTGCTTGATTTTTGACCAAAACAGCTCCAGCCATCCTTTGTTGATAACTAGCCATCCTTATCCTTGCCAAATCCCTGATTTCTTCTATAGTATCCAAGTCTTAAACCAAGTTTTCAGCATTTTCTTCAGGATCACGAATGCTTGTTATTGCAGTTGGAACCACCATCTCTGTAGGGATCACTGATTCTGCTCCAAATACCAAAGAAAATGGAGTTTGGCCAGTAGCATTCTTGCGAGTTGTCCTATCAGCCCAAAGCACATAAGGTAATTCTTCTGCCCATTTTCCTTTTTTGGATCCAAGCTTCTTCTTCAAATTGTTAATGATGATCTTGTTGGATGATTCTGCCTGACTATTAGCTTGTGGGTGGACTGGTGTTGATGTTATCATCTTAATCTCCCAGCTCTCACAAAAGTTAGTGGTTCTATTCCCAATAAATTGGGATCCATTATCACAAACAATTTCAGAAGGGACACCAAATCTAGTAATAATGTTTCTTTTAATAAAGGATATAACTTCCTTTTCTCTGACTTGAGCAAAGGCTTCAGCCTCTATCCACTTAGAGAAGTAATCAGTCATAGCAAGCATAAATACTTTTCCACCAGGTGCCTTAGGAAGCTTTCCAACTATATCCATTCCCCATCTCATGAATGGCCAGGAAGAGGATATAGGGTGCAAGAGCTCTGCTGGTTGGTGAAGGATATTACTATGCCTCTTACAAGGATCACACTTCTTGGCGTACTCCACACCATCCTTCTTCATAGTGGGCCAATAGTATCCTGTCCTCAGGATCCTTGAGAATAATGCCCTGCCCCCAGTGTGGTTTCCACAATCTCCTTCCTGGAAATCCTTTAGGACTTCTTGGATTTCGGGATCCTCAATGCATCTTAGATATGGTCCTGCAAGAGATCGCTTATACAACATATTATTTAATATTGTAAATTGAGATACCTTAATTTTGAAAACCCTTGGGTTTTCTCCTGTAGGAATCTCTCCATGTTGTATGTATCTCATGATTGGGAGGATCCATGATCCTGAATGAGGTTGAGTATCACCACCAGGGGTGATTGCAGAATCTTCTCCTATCTCCATAGTTAAATGATCCTCAATGGCTGGGGTCAGGATACGGATAATAGGGATCCTCATATCTTCCGGGATCTTCAAGGATGATCCTAGATTAGCTAATGCATCAGCCTCTGCATTCTCTTCCCTTGGTACCTGTTCAAACTAAAGGAAACAAAAGAGAGTGCCAATTCTTTGACTATCTCCAAATATTTGATTAGATCTTCACCTTTAACAGCATAGGATCCATTAAGTGATTAGTGATTAATAATGAATCTACATGTACCTCAAGATACCTAATCCTCATATGCTTAGCAATTTGCAAACCAGCTATCAAGGCTTCATACTCAGCCTCATTGTTGGTAGTTTGAAATTCACAAGCTATGGAGTGGGGTATTATGTCCCCCTGTGGCCATTTTAGTAGTATTCCAAGCCCTGTTCCTTTTACATTAGATGCTCCATCAGTGAAGAGTATCCAAGGATCCTTAGTTTCTTCAAGCTGTTGGACTTCTAACTCAGCTTCCTTTTGCAAATCACTACTAAAATCTGCCACAAAGTCAGCTAAGGCCTGGGATTTTATGGCAGTCCTTGGTTCATATCTTATATCATATGCACTTAGCTTTACTGCCCACTTAGCCATCCTTCCTGACATTTCAGGTTTCCTGAGAACATTCTTAATTGGAAAATTAGTCTTAACAATGATGACATGAGTCTCAAAATAATGTCTTAATTTAGTAGATGCCATAATTAATGCAAGGATAAGTTTTTCTAAGTGTGAATACATGGATTCAGCATCAAGTAAACTCTTACTTACATAATAAACAGGATGTTGTATACCTTGGTGATCCTTAACAAGGACCGCACTTACTGCTTTTGAGGATACTGCTAAATATAAGGATAATATATCCCCTTTTTTCTGGTTTCATCAAGGCCGGGGCTGAGGATAGGTAATCCTTAAGAGCTTTGAGGGCACTTTCATGCTTCTCAGTCCATTCAAATTTCTTGTTCTTCCTCAGGATGTCATAGAATTCCTTACACTTTTCTGAGGATTTGGATATGAACCTGTTCAAGGCTGCGATCCTGCCTGTTAATCTTTGCACATCCTTAGCATTGGCAGGAGATTTGATATTCACAATAGCCTTGATTTGCTCTGGACTTGCTTCAATGCCCCCCCTTTGTCACCATATAGCCTAAGAATTTACCTGCCTTAACACCAAAATGACACTTGGAAGGATTAAGTTTCATATTAAATTTATCAAGGATATTGAATGCTTCCTCCAAGTCTTTAAGGTGATCCTCAGCTTTCTTGGACTTAACCACCATGTCATCAATATAAACTTCCATAGTGTGTCCAATTTGTTCCTTGAACATCATATTGACTAGCCTTTGATAAGTAGCACCTGCATTCCTTAGTTCAAATGGCATGGCAATATAACAATATATACCAGTTGGGGTCATAAAGGTTGTATCCTCTTGATCAGATGGTTCCATCTGAATTTGTTGAAATCCAGATGAACAATCCATAAAAGTCAACAACTCATGACCCGCGGTAGCATCCACCATGGAGTCAATGTGGGGTAATGGGAAAGGATCCTTGGGACATGCCTTGTTTAAATCAGTAAAATCGACACATACCCTCCACTTTCCATTTTTCTTTTGAACAACAACCACATTGGCTAACCATCTTGGATACTTAACCTCTCTTATCATACCTGCCCGAAGTAGTTTATCTACCTCTTCCTGGATAATAGCATTCCTTTCAGGTGCAAACTTCCCCCTCTTTTGATATATAGGCTTGAATGACCTGTCAATGCCAAGTTTATGAGTAATTATATCCTTAGATATACCTGTCATGACTTCATGATTCCAGGCAAAGGTGGATTTCCTCCTCTTAAGGAAGGATACTAGATTCCGCTTGATTTCGCTAAGGATCCCTGACCCTATGAAGATCCTAGATTCAGGATCCATGAGGATTTCTTTCACATCCTGCTCTCTTGCCTCCAAGACATCTCTTGAAGGATACTTTAATTGCTATTGCTCCCTTGGTTTTGAGGCTGGCTTCATTGATGAGGTATAGCAATTCTTAGCTTCTTGTTGATCACTCTCAATTTTCACCACTCCCCAAGGACTTGGAAGCTTTACACATTGATGATAGGTGGATGGAACTGCCTTCATATCATGTATCCATGGCCTGCCAAGGATAACATTGCAACATGATAAGCAATCTATAACACAAAACTTTTGATAAGAATGCAATCCTTCAATATAGATTGGTAGTTTGATGTACCCCAATGTGTTTTTGGTTTCCCGCTAAATCCCACAAGTACTGAGGATCTTGGGATAATGTCAGACTCCGGGATATTTATTTTCTTGAGGACATCAAGCTGAATGATGTTCACAGAGCTTCCTCCATCTATAAGGATCCTGCGAACAAAGTGGTTAGAAATAAACAATGTAATTACAAGACCATCATGATGAGGATCCTGGACATCAACACGATCATCCTCATCAAAGGTTATGAATTTATCCTGGGTGACAACGGAGGTCCGGACGGGTCTGTCTCCATTATCCATCTTGGTTTCCTTAGCATGTCTTTTTGCTGCTGAAAAGGAGGTACCACAAATGTCTGATCCACCGGATATGAAGTTTATGACTTGTGCATCTGCTGGAGGAGCAGGGGCCCTTTCCGGGATCCTTTCAGGATCCTGGATCCTTGACTTCTTTCGTCCCAAAAGCTCTTTCAAATGCCCCTTGCTCAACAAGTAACCAATTTCCTTTCTCAGTGCAATACACTCTTCAGTGAGATGCCCAAAATCCTCATGATATGCACACCACTTGGATTTATCCTTTGTAGCAGCTGGTTTATCACTCTTTCTTGGCCACCTAGCTTTCTCACCTAGATTCTGCATTGCAAGGATCAGTTCATTGTTATCAACAGAAAAACAGTATTCAGAAATAGGAGGATAATCCTCATCATCCTCTTCTTGTTCCACTGCATGCACATTCTGGTTATCAGACTTGTTGTAGGACTTGGATTTGTTGTTCCTGAAGTAGGATCCTTGTTTCTCCTGTTTTGAGGATCCTGTCAATCTATCCTGGATCCTTTTGTCATCCTCTAGGCGGATGAACCTAAGGGCCCTGGTTCTTACTTCATCAAGATTCCTGCAAGGGGTCATAACAAGATCATCATAGAACAATGAATCCCTAAGCAATCCCATTTTAAAGGCTTCTACAGCCGTAGATATATCCAAGTTAGGAATATCCAAGGATTCTTTACTAAACTTAGTGATGTAATCTCTAAGTGATTCATTTTGACCCTGTGTTACCCTATATAGATCACTAGTTAATCATTCAAATTTTCTACTACAAGAGAATTGACTATTAAACAAGTTAACTAGATTAGCAAATGAAGTAATAGAATAAGGGGGAAGACTTAGCAGCCATTTAAGAGCAGATCCTGTAAGCGTGGATCCAAATCCCTTGCATAGACATGCTTCTTTTAGCCTTTCAGGAATGGGATTGATCTCCATCCTCTCCCTGTATTGAGCTACATGCTCCTCTGGATCTGTTGAACCATCATACAGTTTCATGGATGGTATCTGGAATCTTTTGGGTATCTCAGCATCACATAAGGGTGGTGCAAAACGAGATATCCTATGGCTACCGTCTGCAATTTCAGGAATGGGTTTAACCACTCCTGGAACACTGGATATCATATCCTTGAGCTTCTGTAACTCCCTGGCCATAGCCTGATTGATACATGTATCCTGCATTAAGCCATGGTTAGTGTTGTATGAATTATTAAAAGTGTTACCTCCCACAGGATTCGAGTTTGGAATTCCAAATGTGTATCCATATTGACGGGATTCTGGTATGATCGAAGGACCAGATGAAGCAATGGTTTGCATTGGTATGAAGTCTCCTTGATGAACATCCGAGCTCTGAGGCTGCATACTTCTTAAGAATCCTTGATCCTGAAAGACATTGGATCCTTGAAGTTGAGATGATCCTTGAACCTGAAAGGATCCTGAAACCAGAGAGGATCCTGGAACCAGAGAGGATCCTGGGACATGGAAGGATCCTTGGACCTGGGAGGATCCTTGGACCTGGGAGGATCCTTGGACCTGAGAGGATCCTTGAACCTGGGAGGATCCTTGAACTGCATGCATTCCTAAATATCCTCCTGAGCTGAAGGATCCTTGATGCTGAATAGAGGATCCCGATGGCTGAAAATAGGATCCCTGAGGCTGGAGGCGAGAGCCAAATGTCTGACTCATAGTTTCTGTTCCATAACGCCTTCCTGGTAGTTCACCCAAGTATTGCACATCCGGAGCTGCTGAGTGCTGGGAAGTTATGACTGGAGTGTCGAAGTTCAGCGACCTTGGCATCAGAGGAGAGTGATCCTCCACTGATCTCTTCTGTTTCTTGATCTCAGCGATCTCCCGGAGGATCCTTTCGTTGGTTTTGTCCTGCTATTGTGCATGATTCCTCATCTGCAAAATCAGAGCCTAAAGATCATTAGTAGTAAGATTAGTTGAAACAGAAGAAGTTGGTGGTTTTGTGAAAATGGGAGTTTCTCTCTTTGCCGCATTCTCAGCATTCTTCTGGGATCCAGAGGGTGGTGGAGGCAAAGGAGGAACGCCTTGTGAAGAACTGATCGCCGGCATAGAACTTGATGTATTCTTTGTCGAGGAAGCCATCTGCTTGGTTGTAATGAACCGAAACGACCACATAAGTATGAATTTTCTTAGGAATGAAGCACCAATTGCCCCATGGTGGGCGCCAAACTGTTTTGGTCAAAAATCAAGCAATGATAATGCAACCAAACTTTCTGTTGTGAGGTATGATGCTTGAATTGATGAACAACAATAAGGATCACTCTGAAATGTAATGAACAAGTGACACGAAGATTTATACGAGGAAAAAGCCCTTGATCATTGAATGATCTCCGGCATAAAAAACCTCGGGTGATGGAAACTACCGATCACCAACTCAAATTAAATAAGAAATGTGTTACAACTTCAGATGATAGCGAGCTAATTACAAGGATCACTATAGTGTATTGTGCAAAAAAGTGTGTAATCGCCAAGTGAATTGTCAAGAGCTGGTGAGAGCAGTTGCAAGAGTGTGTGTGTAGCCAAAAATAGCCAAGTGTTTCTATTTAGCTCGCTATCCCGTTTAAATATGGAAAAATATCTAAACTAACAAACATTCCGCATTTCATGCAAGTCCTCCACGAACTCCATAACGTCCACTTCAGTTAAGCACGTGCGGAATATGTCATGGAATATGCTCCAGGAATATCGCCAAGACCAAGTCTAAGCTCGTACTCCTGCAAAACAACACCATATTCAAAGTAGACAATCGTTAGTATAAGGATCCTTAAGATGATCCATGATCCTGATCCTGAAACACTTCTGAGGATCACTAATTCAAACAGAAGTGAGGATCACCAATCCCAACAGTAATTGAGGATCACTGATCATTCAAAATCCTCCCCTAACAGTTAAGTATCCAAGATAGTTAGCCAATGTGGTTGTTGTTCAGAAAAAGAATGGAAAGTGGAGGGTATGCATTGACTTTACTGATTTAAACAAGGCATGTCCAAAGGATCCTTTCCATTTACCCCACATTGACTCCATGGTGGATGCTACAACGGGTCATGAGTTATTCACTTTTATGGATGCTTCAACTGGATTCCAACAAATTCAGATGGAACCATCTGATCAAGAGGATACTGCTTTTATGACCCCTACTAGTATCTATTGTTATATTGCTATGCCCTTTGGACTAAGAAATGCAGGTGCTACATACCAAAGGCTAGTAAATATGATGTTTAAAGAACAGATTGGACACACAATGGAAGTCTATATTGATGACATGGTGGTTAAGTCTAAAAGAGCTGAGGATCATCTTAAGGATTTGGAAGAAGCATTTGATATCCTTGATAGATACAACATGAAACTAAATCCTTCCAAATGCCAATTTGGAGTGAAAGCTGGTAAATTCTTATGTTACATGGTGACAAAAAGGGGGATAGAGGCAAGTCCAGAACAAAACAAGGCCATCGTGAATATCAAGTCTCCTGCCAATGCTAAGGATGTGCAAAGATTGACAGGGAGGATCGCAGCCTTGAACAAATTCATCTCAAAGTCATCAAAGAAATGCAAAGAATTTTATGATATTCTAAGAAAGAATAAAAAGTTTGAATGGACTGAAAAGCATGAGAATGACCTCAAAGCCCTTAAGGATTGCCTATCCTCAGCCCCAACTTTAATGAAACCAGAAAATGGAGAAACATTATCCTTATACCTAGCTGTTTCTACTAAAGCAATAAGTGCAGTCCTTGTTAAGGATCATGAAGGTACTCAACATCCTGTATACTATGTAAGTAAAAGTCTACTTGATGCTGAGTCCAGGTATTCTCTTTTAGAGAAACTTATTCTTGCTTTAATAATGGCATCCACTAAATTACGTCATTATTTTGAAACTCATCCTATTATTGTTAAGACTAACTTTCCTATCAAGAATGTTCTCAGGAAACCTGAAATGTCAGGAAGGATGGCAAAATGGGCAGTCAAACTTAGTGCATATAATATTAAATATGAACCAAGAATTACCATCAAATCCCAAGCCTTAGCTGACTTTGTGGCTGATTTCAGTAGTGATCTACAAATGGGAAGCTGAATTGGAAGTTCAACAAATTGAAGAAACTAAGGATCCTTGGATACTCTTCACAGACGGAGCTTCAAATGTCAAGGGAACTGGACTAGGCATACTACTAAAATCGCCACAGGGGGACATTATACCCCAATCAATTGCTTGTGAGTTCCAAACCACTAATAATGAGGCTGAATATGAAGCCTTAATAGCAGGTTTGCAAATTGCCAAGCATATGAGGATCAAGTATTTTGAGGTACATGTGTATTCTTTATTAATTACTAACCATTACAATGGTTCTTATGTTGTCAAGGGTGAAAGGCTAATCAAATATTTAGAGATAGTCAAGAAATTGGCAGACTCTTTTGCTTCTTTTAGTTTGACACAGGACCCAGGGAAGAAAATGCAGAAGCTGATGCCTCAGCTAATCTTGGATCATCTCTAAAGATTCCAAAGGATGTTAAGATACCCATCATCCACATCTTAACCCCTGCTATTGAGGATAACATAGCCATGGAGATAGTGGAGGATTCTGCAATCGTACCTAGTGATGATTCACAATCAAATTCAGGATCCTGGATCCTTCCAATCCTGAGATATATACAACATGAAGAGATTCCTGCTGGAGAAAATCCTAGAGCTTTCAAAGTCAAGATATCTCAATTTACATTATTAAATAACATCTTATATAAACGATCTCTTGCAGGTCCATATCTAAGATACATCGAGGATCCAGAAATTCAAGAAGTTCTGAAGGATTTTCATGAAGGAGATTGTGGGAACCACACTGGGGGCAGAGCACTATTTTCAAGGATCCTCAGAACAGGATATTATTGGCCCACAATGAAGACGGATGCTATGGAATATGCAAAGAAATGTGATGCTTGCCAAAGACATAGCAATATCCTTCACCAACCAGTTGAGCTTCTGCATCCTATATCTTCTTCCTGGCCATTCATGAGATGGGGAATGGACATAGTTGGCAAACTTCCTAAGGCACCAGGAGGGAAAGTATTTATGTTAGCTATGACTGATTACTTCTCCAAGTGAATAGAAGCTCAAGCCTTTGCACAAGTTAGGGAAAAAGAAGTTATAACCTTTATCAAAAGAAACATTATTACTAGATTTGGCATCCCTTCTGAAATTGTTTGTGATAATGGATCCCAATTCATTGGGAGCCAAACTACTAACTTTTGTGACAGCTGGGGGATTAGGATCATAACATCAACACCAGTCCACCCACAAGCTAATGGTCAAGCAGAATCATCCAACAAAATTATCATCAACAACTTGAAGAAGAAGCTTGGATCCAAGAAAGGAAAATGGGCAGAAGAACTACCTTATGTATTATGGGCTGATAGAACAACTCCCAAGTATGCTACTGGTCAAACTCCATTTTCTTTGGTCTTTGGAGCTGAATCTGTGATCCCTACAGAGATGGTAGTCCCTACTGCAAGAACAAGCATTCGTGATCCTGAAGGAAATACTGAAAACTTGGTTCAAGATCTGGATACCATAGAGGAACTAAGGGATTTAGCAAGAATAAGATTGGCTAGCTATCAAAAAAGAATGGCTGGAGCTTACAACAAGAATGTCAGGATCAGAAAGTTTCAAGTTGGTGACATGGTGTTGAGGAAAGCATTTCAAAATACCACAAATCCTGCTGATGGCAAGCTAGCACCAAAATGGGAAGGCCCCTATCTAATTGAAGCTGAGGTAGGAAATGGGGCATATCGTTTGCTAACAATGGATGATGATTTTTTACCAAGGGCTTGGAATGTTGTCCATCTGAAAAAGTACTTCATGTAAGAAGGATCAGGGATCCTCAGCTAATACAGTATTCTGCTTAAGGATCTAGGATCCTCAAAGGATATATGATTCTATCTTTGGTAACACTTCACTTTCATTTTTATTCATGTTGCACTTATTACTTACCATAAGTTAAAGATGTTAACCAGTTAACATCTATTTTCACAAAGTTTAAGCTTTTGCAGAATTGTTATCATTTTACAAGAAGATCAAAGTAGTTGGCCAACTCTCCAAAGTTTTTGGGTTTATCCCCCGTTTATGGGCTTGTCCCCAGTCTAAGGTATCTATTACCTTCTACGAATCAGGTTCTAACACCTTCGCCAGTTGCGCACGATTATCCTGGTATAGTTTAAGGCAATGGGACCAGTACCCGCTTTAGGGGCTGACAATTTCAATGTTTTTGGCTGTATTTAGGATCCTAAGTATAATGGTAGACGTACCATACATTCGTTCCTAAGGTTTCTAACGTTTTCATGTTAGCTAAGGTTTTGGCATCTTCATGTCACTAAGTTTGGATAGTCGCCAGTTTGGACCATACTCCAGTTTACACAAGACTTATTGGGCTTGTCCCCAATTATTGTGCTTGTCCCCAGTTATTGGGCTTGTCCCCAGCTTATTGGGCTTGTCCCCAGATTGTTGGGCTTGTCCTCAGTTACTAATGTTTCTTTCTATGATGGTTGGCTTAGTCTCAAGTGATGTATTATTACAGGTTTCCGAAGTTAAGGATACAGGATCCTAACTTTCTGATGATTCTTATATTTTGACAAAGTTGTAAGTGTTAAGGATATAGGATCCTAACTTAGCATTATTCTTGGTTTGTTAATCTTACCCTTATCCTTTGACAACAGGATATATGATCCAAGATCATGTAATTTTTAAAACCTTTGACGAGAAGGTGTGTGATCCTTGATCATATTTTTAATCCTTTAATACAAACTAATTTTGGCATACATTTGATACTTTTACCAATGACTTGTAAATTCTAAAATTATACCATGGCAATTGACAAATAAATGTATGTGAAATAACATTCAATGACAAAATCAACACCACAAGGAATAGCCAGAAATTAAAGTTTTATCTATTTATCATTTAAACCCTTTAAAAAGGTTGTCAAAATTGCCAACCCAAGCTTCTACCAGCAACATGACCCGTCCACATGGATTGGCAAAGGGTGTCCATATTAACAAGGTTCTAAGTCATGCAGGAAATTAAAAAGTGAGGGGCATCAAAAGCTTCATCCTCCACAAACAGAAGGACCCGTCCACCTTTGCTACCCCTATTGTCCAAAGGATCAGTGATCCTTAACCCTAAAAACTATTTTTCAAAGTTATTACAGACCAATTGTTCAAAACACCACAACCACAAAAAAACTACCAAACCATAAAAAATGGGCTCCGGCCACGTCTAGAATTTTCCATCATCGGCCATTTGTGCAGCTCACACCTTCGCTGCCTCATCCACCTTCTCTTCACCACCTTTACCGCTGCCACCAGCCGCTGCATCCTCAGGATCATTAGCTCCACTTCCACCGGCTTCAAGTGCCAGCACCTCCTCAGGCTCCTCATCATCTCCAAGTTCAGCCAGCCTCTTTGCCCAAGCCTCCAAGTCCCACTCAGACCTGTCAAAGAAAGGACCAGCAGCTTCCTTGGCCATTTGGAGTTTGATCTTCAGCATAACAATGGCAGCAGAGAGTTTGGCTCCATCCATGACCTCCACCCTCTCCTTGTTGGCGGTCATGTCAGCAAGAAGCAGCTCCTTTTTGCAGTGGCTTGTTCTCTTTTTCAAGCTGGGAGATCTTTTTATCCTTGGCAATTGCTATGGCTTGGGGGGTCAAGGTTCTTCTGTTCAGCTTCGGCCACATGTTGGTCTAGGAGGATCTGGACTTCATCAAATTTCTGCATAAAAAGAGTTCAACAATCAGGATCCTTTATCCTCAATAGAAGTACAAATTTCAGGATATGAAATCCTTACCTCAAGGACATATTCTTGGAGTTGACGTTCCATCAGAGGGAAGCCTTCAGTGGGTTCAGTGGGCTTCTTCCTTTTGGTTCCTTTACCCCTGGTGCTAGTTCCTTTGACCTATGGGATGCTTTGGCTTGTAGCCAGCTCCTTCTTAATAGACCGAGGGGATACATATTCCTGAAGATCACCTACGCTGATCCTGGAAGCAGATTTAGAAGATTTAGCAGCACCTACAAGCACAACACACAGATAAGTATTCATATTCTATTTCTATTAAATATTTACATACATACATGCATGGATACTTACTTGACATGGTATAGGAACTGGAGGAGATCTCTTGAGAATCCTTTACTTTGGCTTGAAATGTTCTAATGGCAAGATCAAGCCTCCAGAAAGCTTCTCTCTTTGGTGACAGGTGACTCTTGACTGTGAGAAAGGGAAATAGCTGCATAGACAAAAAGAAAGGATCAGTTATCCTTAACAGAAAAGAGAAATCTTACCATGGTCCTGGCCTAAGGATCCTATATCCTACCCTGGGTGTTCCACCTTTTGGGAAGATGACTCCCGTTTGGGATGGAATCTCTTATTACAAAAAAGAACTGATTTCTCCAGCTGGAGTCATTTTTGGTGGTTTTGAGGATTGGATGAGGTTGCTGGGGTTTGGATTTGAAGAGAAAGCGATGAGAACCATGGCTGACTAAATTGTGTAATCGGCTCAACTCAGATAAGCCAATATCAATTCCATCATACTCTAGGATGTGCTCGAGTGTGTATAAAGCTCTCCATATCATTGGCATGGCTTGAATATAGCACAGACCAGTCAATGTGAAGAAACTTTGTGTGAGGGTGGGGAAAGGATATGTGAAGCCTATCTGGAATGGGGCTGCAGGAAAAGTGATCCAAGTTTCTGAAAGGCAGTCACTCTTCATCGAAGAGTCGAAGGGTCTGAAGATGGTGCCATCCGGGAAACAGTGGGTAACTGATCAATCGCAGGATCAGTGAAATGGCAGAGTTCCATGGAGGGGTTTTTGGTTAGGCCCTGACTCTTCGGAGGGCTATCTTGTCTAGGATCCTTGGCAGGAGAGGATCGGGTGCTCATTTTTGCCATGGATTCTTGAAGAACAGAGGATCGGAAAGAAGAGAATTAGAGAGAAAGAAGAAGGAGATACCTGTGGTGATCTTCAAATGTGGATTTAAAGGGGAGGTGTCTCGAATTTAAATGCACAGATCGTCCTAATCCTTATCCTATTTATAATGATTGTTTGTTGCAGGGATGACTGTTGCTGACATCAGTCTGTAACGGCTCTATCCATATGTAAAGGCTAGTCCGCTTTTAGTTGAAACATGACTATCTGATCGAATTTCAGTTAGTCATGTTTGGGGGCAATTTTTAGGGATATAATTTTATTAGTTATGGATCATGGATCCTCAGTATAGCCTGGGTCAGGATCCTCAGTTCAGTATGGATCAAGGATCCTCAGGAAATGGTACAGGGAGGTTAAGGATCCAGGATCCTCTTTATTATTCTAAACTAACAATTGTTTCCATCATCCTTTAGCTTGTTTTGTCAGTGTATTCGATGGAGATTTGTTCTTGCTAAGATTCTAGGGGAATATGCTCCATATTATTGCACGTGCAAGAACTACATGACCGTTATGGTGATCGTGAGTGACTAGCACATAATTCGGATAGTTAGTTAGATATTTTCTATTTTTAAAGGGGATAACAAGCTTTATTTAAAAATATAGGTACACACTTCACACATTGGAACTCTCTCTGCAATCAGTTGGCGATCACACACACTAACACTCTAGCAATCATTGTATCAAGCTTGTTATCATCCAAAGTTGTAATCTTTATTGTTCAATATAGTTGATAGTGATAGTTTTCACTAACCGAGGTTTTTTATGCCGGAGATCATTCATTTTATCAAGGGTCTTTTCCTCGTATAAATCCTTATGTTCATCATTCATTTCTTGTTTACACATTTGTTCATTTAACCAAGCATCCAACCTCACAAAAATCAGATTTGGTTACATTATCCTTGTGTGATTTTTTACCAAAACAAATAAAATAATAAATAAATAACAAAATTAAAACAGAAAGTTTTTAAAATTTTAATATTTATTTTCCGCCCAAATATATTTCTTATATTTTAGTTGAATTTGATTAGATTTTTAAGACTAATATAATGCATTTAAATGGTGAAAATTAATCTAAAACTAATAAAATCCAGAAAAATTAGAAAATAAAATAGGGAATAATCTTCCCATAAATCCTCATAAGAGTTTCACCATAACCCGAAATCACATTGATTTGGTTAGTAGGATTTCGACCTGGTTTTCGAGAAATATGCAATAATGGAAACATTGATACAAAATGAACATGCAAGTGTGTAGATGGTGGTATTTGCATCCTAACCCATTACATATGCCTACCTTAACACAAAACATACAAACATTTGGCTAGTTTTGGCGATTTTGTCCCAAAAAGGTCAAACAATGCATAAACATGAATAAAGGAATCAAGACATGAGTGTAAGTTATTGGGACAAGTTAGTACACTTCTACAAGTCCCAACTGTAACACAAGAACACTTTGATTTGGTGTTTTGGTTTGGTAAAGGGTTGAAAGTCAAGTTAGAGTTAGAAGGTATAATGGTCAAGAACAATGCATAAATGTAAAAAAAAATCCAGAAATGAAGCCTTAACCATTCGTGTTTATGGATTAAACATAAGGTTTCTAGCCTTAGATTCAATATAAATGTAAATGTAAATGTAAATGTAAATGTAAACAAGAAACAAACTGAAAATGAACGAAAGATACAAATCTAGAAGTCAAACCTTTTTCTTTGACTTTGGAAGTTCTTCACAAATACAGAGAATTAAGGGAATTCGGATGTGAATTTGGGGTGTGTGTAACGTTCCGTAATTTTCATTCTTTTTCATTTCATTGTAATTCTTATTTTTAATTCAATCCTTTGTAATTAGAGACTTGTACAATATGTAAACAATCACGAATACGCATTTTAATTCGAAAACCGAAAAATACATCGAGATTATAATTTTCTTTGGAATGATATTTATAAATGGTTATTCATTATATATGCTTACATATCCTTAAATACCCAAAAACGTGCTTAACTGTGAGTTTATGGCATAAAAATAACACACAAGGCAAGTGCAGGGACCAAAACTGCAATTTTCTAAAACTTTAACAGTCTTTGCGGACCATATGCAATATTCCTTGCGGTCTACGAGGGTGTCAGCAGGCAGAATGTTGCAACGACTCCGAATTTGAACTGCTTTCCCTCATTTTAACCCCCAACTGCCTCATTTAACACCCAAACCCTAATCCCACTTATAAATACTAACCCCTAACACCTTTCAAACACTTTCACCACCTCAAACACTCTCTCTAAAACTCTCAAATCTTCAAATTTCTCAACTTTGGACAGATTGTTCAAGCTTCAAAACAATGAGTTTTGAGCTTTGTTCTTGCACTTTTCTTCTTGTTTTTTTCCTTCTCCTTCCTTGGATAACCCTTAGGATTATTACCACATGTTTACCAAGGTAACAAAAGATGGTAAACCACCATTTTGAGGTCCAAGTTAGGATCTTTCTTTATTCTTTTTAATAAACTTTCCATACATGTTCATATTAACTTTGTTTTTTTGGAACACCTTCAAGTCATCAACAAACTTCCATGTTGAATGACTTGAGCTAAGGTTTAATTCCAGAGGCATGAGGTTCATATGCCTCCCTTGTATGTACTTGTAAACCTCTAAGTAATTTTCAAGCAACAAAGTGAGCAAAACTACACCAAGTCTCCAACCACACAATGTTGGAAGCACTCGTCTAGATATACCTCACTTGGTTATTTAGAAAAATAGATAGGTTAATTATGTATTTCATTACTTATATTCATGACCATCCGAATCATCAACAATGTTGGTGATTTTGTGCATTGGTGAATTCTTGAGATTAATGGATTCATCCTACCTCTAATGCTTGACATACTTGACTATATACATAATAATAATATACATAGATATAATACATACTCCAAAAACTAAACGATGATATCAACCAATCCATGATTGAATGTGATATGGTAAGTGTTTTGGTCAAAAATCGATTTAAGGATAATGCAACCAAATTTTGTTTGTGAGGTAGAGTGCTTATGTGTTAACAATGACATAAACGAATGTAAAATGTAAATTGCAATGAACACCTTGATTTATACGAGGAAAAAGCCCTTGATCTTTAGAAGATCTCCGGCATAAAAACCTCGAGTGATGGAAACTACCGATCACCAACTATATTGAAAAAATAATGAACAATTCAATAAAACTTCGGATGATATTGAGCTTGTTACAAGTAAATGCTAGTGTGTGTGTGAGAGCAGTTTCGAATGTTGCAAGGTATGCGAGAGTAGTGAGTTGTTCCTAATGAGCTCAATATCCCCTAATTATAATTGGAAACTATGACTAACTAACTAACTCCCATGATCGTCCACAACGGCTAATGCCTCTTTTACACGTGCCTAATTCCAAGCATATTCCATGAGATTCCAGCTTGACCAAGTCCATCTACTTACCTGCATCAAATTATAATAACATATCGAAGACAATTATTAGAAACCGTTATAAGGACTAAGGATCCTTGATCCTTCCAGTACCTGCTACACATTTTAAGGATACTATATCCTAGATACACAGAAGGATCACTGATCCATAAAGAATTAAAACCAGCACTAACAATTGCCCCCAATATGGCAGTTGTGATGATAGGTCATAGCTTTCATAATCTCTTAAATTCAAACTAGCCGTTAAGAGGTATACGATGGGACTCGTTCTAGCAATGAACCATCATAGCGACTTATAGGGAATATATAACTCCCTTTCTTTTAAAATCCGCAGATCATTATCATAAGTCCTCCCATCACTTTTATTATTCAGGTACATCTTCTCCTTCTCTCTTCTCTTTTTGAAATTTTTTGAATTCCGGCAAAGATGCATACTCGTTCCTCACCAAAATCCGGCTCCAAGAAATCCGATGTTACACCCAAATCACAAAACCTGTTAAAGGACCCACCTTATGAGATCTTGTAAGTTCACGGATCCAGAATCCAGGACCTGAAACCCTACTTTCCTCCGGAAACTATTTTCCGATCCTTTGATCCATCTGTATGAAACGACGCCGTGTCGAAGACTTGGATCTATTTTCCTGCACTCCCTTTTCTCTTAGGGTTTTCATATCCTTTCCCCTTTAACCCAGAGCTTCTTCGAGCACACCGACATTAGCTTCAGCCAGGCTATGCCGATGCTATAGAGAGCTTTGTTCAGCATAGAAGAAATCATCAAAAAAAGAGGGTTTGCAGTTCGATGTCCCTGAGTTGGCTTACTTGTACACCCTGGTTACCCACCGTTCAAACTGATTCCGTGGGTAACCAAAGGGTAGGGGATAGGATTTCTTTGTTAGGAGAGATTTTCTTACCAGAGGGGGACACTTTGCCTCTTAGGTGGATCTCAAACGGTAGGAGATAGGATTTTTACATATAACTTGTTTACATTCTGACTGTCTATTGATTTTGTTTTCATTTTTCTGTGAAAAATTTTCTCAAGCCATCCTGAACTGCCAGGAACCACAGACCGAGCCAAAGCTTTTCTGGAACTTGACCCTATTGATAGGACATTCAAGATAAGGATCCAGGATCCTACCGAAGACACTTAAACTTCTTCATCTTACAGCATGTCAAGTAAGTAACCGTAGAATGTAGTATGTTAATAAATTACAAAAATTAAGTTAAGCACTTATTTTTTTTTTTTTTGAAACTTGATGATCAGGCGTTCAGAAATTCACCCCCAAGTCTTCAGACGTTGCCCTTGATGATATCGACAACATGATCATTTCCAAGGCAACCAGGAAGACCGTCCCTGTTGTTGAGCCTCACCAAGTCACCACTAGAGCCAAGTCTGGGTCAAAGAGGAGGAAGACCTCTGAACCAGACAACGACCTCTTCGACATTGAGATGTGACTCCATGATGCTCTGACTGAGGTAAGGATCCTAGATCCCGTTATTGTATTTTACCTTTTTGTGAGGATCCTATATACTGAACCTTGTTTGCTATTTTACAAGAGTTCAGCCGCCTGAAGATCCACTATGAGAAGAGGGTTGCTGAGTATGAGGAGACTCTGACTGGGATACACTCTGCCGATGCTGCCAAGGACAAGACCATCATAAAGCTGGAAAAAGACGGGACTTGGAAGAGCAGCTGCTACACGCCGAGGTGGGGATCCATGAGGCTGCCATGAATGCAACCGACAAAGCTAAGGTTTGTGTTGCACGGGCTATCCTCCAGGCTCAAATCAAGATGGCTCAGGAGGCAATGGACCCCAGCTTTGACCGGTCAACTTGGGAAATAACTTCCTGGGAGATGGTGCTGAGGAACCTGGGTGGTGATGAGGACCCGAAGCAGGAAGCTGCGGATGCGGGTGAAGCAGGAACTAGCGGGGTGCTGAAGGATGCTGGAGAGAAGGTCGAATGTGGTGCCGGAGGTGATGGCACAACAACGGGCAATGAAAGATAATTTAGACGAGGCTTGAGCCCACTTTTTTAGTTTTGTTTTTGTTTGAACAATTTGGGGTTGTAACTTTGCACAATAGCTCTAGGTTTAAGGATCACTAATCCTTCGGACATTAAAGGTGGAGGGATCCTCTGTTTGGGGGATGAAGCCTTCGTTATCCTTCTCTTTTAATTCCTAAACAAACTTTAATCGTTAGATGAACTCGATACGACATGGGTGGATGGTCCACATTTTTGCTGGTGAAATCCATGCTAGAGACTTTTGATAAATATTAATGGGCTTTTAATAATATTAGACTTTTAACTATACATTGTGCCCATTATATTTCTTTACTTAGTTGAAAATTCATCATGCCTGAAAATGTATACATAGTTTGTATGAAAGACATGTTATGCAAAATAATAAGGATCCTAAATCCTTTAATAATAAAGGTTAAAGATTGGGCCTTACAACAAAGGAAATCAGTTAAACAGAAAACATGCCAGAGAATCCAAGTTAGGATTATTTAACACAAAATGTTACCATACTGAAAAGAGTCGGGTGAGAAAACACAAATATTTGAGATCTTTTAAACTTCTCTGGGGATCATTGATCCTTTTAGGGAATGTTTCTTGTGTACTTGTTAAGATCAACTTAATATTGAGTAGAATAAACTGGGAATAATCCCAAACAAACTGGGGACAAGCCCAAATAAACTGGGGACAAGCCCAACGTAAGTGACATGAAAATGCCAAAACCTTAGCTAACGTGAAAACGTTAGAAACCTTAGGATAATGGTGCATGGTACGTCTACCATTATACTTGAGATCCTACATATGGCCAACAACAATGAAATTGTAAGCCACTAATCGTGTACTGGTCCCATTGCCTCGAACCATACTTGTATAATCATGCGCTACTGGTGGAGTGTCAAAACCAATTCGTATGAAAGATGAACACCTTTAAACCTTAGAAGGTATAAGATACCTTAAATGTGGGAAAGAGGTGGCCAACCCTTTAATCCTCTATTAACGATGTTAAAAATTTCTACAAAAGCTTAAAACTTGGTGAAATTGGATGTTAAGTATCTAACATCCATTTCTCATAACAAACTAAGTATATAAAGCAAAAGAAAATTAAAGTAAGATGTTACCGAAATGAGGATCCTATATCCTTTAAGGATCCTTGATCCAATGACAGAATCCTAAAGCCTTGAAGTATCCTTGATCCTTGTAACATAAAATATTTCTTAAGATAGATAGCATTCCAAGCCCTCGGTAAGAGATCACCTTCCATGGTCAATAGGTGGTATGCCCCCTTTCCAGCCTCTTCTTCTATCAAATAGGGGTCTTCCCACTTAGGTGCCAATTTACCATCAGCGGAGTTTGTAGTGTTCTGAAATGCTTTTCTTAGCACCAAATCACCAACTTGAAATATTTTGATCCTGACGTTTTTGTTGTATGCTACAACCATCCTTATCCTTGCTAAGTCTCTGAGCTCATCCATAGTATCTAGGTCTTGAGTCAGATTTTCAGCATTTGTCTGAGGATCACAGATGCTTGTTCTTACTGTAGGGACCACCATTTCTGTAGGGATCACCGCCTCAGTTCCAAAGAGTGGGGAGAATGGAGTCTGTCCTGTGGTATTCTTTGAAGTTGTTCTATCTCCCAAAGGACATTTGGCAGCTCTCCTTTCTTGGATCCTAATTTCTTCTTCAAATTGTTGATGATGATCTTGTTGCTTGATTCTGCTTGGCCATTAGCGTGTGGGTGGACTTGTGTAGATGTATTCATCTTAATCACTTAGCTGTCACAAAAGTTAGTAGTTCTATTCCCAATAAATTGGGATCCATTATCACATATAATTTTAGAAGGAATTCCAAATCTAGTAATAATGTTTCTTTTAATAAAGGATATGACTTCCTTTTCTCTTACTTAAACAAAGCTTTTGCTTTCTATCCATTTTGGAGAAGTATTCGGTCATAGCTAGCATAAATACTTTTCCACCTGGTGCCTTTGGGAGTTTGCCTACTATATCCATTCCCCATTTTATGAATGGCCAAGAGGAAATTATTAGACATAAAGGCTCTCCTGGCTGATGTAGGATGTTGCTATATCTTTGGCAAGCATTACATTTTCTTGCATAGTCTACTGCATCCTACTTCATTAAGGGCCAGTAGTAACCTGTTCTAAGGATCCTTGAGAATAGTGCTTTGCCCCCAGTATAATTTCCACAGTCTCCTTCATGGAAATCCTTTAAGGCCTCTTGAATTTTTGTATCCTCAATACGTCACAAATAGGGATCTGCAAGAGATCTTTTATACAAAGTGTTATTTAATATAGTAAATTGAGATACCTTGACCATGAAGGCTCTGGGATTCTCCCCTATGGGAATTTCCCCGTTCTGAATAAACTTCATAATTGAAAGGATCCATGATCCAGAATCTGGCTGCACATCACTGGGTACAATTGAAGTATCCTTTACTATCTGCATTGCTTCATTATCCTTAATTGCGGGAAAAAGAATGTGGATGATAGGTATCCTCACATCTTCTGGTATTTTCAAGGCTGATCCTAAGTTTACCAATGCATCTGCCCCTGCATTTTCCTCTCTAGGCACCTATGTCAAGCTGAAAGAATCAAAAGAATTTGCCAGTTTCCTGACTATTTCTAAGTATTTGATTAGTTTCTCCCTTTTCACAGTAGATGAGTAATTAGCAATGAATTTATGTAAACTTGAAGATACCTGATCCTCATTTGTTTAGCTAATTGCAAACCTGCCACTAGGGCTTCATATTCTGCTTCATTGTTAGTGGTTTGAAATTCACATGCAATGGACTGGGGTATTATGTCCCCCTATGGTGATTTTAGTAGTATCCCTAATCCAGTTCCTTTGATATTTGAGGCTCCATCAGTGAAGAGTGTCCAATGATCCTTGGTCTCTCCAAGTTGTTGAACATCTCTTTCAGCTTCCCTTTGTAGATCACTACTGATATTAGCCACAAAGTTAGCCAAAGCTTGAGACTTGATAGCAGTCCTTGGTTCATATTTTATATCATATGCACTAAGCTTGACTGCCCATTTTGCCATTCTACCTGACATTTCTGGTTTCCTGAGAACATTCTTAATGGGAAAATTAGTTTTCACAATAATAGTGTGAGTTTCAAAATAATGTCTAAGTTTAGTGGAAGCCATGATTAATGCAAGAATTAATTTCTCTAAATGAGAATACCTGGCTTCAGAATCAAGAAGGCTTTTACGTACATAATATATACAGGATGTTATTGACCTTCATGATCCTTAGCTAACACTACACTTACTGCTTTACCTAACACAGCCAAGTACAAGGATAATGGCTCACCATCCTCTGATTTCATCAGGGCTGGTGCTGAGGATAGATAATCCTTGAGAGCCTTGAGTGCAGCTTCATGCTTCTCAGTCCACTCAAATTTCTTATTCTTACTCTTACTCAGAATGTCATAGAAATCCTTGCGCTTTTCTGAGGACTTTAAAATGAACCTGTTTAAGGCTGCAATCCTTCCTGTTAGCCTCTAGACATCCTTTGCACTGTTAGGAGATTTTATGTTTACAATCACCTTTATCTGCTCAGGGCAGGCTTCAATCCCTTTTTTTTTGTCATCATGTAGCCCAATAACTTCCCAGCTTTGACACCAAAGTGGCATTTTGAAGAATTCAGCTTCATATTGTATTGATAAAGGATATTGAATGCTATTTCAAGATCCTTGAGATGATCCTCTGCTTTCTTTAACTTGACCACCATGTCGTCTATATAGACTTCCATAGTGTCTCCAATTTGTTCTTTGAACATCATGTTGACCAGTCTTCGATAAGTGGCACCTGCATTTCTTAGTCCCAAAGGCATCGCAATATAACAATATATGCCAGTAAGAGTCATGAATGTTGTATTCTCTTGGTCAGATGGTTCCATCTGAATTTGTTGGAATCCAGATGAAGGATCCATAAAGGTAAGCAATTCATGTCCTGCTGTTGCATCCACCATGGAGTCAATGTGTGGAAGTTGGAAAGGATCCTTGGGTTATGCCTTGTTTAAATCTGTAAAGTCGACACATACCCTCCACTTTCTGTTTTTCTTTTGTACTACCACCACATTGGCTAACCATCTTGGATACTTTACCTCCCGAATCATACCTGCCTTCAAGAGTTTGTCTACCTCCTCTTGGATAATAACATTCCTTTCAGGTGCAAATTTTCTTCTTTTTTGATGAATTGGCCTGAAATATTTGTCAATACCCAATTTATTTGTAATAATGTCTTTAGAGATACATGTCATATCTTCGAGTTTCTAAGCAAAGGTAGACTTCCTTCTTTTCAGGAAGGACACTAGATCATGTTCTATATTATTAAGGATCACGGATCCTATGAGAACTTTGATGTCAGGATCCAGTATTAGATCCTTGATGTCTTGTTCTCTTGCCTCCATGATATCCCTTGGAGGTTGTTGTAATTGCAAAGCTGCCCTTGGTTTTCAAGCTGGTTGCATTGAAGAGGGAGAGAATCATTTATCCGGACATGAGATAGTTCTGGAAACCATGGATAAAATAGTACAAATTCGTGACAGACTTAAAGCAGCTCGTGATAGACAAAAGAGCTATGCTAACAAGAGAAAAAAAAACCTCTTGAATTCCAAATCGGAGACAAAGTTATGTTAAAAGTATCACCTTGGAAAGGTGTAATGAGATTTGGAAAGAAGGGCAAGTTAAGCCCAATATATATAGGACCTTTCGAAATAACGGAAAGTGTCGATTTGGTAGCTTATAAGCTTAAACTACCTAAGGAACTAAGTGGAATCCATGATGTATTCAACATATCAAATCTGAAGAAATGTCTAGCTGATGAATCGCTAGCAATGTCACACAAAGAGGTGCAAATTAATGAAAACCTAAGGTTCGTTGAGAAACCTTTATCGATCGAGGATCGACAGGTTAAAAAGCTCTGAAAGAAAAAGATTCCTATCATGAAAGTAAAATGGGACTCCTGTCGTGGCCCAGAATATACATAGGAAGTTGAATAAGACATGAGACGAAAGTACCCCTATCTTTTTGGATAAAATCTCGAGAACGAGATTTCTTTTAAGGGGGTGAGGATGTAACACCTCGGAAATTTATATCATTTAATAACGCGACACAAGTCCAAACTCTTCGTTTACTTCCGATTTGTGGAATGAGATGGACCAATTATGTCAAAAAGGAAATAGAAACAAAGTCCAAGGACTAAAGTGGCAAAAATGCCAAAATTCCATTTCTGAAGGTCCCTTACGGACCGTAAGATATCCCTTACGGACCGTAAGGGGTTCAAAACCTGTAAGGCGGTGAAACCACCCCTTACGAACTGTAGCCCACCTCTTACGGTCCGTAAGAGGTGTAGAGACATCAGAATGGCAGCTGGCAATTCCCTGCTTCCTTGTTGCCACCAATCTCGCGAAGTTGTCTCAAACTCACCTCCTTGTGACGCTGAAAATGACACTAATCCCTATCCTAAAGCTCCTAGTCACACTTATCATGATTTGGGAGATTTTGGATTAGTATAAATAGGTGATCATGGTTCACATTCAACTCACACCTTTCAATTCACTCTTAGTCTAATACTTGGAGCTTCCTATGGAGTTTCGATCAGCACCTTGAAGTTCTTAGGAGTCCTCAATTCTAGTAACTCGTTCTCCCTTGTTCAATTTCATTAATTTAGATAGTAATCAACTGAAAGTCAAACAGTTTGACTTTCCCTTTGACTTTCAGTTCTGACCATTTTGGACAAGTCTAAGTTCAATCCGAACTTTCCTACGTGATCATAATAATGTTGGTATGATTCTCTTGTGATCATACATTTCGAAAATCACGTTTGATAGGCAAAATGATGAGTCGAGCATGCATATATATATATATAGTCAAAACTAGTAAATGTGCATTTTACGCTAATTGAACTTTAAGCTATCGAAATTCAAAGTTTTGACATTATATCAGTAGTATGGATTAATATAACATATTTTGGCATGCTCAAGACATCATACTCAGTTTAGACCTCTATTATATATCGAAAGTCAAGCAGTTTGACTTTTTCTTTGACTTTCGATTACGACCCGTTTGGTCTAATTTGAAACCTAATCAAGGCATGTTTTGTGACCATAATATTATAGAGAATAACCCTCTGAGGTTATACCTTATGGTCACACCGTTTAGAGGGTAAATCGACAAGTCCGCTGTCTATACTTTAAAAAAATGTTAAAAACGCCCTTTTGGAGTAGAAATGGATTTAATACCAACGAGGCATGTAAATTGACCTCGAAACTGATTATATAACATTTGGCAATGTGTTTTAAACATAATGGACTTGTCATAGACCCTTTCGACTATCCAATGCCGCGTTTGCGCAAATGACTAGTTTATAATATATAAATTATATAAACTACTCGAAATGGGTTTAAACCTTTCAAAATAATTCCAAATCAGAATGTTCGGTTAAATAACCCATATTTAAGAAGGCTTCGCACTCGGAAGGGTATAAACCACATTCTAACCGGTCAATGCTTAATCTAGCGAAACCGGATAATATTCTAAGTAGCGAGTCAGGTAAAATAATTTACAAAAAGACTCGTGAACATTCTAACGTATATTTATATCTGCTTCATTTTGGACTATAGAGCATTCCAGATAATCATGCCTAGGATATACAACCTGAAATACGGCTTTGCTTCAAATAACTTATTAAAACAGAAAATTTGCTAAGCAAAGGTAAATACCCTTAGCCTAGTTTTATTTGAAAACTTGTGATACGGCATTAGCCGCTTGGAACGAGCATTATATAAATGGGAAAATGCTTTCATAAATATAAGAATCTGGTTTAATCCATATTGCTTGAATAACATTAAACACTGGGGTAATGGTACCGTGTCTGGGCATCCCGACTCATCAAATAGGAATGGCCATATAAAATACGCGCAGGGTAGTAGGCATACTCCCAAAAGACGTGTATTAAAGGTTGTGTGTACCATCATCACATACCAGCATAGATTTCTGGTACCCAGCTGTATTGACAAGCTTGTAAAACTGGTGACAAGAAATTTATCCCAAAAGAATACTAAATGATTAACCCACGGGTTATCATAATATGTATCAAAGTGATTTATGAAAATGATTTTTAAACGAGTTGGTTAATTGTATTTACCAATGAAAACTTACGTATTTTCAAAAGATTAAACCGCAGGTAACGAGCCCTGAATATAAGGTGGAATAGCTCGGTCAAAGGAAAAGCTTAGGAATTTACGACTCCTGTGTTTTAAGGCTTATAATGTCCTTAAATTCACTTTTACTTCGGATCCTTCTTGTGGGTCATGTATAAATTTTATTTAATAAAATTTGAACTTTTATATTATTAATTTATCATCCTATCTTCTGCTGCTTATTGTGAAACTATTATCAATCGACACGCATAAACTCACCAACCAGGCCCACCGGAAATCAGGGTGTGACATAATCACAATAGATGCAACGCATAGGTTAATCTAATATTAAATGATACAATTAAGGTCGAAAACACTAGTAATGCCCAAAATTTTGATTCAAAATTAACACTAGCTCATAACCTACCCTTCAAGAACTAAACAATAGTGAATGAGAAATTAAAATAAATGATTACCTTGTTTAAATTCGTTATTAAATGCCTCTTCCAACTCGATTTCTTCCTTGTTTCCGTTGAATTTGATGAAGGATAAATGATTGAAGATTTGAAGGCTTCAAGAACCCTAGAACCCCGAGAACACAAAACCCTTTTTTTCTTTTTCTGTTGAACTCGAACAGATTGGGTGCCTCTATCCTCATGTATTTTTTTTTTGTTAAAACATCTTTCAATTAAGACAAAATGAACCCTCAAGTTTCAAATATATGAAAACTAGTATCAAACTTTATTTAACTCACTTCAAGTTTAAAAACAATTATAAAAAGTTACTAATAGCCCCCTTCTTCACGTTTTGTTTTTACTCTATACGAAAATATGTATACATTTTTTGGACAATAGACTTGGTAGGTGTAATATCCGTTCCTTTTCCGTTCGTTGTAATCTCTTACTTTCATTTTCAAATCTTATAATCTTTGACGTTTGAATCAATAAAAATCATTTGTAATGTATACATTTAGCGTTTATATCATTATACATATTTACATACGTCTACTTATGTTACTTATATCATTTTACACCACGTCTACTTATGTTACTTATATCATTTTACACCCTTATGTATGCTTACATATACAAAAACATGCTTAGCATTGAATTTTTAGAACAAACTAACCACCAACCCAACTTCAGGGGCCGAAAGTGAAACTTTTGAAAACCGTCTCTCCCACGCCACGTGGAGGAGCCCATGCTCCTCTCCGTGACGCGTGGGGACTGCTTGTTGACTTTTTAGCTTTCAATTCTCTACGCCACGCGGAGGAGCTTCAACTCCTCTCCGCAAAGGGGGAGGGGCACTTTTCTATCTTGCAGCGCCCAACTGCGGATTTAATCCTTTCCAACCTCCAACCACTTTTACCATTTAATTTAACCTAACCCGATTTCCTCTATATGGATAACCCATATCACACTCCTTTTCACTTTCCAAATTCCCTTAATTCTCTACATTTGTGAAGAACTTCAACACTCCTTTTCACTTTCCAAATTCCCTTAATTCTCTACATTTGTGAAGAACTTCAAAAGTCAAAACCGAAAGATTTGACTTCCAGATTTTGTATCTTTCCTTTAGTTTCAGTTAGTTTCTTGTTTGCATTTACATTTATAATGAATCTAAGGCAAGAAACCTTATGTTTAATCCATAAACGCGAATGGGTAAGGCTTCATTTCTGTATTTTTTTTTTTTTTACATTTATGCATTGTTTTTTACCATTATACCATCTAACTCTAACTTGAATTCATGCCCTTTACCAAATCAAAGTGTTCTTGTGTTACGGTTGGGACTTGTAGAAGTGTAGTAACTTGTCCTAACAACTTACATTCATGTCTTGATTCATTTATTCATGTTTATGCATTGTTTATCCCGTTTAGGACAAAATCCCCAAAACCAAACCGAGACTCCAAACTAACCAAATGTTTGGATGTTTTGTGTTAAGGTAAGCATATGTAATGGTTTAGGATGAAAATCCCACCATCTACACACTTGTATGTTCATTTTGTATCAATATTTCCATTATTGCATTTTTTTCCAAAACCGGGCCGAAATTCCACCAACCAAATAGATGGTGATTTCATGTTATGGTGAAATGCTTATTAGGATTTATTGGGAGATTATTCCTTATTTTATTTTCTGGATTTTAGATTAATTTTCACCATTTAAAAGCATTATATTAGTCTCAAAAAACTAATTAAATTCAACTAAAATATAATAAGTATATTCGGACAGAAAATAAATATTAAAATTATAACAAATATCTATTTTAATTTTATTATTTCAAAATTTGTTTACTTATTATTTATCTGTTATTATAAAAACCTAGGTTCAACGACTTCAAATAAATACATATCACTTTATAAAACGATGTTTATAATATTTTAATACTTATAAACCCTTTATTTTACATAGCCCTTATTTACCCATTTATCATTGCATACAACACAAAATAGTAGTTTTGTATGTAATCATATAATAATTTTATATTATTATTAAAACAACTATATATAAACATTTCGTTTAATCAATTTTATGAGGTTTTATCATATAATTTTACCTTTCTTTTTTCGTTTCCTTTTTACATTTATTTTACACCGAGACCCAAATCTTGAGACTCATATTTCATTAATCTTTTTATTATCCTTTATTCCTACACAAATGTATTTATACCTACCCTTTTAGGCTAGTCTTCACCTTACTCGCCTTGCTCTTATGCTTAGTCGTGATCCTTCTTGAATTAACTTCGCAAGACTGTGAGTATTACTCATCCCTTTTTCATACACTTTTGGGATGATTCATGTACAAATATACAAAAAGACACTTTCACTTAAAAATTCATTTTATGCACAATTACAATTCAATTACATGTTCTTAGTTACGTATGTGCTCATATATGTTTAAACATGCGTAGTTACAATTGGTATTATGCTAATATCACTAATTATGTACAAGCCGACCTTAGCAGTGTATAGCGTTATAGGATTGACCACCGCCTAAGATTCATTTTACCCTTTTTGAAGGGAATGCATGGTCATTGTTAAGTACTTTCTTGACCCAACGTTTTACAAGTTTGGGTGTGCATAACGTCTTACATTTAGGTTTGGTTTTGCCTTTTGTACTACCTTGGAGTGTTTACCTGATTACATATGGTACTACTTTGACATGTGAATTGTAAATTTCAAACTTACAATATACACAGGGGCGGACCTAGCATATAAGAAGGGGCAACCTCCGCTACGGCTTGGCGTTCCGGCGGTAGTGTAAAATTAGTGTAAATTTTGGAAAATTTTGACGTTTTTACGATTTCGTTACGGTTTTTTTATAAAACTTTACGGCTTGGCGGATTTTCTAGATCCGCCACTGAATATACACACATACATATACAACCCTAAGTATTCCCACCAACAATTCTTTGCTGACGTTATTTTCGTACATGTTTCAGGTGCTAGTATATAAAGCTTTATTCAAGATTGAGATCACATAGGAATTCGGACCTTGACTATCAATTTAAACTAATGTTGTGTTATCGTTTACGTTGGCTGAACAATGTGCTTCCTTTTCATGTATTGTACGACAATTTAATTTTAATGATTAATATATTTCAATTTAGTATCATGAGTCTTTGAACAGTCTATTACGTCACACCTTGATGTTTCCGTCGTCGGTTGGGATATAACACAGCAGGGGTAAGGAATTTTTAGCAAAATAATTGGCGGGGACGGACCTATATAATTTTAAAAATTTCGGACGAAAAATCAGAAAAATTACACATTAACCGAAAACATTGGCAGGAATGGATGCACCCCTTGCGCCTTAAAAGTTGTGCCCCTGTGTGTTAAAGTGTTATAGAACACCAAATATTCGTGTAAGCACAAAAATTGAACAAGTCAATGAATGAGGAATGATATTTATTTATGAATTTATAAATATCATGTAAATCTTAAATCCACAAGTCGGGATGTTATAAGGGGAGACATGAGCGACGATGGTGAGACAAGGAGATAGTGATGACTAGGGATGAGCTCGATATCAATCGGTACTGGTACCGAAAATCCAAAAAATTGGGCACCGGTATCGAAAATACCCGATACGGTACCGGCACAGACCGGTATTTGAAGGTATATACCGGTACCATACTATACTGGTACCAAAAACGCTAAATTTCCGTAAATTGACTCAGTTCGGGAAATTCGGTACCAGCACCGATTCAGTACCGGTTCCGAACCAGTACCTTGTACCATTTACCCATTGTAGTGACGACACTAGTAGCAACATACATAAGAAGCACGATGAAGCCAATATATGTGAGGAGATACAAACGCTTCTAATGTTACAAATAACAAGTGCATTCGATACTTTTGATGGCGAGGAAAAAACCGAAGTGCAAGAAAGAAACAAGTGGTGACAACAAAAGGTTTTATGACAACAACACCAAACAACCCGAAAAAAGAAGAAAAGGTGATTGCGATTTAAACACACTGATTGCATACGACTGTGACGTAAACCTTATTAAAAAAGCAAATGAATGGTTATACAAAAAAGTTAATAGTTGCAATAGATGGGTAGCACACAACTAGCAAGATCACAAAAGGATGTGTCGGTTGGTCAAACTAGTCAATCTTTTTTTTTTTTTTTTTCATAATGCCAATCAACTATTGAAATTAATTTATGACTTATCAAGTATGAATAATCAATAGGGTTTTAGCCTAGTAGTATTGAGATGGTCCAACGACAAAGTTGTTGAATTAAATCAAATTATAGTGTGTCAATTGTCTTTATTTGTCTTTGCCTTTTAAAAAAGAGCTTTAATATTTTTAAAAAGATAAAATACCATTATTTACTTTATATACAACGTAAATAAAAAATATTGAACAATCAAAAACCAAAGCAAAATTTTCTCATTATATATGTTTTTATTTTATTTTAGTAGATTTGGTATAAGCAAAATTGATTGTATACTTTAATTAGTTTCACCGGTTTAAAAATGAGAAAATATGTAACTAACTCTGTTGATGCAACAAATAAGAGACCAAGGATGGTAGCTATGCTGGTTGAGCAAAAGGGTTGAAGGGTTCAACTTTGCCTAACGCAGGTCGTGGGGTCCCCCCACGTTTGCAAGACGTGGAAGGAGGTTCACTAGTTTATTGTTGTTGTTTGCTGATGATACTCCTCTGAAGTGTACTCAGATTTGGATGTGGGAGCAAACGGAATGTGTGTGTTGGATGTGAAAGTGAGTAACTTGCATAAAGCAAGTACTCGATATGAATGACCAGAGTTTAAGGAAACAGGCCTGGCCAAGAATGTCCCAACTCAGTTAATGAAGTGTCGATTATATAGGAAAAGACATCTCCCAAAGAGGCATTCATTTGACTAGTGTCCTTGCTTGCAGCGAGGGGCTTACCCTTTCAGGGGTTGAAGCCTTTTGACCCCTGGATAATAGCGTGTGTTTTGCAGACCTGCTTTGCTTTTGAGGCTGTGGGTTGGTGAAGCAATCCCTGGATGTGACTGGCCACTGTTTCCGTATTGCTTTTCCCCATCTCATAGCTTTTCAACCATTGAACCGTTTAACCCTTTGAGCGTTTACATATTTAGTCATTTTATTTATTCTGGGGCTACCCCCGTCATCAGCCCCCCAAGTCAGAGGTTTTTGGGTAATGAGCTCAAAGACTTCTGACTTTTATGCGTGTATTTTATTGCCTAAAGGTTTCAAGGGTTCGTTGCTTGAAGGCTTGAAAGGTTGTTGGTAGTTAATATTTGAATTTTAAATAACTGACAGTTGATTTGATTGATGTATGGCAGTTCATAGGGTGGCGGTTTTGCAGAAGTTACTGTTTGCCATTATTACCACCTATTTTTAAGTTATTTTGTTTTATATTTGCATATCATATTCATTTTCTGCATAATTCCATCAAGTTTTTCTCTGCCATTTCCTTCCTCTTCTAAGGTTACTTTCGGTTTCCTTTGCATCTTATATTCTTCATTTTATCAAAAATGGGTGCTCGTAAGGATTTAGCAAAATCCTTTTCCCGGTTAACACAAGAGGAGGTAGACTTATTTTGTATGGAATATGGTATTGATAGAAAGTTTAACCCAACTGCTCCTGCTTGTGATGTTCCTGTTGATAAACCGACCCCTGGTTCGATTGCCCTTTACCGCCGTCATTTTGAGTTTTCGAATCTTCGTTATCCCTTTTCGTTTTTTGTTTTGAACTTGTTGGAGTATTATCGGGTTTCTTTTGGGCAAGTTCATCCAAAGGGTATGGCTAGGGTTTTGCATTTTGAGGTTTTGTGCCGTGCCCTTGGATATGATCCCTCCTTGTTACTTTTTCGCCGGTTTTTTCGTTTGGCTAAGAATGGCGATTGGTTTACCTTTGAAACATCCAAAGTTGATTCCTGCCTTATTTCATCGATGGTTACAACTCTTGGGGCTTGGAAGGATCGTTTTTTCTGGGTTTCCGATGCTATTGTCCCATTCAAGATGGTGTGGAGGCAACCGGATGCCGTTCTTAATGATCTGGAGCCCTCTGACTCTGAATTGAATGATGTTTTTCTTAAAGCCATCTGGGAATGCCCTTCGAGGGTTCGTCCCTTTCCTGAACATTTACTAGTTCTTTTAGGGGTTAGTAAATCTGGGGGAATGTTGATCGGGATCCGGTTCTTATGAGGAGTGGCATGGGTATGCATTTTCCTTTTTTGCCCTTTTGCATTTTCCTTGACTTATTACTTTTGTGCTTTTGTTTTGTTCTTTGCAGTCATGTCTGCTTTGGATTTTATTAGGAGTGATGACACTTCTGATGTTGTATTTGGGGATGCTCCGTCTGTTCCTGGTGAGAATGTTGTGGTTAGAACTGTTGAGCAAAGGTTTGAGGGCTCGGGTTATGTTAGTGCTACCAATGTTAAGGGTTTTTCTAAGTCCCATGCTCCCAAGTCTTCAACCCGTCGATCTTCCCGTCGGTTGTTGAAAGCTGGTCCTCAATCTACTTCTACTGAGCCAGTGGATTTGAGTGATGATATTGAAGTTTCTGAAGACCAAGGTGGTGAAGCGGGTGTTGGGAAGGAGAAAGGATTGGTTGTTCATGGTAAAACGGTTTCAGGCAAAAAGGTTGTTGCTACCCCTGTTCAGGGTTCTTCAAGCAGGGACGTTGAAGGGTTGGATCCAGAAGAGGTTTATGTGCCTAATTGGTCGATGAAGAATGATGACAGTTTTAAAGATGCTGCTGTTTGTGAAGATGTTCTGAGTCACATTGCTCCTCCTTCAGTTCACAAGACCATTGCTGGGATGGATGATGACTTGATGTTATCCCGCATGATTTTGAGCACTTGCAACCTTGCTTCTATGCTTCCTCAAGGGATTGCTCGTTTTCGTCAAAGAATGCAGGAATATGAAGAATTCTCCAAGAAGAAGGATAAAATGAAATCCTCCATGGCCTCGATGAAAAAGGAGATAGCTGGTTTTACCGAGAAAGAAGCAGCGTGGGACAAGAAGGTTAGTGATTTGAAAAAGATGCATGAGATTGAGATGAGTGATTTGAAAAAGAGCTTTGAGGCTGATAGGTTGAAGCTTAAGGCTGATCGGGAAGCTTTATTTGTCCAACAGTAGGCTTTTGGTAAGGAGAAGGAGGGGTTGAAAGCTTCAGTTGCTCGTTCTATTGCTGACAATCAGTGGTTGATTGAACAAGGCTTCCAGCAGGTTGTTACTTACCTTCTACATTCCAAGGAGTTCAATTCTGCCCTTGGTGAAGTTTATACTAAGCTGCTCAACCTGGGGAAACACCAAGGCCTCATTGCTGGTTATAAGCTTCATGAATCCGGCCATCCTTTGGAGAAGTCACCTTTGTTTCGTCCCGAGGCTTCTGATGTTTTCAAGGGCTCCGTTGAGCAAATGGAGAAGCTAACCTATCCTTACATCCATCAAGTTTCTGGTTGTTTTGGTAAGCCTCTTGCTGTGTTGCAGGACTTGAAGCCGGAGGGCCTAAATGAAAAGGTCTGTGCTGAAATCTTAGGTTCTCTTTCAAGGAAGAGATCCTACTCGGGAGATAGTGATGACACCCTTTCTGGTCAACTGGATGCTCCAAAGGATGCAAGCTTGGAGGCTTCAGCGGTATGTGGTGATGAAGGTGTAAAGGCTAAGAAGCGGAAGAAAGCAAAAAGGGCCAAAGGTGAAGGTTCTGGGGTGTCCAAGTCTTCTGCTGATGCTTAATTCGTAGCTTTCTTAGCACTAAAAACAATTTATGGTTTGTAATGTTAACTTGAACAATGTTAGCTTTTCAGGAACCCTTAAGGTTCCTGTTGGTTGTGTTTGAGGCCTGCATGGCCGTTTGAACAGTAGTTAAGTTTGCAAGTTACTAGGACTTGCCTAACTTGTGTTTGAAAGTCTTTTAGGGCTTACTTTGATATGGCATGATGTTTAACTATTTTCCTTGTGTTATGTTTTTATACTTGTGCCTTTTTTGTTAAGGCAGTTTGTTTGGCTTTAACCTGTCAAGCCTTTTGACTATCTGTTAGTAGGTTGAAGCCTTGGATGCTTTGAGTTGTTACCCGGGTTGCTTGAAGCCTTGAAGGCTTCTTAGCCTTGTGGTCTGACTTGGTTTGTATCTTTATAGTTTTTTGTCTAAGTTGTATTGTTCTTTTAGATTTTCTTTGTCCTTTTGTAACTTTGCCTTTGTCGAGTTTGTGCTGCCCTTATGTTTTTTTTTATACCTTAAAGGGTTCAGTGCTGCAGACACTTAGCCTTGATATTTTTAACAAGAAGACGTGGCACCTATCCTTTTTATCATTTCCTTGTACTTGACTTTATAAGTCTGTTTGCTGATTATATTTTAAGTCTTAGGGAACAGTTGGTGTAGGCTGTTCAAACCCGTCTATGAGACAATTTTATTTTTTCTTAACAAGTCTCATGGAGTTGTATTGATTTAGGAACTCACCCCTTATATAGGCTCATTCAACCCTTGAACCTATTGAGCGATGTGGCCTGGGAGCTCATCCCCTTACATGGCCCTTGCCATGGAGTTTTTTGCTAGGTTCTCAACCTGATCTTAGGATAGAAAGACAAGTTTGATAAAACAACTTCATTCATTCAAGCAATACTTGCTTTTTACAAAAGGTATTCATAGTGTTGTTCGAAATACATTTTGATACAAATCAAACTTTCCTGTCTAAACATAGAACCTTTTCAGTGTTTTGCCATTCCAATGCCTTGGAAGCCTTTTGCCTTCTGAATCTGCTAGCTTGTAGGATCCACCCTTGTGTGCTTCGAGGATGGTGTATGGACCCTCCCATTTTGGGCCAAGCTTTGCTTGATTTTCCTTTTTGCTAGCTTCATTGTTTCTGAGGACCAGGTCTCCTGGCTTGAAACGTTTCTTCTTGACTTTCTTGTTGTAATAGGCTTCCATTTGCTGCTTGTATTTGGCTTCTTGGATTGCAGCTTGATCTCGTGCTTCCTCTAGGAGTTGTAAATTCAACATGGTCTCTTTTTGGTTTGTTTCGGGATCCATGTTGACAATTCGCTGGGTTACAACCCCTATCTCAGCGGGGATCACGGCTTCCGATCCAAATACCAAACTATAGGGTGTTTTCTTATGGCTTGTTTTTTCGGTTGTCCTAATTGCCCATAGGACACTAGGCAATTCTTCAAGCCAGTTGCTTTCGTATCTTCCCAATCCTGTTTTGATACCTTCCACTATGCTTCTATTCGTCCTCTCAACCTAACCGTTTGATTGCGGATAAGCCACTGAGCTAAAAACCTGATCGATTTTGTATTCCTTGCACCAAACGCTGAAAGGCTTCTCAGCAAATTGCCTTCCGTTATCGGTGACAAGTACTCCCGGCAATCCATAACGGCAAATGATGTTTTCCCAAACAAAGTCAATGACCTGTTTTCCCGTGATCTTAGCAAGTGGCTTGACCTCGGGCCACTTGGTGAAATAATCTATTGCCACCAGCAAGAATTTTACTCCCCCTTTGCTTGGGGGAAATGGACCAACAATGTCCATCCCCCATTTATGGAATGGCCATGCCGAGGTTATCGGGACTAAGTCATGCTTGGGACTTTTTGGGATTGGTGCATGAATCTGGCAAGCATCACATTTCTTCAATTCTTTAGCTGTATCGCGATGCATTGAGGGCCAGAAATATCCAAGGTTCATGAGCTTTGCAACCACCGACCTAGCTCCAAAGTGAGCTCCACATACACCTTCATGAATTTCTTTGATCAAATACTTACTTTTCTCGGGACCGACACATCTTAGCAAGGGAGCAAGGTAACCCTTTTTGTAAAGGGTTTCTCCTTGTAGTATGTATTGCCTTGCCTTGATTTCAACCCTTTTAGCTTCCACTTGATCATTGGGTAATTCACCATTTTTAAGGAACTTTTTTATGGGAGTCATCCAGTTTGGATCTTCTTCGGTAACTACATCTTGAACTTCCAATTCATCGATTGATGGAGCCTTCAACACTTCTACCAGCACCTTCTTGGTAAGGTGGGCAAAAGTGAGAGATGCAAGCTTACTTAAGGCATCAGCCTTTTTGTTTTGAGATCTGGGGATCTGTTTGATGTTGCAAGCTTGGAAGGTACTCATCAGTTCCTTGGATTTTTCTCTGTATTTTTTCATGTTGGGCTCTTTAGCTATGTAGCTATCATTCACTTGGCTTGAGACCAGCAACGAATCTGTGAACACTTCAAGCTTTTCAACATTCATCTCTTTAGCCAGCCTTAGGCCAGCTATTAGTGCCTCATATTCAGCCTCATTATTGGTGGTCTGAAAATCAAAACGGAGAGCATACGTGAATTCCAACCCTTCTGGGTTGATCAAAATTAGCCCTGCCCCTGACCCTTCAACACTTGAAGCCCCATCGGTAAAACGCTTCCAGGCTTCAGGGTTGGAAGGTTCAATGGTGGTAGTGTTTACTTCAGTGATTGCTTGGTTCGGGATTTCCACGATGAAATCGGCCAAGACTTGGGCTTTGATAGCCTTTCGTGGGACGTAGGTGATGTTATCTTCACCTAGTTCCACCGCCCATTTGGCCAGTCTTCCCGAATTCTCTGGTTTTTCAAGCACATTCTTAATAGGTTGGTCAGTGACTACTTGTAGAGGATGTGCTTGGAAATACCTACGAAGCCTTCTAGCTGTTTGGACTAGGGCTAAGGCAAGCTTTTCAAGGGGAGGGTATTTGGTTTCAGCCAATTTTAGAGTTTTACTGAAGAAATAGACGGGTACCTGGGCTTTCTCCCATTCAATGATGAGGACTGCACTTATGGCTTCTTCGGCGATTGATAAATAGACTGAAATTGGCTCCCCCGTTTCAGGAGCTGCGATGTCTGGTAAGGAAGCAAGATGTTGTTTCATCTGGCTGAAGGCTTCTTCAGCCTCATTCGTCCATTTGAAGTTCTTCTTATCAGAGCAATTCTTTCAAACTAAAAGCACTGACGGGAGTTCAGTACATAGACAGATAGTGTTTTGAGGCCCAGTATGAGCCAGAGACTACGTACTACACTAGTATAGTGTGTAGGGAAGTAAGGACCCCAAAACTGCATGCCTAAGTAATAGTTTAAGTGCCGGAAAGTGCCTAAGACCCACATAAAGTGCTGAATTCGGCATAATTCAGCAAAAATCAGCTTTTTAACAAGCTAGTAGCATGCAAAAATATGACTAAATGGTCCTGAATGCTTTCCTAAGTGTCGTGAATTAAAAGTGTTACAAAAGGGTACATAAAGATCACTAAACGGTATAGTTTGACACTTTAACGAACCGGTATCTAACCGAACAACCGGACACTACCCGAAACACCAAAATTATACTAGAAGCATTGTTTTGATATTTCTGAGCTAGTTACGATCCCCGAACACCCTAACACACTATATAACACATGATACACTTAAACACTAAACTTTACACTTGAAATCTAACTTAATAATCTAACTAAACATTAAAACCCAACCAAGATACCCCCCACCCCTCTCATGGACGGTCACCATGTGACCCCACCAAGATCATGCTCAATCTTCCTAAGATTTGCAAAGGATTATGTGGTGTACTTAAGAGACATAAGACCCAATGGACAAAAGCTTAAGTGAGGTTATAAGAAGGAACATGATGGATCATTCTCACACCACACTACACACCACAACTCTCCCCCCCCCCCCCCATCTTCTCTCGGCCGAAAACCACACCAACACCACCACCACCTTTCATCCATCATCCATTTATTCCAAGTTGTACACAAGGTTTAAGGAGCCATACAAAGAAGTTTGGTGGTCTTGGATCTTGAAGGACCTTCATCATTTGCTATTATCCTCCACTTTTGTCATCTACAACATCAAGTGTTCTTCCCTAGCCTTGTGCTAGTAGTAAGGCCCTCATAACCCTTTGTTACTTCATATATTGTTGGTTAATAGATGATGAAAATGTTGATCATGATGAACTCTAAGGAACATAAACATAAATCTCTAACATAAGCTTATAAACATATGAATACTTGTTGATTTGTGTTTATTTGCTTCTTGATGATTGATTATTTGTGTTAGTGATGTAGACATCATAAGAAACCTACTAGATTGTGATTAAACACATGATCTAGTAAGTTAAGGTGGTGATCTTGTGAGAAAACAAGATCATCATGCCTTATGTTTACATGAACTTGAATAATAAAAGTTGTTTTCATGTGATGATGATTTAAACAAAATACAAGTCTTGTGAGTGGATGATTGCTAAAATAGTGTTCCAAAGAAACCAAGCTAAATCACAAAGATTTACATGAACATTGTTTTTAAAGAAACTAACCATGTTTCTAGTGGTGAAACAAGTATAAGAATACATGGTTTACAAGAAAAATACAAAAGAATGATTTTTGGAAAAATCATCTAGTAAGTTGTAAACACTCAAATCTTTCAAGAATGAGATTTTTAAAGAAGTAAACACACTTTAAAGGGTAACTAAGTCTACTAAACACACTACCAAGTTACTACAAGTTTTTATGAAAACTCAAGTTCATGATCATTATGTAGATAGCTTTGTTTTAGCACATGGTAAGTGTAGACTGATTGTTGATTGCTTATGATGATTTTTGAAAAGAAAATGATATGCTTAAATAGCATGGACACCTCCATTTTTAGGGGAAACTATGGCGAAATTTTCTAAAAATACAAACACTTAGAAAACTATTTTCTAAACAAATAATTACAAGTGAGTTTTAACTATGGTTTTCAATATAAACTTTGCCATAGATTTTGTTACAAAAATACAAGTATTGGAGGCTGGTTTTTGTAAATAAAAATAACTAAATATGTATTTGAAAGATATATATTTAGAAGACACATTTTGTGTGATTATTTGTATACCTTGTGTATTAGTTATATTATTTTAAGATTTAAAACAATATGACTTAACAAATACCAAGAAATTACAATCCAAAATAATACCAAAAATCACAAGGAATCAAATATATAAGTTACACACATAATATTGCGAATCTGAATGATAGAATGTAACTTACAAGTATTCCGAAAAATACATTTATGAGCATGCTTTTGGTAAATATTATTTTGGATACAAAAGAAATGAAAATATGATTTTTGTAAATATTACCAAGTTATATCATATTTTCGACAAGGAGAAAATATAATATTTTCTGGAAGTTAAAATATATTTTCTTGGAATATTTAGAAGATATATGACTTTTGGGAAAAATATATATTTTCTTGAAATACATTATTTTTGGGACAAAATAAGTTTATATATATATTTTCTAAGTTAGACTTAGAAATATCTTATTTCGGAACTACAAATACAAGAATACGAAAATACATGTATGAAATACCCCAATCCTTGGGAAGGAAATACGAAAATAAATACTTGAGAAGTATTGTCACAAACATATTGTTAAACAATTATTCCAAAATAAAACATAATTTAAAGTTAAAATATTTATTATTTTAACAAGTAATTATAACTTGGAATAACATTGAAGACATGGAAGAAACGTAACTCAAAAACGCGAATACTAAGGCAAGGCACGGCCCGTTCGTCTAATAGACACTAGCACATTGTAGGTAGTCGTGTTTGCTGACGAGATTTGAGTTACGAGTACCGAAGACGCAAAACAGTGAGTTCATGCTCCCCCTTTTCTTTAACTGTTTTCTGTTTTATAACTTTCGGGGGTGGAATACATGTTACGAATGCTTAAACGGTATGAAATGAACTATTAGAACATGTGAGCATAGATCAAAATTGAAATGCCATTAATTCTTAATTAGGGACGAAGGTTAGATCTAACGGGTACGGACGAGCCCCACTCATGGTACCTGTGACCACTTGAGTGCTTCGGTGTCCCAGTCTAGGTGAATCGACATAGTCGAGGTGAATCGACATAGTAAAGGTGAATTGATCTAGTCAAGGGAAATTGACAAGGGTATAAGCTTACCCATTTCGAGTGCTCGATGTCCTCACATGCCTTAATGTCCTTGTAAAACATTTATTTGGTATGTTCATACACGCTTTTCATACCTGTTTTCAAAGGAGTCTCTCAAAGGTTTACAAGTTTGCCAGTACTCACACAAAACGCATGAACTCGCTCAACTTTTGTTGATGTTTTCCAAAATTACATGTATTTCAGGTAACAGGTTGGATCTTGGGTGCATGTGTTGTTTCTAGAAGTAAATTTCAAGTTTAGATGTCATCCACTTTTGTTAGTTTGTGACTTAGTCGAAGGTTGTGTTTTAAAACTTAAGTAATCGATGTTTGTAACACTTTAAATTTTATGAATGGATGAACATCGTTTTGATCATGTAGTTGTTTATTACGATTGAATGCAATGATCTTAAACCAGTCACACATCATACGCTTCCGCAAAAGTCAGGATGTGACATGTTGGTATCAGAGCTTCGATTGTAGTGAACTAGGATTCCTTCACGAGTCTAGAATACAATAACTAGGACTCTCTCACAAAGACATTTTTACAAAAAGGTTTTTCATTGCATTCACGTAAGCATCAAGATCCATGAGTCAAACATTTTTCAAAGAAAGTACAAGGCAAGGACATTAGTAGGGAGGAGAATACCCCAAACTATGGTGCCAACTAAGGCATTGTCTACATTGGTTAGACTTGCCAAAGACAAAATGACCCCCCCCCCCAAGGGATAAACGAGAGTTATATGTGATATGATGCATTTATTTTCCTGTTTATGCTAAGTAACGTATTTCTTTATCGATATATACATATGAATAAGTGTACGGAATAATTATTGAAGTGAATAAGATACCTTTGACTTCGAATCCTATTATTGTTCTTACTCGTACGATGAAGCTATCGGCCTCGCGTTCAATGCAAAGCTCATGGCTGGAATGATTACCAAACGAGCTTCTGAGCTTGCTTCCGTAGGTGATGGCTGCTCTTCCCTCTCGATCGTGAAGGTGCCTGACTACGGTAGTGACGGCGAGGCAGAGGCTGCAACCTTGAACAACTTCTTAATCAGCAGGACGGGGTCTCTACGGCTTTTGAGAAGCGAGATTGATGACACACTTGACCAGAAAAGGAAGATGAAGTATTCATCTTGAAGGTGCCCCTCCAACTACTAGGAATTCTCCTTATTCCTATTTCATTTAATCATCGTGCCTGTTTGCGCGTAACTATAGCGAATGTCAGCGCGTGGACCACTGCAATGGTTCTTCCCATGTCAGAGGTATAAGAACCGTAGTGTCCCCTCATTGGTTGATCATCTGCTTGGATGAGGGAAAATTGGGGTAACTGTGCAAGACAATTTATTATTACGGGGGCCCACGTAATAACGACTTGTAGTGCATGGAAATCCTGGTGGACTCTGCGGGTCAGGTTAATGATCACCATCCCTCCAAAAATAATCTATAGGTGTTCATACCTTCATCTGGTAGAGCAATACATAGACCATTGCTTTAAAAAGTAGGAAACCTGTCTTTGCCTACTTTATGTCTGACACTTCTACCTGTGTACGAGACGTTTGGGAACCGATATCTAAGCTAGTGGAGATGGCTAACACGCGGGAAAGATTCAGTGACGTTACGCTCTCTATCACCCTTACATGAACAACCCCCATCTCTGGGAAAATATACCTGACGTGTGCGTATATATACATAATATTTTGCAATGAATTACACACGATTGGGTTTTAAATTTATAAAAGTGATTATTACTTTTACATCAAAACACACACAAAAGAGGCAAGTGTACCCCGTCATATATGTAATAAAGTATCGGTAAGAACCAAGTATCGATCCAAGGAAATGGGCGGAGAACTAGTACTAGACCTTTGTCACTAAACTACCGGTAAAAACATAGGTTTTGTTGATTTTTAAATAAACTAAAGTAACATAACCAAATACATAATAAAAACATAATAGATAGTAGATAAAAAGCCTTGCTAAATACACAACCACAGCATGTCAACTAAGTCAGTTTTGGCACTAGAAGCATTCGGTCAATTTTCCAATTTAAAACAATTAGTATCCCTTTCGGGAATCCTAATATGACAATCATTCGGAAAGCTAAAACGATAAACACACTTTAACCACCTAAAATTGTTCTTTAACGTGCAATTGATAAATGTCTATGAAAATCTCTTAAAAATAAGTTAGGCAGCCGTTAGGATTATTCTAACCTCACTTAAACAAGGAAAGCGACACCGATAAACACAATGCAACCACCGAGATAAGCATAAACTAGATTAAATCACAACCGAGTTCATTTTACAAATCTTGCACAATAATTCACTAAGATAGCAATTTTGGCCTAAACTACTAACTAAGCTAACAAATCATGGCAAGAATTCATAACGACACCATCTAACCCGTTTAGGTCCTTCCGTGACGGCAAGCTCTCTTGATTAACAATAATTACATTTTATTAAATCACTAACCATTTCTAGTATCATGATGCACACATTTAAACCAAGCTAAACTAGTTAACCAAGTTCAAAGTTTACTAATACAAGATTAATTAAGCTTCATTTTTCAACTATCTTAACTAACCAAGCACCAATCATCCAACACAATTACTTATAATCAAGAAATCAATATCAATAACAAGGTTGCAAACTAATCATCAAAGATAATCATAGAAAATACTTCAAATGTCATTACAAACAAAGTTTAACACACTAATGGTTATAATCTAGCAAGGGATTGTTGTGTTTTTGCCCAAAGGCTACAATAATACATAAATCATAATCTAAGTACTTGAAAGATTAACAAAAACTTGGAAAGATTAGAAAATCAAACCATAAACAAGTACTAGACTAAGGATCCGGGTAGTAATCGAGCTAATCGGGATAATGTGGCTTGAATCCGGGTGAAAGCTACTGCCTCCGGAGCCTTAAAATCGCCTGAGAGCTCTCCAAAAATCCAGAATTTCCCAAGATAACGAGCAGAATGTTTCTGCTGTGTTTTTATAGTTTTTTGCTGTTGCACGGTCGTTCCCCATATGGAACGACCGTTCACTTTATTGAATTATTGATGATGGGTCGCCATACTGCATACGTCACCGGATCGTTGACCAGATCTGAAGTTGCACGGTCGTTCTTCATGATGGAACGACCGTTCTGTTCCGAGCTATACATGCTGCACGCCAGGTCGCACCGACCGTTCAGTTCCGAGATGATCTTCGATGTCGGAGATGCACGGTCGTGCATCAGGTGGAACGACCGTTCCACAGGCCCAGTTCTGAATTCTTAACAGAATATCCGCAGCTTCTTCGTTTCGTCCGGAAAGTCCTCGTTTTTGCTATCATCTTGTCTGAAATGCAGTTTTAGGCCTGTAAACACAAATGTAGATAAATAAGTATCCGAACGACGGTTTTACGGCCAAAAACGCATAAAATAGGGGTAAAATGGGGGACTAAAATATGTGTAAATTAGAGTGTATCAAATCTCCCCACACTTAAACCTTGCTTGTCCTCAAGCAAGCTAAATTAAAAAGCAATAAAAGACATAAACAAACAAGAACGATAATTTACACACTATTTTATTGAAAACTAATATATAAACGGTTAGCCGGTTTGTCGAAAGACAACATCAAAAGATTCAAACCCAAACAAGCATATGCAATTATAAAGCGACAACCAAAAAGCCGTGACTTCACATTTAATTGACTCAACATGTTAATCTTCACACAACTCACAATGTCCACACACACTCGGTTTTATTTATAAAACATACATAAAATGTGTACGTGCAAACACTCAATGCCTCGTCAATGAAATGTGTAATATCATAAGCTTGTCATAAGATCTCGTCTCCACCAACTAACATGCGAACAAGTGTAAATCAAGAGGTCTTTACGGGTTGTAACGTTAGGCTTGGGCGAAGGGTATGGAAATGGATATTTAAAGTGGCGGAAATGGTTAAAACTCGGTAGTAGCGTTTAACTAGCAACAAACAATACAACTATACATACATATGCCTTAAAAAGGCGACTATTGCGCAATCGAGCTCATAAACAAGATGTCCTCATTTTATCATTCAAAATTGCTCGAATTTTGTCTACTTCACCCTATTTTAGGGTGTTTTATTTTCTGTTTTTTTTTTTTTTTTTTTTTTTTTTTTGTTTTTTTTTTTTTTTTTTGCAAACTAATGGATTTATACAATGAATAATAATAAACTATAACAAGCGCTAGTTAAACGATTATTTTGACCGAGTTTCAACACTAAAAGGTTTAAAACATAAAAAGGCTAAATTTGGCTAAGTGGGCGATAATGTGGGTAAACAAAGGTAAACGGGAAGGCTCGACATGGTTAATCCTAAAGGGTAATATAAGGTTTACGGGAAGCACAACACAAAGAACAAGGTTTACAACAAAGGGGTAATCTAAGTGCCTCTATCACTTCTACACAATTCCACAAGTTCATGGTCTTAACAGGCATACTAGTGACAAGTTCTAAATTACACATAACATCCGGCTCACTCCTATATCCGAAATGAACAAATATATAACAATATCAAGGCTCAAATATGCTCACGTAACGGAAGGAATGGGTAAAAGTGTGAAAACTATCATGCAAGTCTTTCTTTGTTTGTCACGCTTTCCGGTTTCCTTTTTCAAAAATATTTTGCTTGTCGAGTTTTTATCAAGTCCGAAGCTTTCTAAAACATAACCAACCGGTTTATTTACCAACATATACACAAAACACAAGTATTTTTAAATGATTTTTCTGATTTTCTGTTTTTTTTTTTTTTTTTTATGAGGACAAACAAAGTTAACAAAGTTAACCCCCTCCCCACACTTGAACTTCGCATTGTCCCCAATGCGAGACCCAAAATATAGAGAAAAGGATAATAGTACTCCCCTCAAGATGATGTTGATGCAACGAGACTTCCGAAGCTGTATCTGCCACGTGCTCCGGTCCAAGATGTGATACCCAAAACCTGCAAGTATGTCATATGTGCACCAAAACAGAACAGAAACAGAAAAAAACAAAAATAAACCATAATGTGCATAAATATAAGACTAACGTCCAAACAAAAACAAGACATAATGTAAATTGTTTGAAAACAGAATAATATCCGAGGGTGTTGAACAGACAAAATGAACACCCGAAAAATACACTACTAAAAGATAGAACTTTTTTTTTTTTTTTTTTTTTTTTTACCATGCGCACGGTAGTGCGGATTTTCGCACGGGCGTGCGGATCCGATGTTGACCCATTCTAGCACGTTGACCTCGGTAATGCACGGGGGTGCGACTCGAGGTGCAGGCCAGCCCGAAATCGCACGGGCGTGCGACCCATGGCACGGCCGTGCGAGATCTGCAGACATGTCTGTTAACTGCAGAATGCAGTTTCAGCGTCCGAATCGACCATTTTTCGCCATTTTTACCGTTCGCACGCTGTTATAACATTATTTCAACCTAGACCCTACGCTCGGCACGTTTAAAAACTGTACAAACTAATGAAATCTACCAAACACACCTAAATTACTCTAAAACTATAAAAGCACAAAGAAGGACGATTTTACCCTTATAGCGCCAAAGACGCTCCTGCTACATTTTTAATCACCGAGTCAGTAGCGTAGACTCATGCTAAATTTTTTTTCGGCGAGTCGATAGCAAGACTCATGCTAAATTTTTGTCGGCGAGTCGATAGCAAGACTCATGCTAAATTTTTGTCGGCGAGTCGATAGCAAGACTCATGCTAAATTTTTTTCGGCGAGTCGATAGCAAGACTCATGCTAAATTTTTGTCGGCGAGTCGATAGCAAGACTCATGCTAAATTTTTGTCGACGAGTCGATAGCAAGACTCATGCCCCCACACTAATTACATGTGCGGATCATTACCACGCCCCTTCGGATTCTGCACCATATTAATAATACTAGATTTAATTTCAAAAACAGGTGCATCTACAGTAGGTCGTAGGATACTCGGCTCCAGGCCAGCCCGTCCGGGCTGATCTTATTCATTCAAAGGTCGCTCGTCATCCGCCATGATTGCGTTCCTACGCCCCCTGAGCCCTCGGCTTCAGCGGGTACCACTGGCTCGTCCGCAGCTGCTGCGAGTTGCAGCGCAACCGCGCGGGATCTCTCACGAAGACGTCTCCTCAGATCACGCTCGGGTTCGTCTGAAGGCTCAACAGCGTCGGGAGCGGGGGGTTGAGGACAACAACCTGCAAACGAGAAATTGACACACATGCATATAATATTATTATAATAAAGGTTTTTTTTTTTTTTTTTTTGTCTCTTTTTTTTTTTGTTTTTTTTTTTTTTTTGTTTTTTTTTTTTTTTTGCTGAAAAGAACAGAATATTATTTAAAATGGGCTGAAAATTTTATAAAAATTCGAAAATGGGCCCGAAATTTTATAAAAATCAACAAAATAAAATAAAAAAAATAATCGAATCGGCTAATACAAAAATGATTTTAAGGTGCCGAAAACCTAAAGAATAAATGAATAACTAAATCCGGACCGAATAAATAATTGGAACAAAAATTTACAAGTGTAAAAATATTCAGAAAAACGAATAAATCGAATTAAAAACAAGAAATATTAACAAATAAATAAACAAATAAATAAACAAGAAAGTATACACAAATATTAACAAGTATATACACCGATAACACAATGACTCGGGTCGTTCCTAAAACTCGCCATTTCCCCGGCAACGGCGCCAAAAACTTGACGTGTGCGTATATATACATAATATTTTGCAATGAATTACACACGATTGGGTTTTAAATTTATAAAAGTGATTATTACTTTTACATCAAAACACACACAAAAGAGGCAAGTGTACCCCGTCATATATGTAATAAAGTATCGGTAAGAACCAAGTATCGATCCAAGGAAATGGGCGGAGAACTAGTACTAGACCTTTGTCACTAAACTACCGGTAAAAACATAGGTTTTGTTGATTTTTAAATAAACTAAAGTAACATAACCAAATACATAATAAAAACATAATAGATAGTAGATAAAAAGCCTTGCTAAATACACAACCACAGCATGTCAACTAAGTCAGTTTTGGCACTAGAAGCATTCGGTCAATTTTCCAATTTAAAACAATTAGTATCCCTTTCGGGAATCCTAATATGACAATCATTCGGAAAGCTAAAACGATAAACACACTTTAACCACCTAAAATTGTTCTTTAACGTGCAATTGATAAATGTCTATGAAAATCTCTTAAAAATAAGTTAGGCAGCCGTTAGGATTATTCTAACCTCACTTAAACAAGGAAAGCGACACCGATAAACACAATGCAACCACCGAGATAAGCATAAACTAGATTAAATCACAACCGAGTTCATTTTACAAATCTTGCACAATAATTCACTAAGATAGCAATTTTGGCCTAAACTACTAACTAAGCTAACAAATCATGGCAAGAATTCATAACGACACCATCTAACCCGTTTAGGTCCTTCCGTGACGGCAAGCTCTCTTGATTAACAATAATTACATTTTATTAAATCACTAACCATTTCTAGTATCATGATGCACACATTTAAACCAAGCTAAACTAGTTAACCAAGTTCAAAGTTTACTAATACAAGATTAATTAAGCTTCATTTTTCAACTATCTTAACTAACCAAGCACCAATCATCCAACACAATTACTTATAATCAAGAAATCAATATCAATAACAAGGTTGCAAACTAATCATCAAAGATAATCATAGAAAATACTTCAAATGTCATTACAAACAAAGTTTAACACACTAATGGTTATAATCTAGCAAGGGATTGTTGTGTTTTTGCCCAAAGGCTACAATAATACATAAATCATAATCTAAGTACTTGAAAGATTAACAAAAACTTGGAAAGATTAGAAAATCAAACCATAAACAAGTACTAGACTAAGGATCCGGGTAGTAATCGAGCTAATCGGGATAATGTGGCTTGAATCCGGGTGAAAGCTACTGCCTCCGGAGCCTTAAAATCGCCTGAGAGCTCTCCAAAAATCCAGAATTTCCCAAGATAACGAGCAGAATGTTTCTGCTGTGTTTTTATAGTTTTTTGCTGTTGCACGGTCGTTCCCCATATGGAACGACCGTTCACTTTATTGAATTATTGATGATGGGTCGCCATACTGCATACGTCACCGGATCGTTGACCAGATCTGAAGTTGCACGGTCGTTCTTCATGATGGAACGACCGTTCTGTTCCGAGCTATACATGCTGCACGCCAGGTCGCACCGACCGTTCAGTTCCGAGATGATCTTCGATGTCGGAGATGCACGGTCGTGCATCAGGTGGAACGACCGTTCCACAGGCCCAGTTCTGAATTCTTAACAGAATATCCGCAGCTTCTTCGTTTCGTCCGGAAAGTCCTCGTTTTTGCTATCATCTTGTCTGAAATGCAGTTTTAGGCCTGTAAACACAAATGTAGATAAATAAGTATCCGAACGACGGTTTTACGGCCAAAAACGCATAAAATAGGGGTAAAATGGGGGACTAAAATATGTGTAAATTAGAGTGTATCAATACCCATCAGTGAAGCTAAAGACCTAAGAAAACCAATGTAGCAGGAAAATAACTGAAACTTGTGTGACCAAGGTGATGTAACCTCGGGTTCATTTTGTTACAACCAATAAGTCAAGTTGCCAAGCTTATATGAAAGTTTAGTAATTGTCTCCTCACTCATACCTTGTTGATTATATATGCATGTGATATTGGGCGATCACCTGTTTACTTATGGTACTATGTACCTCATAGACAATTATGGAATGTTGTCTAACCTACCTCATACCTTTTGACAGATGAGAATGCCGCCCAGACGAGACACAAAAACCAGTACGTTACCAAGGACAGAAGCCGAGCTTCAAGAACGCATCTCACAGGCAATTGTACGACATGAAGCCTCTGCTCCGAACACAGCGGTGGCACTTCCGGAAATAACCCTCCAACTGGCTGCACCTATAAACAGTTCCTGGACTGCAAGCCATTGAATTTTGATGGCACAGGAGGTGCCGTTGCATTTGTTCGTTGGACAGAAAAAACTGACTTCGTTCTAAGAATGAGTAACTGTTCCCCCCAGCGGAGTGTTACCTATATCTCAGGGTTGTTTTTGGACGGCGCACTCTCTTGGTGGAACCTTCAGGTTCAGACCCTCGGTGACGAAGCTACTCATGCACTGAGCTGGGACGAGCTCAAGGAAATGATGGAGAAGAAATACTATTCTAGGGCTGAAATCCAGAAGCTTGAGGTGGAGTTCTGGAATTTGAAAATGGACGGGCCGAAGATTTCTGAGTACGTCCAGCGATTTCACGACTTATCTAGGGTCGTTCCCTACTTAGTCAAGCCGAAATTCAAGAGAATTGAGCGATTCATTTGGGGACTTGCACCTCAAATTAGGAGCATGGTTACTACCTCAAAGCCCCCAACCATCGCAGAGGCTATCGATTTGAGTGTCACTCTTACTGAAGAAGCTCTACGCATGGGAAAATTTTCGGAATCTGAGGATAGCAAGAAAGAGACTCATGTGGAGTCATCAGGAAACAAGAAGAGGAAGTCTTCAAATCTAAAGATAGGCACCCAAGTTAGCTATGGAAGCTCTATAGCAAACAAAAGAAAGGAAGTGAACCCGCCACGTGGCAGGAAAGCGTATGGAGCCACTAATAAGGCTGGTGGTAAGGTTTACTTGGGGACTAAGCCGAGGTGCGAGGAATGCAATTTTTACCATGAAGGTCGATGTCTGAGGCCCAAGTGCGGAAAGTGTGGAAAGGAAAGGCACAGCAAGGATGCCTGTTGGGCAAAGGATCCAGACGAAAGAGATAATGGGAAAACTCACGGCTGCTACAGGTGTGGTGAAGTAGGGCATTTTAGGAAAGATTGCCCTAGGAAGAACCAAGCAAGGAAGGGTCTTCACGATCGGAGCTCGTGAAGCACGCCAGGATCCAGATGCGGTTACGGGTACGTTCCCTATTAACCAACCTTATGCATCTATTTTTTATTAATACTGGCACAAACTTTAACCTTGCATGCGTAGAACTTAAGAAACTACTTGGCCTAGTTTCGAGTAGAATAGACGTCCCGTATTCTTTAGAAATGGGCATATAGAAGGCTAGTTTAAGCAGACGAAGCGATTAAGGATTATATTTTGGGGACTCAGAAGGCCGGAACCTTCTGTTACCATCGAATTGGGAAGTCATGATATGATAGTCAGCATGGATTGGATATCCAAGTATAGAGCTGAAGTCGTTCGATATAAGGAAAATCAGTCGCATCCCTCTTGCGAATGATGAAACATTTATAGTACACAACCTTCTTGCAATAGGTGCAAGGGTACTAGACCGTGGGTCTGCAACATCTCTCATTGGTCGAAGAGACACAGAAGCGCCTCCGAGTAGACTGCATAGCCTTCCTAGCTCATGTTGCCGATAAGGAGTCCTAGGAGTTGGAGCTAGAAGACAACCCCATGGTGGGAGAATTCCCAGAAGCCTTTCCTGAAGACTTGCCAGGAATACCTCCCTCAACGACGAGAGAAGTTTAGGATGAACCTCGTGCCAGGAGTGGCACCAGCGACAAGATAACGCCTTACCAACTAGTTTCGTCTGAGATACAACAGTCTCTGATGCAGCTGTGAGAGCTGCTAGACAGAGGAAACCTGCCAGGCCGAGTTTCTCACCCTGGGAAGCCCCGGTGATATTCATTAGGAAATAGGACGACAGCTTTCACACGCGTGCACAGTCTAATCTGAAAGGAACTCAGAAGAATTAATGTGGAAAAGAATTACGCATGGGTTACAGGGAGATAGACAACTAACCAACAAGAATCGGTACCCCTTACCGAGAACCGATGACTTGTCGACCAACTCCAAGATCCCAGCTACTACTCCAAGATGGAATTAAGCACATGGTGTCCTTAGTTAGGGACATGAGAAGAAAGTCGGCAGTTTCCATTTTTTTCATCAACTTCAGAGAATTGGATATCAAGGACTGGTATTCTTTTGCCAAGGATTGGCAACATGATTGGACCAACCGTAAGATTCTAGTTACTACTTAAGGAGTGACTTGAGGCCAGGATGTCCTCAACGGCAAATACAAGAAGAAAATATCCCTAAAACGACCTTAAGGACTCGCTTTGAGCATTACGAATTCCTTGTCGTACCATTTGGCTTAACACATGCGTCGACAGAATTCATGGACCTCATGAATCGAATGTGTAAGCCATACCTGGCTAGATCATGATTATATTTATTGACTACATTCTTATGTGCCCAACGACCAAGGAAGGTCGTGAGCAACATCTGCAATTTACCTTGCGACTCTTAGAGAAAGAACAGTTATGTGCTAGGATGTCGAAGGGTGGATTTCGAATTTGCGAAATAAGAACTTTAGGATACATGGTGGATAAGAATGAGATTCATGCCAACCCTGCAATCAAGAGCTAAGGAGTTATAATTGCAATTATGTGACGCTTCTCGACAAAGTCTCCACTGCGCGTCGATGCAACGAGACCACGGCATTGCATACGCGTCACGTTGATTAAGGAATCATGAGAAGAAACCTTAATCTAGATACAGTAATTGCGCGCCACAAAATTTGACGTCATTACCTGTAAGAAAACGCTGCACGACCTTTACTGATCACAAGGGTGGCAGCACACCGTTGATCGTAAGAACTTAAATATTAACGAAGATAAACTGAGCTACTGAACGATGCAGACTGTACGGACATGTTACATGCTTGTGTGACAAACCTTGATGAAAAGTTAGAACACACACTTGCCTTTAGTGGAGTTTTCCCTACAACAGTATTTATCACACCGCTGTTTAAATCGCTTCGTGTGAAGCTTTAGATGGAACATAACAAGTCAGTCCCCGTTGTGTTGAACGGAGACCGGAGATAAAAAATCTACTGGCCCGAGTGGGTTTAGGAAAAATTAGAAGCAAGATCGTTGTAACAACTGTGCTTGTAATCACTATGAACAGTTCTGTTATCAATAAAACAATGTTATTTGATCCCAATGTTTGTTTTGTTATGTTTTACATTTTTCATGTTTTGACTTTTATGTAATTTCAAACTCTACATCGCTTTCTGGAGAGTTATACGCAAACTAGTGCGTAAACGTACTCAGTTTAATGCGAGAAATACTCCGGAACATCAACATATACTCAACATACCTTAAATAACCTTTACATAACTTAGAAATAAGTTTTGAAGGCTTTGGTATGGCAAAAACAAGTTAATTCGCTTACAGGGACTAAACTTGACAAACTGCGAAAGTACGACGATTCGTACTGGAACAGACATTCCGTAACATAACCATAAGTTAAACATACCATAAATATCCTTTACATAGCTTAGAAATAGGCTTTGAGGGGTTCGGTATGCTAAAATAAACTTTTGGGTCATTCAGGGACTAAAAGTGTCAAAAAGTGCACAAGTTTGCATTTTCGCGCATAACTTACGTTCTGAATACATCCGGACATCCAAAAATTTATGTAAGCATGACTATATTATATTTTAGTGTTCGCCATAAGAAAAATCCATTCGTCTCGTTTTTCGCGCTTATGCGCATTCCGTCGTAATTAAGCGAACATCGCGTTCGTACGACCAAAGGAACTGACATCAGACATATTTTTGAACATGTTTCATGTCCACAATGTTTAGGCATCATTTTAGGGCCTTAAAGTTGGCTTTACGGGCCTTAGAAGTGCCGGAAATGGGCTGAATACACAACAGGGACCAAAACTGCAATTCTGTTAAACATGGCCAGGCGGCCCGCCTCAGCTTCTGTTAATCCCCATGCGGGCCGTGTCCCACTATCAGACCAGATTAAATGAATTTCACAGCAGATTGCAGCTGTTTGATCCTCACCCACACATTCTAAATTGCTTAGTCAGATGATAAGGACCATTTTTAGGCACCACAACTTGCCAACACTTGTACGGTTACGATTAAGGCACGTTTTCCATGAAACGATCTTAACGGTGGACTGAATACTATAAATACCCCACCCCCCATGCTTCAAAATCACAAGAACTTTGATTTGAGAAACTCTAAGTTGAAACAATTGTTTCATACCTGAGATTTTTGAATCGAGGTTAGCATTCGGGGACCCTTCGTAAGTATTCTTTCGTTCTTTTCCTTATTTTATTGCTTTTCGAGTCATAAAGTCAAACTTTGTTTGACTTTCAGCGTTGACCAGTAATGGTCAATGCGAAGTTCGTTTGAACTTCGCAACGTGAATGTAATCACGTTGGTTATAGTCCCTTGGGACTATGCCTACTGATTACCACGTTGTCTAGGGTCGTAGGGTAAGCGATCTGATAAATCGCTTATACCTCGAACCCGACCCATTTGGTCGATCATTAGGATCCGACCAAACACATTAGGTGACCATAGTAGGTAGGGAAAAACCTTCCGAGGTTATACCCTATGGTCACATCGTTTAAGTAGTTGTATGATAGGTAGTTTATATGCCTTAGGTAAATTACCAGAATACCCTTTTCATGTATAATTGGTAATTAAGCATATGTAACCTAAACCTTTGTCACATAACTGATTATGTAACATGTTTAGGCATATAACACTTGTCATAGGGCTAGTTAGGCAGTCCGAACGCGTTTCACGCGAACGACACGTTAAAGTAGCATAAGCTACCTAAACGGGTCGTAATGGGTCGTAAACACTTAGGTTAAGTTTCGTTTTAGTATGTAGGGTTTGTTAAACCATATTACACGAGTTCCATACTCGTTTGGTTTACGAAACCTCATTCTATCCGATCTTCCGATTTAGGTCCGGTTTATTAACATAGTTACCTATATTAGGTGCCGTTTGATTCCGAGATCTCTAGCATTACTTGGTGTTTATCTTAAGACATCTGAGCAATATCAAGTGAGTACATAGAACCCCTCTTTTACTGTTTTCCAAACTGTTTTGGGGTGGAACACATGTGCCTACTTGTTACTTTCATGCTTTCCCGTTTTCACATCATATACATGCTATGTTCGTTAGTACATTATAGTACATGATTTCATTACATCTTATGCTAGGTGTGCCCATTGTGTGCATTACTTAGTACATTGTTTTACATTACATTTCATGCTAGGTGTGCCCATTGTGTGCATTACTTAGTACATCGTTTTACATGACATTTCACGCTATGTATGTTCATTTGATTACATACTTAGTGCATCGTTTTCACATGCTTACATTTTGTTATGACATTTGGTTTGTTTAACATGGAACAATACATTCATTAACATTAATTACGCCGTTCGTTAGTAGGTAGTGGTACCATAGGAATTGACAACTCCCGTTCCGGACATCCTGGGTATGGGGATGAAAGGAATGACCGAATTCAATATACATAAATTAGATAAATCTTTAATTTGTTTAAGGGTTTATCGCCACAGTCTCAAGGCTTGGATGTATGCATATTAACAATACCGCATAAATGTTTGTATCAGTACAGCATGCATTTGTTACACAAAACATAACTTTGGTTTAAACTGTGTTTTACTTCAATACCTTGTTTTTGTGCATTATACATATGGTTTAGTTGATATATTTCACTACCATACATGACATTTTGGTTACACATTACATGATCTACATTGAACATAAACATTTTGACATTGATATACACATTTGGTGGTTTACATTGGACATAGACATTTTGATATGGTTTACACAATAACACTTGACAATTGGTTTGTACATGAACAAGTTACATTGGTGGTTGTTTGGGTAAGTGATTTGAGTAACGATACGTGTGTAATATGATACAAACATGGTGGATACGCCGCTGGTACTTCCTATATATAAGTGTTTGTAAAATATTACATAGCGTAACGTTATTTAAATCATTTCAGTTTGATACATATCACATTTTATACAAATAACATACTTTTCATAAGACATTGTTTTACAACCAACTTATCTTATACAAACTCATTTTACATGGTTATTCATTTAACCTTACATTTACTTATACATATCAACTGATCTTATCGTTTTTCAAATGATTTACAAGACAAAGCAAATTACAAGGTTCATGACTAAACATTTACTCAAATACAAGTCATGAATCCTATTTTCACAAACCTATGTATCTCACAGGCATTTTTATGCTGACGTACCTATTTTCGCATGTGTTTTCAGGAGCTTTTCCGTAGGATGTTGATCATGACACTAGGGCGGACCTGTGCCTTAGAGACTAAAAACGAAGATAGACTTGTTTAATTATGTTATAAACTCTTTTGTTTACTGTTCAAGACAATGTAACACCCTTGTTTGATAAATAAAATACAACTTTGTATGCCATGGTTATGAAACAATTTATTCTGTTACGACACGCCCCCGATGTTTCCGCCGCGATTTGTTGTTTTACGCGGTCGGGGTGTGACAGAAGAGTTGGTATCAGAGCCAATGGTTATAGGGAATTAGGTTATTAGTAATGCTTTGACCTAGACTATAACTTTTCTAGGACCCTAACACAAGTTATCTTGTGTTTAGATCTTAAAACATGTACATCACCTATCCTTAGGTGATTATCAAAACAAGAACCAAATTTTCCGAAACGCTTTTTGAAAAACAATCATCTGTTTTTGAATGATTTATTACAAGGTTTTGAACCCTCAATTGTAAGGTTTTGAACCCTCTGTTATATGGTTTTGAACCCTTTTCAGTTTGGTTTTTGGCCTTGTGCCTTCAAATTTTCAAAATCCCGTCAAACGTTTTGGGTTTTAAATAATGTGAACATGTGCAAACTGGAAGGGTGAATGCCTGTATTATGGGTTTTCTGTCTAGGCAAGCACTTCGTATATATCTCATCAGACGCGAGACCAGTTGTGCTTACCTGGGAATTCTTGGGATGAGTGTTCACTTATAGGCGAGCATGTCTTCATTATACATTATTTTTGACCCATTTACTTTGATTAGTCACTGTGTGTTGTTTGTTTGCTCTGTGATACGGACGAATGACCACCATCTTTGCTTTTGTTGATTTTGTTTCATCTCATTCTTTTCATCCAATCATCTCACTCGTTTCCTTTCATGTTTTCCTCTTTTAGAATGCCTCCTCGACGCGACAATCTGATTGCGACTGCCGAACTGGCAGAAATTATTGCGGAGCAGATGGCTGCCCAATTTCCAAATCTCTTTGCTCAATGGAACCAAGCCAACAACAACAACAATGTTCCATGCAAATACAAGGATTTTAACCAGGCTAAACCACTCAAGTTTAGTGGTTCTGAAGGAGCAACTGGGCTTCTTCAGTGGTTCGAAAGCATTCAGAATACTTTTCGCCACGTGCAGTGCCCGGATAATCGCAAGGTCGAGTTTTCTTCAAGTGTGTTTCAGAAGAGGGCTCTTACATGGTGGAATGGGGTTATGAGAGACCGAGGTGCAGAAGTTGCTCTCGCACAGACATGGGCTGAACTTAGAGCCCTTATGATGAGGGAATTCTGTCCTCGCCATGAACAGTGAGCGTTGGAGAAAGAGTTTGATGTTTTGAAGCAAGATAGTGGTGAGCACAGGGCTTATACTGATAGGTTTGAGGAGTTGAGTTTGCTTTGCCCGACTATGGTTACCCCACTCGACAAGGCTATCGAGAGATACATCGACGGCCTACCTGACTCAGTACAAGACATCCTTACTGGTAGTGAACCTGCCACACTCCGTCAGGCGATCGAGTTATCAGCAACATTGACTGAGTCGCAGATTAGAAAGGGAAAGCTACACAGGAAGGGTGACAAGGGCAAGAAGCAGTCGGCTGACAAGGGGGATAGCAAGAAGGGTCAAAACAAGAATGGAAAGGACTCTGGTTCTTCGAAGAGGTCAAGGAAGCGTAAGGCTTCCCAAAATTTTGCTATCACTGCCCAAGCTAATCTGGCAGCTCCCAACCAACCCGCACAGCTTCCAGCAAAGAAACCCTATACAGGGAATGCACCTTTGTGCAATAGATGCAACAGTCACCATCAGCCGCAACATCAGTGCCGTTTCTGTACTAGCTGTGGGAAGTCAGGTCATCTTGCCGATGTTTGTCGGTTTGCTCAGAATCGCGCAGTTCAAAACCCGGCTCAACAAGTTGCACAGCCTCCTGCTCAGCAACAGGGTCAAGCTGCACGACTACAATACCCACCAGGTGCTTGTTACAATTGTGGGGATTTGACCCACTACAGAAACCGATGCCCAAGGCTAGCTAACCAGAATCAGGTTCAGGCTCCGGCTTGAGGCCGAGCCTTTAACATGAATGCCCAAGAGGCACAGGCTGACGATAATGTGGTGAACGGTACGTTCTTTATTAATAATCAGCCTGCATCTGTTCTTTTCGATTCTGGTGCCGATAAGAGTTTCGTATCATTGTCTTTTGAGCAAATGCTTCGCGTGTCTAGAACGAAACTAGGAAAACCTTTGACAGTAGAAGTTGCTAGTGGTGAACCCATTATTCTTGATTCTGTTCTTCGCAACTGCCAGTTGAACCTTAACGACCATCTTTTTCCTATTGACCTCGCGCCTATGCAACTTGGAAGCTTCGACGTTATTGTGGGAATGGATTGGTTATCCAAGCATCACGCAGAGATAGTTTGTTCTGAGAAGATAGTTCGTGTGCCGCTTTCGACAGGCGAGATCCTGCAGGTTCAAGGTGAGAAGCCTATCGGTGGTCTCAAACTCATGTCTTGTTTTAAAGCTCGGAAGTATCTACGGAAGAACTATGTGGCTTTCTTAGCACATGTTACAGAAGATAAAGGCAAGGGTAAGTCTATTTCAGATATTCCTGTCGTTCGGGATTATTCTGAAGTGTTCCCTGAAGATTTACCTGGTCTACCTCCAGCACGCCAAGTCGAGTTCCGCATTGATCTCGTACCTGGTGCAAATCCCATTGCCAGAGCTCCATATCGTCTTGCACCATCTGAGATGCAAGAGTTGTCTAAACAGCTTCAGGAGCTCTCTGACAAAGGTTTTATACGTCCTAGTTTTTCACCTTGGGGTGCTCCCGTTCTTTTTGTAAAGAAAAAGGATGGATCCTTTAGGATGTGTATCGATTATCGTGAGCTTAACAAGCTTACCATCAAGAATCGATATCCCCTACCTCGCATAGACGACCTCTTTGATCAGTTACAAGGTGCTTCTTATTTTTCGAAGATTGATCTACGTTCTGGGTATCATCAACTTCGGGTGCAAGAAGAAGACATTCCGAAGACAGCATTCCGTACTCGTTATGGGCATTATGAATTCACAGTCATGCCATTCGGTTTGACTAATGCTCCTGCTGTTTTCATGGACTTAATGAATAGGGTCTGCAAACCTTATTTGGATCAGTTCGTCATTGTTTTTATTGATGACATCTTGATTTACTCTAAGACGCGAGCTGATCACGAGCAACATCTTCGTCTTACCCTAGAACTCCTAAAGAAAGAGCAACTTTTCGCCAAATTCTCCAAGTGCGAATTTTGGCTTAAAGAAGTTCAATTTTTGGGGCATGTTATCAACGAACGGGGTATTCATGTAGATCCCTCCAAAATCAGTGCGATTAAGGATTGGGATACACCTTCTACTCCTACTGAAGTTCGTTCTTTTCTTGGTCTAGCGGGTTATTATCGCCGCTTCATAGAAAACTTCTCGAAGATTGCAGTTCCTCTAACTGCTCTAACTCAGAAGAAAATGCCCTTTTATTGGGGATACAAACAAGAGGAAGCTTTTCAACACCTGAAGCAGAAGCTTTGCGATGCGCCTGTTCTATCATTGCCTGAGGGTGACGATGATTTTGTCGTGTATTGTTATGCATCGAAATTGGGTCTTGGTTGTGTTCTGATGCAAAGGAACAAAGTCATAGCATATGCATCGAGGCAGTTGAAGATACATGAGAAGAACTACACCACTCATGATCTTGAGTTAGGTGCAGTTGTCTTTGCTCTCAAGATCTGGAGACACTATTTGTACGGTACAAAATGTGTGGTTTTCACTGACCACAAAAGTCTTCAGCATATCTTCAACCAGAAAGAACTCAACATGAGACAGCGACGTTGGGTTGAGCTTCTAAACGACTATGACTGCGAAATTCGCTACCATCCTGGTAAGGAGAATGTCGTAGCTGATGCATTGAGTCGTAAGGAACGTACTAAGCTTCATTGTGTACGTGTTCAATCTGTTATTCAAGCTCGATCCGATATCCAAGCACGCATTTCTCAAGCTCAACAATCTTGTGTTTCACAAGGATTGATGGATAAGGAATTTCCTTATCACATAACACCTGCTCTGGAACTGAAGGACAATGGATCGTATTACTTCATGGACCGTTTGTGGGTCCCAAGCCTAGATGATCTTCGTACCTTGCTTATGGATGAAGCCCATAAGTCTCGTTATTCCATTCATCCGGGCTCAGATAAGATGTATAAGGATCTTCGTATTCTCTATTGGTGGCCTGGTTTGAAGAAAGACATTGCCTTATACGTATCAAAATGCCTTACTTGTCTTAAGGTTAAGGCTGAACATCAGCGTCCATCTGGTTTATTGGTGCAACCGGAGATCCCAGTTTGGAAATGGGAAAACATTACTATGGATCTCGTTACCAAACTTCCACGCACAAAGAAAGGTCATGATGCCATCTGGGTAGTCGTTGATCGTCTCACAAAGTCAGCGCATTTCTTGCCAATCCGCGAGGATTTTCCTACTGACAGACTTGCTCAAATCTATGTAGATGAAATTGTGGCTCGACATGGTGTTCCTTTGAACATCATTTCTGACAGAGATGCTCGTTTCACTTCTCATTTTTGGAGAACCATGCAATCTGCTATGGGGACCCAACTTAATCTGAGCACAGCCTATCATCCGCAAACGGATGGTCAATCTGAAAGAACAATCCAGACTCTGGAGGATATGCTTAGAGCTTGTGTGGTCGATTTTGGTGGTAGTTGGGATTCACATCTTAAGTTGATTGAATTCTCCTACAACAACAGTTATCACACCAGCATCAAAATGGCTCCTTTCGAGGCTCTCTATGGTCGAAAATGTCGTTCACCAGTCTGCTGGAATGAGATCGGCGAGGCTCAACTTACTGGACATGCCCTCATTTTAGAAACTACGGACAAGATCAAGAAAGTTCGTGATAACCTTCAGGCAGCTAGAAGCTGTCAGAAGATTTACGCGGACCCAAAACGCAAGGCCTTGGAATTTCAAGTCGGTGATCATGTATTACTTAAGGTCTCACCTTGGAAAGGTGTGATCAGATTTGGAAAGAAAGGAAAACTTGCACCTAGATACGTTGGACCATTCAAGATCGTCGAAAGAATCGGAAAGGTAGCCTACAGACTTGAGTTACCTCCTGAACTTGGAAATGTTCATCCACCTTTTCACGTGTCCAATCTCAAGAGGTGTACAGCTGATGAGAACCTCCACATACCGCTTGACGAAATTCGTGTTGGCAAAACACTGAAATTTGTTGAGAAACCAGTGGAAATCATGGAACGTGAAGTCAAGTGGCTTAAACGCAAGCGCATTCCTTTGGTCAAAGATCGCTGGGAAGCTAAGCGTGGACCTGAGTTTACTTGGGAACGCGAAGATCAAATGAAGGCGAAATATCCACATCTTTTTCCTCGAGTTTCCTCTAAATAAATTTCGGGACGAAATTTCCACAAGTAGGGGAGACTGTAACAACTGTGCTTGTAATCACTATGAACAGTTCTGTTATCAATAAAACAATGTTATTTGATCCCAATGTTTGTTTTGTTATGTTTTACATTTTTCATGTTTTGACTTTTATGTAATTTCAAACTCTACATCGCTTTCTGGAGAGTTATACGCAAACTAGTGCGTAAACGTACTCAGTTTAATGCGAGAAATACTCCAGAACATCAACATATACTCAACATACCTTAAATAACCTTTACATAACTAAGAAATAAGTTTTGAAGGCTTTGGTATGGCAAAAACAAGTTAATTCGCTTACAGGGACTAAACTTGACAAACTGCGAAAGTACGACGATTCGTACTGGAACAGACATTCCGGAACATAACCATAAGTTAAACATACCATAAATATCCTTTACATAGCTTAGAAATAGGCTTTGAGGGGTTCGGTATGCTAAAATAAACTTTTGGGTCATTCAGGGACTAAAAGTGTCAAAAAGTGCACAAGTTTGCATTTTCGCGCATAACTTACGTTCTGAATACATCCGGACATCCAAAAATTTATGTAAGCATGACTATATTATATTTTAGTGTTCGCCATAAGAAAAATCCATTCTTCGCGTCATTTGGATCGTTTTTCGCGCTTATGCGCATTCCGTCGTAATTAAGCGAACATCGCGTTCGTACGACCAAACGAACTGACATCAGACATATTTTTGAACATGTTTCATGTCCACAATGTTTAGGCATCATTTTAGGGCCTTAAAGTTGGCTTTACGGGCCTTAGAAGTGCCGGAAATGGGCTGAATACACAACAGGGACCAAAACTGCAATTCTGTTAAACATGGCCAGGCGGCCCGCCTCAGCTTCTGTTAATCCCCACGCGGGCCGTGTCCCACTATCAGACCAGATTAAATGAATTTCACAGCAGATTGCAGCTGTTTGATCCTCACCCACACATTCTAAATTGCTTAGTCAGATGATAAGGACCATTTTTAGGCACCACAACTTGCCAACACTTGTACGGTTACGATTAAGGCACGTTTTCCATGAAACGATCTTAACGGTGGACCGAATACTATAAATACCCCACCCCCCATGCTTCAAAATCACAAGAACTTTGATTTGAGAAACTCTAAGTTGAAACAATTGTTTCATACCTGAGATTTTTGAATCGAGGTTAGCATTCGGGGACCCTTCGTAAGTATTCTTTCGTTCTTTTCCTTATTTTATTGCTTTTCGAGTCATAAAGTCAAACTTTGTTTGACTTTCAGCGTTGACCAGTAATGGTCAATGCGAAGTTCGTTTGAACTTCGCAACGTGAGTGTAATCACGTTGGTTATAGTCCCTTGGGACTATGCCTACTGATTACCACGTTGTCTAGGGTCGTAGGGTAAGCGATCTGATAAATCGCTTATACCTCGAACCCGACCCATTTGGTCGATCATTAGGATCCGACCAAACACATTAGGTGACCATAGTAGGTAGGGAAAAACCTTCCGAGGTTATACCCTATGGTCACATCGTTTAAGTAGTTGTATGATAGGTAGTTTATATGCCTTAGGTAAATTACCAGAATACCCTTTTCATGTATAATTGGTAATTAAGCATATGTAACCTAAACCTTTGTCACATAACTGATTATGTAACATGTTTAGGCATATAACACTTGTCATAGGGCTAGTTAGGCAGTCCGAACGCGTTTCACGCGAACGACACGTTAAAGTAGCATAAGCTACCTAAACGGGTCGTAATGGGTCGTAAACACTTAGGTTAAGTTTCGTTTTAGTATGTAGGGTTTGTTAAACCATATTACACGAGTTCCATACTCGTTTGGTTTACGAAACCTCATTCTATCCGATCTTCCGATTTAGGTCCGGTTTATTAACATAGTTACCTATATTAGGTGCCGTTTGATTCCGAGATCTCTAGCATTACTTGGTGTTTATCTTAAGACATCTGAGCAATATCAAGTGAGTACATAGAACCCCTCTTTTACTGTTTTCCAAACTGTTTTGGGGTGGAACACATGTGCCTACTTGTTACTTTCATGCTTTCCCGTTTTCACATCATATACATGCTATGTTCGTTAGTACATTATAGTACATGATTTCATTACATCTTATGCTAGGTGTGCCCATTGTGTGCATTACTTAGTACATTGTTTTACATTACATTTCATGCTAGGTGTGCCCATTGTGTGCATTACTTAGTACATCGTTTTACATGACATTTCACGCTATGTATGTTCATTTGATTACATACTTAGTGCATCGTTTTCACATGCTTACATTTTGTTATGACATTTGGTTTGTTTAACATGGAACAATACATTCATTAACATTAATTACGCCGTTCGTTAGTAGGTAGTGGTACCATAGGAATTGACAACTCCCGTTCCGGACATCCTGGGTATGGGGATGAAAGGAATGACCGAATTCAATATACATAAATTAGATAAATCTTTAATTTGTTTAAGGGTTTATCGCCACAGTCTCAAGGCTTGGATGTATGCATATTAACAATACCGCATAAATGTTTGTATCAGTACAGCATGCATTTGTTACACAAAACATAACTTTGGTTTAAACTGTGTTTTACTTCAATACCTTGTTTTTGTGCATTATACATATGGTTTAGTTGATATATTTCACTACCATACATGACATTTTGGTTACACATTACATGATCTACATTGAACATAAACATTTTGACATTGATATACACATTTGGTGGTTTACATTGGACATAGACATTTTGATATGGTTTACACAATAACACTTGACAATTGGTTTGTACATGAACAAGTTACATTGGTGGTTGTTTGGGTAAGTGATTTGAGTAACGATACGTGTGTAATATGATACAAACATGGTGGATACGCCGCTGGTACTTCCTATATATAAGTGTTTGTAAAATATTACATAGCGTAACGTTATTTAAATCATTTCAGTTTGATACATATCACATTTTATACAAATAACATACTTTTCATAAGACATTGTTTTACAACCAACTTATCTTATACAAACTCATTTTACATGGTTATTCATTTAACCTTACATTTACTTATACATATCAACTGATCTTATCGTTTTTCAAATGATTTACAAGACAAAGCAAATTACAAGGTTCATGACTAAACATTTACTCAAATACAAGTCATGAATCCTATTTTCACAAACCTATGTATCTCACAGGCATTTTTATGCTGACGTACCTATTTTCGCATGTGTTTTCAGGAGCTTTTCCGTAGGATGTTGATCATGACACTAGGGCGGACCTGTGCCTTAGAGACTAAAAACGAAGATAGACTTGTTTAATTATGTTATAAACTCTTTTGTTTACTGTTCAAGACAATGTAACACCCTTGTTTGATAAATAAATTAGAACTTTGTATGCCATGGTTATGAAACAATTTATTCTGTTACGACACGCCCCGATGTTTCCGCCGCGATTTGTTGTTTTACGCGGTCGGGGTGTGACAATCGTTCAGATATGTGATCATATTAAGACAGCCCGCGGAATACAGAAAGATTGCGCCGACGAGCGGCGGAAATCGTAGGAATTTGAGATAAGAAGTATGGCTTTAATGGGAGCCTCGCCTTGGGAAGGCGTGATGTGATTTAGAAAACGTGGAAGGTTGGACCCCCCGGTATATTAGACCTTTCGAGATCCTGGTAAGGATCGGGACCATTGCTCACAAGCTGAAACTTCCAGAAAAGATCAGTAGTGATCGCGACACATTCCACGTGTCTAGTCTTTAGAGGAGTCTGACTCAAGAAACAGTCGTTATTCCCACAAACAAGATTCACGTCAACGACAAACTCCAATTTACTATAGAACATGTTAAGGTTGCGGACTGAGAGTCCACAAAACACGGAGAAGACGTAATTGATTTATGTGAGTACGTTGGAATTCATATCATGGCCCAGAGTTACTTGGGAACATGAAGACCAATTTAAAACCTAAGTGACCACATTTGATTCACAACTCCCCTGTGACCGATGGCATCACTTGAATTTCGGGACGAAATTCTTTTAACTGGGGGAGAATGTGACAACTGTCACTTTTCTGTACATTCCGTACAATAATTAGACAGTAATCTGTGTTTAAGAACTGTGCATGGTATAGTTTACAAGACAAATGAAATTATGATTACTGTTATATACATACAATGGCATTTCATGTTGCAAGACTTTTATCATTACTACATGCAACACGATATAGTTCTAATAATGCACAGAACAGAATTGGCACCATTATCAGACAAACTAAAAGCACTGACGGGAGTTCAGTACATAGACAGACAGTGTTTTGAGGCCGGTTATGAGCCAGAGACTACGTACTACACTAGTATAGTGTGTAGGGAAGTAAGGACCGCAAAACTACATGCCTAAGTAATAGTTTAAGTGCCGGAAAGTGCCTAAGACCCACATAAAGTGCTGAATTCAGCAAAAATCAGCTTTTTAACAAGCTAGTAACATGCAAAAATATGACTAAATGGTCCTGAATGCTTTCCTAAGTGTCGGGAATTAAAAGTGTTACAAAAGGGTACATAAAGATCACTAAACGGTATAGTTTGACACTTTAACGAACCGGTATCTAACCGAACCACCGGACACTACCCGAAACACCAAAATTATACTAGAAGCATTGTTTTGATGTTTCTGAGCTAGTTACGATCCCCGAACACCCTAACACACTATATAACACATGATACACTTAAACACTAAACTTTACACTTGAAATCTAACTTAATAATCTAACTAAACATTAAAACCCAACCAAGATACCCCCCCCCCTCTCATGGACGGTCACCATGTGACCCCACCAAGATCATGCTCAATCTTCCTAAGATTTGCAAAGGATTATGTGGTGTACTTAAGAGACATAAGACCCAATGGACAAAAGCTTAAGTGATGTTATAAGAAGGAACATGATGGATCATTCTCACACCACACTACACACCACAACTCTCGCTCTCTCCCCTCTCTTCTCTCGGCCGAGAACCGCACCAACAACAACACCACCTTTCATCCATCATCCATTAATTCCAAGTTGTACACAAGGTGTAAGGAGCCATACAAAGAAGTTTGGTGGTCTTGAATCTTGAAGGACCTTCATCATTTGCTATTATCCTCCACTTTTGTCATCTACAACATCAAGTGTTCTTCCCTAGCCTTGTGCTAGTAGTAAGGCCCTCGTAACCCTTTGTTACTTCATATATTGTTGGTTAATAGATGATGAATAATGTTGATCAGGATGAAATCTAAGGAACATAAACATAAATCTCTAACATAAGCTTATAAACATATGAATACTTGTTGATTTGTGTTTATTTGCTTCTTGATGATTGATTATTTGTGTTAGTGATGTTAGACATCATAAGAAACCTACTAGATTGTGATCAAACACATGATCTAGTAAGTTAAGGTGGTGATCTTGTGAGAAACCAAGATCATCATGCCTTCTGTTTACATGAACTTGAATAATAAAAGTTGTTTTCATGTGATGATGATTTAAACAAAATACAAGTCTTGTGAGTGGATGATTTCTAATATAGTTTTCCAAAGAAACCAAGCTAAATCACAAAGATTTACATGAACATTGTTTTTAAAGAAACTAACCATGTTTCTAGTGGTGAAACAAGTATAAGAATACATGGTTTACAAGAAAAATACAAAAGAATGATTTTTGGAAAAATCATCTAGTAAGTTGTAAACACTCAAATCTTTCAAGAATGAGATTTTAAAGAAGTAAACACACTTTAAAGGGTAACTAAGTCTACTAAACACACTACCAAGTTACTACAAGTTTTTATGAAAACTCAAGTTCATGATCATTATGTAGATAGCTTTGTTTTAGAACATGGTAAGTGTAGTTGATTGTTGATTGCTTATGATGATTTTTGAAAAGAAAATGATATGCTTAAATAGCATGGACACCTCCATTTTTAGGGGAAATTATGGCGAAATTTTCTAATAATACAAACACTTAAAAAAATATTTTCTAAACAAATAATTACAAGTGAGTTTTAACTATGGTTTTTAATATAAACTTTGCCATAGATTTTGTTACAAAAATACAAGTATTGGAGGTTGGTTTTTGTAAATATGAATAACTAAATATGTATTTGAAAGATATATATTTAGAAGACACATTGTGTGTGATTATTTGTATACCTTGTGTATTAGTTATATTATTTTAGGATTTAAAATAATATGACTTAACAAATACCAAGAAATTACAATCCAAAATAATACCAAAAATCACAAGGAATCAAATATATAAGTTACACACATAATATTGCGAATCCGAACGATAGAACGTAACTTACAAGTATTTCGGAAAATACATTTATGAGCATGCTTTTGGTAAATATTATTTTGGATACAAAAGAAATGAAATATGATTTTTGTAAAAATTACCAAGTTATATCATATTTTCGACAAGGAGAAAATATAATATTTTTGGAAGTTAAAATATATTTTCTTGGAATATTTAGAAGATATATGATTTTTGAGAAAAATATATATTTTCTTGAAATACATTATTTTTGGGACAAAATAAGTTTATATATATATTTTCTAAGTTAGACTTGGAAATATATTATTTCGGAACTACAAATACAAGAATACGAAAATACATGTATGAAATACCCCCATCCTTGGGAAGGAAATACGAAAATAAATACTTGAGAAGTATTGTCACAAAAATATTGTTAAACAATTATTCCAAAATAAAACATAATTTAAAGTTAAAATATTTATTATTTTAACAAGTAATTATAACTTGGAATAACATTGAAGACATGGAAGAAACGTAACTAAAAAACGTGAATACTAAGGCAAGGCACGGCCCGTTCGTCTAATAGACACTAGCACATTGTAGGTAGTCGTGTTTGCTGACGAGATTTGATTTACGAGTACCGAAGACGCAAAACAGTTAGTTCATGCTCCCCCTTTTCTTTAAATGTTTTCTGTTTTATAACTCTCGGGGTGGAATACATGTTACGAATGCTTAAACGGTATGAAATGAACTATTAGAACATGTGAGCATAGATCAAAATTGAAATGCCATTAATTCTTAATTAGGGACGAAGGTTAGATCTAACGGGTACGGCCGAGCCCCACTCATGGTACCTGTGACCACTTGAGTGCTTCGGTGTCCCAGTCGAGGTGAATCGACATAGTCGAGGTGAATTCGACATAGTCGAGGGAAATCGACAAGGGTATAAGCCTACTCATTTCGAGTGCTCCTAATGTCCTCTCATGCCTTAATGTCCTTGTAAAACATTTATTTGGTATGTTCATACACGCTTTTCATACCTGTTTTCAAAGGAGTCTCTCAAAGGTTTACAAGTTTGCCAGTACTCACACAAAACGCATGAACTAGCTCAACTTTTGTTGATGTTTTCCAAAATTACATGTATTTCAGGTAACAGGTTGGATCTTGGGCGCAGGTGTTGTTTCTAGAAGTAAATTTCAAGTTTAGATGTCTTCCACTTTTGTTAGTTTGTGACTTAGTCGAAGGTTGTGTTTTAAAACTTAAGTAATCGATGTTTGTAACACTTTAAATTTTATGAATGGATGAACATCGTTTTTATCATGTAGTTGTTTATTACGATTGAATGCAATGATATTAAACCAGTTACACATCATACGCTTCCGCAAAAGTCAGGATGTGACAGTTTTCCCCTTGTATGTTTCGATATGACGCATTGTAAACACCCCACAATCTATACCATTAGTAAGTGTTCTCCATTCCATCTCTTTTCTTTCTATCTTTGATTTTTCAAGTGCTTTGATGGTTGGTGTTGGTTTTATGGCCTTTTGTAGGTATAAAACCAGTACCCTTCTCTGTAATATAGCAACATTGTGTCAGTAGTTTTACATAAATATAACATGTATATGAAGAAGTTTGATATTACTAGTGTGTCTGGAAGCCCTTTGTATCTTTCCTCAAAATCTTGTTTAATTGCTGAATTGTCAATCAACTCAATTTTGCCGGTCTTCATGTGGAAGCACAAAACATAGAAGTGGCCACCTTGAAGTACCGGAATAAACACGAGGTCAACCGATTCAAGTTTTTTTACCTCATATTTTAGTAATATGTCTTCAAATTTTGAGGTAAATACGTTTAGCCGTTGGTTGTAAGTGTAACCACCCTTGTACATTGTCACACCCCCAAAATCCACCTGCGGAGTACTACCGCTTGGAGGCGTGACTGACCAGGATCCAGCCACCAATCATATTGAACAAGCATATAAGTAGTTATAAAAATCCAACCAATACAATTGGTGTTCAAACAAAACATAGTTAAGTTGCAAGCGGAAGCATAAGTCTTAAATCAAAACATAAGTTTAATTGTTTCATAGTTTAACATGGCACACAGTCGTCCATGTCCCACAACGATCCTCCTCCATGCAAGCTCCAGCTTAAGAACCTAAGGACCTGCAAAGCATGTAGTAACGAGTCAACAACTAGTTGAGTGAGTTCACGGTTGGGTGTTCGTTTTAAGTTGTTTCGAAAACAGTTTCCTTTATCTGGCATCCTGCCGTGGGGGTTACCCCATAGTTAAAAACGTGACTTGTTTATCGCGTACAACTGGAAAATCTTCTATCTTCTTCTCTTTTTCTGAGGTGTCAGTAATGAGAGCCAAAATGGCAGTGTGGCCCTTCCGTAAGTACTTTTGGGCCTTAAGGAGAGAAATGACGTTCTCAACAGCACTCCTCGTGTCGCCATGAATCATGAGAGGTTCACCACCGGGACCTGGAATACGAACAACCTTCTCGTTGCAAAGAATCTCTGCGCGGTGTTGGGATAACCAATCCATCCCAATGACAACGCCGAAACTACCCAAGACAATAGGAATGAGGTCGATAGAGAAGGTTTGGTCAGCGAGAATAAGTTTACAACCCTTGACTACGTGTGTGGCTTCTAAACTTTTACCATTTGCTAGCTCTACGGTGTGCTTGTTGTTCAAAGGGGTTGGAATACGCTTAAGCATTCGACTAACTTCTAGTGACGTGTAGCTAGTATCGGCACCCGAATCAAATAAAACTGAAACATAAAAGTCGTCGAGAAGGAACTTACCCGCCACAACATTGGGATCATTCCTTGCTTCACCTTGGCCAATCACAAACACCCGCCCCCTGGCGCCATTGTTGTTGTTGTTCCCATTGTTACCATTCCCCTGATTGTTGTTATTGTTGTTGTTGTTGTTCTGGTTCCTGTTCAGTTGGGGGCAGTCTCTCTTGAAGTGGCCTTCAGCTCCACACTGAAAGCATCCTTTGTTATCACCCTGTTGCTGTTGCTGGCGCTGGTTCTGTTGAGCTTGCTGACGATTCTGATTGGCGGGGTATAAGCTCCTGCAATCCTTTGCAGCGTGACCAGGCTTGTTGCACCGATGACAGTTGCCCCTGGTGCATGGTCCGCTGTGGTGCAGGCTGCAGCGATTGCATTTGGGGTGATTTCCTTTGTATCCACCACCAGACGATTGCTGATTAGGGCTCTTGTAGTCCTCAGTCTTTCTCTGCTGAGACTGAGACTGAACAGAAGTCGAACCCTTGCTTGAAGTTCCATCCCATTTCCGTTTGTTGTCACTAGAGGTACCAGAAGTAGTTGCAGCACCTATGCGTTTTGGTAACTTGTTCTGCTCCACCGCCTGATCCGTGAGACGGTGAGCCAACTGGACAGTTTGCTGGTAAGTAGCGAGGTTCGCTGAAGTCACATGACTCTGGATTTCCGGCACTAAGCCCTGAAGAAATAGTTCGATGCGTTTGATGGGAGGATCCACCATAGTAGGGCACAGAATTGCCAGTTCGTTCGACCTTTTCACATAAGCTTCAATTTCGGACCCCGTCATCTTGAGGTTGAAGAACTCCACCTCGAGTTTGTGAATCTCATCACGACTGCAGTATTCCTCCTTGATCATTTCCTTGAAAGTTTCCCATGGGGTGGCGTTGGCAGCAACCAACCCTAGCATCTGAACTTGAGCGTTCCACCATGTGAGGGCTAAACCCTCAAGAGTACCAGTAGCGTACTTCACCCTGCGCGCCTCAGGGCATTCGCACATTTCGAACACAGATTCCAGCTTCTCAAACCAGTGTAGGAGACCTACTGCTCCTTCAGTGCCGCTAAAAGTAGTTGGTCGGCAGTCCATGAAAGTCTTAAAAGTGCACACGGGTGGCTGAACGTGCTGACCTATCGTAGGTGAAAGAAAAGACAGAGTTTAACACAAAGGTTGGTTCACGAGAGTAGGATCCTAAAGATCCTAGAATGAGTTCGGACTGCAGGATATACCTCCTGCGTGTGCAGCTGCAAGTGCTGCGGCAACTCGTTCGTTGATCAGAGCCGTCAACTGGGCTTGTGTTAGGTTAACGCGTCCAGACATGATCTTCATATCAAGAAGAACGTGAGTGAGAGGGGTTCGCGAAAGTACGACGATAAAATAGAGTAAGCACGCACGTGTTCAAGCAACAGTAGTTATACTAACCAAGCATACCATGAGCAATGTACTATGTATCTAACAAGTAGGTAATATACAGACCATATCACCTAGAATGTCGAGCCTTGCATGTGGAGTGAAGCATCGTTGTGGACCGTTGAGCACTGTACAGGTTATAGTCTGGTTTTAACAAAAACGTTTTTCCCTTTATTAAAACCAAGTTCTCTATAACCAATGGCTCTGATACCAATCTGTCATACCCCCAAAATCCACCTGCGGAGTACTACCGCTTGGAGGCGTGACTGACCAGGATCCAGCCACCAATCATATTGAACAAGCATATAAGTAGTTATAAAAATCCAACCAATACAATTGGTGTTCAAACAAAACATAGTTAAGTTGCAAGCGGAAGCATAAGTCTTAAATCAAAACATAAGTTTAATTGTTTCATAGTTTAACATGGCACACAGTCGTCCATGTCCCACAACGATCCTCCTCCATGCAAGCTCCAGCTTAAGAACCTAAGGACCTGCAAAGCATGTAGTAACGAGTCAACAACTAGTTGAGTGAGTTCACGGTTGGGTGTTCGTTTTAAGTTGTTTCGAAAACAGTTTCCTTTATCTGGCATCCTGCCGTGGGGGTTACCCCATAGTTAAAAACGTGACTTGTTTATTCCCGGTTACTCTGGCTATCCAGCCGTGGGGGCTACCCCGTGTTAGTTATCTGGCATTTCGGCCGTGGGGGCTACCCCATGTATACACTAGACTCGTTACCATGTCGACTGCTGACTGTAGTCATGTTTATGTGCCCTGAAACTGTCAATGTCTATCATCATTGACGTGCCCCAGATCCATTAGTTCACGCCCGTCCTCTGCGGCACGGTGTGAGGTTTGTCAGACCTAAATAGCGCTATCTAACTAATGACCCGCTCGCCATTGGCCCGGCGATTAAGTCGATATAAAAATGAGGGACTTCGTGATAGAGTTTTGGTCTAGTACGAGTTATCTGTCCGTGAGGACGAGGAATTACATTCCTGAACCTTAGCTGTCCTACCCAAGGAGGACGAGGAACCCAGTTCCTTAACCCCAATTCCCGACCCCTGGGAATCCCATGCTTTGTAGAGGGTGTGAACTCACCTTGGTTTGCTCGGTAGATACACAGAAAAGTCAATCAAGCAATATTGTGGCTACTCACGTCCTATCATAGTTGTATCATACCAATCAGGTTCGTATTCAAGTAGTGCACGTATGGCATACACGTATAATAGCAAGTAGCATGCAGGTATAATTTATGGCATACACTCATAACCATACGGTTCACAAGGACACTTATGAGTTCAGTATACAAGCGAACAAGGCCCAATAGTCCGGCCGAACACTTCGGCCCGTAACAGTGAGAGCCCAAATAGTGTGTACATGCACATGGGCTCGAGTCGCAACCGGACTCGCAACCACGGTTTCGGTTCGTGCTGTTTTGGTTACGAGTCGCAACCGGACTCGCAACTGTGGTTTCGAGTCACAAGATTGGTGTGCTGATCATGTGTGGTTTCGAGTCGCAACCAGGTGTTTGCGACTCGCAACCTGTGTCGCAACCGGGGATTTCGACTCATCATGCGTTGGTTTCAAGTCGTAATCAGTGGTTTCGGCTGGGAACATTTGCTGAATTCCATATTGTACTTGGCCAATCAGATTTCACTGTTGTGATTTTGTGTACTATCCAATAACACTACACTAACATGTTTAATTGTCTAACACATGACCAAAATAGATCAAACATGGCAATTTCAAATATCCAAATCATGTTCATATCATGTTCATCATGTTCTTCAAGTATTCAAGTAGTTCATCATCATTCATATGAACCTAGGTCTAACAAAAATCATGAACAACAATCAAACTCTTGAACATATTCATCTAACCCACATATACACATCCGATTTCCACATATAAGCAGCCATTAATCAAGCATTTGATTTGTAACATAGGGGTATGCAATCCGATTTCATGAATATTAACAACTAGTGGTTTAGACTACATTTAAACACAAGACATCATGAGTTCATCGTGCCACATATCCGAAATCAAAGCATGTTCCGATTATCAACATCATACATACGATTCACAAGCACATCATCATTGTACAAACGGTTCTAGTTCAATCATGTCGTCCATAATCATCAAACATCATAAACACTAACAAACATCATAAACACTAACAAACATCATAAACACTAACCGGTTGTGAGGTGGTGAAAGATGAAGCTTTGTTTGGTGTGAACAAGCAAATCCGAGAGATCCTTTTGTGGTCGGTTGGTTTGATCCGAGAAGAAAGGAAAAGAAGTATGATGCTTGGTGTCTAGGGTTTTAGTGAGAGAGTGGAGAGTGTGTGTGTAGAGGAGAGTAGGAGTGTTGTCCAAAAAATGTCAAGATTAGCATCACTAGGGGTTATATAGTTGTTCCACATTGTGCACCCTAATGGGCTTTCGGCTGAAGTGCACGGCCCAACCGGCCCATACGTTACACTAGTTCACTCGAGACCACATGGTCTCGAGTCGGGTTCGTGTTGTCTCGGTTCATATACATACTCGCATACATACACATAAGCATACACACAACATAACACATAATCATATAAATTCACATGTATTCATTTGTCATTAATCACATAAGTTTAACTAGTCACACGTTTAAGCATACAACGAAAGGTTCTAAATTTCGAGTTGTCACATCATCCCCAAGTTGAAAGAAATTTCGTCCCGAAATTTGGTAAGCACTCACTGAGGAAGCTAGTTAAGTTGTATGGTTAAGTTGTATGGTTTTCCCGGTTTTCCTGGGGTGTCACATCCACCCCCCGTTGATCTGGAATTTCGTCCCGAAATTCCGTAGCTTCGGCCTCAGTAGTGGGTGTACTGTTTGCGAACAGTTGGGGATACTTTTGTTTCATCCGATCTTCGCGCTCCCAGGTGAACTCTGGGCCGCGACGTGAGTTCCAACGAACTCGAACGAGAGGTATTCTGGTGCTCTTGAGGACCTTAACATCCCGGTCCGTGATCTCGACTGGTTCCTCGACGAATCGTAACTGTTCGTCGATAGTGAGTTCCTTCAGAGGAACTACGTGGGTCTCATCTGACGGACACTTCTTCAGATTCGACACGTGGAAAACGTTGTGAACTGCACCGAGTTCCGCTGGTAAGTTGAGTCTGTAGGCCACCCTGCCTATTTTCTCAATGACTTCGAAGGGTCCAACGTACCGTGGGTTAAGTTTACCGCGTTTACCAAAACGAACCACACCCTTCCAGGGTGAAACTTTGAGTAGTACCTGCTCCCCAACCTGGAGCTCAAGCGGTTTCCTGCCCATGTCGGCGTAAACTTTCTGACGTTCGCGTGCGGCCGTCATGCGTTTTCGTATCTGAGCGATCTGCTCGGTTGTATCTACCACGTATTCTGGACCAGTGATCTGACTATCTCCCACCTCTGCCCAGCAAAGAGGTGACCGGCATTTACGTCCGTACAATGCCTCAAATGGAGCAGCTTTAATGCTGGTGTGGTAGCTGTTATTGTACGAGAATTCCACAAGTGGCAGATGCTTTTCCCAGCGGTTGCCAAAGTCGATTACACATGCACGAAGCATGTCTTCTAAGGTTTGAATAGTGCGCTCGGACTGCCCGTCTGTCTGAGGATGGTACGCTGTGCTCATGTCTAACCGTGAGCCGAAGGATTTGTGCATTGCTTGCCACAGCTCTGAAGTAAAACGTGCATCTCGATCCGAGATAATGGAGGTGGGCACCCCGTGCCTCGAAACAATTTCCTTGATGTATATTTCTGCAAGAGTGGAGAACTTATCCGTCTCCTTGATAGCCAAGAAGTGTGCAGATTTTGTGAGTCGATCCACGATCACCCAAATAGTATCGTTTCCGCGCTGGGATCTAGGTAGGCCAGTAACAAAATCCATGGAAATTTGCTCCCATTTCCATTGAGGTATCTCTGGTTGTTGGAGTAGGCCTGATGGTTTCTGGTATTCAGACTTGACTCTCGCACAAGTCAAACACTTGCTGACGTAAGTTGCTATGTGGGCCTTCATGCTAGGCCACCAGTACGTAGTTTTGATATCATGATACATTTTATCCGATCCAGGGTGTACTGAGTAGCGAGACTTGTGTGCTTCGTCCATCACAAGCTCTCGTAGGTTGCCATAAAGTGGGACCCAAACGCGTCCCGTCACGTAGTAAGCATCGTCTTCCTTCTGTTCTAATCGTTGCCTTGATCCGCGTAGGGCTTCAGCCCTGACGTTTTCTGGTTTCAGTGCTTCTATCTGAGCTGCTCGTATCTGGGAAGGAAGACTAGAATGGATCGTGAGTTGTAAAGCTCGCACGCGCTTAGGCGCAGTGTCCTTCCGACTGAGGGCGTCAGCCACAACATTGGCCTTGCCCGGGTGATACCTGATTGAGCACTCGTAGTCATTCAGTAGCTCGACCCATCGTCGCTGCCGCATATTCAATTCTTTCTGCTTGAAGATATGCTCGAGGCTCCTGTGGTCGGTGTAGATGGCGCACTTGGTACCATACAGGTAATGCCGCCATAACTTAAGCGCAAAAACAACAGCTCCCAGCTCTAAATCATGCGTAGTGTAGTTCTTTTCATGAACTTTGAGTTGGCGTGAAGCGTAGGCTATAACTTTGTCTCGTTGCATCAGCACGCAACCAAGACCCTGAATTGATGCGTCGCAGTATACCACAAAGTCGTCTGTGCCTTCCGGCAAGGAAAGGATAGGTGCGCTGCAAAGTCTATCCTTTAAGTGCTGAAATGCTGACTCCTGTGCATTCCCCCAGCGATAAACAACGCCCTTCTGCGTTAGTGAGGTGAGAGGCTGTGCAATCTTAGAAAAATCCTTAATGAATCTCCGGTAGTATCCCGCCAAACCCAAGAATTGGCGAATTTCCTTTGGTGTACGAGGCGCAGGCCAGTTCTTGATCGAGTCTATCTTGGATGGATCAACATGAATCCCATCCTTGTTCACCACGTGGCCTAGGAAATGGACTTCTCGAAGCCAGAAGTCGCATTTTGAGAACTTTGCATAAAGCTGTTCTGTTCGAAGGAGTTCCAGAATAAGTCGCAGATGCTGCTCGTGTTCCTCCTGACTCTTGGAATAGATCAGGATGTCATCGATGAAAACTATAACGAACTTGTCCAGGTAAGGCTTGCACACTCGGTTCATCAAGTCCATGAAAACCGCAGGTGCGTTTGTCATCCCAAAAGGCATGACCAAAAACTCATAGTGCCCGTATCGCGTTCTGAAAGCTGTTTTGGAGACGTCCTCTTCCCGGACTCTCAGCTGGTGATAACCCGATCTTAAATCGATCTTCGAATAGTAGCTCGACCCTTGCAGCTGGTCGAATAAGTCGTCGATACGCGGTAGAGGATAACGGTTCTTCACCGTCACCTTGTTGAGTTCCCGGTAATCGATGCACATTCTGAAAGTACCGTCCTTCTTCTTTACAAATAATACTGGAGCTCCCCAGGGCGATGAGCTTGGACGAATAAAACCCTTATCCAAGAGTTCTTGTAGTTGCGTGGAGAGTTCTTTCAACTCTGATGGGGCTAAACGATAAGGTGCACGAGCTATGGGCGCAGCTCCAGGAGCTAGTTCGATCTGAAACTCGACTTGGCGATGAGGCGGAAGACCAGGTAATTCCTCAGGAAATACCTCTGGATAATCGCGTACAACTGGAAAATCTTCTATCTTCTTCTCTTTTTCTGAGGTGTCAGTAATGAGAGCCAAAATGGCAGTGTGGCCCTTCCGTAAGTACTTTTGGGCCTTAAGGAGAGAAATGACGTTCTCAACAGCACTCCTCGTGTCGCCATGAATCATGAGAGGTTCACCACCGGGACCTGGAATACGGACAACCTTCTCGTTGCAAAGAATCTCTGCGCGGTGTTGGGATAACCAATCCATCCCAATGACAACGCCGAAACTACCCAAGACAATAGGAATGAGGTCGATAGAGAAGGTTTGGTCAGCGAGAATAAGTTTACAACCCTTGACTACGTGTGTGGCTTCTAAACTTTTACCATTTGCTAGCTCTACGGTGTGCTTGTTGTTCAAAGGGGTTGGAATACGCTTAAGCATTCGACTAACTTCTAGTGACGTGTAGCTAGTATCGGCACCCGAATCAAATAAAACTGAAACATAAAAGTCGTCGAGAAGGAACTTACCCGCCACAACATTGGGATCATTCCTTGCTTCACCTTGGCCAATCACAAACACCCGCCCCCTGGCGCCATTGTTGTTGTTGTTCCCATTGTTACCATTCCCCTGATTGTTGTTATTGTTGTTGTTGTTGTTCTGGTTCCTGTTCAGTTGGGGGCAGTCTCTCTTGAAGTGGCCTTCAGCTCCACACTGAAAGCATCCTTTGTTATCACCCTGTTGCTGTTGCTGGCGCTGGTTCTGTTGAGCTTGCTGACGATTCTGATTGGCGGGGTATAAGCTCCTGCAATCCTTTGCAGCGTGACCAGGCTTGTTGCACCGATGACAGTTGCCCCTGGTGCATGGTCCGCTGTGGTGCAGGCTGCAGCGATTGCATTTGGGGTGATTTCCTTTGTATCCACCACCAGACGATTGCTGATTAGGGCTCTTGTAGTCCTCAGTCTTTCTCTGCTGAGACTGAGACTGAACAGAAGTCGAACCCTTGCTTGAAGTTCCATCCCATTTCCGTTTGTTGTCACTAGAGGTACCAGAAGTAGTTGCAGCACCTATGCGTTTTGGTAACTTGTTCTGCTCCACCGCCTGATCCGTGAGACGGTGAGCCAACTGGACAGTTTGCTGGTAAGTAGCGAGGTTCGCTGAAGTCACATGACTCTGGATTTCCGGCACTAAGCCCTGAAGAAATAGTTCGATGCGTTTGATGGGAGGATCCACCATAGTAGGGCACAGAATTGCCAGTTCGTTCGACCTTTTCACATAAGCTTCAATTTCGGACCCCGTCATCTTGAGGTTGAAGAACTCCACCTCGAGTTTGTGAATCTCATCACGACTGCAGTATTCCTCCTTGATCATTTCCTTGAAAGTTTCCCATGGGGTGGCGTTGGCAGCAACCAACCCTAGCATCTGAACTTGAGCGTTCCACCATGTGAGGGCTAAACCCTCAAGAGTACCAGTAGCGTACTTCACCCTGCGCGCCTCAGGGCATTCGCACATTTCGAACACAGATTCCAGCTTCTCAAACCAGTGTAGGAGACCTACTGCTCCTTCAGTGCCGCTAAAAGTAGTTGGTCGGCAGTCCATGAAAGTCTTAAAAGTGCACACGGGTGGCTGAACGTGCTGACCTATCGTAGGTGAAAGAAAAGACAGAGTTTAACACAAAGGTTGGTTCACGAGAGTAGGATCCTAAAGATCCTAGAATGAGTTCGGACTGCAGGATATACCTCCTGCGTGTGCAGCTGCAAGTGCTGCGGCAACTCGTTCGTTGATCAGAGCCGTCAACTGGGCTTGTGTTAGGTTAACGCGTCCAGACATGATCTTCATATCAAGAAGAACGTGAGTGAGAGGGGTTCGCGAAAGTACGACGATAAAATAGAGTAAGCACGCACGTGTTCAAGCAACAGTAGTTATACTAACCAAGCATACCATGAGCAATGTACTATGTATCTAACAAGTAGGTAATATACAGACCATATCACCTAGAATGTCGAGCCTTGCATGTGGAGTGAAGCATCGTTGTGGACCGTTGAGCACTGTACAGGTTATAGTCTGGTTTTAACAAAAACGTTTTTCCCTTTATTAAAACCAAGTTCTCTATAACCAATGGCTCTGATACCAATCTGTCATACCCCCAAAATCCACCTGCGGAGTACTACCGCTTGGAGGCGTGACTGACCAGGATCCAGCCACCAATCATATTGAACAAGCATATAAGTAGTTATAAAAATCCAACCAATACAATTGGTGTTCAAACAAAACATAGTTAAGTTGCAAGCGGAAGCATAAGTCTTAAATCAAAACATAAGTTTAATTGTTTCATAGTTTAACATGGCACACAGTCGTCCATGTCCCACAACGATCCTCCTCCATGCAAGCTCCAGCTTAAGAACCTAAGGACCTGCAAAGCATGTAGTAACGAGTCAACAACTAGTTGAGTGAGTTCACGGTTGGGTGTTCGTTTTAAGTTGTTTCGAAAACAGTTTCCTTTATCTGGCATCCTGCCGTGGGGGTTACCCCATAGTTAAAAACGTGACTTGTTTATTCCCGGTTACTCTGGCTATCCAGCCGTGGGGGCTACCCCGTGTTAGTTATCTGGCATTTCGGCCGTGGGGGCTACCCCATGTATACACTAGACTCGTTACCATGTCGACTGCTGACTGTAGTCATGTTTATGTGCCCTGAAACTGTCAATGTCTATCATCATTGACGTGCCCCAGATCCATTAGTTCACGCCCGTCCTCTGCGGCACGGTGTGAGGTTTGTCAGACCTAAATAGCGCTATCTAACTAATGACCCGCTCGCCATTGGCCCGGCGATTAAGTCGATATAAAAATGAGGGACTTCGTGATAGAGTTTTGGTCTAGTACGAGTTATCTGTCCGTGAGGACGAGGAATTACATTCCTGAACCTTAGCTGTCCTACCCAAGGAGGACGAGGAACCCAGTTCCTTAACCCCAATTCCCGACCCCTGGGAATCCCATGCTTTGTAGAGGGTGTGAACTCACCTTGGTTTGCTCGGTAGATACACAGAAAAGTCAATCAAGCAATATTGTGGCTACTCACGTCCTATCATAGTTGTATCATACCAATCAGGTTCGTATTCAAGTAGTGCACGTATGGCATACACGTATAATAGCAAGTAGCATGCAGGTATAATTTATGGCATACACTCATAACCATACGGTTCACAAGGACACTTATGAGTTCAGTATACAAGCGAACAAGGCCCAATAGTCCGGCCGAACACTTCGGCCCGTAACAGTGAGAGCCCAAATAGTGTGTACATGCACATGGGCTCGAGTCGCAACCGGACTCGCAACCACGGTTTCGGTTCGTGCTGTTTTGGTTACGAGTCGCAACCGGACTCGCAACTGTGGTTTCGAGTCACAAGATTGGTGTGCTGATCATGTGTGGTTTCGAGTCGCAACCAGGTGTTTGCGACTCGCAACCTGTGTCGCAACCGGGGATTTCGACTCATCATGCGTTGGTTTCAAGTCGTAATCAGTGGTTTCGGCTGGGAACATTTGCTGAATTCCATATTGTACTTGGCCAATCAGATTTCACTGTTGTGATTTTGTGTACTATCCAATAACACTACACTAACATGTTTAATTGTCTAACACATGACCAAAATAGATCAAACATGGCAATTTCAAATATCCAAATCATGTTCATATCATGTTCATCATGTTCTTCAAGTATTCAAGTAGTTCATCATCATTCATATGAACCTAGGTCTAACAAAAATCATGAACAACAATCAAACTCTTGAACATATTTATCTAACCCACATATACACATCCGATTTCCACATATAAGCAGCCATTAATCAAGCATTTGATTTGTAACATAGGGGTATGCAATCCGATTTCATGAATATTAACAACTAGTGGTTTAGACTACATTTAAACACAAGACATCATGAGTTCATCGTGCCACATATCCGAAATCAAAGCATGTTCCGATTATCAACATCATACATACGATTCACAAGCACATCATCATTGTACAAACGGTTCTAGTTCAATCATGTCGTCCATAATCATCAAACATCATAAACACTAACAAACATCATAAACACTAACAAACATCATAAACACTAACCGGTTGTGAGGTGGTGAAAGATGAAGCTTTGTTTGGTGTGAACAAGCAAATCCGAGAGATCCTTTTGTGGTCGGTTGGTTTGATCCGAGAAGAAAGGAAAAGAAGTATGATGCTTGGTGTCTAGGGTTTTAGTGAGAGAGTGGAGAGTGTGTGTGTAGAGGAGAGTAGGAGTGTTGTCCAAAAAATGTCAAGATTAGCATCACTAGGGGTTATATAGTTGTTCCACATTGTGCACCCTAATGGGCTTTCGGCTGAAGTGCACGGCCCAACCGGCCCATACGTTACACTAGTTCACTCGAGACCACATGGTCTCGAGTCGGGTTCGTGTTGTCTCGGTTCATATACATACTCGCATACATACACATAAGCATACACACAACATAACACATAATCATATAAATTCACATGTATTCATTTGTCATTAATCACATAAGTTTAACTAGTCACACGTTTAAGCATACAACGAAAGGTTCTAAATTTCGAGTTGTCACATCATCCCCAAGTTGAAAGAAATTTCGTCCCGAAATTTGGTAAGCACTCACTGAGGAAGCTAGTTAAGTTGTATGGTTAAGTTGTATGGTTTTCCCGGTTTTCCTGGGGTGTCACATCCACCCCCCGTTGATCTGGAATTTCGTCCCGAAATTCCGTAGCTTCGGCCTCAGTAGTGGGTGTACTGTTTGCGAACAGTTGGGGATACTTTTGTTTCATCCGATCTTCGCGCTCCCAGGTGAACTCTGGGCCGCGACGTGAGTTCCAACGAACTCGAACGAGAGGTATTCTGGTGCTCTTGAGGACCTTAACATCCCGGTCCGTGATCTCGACTGGTTCCTCGACGAATCGTAACTGTTCGTCGATAGTGAGTTCCTTCAGAGGAACTACGTGGGTCTCATCTGACGGACACTTCTTCAGATTCGACACGTGGAAAACGTTGTGAACTGCACCGAGTTCCGCTGGTAAGTTGAGTCTGTAGGCCACCCTGCCTATTTTCTCAATGACTTCGAAGGGTCCAACGTACCGTGGGTTAAGTTTACCGCGTTTACCAAAACGAACCACACCCTTCCAGGGTGAAACTTTGAGTAGTACCTGCTCCCCAACCTGGAGCTCAAGCGGTTTCCTGCCCATGTCGGCGTAAACTTTCTGACGTTCGCGTGCGGCCGTCATGCGTTTTCGTATCTGAGCGATCTGCTCGGTTGTATCTACCACGTATTCTGGACCAGTGATCTGACTATCTCCCACCTCTGCCCAGCAAAGAGGTGACCGGCATTTACGTCCGTACAATGCCTCAAATGGAGCAGCTTTAATGCTGGTGTGGTAGCTGTTATTGTACGAGAATTCCACAAGTGGCAGATGCTTTTCCCAGCGGTTGCCAAAGTCGATTACACATGCACGAAGCATGTCTTCTAAGGTTTGAATAGTGCGCTCGGACTGCCCGTCTGTCTGAGGATGGTACGCTGTGCTCATGTCTAACCGTGAGCCGAAGGATTTGTGCATTGCTTGCCACAGCTCTGAAGTAAAACGTGCATCTCGATCCGAGATAATGGAGGTGGGCACCCCGTGCCTCGAAACAATTTCCTTGATGTATATTTCTGCAAGAGTGGAGAACTTATCCGTCTCCTTGATAGCCAAGAAGTGTGCAGATTTTGTGAGTCGATCCACGATCACCCAAATAGTATCGTTTCCGCGCTGGGATCTAGGTAGGCCAGTAACAAAATCCATGGAAATTTGCTCCCATTTCCATTGAGGTATCTCTGGTTGTTGGAGTAGGCCTGATGGTTTCTGGTATTCAGACTTGACTCTCGCACAAGTCAAACACTTGCTGACGTAAGTTGCTATGTGGGCCTTCATGCTAGGCCACCAGTACGTAGTTTTGATATCATGATACATTTTATCCGATCCAGGGTGTACTGAGTAGCGAGACTTGTGTGCTTCGTCCATCACAAGCTCTCGTAGGTTGCCATAAAGTGGGACCCAAACGCGTCCCGTCACGTAGTAAGCATCGTCTTCCTTCTGTTCTAATCGTTGCCTTGATCCGCGTAGGGCTTCAGCCCTGACGTTTTCTGGTTTCAGTGCTTCTATCTGAGCTGCTCGTATCTGGGAAGGAAGACTAGAATGGATCGTGAGTTGTAAAGCTCGCACGCGCTTAGGCGCAGTGTCCTTCCGACTGAGGGCGTCAGCCACAACATTGGCCTTGCCCGGGTGATACCTGATTGAGCACTCGTAGTCATTCAGTAGCTCGACCCATCGTCGCTGCCGCATATTCAATTCTTTCTGCTTGAAGATATGCTCGAGGCTCCTGTGGTCGGTGTAGATGGCGCACTTGGTACCATACAGGTAATGCCGCCATAACTTAAGCGCAAAAACAACAGCTCCCAGCTCTAAATCATGCGTAGTGTAGTTCTTTTCATGAACTTTGAGTTGGCGTGAAGCGTAGGCTATAACTTTGTCTCGTTGCATCAGCACGCAACCAAGACCCTGAATTGATGCGTCGCAGTATACCACAAAGTCGTCTGTGCCTTCCGGCAAGGAAAGGATAGGTGCGCTGCAAAGTCTATCCTTTAAGTGCTGAAATGCTGACTCCTGTGCATTCCCCCAGCGATAAACAACGCCCTTCTGCGTTAGTGAGGTGAGAGGCTGTGCAATCTTAGAAAAATCCTTAATGAATCTCCGGTAGTATCCCGCCAAACCCAAGAATTGGCGAATTTCCTTTGGTGTACGAGGCGCAGGCCAGTTCTTGATCGAGTCTATCTTGGATGGATCAACATGAATCCCATCCTTGTTCACCACGTGGCCTAGGAAATGGACTTCTCGAAGCCAGAAGTCGCATTTTGAGAACTTTGCATAAAGCTGTTCTGTTCGAAGGAGTTCCAGAATAAGTCGCAGATGCTGCTCGTGTTCCTCCTGACTCTTGGAATAGATCAGGATGTCATCGATGAAAACTATAACGAACTTGTCCAGGTAAGGCTTGCACACTCGGTTCATCAAGTCCATGAAAACCGCAGGTGCGTTTGTCATCCCAAAAGGCATGACCAAAAACTCATAGTGCCCGTATCGCGTTCTGAAAGCTGTTTTGGAGACGTCCTCTTCCCGGACTCTCAGCTGGTGATAACCCGATCTTAAATCGATCTTCGAATAGTAGCTCGACCCTTGCAGCTGGTCGAATAAGTCGTCGATACGCGGTAGAGGATAACGGTTCTTCACCGTCACCTTGTTGAGTTCCCGGTAATCGATGCACATTCTGAAAGTACCGTCCTTCTTCTTTACAAATAATACTGGAGCTCCCCAGGGCGATGAGCTTGGACGAATAAAACCCTTATCCAAGAGTTCTTGTAGTTGCGTGGAGAGTTCTTTCAACTCTGATGGGGCTAAACGATAAGGTGCACGAGCTATGGGCGCAGCTCCAGGAGCTAGTTCGATCTGAAACTCGACTTGGCGATGAGGCGGAAGACCAGGTAATTCCTCAGGAAATACCTCTGGATAATCGCGTACAACTGGAAAATCTTCTATCTTCTTCTCTTTTTCTGAGGTGTCAGTAATGAGAGCCAAAATGGCAGTGTGGCCCTTCCGTAAGTACTTTTGGGCCTTAAGGAGAGAAATGACGTTCTCAACAGCACTCCTCGTGTCGCCATGAATCATGAGAGGTTCACCACCGGGACCTGGAATACGGACAACCTTCTCGTTGCAAAGAATCTCTGCGCGGTGTTGGGATAACCAATCCATCCCAATGACAACGCCGAAACTACCCAAGACAATAGGAATGAGGTCGATAGAGAAGGTTTGGTCAGCGAGAATAAGTTTACAACCCTTGACTACGTGTGTGGCTTCTAAACTTTTACCATTTGCTAGCTCTACGGTGTGCTTGTTGTTCAAAGGGGTTGGAATACGCTTAAGCATTCGACTAACTTCTAGTGACGTGTAGCTAGTATCGGCACCCGAATCAAATAAAACTGAAACATAAAAGTCGTCGAGAAGGAACTTACCCGCCACAACATTGGGATCATTCCTTGCTTCACCTTGGCCAATCACAAACACCCGCCCCCTGGCGCCATTGTTGTTGTTGTTCCCATTGTTACCATTCCCCTGATTGTTGTTATTGTTGTTGTTGTTGTTCTGGTTCCTGTTCAGTTGGGGGCAGTCTCTCTTGAAGTGGCCTTCAGCTCCACACTGAAAGCATCCTTTGTTATCACCCTGTTGCTGTTGCTGGCGCTGGTTCTGTTGAGCTTGCTGACGATTCTGATTGGCGGGGTATAAGCTCCTGCAATCCTTTGCAGCGTGACCAGGCTTGTTGCACCGATGACAGTTGCCCCTGGTGCATGGTCCGCTGTGGTGCAGGCTGCAGCGATTGCATTTGGGGTGATTTCCTTTGTATCCACCACCAGACGATTGCTGATTAGGGCTCTTGTAGTCCTCAGTCTTTCTCTGCTGAGACTGAGACTGAACAGAAGTCGAACCCTTGCTTGAAGTTCCATCCCATTTCCGTTTGTTGTCACTAGAGGTACCAGAAGTAGTTGCAGCACCTATGCGTTTTGGTAACTTGTTCTGCTCCACCGCCTGATCCGTGAGACGGTGAGCCAACTGGACAGTTTGCTGGTAAGTAGCGAGGTTCGCTGAAGTCACATGACTCTGGATTTCCGGCACTAAGCCCTGAAGAAATAGTTCGATGCGTTTGATGGGAGGATCCACCATAGTAGGGCACAGAATTGCCAGTTCGTTCGACCTTTTCACATAAGCTTCAATTTCGGACCCCGTCATCTTGAGGTTGAAGAACTCCACCTCGAGTTTGTGAATCTCATCACGACTGCAGTATTCCTCCTTGATCATTTCCTTGAAAGTTTCCCATGGGGTGGCGTTGGCAGCAACCAACCCTAGCATCTGAACTTGAGCGTTCCACCATGTGAGGGCTAAACCCTCAAGAGTACCAGTAGCGTACTTCACCCTGCGCGCCTCAGGGCATTCGCACATTTCGAACACAGATTCCAGCTTCTCAAACCAGTGTAGGAGACCTACTGCTCCTTCAGTGCCGCTAAAAGTAGTTGGTCGGCAGTCCATGAAAGTCTTAAAAGTGCACACGGGTGGCTGAACGTGCTGACCTATCGTAGGTGAAAGAAAAGACAGAGTTTAACACAAAGGTTGGTTCACGAGAGTAGGATCCTAAAGATCCTAGAATGAGTTCGGACTGCAGGATATACCTCCTGCGTGTGCAGCTGCAAGTGCTGCGGCAACTCGTTCGTTGATCAGAGCCGTCAACTGGGCTTGTGTTAGGTTAACGCGTCCAGACATGATCTTCATATCAAGAAGAACGTGAGTGAGAGGGGTTCGCGAAAGTACGACGATAAAATAGAGTAAGCACGCACGTGTTCAAGCAACAGTAGTTATACTAACCAAGCATACCATGAGCAATGTACTATGTATCTAACAAGTAGGTAATATACAGACCATATCACCTAGAATGTCGAGCCTTGCATGTGGAGTGAAGCATCGTTGTGGACCGTTGAGCACTGTACAGGTTATAGTCTGGTTTTAACAAAAACGTTTTTCCCTTTATTAAAACCAAGTTCTCTATAACCAATGGCTCTGATACCAATCTGTCACACCCCCAAAATCCACCTGCGGAGTACTACCGCTTGGAGGCGTGACTGACCAGGATCCAGCCACCAATCATATTGAACAAGCATGTAAGTAGTTATAAAAATCCAACCAATACAATTGGTGTTCAAACAAAACATAGTTAAGTTGCAAGCGGAAGCATAAGTCTTAAATCAAAACATAAGTTTAATTGTTTCATAGTTTAACATGGCACACAGTCGTCCATGTCCCACAACGATCCTCCTCCATGCAAGCTCCAGCTTAAGAACCTAAGGACCTGCAAAGCATGTAGTAACGAGTCAACAACTAGTTGAGTGAGTTCACGGTTGGGTGTTCGTTTTAAGTTGTTTCGAAAACAGTTTCCTTTATCTGGCATCCTGCCGTGGGGGTTACCCCATAGTTAAAAACGTGACTTGTTTATTCCCGGTTACTCTGGCTATCCAGCCGTGGGGGCTACCCCGTGTTAGTTATCTGGCATTTCGGCCGTGGGGGCTACCCCATGTATACACTAGACTCGTTACCATATCGACTGCTGACTGTAGTCATGTTTATGTGCCCTGAAACTGTCAATGTCTATCATCATTGACGTGCCCCAGATCCATTAGTTCACGCCCGTCCTCTGCGGCACGGTGTGAGGTTTGTCAGACCTAAATAGCGCTATCTAACTAATGACCCGCTCGCCATTGGCCCGGCGATTAAGTCGATATAAAAATGAGGGACTTCGTGATAGAGTTTTGGTCTAGTACGAGTTATCTGTCCGTGAGGACGAGGAATTACATTCCTGAACCTTAGCTGTCCTACCCAAGGAGGACGAGGAACCCAGTTCCTTAACCCCAATTCCCGACCCCTGGGAATCCCATGCTTTGTAGAGGGTGTGAACTCACCTTGGTTTGCTCGGTAGATACACAGAAAAGTCAATCAAGCAATATTGTGGCTACTCACGTCCTATCATAGTTGTATCATACCAATCAGGTTCGTATTCAAGTAGTGCACGTATGGCATACACGTATAATAGCAAGTAGCATGCAGGTATAATTTATGGCATACACTCATAACCATACGGTTCACAAGGACACTTATGAGTTCAGTATACAAGCGAACAAGGCCCAATAGTCCGGCCCAACACTTCGGCCCGTAACAGTGAGAGCCCAAATAGTGTGTACATGCACATGGGCTCGAGTCGCAACCGGACTCGCAACCATGGTTTCGGTTCGTGCTGTTTTGGTTACGAGTCGCAACCGGACTCGCAACTGTGGTTTCGAGTCACAAGATTGGTGTGCTGATCATGTGTGGTTTCGAGTCGCAACCAGGTGTTTGCGACTCGCAACCTGTGTCGCAACCGGGGATTTCGACTCATCATGCGTTGGTTTCGAGTCGTAATCAGTGGTTTCGGCTGGGAACATTTGCTGAATTCCATATTGTACTTGGCCAATCAGATTTCACTGTTGTGATTTTGTGTACTATCCAATAACACTACACTAACATGTTTAATTGTCTAACACATGACCAAAATAGATCAAACATGGCAATTTCAAATATCCAAATCATGTTCATATCATGTTCATCATGTTCTTCAAGTATTCAAGTAGTTCATCATCATTCATATGAACCTAGGTCTAACAAAAATCATGAACAACAATCAAACTCTTGAACATATTCATCTAACCCACATATACACATCCGATTTCCACATATAAGCAGCCATTAATCAAGCATTTGATTTGTAACATAGGGGTATGCAATCCGATTTCATGAATATTAACAACTAGTGGTTTAGACTACATTTAAACACAAGACATCATGAGTTCATCGTGCCACATATCCGAAATCAAAGCATGTTCCGATTATCAACATCATACATACGATTCACAAGCACATCATCATTGTACAAACGGTTCTAGTTCAATCATGTCGTCCATAATCATCAAACATCATAAACACTAACAAACATCATAAACACTAACAAACATCATAAACACTAACCGGTTGTGAGGTGGTGAAAGATGAAGCTTTGTTTGGTGTGAACAAGCAAATCCGAGAGATCCTTTTGTGGTCGGTTGGTTTGATCCGAGAAGAAAGGAGAAGAAGTATGATGCTTGGTGTCTAGGGTTTTAGTGAGAGAGTGGAGAGTGTGTGTGTAGAGGAGAGTAGGAGTGTTGTCCAAAAAATGTCAAGATTAGCATCACTAGGGGTTATATAGTTGTTCCACATTGTGCACCCTAATGGGCTTTCGGCTGAAGTGCACGGCCCAACCGGCCCATACGTTACACTAGTTCACTCGAGACCACATGGTCTCGAGTCGGGTTCGTGTTGTCTCGGTTCATATACATACTCGCATACATACACATAAGCATACACACAACATAACACATAATCATATAAATTCACATGTATTCATTTGTCATTAATCACATAAGTTTAACTAGTCACACGTTTAAGCATACAACGAAAGGTTCTAAATTTCGAGTTGTCACATCATCCCCAAGTTGAAAGAAATTTCGTCCCGAAATTTGGTAAGCACTCACTGAGGAAGCTAGTTAAGTTGTATGGTTAAGTTGTATGGTTTTCCCGGTTTTCCTGGGGTGTCACATACATGGCATCCGGCTGTATGTTAAGTAATTACAAGCAAGGTTAAGTAATGGATTACAAGTTATTTATACATGCGAAATTATTACATGCAAAATGTTTTACATGCGAAATGCTTAATTGTTTCATGTGAAATGTCTGAAAATATTTCACATGCGAATTGCTTATAATTGTATATGCATTTTTATTGGACATGTGGAATGCTTAATTGTTCATGCGAAATGTTATTTTGTGTATGCGAAATGTCTGAACTGTTTTACATGCGATTTGCTTATATTAGTATGCGAAATCACTGAATATGCATTGTTTTATTTGATATAAAATGCGAAAATGTTTAAATAAACATGCAAATGCTAAATCATATTGTTCTAAATTCAGAAACATACCAGCATTGTGCTAAAAAAGAAGAGTCTGTATGATGATGATTTTCTACCCCTCTTTTTCTCTTCAAGGTTGAGCACATCCACAAATGCATCGATTTCGTTTGATGCTACATACTGACCTCTGAAGAAGCTTTCGAATATAGCTTTGTATGTGTAAACCCCAGTTTTTGATCGGTAAAATACTTCTCTGTCAGGAAAACATTATATAATTAAATATTTTGAGCGTATATATAGATTTTTTTAGTTGATCTAATTATTTATTTACTATGTTCCCTTAAATGTAGCAAATGTGAATCGAATCACACTCAATTCATGATCTAGGAGTGCTTCATGCATATTAACCACTATGTTGCAGAATGGGGAACAAAATGCATCTTCAAGGTCTGCATACCTTTTCTCATTTCGAATCTTCACCATTTCTATTGTCCTCTAAAGGAGTTCATTTAACCCCTTTGGTTCCTCCTTTTTTTGTTCTCCGCCTTCTTCTTTACCGGCCTTTTGTTTTGCAGGTGGTTGTTTTTTAGCTGGTTTTGAGATTTTTCCCCCTACTTGGGTTTCTTCCCTTATGTACTACCAGGCTGGGTGCCAGGTTCAAAAGTTACTCGACCGATTGCAATTCTTCAGTCGTCACCTCAGGGCATACCACTTCTGGCTCCTTTTCAATTTCAATACCTGAATCGTTTGTTGTGGTTCCTTCTGTGTAGTTTCTCCTAAATTAACTGCTTCCACTTCAGTTTCAGATTTATCCTCATTGTTTGGCCCAGAATCTGCAAGTGCGTTTCGAATGCTTTTAGTAAAAAAAAATCAAAAGGTTATCCTTTTTTAGTTGAGTAGATTTTTTATACCTGTGGAAGTATGTTTTTCTGGAACTTTTTCTGGATGTTTTTGTGTAGATTCGGCTAAGTTCACTGCTGCTTCCATCCTAGTTTCAGTTTCACCACTTTCTGCAGGCCAGTTTAAGTTCAAAATATAATATCTTGTTCTTTTATTTTATTTTCTAATATAAAGTGTTTTACCTTGGACAAGTGGTTTGTAAGCGTATACACCCGGTTCCACGGTCTGAATATTTGCAAAAAGGGTGTATGTTCTTCCTCCATCATCTGTCTTTGTTAATCTTTCATCATCTGGCTGTAGTATCTCTATACACAAATTATTGAATTTTAATAACTCATAATCAAAATCGCATGTTATACATGACATGGCATGGCATGCGAAATCAAAAATCAATTGTATGCATGAAATCGCATGTGTATTTAAGAAATCACATGTGTATATGAAATCCAATGTTTATATAAAATCGCATGTGTTAATTTGAAATCGCATGTTTACCTTCTGATTCCATTTGTCTGACAGTGTCCACAACATTGGATATGACTTGTTGAGCTTCTTCATTCTCTCTAAATTCTTCATTTGTTTTATCTTCTTGATGAACATCAGAAGGTGCAATTTCAGGCTCTTGAACCGAATCAGGCGGCACACAAACTGGATTATTCCGAAGTGTGTCATCCCACTGCTTACAGGCTTCCATAATCTCCGGATCCAAAAAACACTTGGTTTTTACATCTGAAACTAAGTTGTTCATCTCTTGAATAATTTGAACCATTTCAATGTATTTTTTGACATTGATCCTCATTCTTTTCAACAGATTCTATAATATCTTTAAGTTAAAATACCATCAATCTAAATGTTAAAATAAATGGATAAAATGAAATTAATATTTGATGGGCTTACCTTTTTGTTAATGTTCGAAGCCTCTCGATTTTGTTGTTGGTCTGAACCGTAGACTACAGTGGATGAAAGTGGAACAGGAGTGATGCAATAGTCCAGCATTTTCTGTGTTTGTGTCCCAACTCCCATCACAAGGTTCAACTGAGACGTTTTCCGGAATGTCAAAACTGAAATCCATCATATCATCAGTGTGCTCGTTAGGGTCCTCCTCGGTTTCTACGTTTTCTACTACAGGTGCAGTTCTTCTTCTGTAGCTTTTTGTGTTGTCAACGTGTCGTATTATATACTCCTCAGTTGAACGACCCTGTTCATTTTCATTTTCATTAGCCCACAGAGGTCCGTTATCCGAAATATGTTCTTCGACTTTATCAATCTTCATAGATGTGATATAACGAATAACCGGTATTTCCACGACTTTCTCGAATAGCTGATGCCTCTTGTTGTACTCATGTGTGTATAGAAGTTGTTTAAATATAAAAAGGAGGTAATTCTTACTTAGAATATGTATTTATTTTATCTTCTTATATATATGTTAACAAATGTAGTAAAGCATACCGTAAGAAAAGCAACATGTCCCACGTACTGTATTTTTGTGTTTTTCCAGCCTGCTTTTGTACGACATAACGTGTCCAGTAGATATGAGCACCAATATAGATGTGGTATATCCTCAATAGCCTCTACCCTAAGCAAACATCTATCATTTACAGTTGTAGCTTTTGTAATCTCTGCAAAAAAAATGTCATCCAATACACTAGGAAATTGATTCTAAACAAGCTTCCACCCTCTCTTTGATTTTCCATTACCTTTTGCAATTAAGCTTGGGAAATTCTCACGTTGTTTCCCTGTTGACCGATGAATTTATCCATAATACTCTCTCCACTTTTGGGTTCTTTACTCTTTTCAGTCTTTTCAACCTTTTTAACTTTTCTTTTATCGACAACTGGCTTAGGCCCTTTGGTATTCCAAATACCTCATAAACCGTATCCGATGTAATTTTGATTTGATGTTTACCTATGTTTAACTTATCGAACTCGTCGTCAAAGTTTCTCACTAGCCAAAATCCCAAACGTGTCGAAATATGGTTAATATTCATATCTAGAAGAGCCCCAAAGCCCATATTTTTCACCTTATCAACTTGTTCTTTTGAAAAAAAAAATCACAGTTTCCATATATGATGTAGGTTGACATCTCAACAATATTGCCTCGTTGTGGTATTCAAAGAAAGCCCTAGGTTCTGTTCTAGGTGGTTTAGGTTGGCTTGCTTTTTTTCCCTTTTCCACTTTTTTGAAGGTTTGTTTTTCTGTATTTTAGATTTCTTGTCCTGCTTCAGTTTCTCACCCTCTTTCTTCTTTTTTTGGTAGTGGCTCAACAAAGTCATCATCATCAGAACTTTCTTCTACAACCTTTTTTTTTGGTTTTGTTCATGTTCTTCAATTTGATATAGGCATTTGAAAGTCACCATCATCTTCAATTTCTACAAAACCGCATGTTACATAATTAAGACTTCGCATGTTATAAGAATCACATCTATTTCGCATGTCATAAAACCATCTATTAACATAATTCGCATATTTCAATAACCTTAAATAACTCTTAATCACATGTATTTCGTATGTTACAGAATTCGCATATTAGAATAATCCATAAATATTTCTTACATCTATTTTCGCAAATAGTTTAAACCCTGTTTTTCACAAGACAATTACATGCATTGTATAATCAGATTCATACAAATCACTCACTAAACACAACTAATTCTTATCTATTTCGCATACTATAAGAATTATAACGAAGACCTAACCTACTCAAAACCCCCTAATCATACCAAAACACATGTATGACAGTTAACCATTACCAAAACTCCCTAATCTTGTAAAATCGCATGTATCAGACACAACCCTTACCAAACAAAGCTAATCATACAAAATCACATATGTCATACAAAACCCTTATCAAAACACATTATAAATCGCATGTATAAGCAAATACCTAGATTCATCTTCTTTGATTGTGGTCTATCGTTGTTGGTCTTGCTCTGTTGCTCAAAACTCATTAATCCTCGTTGAATCGCATCGGAGAAGTGGAACGGGAGTTGGGGAAGAAGAATGTAATGGTTTCGAAATTGTTTTTACGGTATGAGTTGTGAATATGTTTGCTGATTATCAGGGATTATGATTTCGCAATTGACGATTTTAAACTTGGCGGTTTGATATATATACTTTAATTTGATTAATTTAATGACGTAAATTAGTTAAGCACGAGGTTTAAATGAGGATGATCCGACAGTTGTGGGTATAGCGTACATAATGTACGATTAGGGCTATTGTACATAACCGGCCTCTATCTATGTATCTATAGAAAGAGATAGAGGAGATGGGTGCGTAAATATTAACACCCTATTAAAAATATCACATTGTATTTGCCATATAACTAAAGAATGAGCTTTAGTTATTAACCATACATATTAATTGTTTTATAAGATGAACAAAACACACAAAGCTTAGTTGTTGAATTTAAAGTTAGTAATTTCAAATGATAATTAGTTACTATAACAATTGTTGTAGTAACTAATTATAATAAAAAAAAATATTGTAAGAGTTATTTTTATTATAACAAAAGTATATTATTTAGGTAATTCCATAGCGATAGTATAAGTGATCATGTAAGTGATTAACTTTTTAATTGTGTCTATTTTGTTAAATCTATAGTGTAATCTACTCAAGTGTATATTTCATATTATTTTCTTTTAAACATTTATAGGATAGAAATAATCTAGAACTTTTAAAAAGAAACGAATATATATGTGATCAGATATTAAAATTCACATGTTAAAGTTATTCTTTCAAAAAGGTTAAAAACACTTTTATTATTTACATATTTTAACTAAAATCAGTATAATCATATATACTTCGTGTTTGATACAGAACTAGTATAACCTATGAGAATTACGTAAGCAACTCATCAGTGGCGGATCTAGGATTCGCGCCAAGCGGTAACATTTTATAAATAAGCGGTAACGAAATCGAAACAACGTTAGTTTTTTCCAAAATTTACACTAATTTTACACTACCTCCGGAACGCCAAGCCGTAGCGGACGCCACCCCTTAATATACATTACATCCGCCCCAGCAACTCATTATTATTTAAATTATTTTAACCAAAATGAATACAATCATACAAATTATACATACGTCGTGTTGACGTAGAACAGTATGGAGAAGAGAACAATGAGAATCGTGTAAACAAACTTATACGTAGTGCTTATAAGATAAAATGCAACGTTTATATTGTTACATGATCATTTTACATATTACAAATAGTTACATGGTTAATGTGTTTTTTCTATCATTAAAATTACAATGTGTATTTAATATTGTGTTGTGTATAATTTTAATGGCATGAGTTACCTTTCTTATTAATGAGATAACCCATTAAAAAAAACAAAGTCTTTAAACATATGTATGTGATAAAGGAGGTTTTGGTTCAAGGAGGTTTTGGTTCAAGCCACAAAGACGAAAAAATTAAAAGAAATTTGTTGTTAAAAGAAAATGGGTTACGCTTGTTGATTATTACTACCAATAGGGTGGTTCATTAATAAAGATAAAACTTTTAAAAACTTTGGCAAGACGCATAAGAAGCGAGGGATAAAAAGAAATTTACCAGTTAAAAAAAGGGCCAAACTATCTACACACCAATTGTGTAGATAGTCACCCAAAAAGGTGGTTTTTGTCTTTATATGCACACCCTGCAGTGTCGAACTGTGGCCAAAACGCGGCGTTTTGGTCCGGATAACCAGACAAAGACTGACGGGTCTGTTGACCGGACCAAAACGCCGAGCTTTGGCAACGTTTTGGTCCTGTCAACCAGACCGGGTGTCAGTCTTTTGTCTGGTTGACAGGACCAAAATGCGGCCAAAGCTCGGCGTTTTGGTCCGGTCAACAGACCCGTCAGTCTTTTTCTGATTAACCGGACCAAAACGCCGCGTTTTGGACACAATTCGACACTGCAGGGTGTGCATCTAAAGACAAAAAACAACTTTTTAGATGTGTATATAGTGAAATGGGTGTGCCAATAGGTACACCCTAAAAAAAACTCCAATCAATAAAAGTCAGTCAGGAGGCACATAGATTTCACTAGACTGACACCAATTAATAGCAAAACGAGTGAAACGACATCGTTAGCTGGCGAAATTAGGGGTGTTCATGAGCCGATCCGAGCGAAGGTATGCTCGAGATCGGATCGAATTAAAACCGATCGGATCGGTTCGGTTCGAATTTGTAAAACCGATCATAAAAGTGCTGCTCATGATCGGTTCGAATTTAAATCGATCGGATCGGTTCGGATCGATTTCGATCGGTTTCGCTTGGTTTTTCTCAACACCTAATTAAAAAATGTGCAGCAACAACAACAAAAAACTGAAATCATGACTTAATAAAACATGTCCAGCAGCACCTTTTAGGCTGCATTAAACTAGAACAAAAGCAATACATAATTGAAATCACGATCCTAAAAATGTTCTTAGTATATGGGCTAATATTATTTGGGCTTGTAATTATTTTGGGCTAATATTATTTGGGCTACCTTTTTTGGGTTTTAATCTATAAAATATATAATATACATATATATATTAATTATTAATAAAGAATAATTCGAGCGAAACCGAGCGATCGGCGAGCGAGCAGAGCTTTGCTCATGCTCGGATTGAATTTGAATCGAACCGATCCGATCGGCTCATTTACAAACTGAGCAGGAATCGAACGAGCATTTTTCGAGCAATTTTCGAACGATCGTCGAGCAGTTTGGACAGCCCTAGGCGAAATCCAGGAGAAAATTCCAAAACAATTTTATTACATAGCAACAATTAATTAATTACATTACAAAAATGGTATGAACTGAGGTAGAACCTTGTAAAAAGTAAATACTATACGCTAAAAAGGTTGTACGTTTCTACAATCCGTGTAAACCGAAGCCTCTATAGTAAACGAACAAATATGCTTCGTTAATTCAATATCTATATTACTATTTCCACGCCTCACAACTGTATAATTTGCTAATGCCACTCCACCGAGTGAACTCGCTTCCGGTACCGACTCAGCCGAGGCAACAAACTGAATGTTCTTGTTGACCACTTCACTCGCCACGAGTCGACTCAAAAGAGCTGACTCGGTAACAGGACTCTTCCTCTTATTGTGAGTCGTCGCTCTAACGATCTCCGTCAGCATTGCGGCGGATAACCGCCGCACACCCCGAGCACCACCGAAAACCACCGACGGATTAACAGTCCTGTCGGCGGGTTTACGGTGGTGTTTACTCGGCGTCGATGACAAAAAAACTGTCTCCGGGCTACCGTTTCTAACTCGGGCGAGTGGGTCTCCCACTAGTAAAACCTCCTTCACGTCAACTAACACCACGTGCTTAAAGTTTCTACGAACCCTCCCCAAAAGCATCGGGTACGTCGCCCACCTTCTTAGACCCATTGGAACGTGCTCCATGAACCCGGATAACGCGTTTTCCGGGTCAAGCTCACCGACACCGAACCCCACCACCGATCCATAACTCGTCCGAGTCAACTCACTCGCACTACCGTTACTAGAATTTGAACTCACCCCACTTTTAATTTTCCGACCCCATATCGGCTCCCGGTCCGACGCCTTCCCGGGTCTCACAAACTGACCCACGTCAAAACTCGCCGGAAAATCGGAAGCATGTGTCGTCACATTACTCAATTCCGATTTATACCGACGAATGAGTTTTACAAACACCCGAAACTCGTCGCGAATAAAACTATCATAAAACTCGGGTGACGTCATCGAGGGGAATATGAATACAAGATCGGATTTAGATAACAGGGCGGAGATATGAAACGCGCGTATAAACGATTTAATTTCCGATAAAGTCACGGACTCCGGCACGTGACAGAGAACGACGTCGTTCATTGCTTTAGTACCGCGTGAATACAAAGTACCTAACCCTTGCAATGCCGGCGAATTGAGTTGAGTTTTCTTTAAGGAATGGGTGAGGTGTCGGCGGGAGAGATGAGACGACATCGTATTGGTGGGTTCGAAAGTGGAGAGTGTGAAGAGAAGGAGAGTGAAGACAAGAACGAGAGCACAGACGGAGATTGTGGATTGAGCTTTAGCGACGATGTTGGTGGAGTTTGAGCGTTTTAAGAGGGTGGGGGGTTTGAAGGGTTGTGTTGAGCTGATGAGTTCGTGTTGGTGTGGGAAGAAGATGAGTAAGAAACCCATTCCCCAACCGTCGCCGTTAGTGAGGGGGCGGTTGACGGTGGTTCGCTTGCTGAGATTTGCTGTTGATGACATTAGTGACGAGAGTTGGGTTGTGGTTGCTATAGGCTGTGTGTGTGTGTGTGTGTTTATGTTGATGAAGTGTGGAGCCTTTTTTGATTTATGTGAGGTGGACAAGTAGGCAGTGATGCCCGTGGGAAAATATGTATATTTATTTGATTATTATTTGATGTTTGATTTGTATCTCACGGGAAATAAGTAGCGTATGGTCCAAAATGATAAAATGATTTTTTAATTTTGGGTTTTAAAAATTGATATTGTATGGGTACTAGAAGTGGTTGAAAAAGAAAGACAAAATTACTTATTTGGCATGTTTATATGTCATTATTTATTAAATAAAATATAAATATGTATTTGTGTAAACATGAGATTCACCAACTCCTTTTATATTTGTGATTCTTTGGATGTCCATATTTTAAATTGGATTCTCTTTGGGTTGAGGTTAAACCCAGTTAAAATTCTTAGGTCATCCGTAGTCATAAAGCTTTTTGTGGGGCGTTATGCGACACGTGTTGTGCCACATCACACATGGGTTTTATGGGGCGTTATATCACTAGAGCCCTTAGTCATAAAGCCCCTACTCATCAATACGTAATTATTAATTTTCATTTTTATTAATTAATTATAAAAACACTAACTAATTTTTTATTGATCCAAACTTTGAAACCTCCCCCCATACCCGGCGCTATATATATGGCGCCTCCCCCATTTTTTTGTCTCATAAAGCCCTTCGTAGTGGTGTTTGGGGCTTTATAGGGGCTTTATGTGGGTGCATAGCGCCCCACTACACATTGTCTTAGGCAAATTGGATTTAAACAATTTCAGTTTTGTCAATTTGGCTGATAATAATTCCAACTTAATTATTGGCCGATAATAATCTGAACTGGTCCACTTTTGGCCGACAATAGTCCGCCGTTAAAAATAGCTTAACGGAGTTAAGTTTTTTTTCCGAATTACAAACTGATGTTTTATGGATTCGGTCAGATACGAGGATACGAGTCGATTTATGTAAAACTTACCTCGAAACGATGCTTCAAACGACTTGATTTTTTATAATTGTAAGTTTAAACACCCGAATGAAACATCGTTTTCGTCGTTTGGGGCAGTATTTCGAGGTAAATTTTACATCAATCAACTCGTATCCTCGTTCTAATAAAAAACCCTACAACATCAGTTTGTAATTCGGAAAAAAAAAAAAAAAAAACTTAACTCCGTTAAGCTATATTTAACGCAGACTATTATCGGTCAAAAGTTGACCAGTTCGGATTATTATCGGCCAATAAATGAGTTGGGATTATTATCGGTCAAACTAAGAAAGCTGGGATTATTTAAATCCAATTTGCCAAATTCTTATTCTAACGCGATGCATTTAATCCAATTTGCCAAATTCTTATTCTAACGCGATGCATGTATATATTTGTGGTGTGTCGTGTTAAACCCAGTTAAAACTATTTCATGTTCGGATCATATTTTGTATTGATCTATTTAATGTTTATCTATGACGATGAATGATAAGTTGTAACTTTATAACAATCTAAGCAAAGAGGCTTAAGGTGATTCACTCTCTTGAATGGAAAGTTGCAACGTCCATTTAAGTACTGTGCGTTATGTATATGATTTGATTTTGTATATATCTAGAATGGGGGGTTATGGCCTATGCTTCGTTTGAACAATTTTTTCGCTAAAACAAAACTATAGTAATTTTTTTAAACGTCCAACAAACTTTTTTTGATATCTTTCCGGTCAACAACTGTTAACTCGGCATTCTTACTACATCCACCAAAACACCATATACATACATCAAATATCCATACTTGACAAATCAAAATTACACCAAGGTTCTCACGTTAAAGATTGACATTTCGCCCTATTCTTTACCCACAAATAGGCATACATCCTGACCTCATCTTTTATTTTCACCAGGTTTGGCAGCTTGTTGTCGAAGATACCTCGTTTCGGTTCTTCCACACAACCCAAAGTGCAACCTGCATCACCGAATGAATAACTTTCTTCCACTTTAGCGATCCACGAAACCAGTCCCCAATGTTCCCAGACATGATGCATTCGATGAACAAATGATGCGTTGTTTCATCGCCTGCAGTACACATCTTGCACTCAACTGATGGAACTTGTACATTTCGCCTTCGTAAGTCCATTGCCGTGGGTACTCTATCCAACACAACCAGCCTTCGCAAAACCATAGTATCGTTGACTATTTTTATTATCATTATCATAAATATTTAAAACTGAACCGTTACCTATGATTTAGTTAGATACCATCCTTTACTATCAGGAATGCACAATAATTTGAAACTTTTAGAAATAATAAAGGAACCATCTGAAGTGTATATACACAGAATTTGAAATAATATAAATAATCAATGGGTAACATGGTTGCTTATTTTGAAGTCAAAGTCACCATCCACAAACCCAGTAATGTTGAATGTTGATACTATATAATATGTGCCCAACTTGAAACAATTAAAAGCCCATGTAGTAACTAAAAATTACACAACCCACAAGTCCACACTCATGGGCCATGGCGGTCGGTTTGGAAATATCCATTCTTGAAAACCCATACCAATTTATACCAAGACTATAGTGTTAGCGTGTTACATTGACTATTTTGTACAAACTTGGTGACTTATTAATACCTAATCATGTGTTGATAAACGTAGGTTTAAACTTTAATTTTGAAAAAACTTCTTTTCCAGATGTCACTGTTACTGAAATAGGCAACAAGACTTTATATTGCAATTAATGTATAGATACGTAACCCACAAATAATGAAAACATTTGTGTATACGTTGTATGGTCAAGACTATTTTTAATATATCTCTGAAATACAAAGACCTGATCCATAGAGTGAGTCGGCCTGTATTTTTCGTATACGTGTTCACGACCAATGGCGAAGCTTGAGATTTTCGACGGGGGGTCGAAAACGTATATACCCAAAAATTTCTATAGAACCGGGGGGTCGAAAACGTGTATACCTATAAATTTCTATACGAAAGCTACATACATAAGACTACTAAGCGAAAACGTATATACCCATAAATTTCCATCAATAGGGGTCTGAAAGAGACTCCGTCGTGGTTGGAATCCAGAGGGATTCCCGCCTCGCCAGTTCGAGGTTTGGCATTGCTGCCATCCAGAGCTGTAACCCTGTCCTCCTCCTTAGTTTTAGACAAAAGTCAATTCCTTCTTAGATCCTACCGGGCAATCTACTGTCTCATGCCCACCTCTACACACCTCACATTTAGAAGTCATCTTAACCTGAATGTCCTTGACCATCTTTGTCAAGCAGTCGACCTGGGAGGCTAAAGCTACACTAGAATCTACCGTATGAATACCCCTAGAGGCAGCAGTAACGCCCCCAGAGCCTGGCTCAGTGTAAGTACTGGTGGCCAGATCCTCCATCATCTCAAGACACTCAACATCAGTCTTGTTCTTCTTCATGTTGCCTCCTTCTGTGGAGTCAAGCAATCTCTTAATCGCTTCAGAAACTCCGTTATGGAATTTCTCCACGACTTTCCACTCCTCAAGGCCATGGTGTGGGCACTTATTTGAACTTGTCCCATGTCTTGTAGAAAGACTACCCTAGCTGCTCAATGAATGCATATATGAGATTTCTAAGACGAGTTGTCTTAGTAGGGGGAAAGAATTTTTGAAGGAATTTGGACTGTAGATCAGTCCATGTGGTAATGGCTCCCTGTGGGAGGGAATCCAACCAAACAGCGGCCTGATCTGTAACACCCCGTGTTTTCGGAAGTCAAAGTCAAGGTCAAAGTCAACGACCGATTGTACGAATTTGACTTATAGTAATTTCCTTGTTTTAATTGTATTATGTGGAGAAGTGTTGTTAATTGCTAAAATAGAGGTGTGTTAATCGCTATCTAATCGACTTACGAATGTGAATTATAGGAAGTAACAATGCGATAAAGTTAACTAATCAATAATCAAGCTATGCTACTTGACATCGAATCGTGATACGAACCGCAACTCGACTTAATCTGGTTATTATACGTGTGTGTGTGTGCCTTATGTGTTACTTGTGCGTGTTATATATATATATATATGTTGTGGAAAATCAATCGAACTCAATCGAAACTCGAAACGTAATCGAACTCGAATCCGAATCGAAAATCGAACTATGATAATTAGTGGTTAGGACTGAAAGTAATTTGACTAGGAAACCCTATCGTGACAAGCCGCGCGCAATCGAAATCGAAACATCAAAAATCGTCGCGTCAAACAATCGAACCAAGTGCCATACGGCCGGATAGCCATCCGACCGGATAGCCATGACGCCACAGGTCAGGTGTCATCCGATCGGATCGTCATCCGGGCGGTACGCCATCCGATCGGATAACCCTTTCCTCTTTTGGAATCCTATAAATACCCCTGTCATTGTCATTCTTTCCATTTTTGGAAGTCCTTGTCCGAACTGTTCGTGCTCCTCACCTTTTCTTCGATTTCTCTCAATCCAGGTAAGATCTCGCCCTAAATCTTGTACGTTCTTGATCTACACGCACTCCTACACCTTTCTATCTTTTAAATCTTAACTTTTAACCGTGAAATCACTAGATTTCGGGTGTTCTAGGGTGACGTCATCATGTGTTCTTCAAGAACTTCATGTTTTGACTTCAATCCACCAAGAACAACCGAGATCTAACCGATTTCCACGCAAACATACAAAGATCTTGTAAAGATCTCGACACAAGAATGGTGAAAAAGGATTGAAAGATGGTCTCTAACTTTCTTTCAACTCTTTTACACTCATTACACTCAAAACCGATAGAATCGGACCCGGTTCTAGTCTTCTACTCTATCGTAGTGTCGTACTAGCTCAAGATCCGGATTCTACCCACGAGACTACCGATTTCGGGTTTGTCAAAAACAACCGTCTCAAGCCGGTAACCGGCCGGACTAGGGGTTCTGTTGGCTAACACGTTGTCAAAGTGTCTCGACATAATGACAAACCATCAAAACGACCAAGTGAAGGACGAACGGAACAACTGTAACGGATTGCTATCCGACCGGATTGTTGTCCGATCGGATAGGTCATCCGAATGGATTGCCATCCGAACGGATCACACTTAGGTCCCACCCTTAAAACAATCTTAGCTGAAGTTTGAGTATCGAACGAATTGCAATCCGATCGGATGACCATCTGACTGGATTACTCTTCGGATCATGAGATACTAAGACTTTAAAGACTTAAACAATTTTCAACATGTTCAATAACAAGGTTGCCATCCGATCGAATGACGCTTTTGTTGTGAACTTGGCTTCAGTAAGTAACCTCATCACTAAGTCGTCGTCCGACCGGATGACCATCCGAACAGATTGTCATCCGCACGACCAGCCATCCGATCGACCGACTTGATGGATAGAGATACTTCCGTGTTTTCAAAATACTACAACGAAAACTTCAAAAGTCAAGCCATCATACATAAACACATACTTCTTATAGGAAAAAACAACCCACTCGAATCATCATCCGACCGGACCACTGTCCGACCGGATGACCATCCGAACGGATTGTTATCCGTCGGATTACCATCCGATCGAACCACTATCCGACCCTTTCACACTTTGTGACGTTTTACGCATCACTTATCGTTATGCTATCGAATCTATTCAGGCTAACCTTACTCGCTAAGCGCTCCCTTCAATCCATTAATCGCTGTGAGTATACTCGATCCCTTTTTGCTTTAAGCACTTTTGGGTGTTACATACGTTACGAATATTCCAACTACAACAATCACACTACTCAATACTATTTGAACGCTAACCGTTAATGCATGTTATACGTGGCTTATGAATGCTTGTTTGTATATTTACACATGGAATGTTGTCTACCTGCCTTAGCAATGATAGTACTATAGTTTGGACTCAGCACCCGTTCACACGGGGGTTGTTAAGGATCATTACTTGCATGGATTACGGTGGTAATCATGTATTGCGAACTGCCTCAGGCAGTCAACCCGCAGTCATTGGTATCGATGGATCTATGTCGATAACTAGCGTGCTTCATTTCACTATGTGTACGTGCTGGTTATGCGTAAACGAATTCGAACTCTATATGTTATTTTCAAACTTGTATGCTCACCTTTACATTTTATATATTGACATTATTTTAACGTATGTGAAAGGTGCTTAGGACACACACTTGGTAGGAATTTGAAGCTAGAATAAAGCTTTAGAGCCCAACAAATAGTTGTCTGTAGTGGTCAAACTAAGGGTCTCTAGAAGCAGATAAACAATTGCTGTCTATTTAAATCTGAGTTGTCGGAACAGAATATTTGCCTGGATTTTATCTGTAATAATTTGTTTACTGTTTGAGACATGGTATGGGACATGTTAATTTAAATTGAATGGTAATGATAGTTGTTATGGAAACTTCTGGACAATCTGTTTCGCTCAGTGCCATGCCCCGATGATTCCGCCGTCGGTTGGGGTGTGACAGATTGGTATCAGAGTCATAACTATAGGGAATTAGGCAAGACTCGACCTAGTCCGGGTCGATGTCTTAGAAACCTAGTCTATAGTTAGGAACCAACAGACCGATTTATGCATATCCAGTAGGGATTATGTACGGGCTTATTCCTCGCTATTTTCGCTTATGCTACACTATCACTACACTCGAATTAACAGCTATAAATAGGCGATAAAGTTGAGATTAGGGGTGAAAACCACAAACTCTTGACAAAATTGCTTTAATTAATGTTGTTTTAACAACTTATCAATGATTTCTCCTTTCTTTTTCAATAACGAACGCTTGTTCAACGGGATAATTATACCAAATCAGGAGTGAAATCCATATTTTGATGAATAATCTCCTCTATTTTATCAAAAACAGGGACGATGTTGTTGAGCCAGGGGTGAAACCCTAACCTTGACGACTTGTTCTGCGCTATAAAACTTCCACCAAAGTCTCGACGGACTCCAACGACCTGAAGTCACGACATGACTAACGGGATATGTGCCAAACGCCCAAGAATCGAGGCAAGGACACAGTCCTGAAAGTCAAACGTAGACGACAAGTCCTTGTGAATAGTTGAATCGCTTTGGTTAGTCGAAGTCTACTAGCCGCAGACAGTCTATCTCTCGATTTTTACATGTTTCAATTCTGAGCCCGCAACTGCTGACTCTGATAATCCGTCGATTTTATGAGTTTATATGTGTGTTTTTTCTGTTTATGTGTTTAAATTTTTGGAATTTACTCGATTTCGCTTTCACTTCGATCGACACATACGACTCACACTGCTCTTCTATCTCAAATCGCTAACAAATCGTTGAATTGTGGACGACCTTATGCTATGATGTACGCTTATACTACGTTATTCGATATACTAAAACGTGATCGCTATATTCGAACGCTCGCGAACTTTGAATGATAGGTTTCTGTATTCCGACTACCTCTTAATGATAAAGGAACACGCATAATCATAAGAAAGTGGATACACGCAAAATATGTGTTTAAGTAAGTTATGTGCCTATGTGCTTATGTGCCTATGTGTTTATGTGTTTATGTGATTATATGGTTCTGTGTCCTATATGGTTATATGTCTATGTGTTTACGAGATATGTGTTCCTGAGCTTTAGTAGTAGTAGACGTGTGAGGTGAGATTCGAATACATGTGTTGAGTCCTGTGACGTTGTCTGTTGCAGACAATGTCGTCTGGATTCCGTCACGCACTTTCTCGTCAAGAAAAGAGAGACAAACGTCTTGCTGCCATCATCGCTAAGAGTGTGGCAAAAGCCGTGAGTGATGTTTACGAGAATGCCAGCAAATCATCTGAGGAGTCGAGGACCGAAGCTCCTAAAGCTACAGCAAAGACCTTCAATTTCAAGCAATTCAAGTCATGTGGGCCAAAAGAATTCACTGGCGAGGGAGGTCCCACTGCACTATTACACTGGTTTGATTCCATTGAGGTTACTCTGTGACAGAGTGGTTGCCCTGATGACCTCCGTACTCTGAATGCTACCGGCATTTTCCAGTCCCGTGCACTAGACTGGTGGACGGCCGAGAGAAACAAGCGAGGGAACGATGCAGCCTACGGTCTGTCGTGGGACAAGCTCAAGGAAGTTATGCTAGAGGAATTATGCCCTCCTCACGAACATCAAAAGCTAGAAGATGAATTTTGGCACATACAGCAAAAGGATGGTGACAATGCTGGTCTCACTGCTCGTTTCAAACAGCTCAGCATTATCTGTCCCGACCAAGTCAAGACTCCATACATGGCAATCAAGAAGTACATCCGGGCCCTGCCCGACTGCGTTGCTGATTTCGTGCAAGCGGCTAAGACTACGACGATCGAGGAAACTTATATACTGGCCGCTGAAATCAACGACAAGCGGGTTAAGGCTGGTGTCTGGGATAAGACTTCGAAGCACCTGCATCAAGCTACCGCCACCGCACCAACTGCTGAACACACCTCATCGAGCAACAAGAGAAAGAACACCTCCAGCAACAAGAACTGTGCGATCACTGCTGCACCGATCCAAGCTGTACCAGCCCAACAACGTCAAGTAGCGGCGCCTGTGGCCAATGCACCTCTTGCTAAGCGTGCATACACTGGGCCACATCCGCTCTGCCCTACTTGTACCAACCACCACCCAACTGCTATTGCTTGCCGTTTTTGTGCTCATTGCAATGTATACGGCCATTTTACTGCTAACTGCCGTATTCGACATGCTCCTGCTCATCAAGCTCTACTCACCGCCCCACAGGGTCAACAAGCTCCTCCGGCACCCGCGGTCAAAGCCAGAGCCTGCTTCGCATGTGGCGATCCTAACCATTTCGCCAACAAGTGCCCAAACAGGGTTGTGAAACAAGAGCCCCAGCAGCAACAGCCTCAGCAGCAGCAGCAACACCAGCAACAACAGCAGCAACAGCAACAACAGGCCGCACGCGCCAGAACTTTCAACATCAACGTGCGCCAAGCCCAAGCCGACAACAACGTGGTTAATGGTACGTTCCTTGTGAATGGTATTTATGCATCATGTTTTTTGACACTGGAGCCGATAATTGCTTTGTGTCGTTCGAATTCGAGAAGCTCCTTAAACGTAAACACTCCCAACTCTCTCCGACGTTCAATGTAGAAGTCGCTACTGGAAGAACTGTCGCCGTCAATTCCGTTATCCGTGATTGTACTCTTGAGCTCAACAGTCACATCTTCCCAATCGACCTCATTCCGATGCAACTCGGAAGTTTCGACGTCATAGTAGGCATGGACTTTCTACGCGAAAACCATGCTGAAGTTGTGTGTTACGATAAGATGATTCGATTCTCGCTCGCGAATGGTGATTTATTGTGTGTATACGGTGAAACTGTCTCGAAAGGGCTCAAGCTCATGTCATGTGTCAAAGCTAGCAAGTATCTCCGCAAGGAATACAAAGCTTTCTTGGCGAACATTGTAGTAACGGAGAAGGAAAAGAAAGAGAAGAAGGAAGTAAAAGACGTTCCTATGGTTCGTGAGTTTCCTCATGTGTTTCCTGACGATCTTCCAGGTTTGCCACCAAGCCGTGATATCGACTTTCGTATCGACCTCATTCCTGGAGCAAATCCTGTTGCCAAAGCTCCTTATCGACTAGCACCATCCAAAATGCGTGAACTCTCAAACCAACTCCAGGAATTACTTGAGAAAGGCTTCATTCGCCCGAGCACCTCTCCATGGGGCGCTCCAGTCCTTTTCATCAAAAAGAAGGATGGGTCGTTCCGGATGTGCATCGACTATCGGGAATTGAATAAGTTAACTATCAAGAACCGCTATCCCCTACCCCGTATTGACGACTTGTTTGATCAGCTACAAGGTGCTACGTGTTTCTCGAAGATCGATTTACGTGGCTATCATCAACTACGCATACAAGAGGAGGATATACCCAAAACCGCATTTCGCACCCGATACGGTCATTACGAATTCGTTGTCATGCCTTTTGGCTTAACCAACGCACCAGCGGTTTTCATGGATCTGATGAATCGCGTGTGTAAACCATATCTCGACCGGTTCGTCATCGTATTCATCGACGATGTCTTGATCTATTCCAAATCGAAAGCCGAACACGCGCAACATCTACGTTTGGTTCTCGAGCTACTCCAGGGGAACCAACTCTATGCCAAGTTTTCCAAGTGCGAATTCTGGTTGGAGGAAGTTCAGTTTCTGGGTCACATTGTTAATAGTCAAGGCATTCACGTCGATCCTGCGAAGATTGAAGCTGTCAAGAGCTGGGTTACGCCTAAGAACCCGTCTGAAGTCCGCTCCTTTCTCGGACTAGCGGGCTATTATCGACGATTTATCGAGGGATTCTCAAAGATCGCTGTGCCACTTACCACTCTCACGCATAAAGATCAGCCTTTTGTTTGGGGAACTAAACAAGAGACTGTCTTTCAAACCCTCAAGCATAAGCTTTGCAATGCTCCTGTTCTCACATTGCCCGACGGAGACGACGATTTCATTGTCTACTGTGATGCTTCCAACCTTGGCCTCGGTTGTGTCCTCATGCAACGGAACAAGGTTATAGCCTACACGTCTCGTCAGCTCAAAATCCACGAGAAGAACTATACAACCCATGATCTCGAGCTAGGCGCGGTTGTTTTTGCATTAAAGATTTGGCGACACTACCTGTATGGTACCAAGTGTACGATCTTCACCGATCATAGGAGCCTACAACATATCTTTAATCAGAAGGAACTTAATATGCGTCAACGCCGATGGGTGGAACTTCTCAACGATTACGACTGTGAAATCCGTTATCACCCAGGCAAGGCGAATGTTGTTGCCGACGCACTCAGCAGACGGAGTTATCTGCTTAGCACTCATAATGTTCAAGCCCAACACGACCTCGAAACCCTTATTCGTGAAACCCAACATGCGTGTTTTAACGAACGCACGCTGAAGAGGGAACGAATCTATCACGATGGAACCCAGCTTGTGAGCAAATCCAATGGGATATTCCACTTTCTAGACCGAATCTGGATCCCTAAGCGGACCAATTTGCGACAGATCCTGATGGACGAAGCCCACAAATCCCATTATTCTATTCACCCCGGTGCTGACAAAATGTATCAGGATCTTCGCTACAGGTACTGGTGGTCCGGCATGAAAAGGGATATTGCCCTCTACGTTGGAAAATGCCTAACTTATGCAAGAGTCAAGGCAGAACACCAAAGACCCTCTGGCTTATTCGAACAACCACCAATTCCTATGTGGAAGTGGGAAAGTATAGCTATGGATTTCGTAACGAAGCTTCAGCACACGTCATCAGGTCACGACAGCATATGGGTTGTTGTTGACCGTTTGACTAAATCAGCTCACTTTCTGCCGATACGAGAAGACTACAAGGTAGAACGATTAGCCTGAATCTACACCGATGAGATCATTTGTAATCATGGGACGCCTCGTGACATCATCTCTGATCGTGATGCTCGGTTTACCTCGCGACTGTGGGAAACGTTTCAAAAAGCTCTTGGTACTACGCTTAATCTAAGTACCGCTTTCCACCCTCAAACCGACGGTCAGACTGAAAGAACGATTCGTACTCTTGAAGACATGCTCCGTTTGTGTGTCTTAGACTTCGGTGGTAATTGGGATAAATACCTGTCGTTAGTCGAATTCTCGTATAACAACAGCTATCATTCTAGCATCCAAATGGCACCATTCGAGGCATTATACGAAAGAAGATGTCGATTGCCTATTGTGTGGCACGAGATCGGTCACTCGCAACTAACCGGTCCTGAGCTACTGCAAGAAACGACATAAAAAATTTTCCAAATCCGGGACAACCTAGTGAAAGCTCGGGATCGACAGAAAAGTTACGCTGATAAGAAACCCAAGCCCCTTGAATTTGACGTTGGCGACTACGTACTCCTAAAGGTATCACCCTAGAAGGGTGTAGTCCGATTCGGCAAAAAGGGAAAACTCGCGCCTCGATATGTTGGACCTTTTAAGATTCTGGAAAGGATCGGAAAAGTCGCCTACAGACTCGAACTACCGGAGGAACTTAGTAATGTCCACCCGACTTTCCATGTGTCAAACCTCCGAAAGTGCCTAGCCGACCACGACTTACATGTCTCTCTCGATGACCTGCAAGTAAACGAAACTTTACACTTCATGGAGAAGCCTGTCGAAATCATGGATCACCAAACCAAGCAGCTCAGACGCTCTCGCATTCCTATTGTGAAAGTCCGATGGGAAGGTAAACGAGGCGCAGAGTTCACTTGGGAACTCGAAAGCGACATGAAGGCGAAGTACCCGCAGTTGTTTAAGGAGAAGGTCTAGAGAGAGAAAGTGACATCGTGATTCAGGTGTTTGTACGATTTCATATCAATCAATAGAATCACCGATTATATTACGTTCTCGTATGCTTGGTCACGTTCGTGTACGGATTCCGCACGTCACACGTTCGGTTCGCAATCGTTTCGGAGTCAAAACCGGTCCGAACAGAAAATTCTCAAACGTGATTCACGGTGTTGTACAACTTTCAGCTTAATTTCGGGACGAAATTCCCTAAACAAGGGGAGGCTGTAACACCCCGTGTTTTCGGAAGTTAAAGTCAAGGTCAAAGTCAACGACCGATTGTACGAATTTGACTTATAGTTGTTAGTGCATTATCTGTCTATCGCCTTCGTCAATCTAGTACGTAGCAGAAACCGAAGAATCAAGCTTATATTGTTATATCTAGTTAGAAATAGCAAGGTGGCATTTTGGTAATTAATGAGAAGTCTCATTAATTCCAAGAGCTATAAATAGGAGCTTTTTGTTATCATTTAGAAGACTTTGCTCATTTGGAGATTTAGAAGCTTAGAACTTAGAGAGAGAAAGTCTAGAGAGAGAAAGTCTCTCCACGTGATTCTCGGCTATTGTACATGTCATATTATTCAATAGAATCACGTCATTTGTACGTTCTTGTGTGTTCGGTCACGCACGTTCACGGATTCCGCACGTCGAACGTTCATTACGCAATCGTACGGTGTCGAAATCGGTCCTACAAGTGGTATCAGAGCTTCAGGACGAGGAGTTCATACTACTACAGCTGATTCGACAACATTCTCTCATTTCTACTCATTTTCTCTCATACTTTTTCGATTTAAACTGGTTCCTACGGTTGAAATGGCCTAAAATTCGAGTATAACGTGTAAAACATACGATTAACAAACCCTAGAAAGTTTCAGGTTGAAATACGGATTAAAAATGGTGAAAATTAACTAAAAACCTGTTTTCGCTTTTACGGACATCGTAGGTTCCGCTTATTCGGACATTATCACTTTCGCTCATACGGACATAAGCTTGATTTTGCTTATCTGAACAACTTGGTTTCGCTTTTAGGGACATGTACATATTTCGCTCTTTCGGACAGTGCATATTTCGCTCATACGAACACTTCTGATTTCGCTTATTCGGACATAACTGATTTCGCTTATCTGGTCAAAACTGATTTCGCTTATCTGGTCAAAACTGATTTCGCTTATTTGGTCAGGACAGATTTCGCTTATCAGTCACATATATTGATTTCGCTTATAAAGACACATTAAAGCTGATTTCGTTTGTGTGTCACTGTTTGTCAAAATTTCGAAAATTTTTCTAACTGTTTGCTGATTTTGCAGGTACACTCAAGATGGATGACATATTCTTGAACCCGTTTAGCGACAAATACGCGTTTGCTGGAAATTCGGGAGACGATACATCTACAAGCAAAGAGAATGAGAATTCGCCGAATCCGAAGAAAAAGGAAGCGTGGGAATCTGAAAGTGCTTTTGGAACATTCAATAAACCTCCAAAGCTAATGGCTATCGAGGAATATAGTCGGTGGTCAAGAAAGTTTGAAGACTGGTTGATGGCATTCGCATTTCCCAGCTGGAAGAGTCTGAAAAATGGTTATGTAAATGGAAACAAAAATGGTGAAACTCTAACATCAGCTGAGGAGATTGATTTGTTTGTAGCTGAACAAAAGTGTGTGGCTTTGTTGTTTCAGTCCGTCCGGGAGGACATAATCGCTTTGATCGATTATTCAAATGCAAAAGATCTTTGGGAAAAGCTAGAAAAGAAATGTATAGGTAGTGAAGAAATTAAGAAAAACAAAAAGAAACTACTTAGAAAAGAGTTTGATATGTTTGGGTGTTTAAAGAATGAATCAGTGTCAAAAATGATCGAGAGGTTTGGGCACCTGAAGCTGGAATTAGCTAGACATGGAATTAAATATCCTGATGATGAGCAAGTAGACAAGTTGTTCGATTCGTTGCCAGATGAGATGGATTGGATATATTATGCTCTCATGCTAAAAAACACTATTTTGCCGAAAGATCTTACTCCAGATTTGCTGATTGAGAGACTCGAGAGTCACGAGTTGGAACTGAAGAAGACATTCAAAGTCAATCTCTCATCTTACCAGCAGAATTTGGATTTGTATTATCCAAAGAGCATGATGCCAAAAGCAACTTCTCCCAAGACTGCGTTTTCTGCTGAAAATGTGTCCACAGCAAGCAAAGAAAGTCAAAGTGGTCAAAGCAGTGGAAGTCACAGTGGTTATCACAGTGGATCTTCATCATCTGCAAGTCATTCTGATGCAAAGAATCGTTTTCAATGCAACATTGCAATAGACTTGAAGAATGCTCAGAATTTTGATGAGGAGTCGACCAAACAGCAGATGATCTTCCTAGCATCGGTGTTGGAATCGTATGAAGGGTTAGTAGCTGGGAAGATAGGCAATACCAACTTAACGAAAGAAGATTATGATCAGATAGATCCTGAAGAAATGGAGTTGATCGATGTTCGTTGGGCTATGGCCAGTGCTGTTCGTCGAGCACAGCGTTTCATGGAAATTACTGGCAGGAAGACAATTGGTGGTCCATCTACTAAGCTGGGGTTCGATAAGTCCAAGGTGACATGCTTCAAGTGTAAGCAGAAAGGTCACTTCAAGCGAGAATGCAGAAACGCTTATGCTGATGAGTCGGAGAACCCTTTCAGAGATGATTACTACAAGAAGGCGATTTATCACCAGAATAAATCTGAGCCACCTAGATTGAAGCAGGTTGAAGACAACAAAGAGAAATCTAGAGCTCTTGCGGTGATTTACGATGATGAGGGGTATGATTGGAGTCAAGAGGTTCTACCGGAGGAAGATGCGGTTGGTTACGCATTCATGGCGAAAAACGACGAACCTATTCCATGGAAAGACGATAGAACAGAAGAGCAGAAATATAGATACAGAAAAATGTTGGCTGAAAACAGAATAATTAGAATATCTCGTATCTATCTGGAAGCGAGGAGAGCAAATAGATGGGATCCGGATAGAGAGTGTTATCTTGATGAATATGGAAAAATTGCGATTGATGACAAAACGCTTGATATCGAAGCCATAATCAAGGGGTACAAAGAAGAGGATGATTATTGGCAGAATAAATGGTGGGGAACTGGAGACAAGAAAGAGAAAGAAGAAAAAGAGAGGAAGGAGAAAGAAGAGAAAGAGAAAAAGGAGAAAGAAGAGCAGGAAAAATCAAAGAAAGTTGATACTGGAGTTATTGACACAACGCAGGAGTTGACTGCTAAGAACCTCAGAAAAATGGCTGACAAAGTGCTGGCTGCTAAGACACTTGAGGTAGACTCTAACTCCCTGTCTGAGTCAAAAAGCCAGGTCAGTTCAAACTTGTCAACAAATGTGTCAGGTAAACAAATTGATGGAAATGCTGATTGCAAAAATTGCAACAAAGAGTGCAAATTTTGTAACACAGTCACGTATCTTAACGGGAAGAAAGTTGATGATCTGACAGCAAAGGTCAGAAGCGTTGAGAATCAGATTCTTGATCGTGACAAAACAGTTAAAGCTTCAACTGAACGAATAAGAGAATTAACTAACCAAATTGAAAATGATAAAATTGATCATGAAAAAGTTAAAAAGGAAAATGAAAAGTTAATTCTTGAAAACCGTCAGATTTCTGAGAAGTTTGAAAAACTCAAAAGCACAATGAAAGATAATGATGATCGAAATGGTAAAACTTATAAAGAAAACGTTCACCTAAAAGCAGTGCTTAGAGTAAAAGAAGAATCAATCAACCAACAACTGGATGAAATCGCTAAACTGAAACTTAAATTTCAAGAGGCTGAAATTGAAAACGAGCGAATCCAGTTGAAGCTTAACAGTTACAGCTCCGCAAGCTTTGTTTTGCAACACATTATTCCCAAACCCATCGGGAAAGACAAAGCAGGCGAAGATGTGTATTCTGATGGAACTGGGGTGGGTTTTAATCAAGTTCCACCACCTGTTCTTGATAACTACACGAAAAAGCAATCTGGGTTGGTTGAAATTGAGGAAGAAAGTGAAGTTAAACTTCCGGAGAACATTGATGTCACGTTTACATCTTCCAATGACGATAGTGTCCAAAATGATATTGTAAAAGGTGTTGTTGAAAATGTGCTAAAAATGGATAGTGACACTACTGAGGAAGATGGGTGTTTTTTGGACAAGTACATTCAGAAACCAAAATCCAAAAACAACTTAAGTGATGAACCGGGTCTTGTGATGTACAAGATGGCTGGATCTGATAAGTTGTATTCGGATTATGAGTTTCCCATTGAGAATGTTGATGTGAAAAAGTTGACAAATGTTTTCAAATTGGTTGAAGTTGAGTTGTCAGAAGTGAACAGGTTGAAACAAACAAAAAGGCAAATGAATTTTGAGAAAGATAAAGCTTACTACAAAAAGCCTGTTGTGCCATCACGTTTTTATAATAACAATCGAAACAATTGGTCGGGTGGTTATAGGGGTGGTGAGAGTTATCAGAAAAAGAGTTTTCAAAACAAAAGGTTTGCTGAAAAGAATGTGTTTGTGAACGGTTCAAGTTCACTTTCTGATGAGGAAAATGAGATTTTTTCAAAATCGAATGAAGAGTTCTTTGAGAAAGAGCTTCACAGTATAAGTCTGAAGGCACAAGTCGAGTTGTTGATACTCGAACATGTTTTAGATGTAATCAAGTTGGTCACATTGCACGAAAGTGTACCATGTGAAGCCTAAGACTGAAACTGTGAAGATTCAACAGAAGAAAGTTTACGAAAAGGGTAAAGCACCAATCATTGTTGAGAAAAATAATGTGAAAAATGACAACATCAAAGTGAAAAATGAACCCGTAAAGAAAGTGGTAACTAAAAATGACAAATTTTACAAGCGGGTTGCATTATCTCAACAAGTTTGGAAACCAAAAACAGAAATGAAAATTTCAACTTCTGAAGTGAAAAAGGCTGAAGAATCAATTTCGGTTGATTATGATGCAAATTTTCCACCTCTTAAGGCTGAAAACTTCAAAATTCAACTTGCGAGAGTCAAGGTTACACCTAAGGCTGATGAGGCCTGGGTGGACTCCATGTTCGACTAAACAGTTTGAATTGCCGGAGCTTCCTTGATCGCGAAGCATGAATCGGCATCTTTATTGAAGTTGGTTAAGTCAAAGTTTGTTTTGTGCAAGATCTTCCAAAACTTGTATCCAGATGGATCATGGATAGTGGAGCTTCAAGACATATGACAGGGAAGACTGCATTGTTGTATGATGTGAGAAATATCAATGGTGGTTATGTGGGATTTGCTGGTCATGAAGGTGGTAGAATTATTGGTGAAGGAACGTTATCGAACGGGATTGTGACGTTTGAAAGAGTTAATTACATTACTGAGCTGGAGAACAATCTGCTGAGTATCTAGCAGATTTGTGACAATATGTATACTACTCACTTCACTGATAAAGAATGTTTGATCTTGAAACCAGGATTTGTAATACCTGAAGAATGGATTATCATGCGGACACCTAGAGTAAATGATTTATATGTGTTAGATATGACTGTAGCAACTACAACTACTGGTCAAGCACATTGTTTTGTTTCTAGAGCAACTGAGAAAGAATCAAGATTGTGGCACCGCAAGATGGGGCATATTCACCTAAGGAAGATGAATCACTTGGTGCACAATGATTTGGTTCTTGGAGTTCATGTCAAAGGTTTTCATCTGGAAGGGGAGTGCATTAGCTGTGTCAAAGGCAAGCAGAAGAAAAAGTCACACCCTACAAAGCAAGTCAATTCAGTTTCGAGACCTCTGGAAAGACTTCACATGGATTTGTTTGGTCCTGTGAATGTCAAAAGTATTACAGGAGATTACTATTGTTTGGTCATTACTGATGATTATTCCAGATTTTCGTGGGTTTCTTTCTTGAAGTCGAAAGACGAAACGTTTGACAGTTTGATGGCGTTGTTCAGAAAGATTGAGAATTTGTACCAACGGCGTATCAAAAGAATTCGTAGTGACAATGGTATTGAATTCAAGAACAGTAAGATGGAATAATTTTGTGATGAAAGAGGTATATTGCATGAGTTTAGTGCTCCGTACACTCCACAGCAGAATGGAGTCGCAGAACGCAAAAACCGGACACTAATCGAGACGGCTAGAACCATGCTCGCAGATTCAAAGTTACCGATAAATTTTTGGGCTGAAGCTGTTTCCGCCGCATGCTATACACTCAACAGGGTTCTCACTGTCAAGAAGTTCAACAAAACATGCTTTGAGCTAATCAATAACCGCAAACCGAATTTGAAGTATCTAGAACCGTTCGGGTCACCCTGTACCGTTATAGAGCCTCATGGAAAGTTTGGTCCGAAGAGCATTGAGGGAATATTTGTTGGTTATGCAAATCCGATGCGACGTGTCTTCGTTCCAAGTGAGAAGCGGATTATTGAAGCTGCAAATGTTGAATGTCAAGGTTATACTATGCCGCCGCAGAATCCTGGTGATTCATGGAGTTATCATTATGACAAACTTTGGGATTCGTTTGACATGAAAGAAGAATCAGAGGAAGATGAAGATTTCTTTGATGAGCTGGATATTTTGCGTGAATATGAGTCGCAGTTAAGGTTCCTAGCTGAGTATTCTAGAAGACCACGGGAAACTTCAAATGATGATGAAGCAGGTCCGAGTAATGCTGGTGAACATGATGATGTCCAACAGAATGAAGTTGCTCGGGATAATCAGTCGGTTCAGGATGATAATCAAGAAGCTGAAAACATGCCAGTCTTTGATCATGGTGATTCAGATTCTGAGGGGGAGCAAATTCAGATTTCAAGTCAAACAAACCAAGTTGGTGAACAAGATGCAGAGCAGAATGTTACTAATCTGGAGGGAAATGTAGATGTTCCAAGCGAAGTGATGCCGCGAACTTTTTCATATCATCCAGAGGAGTTGATCATAGGAGAATTGCACACAGGCGTTCGCACTCGAAGACAGATTGATAAAGGGCTTACATGTTTTTATACAAAAGTTGCTCCTTTGCAAACTGAATTCTCATTAAGTTGTTTTATCTCGCAGGTTGAACCAAGAACTTACAAAGAGGCGCTTACTGAAGACTCTTGGGTCAATGCAATGCAAGAGGAACTGAGTCAATTCGAGAAATTGGGAGTGTGGAAGTTAGTTGATTTGCCGGATGGTCAAAGAAAAATCAATACCAAGTGGGTGTTTAAATGCAAGAGAGACGACAGAGGAGTTGTTGTAAGGAACAAAGCTCGACTCGTTGTTCAGGGCTTTAGTCAACAGGAGGGGATTGATTTTACAGAAGTCTATGCTCCTGTAGCAAGACTAGAGGCAATCAGAATTTTTCTTGCATTTGCGTCTTGGAAGAACTTCAAAGTATATCAGTTAGATGTAAAATCGGCGTTTCTTTATGGGAAGGTCAAAGAGGAGGTTTATGTCGGACAGCCACCGGGCTTCACCGATCCAATCCAGAAAAACAAGGTCTACTTATTGGACAAAGCGCTGTATGGTTTACACCAGGCCCCGAGAGGTTGGTACGAGACTTTGTCTCAACACCTACTAGCCAACAAGTTCATTCGTGGAAAAGTGGATGCCACTCTCTTCACTAAAGAGGTCGACGGTCATCTTCTGATAGTTCAGATTTACGTGGACGATATAATTTTTGGGTCAACGAATGAAAGTCTATGCAAAGATTTTGAATCAGTGATGAAGCAAAAGTTCGAAATGTCATCAATAGGGGAGATGGAATTCTTTCTGGGTCTTCAAGTTGAACAACTTCCTGAGGGAATTTTCATTCATCAGACGAAGTACGTTCATGTTATTCTAGAGAAATTTGGGATGTCAAGTTCTACTACAGCTGCTACCCCACTTGCAACAAATCATGGAATTCACCCAGATCTCACCGGAGACAGGGCTGATGAAACGTTCTACCGATCCATGATAGGTTCTTTGATGTACTTAACAGCTTCACGTCCTGATATCATGTACCCAACGTGCCTCGCAGCAAGATTTCAATCTAACCCGAGAGCTTCGCATATGATCATTGTGAAAAGGATATTACGCTACCTGAAAGGAACTCCTTCATTGGGGTTGTGGTATCCTAGGAAAGGCGATTTTATGCTCGAAGGGTATTCCGATTCAGATTTCGGATGCTGCAAAGTCAATTCAAAATCAACAACTGCAGGATGCCAGTTCTTTGGTCCTAGATTGGTTACCTGGCAGTGTAAGAAACAAACGTCTGTGGCGCTATCTACATGTGAAGCGGAGTACGTATCTGCTAGCAGTTGCTGCTCTCAGATCCTATGGATACAGCAACAGATGCGCGACTACGGTTTGCAGTTTCTTAACACACCTCTTTTTGTTGATAATGAGGCCGCAATAAATATAACAAAGAATCCGGTACATCACGCTAAAACTAAACACATAGAAATTCGTCATCACTTTATTCGTGATTGTTTTGAGAAAAAGTTGATACGAATTGAGAAAATCCACACTGACGAACAGAAAGCTGATTTACATACCAAAGCTTTTGATAAAAATCGGTTTAAATACTTGTTAAAACTGAACGGTATGAAGCTTCTTTCGGTGTCGGATGGAATTGTGGGCGTTGATGAGAGTACTGTTACGGATGAAGATGAGAAACAATCTGCAATGGTTTGTCGATTTTTTACTTGTTTTGGTATTTAGGGGGAGTAGATAGATGTATATAGTTTATTTTTCAGAAAATACAAAAAGAGTAAAAAATGCAAAAATACAAAAACATGATAAAATTTGAAAAAGAGCTTGTGTAAAAAGGGAAAATGATAGTACATCGGCTAGACATTTACAGTATGCTAAAGATTTGTAAAGTTTAAATGAATTAAACAGTCTCACTGATGATGTGTTGATAGGTTTTCACACATTTAGTAGATTTATTCGGGATATAAACCTAAAATTTTAAACTTGTGAAATTCGTGGGGAACACCACTTGGATATATAGGTAACCCCTGAAATCTCGTTTGAAAGGTCTCATATTCTGATATACAGGTTTTTATTCTCAATGATGTCTGGGGTATTATTCCGGGACTTCTGCTGAATGGAAGTTCTGACCTAGTCCTTGGATAATACTTTCTGCATATGCTTGAAACATAGCATAAACCCCCAGCATGCCGATGAAACAATAAAATTGATAGTCGATGCTGTTGTAGCTAAAAGATCCTCTAAAGGGGACATACCGTAAAGTCGAAGCTGATATCTCTCTGCGTATACGGAAGTATCGACCTGAGATCCCTCGGCCCTCGCATTACCTAATTTATGTACATATATCATTGTAGTATACTCACCTGTAAGACTGAATATTGGGATTCTGGATACGGGAGTATATTCAAGAGGTGGGACACATGAATGAGCTAAATTCATAAGACATCTAATTCGTATCCTGAGTAAATTGAAATTTGTGTGGGAATTTAAGATGGATCAGTATATCGACAATCGAGGTGAATTGTTTAAGTCTGAGTATGAAATGAAGCTTAACGGTACTTGTAATTTGTCTGATAGCTGATATGATTCCCTGACACGTTCACCATTTCTTAGTTTAGAACACTTTATAAAATCCAAAAAGATTTTATTTCTGCTTTATTTTTTGACAAACCAAAGTGGAGAGTTGATTGTTGGATTCTCAGATGTTTGAAGCAGATGCAGGAGATTCTGGACTGAAGAATGAGGAGAGCTTACTTTGATAGAGTTTGATTTATTGAAAAGTAAAAAACAAGTTCATTAACTTGATACTTGTTATTTTCAGAAAATGTGTAAATTGTTATTTTCAAAATCAGTTTGATTCGTCAAATGATCTACCAAGGTCATTAAATTGAACTTGGTAGATTAATTGAGTAATCAGGGTCATTAACTTGGACCTGAATACTTGAGTGGATTTCTAAAGCTGATAAGTTTGTGATTTATTGTTGAAAAGATAATTTGAGAAACAGGTTTTGGACTTCATTATTTCCACTGAAGCTAAATGTTAAAGCTTGAACCAGATAAAGACCTCAGATTCTAGCATATTGAGAGGGGGAGTCTGTGAAAGGGGGAGTCTGGATCAACGGTCAAAGGGAATGCTGAAAATGAAGCTAGGACAAGATTCTGAATCTGTGAAGATAGAGTGCTTATGATGAAAAGACAGAGATGGAGAAAAGACTAAGACTGAAGACTCGGAGCTGAAGACTTCGTCAACATCCAAGGGGGAGTCTGTTGGTGCACTGAATGTCTGTTGACTACGTCTACATCATGTCTTAGGTCAATATAGGTCAACATAGGGTCTTGAAAGTCAAATTAAGTCTTATTGTTGGGTTTTCGTTTATATGTACATAGGTTAGGTTAGTAATTTCGCTTTTATGTACATGTTAGTGAGGTTTCGCTCATGTGGTCACCTGATGGTTTCGCTCATAGGGTTATCAAAGAGGTTTCGCTTATTAGTCATGTCATATAAGCGAAACCACATAGGCTATATATAGGCAGTTGGAGCGAACCTGATCATTCATTCATGTCATTGGAGCGGAACCATCTCATTGCTTGTGTAATAGAACTCTGTCAAAATTGATTCAGAAAGCAATAAAAGAGAAGGAATTGAATAGGAAAAGCTGTGTAACTTCATTTACGTTGATTCCGCCTTCGTATGTGAAGATGAACGTCCTTGACTGACTTTTCAGGGTCACAAAACGGTCCAACAATAGTAATTTCCTTGTTTTAATTGTATTATGTGGAGAAGTGTTGTTAATTGCTAAAATCGATGTGTGTTAATCGCTATCTAATCGACTTACGAATGTGAATTATAGGAAGTAACAATGCGATAAAGTTAACTAATCAATAATCAAGCTATGCTACTCGACATCGAATCATGATACGAACCGCAACTCGACTTAATCTGGTTATTATACGTGTGTGTGTGCCTTATGTGTTACTTGTGCGTGTTATATATATATATATATATATATATATATATATATATATATATGTTGTGGAAAATCAATCGAACTCAATCGAAACTCGAAACGTAATCGAACTCGAATTCGAATCGAAAATCGAACTATGATAATTAGTGGTTAGGACTGAAAGTAATTTGACTAGGAAACCCTATCGTGACAATCCGCGCGCAATCGAAATCGAAACATCAAAAATCATCGCGTCAAACAATCGAACCAAGTGCCATCCGGCCGGATAGCCATCCGACCGGATAGCCATGACGCCACAGGTCAGGTGTCATTCGACCAGGATGTCATCCGACCGGATCGTCATCCGGGCGGTACGCCATCCGATCGGATAATTTCCTTTTTTGGAATCCTATAAATACCCCTGTCATTGTCATTTTTTCCATTTTTGGAAGTCCTTGTCCGAACTGTTCGTGCTCCTCACCTTTTCTTCGATTTCTCTCAATCCAGGTAAGATCTCGCCCTAAATCTTGTACGTTCTTGATCTACACGCACTCCTACACCTTTCTATCTTTTAAATCTTAACTTTTAACCGTGAAATCACTAGATTTCGGGTGTTCTAGGGTGACGTCATCATGTGTTCTTCAAGAACTTCATGTTTTGACTTCAATCCACCAAGAACAACCGAGATCTAACCGATTTCCACGCAAATATACAAAGATCTTGTAAAGATCTCGACACAAGAATGGTGAAAAAGGATTGAAAGATGGTCTCTAACTTTCTTTCAACTCTTTTACACTCATTACACTCAAAACCGATAGAATCGGACCTGGTTCTAGTCTTCTACTCTATCGTAGTGTCGTACTAGCTCAAGATCCGGATTCTACCCACGAGACTACCGATTTCGGGTTAGTAAAAAACAACCGTCTCAAGCCGGTAACCGGCCGGACTAGGGTGATTCCTGGTCGGGTTGGTCATCTGGGTCGAACTAGGGGTTCTGTTGGCTAACACGTTGTCAAAGTGTCTCGACATAATGACAAACCATCAAAACGACCAAGTGAAGGACGAACGGAACAACTGTAACGGATTGTTATCCGACCGGATTGCTGTCCGATCGGATAGGTTATCCGAACGGATCACACTTGGGTCCCACCCTTAAAACAATCTTAGCTGAAGTTTGAGTATCGAACGAATTGCAATCCGATCGGACGACCATCTGACTGGATTACTCTTCGGATCATGTGTGACAACCCTCGAATTTACATGTAACTTACAGTTTATTAATAATAATTAATGTGCTTGACGACTGTGTGGAATTACTTAACTGCTTTCTGATATCTGTGTTATGCTTACACGTATTTGTTAATATACTAATAGTGTACAGATAGGTCACTAAATAGTCCGTTATATTTTCCTAAGTGTTAGAAAGTAAAAACGTTACAAAAATATACATATAGGACGCTTTGCGGATTAATTAAGCAGTTTAACGGAACAGTATCGAACCGAACAACCGGACTATACCCGAAACATAAAAATATTGCCAAACCCATTGTTTTTACTTTTCTGAGCTAGTTAGTGTCCCCGAACACCCTAACGCACTTTATATTATAACAACACACCCTAACCACTAACTAAACAATTTAAATCCAACTAAATGGTAACCATTACCATCACAACCCAACTAGACTAAAACCCCTCCCATAAATCGGTTATGGGGTGTTCCCCCCACTCTTAGATTTTTGAATTATTATAATGGATTATGTTGGGGGATTTAGGGACACTTTGCACAAAGGTTAAAGGGGTAGTGGTGGGTTATAAGGAGGCACATGGATTATCATATTCATTTCAACACACTACTTCAAACAAACATCTTCTCCTCCTTCTTTCTTTGTTCAGCCGATCCCATACCATCATCATCAACAATTTTTTTTTTATCATCTCCTACCATTTAAAGAGCTCTCAAAGGTGTAGCAAGGTGATTAACGAAGCTCGGTGCGTTCGGAAGTTGAAGGACCACTCTCATCTTCTTTTATCCACCACTTTTACGCTCTTGAACTCCCCTAGCCTTGTGCTAGTAGTAAGTGTTCTAAATCACTATCTTGTTCTTGATTTTAGTGGTTAATAGATGTTTGTATGATGAAATATGAAGAACACACAAGAACATGACATAAAGTCTTGAACATAAGTGTTTAATGATGGATAAAGAATAGATATGTGTGTAAATCTTATAAATCCTGCATAGTTGTGATTATCTGATGATTTGTTAGTTAATATTGATGTATGATATTGTTGTGGTCACTAAACTTGTTAAAGGAATCGATCGAACACGATTTAGAAGGTTAAACACACAAGAATCAGAATCTGTCCAACTTTTACAGCCCACTTCTGTTGGCTGTAAACAGGTCTTAACCTCAACGAAAAATCGATATTTTGAATCTAAAATATGTTATTATGAAATACGGTTCTAATGGCACCGAAATCGTAATTTTTGGACTCCGTTTACTATTTTTAAAGTGTTAATTTGTAACAGCTACTTAAGCTGAATTTTGATAGCAATAAATGGGTGTCGTACTTTCAGTCATAACCTGAGTTTTGTGATAAATCGGACCATGAAAATTTTACTGTAGATGATAACTGAAGTATTTGTAATTACCCCACTGGAATTTCGCAAATCGGACTTACGATGAATTTTTAATAAATTGTTTCGTGGACTGTGGTCAGAAATACATAAATCTGAGTTCAGTCCCGAATATGAATTTTTATAAAATATTGGTGATGAACCGGACCCCGATATTTTTACACAATAAAATATGGAACGTTTAAGACATTCTGTAAAAATTTGGGAATTTTTGGAACATGTTAACTATTTTATTAAAATCCCCGAAAACAGCCCAGTTTCGAGTATAAAAGCTGAAACGACATAAGTAGTGATTTGCGTGTCTAAATGTCGAGTATGCTATCTGTGAATGATTGGACATGTTATATATGTTATGTGCATTATCGTATGTTTGATTTTGAGTGGGGAATGGACGGGAAACTTAGATGGGCGTAAACCGTTACAGTGATGCATGTTGTGTGATAGATACATGTAGGAACTTTGTGTTCTATTTGAAAGCCACTAAATGACTAACTGGTAAATCATACTAGGACGTGATTGGCCGACCTTGACTGTTAGCTATATTGAGAATCTAACCGAGCAAACCGAGGTGAGTTCACACACTTTCTAAGGCATGGGATTCCCGGTGGTTTGGGAATGGGTTAAAGAATTAAAACTAAATCTACATATCCTCCTTGGGTAGGATATGTACGGCCATCCTCCATAGAGCGGATGCCATTATTAATCCTACGAATTCTCCTGGTGCAGAATACGTACGTTCGTCCTCCTGGTGCAGGACAACAACCTTAAAACTAGCTAGACAAAACTCTATCATGAAGTCCCTCAATTTATATCGACTTAATCGCCGAGGCCAATGGCGAGCGGGTCATTAGTTAATAGCGCTATTAGGTTTAACAAACCTCACACCGTGCCAGTCGGACGGGCGTGTACTAATGGACTATGGCAGACTGTCAGTGATGATAGACACTGATATAGGGCACAACTTATTTGCGTAGCAGTCGATATCATTCCGTCTAGTAGTTCAAACGGGGAAAACCCCCACTGATCATGGTTATGGATTGGGTAAAGAAAAAGAGAAATGGTTAAACATACTTTCAACTACGGGGTAACCCCCACGGCAAATAAGCCAACGAAAGTCAAACCACGTTTTCAGAAACAACTTAAAACTAAACAACCAAACGTGAACTCACTCAACTTTGTTGTTGACTCGTTGTTACATGCCTTACAGGTCGCTAAATGCTTGGAGCTTGCACTTGAAGGAGTCGTTGTGGTGTACGGACGGTTATGTTCCGTGCTTAATGTTTAAATCCTTATGAACTTACTAAACTAGCGTTTTGAAACTTTAACTTATGAACTATGGACTTATGCTTTTGAACTCACGTTTATGCTTCCGCTGTTTAAACCAAACAAGGTTAACTAGCTTTGGTCACCAATCGTATTATGTTTGGTTTTATTTACTTAATTGTGTTGTTCAATATGATTGGTGGCTCGATCCTGGTCATGTCACGCCTCCAAGCGGTGATACTCCGCATGGTGGATTTTGGGGGTGTGACATCATGAGATACTAAGACTTTAAAGACTTAAACTATTTTCAACATGTTCAATAAAAAGGTTGCCATCTGATCGGATTGCCATCCGATCGAATGACGCTTCTATTGTGAACTTGCCTTCAGTAAGTAACCTCATCACTAAGTCGTCGTCCAATCGGACCACTGTCCAACTGGATGACCATCCGAACGGATTGTCATCCGCACGACCAGCCATCCAATCGACCGACTTGATGGATAGAGATACTTCTGTGTTTTCAAAATACTATAACGAAAACTTCAAAAGTCAAGCCATCATACACAAACACATACTTCTTATTGGAAGAAACAATCCACTCGAATCATCATCCGACCGGATTGTTATCCGCACGGATTACCATCCGATCGGATTACCATCCGATCGAACCACTATCCGACCCTTTCACACTTTGTGACGTTTTACGCATCACTTATCGTTATGCTATCGAATCTATTCAGGCTAACCTTACTCGCTAAGCGCTCCCTTCAATCCATTAATCGCTGTGAGTATACTCGATCCCTTTTTGCTTTAAGCACTTTTGGGTGTTACATACGTTACGAATATTCTAACTACAACAATCACACTACTCAATACTATTTGAACGCTAACCGTTAATGCATGTTATACGTGGCTTATGAATGCTTGTTTGTTATGTTTACACATGGAATGCTGTCTACCTGCCTTAGCAACGATAGTACTATAGTTTGGACTCAACACCCGTTCACACGGGGGTTGTTAAGGATCATTACTTGCATAGATTACGGTGGTAATCATGTATTGCGAACTGCCTCAGGCAGTTAACCCGCAGTCATTGGTATCGATGGATCTATGTCGATAACTAACGTGCTTCATTTCACTATGTGTACGTGCTGGTTATGCGTAAACGAATTCTAACTCTATATGTTATTATCAAACTTGTATGTTCACCTTTACATTTTATGTATTGACATTATTTTAACGTATGTGACAGGTGCTTAGGACGCATACTTGGTAGGAATTTGAAGCTAGAATAAAGCTTTAGAGCCCAACAAATAGTTGTCTGTAGTGGTCAAACTAAGGGTCTCTAGAAGCAGATAAACAATTGCTGTCTATTTAAATCTGAGTTGTCGGAACAGAATATTTGCCTGGATTTTATCTGTAATAATTTGTTTACTGTTTGAGACATGGTATGGGACATGCTAATTTAAATTGAATGGTAATGATAGTTGTTATGGAAACTTCTGGACAATCTGTTTCGCTCAGTGCCATGCCCCGATGATTCCGCCATCGGTTGGGGTGTGACATGATCAGTGAGTGAGAATGGGAACAAACGAAGATGAATGGCCTATGCAGAATCTTGCAAAATCTTGGTAGTACAGATACGTCTCTACACACGGGGCCGTGCCCGCCGGACACGGGGCCGTGGGGAGCCCTCTGCTGACACATGCATTTAATGAAGGAAGAGAAAAGGATGGCATGGAGGCGTGCCCACCGGACACGGGGCCGTGACCAGGCTTCTGTGCAGACTATAAATAGGGGTGCTTGGCTCACTTCAAAGGCATCCCTTGGCAAACCACCACTCTCCCACTTCACCACCACTCCACCACTCCACCACCACTACAACACTCACATCCACCACCACCATCCATCATCCACCTTAGAGTGTGTGTAATAGTCTCGGGATCTAAGATTTATAGTAAGAGTTCTTACCAATCAAAGGTCATGTTTGGTTAAGCCTCCTACATCACTTTGTGAAGACAAGTCTTTAGTATATTACTTTTGATTTTTAATCTTTTCGCACTTTTTATTTGGTTTTGTATTAATGACTTTAATAACTAGTTTCTTATATTGAAGGTGAAACTTCTTTATCATTTGTCTGTGGTGTCTTGGCATTACTTTACTATCTATATAAAGTAAAAGATTTACACCATTCATATCTCTACGGTCTATATAGAGATATGTTGGCTACCTGGTCGGGGGTTAAGGGAATGGTTTAGTAAGGTTCTTGCCTTGTTCAGTGTATAGATCCTGCAAGGACCTGGGTCAAGCTTACTAGGACCTCCTTCAATACCCATTGGTGGCGGGGGTGTGAATAGCTTGATCCCCTCATATGTAAACTACTATTAATACATTAAACTGACTACTTGGGATTGTATCCCTGCTGACTCAAACCACTTAGCCGAGGGTAACGTCACCTTCATAAGAGGGGCCTACCACTTTTTGCATTAATAACTTAATTAATTATCTTTCAATATTCAGACCCTTTGGGATTGTATCCTTGCTGACTCAAACCACTAGGTTGAGGGTAACGTCACCTTCAAAAGAGGGGCCTACTACTATAACTAAGATAATCTCTTAAAAAGTGCAAAAGTGCGAAAATCATCAAAGGATACATTAAAGGCGAGTCGGATCCAATTAATTCATCTTGTCTATCTATTTTTATTTTATTTTTATTTCTGCATTTTTAGTTTTTATTTTCATGTTTTAAAACATTTTCTCAAAAAATTTAGATTGATTAGACGTTGAGGATAAACCGATACTAAAAGCTCTTGTGTCCTTGGACGACCTCGGTATCTTACCAACGCTATACTACGCTCACGATGGGTGCACTTGCCCATGTGTGTATTTAGTGTTAGTAGAATATCGTGTTTTATAAATTTAAAACTTGAGTAATGCGTAAAATGGGCTTAAAATATCAATAAAATCATCTCACACCTAACGCACACCAGGATATGCTGCCGAGGGGTCGGGCATGTCACGTTTATTCATTCTTTTTGTATTTATTTTGGTTTTGGCTGCTTATTTGCTCATTTTGTTCTTTTAAGCTCGTTTGGTCCTGTAAATTCAAAAGGAAGAACGAAACACGCTTTTTCCAACATTAGTATAAAAAGGGGTTAGTTTTATGCCTCATTTGATCAGTTTTCTTCTGTTTTCATTTTGGCTATGTAGCAGGATTTTTGCAATGTATTTGATCCTGAGGCCATTTAGATGTTTTTGTTGTAGGTCATTTGGGGCATTTTCTTTTGCCAGACCACATTCCCAACCAGCCAACTTCCCCATATACGTTTCCATATGCCTCATTGCAAAAATCCACAGTCGATCATGTTAGACTCTGTCCTCCAATCCATCTTTTGTCTGACAATAGGTGCCGTCTTCATGATCTTAGTCATTGGGTGTTTTTGAATAAGCAAGTAGTTTGCAAAAGCATCTTGCTGTAGTTTCATATTTTTGCATATATTAGTATGGCGTTTTGTCAACATAGTTTCTACATACAAAGTTTTTAAGATATTTACCAACTTTTCCACCCATCCATCATATTTTTTCTTGATGTTGAGTGTATCCCCTCCAGCGTCGTTATCCAATACATTAACTCTGCTGTGTTTTAGATTGAAGCAGACATCATATAAATGTTTTTGCCATATTATTGGCACGAAGACCAGATCATATTCATGCTCTCATAAATCACCATAGAAACTGCACATTTATTGATAAAATTAAAACCTAAAAAACATCATAAAACTAGCATAATGTAAATCGAAGTTAACTCACTCTTTTTTTGCCTCTGGATTTCGTTTGAACTTTAGACGCCATAATATTGTAGTTTCGCGTTTTCTAGGGTTTTCGCGTTTTTCGTTGGAATTGGGGAGGTTTCTCTAGGAAGTATATATGTTTCGGTCCCATTTTGATGGGTTTTGTAGATGCACATTTACCTTTTTGCCCTTAATGAAGCGCGTCCATGTTCGAAAGTTGATGTTGTTTATGAAAACGCCACCGTGCCAATCTAATCCATAGATTGTTTTTATCTAACGGATGATGGGTGTTCTCACCGTTTTCACATTTATAAGTGTTTTATCTAAACCTAAGTGTTTCATATTTAGGTTTAGCCTTTAGGGTTTAGCTTTTAGGGTTTATAGTTTAGATTTGACGGTTTAGCTTAGGTTTTAGCCTTATTTTTTAGCTTTAGGGTTTAGAGTTTGGGAGTTAGGATTTAGGGTTTAGGGTTAAGAGATCTTAGTTATGGTTCGACGAGCCGGTTCCAACGCCGCTGGAATGAGTCCAATCTGAGTTCGTTTGAGTCGGTTCCCCACTGTTCCCCACTTTTTTAGTGTTCCCCAATGAACCCCTCTCTCTCTCTCTATATATATATATATATATATATATATATATATATATATATATAGGGGTTGGGTAGAAAGTGGGTTTTTCCTAGAAAGTATAGGAAGCAATAAGAACGTGACACGTGGCATGGAGGGATTTTAACTAAAAGGGCACTTGTGTAATTTGACATTTTATTTTATTTTTGGAATTTTATCTCTCATTAACTAACAATGCCTATAATTATGGAAACTGTTTCTCCAAGATTCTTTGTATTTCGCAACCTTCTCCTTCTTCGTCTTCGTCATCATCAAACACTTCTCCATCTCCACCATCTCCGAGTTCATCATCACCATTCAAATACTGTTCGTATCATCTCCGTTTTCTTGACGATGTGTTTTAACAGCAAGCAAATTAATACAGTTGTGTTTTAGCAGCAAGCAGATTCATACAATTGTGTTTTAGCATTCAGATTCATACAGTTGTGTTTTAACAGCAAGCAGATTCATACAGTTGTGTTTTAGCATTCGGATTCATACAGTTGTGTTTTAACAGAAAGCAGATTCATACAGTTGTGTTTTAACAGCAAGCAGATTCATACAGTTGTGTTTTAGCATTCAGATTCATACAGTTGTGTTTTACCAGCAAGCAGATTCATACAGTTGTGTTTTAGCATTCAGATTCATACAGTTGTGTTTTAACAGTAAGCAGATTCATACGCTGTGTTTTACCATCCATGCTGGTAATGCTAGAGGATTTATTGACGCTGTGTTTTAACAGCAAGCATATTAGCAAGCAGATTAATACGATATGTTTTCTTGATGTGTTTCTTCATGAATGAGAGAGAGAGAGAGAGAAAGGGAGAGAGAGAGAGAAAATCGCATGAAATGTGGGATGGTTATGGAATGACAATTATTTCCATATTTAAAACAATCTAAATGACATATCTACCCCTGATTAATTAAATAATCCTATTTTTAAGAAACACATATTACCAAAATGCCACCAAGATGATCTCAACCATTAAACACACCCATTGGATGGCCCAGATCGCTTCTTAGACTTTCTAGGAAAAACACGCTTTCCGTAGGATCCTCACTCTATATATATATATATATATATATATATGATTTTACAAGGTTCGTTTTATAAAATTTTGAATATACCATTACGATTCAGTAAAAGATCTAGATTTTTTTTGTTCTTTATCGAACCGAACAAATCCCGACTAAGCAACATCAGTACTAGTACCACATTCACTTTTATAGTTTTCCCTACGTGACAATATAAAGTTCGTTGAACACGAAGTTGTATTTGCAATATAACACTTTTTTGTATTGTAAGTTTTATCGAGTATGGTACCGTACCGATATCGTGATGAACCAAACCGATACCGACAAAAAAAAAATTGGAACTGATATTGGTATTTGTTTTTATTGTTATTGATCGATGTAAAGCACGTGTCGATTGATATACCGAGTGTCATTATTGTACTCGTACTATAATGAAACAAACTGATACATACCGAAAACCCGACGTGAAGCGCGAACAAATACCACTAGTCATCTATAATATTAAAGAAAAGAAGATTAATAGTGTTGTACAACATCTAATGCATTATTCACAAGTTCATCAATTTTTTTGTCCTTTATTCTATTTCGTCATTTAGTGTAAACTTTTTCATTTGCAACACATGTAGTTTAACTATTGTTTTTTTCTTTTACTTTAACCAAATTATTTTTCAATTCCTAAATAGTTTTTAACGAACACGTTAATACCGTTTTAGACATATTTTTTTATTTTTCTTTGCTATAACGAGTGTGATAAAAGTTTTTTTAGTTTAATATTTTTAACGAACACGACGACACTCTTTTGAACATAAATTTTAACTTAATTTTTTTTTGCTGTAACGAGCACTTCAAAACCTACTAAGTTTCTATCGTTTTCTTTTTCATTTACCTTAATTTTACCTTTGTTATTTACTATAACATTGTTTATTTTGATGTTCCAGAGCACGATAAGGCTAGTTAAAACTTAGGGGCTGTTTGGCTGAGCTTTTCAAAACAGCTTATTTGCTTATTTGCTTTTCTGAAAAGCAAATAAGTCAATAAACTCTTTTGAAAAGCTTTAAAATAGAGCTTTTCAAAACAACTTATTGACGACTTATTTGCTTTTCAAAAAGCAAATAAGCTCTTTTGAAAAGCTCAGCCAAACAGCCCCTTAAGCATTCCCATCCAGTCCATCATATGTAGTGTGTGGGTTTTTTAAAATGTAAAGAGTATAAAAAGTGGTTGTGAGTGGAGGAGAGAAAAAATATTACTGTTCATATGTATATTTGGGGGGACACTGTTCACCCACTATAATTTTTTAATATATATTGAAAGTGGTTGTGAGTGAAAGAGAGAAAAATGTAATATATATTGAAAAGAAGAGAGAAAAAGTATTTGTTTTTAGTGGAAATATATTGATATAAGAGCATCCACAATAAGGCATTATTTTGGTGTTTTTAGGGAGAGAGAAAGTGATGTGGAGGAGAGAGGGTGTAGAGATGTTTGTGGTGAAGAATGAGAAAAAATGGAGAGAGAAAAGTTATGTGAGTGTAGAGAGGAGAGATGAGAGAGAAGAGAGGAGAGAGAGAAGAAATGTGTTTGTGAGAGGGGCAAGTGAGAGAAAGATGGGGATTGGTTGGGCATAGGGCTGTCCAAACTGCTCGACGATCGACGATCGCTCGACGATCGCTCGAAAAATGCTCGAAAAATGCTCGTTCGATTCCCGCTCAGTTTGTAAATGAGCCGCTCGGATCGGTTCGATTCAAATTCAATCCAAGCATGAGCATAGGTCCGCTCGCTCATCGATCGATCGGTTTCGCTCGAATTATTTTTATTAAATAATTAATATATGTATTTAATTAATATAAGCATAAGTATCCAAAAAAATAGTAAGCCCAATCATTCTTTAGTCCTTAAAAATATTCTTGGCCCATTAACCTAAAATAGATAGTAAGCCCAATTGTTCGTTTACACTTTACACGTGCATCACAACTCTGAACTCTCCATAGTCCATACATTCACTTTTGAAAAAATAGGGTTTCTTTAGATCGTCAATATCACAGTGCCGCTCAGCCTCACAGCCTCACAGCCTCACTTTAGACCGTATTACATCTGTCTCGGGCGACTCGATCGTTATCCACTGCCCTAAATTATGTAAGTGTTGATTGATCTGTTTCGATATGCATTATTCTATTTTGATTGTGTGTGTTTGTTTGTGATTGTAGCACCTTGATTCTCCTGATAATAATCCGGATCTTCCTTGGGAGTTTAGTGATTCTAACAAACCTAAGGTCAGTTCACTCAGTTGTTAGTTTTTTTTTTTTTTTTTGATATTAAATGTTGTTAGTTGTGATTTGATGTTGTTATTGTTGTATGGATTTTCTGACTTGTAATGTTTTATAACTATGTTAATTTTGGAATTAGTTTTGAATTGAAATTGAGTATGCTAATATTAACTGAATAAAAAAAAATTAAGAAGTGTCAGTTGATAAATCTATTGTGTAGACACCCAACGGTTACTCAACTGCCTGTTGTGCAATGCCCCCTTTGAATGAAATTATGCTTTTTTCAATTGTTAAAGTCCTCACACTTTACCAATTTTTGATTCCATTACTACTTTACTCAACAGTTGATAATCTGTTTCTGTTTCTGTTTATAAGCTGGCAAAGGGGTCGTTTGGAAATAACTAAATCTGTTTATAATCTGTTTCAATATCTGTATGTTTCAAGCTTGTTGAATGATGAAACCTGTTTAATAAGCTGTTTAATCTGTTTCTGTTTCTGTTTAATAAGCTGTTTAATTTGTTTCTGTTCAATAAGCTGTTTAATCTGTTTCTGTTTCTGTTTATAAGCTGTTTAATCTGTTTCTGTTTTGGTAGGATGTCTTCTTGTAAAGAATCAAACGAGAATCCGGCTGCTCATGTTGACTTGACTGATGGAGAGGACGACCCAATAAATGATGAATCGGGTGTTGCCGATATGGATGATACAGCGACCGGAGGTGCTGGTTCAAAAAAGAGAAAAAATTATTCGGAAGAACATGAGTATACCGATGTATGTGCATGGAGATTGGAGATGACCAAGCTTTAAGAAGATGTTCATGGCTTTTGAGCTAGATTTCAATTTGTGTTTCGCACTATATTTTATGCTTTGGATTCGATATTGTTAAGAACATTTTTAGGATCTTGATTTCAATTATGTATTGCTTTTGATTTAGTTTAATGCAGCCTAGAAAGGTTGGACATGTTTTACTTATGTATTTCAATTATGTATTGCTTTTGATTCAGTTTTTGTTGTTGATGCACATTTGTTAATTTAGGTGTTGAGATAAACCGAGCGAAACCGATCGAAATCGATCCGATTGATTTAAATTCGAACCGATCTCGAGCACCACTTTTATGCTCGGTTTTATAAATTCGAACCGAACCGATCCGATCGGTTGTAATTCGAACCGATCTCGAGCAGACCCTCGCTCGGATCGGATCGGTTCGTGAACACCCCTAGTTGGGCAAGTGCCACCTTGGCATTAGAAAAAATATGAAAAAACATCCTTATTGGGGATGCTCTAAGAGTTAGTGAAATGTATGTATATTTTTAGTGGATTGGATGTGAATGCTCTAAAGGCAAACCCTGCATAAACCCTACTCTGAAACCACCCCCTCCCTCATACATCCGACGATGAAACCACAATCCGCCGGAGATTCCATGGAAGACTCCACCGACGCCGCAATCTCCTTCACCGGCGACTCCGACATCTGCCAGCAACTCCTCCACCGTTACGGTAACTCCGCCGCACCTCAACACCGCCACCTCTGCGCCACCGCTGCCGCCACCCGATCCATCATCCAATCCGAGTCACTTCCTCTCTCTCCTCTCTCTTACTTCGCCGCCACCATTGACGCTCTCTCTCATACTACTAATGACGTTGACGCAGTGTCTGCGCTATCGTCGTTTTTGGCGATTGTGTTGCCTCTGGTTCCTGAGAAGTGTATTGCGACGTCTAAGGCGGTTGAAGCTGCAGAGATTGTGGTTCGGATGGTTGAGAGTCAGTGTGAGGGATTGCCGGTTTCGACTGTTAGGGCTTTGGTTAAGTGTTTGGGGATTTTGATGGAGTTTTGTGGTTTGGATGATTGGGAGTCGGTTAAGTTAGGGTTTCAGATGCTTATGAAGTATTCTGTTGATAAGCGTCCAAAGGTATGCTGTGTTTCTGTCCTATCTAGCTTTGTTATGTTAATTTGTGATAATGCTGTGTTAGGGCTTTTGTTAATGGTGGTTGTAGTAGATTTCTTATCCCTTTTCTATAAATGAGAGAATGAACTTATCATTAGTCGAATATGTATGCTCTAGTGGCACTCTACCACGCTGGAATTCGGTTGGTAGTAGTTTAGGTTGTTATGGACTACCGACACTCACTATGGCAAGCAAAAGAGGTATGCTCAATGCTAGAAAATATACTGACACATGTTTTACATTGATTGAATACCATAAAAACGAATATCGATACAAGTTCCAACAATGGAAATCGCTATAGCTTACGAAACTGGATAAATACTCTGTTATGAATACAACTCCGTTTTCAACAAATATTATGCTGGAATGTTGGGGAAAAAAATAAACCACACTTGCATATTCATTTTTTTTTAAAGTAAACTAATGGAAGTTATTTGAGAAAAAATCAAATTAAATGAAAATTAAACGGGTTAAAGGTATCTTTTAAATTACAAGGTGTGGAATTGAAACTTTAAAAAAGATAGAAATAAAGTGTTGTACAATTGTTTTTACTGTTCATAGTCCATCAAGTTTATTTGAGGAAAAAAAACTAAATGGGTTAAAGGTATCTTTTAAATTACATGGTGTGGAATTGAAACTTAAAAAAAGAGAGAACTAGAGTGTTCAAATTTTTTTACTGTTCATAGTCCATCAAGTTTAATATTTAATAATAAGTATAGTAACAGTAATAGTTAATATGCTTAATGTATTATTATGTGTGATGTTCGTTAATATGCATAATTTGCAAATAAATATCATGTACATGGTGTTTGATGCACAGGAATCAGAAAAGTATTTCTGATTCGAAGTCTTGATTACTCATGCTCAATACCGAAAAAAAGCGGATAGTAGGTTAATGGATATTCTTTCAGATGTCACGGTGTTTGATGCACAGGAATCAGAAAAGTATTTCTGATTCGAAGTCTTGATTACTCATGCTCAATACCGAGAAAAAGCAGATAGTAGGTTAATGGATATTCTTTTCAGATGTCATTGTGATTTGCTGCATTTCCGTACATGTTGCAGGTCAGAAAATGTGCTCAAGATTGTGTTGTAAAGCTCTTCAAGTCTTTTAAATCTCCTCTTGTCAAAAAAAGTGCAAGCAAGTTGGTGTTAACCTCATTAAAAACATACATATCGTTGGCAGTTAAAACAGTTGCGTCGGGATCTGTAGATGGATGTAAAGACGAGACCATATCGAAAGGTGAACATTTGGAGGTTCTTCATATGTTAAACCTGTTGAAATTTCTGGTCCCTTGTTTGCCAAGCAAAGTCATATCAAAAGCTGTTATAGAATTACAAACGGTTATAAGTCCCAGGTTCTCAGCATTAACGAGGCATGTTTTTGATGTTATCGACGAGATACTTAGATTCTTGGAAGCTGGATCTACAATTCCCGATACTGAAAAGATTGTCATGACACTTTCAACGTATATATCTAGGAAACAGAATCCAGTGGATACTATTTTTTCTGCAGCAGCCTTACTTGATGCTTTTCTTACCAAATTTCAAATCGGCCATCCAACCAAATGGAACGATCATTATTCATTAATCATTGGGTCTATAGCAGGTAGATATACATTCTTTCTCTCTTGTTTGATTAAACTATTGCGTGTTGGAAATATCAGATGTATTTGTGGATAAGATAGTTCTGGTTATTTGCAGTACTTTTATTAACTTTGTGTCTGTACTTTTAGGTCTTCTGACATCTGAGTCAACTGCTACGAAAGCTTCAAATATTTTGAAAGAAATGATTAACCATCATATCGATGTAGAGGTCCTTTTGAGTTCAGAGACGATGCTTGCAGATGAGAATGATGTTGAGTCCAAGGAATCAAGAATGATGAAATCGCTATGTGATGCACTTCTTAAAGTTGTTAGTACACATAAAGGAATTCCGAATGAGCACACTTTGGCTGTCATCTCTGTTTTATTTCTCAAACTTGGTATGTCTAATCCTTACTCATTGTGCTCAAGCAAATTGCAGTTGTTGCTGTCGTGCTTATTGCAAATTTGTGAAAACCGTAATGATCATGGTCATTGTATTGTTTATACACTTACTGTGTCTTTTTGATATGACAGTGCATAATTGCATCGGTTGTATGTATTATTGTTGTTGTTGTCATAAGCACTTTTGATACATATCTCTGGCCTTTTTGCAATTTTAGGGAAGAGTTCTCATATCTACATGAGGTGTGTACTTCTGAAGCTTGCCACTTTCATGACAGCTGCATCTGGAGATACTTCTGATGTAAAACATGTAAGTTTTTATTTGAAGTATTTATCTTCATTTGTAGACACACACATATGTGTATAGGGTTGAGTTCAATGGGGAACACTAAAAAAGTGGGGAACCGACTCAAACGAACTCTGATTGGACTCATTTTAATGGCATTGAAACCAGCTCGTCGAACCCTAACTAGAAACTCTAAATTTTAAACCCTAAAGCTAAACCCGAACCCGAAACCCTAAACCATAAGACAAAAACCTAAGCTAAACCGTAAAATCTAAATTATAAACCCTAAAAGTTAAACCCTAAAGGCTAAAACCTAAAGCTAACCCTAAATCCTAATGATAAACCCTAAAACAAAACCCTTACATAAGCCTCTAAAAGCCAAACCTCACATCCTAAAAGCTAAATCCTAAATATGTATATTATAGGGTTTGGCGAGCCGGTTCCAATGCCGTTGGAATGAGTCCAATCGGAGTTCGTTTGAGTCGGTTCCCCACTTTTATAGTGTTCCCCATTGAACCTCCCTATATATATATATATATAGAGAGAGAGAGAGAGAGAGAGAGAGAGATGGATTTTCAAGCTTTTATAAGTGTTCTGCAATAATGACTGAGATGGAGCAAATAGTTCTTTGTGATGTTATAGGCTTCGAGATTTAATATATTTACAGGCCCGTGTGTATTGTATGGATGTCATTTTATTAACATAATGTTATGTTTGGATATACGATATTACAGCTTCAGGAGTGTATGGGATCTGCTGTAATTGCTATGGGGCCAGAGAAACTGCTTGATGTATTACCTATCTCTCTTGATGCCAATGATCAAACCTGCTCAAATATTTGGTTGATACCTGTTTTGAAGGAGTATGTTGCTGGTTCATCATTGGGATTCTTTATAGAGAATATAGTGCCTCTAGCTGAATCATTTCAAGAGGAATCTCAAAAAGGTACCTTCTCAAACATAGAATAGTTTTGGATTGTTGATTCACATATGCTTTGAAAAAAAGAGTAAAATCCCAAGATTTGTTTTTCCGCATCTAGATCCAAAAGGTTTGAAATCTTGCCATTTTGATTCGGCTCGTTAACTCCATCCATTTTTCTCTGCTAAGTCAGGGGATTTCCGTCTTTTTTGCTAACTTAAAGGGCAATTCGATCTTTTTCACTTCATGTGAAAAGAATGTATACTCCCAAAAAAGACCATCATCATCATCATCATACTCAGTAAATCCCACCAATATGTAGACAGCCTCACCTCTACCCCGTAGGAATAGAGGGTTGCTTCCAGTGAGACCCCCGGCTCGATAGTAGTTTTGCATCAAACCTTGGACATAAGGCACATAATACTCAGCAATCGGGACAAACTGATTAGTGCATGTACCCTTTTGTCTTTCAGCTATCAACGTCACCACATGATGCATGATTAACCGTCCTCAAGTTTTAACGTTATTTTCACGAAATTAGTAAAATAACGTTAAAATTAGTGCACTCCTAAAAAAGACCGAATTGCTCTTTTAAGTTAACAAAAAAAGACGGAAATACCACTGACTTACTGGAGAATAATGGATGGAATTAACGAGTCAGATGAAAATGGCAAGATTTCAAACCTTTTGGATCTAGATGCGGAAAAACAAACCTTTGGACGAAAGTCGCAAAAGGGGTCAAATCTCAGGGACGAAAATGGCATTTTACTTAAAAAAAACTCTTTCCGGCTAAATCAATAAGCCCTTAAAGATTATATTCCAATTTCTAAGTGTTAGTTCCTTATTTCTTGTTTTAAGTTCATGAACTCTATGAAGGTTAATTCAGGGAATATAACTTCAACTTCATTTTGGATTATTTTTTTTTCTTTTTGCCAGTTAAAAAGTCAGTAAATGGAGAAGATCTGCAGGCTTACGCGAGTGGATGTTGGGGATTATTGCCAGCTTTTTGTCGCTATCCAAACGATACACACAAGAAATTTCAATCTTTAACAAGACTGCTTATTCCATGCATCAGAAAGGACGCCTTTATGCTCGAGGATATTGCCATTGCGATGCAGGTAACGTCTCAACTTGATTATGTTGTAACTTTTTCTTTCATCTTGACACGTTTTGTTCACATATGAATGCTTGTTTTGTATATAGCTTCTTGTGAAGCAAAACAGGAGTTTCCTTGGTGCTGAGCAGGGCGCTGATGAGGCTTCCAAATTCCCAAAACCGAATTACTCGAAAAAAGCTGCTACTAAAAACATCAAGGCATTGTCGTCATGTTCAGAGGAGTTGCTCAAGGCTTTCACTAAAGTTTTTTTCAAAGCGTCGAAGAAGAAACGTGTTTTTGTGAAGGTTATAATTGTTTTCTCTTTTCTTTAAGTTCATCACTACACTGTCTTTTTGTTTATTTTTTTTATTTTTCTTTAATATGGTTAATTTAGGAGTTTCTATGAGTGGAGACAGTTTGATAAATGCCCACTTCGGACCTTAGTGTTTTTGTACTTACCCTTATGTGGCGTATAAAATAACTTGTTTGGAAGTCTCAATGAACTGTAAAACTTGTTGCTAAATGTTCTCAAGTATTTTTTTTATTCATCGCTTTGTCACTTCATATTTGCATTTCAAATTCCAGGATGCCATTAAAAGCTTGACACTAATCACCGAGTCTGTGATGATTAAAAAGATCTTCATTTCATCACTTAAAAGATTGCAGCAGAATGTTTCTGCAGACAAAGTAAATGCAAAAAGGTATGTATTATCTTGCATTAATTTTGCTTCTCTTTCAGCATTGCTTAAATCTAATTGTCTAAGAAGTTTTTTTAGCCGATTAGCCGCCCACTAGGGTTTAAACATTTTTTTAAGGGTGATAACTGATGAGTGATGCTTGATGATGTGTCCAGGTGTCTGATCCTTGAGCTAGCATCATCAGTTGTTGGAGCATCTAGCTTGGATTTAATCGATCTTATATACAACTTTATCAAACAGAGTTTGCAGGTGTGCTAATGACTTAGTGTTCTGCAACTTCTAATGTGTTCTTTCATATAATCAAGTATTTCAGGAGTAAAATACCATTTTCGTCTTTGAGGATTGTCCAGTTTTGCGACTTTCGTCCAAAGGTTAGTTTTTTCGCATCTAGTTTCAAAAGGTTTGAAATCTTGCCATTTTCATCTGGCTCGTTAACTCTGTCCATTTTTCTTCGTTAAGTCAGGGGCATTTCCATCTTTTTTGTTAACTTAAAGGGCAATTCGGTCTTTTTCACTTTATGTACAAGCATTTAGCATAATGTACAAGTATTCAAAAGACTGAGGTTCTCTTTAAGTTAACAAAAAGGACTAAAATGCTCCGATTTAACGGAGAAAAATGGACAGAGTTAACGAGCTGGATGAAAATGACAAGATTTCAAACTTTTTGGATCCAGATGCGAAAACACAAACCTTTGGACGAAAGTCGCAAAATGGCCAATCCTCAAAGATGAAAATGACATTTTACTCATATTTCCGTAAAAGTTTTATATTTTTTGTTTTGGTGTAGGAAGAGGACGAGAACATCCAGAGGGAAGCATATGCCACTCTTCACCAAATTTTGGAGGTAAGCAAGCAGCCAACAGTTTTTTTTTCTTTATTTAGTTAAGTGTTACGGATATCTATCTCATTTTTGTTTTTGTTTTAATTGTTAGCAATCTTCTGAGTTCTGCTCTTCAAAGTTTGAGGAACTTACGGATTTACTTCTTGGTTTGAAGTCCCCTGATAATGTTACTTCACTTCGATGGCGGCTTTCGTGCTTCAAGAACTTGATAATTCACTCAGTTGAGGTTGCATTTTGCTTCCTATTAATTTTTTTTTATTTCCTCACTCAGTTGACGTTTTATATACCATGTGACATTTTCTCTAATAGTTTGCTTTACTAATAATATTCTGTAGATAACGTTGGACGGAGAAAACACATATGGTTTTCGTATGCTAAATGAAGTTATTGTGACATTAAAAGATGTAAGTTCTCCCTTCAACTAACTTCTCCCTTCAAATAATCGCTGTGAATACGTCTTCTATATCAATTGTTTTACAGATATAAGCTATATTGGTTTTATTGTAAAAAAAGTATTAGAACATAGGAAAGGAACAATATGTAAAATGACGTAAGTCAATACATGTATACATTCGAGTGTTTTTAATTATTTTGTTTCGTTAATTTTACGTATCTTAGGGCAAGGACGAAAGTAGGAAAGTGGCATATGATATCCTTCTGGGGATAAGCTCTACCTTGCAAAAAACATCATCTACACTTGAGAAAGGCCCTTATTATGAATTCGTCAGCATGGTAATAACTCAATTAAGCTATCTCAAAACATCTGATTATTCTCTTCTATCATCTATGTGGTGTGATAGTTACACAAATTAGTTTAGTCTCATCTTTATTTACCGTTGATTTATACTGTTGGTGATATGCACTTCCATAGATAATGGGCTATCTCTCTGGATCTTCTCCGCACATAAAGAGTGGTGCAGTCTCTGCATTATCTTTAGTGGTCTATAACGACTCAAAGATATGCACTTTGATGCCTGATCTTGTCCCGTCCATCCTTGAGTTACTGCATAGTAAAGCCATTGAAGTTATCAAAGTGAGTTTTTTTCTCTATAGTCACCTTAAACCTTTGCCATGCTTCTAAACTAAAGGCGGAATTGCGACCCGTTTACTAGTGGACGGGTCAATTCAGGTTATGTTAACAGATCAAACAAGAAAGTAAAAAGGTAAGGAACTTAATTTGTTTTATTATTTTTTTGCCAGGCTGTTCTAGGGTTTATAAAGGTGTTAGTTTTGAGTCTTCAAGTGAGTGACTTGCAGAACTTCCTGTCCGACATTCTCAGTGGACTTCTGCCGTGGTCATCTGTTTCTCGGCATCATTTTAAATCAAAAGTATGTTATTTTTATTTAGATTTCATCGCGAAAGATGTCGTTAAGTATTTTTAGTAACTTTAATTTGTTTATAAAGTATGAATTGGATATTTTTAACTTTTAAGACATATATTAGTCTGTAACTCTGTTCTTATTATTGTTTTCGACTTTTCACAATTATAGGTAACGGTCATCCTGGAGATTATGATGCGGAAGTGTGGTTCTGGATCAGTGAAATCGCTAGTACCTGCGAAATACCTGGACTTTGTTAAGGATGTTTTGGAGGTATATAATGACCCAAACGAAAAGGATCAAGTTTTGGGTTGTAATGTCAACTTGTTTAGTAAATATGTCGTGTTCGGGGTGACCTGTTCAACAAGTTTTTTAAGTAAATGTGGGTCATGTTTGGGTGGACATGTTTAACTTTTTTAACTAAACATGTCGACCCGTTAACCCATTCAAAACTACAATAAAAAATACATATATTTTGGGGAATTTGGATTTTAATATCCCACCTAGTGGTGGTTGGCCAATATTGATCCCACTTTCAAATATTGTCACTTACAGTCCCACCTTTTAAATATTTTTCCTCACTGGACCTTTGTTAAAAAAATACTTAACTCCGTTAATTTTTTCCCCGAATTTCAAAGATGTTTTAGGGCTTTTCATCTGAATGATGATACGAGTCTATTGATGTAAAACTTACCTTGAAATGATGCTCCAAATGACAAACACGGTGCTTCAATTCAGATGTATAAACTTCCAAATAACAAAAATCAAGCCGTTTGGAGCACCATTTCGAGGTAAGTCTAACATCAATCGACTTGTGTCCTCGTTCCGATCAAGAGCCCTAAAACATCAGTTTGAAATTCGAAATTCGGAAAAAAACTTAACGGAGGTCTAGTGAGAAAAAAATTATTTAAAAGGTGGGACTGCCAGTGACAATATTTGAAAGTGGGATCAATATTGACGAACCACCTCTAGGCTCTAGGTGGGATTATTAAAATCCAATTTTCCTATGTTTTATAATAATTTCAATCCGCCACCTCATTAACCCCTTACTATAGTTTGCTAACTCATTGATGACCCGTTTCATTCATTTGCAACTTGAATACAACCTGTTTAATCCATTTAGATGAATGAGTCGTGTTCAGATTACATGATTTGAAGTGTGTTTAGGTTATGTCAATGTATTTGACATGAATGTTTGATTATCTGACTTTACACAACCGAAGCATAATTAATTACCGTATGTGTTGATTGTGGTATAATTGTATCTGCAGTAACATGATATGTTATGAGAGCGCATTGTATAATTTCACTTGCAATATCATCTCATTAGATTTTTTAATTTACAGAACCGTCAAGGCAAAACAAATTCCCAGGAAACTGTCACAACTGGAACAGACGCAGGACTTTCTGAAACAACCCCCAACGGGTCTAACTTTATAAGCCACTCATTTCTACGCTAGATTATTTTATCACGGTGCTAATACGAATTACGTTTATTTTTCTTTTCAGTAAGCCAAAGTTTAAACCCAAGGCTGCAGGTAGTTTCACCAAGAAAGAGCATTCAACAGAAACCAGAAAGAGAAAGAGGGATGATAAAAACCGTCCAGATAAGCCTCGTAAATTTTCTTCACGAGGGAATAATACGAGCAAAGACATAAAACGTTCTGGTTTTGTGAAATCAAGTGAGCGCCCATCGCAAGGCGGGTTTAAAAGAAAAAATTCAAGTTTTAAAAATGATAATTCAGGTGGGAAGAGACAGAAATAGTGGACCAAAGGAAGCAAGAAAAATGCATCTGGCTGATTATGCAACCTAATTACCAACCTCTGAGTTGCTTTTTTGCGCTGTTTGGGATGAAGACTACAGACATTAAACGGATCATGTCGCCCATGCCTCATATCTTACCATGTTTACATACATATGGATCAAGAGCGTGTAGCCGAGATATTTTTGATTTGTGCCCATTTATTTGGGAATGGTGTACGTAGCATAGTTCGGAAAGAAAACGGAATTAAATTTATGTGAGTGTAGCATCATTAATCATTCAAGTTCATTAGCCATGTTCTTTTTCTTTTGCCCATATTTTTTACTTGCTGTAACTCGTTTACAATTTAGCTAACATATTTACAACTATAAACTTAATACTACTTGCCAGCTCAATTAGATAAATTACTTACACAAGTCGTCATGAGGTTGCATCTTTTAAAGTGTGACTGAGTTAAAGCTATTGTTTTTTTACCGTCCATAATTAAACAACCCATCTTCAGGTTTATTTATTTACTCTCTATTATTTATTGAGGATGTTTCACTATTCAATTTTTGAGTGTTTTTTATGATTTTATATACAAGTCTTAAAGCTATGTGTACAAGCCTCTATTACATATAAACATTTATGTTTTCTTCCCTTGGACTATTTCTAAAAGTAACAATATTTCCTCAAAGTATTAGTATTTAATAAACCCTTTGCTTTATAAATTTATCTAACTAACATTATCAGTGGTATTGCTTTATAAATTCAAATCTGATTGACTTGCGAGTTAACACGCCGTAACACGCATGCGTTCAATGTTTTTACATCTAATTTTTTGTTCGGTTTGACGGTGCCGTCGCAACGCGCTTCATTTTTTTACATAAGATTTCAAGTATTGATATGTGGGAATTCTTTTCCTTTTTGCGTTTTAGTATAAATTTTGTGGTTTAACGTTTTTACGTCTATTTTTTGATTCGGTATATCAGCCTCGCCGTAACACACGGGTCCAAGTCCAACCACTAGCAGTTTTCAATGGGCAACCCATCACTGTGTTATTTAAAACAATCTCACAAAAGTGCCGTTAATTTTTTTTTGCATATTAAAGTCTCTTGAATTGGTCATTTTGAACGATTTTTTTTCTAAATTTTATATATATTGTTTACGAGCTACCATGAATAGTAATTTTAAATTTAAAATAATATGTAGCTTTTTAATATTTTATTATATTAATATATTATTTTGAATAATTACTTTTAACTTTTAACATACTTTTAGTTTTTCCTTTTATTGTTATATTTAGAGTTAATTATATAGTTAGTCCATGTGGTTTACACAAAGTAACAATCTAAGGTATTAATAGTTTAAAATCACATCCCGGGGTACTAACTTTCTATTTTTTAACATGTGGGAGTATTAATTACATAGTTAGTCCTTGTGGTTTACACAAACTAACAATCTAAGATACTAATAGTTAACAGGGAATTAACGTTAATACTCTCACATGTTAAAAAATGGAAAGTTAGTACCCCAGGATGTGATTTTAAACTATTAGTACCTTAGATTGTTATTTTGTGTAAACAACAGGGACTAACTATTTAATTAACTCTTATATTTACTTTTAGCTTTTAACGTATTTTCATTTTTTTCCTTTTCTAAAACCGTATTTCCTTTATCGTTTATTTTTGTTTTAATAATTCTTTTTTTTAATTCATCTTTGCTTTCTCAATTATTTTGATGTTTCTTTAATAACTTATGTTCGCTATTTTTTTAAGCTTAAGTACGTAGTTTTGTTTAATTTTTACCCTCGGTCAGTATAATTTTTTTTAAAAACGAATTTATATTCCAAATAAAGTATTTATTTGGTATCGTAATATGGTACGATGATGTCATCTGAACCGATTCTAACGGTTAGGCTTTCTAAATAACATGCTACATTTTCAAATAACGTTTGTTTTATATTATCATTTGCTTCGTTTCGTGGTAACGCACGACGTAAAAGAACCTAGTACAAATTAAGTCCCTTGTATTTCTAGTCACTTACATATCATATCATGTACTTTAACTTTTGCTTTTTTTTTTCCTCAATAATCTCCCACCCATTATAAAAATACAAGAAAATATAAGATAAAATAAAAGGATAGAATAAATTAAATTAAAAAAGTAATCTATGGGGTGTTTGGGGATTGATTATGAAACTCCTTATGACTTTTCAAAAAGTTAATAAGTCAAAATGGAATGACTTTTCAAAACTCCTTATAACTTTTCCGCTCACAATACCAAACACCATTTAACTTTTTAAAAAGTCAATAAGTTATAAGTTCACTAAAATAAGCATCCCAAACTGTCACAACCCCCGACCACACACTGGACGAGAGCCGTAAACAGTTCAAGTGGTATCGGTGGTTATTTTAAAAATATTCCCGCGGAAATTTCATCAGGACCGTGAGTTTAGGAAAATACCAGAGTTTAGAAACACCAGAATTTTATTTATAACAAACGGGAATAAAACTCATGTTTTACAAAGATAGCTTTATTAGGAGATAAATTTGAACACATAAAACAATGTTTCTTAATTTTATTGATAAAATAAGCCACTTCTTTAAGCCTTTTGGTGTCGTATCACAACTCTTATTCAGATCTACTGTAAGTCTGTAATCCCCTGAAACTCTTATTCAGATCTACTTCTTTAAGCCTCATGCTATGTATGTTCATTATGTGCATACTTAGTGCATTGTTTTACATTACATTTCATACTATGTACGCCCATTGTGTGCATACTTAGTACATTGTTTTACATTACATTTCATGCTATGTATGTCCATTGTGTGCATACTTAGTACATTGTTTTACATTACATTTCATGCTATGTATGTCCATTGTGTGCATACTTAGTACATTGTTTTACATTACATTTTATGCTATGTATGCCCATTGTGTGCATACTTAGTACATCATTTTACATTACATTTTATGCTATGTATGCACATTGTGTGCATACTTAGTACATCATTTTACATTACATTTTATACTATGTGTGCCCATTGTGTGCATACTTAGTACATTTGTTATTCATCACATGCTTACATTTTGGTATGACATTTGGTTTGTTCAAATGGGACAATATACATTCATTAACATTGATCACGCCATTCGTTAGTAGGTAGTGGTACCATAGGACTTGACAACTCCCGTTCCTGAACCCTAGGTTTGTTTGGGTGGAAGGAATGACCGAATTCGATAAACAATAACACAGATAGACCTTTAAATTCGTTTAGGGGTCTATCACCACAGTCACAAGGCTTGGATGTATGCATTTTCACAATACCGCATAGATGTTTATATCAGTATAGCATGCATTTGTTACACAAAACATAACTTTGATTTAAACCATGTTTTACTTCAATACCTTGTTTTTGTGCATTTTACATATGGTTTAGTTGATATATTTCACTTACCATACATAAACATTTTGACATTTATATACACAATTTATGATTCACATTAGACATAAACATTTTGACATTGATATACACAATTCATGATTTACATCAGACATAGACATTAGACATGGTTTTCACACAAACATTTTGACATATGATTTTACATAAACATTTTACTTTGGCGGTTTGGTTTGAGTAAGTGATTTAAGTAACGAGGCGTGTGCAATATGATACAAGCATGGTGGATATGCCGCTGATACTTCCTATATATAAGTGCTTGTATGGTATTACATATCGTAGCGTTATTTGAATCATTTCAATTTAAGACATATAACATTTTATACAAATAACATACTTTTCACAAGACATTGTTTTACAAAACAACTTATCTTATACAAACTCATTTTACTTGGTTACTCATTTAACCATACATTATTCTCTTATTTATACATATCATCTGATCTTATTGATTTTCAAATGATTTACAAGACAAAGCAAATTACAAGGTTCATGACTAAACATTTTCTTAAACATAAGTCATGAATTCTATTTTCACAAAACCTATGTATCTCACATGCATTTTTATGCTGACGTACCTATTTTCACATGTGTTTCACAAAACCTATTTATCAAGATACACTTAGGCGGACTTGGGCCTTAGTGACAATAAAAGATGCAAGACTAGTTATTTATGTTATATTTCTTTGATTGTCAAGACATTGTAACTCTTTTAATCAATAAAACAATATTTCAATTTCCATGTGTTATGAAACAATGATTCTGTTACAACACTCCCCGACATTTCCGCCACGTTTTGTTGTTTTACGTGGTCGGGGTGTGACAGGTTAAAGGTAGGTGGTTGGGTTAGTGGTTAGTAGAAAAGGGCGAAAAAGCGTAAAAAGCGTCGGTTTTCGTAAGACTTTTTATTTTTGCAAATTTTTTTTAAATTTTGATGAAGCCATAATTCAAACAAATTTATTTTTAATGAAGTTGCTTGTTTATTTCTTTTGCTTCATCATCAACACATTTTTTTTTGAAAGTCATACGAAAAACCGAGCTTGTTACTAAAACAAATGGTTAAAGATAAAAAAGGTTTTGGTGGGTGAAAGGGTGTTTGGTTTGGGTTAAGAAATGAAAAGGTTTAGGCTCAAAGGGGTTAACTAGGGGGATTTTGGGTAGGTGGTAAAAAAAAAGAAAAATAATGGTGTAGAAATGAAAAAGGTTAGTCCTAATGCCTCCATCATTTACTTACTCGGGTTTAAGTTGGTAAGCACCGTGAATGTATCGTCGTGGCAAGTTCTAGAGTTGTAAGAACCAAGCGGCTATTCACACAAGAAACGAAAAATGAGCATTTAGTTTAAAGATATGTATTTGTATGCTCAATAAAGGCTCAAAACTCACTTTTGTGGGAATGAGTTTTTATGTGATCAAGTATATATAATTAAATTTTAACTAAGCTTGTCATGCATTTTCATAATTTTCTTATGTTGGTTCTTTTTATCACGACGCTATCGGTTGTAAATTTGTAAAAATATAACCTTTTTAGAATTTGAAATTCCCAAGTTAAACCTAGACAAGTAAAAAGAAATGAAATTTTTTTTGAAAAAATATGGGGTGATTAGCGGTTCCAATAGAGTTTTGTGTAAGGCTTGTAATTAGGACTTGCAAGATTCAAAGTTTTAGCATCCCCCAACACTTAAATTACACATTGTCCTCAATGTGTCCCAAAAATAAGTTTTTAGGTTGATTGAATGTGTAAAAGGTGTGAAAAAGCAAAATTTTGTGTTACTGGGCATCTGGACACGACCCCGTGGTGTCCGGGCACGGCCCCGTGTTCAGGTGCCAGTAATAAAAAGTTGAACAAAAGAAACAGAAGCCTGGACACGGGGGCGTGTTGGGTGAACACGGCCCGTGTCCAGTTTACTTGAACTGGGTATTTTCTGCAGACTGTGCAGCACGGGGCCGTGTTGGGCGGGCACGGCCCGTGCTGAACCTGCTGTAATGAAGAAAATTCGTCGGATGGCCCTGTTTTCGTGCATGGGGTGCTGGTCCAAGTTTCCCTTGTTATCCTTCACCATCCCGAGTGTGTTTTATTCCTTAAAATTAAAACTAAACTAGAAAACATAAAAATTAATCTAAACTAAACTAAGGATAGTTCCGCGGAATGCCTCCGTGGTGCACCACGTTTATAAGGGTCCTTGGCTAGACCCGAAGCCTGGTCATATGTACCCAAGTGGGATGTTTTGCATCCCATGCTACATCGTCGGAGAGCATCATCCAAGCTTGAGTCAATGACCTTCATGTAGTTGACCGGGTCTTCATCTTCTACTCTTTTTTCGACTCCAAACTTTACTTCCTCGTCCCCAACCCTTAATGTTAGTGTTCCATCATTCATATCTACCACTGCTTGGGCCGTAGCTAGGAATGGCCTTCCTAGGATGAGTGGTACTTCGGTATCTTCCTTCATATCTAGTATGACAAAGTCGGCCGGAAAGACAAATTTGCCGACCTTGACCAATAGATTTTCAGCGACACCTTGTGGATATTTGACGGATCTATCGGCGAGTTGTATGCTTATTTTTGTAGGACTTGTTTTTCCTAAGCCGAGTCGATTGAACATTGATAAGGGCATGAGGTTGATGCTTGTCCCGAGATCGGCTAGTGCATTACGAATGGGGGATTTCCCAATCGAGCAAGGAATTGTGAAACTTCCAGGGTCAAGCTTCTTTTGCGGGAGTTTGTTGAGTAGTAAGGCTGAGCATTCTTCACCTAAGTTAACTAATTGAAATGATTCAATTTTCCTTTTATGGGCGAGGAAGTCCCTCATAAATTTTGAGTATTTAGGCATTTGAGTTAGCACTTCGATAAATGGAATATTAACATGCAATTGTTTTAGTAAATTTTCGAACTTTGCGAATTGCTCATCGGTCTTTTAATGAATTAACCGACCGGGGTATGGAACAGGAGGAGTCTTAGTAGGCTCTTGAACTGGTGGAGAAGCCTTTTCTTATTGGGGCGCTGGTGGAGTTGTGGTTTGGCTAGATTGGCTTCTTTCAGTTTGTGGAAGTGGAGCCTCTTCGGGACCCACGGTACGGTTTCTCAATGTTATGAGATGTACTTGCGCCTTTGGGTTGGTTTCGGTATTACTCGGTAACGCGCCTTGTGGTCTCTCGGAGAAATTTTGAGCTATTTGATTTAATTGTTTTTCAATGTTTTGAATGCTAGCTTGTTGATTTCTAAAATTCGATTCCAATTGCTGAAATCGATCCGATTTTTTCTTTTCGGTGTCGGAGATGAGGCGAGATACAGTATCTTCAAGCCTTTCTCGTCCACCTTGTTGTTGAGAAAAAATTTGTGGTTGTTGAAAGTTAGTTCGTTGGTTACTACTATTACCGGGATCTCTCCAACCAAGGTTTGGGTGGTTACGCCATCCTTGGTTGTAGGTACCCGTTGGAGGACCCGACGGCCTAGGTCTGTTATCAATGTAGTTCACCGTTTCCGTTTGATCATCTAATTCTTTCATACAACTCCAATTTTCATGTGGCCCACCACACCCTTCTCAAGCCATAACCGAGACCGTTTTTGTCATTTCTAACTTTTTAATTTTTGATGAAAGGGCCTCGATTTGGGCTTGTAAAGAAGTGCTTTCATCAACCTTATGGGCGCCCAGGGCAATAGATTTATTGCCTCGGGGAGTGTGCCATTGAAAATTGGTTTGAGCAATTTCCTCAATTTGATTATATATTTCATTTGGGCGACGATTACCTAAAAGTCCCCCGGAGCTAGAATCAAGTGTTTGTCTTGTGTGTGGCAACAACCCATTGTAGAAAGTGGATACTTGTTGCCATACCGCAAGACCATGATGAGGACACTTTCTTAGTAGCTCCTTGAAACTTTCCCAAGTTTCATATAAGGATTCCCCATCTTCTTGTGAATATGTATTAATTTCAGTCATTAATTTAGCCGTTTTAGCAGGAGGGAAATACTTATATAAAAACTTTTGGGCTAGTTCATCCCAGGTGTTTACCGAGCCAACTGGGAGGGTATTAAGCCAAGCCTTAGCTTGGTCTTTTAGTGAAAATGGAAACATCCGAAGGCGGATGGCGTCGTTTGATGCTCCATTGATCCGAAAGGTATCACATATTTCTAAGAAATTAGTAATATGTAGATGGGGATCCTCGTCCGCAAGCCCATGGAAGGTTGCGGAGTTTTGAAGCATTTGTATCAAATGTGGCCGAAGTTCGAAGTTATTGGCTTCGACATTCGGTGCATTGATAGCGGCGCCAAGATTTCCTACAGTGGGGCATAGGTAATCCATGAGGGTACGTTGGTCCGCCATTGGAAGTGGGTCCCCCGAAACTTTCTCTTGGTTTTTAGCTTTAAGTCTTTTTCTGAGAAAGCGTTCGGCTTCTTCTAGAGGTTCTTTTATGTCTCTACTAGAACTGGAGCTCATACATTACGTAGGAAGTTCAATTGTGGCGCCTGGGTTCCAAGTCCTGCAATAAAAATGGAAAAGAATGTTGGTCAGAAGGTTCACCACGGCCCCGTGCTCAGCGAACACGGCCCGTGGTCGGAGATACAGTGATTGTTTTCCGGATCCCTGTTACTGGGGAATTGGACACGGCCCCGTGCTCAGCTCTCTGTAACTCGGAAAATAAAAATTGCCAGTAACAATGTTGGGCATGGCCTGTGTCCGACCAGGCACGACCCGTGCTGAGCTCTGCAGAAACTGAAAAACTAAGAAAAATCCTAAAAAAATGGAAAAATAAGAAAAACGATTAGGCCGTTGATTCCTAACTTTCTTAAAATCCTTGTGTCCCCGGCAACGACGCCAAAAACTTGATGTGCGTGAGTGTTATTAGTTTTTAATGTATATATTAAGCCCTTTTTAACACTTTTTAGCCAAGTTTTAAATTTATAAAGCACGATATTTACTAACACTAAACACACATATGGGCAAGTGCACCCATCGTGAGCGTAGTATAGTGTTGGCAAGATACCGAGGTCGTCCAAGGACACAAGAGCTTTTAGTACCGGTTTATCCTCAACGTCTAATCAAATCAAAAGTTTAGAAAAAGGTTTTAGACTAGAAAAATAAAAACTAACTAAAATGCTGAAAAATAAAAATAAAAAGAAAACAGATAGACAAGATGAATCACTTGGCTCCGACTCGTGTTTAGTGTAACCTTTGATTATTTCCACACTTTTAAACTATTTAAGAGATTATCTTAGTTATTGTAGTATGCCCCTCTTTTGAAGGTGACGTTACCCTCAAACCAGTAGTTTGAGTCAGCAAGGATACAATCCTAAAGGGTTGGATTATTGAAAGATAATTAATTAAGTTATTAATGCATATTATGGTAGGCCCCTCTTTTGAAGGTGACGTTACCCTCGGCTAAGTAGTCTGAGTCAGCAGGGATACAGTCCTAAGTAAGCGGGTTAAAGTATTAATAGTAGCTTACAAATGAGGGGATCAAAGAGTTTGGACCCCCGCCATCCAATACCGATGGGTATTGAAGGAGGTCCTACTAAATTTGACCCAGGTCCTTGCAGGATCTATACACTGAACAAGGCATGACTCTTACCAAACCGTTCCCTTAACCCCCGACCAGGTAGCCAACATACCTCCATATAGACCGTGGATATATGAATGGTGAAATTTTTTTATTTTATATAGACAGTAAAATAATGCCAAGACACCACGGACAAACGATAAGGAAGAATCACCTTCAACATAAGAAACTAGTTATTAAAGTCATTAATACATAACCAAGTAAAAAGTGCGAAAAATTAAAAATAAAAAGTATTACACTAGACACTTGTCTTCACCAAGTGATGTAAGAGACTTAGGCAAACATGGCCTTTGATTGTCAAGAACTCTTACGATCAATCTTGGATCCCGAGACGACTCACACACTCTATGATGGACAATGGATGATGGTGGTGGATGATGGTGGTGTGATGGTGGTGGGTGAAGTGTGAGAGATGTGGTGTGCCAAGGGATGGTTTGCAAATGAGCCAAGCACCCCTATTTATAGCCTGAACAGTAGCTCGGGCACGGCCCCTTGTCCATCCTCCTTCTCTTTCTTTATTAATTGCTCTTGTCTGCATTAGTTGACCATGACCCCGTGTCCTCTGGGCACGACCCCGTGTGCAGAAGCATATCTGTACTATCAAGATTTGCCTAGATTCTGCGAATCTTATAGTTGATCACGACCCCGTGTCCGCTGAGCACGACCCCGTGGTGGGCGATGGAAGCTTCTACATCTTTGTCTTTTATGCTGACACTTGGGCACGCCCCCGTGTTCACTGAGCACGGGGCGTGTTCAGCCTCCTGTTCTCTTGTTTTGCTTGGGAAGATGCTTTCGGGGAGGTCGGGCATGCCACGTTTGTTCCTTTTCTTGTATTTATGTTAGATTTAGCTGCCTTTTTGCTTCTTTTGTCAATTTGAGCTCATTTAATCCTGAAAATACAAAAGGAAGACAAAAGCATACTTTTTCCAACATTAGTACTAAGAAAGGGTTAGTTTTATGCCACAATTGATGTAATTTATATGTTGCATTTTGCACACATCAAACATCACCTAGGTAGGTTGGACATTCTGATCACAGTTTACGGAATAATTCGTCTAAAATTCCTCGGAAGTCCGTTTATCAAAATTCCAGTTCGAGGGTCACAAATACATCCGTGACCATTTTTGATAAAAGTTTCAGGGGCTGGTTCGGTTCAGGTTTTAAGTTGTGATTGAAAACACACAGCCCAATTTACTGCAGTAAAAATCAGCCTTAGCTGCTGTCACGAAAACAGATTTTTAAAATAGTAAACGACTTCAAAAAAATACGATTCCAGCGCCATTTTCTTCGTTTTTCGAAATGAAACGATTTAGGCTTTTGAAATTCCGTTTTTCGAGTTTTTAAAGTCCTTTTACAGCCTGTTGAAGGCGGCTGGAAAAGTACATCAGCAAGTTGTTTCGCGGTTTAAACATTACTAAATCGTATCAACGAGTGTCCGAACAATGGATTTAACAAGAAAACAACTTTTTAACATCAAGTATGATTTAACCAACCCTCAAACCAACAAGATTCCGCTTCAAAAATCAGCCACAAGTAACTTTTATGTAGCTTTTATGTTCATAACTTATATTACACATTTTCTAGCATTCTCGTTATTTAGTGATTTGAACAACAACACACATACTACAAATCATAAATTTCGAACAAAATGAAACAAGTTAAGATGAGACTTACTACTAGCTTATAGCTAGGGAAGAATCAAATGAAAAAGTGATGAGAAAAATGATGGTGAGAAGGACTAGAACAAGCTCCTATGAAGCCCCTTCAAGTTGCACCTTCCATGGATGGAAACTAAGCTTTGAATGGACAATGTAATGAAGAAGATGATGATGTTTAAGGTGGTGATGGTGTTCTTGGTTTGGGGCAGCCGATCAAGAGGGAGAGAGAAGTGAATGGAGTGTGATGTGAATCTTGTTGAAAGATATGAGATGACATGAATGATCTACATGCCATACTCTTATAAGATTACTTCAACCTTATGGCAACTCCTACAAGCAAGGATCTATTATTATATTAGGATATAATCTAATCAAATATTTTGATGATTTGTGTGGGTCCATCATGGAACCGAAAATCGGTTTTTAGGGGGGGGGGGGGGGCTTTGTTTAACATTGTGACTAAATGGGTAATTGATAGTTATATATCAAGTATGGACTTATATGTGTAGTGAATTGATTTTTAATGGGTGTTATGATAAACGGGGATCATGACTAGCCAAGAATAATAAAACAATGTGTTTGACAAATATTTGGTGTCCCGGGTAATGTCCGGTTATTCGGTCTGACATTGTTCCGTTAAATTGTTTAATTGTTCCGTAAGGCGTGTTATTTATATATTTTTGTAACGAAATAAATTCCTAACACATAGGAAAATACACCGGACCATTTAGTGACTTTTCTGTATACTACCAGTATGTTAACATGCTCATGTAAGTATAGTTCAGTAATCAGAGAGTAGTTGAATATTTCAACACAGTCACCAAGCACTTAAATTATTATTAAATAAATTGTACGGAATACATGTAAATTGAGGGTTGTCACATTCTCCCCCTGTTAAAAGAATTTCGTCCCAAAATTTAGCGCGTGGTTACTGAGGAAGCTAGTTAAGTTGCGTTGTTTTCCTTGATTTTCCTGGGGTGTCACATCATCCCCCCGTTGATTTGGAATTTCGTCCCGAAATTCTGCAGTAGCTTCAGCCTCAGTAGTGGTTGCGTTTTTCTTAAACAGTTGGGGATACTTGAGTTTCATTTGGTCTTCTCGTTCCTAGGTATACTCTGGGCCACGACGAGCATTCCAACGAACTCGGACCAGAGGTATCCTGGTATGCTTGAGGATTTTAACATCTTGATCCGTAATCTATACTGGTTCCTCGACGAGTCGCAGCTGTTCGTCGATAGTGAGTTCCTTCAGAGGAACTATGAGGGTCTCATCTGACAGACACTTCTTCAGATTCGACACATGGAAAACATTGTGAACTCCGCTGAGTTCTTCAGGTAGATCCAACCTGTAGGCAACTTTGCCAATTTTCTCAATGACTTCGAATGGTCCGACATAACGCGGATTGAGTTTGCCTCGTTTGCCAAAGCGGACTACACCTTTCCAAGGTGAGACTTTGAGTAGCACTCGATCCCCAACCTGGAGCTCGAGTGGTTTTCTTCCCTTATCAGCATAGCTTTTCCGACGGTCACGAGCTGCCGCCATTCGCTGTCGTATCTGAGCAATTTTCTCGGTGGTATCTACCACAAGTTCTGGGCCAGTGATTTGGCTGTCACCAACTTCTGCCCAACAGAGAGGTGATCGGCATTTGCGTCCGTATAATGCCTCAAACGGAGCGGCTTGGATGCTGGTGTGGTAGCTGTTGTTATATGAAAACTCCACTAGTGGGGTGTGCCTTTCCCAGCCATTACCAAAATCGATTACACATGCCCTAAGCATGTCTTCAAGGGTTTGGATGGTGCGTTCAGATTGCCCATCCGTCTGCGGGTGATAAGCGGTGCTCATATCTAAACGTGAGCCAAAGGACTTGTGCATTGCTTGCCACAGTTCAGAAGTAAAACGTGCGTCACGATCAGATATAATAGAGGTTGGCACTCCGTGCTTCGATACCACTTCCTTTAGGTAAATGTCTGCAAGAGTAGAAAACTTATCCGTTTCTTTGATAGCCAGAAAATGTGCAGACTTGGCCAGTCGATCTACGATCACCCAAATGGTATCGTTTCCGCGTTGAGATCTGGGCAGGCCGGTCATGAAATCCATGGAAATTTGCTCCCATTTCCATTTCGGGATCTCCGGTTGTTGAAGTAGGCCTGATGGTTTCTGATATTCAGACTTGACTCTCGCACAAGTCAAGCACTTGCTGACGTAGGTTGCTATGTGGGCTCTCATGCCAGGCCACCAGTATGTGGTCTTTAAGTCGTGGTACATCTTATCCGAACCAGGATGTACTGAATAACGAGACTTATGTGCTTCATCCATCACAAGCTCGCGTAAGTTGCCATAGAGTGGAACCCAAATACGTCCTGTTATATAGTAGGCGTCGTCTTCCTTTTGTTCTAGCCGCTGCCTCGATCCTCGTAGGGACTCAGACCTGATGTTCTCTGCTTTCAATGCTTCAACCTGAGCATCGTGAATCTGAGCGGGAAGGTTAGATTGGATGGTAAGCTGTAGAGCACGTACACGCCTAGGTATGGTATCCTTTCGACTGAGGGCGTCGGCCACAACATTGGCTTTGCCCGGATGATACTTGATCACACATTCGTAATCGTTCAAGAGCTCAACCCATCGGCGTTGACGCATGTTTAACTCCTTTTGCTTGAAGATATGCTCGAGACTCCTGTGATCGGTGTAAATGGTGCACTTGGTACCGTACAGGTAATGTCTCCATATCTTAAGCGCGAATACAACTGCTCCCAGCTCCAGATCGTGAGTAGTGTAATTTCTTTCGTGAACTTTAAGTTGGCGCGATGCGTAGGCAATGACCTTGTCACGTTGCATCAATACGCAACCAAGTCCTTGGATGGAAGCGTCGCAATAAACCACGAAATCATCGGTGCCTTCGGGCAATGAGAGGATAGGCGCGCTACAAAGTCTATCCTTTAGATGTTGAAATGCGGACTCTTCTGCATCACCCCAACGATAGATGACACCCTTCTGAGTCAGTGAAGTGAGAGGTTGCGCAATCTTGGAGAAGTCTTTGATAAACCTTCTGTAATATCCTGCCAAACCCAAGAATTGGCGGATTTCTTTTGGTGTGCGGGGTGCAGGCCAGTTCTTGATTGAGTCAACCTTGGATGGATCAACATGAATCCCATCCTTGTTTACCACATGGCCTAGAAAGTGGACTTCGCGAAGCCAGAAGTCACATTTTGAAAACTTGGCATACAATTGCTCTTTTCGAAGAAGTTCAAGCATAAGTCGCAGATGCTGCTTGTGTTCCTCCTGACTCTTAGAATAGATCAGGATATCGTCAATGAACACAATAACGAACTTATCCAGGTAAGGTTTGCATACTCGGTTCATGAGATCCATGAAGACTGCTGGTGCATTCGTCAGCCCGAATGGCATAACCAGAAACTCTTAATGGCCGTAACGAGTTCTGAATGCTATTTTGGAGACGTCCTCATCTCGGACCCTCAGCTGATGGTATCCCGATCTCAAGTCAATCTTGGAGTAATAGCTCGACCCTTGCAACTGGTCGAACAGGTAGTCAATACGTGGAAGAGGATAACGATTCTTCACAGTCACCTTGTTAAGTTCGCGATAGTCAATACACATTCTGAAAGTACCATCTTTCTTCTTTACGAACAAGACTGGAGCTCCACAGGGCGAAGAGCTAGGACGAATAAAACCCTTTTCCAAGAGTTCTTGTAGTTGTGTGGACAGTTCTTCGAGTTCTGATGGAGCTAGACGATATGGTGCTCGAGCTACTGGTGCTGCTCCAGGAGCTAGCTCGATTTGAAATTCAACTTGGCGGTGAGGCGGAAGACCAGGTAATTCCTCGGGAAATACCTCAGGAAAATCGCGCACAATAGGAATGTCTTCAATTCTCTTCTCTTCCGTGGATATGTCAGTGACGAGCGCTAGAATGGCAGTGTGGCCCTTTCGTAGACATTTCTGGGCCTTAAGGAAAGAGATGATGCCTTCGACAGCACCACTCTTGTCGCCACGAATCACGAGAGGGTCTTCACCAGAACGAGGAATGCGGATGATTTTCTCCTTGCAAACAATCTCCGCTTGATGATGAGATAGCCAATCCATCCCAATAACAACGTCGAAACTACCAAGTGTGATAGGAATAAGATCGATAGGGAAAATCTGACCAGCTGAGACCAGGTTACAACCTTTAACTACGTGTGTGGCTTCAAGACTTTTACCATTTGCTAGCTCTACCGCGTGTTTGGTGTTCAAAAGTGTTGGGGTACGTTTAAGCATTTGACTAACTTTTAGAGACACATAACTGGTATCAGCACCTGAATCAAATAAGACAGTAACAAAGAAGTCATCCAGAAGAAACTTACCCATCACAACGTTGGGATCGTTCCTTGCTTCTCCCTGACCAATCACGAAAGCACGACCTTGGGCGCCATTGCCATTATTGTTACCTCCATTGTTGCCTCCGTTGTTGTTTCCATTATGGTTCCCGTTTCTTTGGTTATTGTTCTGGTTTTGGTTCAGCTGGGGGCAGTTCCTCTTAAAGTGGCCTTCAGCGCCACACTGAAAGCATCCTTTATTTCCCTGCTGCTGCTGATGGTGATTCTGTGGGGCTTGTTGTTGTTGGCGATTCTGATTCGCAGGACGCGGGCTCCTGCAATCCCTAGCTTCATGACCCAACTTATGACATCTCTGACAACGACCTTTGTTGCACTGACCACTATGGTGTCTGTTACATTTGTTGCACTTTGGGTGGTTTCCTCGATACCCACCCTGTCCTTGATTACCGGATGATTGCTGACCCGGACTCTAGTAGTCGTCAGTCCTTCGCTGCTGAGATTGACCCAAAGCAGAACCCTTACTGGAGTTTCCATCCCATTTTCGCTTGTTGTCGGTAAGTGCATCAGAAGTAGTTGTGGCACTGATACGTTTGGGTAGCCTGTTTTGCTCCACCGCCTGGTCGGTGAGACGATGAGCCAACTTGATAATTTGCTGAATGGTACCCAGGTTGGCTGAAGTTACGTGACTTTGAATTGCTGGTGCAAGGCCCTTGAGATACAGCTCAATTCGTTTGATGGGAGGGTCCACCATAGTTGGACACAGGATGGCCAGCTCGTTTGACCTTTTAGTATACGCCTCAATCTCAGACCCCGTCATCTTCAGATTGTAAAATTCCACTTCTAGTTTGTGGATGTCATCCCGACTACAGTACTCCTCATTGATCAGTTCTTTAAAACCATTCCAGGGTGTGGCATTAGCAATTTCCAGTCCTAGTAGTTGAACCTGCGCCTTCCACCAGGTTAACGCAGCCCCTTCAAGTGTTCCGGTAGCATATTTCACCCTACGGTCTTCGGGGCATTCGCACATCTCGAAAACTGTCTCAAGCTTTTCAAACCAGTGAAGAAGGCCCACTGCTCCTTCGGTGCCACTGAAAGTGGTAGGTCGGCAGTCCATGAAAGTCTTGAACGTGCACACAGGAGGCTGAGCATGTTGACCTGTTGCGCGAGAATAAAAGACAAAGTTAAGCACGAGCGTTGGTTTGCGGAGGTAGGATCTAAACATCCTAAGGTGAGTTGATATGGCAGGTTATACCTCCTGCAGGGACAGCTGCGAGTGCCTCAGCAACTCATTCGTTGATCAAAGTCGTCAGCTGGGCTTGAGTTAGGTTCAAACGTCCACCCATGATCTTCACAATGAAATAACGTAGGTGAGAAAAGTGTCGCGAAAGTGCGTAAGTGTGGGACGATAGTAGAGAGTAAGCACATAAGGTTCAAATAGCTATTACCACATTATATAGTGCACAGTGAGAACTATCTAACCGACAATATAACATAAATCATACCACTTATGGTGTCGAGTCTTGCACGTGGAGCGAAGCGTCGTTGTGGATCGTTGAGCACTGTAGAGGTTATAGTCTGGTTTTATCAAAAAGCTTTTCCCTTTTTAAAACCAAGTTCACTATAACCAATGGCTCTGATACCAATCTGTCACACCCCCAAAATCCACCATGCGGAGTTCCACCGCTTGGAGGCGTGACGTGACCAGGATCGAGCCACCAATCATACTGAACAACGTACTTAAGTAAATAAAGACAACCACAATACTATTGGTGACCAAAAGCTAGCTAACCAAGTTTTTAATTTTAGACAGCGGAAGCATAAACGTAAGGTTTAATTCATAAGTTCGTAGTTCATAAGTTTAAAGTCCAACACACAGGTTTAATAAGTTCATAATGTTTTAAACATTAAACACTGGACATAACCGTCCGCACACCACAACGACTCCTTCCTCGTGCAAGCTCCAAATGTTTAGCGACCTGTAAGGCATGTAACAACGAGTCAACAACAAAGTTGAGTGAGTTCACGTTTGGTTGTTTAGTTATAGCATTCGTTTCGTAAATCATATGTTCGTTTTGTAAACCATGTATCGTATAAGTTTGCATCGCGGTCTTTCTGACATGTTTGCGAAGATTAGTGGGGGTTTCCCATGTGTTACTAGACCACGCGTATCGACTGCTACGAAAATGTAAGAGGTGCCCTAAGTCAATGTCTATCAGCATTGACTCTTTGCCCATAGTCCATTAGTACACGCCCGTCCGACTGACACGGTGTGAGGTTTGTTAAACCTAATAGCGCTATTAACTAATGACCCGCTCGCCATAGGCCTCGGCGATTAAGTCGATAATTGAGGGACTTAAAGTGATAGAGTTGATGGTCTTATGATCGTGTACCTAGGTTTTACGTACGTGCCCTTCAATCTGAGGACAGTAGTAAGTATGAGTGTACGTAGGTTTTACGTACGTGCCCTTCAATCCGAGGACAATAAAAAGTAGTTTAATAGTAATGATAGTACAAGTAGTTATTCAATCCCATTCCCAACCCCTGGGAACCCCATGCCTTAGAAAGAATGTGAACTCACCTCGGTTTGCTCGGTTAGGTTCTCAAATATATTTAACAGTCAAGGTCGGTCAATCACGTCCTAATAAGGTACGGATAACAATCAGTTTCTCATGCATAACACGTATCCTACGTATGGTTTATTTGCACATTACTTCGTCCACATAACAGGTACACACTTTAACGATTTATACCCATGTAAACTTCCCATCCATTCCCCACTCATAAACAGACATACGATATTGCACGTAACACATATAACATGTTAGATCATTCACCAATAGCATACTCGACATTTAAACACGCAAGTCACAACTTATGTCAATTCAGCATTAATATTCAAAACCGGCTGTTTTCGGATATTTAAATAAAATAGTTAAATTATTCCAAAAATTCCCAAATTTTTACAGGATGTCTTAAACATTCCATATTTTATTGTGTAAAAATATCGGGGTCCGGTTCATTACTAATATTTTATAGAAAATCGTCTACCGAACTGTGATCAGATTTATCACATTCTGATCACAGTTTACGGAATAATTCGTCTAAAATTCCTCGGAAGTCCGTTTATCGAAATTCCAGTTCGAGGGTCACAAATACATCCGTGACCATTTTTGATAAAAGTTTCAGGGGCTGGTTCGGTTCAGGTTTTAAGTTGTGATCGAAAACACACAGCCCAATTTACTGCAGTAAAAATCAGCCTTAGCTGCTGTCACGAAAACAGATTTTTAAAATAGTAAACGACTTCAAAAAAATACGATTCCAGCGCCATTTTCTTCGTTTTTCGAAATGACACGATTTAGGCTTTTGAAATTCCGTTTTTCAAGTTTTTAAAGTCCTTTTACAGCCTGTTGAAGGCGGCTGGAAAAGTACATCAGCAAGTTGTTTCGCGGTTTAAACATTACTAAATCGTATCAACGAGTGTCCGAACAATGGATTTAACAAGAAAACAACTTTTTAACATCAAGTATGATTTAACCAACCCTCAAACCAACAAGATTCCGCTTCAAAAATCAGCCACAAGTAACTTTTATGTAGCTTTTATGTTCATAACTTATATTACACATTTTCTAGCATTCTCGTTATTTAGTGATTTGAACAACAACACACATACTACAAATCATAAATTTCGAACAAAATGAAACAAGTTAAGATGAGACTTACTACTAGCTTATAGCTAGGGAAGAATCAAATGAAAAAGTGATGAGAAAAATGATGGTGAGAAGGACTAGAACAAGCTCCTATGAAGTCCCTTCAAGTTGCACCTTCCATGGATGGAAACTAAGCTTTGAATGGACAATGTAATGAAGAAGATGATGATGTTTAAGGTGGTGATGGTGTTCTTGGTTTGGGGCAGCCGATCAAGAGGGAGAGAGAAGTGAATGGAGTGTGATGTGAATCTTGTTGAAAGATATGAGATGACATGAATGATCTACATGCCATACTCTTATAAGATTACTTCAACCTTATGGCAACTCCTACAAGCAAGGATCTATTATTATATTAGGATATAATCTAATCAAATATTTTGATGATTTGTGTGGGTCCATCATGGAACCGAAAATCGGTTTTTAGGGGGGGGGGGGGGGCTTTGTGTAACATTGTGACTAAATGGGTAATTGATAGTTATATATCAAGTATGGACTTATATGTGTAGTGAATTGATTTTTAATGGGTGTTATGATAAACGGGGATCATGACTAGCCAAGAATAATAAAACAATGTGTTTGACAAATATTTGGTGTCCCGGGTAATGTCCGGTTATTCTGTCTGACACTGTTCCGTTAAATTGTTTAATTGTTCCGTAAGGCGTCTTATTTATATATTTTTGTAACGAAATAAATTCCTAACACATAGGAAAATACACCGGACCATTTAGTGACTTTTCTGTATACTACCAGTATGTTAACATGCTCATGTAAGTATAGTTCAGTAATCAGAGAGTAGTTAAATATTTCAACACAGTCACCAAGCACTTAAATTATTATTAAATAAATTGTACGGAATACATGTAAATTGAGGGTTGTCACAGTTACACAAACACCCACAGAGTGGGACTTTTCGATCTTTTTTCCAAGTGACACCGAGCATTGAGTTTTTTGACAACTCTAAGATGACCGAACTGAACCAACTTGATTTGTAACACAAATGGAATTGGATTGACAACCTTAACGATGAGATTAATAATCAAGATATATTCTTAGATCGTATCAATTTGACATCATAAGCAGATCCACCACCCAATAACATATTGCCACCTAGAGAATATAGTAATTGTTTTAGACCAACTAGAAAGAGATTCTTTAACAAGAAAGAAATGGATTTAGACATAGAATATCTATGTAGACTTTCACACCTCAATCATAGATGATGGAATATTCAAAGATTTGACATTTCAAACTCCCCCTGTAATTCACTAGAGACTTGAAAACAGAGAGAAGATATGTGTAAACGAGACATATAACACCAAGAATAAGGAAAAGGATTGCATAAAGAAACCCTGAAAAATTACCATCGGTGAGTCGCTATTTTGATGAATTATCTTCGGAAAAAAAAGATTGGTTACTCGAAAGCTCAATTATCAAACTTTGAGGGTGTTTAGCTTAGCGTTTTGAAACTTACTGGCTTTTCAAGCCAATAAGTGAAAATAATGTTGGGACAAGTGAAAAAAACTTTTTGAAACAACTTTTTGTATAAGGTGGAAAAGTCATTTTGAAAAGCCAAGGTTTCCTAGCTTTTTAAAATGACTTTTTCACCTTATACAAAAAGTTGTTTCAAAAACTCCTTTTCATTTGTCTAAACATTATTTTCATTTATTGGCTTGAAAAAATCAATAAGTTTCAAAAGGCTAACCCAAACACCCCAAATTGAAGACATAATTTTGGAGGGGAATATAATATGACGTGGACATTGATAAAAAACATAAAATCAAAGGTTTTCCCTTCTCTTTTCTTGTTAAAAAAAATAGAGTAAAATGCACGGATGGTCCCTGTGGTTTTGCAAAATAACATCTATAGTCCCCAACTTTTGAAAATTAAACCGGTGCTCCCTGTGGTTTGATAATTTGTTACTCGGATAGTCCCTGGCGTGGATGTCCGTTAGTTTTCTCCGTTAAGTGTATGTGAAATGACAAAATTACCCTTCATCTTCTTAAATCTATAAAAACAAAACAACCCCACCCACCCCACCTTTCTCTCTGTTTCCCTCCACCGTGGATCTGATCTTTATGTTGTATCTGGATCACAACTCTAGTCTACTAACCACCACCATCACACAACATCGGTGTCGACAATGCCACCAGACACACCCCCTTTCTTCTCCGGCGAAGGACAATGGATGCTCACCCAAACTACACCCGCTTTCTTCATAGGTGGAGGGTTTTGCGATCAAAGAAGATTGTTTTAGTTTTGGCGGCATCGATTTTAGGAGAGGCCGTGTTGAGTTATACCAGATGTGTATTCTTATGTTCTACAAAAAATTGGAATTGGTGGTATGATGATTTAGGAGAAACAATGTTGTTGAATCGTTCCATGGGTGGTACGTTTGAACTCTCTCACAAGCTAGATTTCTTGATTAAAAGGGTTTTAAGGAAAATCTGATTTTTGTGTTTTTGTTGTGCCCAACGAATATGGATTTTGTTTAGTGTTTGCTGTAGTGACTAGTGAGACAATTTATCATTTCCTAAATGCATCTGTGTAATTTATTGGAGATAATTTCTAAATGCAAATGTGTAATTGGATTATTGCATCATTAATCTTTTGATTATTGGTGGAAATGATAAACATTTACAGGTTTCCGTCATGGAGGCCGGATATTTTGATCCCCCGACGGTAATATTGGTTGCTGGAGTTCTAGTTGGGTAGACCGACTACTGGGTTACCATTGATGACATCGATCTCTTCAGTAATGTCTTGCGAATCCACCACCGTTGTCTTCATCAATCTATTGTCTTCTGACAAAATAATGATCAGATCCACGGTGGGGGGAAACAGAGAGAAAGGTGAAGTGGGTGGGGTTGGGGTGATTTTGTTTTGTTTTTATAGATTTAAGAAGATGAAGGGTAATTTTGTTATTTGATATGTACCAATCGGATTTGGGATAAATAATCCGTTGAGTGGATTAAGCTCAAAAGAAAATAACAAAGAAGCAAGACTTTGAGATAACTCTCTTTTCAATATTTTTCATTCATTTTCCAAAACATCAAATGATTTACATTATAAATACTAAGCTAAATAACTAACCACTATCCCATTACTTTGAAAATAAACACATGCATGCAAAATAATTAAAGAAATAAAGGGAACATGCTAATAAAATTATGGAACATGGAGGAGATCGTGGGCACGTATCATTCCCGCACGGTTGAAAACGTCCTTGTCCTCAAGGACGGAAAAAAGACTCCACAGAGGCCGCCACTCGGTCCGGTTAGTGGCATTCAGAGTCGTCTCAACGGGGCGCCACAGCGGTCTCCATTCGCGTTTCCCAGCGAAATATGCAATTGGTGCTTCATTGTGCACATAGAAGTGCCCCTTGTAATGGTAGGTTTGAGGAGGACCGGTGTCACTACCATATGAAGGTGGTGACAATATAATTGTTTGTTTTCGCATGTGGTCATCTTTCTCAAAGAAACAAAGTGTGTATGGAAGGCATTAGAAGCAGGGGCCATTTGGGTTTTTGTTGGTCATAGTGGGTCATGGGAGAATCAATTTGTGGAGTAAACGGTTCTCGAGATAGTTTTATTTTTGGTGGCGGTTCGGTTGCAATTTGTGGGGGTGTGACGGAAGCGGTTAACAAGGATGGTGGTGCGACAACCGTTGATGGAGGTGGTTTGATGACAACTATTGGTGGTGGTGAGGCGGCAGCGGGTGATGGTGGTTCGGTAGCGGATGACGGTAGCGGTGTAGAAAAAATGGGTGAAGTTGCCCATCTCGGGGATTCGTTTTTGAGAAGATCGATCATCTCAGCAATCGTTGATATGATTCGATCCAACGACTCGTTCCATTCAAGAGCGTCCATGAGGGGATCAAGACCGCTCTGATACCAATTGATATGTACCAATCGGATTTGGGATAAATAATCCGTTGAGTGGATTAAGCTCAAAAGAAAATAGCAAAGAAGCAAGACTTTGAGATAACTCTCTTTTCAATATTTTTCATTCATTTTCCAAAACATCAAATGATTTACATTATAAATACTAAGCTAAATAACTAACCAATATCCCACTACTTTGAAAATAAACACATGCATGCAAAATAATTAAAGAAATAAAGGGAACATGCTAATAAAATTATGGAACATGGAGGAGATCGTGGGCACGTATCATTATTTTACATACACTTAACGGAGAAAACTAACGGACATCCACTCCAGGGACTATCCGAGTAACAAATTGTCAAACCACAGGAGTACCGGCATAATTTCCGAAAGTTAGGGACTATAGATGTTATTTTGCAAAACCACATGGACTATCCGTGCAATTTACTCAAAAAATTATATAAATAATATCTTCTTCCTGCTTCGTACCCATGGATACCTCCATACAGTTCCACCCTCACCCCTTAACACCCACCCTTCTCAAACCCAAATCCAAAACAAAACCCATTCCCTTCACACTCAGATGCTCCTCCGGCGAGAATCAGGTGGGTTTTGTAGATTACAACAAAGGAGAACGACACGTACAGGTGCACGTGCCCGGTTTCAAGCAGTCTGATTTGCCCAAACACATCCGGACACGTGTCCAACATGACCGCTTTCAGAAAGATTGGGCGCTTTCAGAACTTGTTTCCAAGATTTTGAAGCTCACTCAACATAAAGATGTTGATGGCTTGCTTAATCGCTGGGTTGGGAGATTTGCTCGCAAGAATTATCCCATTTTGATAAGGGTAATATTTTTTATTTTTATCAATTTTTTTGTAGTGGATTGGGATTTTTTTTTTTGTGTATATGGTTTCAAGAAATATGTGCAGGTTTTATTTTTTAGGTTTAGTGAGACTTTTTTTTTTAAGTTTGGAATTGTATGAGTTTTGAATATTGTAAAAGTTATATCTTGAATTCCCATTTCATTTTTTGTAGTGAAATTGGATTCTGTCTGTGTATGGTTTCAAGAAATGTGTGCAAGTTTGAATTTTTAAGGTTTAGTGAGATGATTTTTTTAAGTTTGGAATTGGTATGAGTTTTGAATATTGTAGAGAGTTCAAAATCTTGAATTTCCATTTCATTTTTGCAGTGAATTTGGATTTTGTGTGCAAGGATTGAAGAAATATGTGCAAGTTTGAATTTTTAGGTTTAGTGAGATGCTTTTTGTAAGTTTGGAATTGATATGAGTTTTGAATATTGTAGAAAGTTTAAAATCTTGAATTCCCGCTTCCTTTTTTGTCATAAATAATTGGCCAATTTGGGTGACTAAAGCGGATTCTTAAATTGGGGCCCTTTTTTGTTGTAAGGAACATTTTTGTGCTTAGGATCTAGACACACATTTTTTGTATATGATTTCTAAAAGGCACGGAATCACATTAATTCAACGGAAGATTGGAGAAATTGAGAGCTGAGGGAGTTGTGATCAGGGAGGAAGAACCAAATGGAATGTATCTAATCCGAAAAGCTTAGGCCCGTTAAGGGACCCCAAGCTTCAGCTGATTTTTTTTGTACAGTCGAAACGCCCTAGGCTAACATTGGTCATTATTTTTTCCTGATTTCCACATTGGCAAATCCCTATGAATTTGTGGTCAATAACACCTTGTATATCTCTAGCAAGTTTTTGGTATTGTGTGCCACTGTTCAACAATTTATCGTGTGATTCTTGCTAATTGTGAATGATACTTGTAGTGGAATTGATCAAGCTCATACTTGTGCTGTTCATATGCTCGTGCAGGAAATTAGCCAAACAGGGTCCCTTGAGCATAGTAACCAAGTTTTCAAGTGGATGAAAAACCAGAAGAATTATTGTGCAAACAATGATATATACAATATGATGATCAGGTTATATGCAAGGCATAATCAGACCGACCAGGCACGTGGCTTGTTTTTCGAGATGCAAAAATGGAGGTATGCTTTTGATGTCGTGATATATTATTAAACAACAGGATACGTATTATTGATTCTGTTGAATAAAGGATTACAAACAGGTCCTATATATAGGACAAGATGTTACACTTAAGTACCACTAAATTAATACATATAAAAATATGAACTAAGTACTAATTATATTGTCTATCATCCCCCCGCAAGTTGAGGGCGGGGAACGACCTGCAACTTGGACCTTAGCATTAAGAATCTTTGAGATGATAGTGGTTTCGTAAACACATCGGCTATCTGATCATGTGTAGAAATAAACTGAACTTGTAATTTCCCTTGAGCAACTTTCTCGCGAACAAAATGATAGTCACATTCAACGTGCTTCGTGCGAGCATGAAAGACAGGATTGACAGAGAGATATGTGGCACCTAAATTATCACACCAAAGTGTCGGTGTAACCTTTGGGGTGATACCGAGTTCGTGTAACAATGCCTCCAGCCACATTAGTTCTGCAACAGTGTCTGCCAGAGCTTTATACTCAGATTCAGTGGATGAGCGAGATACCGTACGTTGTTTTCGAGCATTCCATGAGATAAGGTTGGAGCCTAAGTATATTGCAAACCCCCCCGTGGATCGACGGTCATCCGGACACCCGGCCCAATCTGCGTCGGAATATGCTCGCAAAGTAGTGCTCCAGTTAACATCAGTAAAGGCATGAAGTGTGGAGCCTGAATCTTGCCGAATGAAAAGACCAAAGTGGGAGGTACCTTTAAGATAACGCAAGATCCGTTTGACAGCAGACCAATGATTTTCTGTGGGATTCTGCATAAACTGACATACTTTGTTCACAGCAAAGGTAATATCGGGTCTGGATAAAGACACATACTGAAGGGCGCCCACTGTTTGACGATATTTCGTGGGGTCAGCAATAAGTGGGCTATCACCAAGGGTAAGAATCTGAGAGGTACTCATAGGAGAGGATACAGGTTTGCAGTCAGATAAACCAGCTTTGTCAATCAAGTCAGAAATGTATTTGCGCTGAGATAGGATCAGGTTTTTACCATGATTAACAACTTCAATGCCCAAAAAATAATGCAAGTTTCCCAGATCCTTGACTGCAAAAGAGGTGCCCAATTGTTCAATCACGGTATTGATGGCTGTAGCGTTATTGCCTGTAACAATTATGTCATCCACGTAAACCAAGAGGTACACCAAGGTACCACAGTCCTTTAGTATAAACAATGATGGATCTGTCTTTGAACCATGAAAACCAAGATTATGCAAAGTTTTGCTAAGACGTTCAAACCATGCTCGTGGCGCCTGTTTTAGACCATAAAGTGACTTATGCAGCAAGCAAACATGATCGGGTTTGGATTTGTCAATAAACCCTGGTGGTTGTCGTAAGTAAACAGTTTCTTTTAAGTCACCATGAAGAAAAGCATTTTGAACGTCTAATTGTCGAAGAGTCCATTGATTCGTCACTGCAAGAGATAAAAGAACCCGTATGGTTGTGGCTTTGACGACGGGACTAAACGTTTCCTGGAAATCAATTCCAGGTTTCTGGTTAAAACCTTTAGCAACAAGTCTGGCTTTGTAACGAGTGACGTCTCCGTTTGCATCCTTTTTTATCCTGTAAACCCACTTTGAATCAATAACATTAGTATTTTCAACACAGGGAACAAGAGACCACGTCCCATTCCGAACAAGTGCGTCAAACTCTTCAGCCATGGCTTGGCGCCATTCCGGGTATTTGTTAGCGACAGTAAATGAGGAAGGTTCAAGAGTAACAGAGGGACCAGTAAAGGTATGATAAGCGGAAGGATCAAATCGAATGGTGGGTTTAGGATTTTGTCGTAGGTTAGAAGGACGAGTACGGGGTGGTGGAGATGGAGTAGTAGTGGCCGATGTTGGTTGGGTACTATTTGAGGATGTGACCGTGGGGTCCGGGGTATGGTGGTTAGGAGCCGTAGGTGTGGGTGAAGTAGTAGTTGGATGGGTAGGTGTGGGGGTCGGGTTTTGAGTCGGTGTAGTGAAAGGGACTGGGTAGGAGGAGTAGTAGGGAGGTGCATGGTTGATTGAATCAGGTGTAGGAGATGGTTGAAAGGGGAAAAGGTGCTCGTTAAACCGGACATGACGTGCAATGTACACACGATCAGTTTGTAAGTCCAGGCAACGATACCCGTGATGGATGGAGCTGTATCCTAAGAAGACACAGGGAGTGGATCGAAAATCCATTTTATGATGGTTATATGGGCGTAGGTAAGGAAAACATTCACACCCAAAAACTCGAAGGAAAGAGTAGTCAGGTGATCTGTGGAACAAACGTTCAAATGGGGATGTGTTGGAATAGGCTCGTGAAGGCATCCGATTTATTAGGTAAACGGCTGTCTCAAAGGCAAACTCCCAAAAACGTTGAGGAGCATGAGAATGAGCGAGAAGAGCCAAACCAGTTTCAACGACATGTCGGTGTCTCCGTTCTACAATACCATTTTGTTCGCTAGTGTGAGGGCACGAGCGCTGGTGAATGATGCCAAGTGAGGAGAAAAACGGTGCAAGGTTACGAAATTCACCCCCCCAATCAGATTGTACCCGTTTAAGTTTAGTGTTGAATTGTCTTTCGACCATTTGTACAAATAATTTAAAGGTAGAAAAAACATCAGATTTGTTCGCCAGTGGATAAAACCACATATATCGTGAGTGATGATCGACACATAATAAGAAAAATCGACAACCATTAAAGGAAAGAGATGGGGCTGGACCCCAAACATCACAATAAACCAAATCCAAAATATTATTAGTACGAAAATTTGAAAGGTTCAACGACAATTTAGAGGATTTCCCCATTTGACAAGAAGCACATAAAGATGAAAATAATTTATTTGAAACAGGTAAATTACTACGAGAAACAATAGATTGAAAAACACGAGCATGAGGATGCCCGAGACGTTGATGCCAGATGGTGGAGGGTGCCTTGATTGCTGTGAAGGAAACATGTGGTAGAGACTTCAAATTTGGAAGATGGAGCGAATAGAGACCTTGATTACTTGGACCCGTGAGTAGGATGGTACGTGTAGACTCGTCCTTCACAACAAAATAAGAGGAGTGAAATTCAAAGAAAACGTTATTGTCTAAGCAGAATTGTTGAACAGATAAAAGGTTCTTTTTAAGTTTAGGAACATGAAGGATATTATTTAGGGTAAAGGTTTTATTAGGAGAATAAAATTTGGAAGAACCAATATGACAAATAGGGAGAGGATTACCGTCGCCAACATGAAGGGAATTGTTACCAAGGTAGGCTTCAGAATTATCCAAACTTGTCAGGTCTGGTGTAGCATGACTATTGGCCCCTGTGTCGGGTTTCCACACAGAACCGTTTACAGACCCAGTCTCAGAGAAAGCCACATAATTAGCCTGTGAAGATTCACGAACTGAGGAAGCATTGGGGCATTGCGCAGGGATGTGTCCTATACCGCATCGATTACAATGACCGTAAACCATGTTTTGGGTGGATGCCCAAGCAAATTGTGGCGTGCGGTTTTGACTACCAGCCCAACGGGACTCATCACGACCCCTAGTGTTTGCACCACGTGAGCTGCCACGGTAATTACCACGACGATTTCCTCGAGAATTGTTTGCTGAACGAGTGGAATAAAAAGCTTGAGAGTGGTTGTTTTGAGTAATGATGGGATTGAGTTGATACCCAAGTTGAGCTGCTTGTTGTTGCAAGGAGTTAAGCATTGCATTAGAAGAAGGGCTGGACATAGGAGTAGGCAATAAACCAGCTGTGTTTGGGATAGATGTGGAGGCCATGAAAACCTGGGGTGTAGTGGGAAGGTTGCGATGAAGCATGTACTCATGGTCACTAAGAAGACCGTGTAATTCATTGAAGGTAATGGGTGGTTGACGAGCAATAAGGTTGGCTTTCAGGCCATTATACTCATCACGCAAGCCAGAGATGGTTAACATGGTCAGGTCTTTGTCTTTGAATGGCTCACCAATATTAGCTAGGGCTGTAGCATATTCCTGTGCACGACATAGGTAGGCGGCTGAGGTTTCGTCACTCTTCATCTCAAGTTTTAATAGCTGAGTTTTTAGTGTGTATTCCCTTGAGGAGTTGTGTGGTGCATAAGCACGTTCAAGTGAGAGCCATAATTCCCTAGAGGTTGCACCCTGAACATGTTGAAACGAAGATTCTGAGATTGTGGAGATGATGACCATGCGTACATGGGCATCATTTGCGATCCAGTGCAGGTAGCTTGGGTTATCCATGGAGGCTGTGTCAGTGGTGGCTGCGGTTCTGGGTGGTGGGCAGGGAATTGTTCCGTCAATATATCCATATAAATTGTTGGTGATTAAGAAGGGATGGATCATGTTTTTCCAAAAACCATAGTTTGTAGGTGTAAGTGTGAAGGCAAACTTATGTGAGTTGTGGGCTGTTTTCTCAGCGGTTGTGAATGCTGATATCATTGCCATGGAGCCGGATTTAGTTGTGGTTGTGATGGAGATCAGAAGAGAAGAAAAAAAAAAAAAAGGAAGAAGAAGGGCTGCAGGGGAATGGCGGCAGAAAAGGGTTGACTTGCAGCAGAAGTTGTTTTGCTGTAGGGTTTTAAAAGTATGGCTCTGATACCATATTAAACCACAGGATACGTATTATTGATTCTGTTGAATAAAGGATTACAAACAGGTCCTATATATAGGACAAGATGTTACACTTAAGTACCACTAAATTAATACATATAAAAATATGAACTAAGTACTAATTATATTGTCTATCATATATCATTTCATTTGATGTTAATAACATCATTATCGAGTTTTAACTTCTTATTTTAGGTGTAAGCCAGACTCTGAAACTTATAACGCTCTCATAAGTGCACATGGTCGAGCTGGCCAATGGCGTTGGGCAACAAATATTATGGAAGACATGCTTCGTGCAGCTGTGTGTATCTTTGTTCTTCACTTATAAGCAATCTTTACTTTTGGTTTAAGATATACATGAGGACTTATTTTTCATTCATCAAAACTTACCCTTTAAGTGAAATCTTTTAAATATAGGTGGCAATTTCAATCTACTAGTCATAAACGGGTGTATTATGTTTTTATGTCAAACCGGTCAAATTAAAAAGTTTAGCTAAAAGACGGATGGGTCATACTGGTTGAAAGTTGCAGACATGTACTTTTAATGCATACAACCTCCGAAATTGCTTTATTCTAACAATTCTATTATTATCGTTATAATACTGTTCTTGTAATCATAATTAAATCGTCATTTATTTTTATGAACTTACAGAAACCAGACAATGTAGTGTTGGTGTGGACCAAACTCGACCTATACAGTTTCCACCGTACTTAATGATGACCTGTTTAAACCCGAACCACCCATTTTTTCATCTCTAGTTTTAAATATGTTGACGGGACCATCTTCTTTTGTTAGTCAAATACCATTTCGTTGACATTTTTTGTTATTTATGCAATTTCTTATATTTCAGGTTCCTCCAACTCGCTCAACGTATAACAATTTAATCCATGCATGTGGATCAAGCGGAAATTGGAAAGAAGCTCTAAAAGTTTCCAAAAAAATGACAGAAAATGGAGTCGGGCCCGATCTCGTGACCCACAATATAGTTTTATCTGCCTTTAAAACCGGGTCTCAATATTCAAAAGCATTATCGTATTTCGAACTAATGAAAGGAACAAAAATCCGTCCGGATACAACCACTTTAAACATTGTGATCCATTGTTTAGTGAAACTGGGACACTTCGAAAAAGCAATCGATATTTTTCATTCGATGAGGAAAAAACGCGCACAATGTGATCCCGACATTGTGACGTTCACTAGCATCATTCATTTGTATTCAGTTGCGGGTCAAATCGAAAACTGCAAGGCGGTTTTCGACACGATGATTGCCGAAGGTTTTAAACCAAACATTATATCGTATAACGCGCTTTTAGGTGCATACGCTTCTCGTGGGATGGATGAAGAAGCATTATCGGTTTTTAACAATATAAAGAAAAACGGGTTTCGGCCCGATGTTGTATCGTATACATCTTTAATCAATGCTTATGGAAAATCACGGACCCCCGAAAAGGCTATGGAAGTATTTAACAAAATGAAAAAGAATAAGTTGAAGCCAAATTTAGTAACTTATAATGCAATGATCGACGCGTTTGGATCAAACGGTTTTTTACCAGAAGCGGTAAATATGCTGCATGAAATGGAAACAAATGGGGTGCAACCGAATATTGTAACGATTAGTACCTTGCTGGCATGTTGCGGTCGTTATGGTCAAAAAGTCAAGATTGACTCGATTCTTGCGGCAGCCGATGCACGGGGTATTTGTTTGAATACCGTTGGTTACAATTCTGCCATTGGGAGTTATATGAACATAGGGGAATCTGATAAAGCGGTAACTTTATATAAGTCCATGAGAGAGAAGAACGTTAAACCTGACTCGGTTACGTTTAATGTGTTAATCAGTGGTTGTTCGAAGATGTCAAAATACACTGAAGCTCTTGAATTTTTTGATGAAATGGTGGATTTGAATATAACTATGTCCAATGAGGTTTATTCTTCTGTGATCTCGGTTTATAGTAAGCAGGTAAGTCGTTTAAAAATTACGCCTTTATTTTACATTTTAAGAAAATTGGCATTTGGCATTCCATCTCATTTTTTTTCATTTTAGGGTCAACTTTTGGAAGCAGAATCTCTGTTCTCGAAAATGAAGATGACGCATGGTGGTCCTGATGTTGTTGCGTATACAGCAATGCTACATGCGTATAGTACTGCAGGTATGTTATTATTCAAAGAAATCATTCAAAGTTGATTATTTGACCCCTAATAACTAAGGGTTGGGTTCAATTGGGGGGGGGGGGGGGGGGTATTCCACGGTCCTCCCAACCGCCGAGGTGATCCCACCTCGCAGACCGCCACCCAGCAAGCCTGAGTCTGGGGGTAAATCCGCTACCGTAGGGGCATTGGGAACGAGCAAGACTCGAACCCGCCACCTCTGGGTTAGAATGCGGGCTGGTGGCCATTGGGCTGACACCCAATGGTTCAATGGGGAACTGACTCAAACGAACTCTGATTGGACTCATTCCAGCGGCAATGGAACCAACTCGTCGAACCTTAACTTGAAACACTAAAGCCTAAATCCTAAAGCTAAACCGTAAAACCTAAACTATAAACCCTAAAAGCTAAACCCTAAAGGCTAAAACCTAAAGCTAAACCCTAAATCCTAACGATAAACCCTAAAAGCCAAACCCTAAATCCTAAAAGTTAAACCCTAACCCTAAAAACTAAACCCTAAATATATATGACGAGTTGCTTCTAATGCTGCTGTAATGAGTCCAATCGGAGTTCGTTTGAGTCGGTTCCCCACTTTTTTAGTGTTCCCCGTTGAACCTCCCACTAATAACTAATATTGAATAGAGGTTATTAAAAATAATTATTATTGTATTGCAGAAAAATGGGATAATGCATTTGCAATATTCCAAGAAATGGAAATGAAGGGTGTGGAACCAGATCTAATAGCTTGTTCTGCATTGATGAGGGCTTTTAATAGAGGAAACCAACCTGCTAAAGTTCTTGTTGTAGCTGAGTTTATGCAGGACAGGAAGATACCGATGAATGAGTCCATTTACTATGAAATGTTGTCCGCTTGTAGCATGTAAGTTCTTTAATTTGTGAGTTTTCCTCCGTTGAAACCTGTCATTTTAAGTATGGGCTAAGACAGGGTGGATCATATGATTGGGTTAAAAAAAGAAATTTAAAAAAATAAGTGTGTAGATATAAATGTGTGTGTATATATATAGGGTGGGGCTCGGCTACAAAGTCCAAATTTCCTAAAAAGTGTAAAAAGTCATAAAACACTATAATTTCAGCTATGAAACACATCTAAAACCCACAAATAACAGAGTGTATACTTACTAAAACACCATATTCAAACCATAATATTCTATAAAAACTTCAAACACACAATCGTAGAACTATGAATATAAAACACAACATGCTAATCAACGTAAAACACAATAATGTTTGTCATTCAATAATCAGAGCCTTATCATCCAAACCACAAACCACAACCCACATACATATATGATGGTTTAGTAATCTTCATTTTGTTATTTGTGGGTTTTGGATGTGTTTTATGGTTGACATTTTGGTGTTTTATGACTTTGTAGCCAACTCCTAGCCTATGTATATATATTATATTTATAATTAATTAATTATTTTTATTTTTTATATAAAGTTAAAAAAGAAAGTTAAAAAACAGAAAAAATTATGGGTTAAATTGGCAAAATCGTCCCTAAGTTAACGAACTTGCCAAAATCTTCCATGAGTTAACGATACATTTTAACTGAGTTATTGATTTGGATGGAAATGGCAACTAAAATGAAACGTCAGGGTCCAGGTACAAAAAAGTCTTATTTTGGATGTAACAGGCAAAAGTGCTCCTCAAACCTCAGGGACGATTTTGGCATTTTACTCTTTTTTTTATTTGTTACAGTAGCAATCTAAATCTATGAATAAAAAAGTTTAGGGGTTTGTATGCAGTTAAATGACTTCAGGTGATATTCAACACATTACTGGTTTCACTTTTAGCTAGACCTTTTAATTTGACCCATTTGAGATAGAACACAACCCATATCAACCGGTTCATAAGTAGAAGAATTTGAATTTCTGCATCTGCTTTAGAACCATATAAACTGCGTATCCCTCATGAGCCCAATATGTAAGTATTGTTTGTATTTGATGTTAGTCTACAAGACTGGAGGAAGACCGTTGAACTAATTGGATTAATGGAGCCATCATTCAGCGTAATGTCGGTTGGACTTCTGAATCAACTTCTGCATTCCGTTGGAAAGTTGGGAAAGACCGAAACCATGATGAAGGTGGGTTGACTTGGATACTTAAAACCAACTGTTGACTATCATCTGTCTCGTTACTCCCTATCCTAAAAACGTATTATGCAGGTTTTCTATAAAATAGTGGCAACAGGTGTTGAAATTAACAACTCTACTTACGCGGTGCTGCTAAAGGATCTTTTGGCTGCTCAAAATTGGAGAAAGTACCTGGAGGTAATGGAGTGGATGGAAGATTCTGGAATCACGCCTTCAGTTGATATGTATCAAAGTATACTCGCCTTTGCACAAACTAGTGGGCGTGAATATTCTGTTGCGATACAAGATAGAGTTGGTATGCTTTTTGCTCTTATGTATTAAAATCAGAGGTACTGAAATGGGCCGGTTGGGTTGGGTTGACTATAACACTTTTTGCGTTGAACTTATGTTCCATCTTTCTTTTGATTTTTACAGAGCGCCTGAGAAGAAACAACATGCCTATAAGGTTAAGGTCTCAACAGATGAGGTGACATAATGCTTCTTGGTTGTACAGTCAGCTGGAAAACTGGAATCTTGATCATTTGGAGCGATGAATGGTTCAAGCTTGAACCTTTATCAGTTATCTGAACACTGACCTTGTGGACCGTAGTGGTGAGATCAGTTACACTAGGGTGCACGGCTTGGACCGGATTAAAGTTCTGTCTAGGATGTTAGATGGACCGAGGGTGCAATGGTCTGATACGGTTTCTTTCCGTTGGCACTGCCATGGAATCTAGTAAATTTGTATAACATGACTGAATTTTGTATAAAGTATAGAGAACTAGACTGAATAGTAGATGAAGAACAACATTGTATTTATTTTTGCTAATTTTCTTATGTTTTACAAGGTTTGTGCGACTCTTTTATGACTGTTTAGCACTTTACGAGTGATTTCTCAAAACGAGTCCAATTTTTTCTAAAAAAAATATGACACCTAGGGGAACTTTTAAAATGATAGTAACCTAGCGGGATTCAACCCGCCCGTTGCCGCGAGGGTGCTATGGGAATTCAATTGACATCGGGTTGTTTCGTTATGATACTGACATATGAATTCAATTGACATCGGATTGTTTCCTTATGATACTGGTATATGCTACTTGTGCTAGTTTTAAAGAAAAATGTAAATGAAAACGTAGACATTAGCTTTCAATATGGCAACGGCCAATTGGATTTTAACACCTTTAACTTTGAAGAGTTGGCCGATAACACCCGCAACTAACACTTTGATCTGTGACACCCCAAACTTTTAATTTTGTTTGTCATTTCACCACTCAGTTAAAAAATCAGTAACTGAGTTAGTTTTCAATCCTAGGTGGCATCCTACGTGGACTATTTTTGCAGATGTGGCACATTCATGGGTATAAAACTCATCTCCCAATTCATCCAACAAACATACATCCCAATCCTATACTAACTTACAAACCCTAAATTACAACACCACCTCTTAACAACCTAATTAACTCACAAATTCACGTTATTCACCAAGTTAACTTCATCTGAACTCTTGAATCGACCTCAGCATCAACTGCAAATTAAACCTTCTAATCGACACTAAACCATCACCAAACGCCACCGTTCGGAGGCAGAGACCTAAACTCCTGAATCGTAACCATAGACGTCCGGCGATGGCATCGTTTCCAATCATCCCATTAGCCGTAGTCGTCGTCGTGTTTTTACCGTCACTGCAAGGGGAGCCGCCATCCAAGTTGTTTCCGTCTCACCGGAAGACACACATAAGGTCTGAAGAACAATGGTTTCGGAGGCCGGAAGAACGAGGGTGCCGCTATTCTCTGTCATTGTTGACCTTGGTGAGTCCATTATCACCTACCTGTTCTGTTTCGTTTTTGATCGAATCATGTTGTGATGATGATGTTTGGTGAATTGGGGGTGGTGATGGTGAGGTGAGGGTGGTGGCAGTTGGGTGAAGATGTTGGTGGTGAGGGTGATTCGAGGGTGGTTGTGGGTTGAGGGTGGTAGTCGGAGATGGTGGTGGTTGGTGGATGGGGTGCTTTGGAGATGGTGGTGGATTTAATTGTTACATTTACTTTTGATCAATGGGTGTTGCTAAATCTTGGATATACACCAGAAAAGTGTAAACGAACAGAACAACAATGCCTACTTTCAACATTTTGCATCTTATAACATGTGTTAGCCACGTCACTCGTGCCATGTAGGATTAATGATGCCACCTAGGATTGAAAACTAACTTAGTTACTGATTTTTTAACTGAGTGGTGAAATGACAAACAAAATTAAAAGTTTGGGGTGTCACAGATCAAAGTGTTAGTTGCGGGTGTTATCGGCCAACTCTTCAAAGTTAAAGGTGTTAAAATCCAATTGGCCTATGGCAACCGAAACAGAAAGTTAAAGAAAAAAACCGTAATATGCCCAAAAAAATATCTAAACTTGCGGGATCATTATTGTCATTACAGTAATCTTCAGGAATTAAGATGGATAACTCTCTACAACGGTTTTGATGGTTTGTATGATGAATTACCCACTTTTTAAAGTCAAAATATATATAAATTTGAGAGCAAAAGATCAAATACAAATAAACTTAACCTACTAAACATACAAATTGAAGGAAAAGTAAAAAAGACAAGGTGACATTTTTGTAATTACCACCAACTATCAAAGTTACTATACAAATGTGAACTCAACCAAAAATACCTAAAAAACACAATTTTTTTTTGCTACTAAAAGTAGCGATTTTTTTTTATAAAAAATATTAAAAAAAAATATATATTTTGTGTTTTTTTTTTAGATCTTTTTAGGTTTTTTGGGGGTTTAGTTTTTAGCATTTTAGCTTGGGGGGGGGGGGGGGGTGTTAGGTTTTTTAAGGTTTTTTAGATACATTTGTAGAGTAACTTTGATAGTTATTGATAATTACAAAAATGCCACCTTGTCTTTTTGACTTTTTCTTCAATTTGTATGTTAAAATTATTTGTACAAGAACTTTCCCCTAAATTTGAGAGACGTAATGTGCTCAAAGAAACTTGAGGTGCCATTATTGTCAATACAGTAATCTTGACGAATTAAAATGAGATAACTCTCATCCATTTGAAAGCTACGTCATTTAAAAGCAAAAACCCAACTCTCATCCATATGAAAGCTATGATCATTTAAAAGCTACGTTCATTAAATTTAAAAGCAAAATCTCAACGTAGTATACTTATGGTTTACATAAAAGCATACATCTAAAACCTGTTAACAAAGTTGAACGAATATATAGAAGGTGCTTGAAAACATTTAAAAGGGATCAAATATTTGTAAACTGAGTAAGGAGAGACATAATTATGTGAGAAGACCTCACATAGCCGAGTGGTCCATTTGAAGGCAACGACTCTAAAAGAGGCATATGGTTATGCAATTTCTCCTAAATAGTCGTGTCGAGCATTCATCAATTGACCCATAATCCCATATTCTCTGCATCACACGACTATGTGATATGCCTCAACATAGTCATACAACACACTTCTACTCACAGACCCATATTCTTTGGTGCCGCGACTATGTGAATTATTGGCATATAGCCTTGGACATTACGAGAAAGTTCCATTTAATGGACACGGACCACGACTATATGAATTGTTGTCGCATAACCTTGGACATTGTGAGAAAAATCCATTTCACGGGCCGAGGCCACAACAATGTGAACTAGTAATGGACCCGTCCGATGGACGAGTTTTTTAAAGTTGTAATAACAAAAGTTTTTATTTATAATTATATGTATAATATAACCTTACCAAATGAGTTCAAACTAACGTGTATAATATGCCTAAGAACGAAAAAAAGCAAGGTTTGAGACAATTTCAATAACTAAGATTGCAGTGAGTTTTTAAGTTGAACGTCGACTATTAAAACATAAAAACACAAATAGCTAGGTGAAATAAAACACCAAGTAACAATGTAAGGTAAACAAAAGCGAAAAAATGTGTGGAATGTTTCATTAAACACACATCCTCTACTCATTATACTTTTGTGGCTTCTGTCTTGATCTCTTAGGTAGGATTTGGTATAGAGGAATGAGGGGTGGAATGGAATGGACCATTACGAGTGAATGAAAAAAAAGTGTGTTTGGTTGGTCGATGGAATGGAATCGTCCATTCCAAAATGCATTCCATTCCCTCAAAATCATTCCATCCGCACCCACTGTTTTTTTTTTCCATTTCATTCCCACTCCATCCTTTATTAAATACACCACAACCCACCATCGTTGCCACCACCCACCATCACCACCGCCGTCTGCCGTCGTCACCCACCTCCGCCGCCACCCACCCACCGCCGCCAGCCAGCTCCGACCACCACCACCTCCCATTGCTGCCACCCGCGACACATCGATAACACTACCACTGCCACCGCAACCATCGCCACCACCACCTTCGCCACTACCGCCACCGCCCTCACCCGCCAATGCCGTTTCCGCCACCCACCTCCGTCCCCACCACCGCCACCTATTGTCATCACTAACACCTCCGATCACCGCCGCCACCCGCCTCCGCCAACGCCGTCGCTGCCACTACCGATCACTGTTGCTACCCACGTCTACCACCGCCACCCACCGTTGCCACCTCCGATCATCGCCGCCACTCACCTCCGCCATCTTCGTCAACCACCACCGTCGCCACCCACCCCCACCACCACTGCCTCTACCACCCACCGTCGTCACTGCCGCTACCCAACTCCACCGTCACCCACATCCGCCGCTATTACCACTCACCGCCACCCAGCGCCGCCGGTACAACGACCACCTATCACCACCCACCATCATCGCCCACCACTGACCACCGCCATCCGATTTTATTCCTTCATCTTTTCTTGCCAACCAAACAACCAAAAGTAATGATTCGTTCCATTCTCACATTATAACCAAACAAGACATTGAATGGTAATCATCAATTCCATTACCTCATCCATTCCATTACCTCGTTGATTCCATTCCACCGTCCATTCCATTACCTCATACCAAACATACCCTTAGGTCTTTGTCCACGATATTCATTAGTTGCATGTTCGGCATTTGATGTGGTAGAAATTGTGTCACCATCGGTGTTCGCCTCTCCTGTAGAAATAGCACGCTTTGTTTCTTCATTCTCAACAAATAGTTGAGTTGTTACAAAAACACTATAAGTACAAGGAGTAGGATCAAATACAAACTACATTTTGCATACAAACTGTAAGAACCATTTAAAAAGTGTCACGTGGCATCCAACCAATTATAGAGAAATTATAAAATAATATTTTAAATAATATCATTATATTGAATTCCCTAAAAATATGCTAACAAGCAATTAATTCTTTATTTGGATCTTTCTTTTGTTTTCAATGTGCTGATTAAGAAAAGTGTTGATATCATTCAAATATGTGCTAAAATCAATTATCTTGATTAATTTTCATGTGCTATTATAATTCAAAAGTGCTAGTTTTATGTATAGATTTGTTTTGGTATGTGTTAATTTAACCTTTTTAAGTGCTAGGATCCGTTCTTACGGTTTGTAGGATAATTATGGTTTGTACCGGAACCAACCCCGTACAAGGAGTACAAAATAATTTGTTTCTAATAGAACTTGTAGACAATATTTAACAAAATATACCGATGTTGTCACAGTAGATGAGACTGATGGAATGCATGGTCCCCATAACACTTCTTCTGCCATTTCCCATTCATCAGTTGTGATCCTTGCAAGAAATTCAGCATCTTCATGAATATAGGAGATCCTTCCATTAACAAATGTTACTTGAATTACATATTCCCAGAATTCCTCAAACTGAGAATTCATTTCTTGATTTCCATGATCATCAATCCATGAGTTGTACCATTTCTCCTACACGCCAGTCACTCCCATTTGTATCTCGATTATCGTATGGAGTGACATCTAAAATCCCCAATACTTGAACGCATTAAGGGTGTTTTCTAAGGTTACAAAACTGAAATGATTGATCTAATGATTTGTTGGTTACCTCTATGTGTGGAATTTCTTTCAATGGCCTATCAGCAAAATAGGCATATAAATCTCTTAGAACAGCCTCCAAGCTGCAATGCACAAATCCATTAAAATTCATGTTTGCATAGAACAAATCTTTCAATGAATGAGTTGGGCAAAGTGTCATTTACATATGAGTCGGGTCAGATCTACCTAAAAAAAACTCTTTATTTCCAATTTCTTTAAAGTTGTTAATAAAGAGGGTGTCCAACCAACTCAGGCCTGCGTCGACCCTGCGCAACAGCGCATGCCGGAGCCTTGTACAGGAGTTTGCTTTTTTAAAATAATGATTGCCCTAAAAATGATTTCAAAATTATCCTCTTATACAATTATCAACCAAAAAAACTACCATCTACACAACCATTGCATCCACCCCAAAAAAAAGTCACATAACGTTAAAACAACACCGTTTCACATATATTCGCACTAATCCCACCGATTCAGTCACATAACAATACAACCACACCTTTTCAATTATAGGGTATATGTATTAAACGGTTACAGACACAATTTCACCACGGTTTCAATTTATTGCAATAATTCCGCCCAAGTATAAATATCACTTGAATGAAACTGGCACCAATCTTATTGAAAACTTTCCATCTTACTACTAAATATCATTGGTATATTAGTATTATCCAAAAAAAAAAAAAATCCTTACGCCAAAGGTACATTTCCTTTGAATGTTTTATCGTTTTCCTCATGATCATATGTTCATCATATCTCCCCTCCCGTTCTTTATTTCCACTTCCAATCACTTAAAAATTTGCATCTAAACCTTAGATGTTTTTGATTAAGTGTTTACGTATGTTGTTTAATATTTCAAATTGTTTCATTATTTCAACTCTCATCATCATCGTAAAGTAAAATCTGTACTTACATGTTTATAACTATGTATCTTTGTTTGAATTTTCTTTTTAACACAACTTTTTCTAAATGTTTTCTTACTTACTGTTCACGCAACCACAGTAACATAATAGAAATTTAGATAATCATTAAATCATATTTTACACCATTTTGGTTTATGGTTTGAATTCAATGGATATTTATAGATTCATTTAGTGTACTTATATGTTCATGCAATGACGGTGAGAATATAGAAATTTATAACATCACTAATTATATATATATATATACAGGGAAAGGTTATCATACAAAAACCCTTATCGTACATCATGTACGCGACGGCCGTAACCGTCCGATCAGGCACTAATCACGCATGGGACACAAAATAACGCATGGGATCCTTTTTTTGACCTAATCACGCATTGGACATTATTACGCATGTTCATTTTGTCAAATAATCACGCATTGGACATTATTACGCATGTTCATTTTGTCAAATCTTGCTAATAATAACGCATGGAACATAATTACGCAAGTTCTATAGTTGTCGCGTACGATAACGTAGGATAAGCCTTTTTGTACATTATACTTATTATATATATATATATATATATATATATATATATATATATATATATATAGGGTAGGGATCCTGTACATTAATCCAGAAGTGTGAGAAACGTATTATAACACTATATATAACACTATATAACACCATATAAACACTGTATAACATTATGTAACACCATATAACACTATGTTACACTATATAACACTATATAACAAAATATAACACTATACATCTATCATAGACATGCTATCAGACAAAATATAGTGTTATATTTGTTATATAGTGTTACATAGTGTTATATGGTGTTACATAGTGTTACCCGGTGTTTATATGGTGTTATATATAATGTTATAATACACTTCTCCCACTTCTAGATTAATGTACAGGATCCTCTCTCTCTATATATATATACATATATATATATATATATAAGTTTTTGGTTTATGGTTTTAATTCAGTGGATTTTTTTTTGTTTTTGAAACCAGTAAATATTTTTTTTTTTATAATTTGGAATAGGAAACCACTGCCCATGGAACCTATAACCGACAATCATTATTAATTTTTTTATAAATGGTTGTGCCAAATGTTGTTTACATTGATTTGCACCAATAACTGATGCTAGAAATAAATTCTTTTGTGTATACAAAAAATATTCAAATTTCATAATAAAATCTTTAATAATCAACTCCCGCCGCAACGCGCGGGTAGCGTTAAATCGTTTATATTATAAAAAAATTATGTATTAAAAATACACTTTACAAACCCGTTCGACCCAATTCCTTTTTAGGTTTTTTAACTCCTTTTAGTCATTTGCGGAGGTAAAATTTTGCGGCTACATTGCTGACCTGGTGAGATACAACTACGACATTTGCACGTTTTCGTTCAAGTTCGATAATAACTGGCTCCAACATGTTATACATACAAAATGCATACTTTGACTTTGCTTAAAATGTCGAACTTGTATTTGCAAAAACTGAATTAATTATTTACTTTCGATATTTTCAACCTTTTTTTTTGTATTTAAAAAATTCAATACCTTTGTATCACATTGAGATACGATTCTCCACGATGATATCGATACCTGAGTTTATCTTTGTTCCTTGACCTTCATAAAATTAAAGAAAAGACCATTTGAATTGACTACTTCATATTAGATATACTCGTATTCACCAGGCATACTCTTCTTTATTTCTTCATAAGTCATACCATCGCATACACCACCATTTATCTCATTAAGTGGATGCCATTGTATCTGTAACATAAAGAGAGTAAGCAAAGTTTATAACGATAAGTAACTAAAGAAGCGACTTATGTGATACAGAAAACTAACCTTCGGGAAGCCAACAATTTGATTTGCAGTCAAAATTGTTTGTTAAATGTGCTTGTCCATATCTAGGTCAAAACACATACCATCATCAACAATTACGTGCAATAAGAGATATATATAATTTAACACATTGCACAAAATTCTTGCAACAAACACATAAAAAGCAAAAGGTAACATGAATAAGAGTTCTTACAGACGCAACTTGTTCGTTTTTTTGGTCGCTTCTCAACAAAATTAGTAATTTGGCATAAAGCTACCCATTTCCACTATAAAAAAAGGTCAAAAGATCATAAAAATGGGTCAAGAACTACAAGTTATGTTAGGACGAATGTGTGTAGGCAAAAAGATTAAATTTCCAGTCATTATTTGTTTTTTGTTACAAATATAAACTCTAGTTTTAATAAACTGTTAAAAGAAATTAATAACTTTGGTCATCCTTATAGTAAGCTTACTGGTCTGTTTTTTTTTTCTTTTCTTTGCATTTTTACAACAACAATGGGTTGTTTGTAATAAAAAAACACCTACTATAATTTAACATCTAGGGGTTGTGTGGATACAAAATTATTATCTAATATCCAATAATCATAGTCAGATAGCCAACTGTAATATAATGGGCTCTAGTGTTGTTTGAACTTGTAATAATCAGATAATCAGTAGTTGTAAAAACTAATTACTATGGGAACATAATAAACCTTAAGGGAGTGTCACCACCAATTCTTGCTTTCACATTATCACGACTCTCACCCTGCCTGGTAAGCAAAATTGGCAAGGTGTCAAATGGGTCTTCACCTGCAAAAAAGTAAATTTATATTAATGCAAAGTATTAGCTCTAGTATATTATTTAAGATGATGTTAACAGACTCATTGTAACCGTTACTTATAAATTAAAAAAAGATAAAACAAAAAAGAAGATAACATAGCTTTGATCACCTACCAAGAATGCACAATTCGCCCGTAAAGATAACCACTGATGTTCGCCTGAATAGTGTGTCGCTTAAATGAAAAAAAAAACAGGGTAAACAGGAAATACTTACTTGTATCTGGCCCCCATGGCCATTAACCATATCAGTCACGCCATTAACAGGCTCATAAATCTAGTCAACATTAGGTAAAAATAATTTTAAATCACAATAATAAAGAATTTATAAGTCAGAAACAATTTTTTTTAAAGAATTTACTACCTTCTCATAATTATCAAGCCGACATTTAAAGTCCTGATACCCAGCTTCAAAATTTGTCCTGTTAAAGAATATATAAAGATGGTCCATATATAAACTTTCAATTGAAAAATAAGATGGTTTTATAAAGTAACCATACTCGTCAGCATAATCGGGACTGTTGAATCTTGAGTCAGATATTTCTTTCAATTATCTGGCGGTCATTACAAACTGCTTCCAAATATATGATCTGTAGCGTTCATTGAACAACAACTATTATTAACAACTTAGTACATTCATATTTTTTTTAATAACAATTGTCTATATAAAATTGTAAAAATAAAATATAAAAAGCAACATAACATAAGAAAGAATGAAAAAGAAAGAAAAAAAGTAAAAGCGAACCGTTCTAAAGTTGTGTCAAGAGACACGCGCCCCTCTTTGTTTGGGTCCAAAAGCATAAACTGAGCCCTTAGACAAACCCATTCATTCTCTTTCAAGCTTTTGATATTGACTTCTGTCACACCCGTGTCAAAGGCGAAAGGGCGTAGTGTGACTTGATCGGTTTCCATAGCATACGTTGTATGTAAACAAACTATATGATATAAAACATACACAATGTTCATCCATTCCATAATGTAAAGATACAAGTCATAAGTTGTTTTGTAGCAAAATACGACGTAAGTTTATAAGTTTTACAAACAACACTTGTTCAAAATAAAGTTTTTAAAATAACGAGGTTTTGCAATCCTGTTTTATTAGTCGTTGTATGGTATCATTACACTGTTTTGTCTGAATGATTGATAAATGGTTATGTGGGTAGTTAAGGATTAAATGTTAATGTTTAATAACAAGTTAAGTCAGCAAAGAATCTGCATGCGACGAAACATGGGGGTTTCACCATGAGTGATGTTTCGTCGAGTGAAGAGTTTCGCCAAATGGTTTCGCGGCCCAGTAATGCCCAATGGTTTAATATAAGTTCAGTTGCATGTTAAGGCAAACCCTAAAACATCATTCACCACTTTCGTGTAACTGACGGCGATCTTTATACGATCAAAGTTTTCTCTTCTCATTCAGGCACCGTTATTCTGTTTCAATTCTCCGGTGAGTGCGAACACTTGTTAATATTCGTTACTTGTTCTAGGTTTTGTACTAACTGTTGATTGTCTAATAGGTTATATCAATCACGGAGATCCTGTTAATGATGTGATATGAGATCCTGCTAATGATGTGATTATGTGTATGATAATTAATCAATGAATTCGGACTCGTAGGTTAGGGATGCGTAGGGTTATAAATCGGTTGTGATGAAGGGGTTGCCAAGTGGATGAGCAATCTGACTTCTCTACACGATGATCATATGTTAATTACTCCTTCTTGAAACAGTAAATGTTTAGGGTTCATGTTTTTTATCTATGATTTCATGTGAATTGTTGTTGATTGCTGTTAATGATATGTGGGTAGACAAGCGATTGTTTTGCGTAACTGGTTGTTGTGTTTGAGGTTGAGTCTTGTCAACTGTTGAACATGTCGACGAAACCTCAAGGTTTCGTCACGTGTCATGTCGACAAAACACCCATGCATTTCGTCATCTTCCAGTCGACGAAACCCTAAGGATTCGTCACCCACCTTGATGTTTGGTCATTCTAGAGATTCTTCGTTTGAAGGGTCACTCACAACAGGCTGTGGGTTAGTAGGTGCATGGCAATGAATGATTATATTATTGAAAATCATATCAGTTACTATTAATGATGAATAACTATGAGCTAGGAAACATGATTTGATTGCAATGCATAACACACTTAACTGTTAGATACTATTACGATACATGCAAGTGAATTGTGGAATTGAATGAGTTTGTGTAACTGCTATGTGATATTCGGTGATCGCTGATTGTATGAACACTATGACTTTTATTTATACGTAAACTTTGCGATTGTGAAACTGATCACGCACACATGAATACCTTAGGCTGTGACTGTTTGAGTGTGCACAAGTAGCTAGTCATACCGAGCAAACCAAGGTGAGTTCACTTCTCTCAAAACAAGCATGTGTCCGGTGGGGACAATCAAACTGGTAAAACTTGTAAACGGATTTTCATAAACCCATATCCTTGTAGGGGATATGAGGTAGTTTTCAAATACCCACATCCTTGTAGGGGATGTGAGGCGGATTTCACAACGCTATCCTTGAAGGGGATATGCATCGGTTTTCAGCAAATGTTATGGTTGGATAATACACTCACTCTCTATCACTTAAGTCCCATCATTACTACCGGTTGTTGCTTGTAGGGCAACAGGGTTATTAGTTGATAGCGCTATTAGGTTTGGCAACCTCACGAACGCTCCTGGATAGGACGGGCGTGAACTAATAACTTCAAATCAAGACCAATGTTTGATAGAGCATTGGGGAAGGGCAAAAAGGGCCGTCTGCGGTATCGAGTTATTATCAACATAACAGTCTTAACGATTCTTAAATCACTACATGGTATTAAACGGTTAACACAAACTGTGAACTTACCAGCCTGTCTGATACACTTTTTCTGCATGCTTGCAGGGCCTTAGGTACACGGTTATGGAACTTGTTGTCTGGGAAGCTGGAATGGTCATGGGTCGTGGCACTTGGACGCTTCTTAATGTTGCAATGTTGAACACTTTTATTTAAACAAACTATTATGCTTCCGCTGAACGATTACGTTGGATTTAACTTGTGTTTTGGAATTATTTTGCAAAATGAATGGAATGTTTTATTTAATTATTTAACATTGGTTCAATGTGAATGGTGGCTTGAATCCTGGTACGTCACACGTCCTGCGGTGTCCCCGCATGTGGTATTTTGGGGGTGTGACAGTTTGGTATCAGAGCCACTGGTTATAGTGAACTAGGTTTTAAAACGTTTTCATAAAAACCAGACTATAACCGAACAACTTCGAAAAATCGACCATGACACACAGCTCCAGATTGCAAGGTTCGTCCTCTGTTTACTTTATGCAATACCTGTTTAGTAGTTACACACACACTCACAACTTGCATGAAACGATATATTAGATACTATGGTGATTTGATAGTGTGACACTACTCTTCGACTCTTGTGATTCGTAATCCTGTAATACCTTCTGTTTTGTTACTTGAATGCGGGGGAAACTTTTAGCGCAAGTTAAGAGGCACTGAGATTACCATGCAAATCACCTTATTATTATGGGTGTACACATAATAATAACGTGAGATGCATGTAAGCCCCAGTGAGGCTTAACGAGTGTGAGAAGGGTTCTGCCCTATTGTGTGTAAACTTGGTAGTTTGTAGATTTCAACTTGATACTTGACTTTTACCTCATCTCGACTCTTAAATTTGTTCTCTCTCCTTATATAGAATCATGAGTGGACGAGGTCATGGACGTGGTCACATCGCAATGACCCAAGCTGAGCTGACAAACTTAATCAACACACGTGTGGCTGAGGCTTTGGCAGCCTACCAAGCTTGTACGAAATGTACCAAACACTCTTTAATCTTGCGTCATGTACACAACTCTTACCCCTGTAATGTGTTTTCTTTCGTCCATTAGGTCAGCAAGCGCAAAACCAAAATAATCCACCTGCTTGTATGTGACACCTGTGCCTCCACGGCCATTAAACAAATACCAAACCAATGAAATATTGTATTTCATACTTGGGATTTGTTCAAATATCTGTATCATTTGCACATATCAATTCTTGTTCGATCTCGGGCTCTAAATCGCTTTCTGGAAGGTTATACGCGCACTGATGCGTAAATATAACTAGTTTAATGCAACGAACACTCCAGAATAGTGAAATAGCCTTCACATACCTTAAATAACCTTTACTTAACTTAGAAATAAGTTTTAAAGGCTTTGGTATGACAAAATCAAGTTTAATCGCTTACAGGGACTAAATTCGACAAACTGCGAAAGTATGCCGATTTGAACTGTATCAGGCATTCCGGAACATGACCATGAGTTAAACATACCATAAATATCCTTTACATAGCTTAGAAATAGGCTTTGAGGGGTTCGGTGTGCTAAAATAAACTTTTGGGTCATTCAGGGACTAAAAGCGTCAAAAAGTGCATAAGTTTGCATTTTCGCGCATAACTTACGTTCTGAATACATCCGGACATCCAAAAATTTATGTAAGCACTAAAATATTTTATTTTAGTGTTTGGCATAAGAAAAATCCATTCGTCAAGCAATTTGGACCGTTTTTCGCGCTTATGCGCATGTCGTCGTAATTAAGCGAACATTGCGATCATACGACCAAACGAACCGACATCCGGGATATTTTTGAGCATGTTTCATGTCCACAATGTTTAGGAATCATTTTAGGGCCTTAAAGTTGAATTAACGAGCCTTAAACAAGTCGCAAATGGCCTTAATACACAACAGGGACTGAAATGGGAACTTTGGAAACTGTTTGCTGATCAGAAGGACCTAGGCGTGACACCTAGCCCCCTAGGCGTCACGCGAGGCCCTTTCAGATCAGAAAAAGCTGTTTTAACAGCTCTTGTGCACTCTAAACCCAATTCCACATGTTGTTTCCTGCTTATGGGGGGCCAATGTGATGCACATGAGGTTACCAACAAGTGTAGGGATGAGATTATATCACGCTATTCAAGAAACGATCCTAACGGTGGTCCTTATCCTATAAATACCCATCAAGTTCACTTGCAAAACCCACAAATCTGATCTAAGAATGCTCTAAGTTGAAGCCATTGCTTCATACCTGAGTTACTTGGATCAAGATTAGCTTTCGGGGACCCTTTGTAAGTGTTCCTTCGTTCTTTTATTCGTTTTAGCGTTAAAGTCAAACTTTGTTTGACTTTCTGCATTGACCAGTTTATGGTCAATGCGAAGTTCGTTTGAACTTCATAACGTGAGCGTAATCACGATGGTTATAGTCCCTAGTGACTATACCTACTGATTACCACGTTATCTAGGCTCAGTGACGAGTCGTAGTTTCGGCCAAAATGCACATTTTCGCGTATTTTGTAACCAAACTACTCTTAGGTATCAAAACCGTTTGTTTTGATACCAAACTTGTTTTCTAAACTTAGTTAAGCATGTTTTAACAAGCTTAGCTCATCACTTTTAGTTTAGTGCTTATATAGGGTCGTAAGGTAAGCGATCTAAACAATCGCTTATACTTTCGAACCCGACCCGTTTGGTCGATCATTAGGATCCGACCAAACACATTAGGTGACCATAGTATGTAGGGAATAACCTTCCGAGGTTATACCTTATGGTCACGATGTTTAGTTAGTTGTATGATAGGTAGTATATATGCCTTAGGTAAATTACCAAAATACCCTTTTTTACTCCAAAATTCATTTTAAGCATATGTAACATAACTTTTGGTATCTAAATTGATTTGGAAACAATATTAGACATGTTAAGGCATATATTACTTGTCATAGGACTAGTTAAGCGGTCCGAACGCATTTCACGCGAACGACGCGTTAAAGTAGCATAAGCTACCTAAACGGGTCATAATGGGTCGTAAGCACTTAGGTTAGGTTTCATTTTAGTATGTAGGCTTTGTTAAACCATATTACACGAGTCTCCATACTCGTTTGGTTTACGAACCCTCATTCTATCCAATCCTCCGATTTAGGTCCGGTATATTAACATAGTTACCTATATTAGGTGCCGTTTGATATCCGTGATCTCTAGCATTGTTTGGTTGTTACTCAAGGACTACTAAGCAATCTCAAGTGAGTACATAGACCCCTCTTTTACTGTTTTCAAACTGTTTTGGGGTGAAACACATGTGCCTACTTGTTACTTTCATGCTTTCCTGTTTTCACATCATATGCTTGCTATGTTCATTAGTACACTTATAGTACATGATTTACTTTACATTTCTGCGATGTATGTTGACTGATAGCATGCTAGCACATTGATTTACATGACTTTTCTGCTTCGTATGTTAACTTAGCATACTTAGTACATTGTTTTCATATAACATGTTCACATTTGCTATGACATTTGGTTTGCACAAACGGGACTTATATACGTTCATTAACATTAGCTACGCCGCTCGATAGTAAGTACTGGTACCATAGGACTTGACAAATCCCATTCCTGACATCCCGGGTTTGTTTGGATGTAAGGAATAACTGAATTCGAAAACATTTCTTTTGATAACCTTGACTTAGGGTTATCCGACTGTCTCAAGGCTTGAATGTATGCGTTAACTTACCACATAAGTGTTTGTATCAATGTAACATGCATTACTTTGCAAAACATAACTTTTTGATATATTCAAAATACTTTGTTTTGTACATTTTTACAATTGGTTTATGTAACAACACACTACTTATCAGACATAACATTTGCTACACATTACTTGACTACATTTGGACTATTAACATTTGATATGATTTATACAAGGACTTTTGACAATTGGTTTAAACATAGACTTTATACATTGGTGGTTTGTTTAAGTGACTTTAGTAACGAGATTTGAGTAATATGATACAAGCATGGTGGATACGCCGCTGGTACTTCCTATATATAAGTGTTTGTATTATATTACATATCATAGCGTTATTTAAATCATTCAATTTGGACTTATACATTTTACACAAGTAACACGATTCTCACAAGACTTTGGTTTACAAACATTTTACTTTATACAACACATTTTACTTGGTTATACATTTAACCACACATTATTCTTTTATTTATACATATCATTTGATCTTATCGCTTTTTAAATGATTTACAAAATAAAACAATTTACAAGGTTCATGACTGAATTTTGCTAAACAACTTTTTTCTAAACTTATAAGTCATGAATCCTATTTTCAAAAAACCTATGTATCTCACAGGCATTTTTATGCTGACGTACCTATTTTCACATGTGTTTTTAGGAGCTGTCGCTTAGGATGATGATCGTGACACTAGGGCGGACCTGTGCCTTAGAGACTTAAAATAAAGATAGAACTAGTTTAATTATGTTCTGAACTCTTTATTTCCTGTTTTGAGACAATGTAACATTCTTGTTTGTTAAATAAAGTATAACTTTGTATGCCATGGTTGTGAAACAATAATTCTGTTACAACACTCCCCGACGTTTCCGCCATGATTTGATGTTCTACGTGGTCGGGGTGTGACAGAAAAGTTGGTATCAGAGCCAATGGTTATAGGGAATTAGGTTAGTAGTAATGCTTTGACCTAGACTATAACCTTTCTAGGACCCTAACACAAATTGTCTTGTGTTTAGAATTTAAAACATGCACTTCACCTATCCTTAGGTGATAACCACAACGAGAACACCAAGTTTGAATCCGCCTTGAAAATTAATCATCTGTTCTTGGATGATTGATTACTAGGTTTTGAACCCTCTGTTATAAGGTTTTGAACCCCTTGAGTTTTCAAAAATCTCGTCAAAATTTTGGGTCCTAAATAGTGTGAACACGTGCAAACTGGAAGAGTGAATGCCTATACCCTGAGTTTTCTGTCTAAGGCTAGAGTGTTCATACAAATCCACATAATCGGACCAGTCACTCTTACCTGGGAACTCTTGGGGTGAGTATCCACTTATAGGCGAGCATGTCTTCGCGATACATTATGAGGATCTAATTGCTTTGATTCAGCCTTTGTGTGTCGTTTGTTTGCTTCGTGGTTCAAACAAATGACCATCACCCATGATTTTGGTCGGTAATTGTAACATCCTATTCTTACCCAATGCCATTTCATTTGTTTTCTCTCTTGTTTCCCCTTTTAGAATGCCTCCACGACGCGAAAATCAGGTATCTATTGAAGAGCTAGCAGCTGTCATTACACAGCAAATGACTGAAGCAATCCCGAACATCGTTGCTCAATGTAACCAAGCCCTCAACAACAATAATGCCCCATGAAACTTCAAGACGTTCAACTCGGCTAAGCCATCAAAGTTTTCTGGGTCTCAAGGAGCGACTGCACTTCTGCAATGGTTCGAGAGTTTAGAGAGCACCTTCAGACATGTTCAATGTCCAAACGAGCGAAAGGTAGATTTCGCATCTAGTGTCTTTGAGAAACGAGCTTTGACATGGTGGAACGGTGTGATGAGAGATAGGGCGCCGAAGTGGCACTGGCTCAAACATGGGAAGAACTTAGAGCACTGATGATGAGGGAATTTTGTCCTCGTCACGAGATCAGAGCCTTGGAAAGGGAATTCGACGATCTTAAGCAAGACAGCGGTGAACATCGAGCATACACTGATCGATATGAGGAGCTAAGCCTGTTGTGTCCTACCATGGTTACGCCTTTGGATAAGGCGATCGAAAAATACATTGATGGTCTCCCTGACTCAGTTCAGGACATTGTTACTGGTAGTAAGCCCACTACGGTTAGACATGCCATTGAGCTAGCTGCAACCTTGACTGAATCTCAGACCAGGAAAGGTAAACTTTTTCGAAAAGGTGACAAGAAACCAATCGAGGAATCAAAGACCATGGATGAACAGACTGGATCCCCTAAGAAGTCAAAGAAGCGAAAGGCTTCTCAGAACTTCGCCATGGTCGCTCACAATGGTCAAGCCGTCCCCAACCAACCAGCTCAACCCCCTGCTAGGAAGCCATACAATGGAACTTCACCCTTGTGCAACCAATGTAACCTTCATCATCATGCTAGTGTGAAGTGCCGCGAATGCCAAATTTGTTGACGTAAAGGTCATACAACAAAAGTTTGCCGAGCAACAGTTGCACCAAATCAAGCTGACAACAATCCTGCTCAAGCTCGCTTTCCACCAGGTTCTTGCTACAATTGTGGCGAGATGGGTCATTTCCGAAGAAATTGCCCAAAGCTTGCTAATGAAAATCCAGCACAGGGATGAGCATCTGACCGACTAGAAGACAACACCCTTTAGAAATAATCACGTCTTATGTATTATTTTCTTTTGTTGTCAAGGTCCATGAAACAGTTGTTATCAGTGTTTATAAATAAATCTTTTATTTACATTGCAATGTATTTATGTGGTTATATGTATAAACAACATATCCCCTACAATACCGACAATCAAGGAATCGTATTCCTTGAAAAGCAAACTACCCCCCAATTTTTCCCATTTTATGATATCTTGCGTTCCCACGAAATTCTTAAGTACCCGTTTCTTCTAAGGAAAACGAAGTACAAGGCGCAAGTTACAACACTGGACGAATACCCAAAGTACCACTATAAACCCTTAATAGGGTACCTAAGGGTATTTCCGTAAATCCTAAAATTGTTGTGTTCCTTAAATTCGAATATTACGTTTCTTTGATAAACAAAATCGAAATTTTGGGAGATTATCCTTTCTTTTCAGATAGATCCTAGAGGACATTGAAGCCCATCTACTGGTTTCCTGGTGTACCTTGAATATCCATATTCAATCGATAACTAGTTAATAACAAATTAATAATCAAGTTAAACAACTATGTGATTATGTGCTTATGTGTTTCCTTTTTTGTGTAATCCAAGTTTTGTTATCCAAATCCTCGTAGAATCTTCCATATCTTCGTATAAGGGATTCATGGTAGGATATCCAAAGGTACTATATTAAATCCTCAATGAGCTTTTACGTAATAGTAAAGACCCTTGGATTATATTGTACTATTCCATAATTAGACCCCTTGAGTGGTCTAGTTAAACAGATTGATCCAAAAATCTGGTTAGGAATATCATGTGATGAAATATCTGAAAAGACTCCTTGGTGGTCTAATTAAAAGAGATCATTTGTCGATCTAATTAAAAGGACCCTATGATAGTCTAGTCACACTCATCACAGGTTTAATTTTTCTTCCCATTCACATTACAAAACAACTTGTGCGGACTGTGCAAGGAATTGCGTAATTATGGATGCATACATAATTATGGAATTTAGTGCACAGAAACCACAACAAGTTTGGTCGTGTGTCTAGTGTTGACTCAGTGCATTTTCGTTTCTAAAGAAATTGTGGAAAATGACTCATTCCGTTCATTTTCGTTTCTGAAGAAATTGTGGAAAATGACTCATTCCGTTCATTTTCGTTTCTGAAGAAATTGTGGAAAATGACTCATTCCGTTCATCTTCGTTTCTGAAGAAATTGTGGAAAATGACTCATTCCGTGCATTTTCGTTTCTGAAGAAATTGTGGAAAATGACTCATTCCGTGCATTTTCGTTTCTAAAGAAATTGTGGAAAATGACTCATTCTGTTCATTTTCGTTTCTGAAGAATACCCATTAAGGAAAATGACTCATTCCGTGCATTTTCGTTTCTAAGGAAATTGTGGAAAATGACTCATTCCGTGCATTTTCGTTTCTGAAGGAATTGTGGAAAATGACTCATTCCGTTCATTTTCGTTTTTGAAGAAATTGTGGAAAATGACTCATTCCGTTCATTTTCGTTTCTGAAGAATACAGGAAAATGACTCATTCCGTGCATTTTCATGTCTGAAGGATACCCATTAAGGAAAATGACTCATTCCGTGCATTTTTTGTTTCTGAAAAATGTCCGTTAAAGAGGAATATCAGGATTTTGCCTTATCCTTGATGGTTATTTAACACAAAGTCACAGACAGGCTCCTACAAATAAATTTCGGGACGAAATTTCCTAAAGTAGGGGAGACTGTGACACCTGTGCCTCCACGGCCATCAAACAAATACCAAACCAATGAAATATTGTATTTCATACTTGGGATTTGTTCAAATATGTGTATCATTTGCACATATCAATTCTTGTTCGATCTCGGGCTCTAAATCGCTTTCTGGAAGGTTATGCGCGCACTGATGCGTAAATATAACCAGTTTAATGCAACGAACACCACGGAATAGTGAAATAGGCTTCACATACCTTAAATAACCTTTACATAACTTAGAAATAAGTTTAAGGGGTTCGGTGTGCTAAAATAAACTTTTGGGTCATTCAGGGACTAAAAGCGTCAAAAAGTGCATAAGTTTGCATTTTCGCGCATAACTTACGTTCTGAATACATCCGGACATCCAAAAATTTATGTAAGCACTAAAATATTTTATTTTAGTGTTTGGCATAAGAAAAATCCATTCGTCACGCAATTTGGACCGTTTTTCGCGCTTATGCGCATGTCGTCGTAATTAAGCGAACATCGCGATCATACGACCAAACGAACCGACATCCGGGATATTTTTGAGCATGTTTCATGTCCACAATGTTTAGGCATCATTTTAGGGCCTTAAAGTTGACTTAACGAGCCTTAAACATGTCGAAAATGGCCTTAATACACAACGGGGACTGAAATGGGAACTTTGGAAACTGTTTGCTGATCAGAAGGACCTAGGCGTGACACCTAGCCCCCTAGGCGTCACGCGAGGCCCTTTCAGATCAGCAAAAGCTGTTTTAACAGCCGTTAATAGCTCTTGCGCACTCTAAACCCAATTCCACATGTTGTTTCCTGCTTATGGGGGGCCAATGTGATGCACATGAGGTTACCAACAAGTGTAGGGATGAGATTATATCACGCTATTCAAGAAACGATCCTAACGGTGGTCCTTATCCTATAAATACCCATCAAGTTCACTTGCAAAACCCACAAATCTGATCTAAGAATGCTCTAAGTTGAAGCCATTGCTTCATACCTGAGTTACTTGGATCAAGATTAGCTTTCGGGGACCCTTTGTAAGTGTTCCTTCGTTCTTTTATTCGTTTTAGCGTTAAAGTCAAACTTTGTTTGAATTTCTGCATTAACCAGTTTATGGTCAATGCGAAGTTCGTTTGAACTTCATAACGTGAGCATAATCACGATGGTTATGGTCCCTAGTGACTATACCTACTGATTACCACGTTATCTAGGCTCAGTGACGAGTCGTAGTTTCGGCCAAAATGCGCATTTTCGCGTATTTTGTAACTAAACTACTTTTAGGTATCAAACCCGTTTGTTTTGATACCAAACCTATTTTCTAAACTTAGTTAAGCATGTTTTAACATGCTTAGCTCGTCACTTTTAGTTTAGTGCTTATATATGGTCGTAAGGTAAGCGATCTAAACAATCGCTTATACTTTCGAACCCGACCCGTTTGGTCGATCATTAGGATCCGACCAAACACATTAGGTGACCATAGTATGTAGGGAATAACCTTCCGAGGTTATACCTTATGGTCACGATGTTTAGTTAGTTGTATGATAGGTAGTATATATGCCTTAGGTAAATTACCAAAATACCCTTTTTTACTCCAAAATTCATTTTAAGCATATGTAACATAAATTTTGGTATCTAAACTGATTTGGAAACAATATTAGACATGTTAAGGCATATATTACTTGTCATAGGACTAGTTAAGCCGTCCGAACGCATTTCACGCGAACGACGCGTTAAAGTAGCATAAGCTACCTAAACGGGTCATAATGGGTCGTAAGCACTTAGGTTAGGTTTCATTTTAGTATGTAGGCTTTGTTAAACCATATTACACGAGTCTCCATACTCGTTTGGTTTACGAACCCTCATTCTATCCAATCCTCCGATTTAGGTCCGGTATATTAACATAGTTACCTATATTAGGTGCCGTTTGATATCCGTGATCTCTAGCATTGTTTGGTTGTTACTCAAGGACTACTAAGCAATCTCAAGTGAGTACATAGACCCCTCTTTTATTGTTTTCAAACTGTTTGGGGTGAAACACATGTGCCTACTTGTTACTTTCATGCTTTCCTGTTTTCACATCATATGCTTGCTATGTTCATTAGTACACTTATAGTACATGATTTACTTTACATTTCTGCGATGTATGTTGACTGATAGCATGCTAGCACATTGATTTACATGACTTTTCTGCTTCGTATGTTAACTTAGCATACTTAGTACATTGTTTTCATATAACATGTTCACATTTGCTATGACATTTGGTTTGCACAAACGGGACTTATATACGTTCATTAACATTAGCTACGCCGCTCGGTAGTAAGTACTGGTACCATAGGACTTGACAAATCCCATTCCTGACATCCCAGGTTTGTTTGGATGTAAGGAATGACTGAATCCGAAAACATTTCTTTTGATAACCTTGACTTAGGGTTATCCGACTGTCTCAAGGCTTGAATGTATGCGTTAACTTACCACATAAGTGTTTGTATCAATGTAACATGCATTACTTTGCAAAACATAACTTTTTGATATATTCAAAATACTTTGTTTTGTATATTTTTACAATTGGTTTATGTAACAACACACTACTTATCAGACATAACATTTGCTACACATTACTTGACTACATTTGGACTATTAACATTTGATATGATTTATACAAGGACTTTTGACAATTGGTTTAAACATAGACTTTATACATTGGTGGTTTGTTTAAGTGACTTAAGTAACGAGATGTGAGTAATATGATACAAGCATGGTGGATACGCCGCTGGTACTTCCTATATATAAGTGTTTGTATTATATTACATATCATAGCGTTATTTAAATCATTCAATTTGGACTTATACATTTTACACAAGTAACACGATTCTCACAAGACTTTGGTTTACAAACATTTTACTTTACACAACACATTTTACTTGGTTATACATTTAACCACACATTATTCTTTTATTTATACATATCATTTGATCTTATCGCTTTTTAAATGATTTACAAAACAAAACTATTTACAAGGTTCATGACTGACTTTTGCTAAACAACTTTTTTTCTAAACTTATAAGTCATGAATCCTATTTTCACAAAACCTATGTATCTCACAAGCATTTTTATGCTGACGTACCTATTTTCACATGTGTTTTCAGGAGCTGTCGCTTAGGTTGATGATCGTGACACTAGGGCGGACCTGTGCCTTAGAGACTTAAAATAAAGATAGAACTAGTTTAATTATGTTCTGAACTCTTTATTTCCTGTTTTGAGACAATGTAACACTCTTGTTTGTTAAATAAAATATAACTTTGTATGCCATGGTTGTGAAACAATAATTCTGTTACACCACTCCCCGACGTTTCCGCCACGATTTGATGTTCTACGTGGTCGGGGTGTGACATTGTACGTTCAAGATGTTAATGGATTGTAAGCCACAGACCTTCAGTGGGACTGAAGGGGCTGTAGGACTCCTGCGATGGTTTGAGAAGGCAGAATCTGTGTTTGCGATGTGTAACTGTCCAGCTGGGGACAGAGTGAAGTATGCTACGGGAACACTCGTGGATGGTGCCCTGACATGGTGGAATGCCCAGGTTCAGATGTTGGGCATCGAGGTGGCAAATGCCACTACTTGGGACGATTTTAAGGAGTTGATAAGGAAGGAGTATTGTCCTCGTGATGAGATTCAGAAACTGGAAAATGAGTATTATGATCTGAAGATGGTGGCATCCGAGATTGAGGCATACGTGAAACGGTCTCATGAGTTGGCTATCATGTGCTCGAACCTGTCTCGACCTCCGCATCGGAGAATAGAACTGTTCATCAAGGGATTAGCTCCATGAGTGAAGGGTTTGGTTACTGCAGCGAACCTCAACAACTTACCTCAGATTGTCCGTTTGGCTCACAAGATCACCGATCAGGAGGTGGAGAGTGGTTCACTACCACCGCGTGTTTCTGCCACTACTGCTGCTGCAACCACAGTTACTACGCCAACTAGTGATAATAAGCGTAAATGGAGCGATACTGACAAAGCAACCAGTGCAAGTCAATCTCAGAAGAAGCTTGACAACAACAACACCTGCAGTTTCAGCCAGTCGTCCTCCGTCAACCAGAATCAGAACCACAGCCAGACTTCCGGTTATGCAGGAAAACAGCCGAAGTGCAACAAGTGTGGTTACCATCACTATGTCCAGTGTAGTCGAGCATGTCAAAGGTATGACAAAATGGGTCACATGGCAAAGGATTGTAGAGCTCCACATCCCAAGCAACAACAACAGCAGTCTCAGCAACCCAGCAGAATCGGGGTAATCAGAGAGGATGCTATCAGTGTGGCAGTGAAGGGCATTTTAAGAGGGATTGCCTGCAACTGAATTAGAATTCCAACAATAACAATGGGGGTAATCGCCAGAACAACAACAATGCTGGAAGCAACAACAATAATGGCAACAATGGGGGCAATGGTGCTCGCGGAAGGGTGTTTACGATCGATGCTGGTGATGCTAGGAACGACGGCAATGTCGTGACTGGTACGTTTTCTGTGAACAATTTTATTGCTTCTGTGTTATTTGATTCCGGTGCCGATTGGAGTTATGTGTCCCTAGAGTTTAGTCAGTGATTAGGGTTAACTCCAACACCTTTAGAAGTTAAGCACGTGGTAGAATTAGCTAATGGTAAAACGATTGAAGCTTCGCATGTCTTATTTGGGTGTAAACTGGATCTTGTGGGTCAAGTGTTTGATATCAATCTCCTTCCTGTTACCCTCGGTAGTTTTGATATAGGCTGTAAACGAACCGAACGTTCAGCGAACAGTTCGTGAACCGTTCGGCGGGAAGTTCGTTTATGTTCGTTCGTTTAATAAACGAACAAACACGAACAAGGAATTTCGTTCGATTAGTTAAATGAACGAACATGAACAAAGGTCTCGTTCGTTCAATTGTGTTCGTGAACGTTCGGTAAGGTGTTCGTGAACATTCGTTCATTTACGTTCGTTTATGTTCGCATGTTTGTGTTTTAATGAAAGATTTGTGTACTTTCATATGTTTTATCTATACTTTTTATATTATTAAACTTATACTTATTTTATTACCCTAAGAATTAAACTTGGAAAACCCTGTTTCACCTTGTTTATGCACCATATCTGTTTCATTTCTTATTATTTACATAGACGAATACGATCGACCTCCGTTCCACAATAAGGAATTCAAGTTCTAGTGCTAGTCTCTAGGCCATCCACTTTATCCCTCATCGCATTCGCCAAATTTATTTGTGTTCGTGAACCGTTTGTGAACACGCTCATTTCCTTAATGAACGAACACGAACATAAAATCTTGTTCGGTAACTGTTCATGAACCGTTCGTGAACACATCTATTTCCTTAATGAACGAACATGAACAAGACCTTGTTCGTGTTCGTTCGATTCGTTTACAACCCTAGATATAGTGGTTGGTATGGATTGGTTGTCTAAACACCAAGCTGAGATTCTGTGTAAGGAGAAGATTGTACGTATTCCTCTCCCTAGTGGAAAGTCATTATCAGTTCAAGGACATCGTAGTGGGATGATGTGTAACACCCCGTGTTTTCACAAGTGAAAGTCAAAGTCAAGGTCAAAGTCAACGACCGATTTCGCGCGACTTGACTCGTAGAAATGTTTTTATTTTATTTAAATTATGTGGAGTAAGTGTCGTTCATTACAATAATCGAATCGTGGTAACCATATTTCAATCGACCTACGACTGTGAATGATAGGAAGTAACAATGCGATAAAGTTAATCAAGCTATGCTAATCAAATCGACATCGAACCGTAACTCGAACTGTGTATTTTACTTGTGTTTATACGTGTGTGTGCGCCTTACGTGTTACCTGCGCATGTTTATTTATGTTTTGTTGAGATAATCAAGCGAACTCAATCGAACTCGAAGTCTAACTCGAATGTAAACGAACCCGAACCCGAATTCCGAGTCGAACCATATAAGAAGTAGTTGGGACTGAAAGTAATTTGACTAGGAAACCCTATCGAATCGCTCGAAAATCGAAACCGAAGCAACATCGCGCCGAACGCACCAAATCAGGCTACATCCACACGGATTGCCAATCCGCACGGATTGCCAATCCGGACGGATTACCAATCCGCACGGATGACCAATCTGGACGGATAGCCTATCCGGGTTACGTGCCATCCGCACGGCTCACCCTTTCCCTTTTTAGCATCCTATAAATACACGGGTCACTCTCCAACTTTTCCACTTTTGGCAAGTGACGTCCGAACCGCACGCATTCTTCACTTTTTCTCAGATTTCTCTCAATCCAGGTAAGATCTTGCACTAATTCTTGTACATTCTTGATCACTACACAATTCTACACCTTTCTATCTTTCAAATCTCCACTTTTAACCATGAAATCATCAAGATTTGAGGTATTATTGAGTGACGTCATCATGAAGTTCTTATGAACTTCAAGCTTGACTTCATTCCACCAAGAATAACTCAGATCTAAACGATTTCCACAAGATTTCACAACAACATCAGCTAAATCTAAACTTTTCTAAGGATAAAAGAGTTGAAAGAAATAAACCTAAGCTCTCTCCTTCTTTTACCCTTAAGATCGGTACGAATCTGATCGGTTCTAGTCTCTACTCGATAATAGTGATGCACTAGTCCTAGATCTGGAATTCTACCGCAAGACACCTGATTTCGGGGTCAACCGGAATGACCGTTCTGAGTCGTCGACATGTCGAGTCAGGGTGGTTCCTGGCCGGCTTAGTCGTGCGGGTAAGAATACGATTCCAAGTGGTTGCCACGTAATCAGAACGTCTCGATAAACGACAACAGAAACCAAGAGTAGACGAACGGAACAATCAGACCAGTTGTCCGCACGGACAAGCTGTCTGCATGGACAAGCAGTCCGCACGGACATGCTATACGGATGGGTTGTCACCCGGACGAGCTACCCTTGGGACCCACTTTCCAAACAAGGTTTGAGTATCGACGAATGAGCAATCCGGACGGACGACCTCTGAATGAATTACTCTTCGGATCATGAGATACTAAGGCCTTAAAGTAAATTCAAACAGTGTTCATCCGCACGGCCAAGTCGTCCGCATGGACAGGCTATCCGGACGAATTGTCTCTGCCCGCGCGCACAGACTGTCTGCACGGATTACCATTGTCCGCACGGACTACCATCCGTACGGATTGTTGTCCGCGCGACCGGCTTGAAAGGTAGAGACACTTAAATGTTCTCTAAATGATACAACGAAAACTCCAAAGCACAAGCCATCATACACAAACACATCCTTAACTTAGGAAGAAACAATCCACTTGAACGTTTATCCGCACGAACAACTTGTCCATACGAATAAGCAATCTGCACGCATGACTAGTCCGGACGGATTACCGTCCTCACGGACAGCCTACGCGCACGGATTGCTTATCCGGATGGGTCACTATCCGCACGGATTACCATCCACACGGATAGTTCACCCGCACGGATGACTTCCTCTCACGGGTAGCTGATCCGCACGATCAGTTATCTTACCCACTCTCACTTTGTACTGTTTTACGCGCCACTTATCGTTACGTTATCGATTCTATTCAGGCTAACCGTACTCGCTGTAAAGCGCTCCCTTCAATCCATAATCGCTGTGAGTATACTCGAACCCTTTTTGCTTTTAGCACTTTTGGGTGTTACATACGTTACGAATATTCAAACTACAACAATCACACTACTCAAGCTATTTTAACGCTAAACCATTTACGCATGTTATATGTGTCTTATGAATGCTTGTTGTTATGTTTACACATGGAATGCTGTCTACCTGCCTTAGCAACAATAGTACTATAGTTTGGACTCAGCACCCGTTCACACGGGGGTTGTTAAGGATCTTTTACTTGCATGGATTACGGTGGTAATCATGTATTGCGAACTGCCTCAGGCAGTCAACCTGCAGTCATTGGTATCGATGGATCTATGTCGATAACTAACGTGCTTCATTTCACTATGTATACGTGCTGGTTATGCGTAAACGAATTCGAACTCTATATGCTATTATCAAACTTGTATGCTTACCTTTACATTATATGTATTGACTTTATTTTAACGTATGTGACAGGTGCCTAGGTTGTTTATATGCTTCTCGGGCTGTGATGAACTTGAAGCTAGGAACTGGAGTCTAGAAACCAACGAATAAACTAGTTATGTTAAATCTGAGTTGTCGGAACAGAATATTTGTTTTGATGTTATCTGTAATAACTTGTTTGACTATTTAAGATACGGTATGGGACGTATTGCTTTAATTAAATGGTAATGATTGTTGTTATGGAAACTTCTGGACAATCTGTTTCGCTCACTGCCGCGCCCCGATGATTCCGCCATCGGTTGGGGTGTGACAGATTGGTATCAGAGCCATAACTATAGGGAATTAGGCAAGACTCGACCTAGTCCGGGTCGAAGTCTTAGAGACCTAGTCTATAGTTAAGAACCAACAGACCAACTCACGCGTATGCGTAAACTCGCCACTATCACTCGCTCTTTTCTATCACTGCACTCGAATTTTCAAGTTATGAACAGGTAATAAGGCCGAGAATAGGTGTGAAAACCGCAAACTCTCGACTAAAGTTGCCTAATCAGCTTGCATTTTAGCTACAAACGAGGAGAATCATACCAAATTAGGAGTGAAATCCATATTTTGATGAATAATCTCCTCGAATTTTATCAAAAACAGGGACGGAAGTTGCAAGATAGGGGTGAAACCCTAATCTTGACGACTCGTCCTGCTTTTATACAAAAACTCTCACCAAAGTTTCGATGAACTCCAACGATCTAAAGACACAATATAACCAATGGGAATTGCGCCAACGCCCAAGAATCGAGGCAAAGGCATAGTCCTGGAGGTAATTGTGCACACAGGATCCTTACGAATAGTCGAGCCACTTGGGTTAGTCGAAGTCTATTAGCCGCAGACAATCTACCTTTGATTTATCGATCTTTATGAAGATTTTATGTATTTTCTGTTTATTTATTAACGCTTTGAGGTACTATTGGTTTCGACCCGACACTATTGCTTCTGCTAAAACACAAAACCCACACCACACATCGCTAACAAATCGATAATAGGGGCATTCAGAATGCTTGTATGCTCGTATATATCCTTAGTGACTAGGAGCGTATAGGTGTGTTTTGCTATTGTGCTTACATGTTTAGGAATATTGTGATTATGTGCTCTATGTGTTTATGTGATTTTGTGCAATTCTGTGATTTTGTGACTATATGCGTTTACATGGTACGTGTTACTGAGCTTTAGTAGTAATAGACGTGTGAGGTGAGATTCGAATACATGTGTTGAGTTCCGTGGCGATGTCTATTGCAGAAAATGTCGTCTGGATCTCGTCATACACTCACTCGTCAGGAAAAGAGGGACAGACGTCTTGCCTCTATTATCGCGAAAAGTGTGGCAAAAGCTGTGAGCGATGCCTATGAGAATGCCAGCAAATCATCCGAGGAATCGAGGACTGAAGGTCCTAAAGCTGTCGCAAGACCCTTCAGTTTCAAACAATTCAAGTCATGTGGGCCGAAAGAATTCACAGGCGAAGGAGGTCCTACTGCACTATTCCACTGGTTTGACTCTATCGAGGTTACTCTGCGACAAAGTGGTTGCCCTGATGACCTCCGAAATCTGAACGCTACCGGCGTCTTTCAGTCCCGTGCTTTGGACTGGTGGACGGCCGAGAGGAACAAGAGAGGGAATGATGCAGCTTACGGTTTGTCGTGGGACGAGCTCAAGGAAGTCATGCTAGAGGAATTCTGCCCTCCTCACGAATGTCAAAAGCTCGAAGATGAATTCTGGCACATACATCAGAAGGATGGAGACAATGCTGGTCTTACTGCTCGCTTCAAACAGCTCAGCATTATCTGTCCCGACCAGGTCAAGACTCCTGAGATGACCATCAAGAAGTACATCCGAGCTTTGCCCGACTGCGTTGCTGATTTCGTGCAAGCGGCTAAGACTACCACGATCGAGGAAACCTATCTTCTAGCCGCTGAAATCAATGACAAAAGGGTCAAGGCTGGGGTGTGGGATAAGACCTCCAAGCATCTGCATCAAGCCACCACTACTGCACCAACTGCTGAAAACACCTCGTCAAGCAACAAGCGAAAGAACAGCTCCACCAACAAGAACTGTGTGATTACTGCTGCACCGATCCAAGCTGTACCTGTCCAACAGCGTCAAGTAGCGGCGCCTGTGGCCAATACACCGCCTGCAAAGCGTGCATATACTGGACCACACCCGCTCTGCCCTACTTGCACCTATCATCACCCGACAGCTATTCAATGCCGCTTCTGTGCTCACTGCAATGTGTACGGCCACTTTACTGCCAACTGCCGTATTCGCCAAGCTCCTGCCAATCAAGCTCTACTCGCTGCCCCACAGGGTCAACAAGCTCCTCCAGTACCCGCAGTCAAAGCCAGAGCATGCTTCACGTGTGGCGACCCGAATCATTTCGCCAACATGTGCCCGAACAGGGTAGTGAAACAAGAACCGCAACAGCAGCAACCACAGCAGCAGCAGCAGCAACAACAACAGGCTGCACGCGCCAGAACCTTCAATCTCAATGTGCGTCAAGCCCAGGCCGACAACAACGTGGTCAATGGTACGTTCCTTGTGAATGGTATTTATGCTTCATGTTTGTTTGATACTGGAGCCGATAATTGCTTTGTGTCGCTCGAATTTGAGAAACTCCTTAGTCGTAAACGTTCTCGACTCTCCTCTGCATTCGATGTTGAAGTCGCTACCGGAAGAACCGTCGCTGTAAACTCTGTTATTCGTGATTGCACTCTCGAGCTCAACCATCACATCTTCTCAATTGATCTCATTCTGATGCAACTCGGCAGTTTCGACGTCATAGTAGGCATGGACTTCCTTCAAGAAAACCATGCCGAAGTTGTGTGCTTCGATAAAATGATTCGTTTCTCGCTCGCAAATAGTGATTCATTGTGTGTTTATGGTGATACTACTTCGAAGGGTCTCAAGCTTATGTCATGCCTCCAAGCTAGCAAGTATCTCCGCAAGGAATACAGGGCTTTCTTGGCTAACGTTGTAGCAGCGGAGAAGGAAAGGAAAGAGAAGAAGGAAGTAAAAGACGTACCCGTGGTCCGAGAATTTCCTAACGTTTTTCCATAGGATCTTCCCGGGCTACCTCCAAAGCGCGATATTGATTTTCGCATTGATCTCATTCCTGGAGCTAATCCTATCGCCAGAGCTCCTTATCGACTCGCGCTGTCCGAAATGCGCGAACTCTCAACCCAACTCCAGGAATTGCTTGAAAAAGGCTTTATTCGCCCGAGCACCTCTCCTTGGGGCGCACCAGTCCTTTTCGTCAAAAAGAAGGACGGGTCGTTCCGGATGTGCATCGACTACCGGGAGTTGAATAAGTTGACTATCAAGAACCGCTATCCTCTGCCACGAATTGACGATTTTTTCGATCAGCTACAAGGCGCCACGTGTTTCTCAAAGATCGATCTACGTTCCGGATACCATCAGCTGCGTATACAAGAGGAGGATATACCCAAAACCGCGTTTCGTACTCGTTACGGCCATTACGAATTCGTTGTCATGCCTTTTGGCCTAACAAACGCACCAGCAGTTTTCATGGATCTGATGAATCGAGTGTGTAAACCATATCTCGACCGTTTCGTCATCGTGTTCATCGACGATGTCTTGATCTATTCCAAAACGAGAGCCGAACACGCGCAACATCTACGGTTGGTTCTCGAGTTACTCCAGGGGAACCAACTCTACGCCAAATTCTCCAAGTGCGAGTTTTGGTTGGGGGGAAGTTCAATTTCTGGGTCACATCGTAAATAGTCAGGGTATTCACGTCGATCCTGCGAAGATTGAAGCTGTTAAGAGCTGGGTTACGCCTAAGAACCCGTCTGAAGTCCGCTCCTTTCTCGGGCTAGCGGGCTATTATCGACGATTTATCAAAGGATTCTCGAAGATTGCTGTACCACTTACCTCTCTCACGCATAAGGATCAGCCTTTTGTCTGAGGAACCAAACAAGAGTCTGCCTTTCGAACCCTCAAACACATGCTTTGCAATGCTCCTGTTCTCACACTACCCGACGGAAACGATAATTTCATTGTCTACTGTGATGCTTCCAACCTTGGTCTTGGTTGTGTTCTACTGTGATGCTTCCAACCTCGGAGTTCACTTGGGAACTCAAAAGCGACATGAAGACAAAGTATCCGCAGTTGTTTAATTAAAAAATTTGTAGACTTATAGATCAAGTGTTTTCGCACAACATATCCGAGTTTTAGCAATTTTATCCGTAAAAAGTTGTTTAATTTGGCGATTTTCGGAGAAAAAACGTGATGAATATGAAAGGTGAAGAAATTGATCAAATCTGAGTGTGTTTAATCATCACAATCGATCACCTGCTCAGATACCACTTGTAGGATCGGTTTTGACTCCGTTACGATTATGTTTAGTCACACACGTTCACGGATTCCGCACGTCTCCGAACCAACAATTATCCGCACGGATTGCTATCCGTACGGTGGACACCAACAGCAACATTCAACATTTTCTAAGAAAAATTCAAATTTCTTACAAACGGCTTCGAACTAAGATTTGAAACTTTGTAGGCTTTTAGATCAGAAAATTTCGCATAACATAACCAAAAATCAGCGATTTTTATCCGTAAAAAGGTCGATTCATTTGACGATATTCAATGGTCCAAACGAAGAACTCTCACACGTGATCCACGGTTAGTTACGGCTTTCAGCTTAATTTCGGGACGAAATTCCCTAAACAAGGGGAGGCTGTAACACCCCGTGTTTTCACAAGTGAAAGTCAAAGTCAAGGTCAAAGTCAACGACCGATTTCGCGCGACTTGACTCGTAGAAATGTTTTTATTTTATTTAAATTATGTGGAGTAAGTGTCGTTCATTACAACAATCGAATCGTGGTAACCATATTTCAATCGACCTACGACTGTGAATGATAGGAAGTAACAATGCGATAAAGTTAATCAAGCTATGCTAATCAAATCGACATCGAACCGTAACTCGAAATGTGTATTTTACTTGTGTTTATACGTGTGTGTGCGCCTTACGTGTTACCTGCGCATGTTTATTTATGTTTTGTTGAGATAATCAAGCGAACTCAATCGAACTCGAAGTCTAACTCGAATGTAAACGAACCCGAACCCGAATTCCGAGTCGAACCATATAAGAAGTAGTTGGGACTGAAAGTAATTTGACTAGGAAACCCTATCGAATCGCTCGAAAATCGAAACCGAAGCAACATCGCGCCGAACGCACCAAATCAGGCTACATCCGCACGGATGGTCAATCCGCACGGATTGCCAATCCGCACGGATTGCCAATCCGCACGGATTGCCAATCTGCACGGATGACCAATCCGGACGGATAGCCTATCCGGGTTACGTGCCATCCGCATGGCTCACCCTTTCCCTTTTTAGCATCCTATAAATACACGGGTCACTCTCCAACTTTTCCACTTTTGGCAAGTGACGTCCGAACCGCACGCATTCTTCACTTTTTCTCAGATTTCTCTCAATCCAGGTAAGATCTTGCACTAATTCTTGTACATTCTTGATCACTACACAATTCTACACCTTTCTATCTTTCAAATCTCCACTTTTAACCATGAAATCATCAAGATTTGAGGTATTCTTGAGTGACGTCATCATGAAGTTCTTATGAACTTCAAGCTTGACTTCATTCCACCAAGAATAACTCAGATCTAAACGATTTCCACAAGATTTCACAACAACATCACCTAAATCTAAACTTTTCTAAGGATAAAAGAGTTGAAAGAAATAAACCTAAGCTCTCTCCTTCTTTTACCCTTAAGATCGGTACGAATCTGATCGGTTCTAGTCTCTACTCGATAATAGTGATGCTCTAGTCCTAGATCTGGAATTCTACCGCAAGACACCTGATTTCGGGGTCAACCGGAATGACCGTTCTGAGTCGCCGACATGTCGAGTCAGGGTGGTTCCTGGCCGGCTTAGTCGTGCGGGTAAGAATACGATTCCAAGTGGTTGCCACGTAATCAGAATGTCTCGATAAACGACAACAGAAACCAAGAGTAGACGAACGGAACAATCAGACCAGTTGTCCGCACGGACAAGCTGTCCGCACGGACAAGCAGTCCGCACGGACAGGCTATACGGACGGGTTGTCACCCGGACGAGCTACCCTTGGGAACCACTTTCCAAACAAGGTTTGAGTATCGACGAATGAGCATTCCGGCCGAACGACCTCTGAATGAATTACTCTTCGGATCATGAGATACTAAGGCCTTAAAGTAAATTCAAATAGTGTTCATCCGCACGGCCAAGTCGTCCGCACGGACAGGCTATCCGGACGGATTGTCTCTGCCCGCGCGCACAGACTGTCCGCATGGATTACCATTGTCCGCACGGACTACCATCCGTACGGATTGTTGTCCGCGCGACCGGCTTGAAAGGTAGAGACACTTAAATGTTCTCTAAATGTTACAACGAAAACTCTAAAGCACAAGCCATCATACACAAACACATCCTTAACTTAGGAAGAAACAATCCACTTGAACGTTTATCCGCATGAACAACTTGTCCGTACGAATAAGCAATCCGCATGCATGACTAGTCCGGACGGATTACCGTCCGCACGGACAACCCACGCGCACGGATAGCTTATCCGGATGGGTCACCATCCGCACGGATTACCATCCGCACGGATAGTTCACCCGCACGGATGACTTCCTCTCACGGGTAGCTGATCCGCACGATCAGTTATCCTACCCACTCTCACTTTGTACTGTTTTACTCGCCACTTATCGTTACGTTATCGAATCTATTCAGGCTAACCGTACTCGCTGTAAAGCGCTCCCTACAACAATCACACTACTCAAGCTATTTTAACGCTAAACCATTTACGCATGTTATATGTGGCTTATGAATGCTTGTTGTTATGTTTACACATGGAATGCTGTCTACCTGCCTTAGCAACGATAGTACTATAGTTTGGACTCAGCACCCGTTCACACGAGGGTTGTTAAGGATATTTTACTTGCATGGATTACGGTGGTAATCATGTATTGCGAACTGCCTCTGGCAATCAACCCGCAGTCATTGGTATCGATGGATCTATGTCGATAACTAACGTGCTTCATTTCACTATGTGTACGTGCTGGTTATGCGTAAACGAATTCGAACTCTATATGCTATTATCAAACTTGTATGCTCACCTTTACATTATATGTATTGACTTTATTTTAACGTATGTGACAGGTGCCTAGGTTGTTTATATGCTTCTCGGGCTGTGATAAACTTGAAGCTAGGAACTGGAGTCTAGAAACCAACGAATAAACTAGTTATGTTAAATCTGAGTTGTCGGAACAGAATATTTGTTTTGATGTTATCTGTAATAACTTGTTTGACTATTTAAGATACGGTATGGGACGTATTGCTTTAATTAAATGGTAATGATAGTTGTTATGGAAACTTCTGGACAATCTGTTTCGCTCACTGCCGCGCCCCGATGATTCCGCCATCGGTTGGGGTGTGACAGATTGGTATCAGAGCCATAACTATAGGGAATTAGGCAAGACTCGACCTAGTCCGGGTCGAAGTCTTAGAGACCTAGTCTATAGTTAAGAACCAACAGACCAACTCACGCGTATGCGTAAACTCGCCACTATCACTCGCTCTTTTCTATCACTGCACTCGAATTTTCAAGTTATGAACAGGTAATAAGGCCGAGAATAGGTGTGAAAACCGCAAACTCTCGACTAAAGTTGCCTAATCAGCTTGCATTTTAGCTACAAACGAGGAGAATCATACCAAATTAGCAGTGAAATCCATATTTTGATGAATAATCTCCTCGAATTTTATCAAAAATAGGGACGGAAGTTGCAAGATAGGGGTGAAACCCTAATCTTGACGACTCGTCCTGCTTTTTATACAAAAACTCTCACCAAAGTTTCGATGAACTCCAACGATCTAAAGACACAATATAACCAATGGGAATTGTGCCAACGCCCAAGAATCGAGGCAAAGGCATAGTCCTGGAGGTAATTGTGCACACAGGATCCTTACGAATAGTCGAGCCACTTGGGTTAGTCGAAGTCTATTAGCCGCAGACAATCTACCTTTGATTTATCGATCTTTATGAAGATTTTATGTATTTTCTGTTTATTTATTAACGCTTTGAGGTACTATTGGTTTCGACCCAACACTATTGCTTCTGCTAAAACACAAAACCCACACCACATATCACTAACAAATCGACAGTAGGGGCATTCAGAATGCTTGTATGCTCGTATATATCCTTAGTGACTAGGAGCGTATAGGTGTGTTTTGCTATTGTGCTTACATGTTTAGGAATATTGTGATTATGTGCTCTATGTGTTTATGTGATTTTGTGCAATTCTGTGATTTTGTGACTATATGCGTTTACATGGTACGTGTTACTGAGCTTTAGTAGTAATAGACGTGTGAGGTGAGATTCTAATACATGTGTTAAGTTCCGTGGCGATGTCTATTGCAGACAATGTCGTCTGGATCTCGACATACACTCACTCGTCAGGAAAAGAGGGACAGACGTCTTGCCTCTATTATGCAAGCACAGAAGTGTCTACGAAAGGGGTATCATGAGATTCTAGCACTAGTTACTGATACTCCATCTGAAGAAAGAAAGATCGAGGATCTGCCAGTTGTACGAGAATTTGCCGATGTGTTTCCCGAGGAACTTCCTGGTTTAGCTCCTCACCGCCAAGTAGAATTTCAGATCGACCTTGCTCCAGGAGTGGCCCCAATTACTCGTGCTCCTTATCGTTTAGCACCTGGAGAGTTGCAGGAGCTTCTAATCAACTGCAAGAGTTATTGGACAGAGGCTTCGTCCGACCCAGTTCTTCTCCTTGGGGAGCCCCAGTTTTGTTGGTAAAGAAGAAGGACGTGTCCTTTCCCATGTGTATTGATTATCGGGAGCTCAACAAGGTGACTATCAAGAACCGCTATCTGTTGCCACGCATCGACGACTTGTTTGACCAGTTGCAGGGGTCAAGGTTTTATTCGAAGATCGACTTAAGATCGGGCTATCATCAGGTGAGAGTCCGAGAGGAGGATGTTCCAAAAACGGCTTTTCGAACGCATTATGGACACTATGAGTTTTTAGTTATGCCGTTTGGGTTGACTAATACGCCAGCGGTCTTCATGGATCTCATGAACCATGTATGCAAACCGTATCTCGACGATTTTGTAATAGTACTCATCGACGACATTTTGATCTACTCGAAGAGAAAGGAAGATCACGAGCGGCACCTGCGTCTTATTTTGGAACTCCTGAGGAAGGAGCAACTTTATGCGAAGTTTTCTAAGTGTGACTTCTGGATTCGGGAGGTACATTTTCTCAAACACATTGTTAATGAATTGGGGATACAAGTGGATCCTGCAAAAGTTGATGTTGTTAGAAATTGGGCGGCACCAAAGAATCCTTCGGAGGTGCGACAATTTCTTGGTCTCGCCAGGTATTATCGAAGATTTATTAAGGACTTTTCGAAGATCGCTCAACCTCTTACCTCGCTGACACAGAAGGGTGTTGTGTACTCTTGGGGAACGAAACAAGAGGATGCTTTCCAACTTTTGAAACAGAAACTCTGCAGTGCACCGATTTTGTCTCTACCTGAACGTACCGAAGATTTCGCGGTATACTGTGATGCATCTATTCAGGGTCTCGGTTGCGTGCTGATGCAACACAAAAAAGTGATAGCTTATGCCTCTCAGCAGTTGAAGGTTCACGAGAGGAATTATACGACACACGACTTGGAGTTGGGAGCCGTTGTATTTGCACTCAAGATATGGAGGCATTACCTGTACGGTACTAAATGCACTATTTATACCGACCACAGGAGCCTCCGGCATATTTTCGACCAGAAGGATTTGAATATGAAACAGCATCACTGTGTAGAACTTTTAAACGATTATGATTGTGTGATAAAGTAAGGCCAATGTTGTAGCTGACGCTCTCAGTCGGAAAGAATCGAAACCTAAACGTGTTCACGCCTTGCAGCTTACCATTCATTCTAACCTACCTGATCAGATTCGTGCTGCACAAACTGAAGCGTTAAAAGAGGAAAACATTGAAGCAGAATACTTAAGGGGCATGGAAAAATAACTTGTAGAGAGATCGGATGGTATTCTCTACTTCATGGAGCGTATATGGATTCCCTTGTTTGGTAACCTTAGAGAACTTGTGATGGATGAAGCGCACAAGTCTCGATACTCTGTTCATCCCGGTTCGGATAAGATGTATCAGGAACTCAAAGTCATGTATTGGTGGCCGAAGATGAAAGCTCACATCGCGACTTATGTGAGTAAGTGTTTGACCTGCTCGAAAGTTAAAGTGGAATACCAGAAACCGTCTGGGTTGCTGCAACAACCAGTAATACCCATGTGGAAATGGGAGCAAATCGCAATGGACTTTTTCACAGGGCTACCAAGAACTCAAAGCGGGAATGATACAATTTGGGTGATCGTTGATCGTCTCACGAAGTCAGCGCACTTTCTAGCAATCAAAGAAACAGATAAGTTCTCGCAATTAGTTGCTCTATACCTAAAGGAGGTGGTTTCTAGGCAAGGGGTGCCAACTTCCATTATCTCTGACTGTGACCCGCGTTTCATCTCAGATTTGTGGCAGTTAATGCATAAATCATTCGGCTCGCGTCTCGATATGAGCACTGCTTATCACCCGCAGACGGATGGTCAAAGTGAGCGAACCATCCAGACACTCGAAGATATGTTACGAGCATGCATGATTGATTTTGGCAAGGGTTGGGAGAAACACTTGCCTTTGATAGAGTTTTCTTACAACAATAGCTACCATACCAGTATTTAGGCAGCTCCATTTGAAGCCTTGTATGGACGAAAGTGTCGTTCACCTCTCTGTTGGGCTGAGGTGGGTGACAGCCAGGTCACAGGTCTGGAACTTGTGTTGGAAACTTCAGAAAAGATTGTGAAGATCAGGAATCGTATGGCGGTAACACGTGATCGTCAGAAAAGCTACGCCGATAAGCGTAAAAACCCTTAGAATTCGAAGCTAATGATCGCGTTATGCTGAAGGTCTCACCCTGGAAGGGTGTGGTGCGTTTTGGAAAACGCGGCAAACTTAACCCACGTTATGTTAGGCCATTCAAAATTCTGGAGCGAATTGGTAAAGTGGCCTACAAGTTAGAGTTACCTGCTGAGTTAGGTAACGTTCATGATGTGTTTCACGTGTCGCAATTAAAGAAGTGTTTGTCGGATGAAACACTGGTCGTACCGTTTCAAGAGCTGAAAATCGATGACAAGTTGCAGTTTGTTGAAGAACCAATAGAAATTATGGACCGTGAGGTCAAGGTCCGTAAGCACATCCGTATTCCGATAGTGAGGGTTCGTTGGAACTCAAGACGTGGACCAAAGTTCACGTGGGAACGCGAGGATCAGATGAAGCTCAAGTACCCACATTTGTTCCCAAAGGACAAGACCAAGCCTGGCAAGTCTAAATCTAATGCAACTAGTGAATTTCGGGACGGAATTCCCATTCAAATTGGGGATGATATGGCACCCGCGGAAAATACACCGACATCCTGATTCGACGCCGTGCATTCATGGATTGCTTATCAAATTTCGGGATGAAATTTCCTTCAAGTTGGGGATGATGTGACAACCCGAAATCTCAAGATCTTTTCTTATGTGTTGTTTGCTTTGAAATCCTGTTTTATTAGTCGTTGTATGGTATCATTACACTGTTTTGTCTGAATGATTGATAAATGGTTATGTGGGTAGTTAAGGATTAAATGTTAATGTTCAATACTCCTTCCGTCCCATTAAAAGTGTCTTATTTTGAATTTTCAAAGTCTTTATTTATAAACTTTGACTTTAAATAATTTTGTTTGTGTTAGATAATACTTGATGAAAGTTACATGATTTGAGTGTGTTTTACAAGTGTTTTTAACGGGTTAATTTTCATCAAGATTTATATAACACAAAAAATATATAATTAAAGTCAAAGTTTACAAATAAAGACTTTGAAAATTCAAAATATGACACTTTTAATGGGACGGAGGTAGTAACAAGTTAAGTCAGCAAAGAATCTGCCTGCGACGAAACATGGGGGTTTCGTAACAACCTCCCTGCGATGAAACATGGGGGTTTCACCATGAGTGATGTTTCGTCGAGTGGAGAGTTTTGCCAAACGGTTTCGCGGCCCAGTAAGGCCCAATGGTTTAATATAAGTTCAGTTGCATGTTAAGGCAAACCCTAAAACATCATTCACCACTTTCGTGTAACTGACGACAATCTTTCTACGATCAAAGCTTTCTCTTCTCATTCAGGCACCGTTATTCTGTTTCAATTCTCCGGTGAGTGCGAACACTTGTTAATATTCGTTACTTGTTCTAGGTTTTGTACCAACTGTTGATTGTCTAATAGGTTATATCAATCATGGAGATCCTGTTAATGATGTGATATGAGATCCTGCTAATGATGTGATTATGTGTATGATAATTAATCAATGAATTCGGACTCGTAGGTTTGGGATGCGTAGGGTTATAAATCGGTTGTGATGAAGGGGTTGCCAAGTGGATGAGCAATCTTATTTCTCTACACGATGATCATATGTTAATTACTCCTTCCTGAAATAGTAAATGTTTAGGGTTCATGTTTTTTATATATGATTTCATGTGAATTGTTGTTGATTGCTGTTAATGATATGTGGGTAGACAAGCGATTGTTTTGCGTAACTGGTTGTGGTGTTTGAGGTTGAGTCTTATCAACTGTTGAACATGTCGACGAAACCTCAAGGTTTCGTCACGTGTCATGTCGACGAAACACCCATGCATTTCGTCATCTTCCAGTCGACGAAACCCTAAGGATTCGTCACCCACCTTGATGTTTCGTCATTCTAGAGATTCTTCGTTTGAAGGGTCACTCACAACAGGCTGTGGGTTAGTAGGTGCATGGAAATGAATGATGATATTATTGAAAATCATATTAGTTACTATTAATGATGAATAACTATGAGCTAGGAAACATGATTTGATTGCAATGCATAACACACTTAACTGTTATATACTATTACGGTACATGCAAGTGAATTGTGGAATTAAATGAGTTTGTGTAACTGCAATGCGATATTCGGTGATCGCTGATTGTATGAACACAATGACTTTTATTTATACATAAACTTTGCGATTGTGAAACTGATCACGCACACATGAATACCTTAGGCTGTGACTGTTTGAGTGTGCACAAGTAGCTAGTCATACCGAGCAAACCAAGGTGAGTTCACTTCTCTCAAAACAAGCATGCGTCCGGTGGGGACAATCAAACTGGTAAAACTTGTAAATGGATTTTCGTAAACCTATATCCTTGTAGGGGATATGAGGCGGTTTTCAAATACCCACATCCTTGTAGGGGATGTGAGGCGGATTTCACAACGCTATCCTTGCAGGGGATATGCGTCGGTTTTCAGCAAACGTTATGGTTGGATAATACATTAAATCTCTATCACTTAAGTCCCATCATTACTACCGGTTGTTGCTTGTAGGGCAACGGGGTTATTAGTTGATAGCGTTATTAGGTTTAGCACCCTCACTGACGCTCCTGGATAGGACGGGCGTGAACTAATAACTTAAAATCATGACCAATGTTTGATAGAGCATTGGGGAAGGGCAAAAAGGGCCATCTACAGTATCGAGTTATTATCAACATAACAGTCTTAACGATTCTTAAATCACTACTTGGTATTAAACGGTTAACACAAAGTGTGAACTCACCAGCATGTCTGATACACTTTTTCTGCATGCTTGCACGACCTTAGGTACACGGTTATGGAACTTGCTGTCTGGGAAGCTGGAATGGTCATGGGTCGTGGCTCTTGGACGCTTCTTAATGTTGCAATGTTGAACACTTTTATTTAAACAAACTATTATGCTTCCGCTGAACGATTACGTTGGATTTAACTTGTGTTTTGGAATTATTTTGCGAAATGAATGGAATGTTTTATTTAATTACTTAATATTGGTTCAATCTGATTGGTGGCTTGAATCCTGGTACGTCACACGTCCCGCGGTGTCCCCGCATGTGGAATTTTGGGGGTGTGACAGTGATGGGCCTAGCCCAATTAATGTGTTAAAGTTATAAAATGGTTTTTAGCCCATTTTACATGTTAATGGGCTTAGCCCAACTTATTAAATAAATGGCCTTTTACTAGCCCATTATCACACCAAGTATTCTTGTATTTTTTACAGGTGTATTTTATACTTATTCGTATACGTATATACTTGTATATGTGCACACTTGGTGATTTTCGTTTAACACTTTCCGAAATTTTTCGTGTCGAAATATATATATATTTCATGTCTAAAAATGTATTATTTTTAGAGTTCGTTGTAGGAGTCGTTACCAAGTATTTTATCGTCGGGAATGCCCGCGTGTCGTCCGTGAAAAGTATCCACCCCGTGTCGTGCCGATACGGTGACCGTTGCCGATAGCAACACATTTATCTTCTATGACGTTTATTTGATATTTCGCGTCGGTTTTTGGTTATGTATATTATTTGGTCGATATATATATTATTTGTACGGTTCGCCCGAGGTCCGATTGTCCGTTATCCGCGTTTCGTGTCAAAGTGTAATATATCTTGTATTTGTTTACTCATGTATTTTACATTCGTTCGTCGCCATCTTTTTGGAGTTTGTTATGTGTAGTGTATTTTGTATTTAGTTAGTAGAATCCTAACCCTAATACATACACATAGTATACATGTATTTATACACATACACATATAATGGTTGTAAAATATATACATATATTTTTTTGTCCCTAAATTTATATATATATATATATATATATATATATATACACACACAATAAATAACCTCTTTTTTAACTTATAAAGATATATAAGTTGTTTTATTGAAAACCTTCATAGTTTAGGACTTAAACCTTTTTGTTAAAACTTTCTTAATGACAATTAAGATCACTAATCACGTTTAACCCTATTAATCACCCCGTTAATTATGCTTTAAACGTGATTAGATCTTTAGAAAATTTCGCCATAGTTCCCCCTAAACGATGGCGTTTTCCACGTCTTAAAAACTTATTAGTTTGACGTTTAAGCCCATAATCACAATCAACTTCAAATCAAGTTCCAAAACACTACTTTTTCAAGTAATATTTTCCACATAATTATCCATATAACCTTTGAACTTTATATATTCTTAATACATTTTTAATAAGAAAATGATAGCATTTATTAAATCTTTTAACAAGTTTACTAGAAAAATAAATTTAACATACTTTGAATCTTGATCCTCCATTTCAACTACTTTGTTTAACATAATTTTAACACTTTTATAATGTAAATTATGATGTTTAATTTTTTATAACAGTTATTTTGGACATAAATCATTTTCAAGTTTAATATAAAGTTCATGTATTATATGGATGATGATCTTGTTAAGATCTAAACATAAAAAAGTTTAGATCATCATTACTAGCCTCATTTACACAAGATCATCTTTGTAAACACCCTACTTTAACATAATCAACATCAACATAAGCATATTCTATCACATATTAACATAACCAACACAATATACATCTTATTTATTAGACTTTTATGGTGAGATTAGAGTTTTTAAGCTTGGTTTTGTTGTAGGGTTCAAGATGAACATTTTGTACATAATCTACATAATAAATTATGCTAAAAAAATGGGTGTGTAGGGTTTTACAATTTTGCAAAGCTTAGGATGAAGATTAAGGGATCATAAAAGCTCTAAAGTGCTCCTTAATAACCCTCCATGCTTGCAAATCCTTTGGGTGATCTTGTAATGATATTTTATAGGTTAAAATGGGGTGTTAAATGGATGAAAATGTGTAGATGGAGGTGTTTAGGGGCTGCCGTGAGATGAGGGGATGAAAGAAAAGGTTTTTGTTTTGTGATATGTTATGAAAACAATAGAAATGGTGGAGATGTTTTGCTTATATTGTTGTACAATCTTTTGGTCAAATAATATCTTGCATACCATACATATAATCATTAAATCTAGGGTGATATGAAAGACGGGATGGCCGATGGGCATGGTGGTATGGTGAAGATGTTATTTTTTTTCTTTTTAAGCATATAGTGGGAAAGTGGGAAAGCCCGCGCGTTGCGGCGGATATCCCAACTGATATCATATTCATTTATGACTATATATTATAAATGTTGACTTTTAAGCATGAAGTTTGTTAGTTACAAAACCCAACATGTCACTCTTATCTTACAAAACGAAACATGTGAGTTATGATAAATTAACTTAAAATGCGTAACAATGGTTGGATGAAAGAACAAATATAACATATCACCTAGGACTGAATAAAATTAACTGGAAATCAGTGTCATAAATGAAACTTAAAGTTAAGGTGTAATTGTTTTGGCCTGCAGTTTGCATGGTTTGTTTCACCTGGTTTATCTTTTAAAATTTATAACTCCACGAGGAGTTTGGTTTTAATCGCTTGTTATATAAATATATGTTTGAAATATTATTAATTTTATAAGTTTATCTGATAATCACAAAATACTGATGAGTAGCACTGATGAAAAATTTTATACATTTATGTTAATTATAGGTTACAAAGGTGCCGAAATCACTAAAATGATCCTAAAGTGTCTTAAATTTTTGGGAAATGCGCAAGTTTACCCCCTCTAAAATAGTTTGGCTCTCTTGTACATGTTGCTTCAAAATGTGTACATAATGTAAAATTACCAAAAGGGTAAAAATCCTAGTTCTCTTAATAAGGTAGTATAGATTATTTATATTTATACATACTATTAAATAATGAAATTCCCAAAGGTTGCATGCCTAACCTTTAATTTAATCAATTAATTCCTTTAATTATTATAAATTTTTTATTTAATTCCTTAATTTAATTTAATTAATGGAAAACATAAGTGGGCATGGATTCCATGGATGAAATGTCTAGATTGCCATCAAAGTGTCTTAAAACTTTGGACAATGTCCAAGTTTCCCCCCTCTAAAATGGCTTGCTTCATTTGTACACGGTGTTTCAAGATTTGTACCTATGGCAAAATTATGAAAATGGTAGAAAACCTAGTTCTCTTAATATAGTATTATAGATAAAACATGTGCAAAAATTGTTAAATGGTTAGATATTTTAGTAATTAATTTAGTTAGGGTAATTAGGGTGTTAATGATAGTTTAGGCTATTAAATAAAGTCTAATTAGTTTGCTACTTTAGTGGGTATAGGTTTTGGATGGTAAAAATGCCACTTGTTCGCTCGTCGGTTCGATATCGGGTGTTACATAAGAGGTGTTATATCATACCGGGAGCGATGGTTTAATTTTACCATCAATGCTATGGCGTTTATTTAAGGCATTTGCGGCGGCAAAATATCGCTAACTAGTTCGCTAGATGATTTGTTTAGGCGTTTAGATGGCGGAAATATAGTTTGTTCGCCTAACGGCTCGGATGTGTACAAATTGCGGCGTGACACCAGGAGCTTATGTTTCGGGTATCCCCTTGATATCCTCAAGCTTATTTAGGGTGTAAAATATTATTTACAAGTTCTACGAATATTAAAATGATGTATTTTAGTGTTGCGGACAATTTATTTTTGTTACAGTTTTGACGCGGATCGGACACTTTATGTTTAGGTGCATTTTCCTGGAAAGTTTAAGTGTTTTAACATATTGTGCCCCTAATTAGGGGTTTTTATTTGTATTCCAACGATCATAGGATTTCATGCCATTCGTTGCTCGTTCGGAAAATTTTTAGAACGCGCTGGCATGAATAGTGTGTTCCGGTGAATAGTATTTTGAGCATTTCGCCAACATATTTGGACATAGTTTATGGTTTTCTCGCGACGTGGCGATTGTGTTAATATTGTTTGACAATTGTAACCATGTCCTATGATTGCTAGACTTTATACGACCTAATCATGCAATAAGTAAATCGTAATGAACGTAATTAAACGTTAAATCAAGTGTTTAAGTTGTACGAAATTACCATTATTTTTGCCAGTTGTCACAACTTCGATTAAACACAAAAATCACCTAAAATCATGAACTTGATTTCAAACATCAATAACTAACAAAATTAAACATCAAAGTTATATGATGAACGATTACATAGTTGTGAAATGTAATAACAGAGTTTGGAAGAACACACACACGACAAATTGTACAGGTTGGAGGATTTAACTGTCATAGGCATTTCATCGAACAACTTGCGTGCAACATTCAAGACCCCACATTTCGCGCACATAAACACCAACACATTACGCACAAACAAATTCCATTCCAAACCTGCCTTCACATTAGATTCGTGAACCTCCCTCCCAAAACCCAAATTAAAATCTTCACCACAAATTAAAATCAGGTATAGCCCCTTTACCAACCATTTTTCGATACACCCAGCTCTAACGTAACCAACAATAACAACATTATAAGAGAAAGGATGCAGAATATTTGAAGTTTCAATGACAATGTATGCATCGTTTAAAAGATTTAGACACATATTAGCATCTGGCTAATTTTTGAACCAAAACAAGGGATGTTTTTAGACTGGAAAAAATTGCAAACGCGCGTAGTTGCTTACCTTGTGAGATTGCATTAATCTGTGAACAACACGCAAATAGAGAAGCCAGTGATTGCAACAATGAATCCGCATCGCGGATGTAGGGTTGTAGAAACACCAGAAGATTCTGAAGCGTATGTGGATTTGTGCGTACCTCATCTATCCGGTGATTAGTTTGTATATGGATGGAAAGAAATCTTGATTTTTAAGGAAGATCGCAAGTGATACTTGAAAAGAAGGAACATGAGGTTCTCCTCGTAATAATAGGGTTTATCAGTGATGGGAAACGACCATTCCATGAAAATCGGGGGTGTGGATGCTCAACTTGCGCTAACCGTCGGCAAATAGGAGAGAGAACACGTAACTTCCCTCAACCGCTTGTTTTACGGTTATCTTTTAGAGTTTAACATTCATTTTATAGTAAATTACAAAAATCGTCCTTTATATATGTCACTTATTGCAAACTGTGTCTTTTATCTTCAATAATTACAGAAAACGTATTCGATGTTTGCAAACCCTTGCAAGTTATATCCTTTAGCACTAACTCATTTAATTTTTGTGGTTAAATCTGTGACAACTGTCAAAATTCCAGGTATCCGTACAACTATTAAACCATGATTAGTGCTTAATGGCTGTGCTGAATTTCAATTAATGACTTGAATTACCTTCTGACTATTGCTATGATACATACATGTGCATCACATATTTCAAATGATATATCATTAATGCATACAAACTATATTGATTCAAATGATGCACGAAACACAGTTAACATAGTTATCAGACAAATCAGGAAAATGCTGACGGAGTTCAGTACATAGACAGACAATGTGTTGAGACACAGAATGAGTCAGAAACCAAGTATTACACTAGTATAGTGTGTAGGAAAGTAAGGATCACAAAACTGCCTTCCTAGAGATAGTTTAAGTGCCGGAAAGTGCCTAAAACTCACATAAACTGCAGAATTCTGCAGAAAATCAGCAAAATCAGCATTTAAACAATCTAATATCATGCAGAAATATGGTTAGATAGTCCTGAATGCTTTCCTAAGTGTCGGGAATCGAAATTGTCATAAAAGGATACATAAAGCACACTAAACTGCATAGTTTAGCACCTTAACGAATCGGTAACTAACCGAACAACCGGACACTACCCGAAACACCAAATTTTCACTAGAAACATTGTTTTAACATTACCAAGCTAGTTATGGTTCCCGAACATCATAACACATCACATAACAACTACTAACTAAATCCCTAGAATACTTGAATTTTTACCATGAACTAACTAACTAGTTAAACCTAAGCCTATACCCCCCCCAACTTAGTAATCCGCCCAACAAGGACCCCACCATGAGATTTTATTTTGATTTAATAATGGGTCTTGTTTCACTTTAGAAAACACTAGATTTTTACCCGTGCCGCGCGTTGCGGCGGCAACGTCAAGCGTTTTGGACTTTGTTACACACGTTACGTTAATGGGATTAACGTGGTTAGGCATAGATAATCATTTTCCCGTCCGACGACAACTGTTCTGAAGCATACCATAGGGAGAAACGTCGTCTCCACCCTATCACAATCGTCAAATACTATTATGTGTAATTTTTTCTTTGAATTTTGATACATGATGCATTCAAGTCAATTTGAAGAAACACCATATGGTACTGTTATGCAGGCTTTGTTAATTTGCTCACACTCCGATAATGGAAAATAATTTATTGTGGTTATGATTCTCTATATTTATTACCAACACTTAAATAACACACAGTAACAACACCTATCACAATTCATCTTCAATTCCTTCTCTGTTTGTTTGTAAGTTTGCTATGGGGTGCTCAAAAAGAAAAAAAAAACAAACTTCAAAACCTATATCACACATATCACAATCAACACATAAAAATCAACAACCGAATTTTGTTAACAAATTAAAATAAAAAAATAACAAAACGAAACCCTAAAATAATCCCCAAATAATTAAAACCAAAATTAGGGCATAATTCACAAAGAGTTGTACAACAAAACATGAATAAACAATAATCAGCTTCAGAATACCAACAAATCGAATAGCATACGTACCAGAATAAGATCAAACAGAGTACCCAGATTGACTTTCACAAAGTCAGAATCAAAGGATTTAAGATCCTCTTCAGCGACCTCTCGTCGCTATTCGGTGTCTCCACATGTTTCTTACAGTATTCGATAACCTTTGAGAGGATCTTACTGGTGACGTTGGGCAGAGGGATGCTGGTGTCAGCACAACCGTCTTCGATCATGTGCTTGATCGTCTGAGACTCCACCGCAACAACCTCGTCAACCACGAATGTTTCACCATCGGAGCTTCTTAACACGATGGTTTTTGATGACCACATATGAAGACAAAAGAGAAGAAATTGAGACTAACCTAATGAGAGGGGCAATGGTCGCAGAAATGAGAGGAGAAGTAGAAAGATGCAGACATCTTGAAGGAAAAAAGTGGAAGCAAAAGATATAAGAAAGGGGTAGGTGGTAAGAGACAAAAGGGTAAAATGGTAATTTGTCGGTGGCACCGACATTTGTCTTTAAGAGTATATAAATATAAACCAATGGAGAATGAGAGTTAGTGTGTTATAAGTATAACCATAAGGAACATCACCTTCACTTCTCATTCATCACCAACACACCTTAATCTTCTCCTTCCTCCCTTCACCTCTCGGCCGAACACCCACACTTACACCATCATCATCATCATTCATCTTTCATACATTCTACACATATACAAAGGTGTTAGAAGGTGCACAAAGGAGCTTGGAGCTTTCGGAAGCTGAAGGACCTTCACCATTTGCTTTTATCCACTTCATTTCTTCCATTGATCATCCCTAGCCTTGAGCTAGTAGTAAGAACATCATTCTCTTCATTTTACATCTTGTTTAAGTGGTTAAAAGATGATACATATTGTTAATCATGATGAACACTAAGAAACAAGAACATGAAACATGAACATAAGCTTAAAATCATAAGAAATCTTGATGCTTATGTGTTATTATGCTTGTTGATTGTTGTTTTTGATGTTGATCATCATATAATCTTGCTAGATGATGATTAAAAACATAATCTAGCAAGATTAGAGGATGAAAATGTTAGAGATTAATGGATCATCCTCACATATGTCATGAACTTGAAAGAATAAATTGTTTTCTTGTTAAGTGATGATTAAAGTAACTGTAAAGTCTTGTAGATCTAAGATTTCAAGGAAGATTTTTTCAAGAAATCAAGTTAAAATACAAAGTTTACTTAATCTTGGTTCTTAAAGAAATCAACCATATTTTTAGAGGTTAAACAAATGTAGAAACACATGTGTAACAAGAATAATCCAAGAAGAAACATTTTTAGAAAATGTGATTACAAGTTGTAAAGAACTAATTTCTTTAAAAATGATGTTTTTAAAGAAACAACCACACTTTAAATGGTAACTAAGCTTACTAAATACACTAGTAAGTTACCACACATTTTTATAAATTTTCAAGTTCATGAAGTAGTAGGTTATGCTTGTTTTTGGCAAAATGGTAAGTATAGATTGATTTGTTGTTGATTGTGTTGATTTACAAAAGAAAATGATATGCCTTGAAGGCATGAAACCTCCATTTTTAGGTGAAACTATGGCAAAATTTTTCTAAAAATTAAATACTTAGAAAAATATTTTTAAACAAGTATTTACAAATATATTTCAAACCATCAATTTTCATGTAAAGTTTGCCATAATTTTTGTTACAAAAATTACAAATATTGGAGGTTGGTTTTTATAAATAAAAATGAATAAATATGTATTTAGGAAATATATATTTAGAAGTCACCATGTGTGTGATTATTTGTATAATAAGTGTATTAGTAATATTATTTTAGGACTTGAAATAATTTAACTTAACAAGTTACTAAAAATCACAATCCAAAATATTACCAAAATTCCAAGAATATAAATATACAAATTACACCCAAAATATTGGAGAAACCAAACAAAGGAATATAACTCACAAAATATTCCGAAAATTTTATTCATAAGTATATTTTGGTAAATATTATTTTGGACACCAAAAGAATAAAAATATGATTTTTACAATTATTACAAAAAAAATATCATATTTTTTACAAGGAGAAAATATATTATTTTTGGCAAGTAAAAATATATATTTTCTTGAAATTATTAGAAGATGTATTATTTTTGGAAAAAATATATTTTCTCAAATAAACCTGAAATATATTATTTTTGGATGAAAAATGGATTTATATATATTTTCTAAGGTAGACTTAAAAATATATTATTTTTGAGCCTTATGTAAAATTTATAAATATTTTTGCTAAGGGAAAAATTATGAATAATTTTTCTAAGTAATATTTCTCAAAATATATATTTTGGAAATATATATTGATGTATTTTTATTAAAAATAATATTCCGGAAAAGTTAAGCGTAAGAATACTCAATAAATACAATAAAAATACGTATTTCGTACGTATAAACACACTCTGGAATACGACACCGATACATGGCAAAAATATATAAGAATACAAATACACCCATCCTTGGGAAGGATATACATGTATAAATACATAAAAAGTGACAAGTTAAAATATATTATTTTAACTATTATTCCAAAACTTAATAAACATAACTTAACTTAAAATATTTATTATTTTAACAAATAACTATATAACTTGGAATAATATTGATGACACAAAGAAACGTAACTCAAAGACATTAATTAATACCGAGTCAAGGCACGGCCCGCTCATCTAATAAACCGTAGTACGTTGTATGTAGTCGTGTTGTCACACCCCCAAATTCCACAAGCGGAGTATCACCGCAGGAGGCGTGACATGACCAGGATCAAGCCACCAATCATATTGAACAATGTATTAAAGTAAATATAAAACCAACCAACAATATAATTGGTGTCCAAAACAGATTACCAAGTTCAAGTTATCAGCGGAAGCATAAAGTCTAAAACCAAAACAAAAATTCAAAAGTTCAAATGTTTAACATGGAACTCAACAGTCCATGCCCCACAACGACCTCGACCTCTTGTGCAAGCTCCATGTAAACACCTAACGACCTGCAAGGCATATAGTAACGAATCAACAACAAAGTTGAGCGAGTTCACAGTTGGTTGTCCATTTTAATGATGTTCCAAAAACCATAAGTTACTTCGAAAACCATGAGTTAACCAATTCCTTGTTTCCCAAACCATAACCAGTGGGGGCTACCCCATGTTAACCACTAGACCCGTCACCATATCGACTACTGACTGGAGTCATGTTTATGTGCCCTGCGTGAATGTCTATCATCATTGACTAAGTGCCCAGATCCATTAGTCCATTCCCGTCCTCTGCGGCACAGTGTGAGGCTTGTCAAACCTAATAGCGTTATTAAACTAATGAACCGTTCGCCATTGGCCCGACGATTAAGTCGATATAAAAATGATGGATTTCATGATAGAGTTTTTGTCTAGTAAGTTATATGTTGTCATCCTTCCTACGGAGGATGGAGGTACGTAATCTACCCAAGGAGAATACGCAGGTTTAATGTTTTCATCCTTCCCATGGAGGATGGAGGTACATATTCTACCCAAGGAGAATATGCATGTTTCATTTTAGTTCCTTAACCCATTCCCAAACCACCGGGAATCCCATGCCTTGTAGAAAGTGTGAACTCACCTTAGGTTAGCTCGGCAGATAAACGAAAAGGTCACTTTAACTACTTGTGGTCAACCACGTCCTAACATGGTTACCATATAAGTCAGGTCTAGGTTCAAGTAGTGCACGTAAGTTTACACATAAGCTAACAAGTTACGAACACACAACGATCATGGCAAACACGTAGAATCATGGTAACTAGTTAACCTACACTTGACATGTTAAACAGTAGCATACAGTCCATGTAAACATAACCCAACTTGTGCGACTCGAGTGATTGGGCTGTTATGGTTGTGCAAGCCCAATCCTCTTGTGCGATCCAAAGGATAAAGCCCAATAAACATCCGGCCCAGCCTTTTGTGCATTCAGCACAATCTTGTGCGACTCACAACGGGTAGTGCGACTCAGAAACATACCCGACCCAACTACAATGTAACCCAATACTCATACGGCCCAACATATAAACAGACACTTATCTTGTGCGATCCAAACACACTTGTGCGATTCAGTGTAACTTGTGCGATTGGGTTTTGGGTTGTTCGGCCCAACAACATATCATAACTTAGTATATTGTGCGGCCCAACATCTTGTGCGATCAGCACAACCTTGTGCGATTCACAAGATGTTGTGCGCTTATGCTTAAATGAGTTGTACAGTGTGCATAAACAGTTGTACCCTATGCCTTGTGCGACTGGCCTTGTGCGATCGGTTTTATGTTTCCTTAAATCATGCAATCAGTTTCACCAATTCCATTTAATTTGCAAGATCCAATTAACAGTTTCCAATCATGCAATAATCGATCAAACTAAGACTTTATCATTTAATTCCTATGAACCCTAATCATATTCGAAGCATAACAACAATGTATAACATTAAACTATCAGATTAAAGCTTTCAAGATCATCATACAATACTTCATGCCAAAACATACGAATCAATTGAACATCTAAACACATCACAACCGATTAACTTATGTTCGATTCAATTACAATATATGTGTGTGCCGATTAACATACTACCACATCTTATTTCATCATTAACAAATTAACATCATAGCTAATCGTTCGTATCAATCTCATGAACACATATCATCAATGATTCTACTAACAAGAACCCTAAGTCATCATACAAGATCATAACAACCACAACATCGATTAACACACAATCATAGGAATCGTAACATCATCAAACATACAATAAGTAGTAAAATACTAACCGGTTAGAAGGTAGAACAAGGGTCGATCCGAACAAGAAAGCTTCGAGAGAAGAGGAGATGTTGCCGTCGAGTTCGAGAGAGAGGGAGAGAGATTTAGGGTTTGGTGTGTGTTGTGTAATTTGCAAGTAATGAGGAGTATACACCCTCCTCATGGGGTTATGCGTGTAAAGGGTGGGCCGAACCCATCACAGGCTGCCCTTGGTTTCGAATACAAGGAGTGTGGCCCAAAAGGGCTTGTGCGATCCAACTTAGGTAATATACCTACACGTTTACAATACAATTTCATACACATAACATTCAAATTCATAATATCTCACTAGAATCAACATATCAAGTAATCACATAACGTTCAGAACATGTTACATCAAAGTACGACGAACGGTTTGAAATACGAGTTGTCACATCATCCCCAAGTTGAAAGAAATTTCGTCCCGAAATTCCGCAGTAGCTTCAGCCTCAGTAGTGGTTTCACTTTTCTCGAACAACTGGGGATACTTATGTTTCATTCGGTCTTCTCGTTCCCCGGTAAACTCTGGGCCACGACAGGAGTTCCAACGAACTCGAACAATGGGTATTGTGGTACGTTTGAGAACCTTAACTTCTCAGTCCGTAATCTCTACTGGTTCCTCGACGAATCGCAACTGATCATCGATAGTGAGTTCCTTGAGAGGATCTATGAGGGTCTCATCTGACAGACACTTCTTCAGATTCGACACATGGAATACGTTGTGAACTCCACTGAGTTCTTCAGGTAGATTCAGTCTATAGGCCCCTTGCCAATTCTCTCAGTGATTTCGAAAGGTCCAACATAACGTGGATTTAGCTTGCCTCCCTTGCCAAAACGAACCACACCTTTCCAAGGTGAAACTTTAAGTAGCACTCGATCCCCAACCTGGAACTCGAGCGGTTTCCTGCGCTTATCAGCGTAGCTTTTCTGACGGTCACGAGCCGCCGCCATTTGTTGTCGTATTTGGGCAATCTTTTCCGTCGTGTCGACGACGCGTTCTGGGCCAGTGAATTGGTTGTCACCAACTTCTGCCCAGCATAAGGGTGATCGGCATTTCCGTCCATACAACGCCTCGAATGGAGCAGCCTGGATGCTAGTGTGGTAACTGTTGTTATACGAAAATTCTACCAAAGGTAGGTGCCTTTCCCAGCCGTTACCAAAGTCGATTACACATGCTCGAAGCATGTCTTCAAGAGTTTGAATGGTGCGTTCAGACTGCCCATCCGTCTGTGGATGATATGCTATGCTCATGTCTAGACGCGAGCCAAAGGATTTGTGCATCGCTTGCCACAAACCAGAGGTAAAATGTGGATCACGATCCGAAATGATGGAGGTTGGCACCCCGTGCCTCGAAACTACTTCCTTCAGGTAGATGTCTGCTAAAGTGGAGAACTTATCCATTTCTTTGATAGCCAGAAAATGTGCACTTGGTCAGTCGGTCCACTATCACCCAAATGGTATTGTTTCCTCGTTGAGATCTAGGTAAGCCAGTGACAAAGTCCATGGAAATTTGCTCTCATTTGCATGTTGGGATCTCTGGTTGTTGAAGTAGGCCTGATGGCTTCTGATATTCAACCTTGACCCTAGCACAGGTCAAACATTTACCAACATAGGTCGCTATGTTAGCTTTCATGTGGGGCCACCAGTACGTAGTTTTGAGATCGTGGTACATCTTATCAGAACTAGGATGTACCGAGTAACGAGACTTGTTAGCTTCATCCATCACAAGCTCACGTAGATTACCATAGAATGGAACCCAGATGCGCCCCTCCAAGTAGTAAGCACCGTCTTCGTTTAGTTCTAACTGTTTCTCTAATCCTCGTAGGGACTCAGCCTTGATGTTCTCTTCTTTCAATGCTTCGACCTGAGCATCACGAATTTGGACAGGAAGACTAGAGTGAATGGTAAGTTGTAACGCACATACACGCTTAGGCTTGGTTTCCTTTCGACTGAGGGCGTCGGCTACAACATTGGCTTTGCCTGGATGATACTTGATTGCGCATTCATAGTCGTTAAGGAGTTCGACCCACCGACGTTGTCGCATGTTCAACTCCTTCTGATCGAAGATATGCTGGAGACTCTTGTGATAGGTGTAAATGGTGCACTTGGTACCGTACAAGTAATGTCTCCATATCTTAAGAGCAAACACCACCGCTCCCAACTCCAAGTCGTGGGCAGTGTAGTTCTTTTCGTGAACCTTGAGTTGGCGCGATGCGTAAGCAATGACTTTCTCACGTTGCATCAACACACAACCAAGTCCTTGGATTGACGCGTCACAATAAACCACAAAATCGTCTGTGCCTTCAGGCAACAAGAGAATAGGTGCGCTACAAAGCTTCAACTTCAGCTGCTGAAATGCAGATTCCTGAGCATCACCCCAACGGTAGGTGACACCCTTTTGAGTAAGAATAGTAAGAGGCTACGCAATTTTCGAGAAATCCTTGATAAACCTTCTGTAGTAACCCGCCAAACCCAAGAATTGACGGATTTCAGTTGGTGTTCGAGGTGCAGGCCAATTCTTGATCGAGTTAAAATTGGGTGGATCAACGTGAATCCCATCCTCATTAACTACGTGGCCTAGGAAATGGACTTCACGAAGCCAAAAGTCGCATTTCAAAAACTTAGCGTAAAGCTGCTCTGTTCGAAGAAGTTCCAAAATGAGTCGCAGATGACGCTCGTGTTCCTCCTGACTCTTGGAATAGATCAGGATGTCGTCAATGAAAACAATAACAAACTTATCCAAATAAGGTTTGCACACTCGGTTCATAAGATCCATGAAAACCGCATGTGCGTTTGTCAACCCAAAAGGCATAACCAGAAACTCGTAGTGGCTATATAGAGTTCTTGTTTGTCAACCCAAAAGGCATAACCAGAAACTCGTAGTGGCTGTAACGAGTTCTGAATGTTATCTTGGAGATGTCCTCGTCTCGGACTCTCAGCTGATGATAGCCCGATCTCAGATTAATCTTAGAGTAAAAGCTCGACCCCTGCAACTGGTCGAACAGATCATCTATACGAGGAAGGGGATAACGATTCTTCACGGTCACCTTGTTGAGTTTGCGATAATCAATACACATTCGAAAGGTTCCGTCCTTCTTCTTCACAAACAAGACTGGAGCTCCCCAGGGCGAAGAGCTAGGGCGAATGAAACCCTTGTCCAAGAGCTCTTGCAGTTGCGTGGACAGTTCTTCTAGTTCAGATGGGGCTAAACGATAAGGTGCACGAGCTATAGGCGCTGCTCCAGGAGCTAGCTCGATTTGAAACTCGACCTGACGATGAGGCGGAAGACCAGGTAATTCCTCAGGGAATACCTCAGGAAAGTCGCGTACAATCAGGATATCTTCTATCTTCTTTTCTTTCGTTGAGGTGTCAATAACAAGAGCTAGAATAGCAGTGTGGCCCTTTCGCATACACTTCTGGGCCTTAAGGTAAGAGATGATGCCCACAACAGCACCACTCTTATCACCACGAATAATGAGGGGTTCTTTACCAGAACGAGGGATGCGGACAATCTACTCCATGCAGAGTATTTCTGCTCGATGATGGGATAACCAATCCATTCCAATGACGATGTCGAAGCTACCAAGAACGATGGGAATAAGATCGATAGAGAAGGTCTGACCAGCGAGTGTGAGATTACAACCCTTAACTATGTGTGTGGCCTCAAGTCTTTTACCGTTTGCTAGTTCTACAACCTGCTTGGTGTTTAAGGGAATTGGGGTACGCTTAAGCATCTGACTAACTTTTAAGGACACATAACTAGTATCGGCACCCGAATCGAATTAAAGCAGAAACAAAGAAATCATCCAAACTTACCCGTCACAACGTTGGGATCGTTCCTTGCATCTCCCTGACCAATCACAAATGCACGTCCCCTGGAACCATTGCCATCATTATTATTCTTGTTGTTTCCATTCCCTTGGTTGTTGTTGTTTTGATTCTGATTCAGCTGTGGGTAGTTCCTTTTGAAGTGGCCTTTAGCCCCACATTGAAAACACCCCTTATTATTATCCTGCTGCTGCTGCTGCTGTTGCTGGTTCGGTGGAGCTTGTTGCGGCTGTTGACGAATCTGATTCGCAGGATATGGGTTCCTGTAATCCTTCGCTGCGTGACCAGGTTTGTTGCATCTATGACCACGACCCTTGTTACAAGGCCCGCTGTGGTGCAAGTTACAACGGTTACACTTAGGTTGATTTCCCTTGTACCATCCCTGACCTTGATTACTAGAGGATTGTTGACTAGGACTCTTGTAGTCATCAGTCCTTCACTGCTGAGACTGAACAGAAGTTGAACCCTTGCTTGAATTTCCATCCCATTTGCGCTTGTTGTCGCTAGGAGCATCAGAAGTAGTGGTAGCACTAATACGCTTTGGCAGCCTGTTCTGCTCAACTGCCTGATCAGTGAGACAGTGGGATAGTCGTATGACCTGCTGAATCGTGAGGCGGTTAGCTGAAGTCACCATACTCTGAATCTCTGGAACTAAACCCTTGATGTATAGTTCGATACGTTTGCAGGGAGGATCCACCATGGTAGGACATAATGCAGCTAGTTCGTTCGATCTCTTAGTATACGCCTCAATTTCAGACCCCGTCATCTTCAAATTGTACAACTCCACTTCTAGCTTGTGAATGTCATCATGACGACAATACTCCTCTTTGATCAGATCTTTAAAATCATTCCATGGGGTGGCATTAGCAGCTGCCAACCCTAGCATTTGCACATGTGCGTTCCACCAAGTGACCGCACCACCTTCAAGAGTCCCCGTAGCAAATTTCACCCTATTAGCAACAGGGCATTCACACGTCTCGAAAATGGATTTGATCTTCTTGAACCAGTGGAGAAGACCTACAGCTCCTTCCATACCACTGAAGGTACTAGGTTGACAGTCCATAAAGGTCTTGAACATACACACAGGAGGTTGAGCATGCTGACCTCTTGCGCGAGAAAGAAAGGATAAGGTTAAGCACGAGAGTTGGTTCACGAGAGTAGGATCTAAACATCCTAGGATAGGTCAAAATAGCAGGTTATACCTCCAGCTTGAGCGGCTACGAGAGCCTCAGCAACTCGTTCGTTGATTAGAGTCGTCAGCCGGGCTTGAGTCAAGTTCAAACATCCACTCGTGATTTTTACATCGAAGTAAACACAAGTGAGAAAGGTGTCGCGAAAGTGCGTAAGTATGGGTTGACAGAAGAGAGTAAGCACACAGGGTTTCTATCAGTCACTATGTCAACTAAGCATACCATGATTAATGCACTACTTAAACTAACAGGCAGGCAATACAAACACAAACCATATTACCTATAGTGTTGAGTCTTGCACATGGAGCGAAGTGTCGTTGTGGATCTTTGAGCACTGTACAAGTTATAGTCTGGTTTTGTTAAAAAGCTTTTCCCTTTTTAAAACCAAGTTCACTATAACCAATGGCTCTGATACCAATCTGTCACACCCCCAAATTCCACAAGCGGAGTATCACCGCAGGAGGCGTGACATAACCAGGATCAAGCCACCAATCATATTGAACAATGTATTAAAGTAAATATAAAACCAACCAACAATATAATTGGTGTCCAAAACAGATTAACCAAGTTCAAGTTATCAGCGGAAGCATAAAGTCTAAAACCAAAACATAAATTCAAAATTTCAAATGTTTAACATGGAACTCAACAGTCCATGCCCCACAACGACCTCGACCTCCTGTGCAAGCTCCATGTAAAGACCTAATGACCTGCAAGGCATATAGTAACGAATCAACAACAAAGTTGAGCGAGTTCATAGTTGGTTGTCCATTTTAATGATGTTCCAAAAACCATAAGTTACTTCGAAAACCATGAGTTAACCAATTCCTTGTTTCCCAAACCATAACCAGTGGGGGCTACCCCATGTTAACCACTAGACCCATTACCATGTCGACTACTGACTGGAGTCATGTTTATGTGCCCTGCGTCAATGTCTATCATCATTGACTAAGTGCCCAGATCCATTAGTCCACTCCTGTCCTCTGCGGCACAGTGTGAGGCTTGTCAAACCTAATAGCGCTATTTAACTAATGACCCGTTCGCCATGGCCAGACGATTAAGTCGATATAAAAATGAGGGACTTCATGATAGAGTTTTTTTCTAGTAAGTTATATGTTGTCATTCTTCCTACGGAGGATGGAGGTACGTAATCTACCCAAGGAGAATACGCAGGTTTAATGTTGTCATCCTTCCCATGGAGGATGGAGGTACATATTCTACCCAAGGAGAATATGCAGGTTTCATTTTAGTTCCTTAACCCATTCCCAAACCACCGGGAATCCCATGCCTTGTAGAAAGTGTGAACTCACCTTAGGTTAGCTCGGTAGATAAACGAAAAGGTCACTTTAGCTACTTGTGGTCAACCACGTCCTAACATGGTTACCATACAAGTCAGGTCTAGGTTCAAGTAGTGCACGTAAGTTTACACATAAGCTAACAAGTTACGAACACACAACGATCATGGCAAACACGTAGAATCATGGCAACTAGTTAACCTACACTTGACATGTTAAACAGTAGCATACAGTCCATGTAAACATAACCCAACTTGTGCGACTCGAGTGATTGGGCTGTTATGGTTGTGCAAGCCCAATCCTCTTGTGAGATCCAAAGGATAAAGCCCAATAAACATCCGGCCCAACCTTTTGTGCATTCAGCACAATCTTGTGCGACTCAGAAACATACCCGGCCCAACTACAAATGTAACCCAAAACTCATACGGCCCAACATATAAACAGACACTTATCTTGTGCGATCCAAGCACACTTGTACGATTCAGTGTAACTTATACGATTGGGTTTTGGGTTGTTCGGCCCAACAACATATGATAACTTAATATATTGTGCGGCCCAACATCTTGTGCGATCAGCACAACCTTGTGCGATTCACAAGATGTTGTGCGCTTATGCTTAAATGAGTTGTACAGTGTACTTAAACAGTTGTACCCTATACCTTGTGCGACTGTACTTGTGCGACTGGCCTTGTGCGATCGGTTTTATGTTTCCTTAAATCATGCAATCAGTTTCACCAATTCCATTCAATTTGCAAGATCCAATTAACAGTTTCCAATCATGCAATAATTGATCAAACTAAGACTTTATCATCTAATTCCTATGAACCCTAATCATATTCAAAGCATAACAACAACTTATAACATTAAACTATCAGATTAAAGCTTTCAAGATCATCATACAATACTTCATGCCAAAACATACGAATCAATTGAACATCTAAACACATCACAGCCGATTAACTTATGTTCGATTCAATTACAATATACGTGTGAGCCGATTAACATACTACCACATCTTGTTTCATCATTAACAAATTAACATTATAGCTAATCGTTCATATCAATCTCATGAACACATATCATCAATGATTCTACTAACAAGAACCCTAAGTAATCATACAAGATCATAACAACCACAACATCGATTAACACACAATCATAGGGATCGTAACATCATCAAACATACAATCAATAGTACAATACTAATCGGTTAGAAGGTAGAACAAGGGTCGATCTGAACAAGAAAGCTTCGAGAGAAGAGGAGATGTTGTCGTCGAGTTCGAGAGAGAGGGAGAGAGATTTAAGGTTTGGTGTGTGTTGTGTAATTTGCAAGTAGTGAGGAGTATACACCCTCCTCATGGGGTTATGCGTGTAAAGGGTGGGCCGAACCCATCACAGGCTGCCCTTGGTTTCGAATACAAGGAGTGTGGCCCAAAAGGGCTTGTGCGATCCAACTTAGGTAATATACATACACGTTTACAATACAATTTCATACACATAACATTCAAATTCATAATATCTCACTAGAATCAACATATCAAGTAATCACATAACGTTCAGAACATGTTACATCACAGTACGACGAAAGGTTTGAAAAACGAGTTGTCACACGTGTACACCGGAAGAAGCTTTGAGTTACCGTTGGTTACGAAGAACGCAAGTATGTGAGTTCATGTCCCCCTTTTCTTTTAACTGTTTTTGTTTTATAACTTCGGGGGTGAAATACATGTTACAAATGATTACGATTACAAATGGTATGGTTAGCTAAGGAATGAACTGTTAGATCATGTGAATGGGTAGGCGTTACCTTGAGACCATTAATCCTATTATAAGGACCGAGGGGCATGAGTGATAGATCTATTTGTGTGTTGCGAGCCCCACCCATGGGTCCGTGAGTTGACCGCATGTGGTGACCATGTCGTTCCAGCCGGGTGGCCCGGTACAAAATACGTAAAGGATTGAGCCTTCCTACGCCGTTACACACACATTAATGACCTTGCAAATCATTAATAGATTTGTTCATATTCTCTTTCATACCAGGTTTAAAAAACATACATACTTACAATGATTACAAAGGTTTATTCGCGCACACATACAAAACACATGAACTCGCTCAACTTTTGTTGATGTTTTCAAAACTACATGTATTTCAGGGAATTAAATGAGGATCTGGCGGGCATTTGGAGATTTCAAGTAATGTTGGAAATAAAAGATGTCATCCGAAGCCTAAGGGTTTGGATAGTGTGTCTTATCCAAGATAGGACACATCTTTCAAAGCATGGTTTTATTTAAAGTCTTTTGTCTAGTCCTTATGGAACTCTAAAGCAATTTGCATGGTTTGTAATATGGATTCAAAGTCTGAGTTGAGATATTCAAGACAATGATGTTTGTGATAATTTTAAACTTAAGTAATGGATGAACATCTTTAGTTTTATCATATAGTTGTTTGTTATGGTTGAATGCAATGATATTAAACAAGTCACACATAATCATGCTTCCGCAAAAGTCGGGGTGTGACAAAATCTGACCAAATGGACCCCACATGAGGGTATTTTGGTCATTTTACTCTCATGTGGGTTCTATTTGGTCAGATTTAACCACAAAATACCGTCATGTGGGGTCCATTTGGTCATATTTAACCACAAAAATTAACTAAGATAGGGCTAAAAGACATAACTTGCAAGGGTTTGCAAACATCGAGTACGTTTTCTGTAATTATTGAAGACAAATGACACAATTTGCAATAAGTGACATATCTAAAGGACAATTTTTGTAATTTACTCTTCATTTTAATAGCAGTTACAATTCACGCTGTCTATATTATATATAATGTATTTCCACATATGTGTGGTATGCAACTAATTTTGCTTAAAATCGAAACTTCCCAATTCACAAATTTTGTTTCTAAATTATTCGATTTGCATACGTATTTATGAAGTAAGTTTAAAGAGATATTCTATGGGTGTGTTTGGGATTTGACGTGTGCGCGTATATACATAATTTTACAATGAATTTACACACGATTCGGTTTTAAATTTATAAAAGTGATTTATACTTCAACATCAAAACACACACGAAAGGGCAAGTGTACCCCGTCATATATGTAGTAAAGTATCGGTAAGAACTAAGTGTCGATCCAAGGACGTGGGCGGAGAAACAATAGTAAACCTTTGTCATTAAATTACCGGTAGGAAGATAAGTTGTGTGATTTTCTAAAAACTAAAATAAGCATAAACAAATATTCATAAAAACATAATAGATTCCAAATAAGAAAATAAATATATAGCCTTGCTTTATGCACAACCAAAGCATGCAAACTAAGTCGGTTTTGTCACTTATAACATTTGGTTAATTCTCCATTTTCAAGACAATTAGTATCCCTTTCGGGAATCCTAACATGACAATCATTCGGATAGCTAAAACGATAAACACACTTTAACCACCTAAAATTGTTCTTTAATGCTCAAATGACAAATGTCTATGAAAATCCCCTAAAGATAAGTTAGTCATCCGTTAAGAGTTTTCTAACCTCACTTAATCAAGGAAAGCGACACCGATAAACACAATGCAACTACCGAGACAAGCATAAACTAGATTAAATCACAACCGAGTTCATTTTACAAATCTTGAACACAAATTCACCAAGATAGCACATTTGGCCTAAACTACTAACTAAGCTAACAATTTATGAAAAGAATTCATAACAACACCATTTAACCCGTTAAGGTCCTTCCGTGAGGGAAAGCCTTCTTGATTAACAATAATTATCCTTTATTAACCCACTAACCATTTCTAGTATCATGGAGCAAACAATTTAAACAAGTTAATCTAGTTAAACAAGTTCAAAGTCTACTAATACATGATTAATTAAGCATCTTCTTGCAAATATCTCAACTAACCACATACCAATCATCCAAGATAATTACTTATAATCAAGAATTCAACATCAATAAACAAGGTTGCAAACTAATCATCAAAGATTAACATAGAAAATGCTTCAAAGTGTCATTAGAAACATAATTAACATACAAAAGGTTGTAATTAAGCAAGGGATACTAATGTTTTTGCCCTTAGGCTTACAATAATACATAATCATCAATCTAAATGCTTGAAACATGAACAAAAACATGGAAAGATTGAAGAATCAAACCATAAACAAGCACAAGATTGAGTATCCGGATAGTAACGGAGCTAAACGGCACAATGGGGCTTGAATCCGGGTGAAAGCTAATGCCTCCGGAGCCTGAATAATCGTCTGTGAAGCTCCCAAAAGTCCAGAATTATGAAATGAAAGCTGCTGTCTGTTTTTTATAACTTTTTCAGATCGCACGGTCGTGCCATTAAAATGCACAACCGTTCACTTTTAAAATCTTGTTCACCATACTGTGTGACATCAGCAGATCTTGACCGGTCTTCGTAGTCGCACGGGCGTTCCACTGACTGCACGAGCGTGCATCTCCGAGGTTTGGATGGCACGAGCTTCTGCACTGGTGGTGCATCTCCGGGCTGAGGTTGGTCATCACATCTGCACGAGCGTTCTCTCAGTCGCAGGGTCGTGCATTACCGGGATGGCTTGAACGTTGGATCGCATTGGCTGTGCATCACCGAGATGAGCCTGGTTGTCGGAAATGCATTGTGGTGCGATGGGTCGCATGACCGTGCAACTCGCCCAGATCAGAATTTTTCACAGAAACTTCGCAGCTCTGCCGTTTCGGCCGGAAAGTCCTTGTTTTCATCATCTTCTTGTTTGGCACGCTGTTTTAGGCCTTTAAACACAAATACACCCAATTCAGTATGCGATTCTCGGTTTTACGGCCAAAAACGCGTAAAATAGGGATAAAATGGGGGAATAAAGTATGCGTATTTTGGTGAATATCAAACCTCCCCACACTTCAACCTTGCTTGTGTGACAACTGGCACCCAACCGGTAATTTCTGTACACTTTAATTATTATTTAATGACTGCAATTATGTGCTTAAATGTCAACAATGTCTGATTACATACTATACAAGTGAATTCACGCACATTTTATACTACAAGAATTACTTTATGATAGCGTTGCGTCAGAAATACTAGTAAACTCACCGGTAAGACGTATTGTGTCAACAAATCTGCAGAAAGTAGTCAGACAATAGAATTGGAACCTAGGTGTAGGTCCAACGACAAGAATACATTAAAACCCAAGAGTACATACAAGGGTTTATATATAGACTTTCCAGAAGCTAAAATACGCACTAAAAAGCACCCGAAATACACTTTAAAAGCTGAATTTTATATAATTCAGCAAAATTCAGCAATATAACAAGATATTACCATGCAAAAACATGACTAAATGGTCCAGAATACTTCCCTAAGTGTTGGGAATTGAAAGTATCACAAAAGGGCACTTAAAGGACACTAAACGGTGCAATTTAGCACTTTAACGAACCGGTATCTAACCGAACAACCGGACATTACCCGGAACACTAAAATATTGCTAAAAGCATTGTTTTACTTTTTCTGAGCGAGTTATGGCTCCCGAACACTTAAACATACTACATAATGCCAGAAATACATTAAACACTAGACTTAACACTTAACCTTCAATTATTTACCTACACTTACCAATAAGTTACAATTAATCCCCCCCCCCCCCCATATGTAATTTACGGCCCAAGTGGCCCCCATCTCTCAAGATCTCACAAGATTACTTGTGATATTCCTTGGATTCATCAAAGATTGTGGAAGGATTTGTTAGTACTTTCATGAACACATTACCCATTGGACATTAAGGATTAGAGGTTATAAGGACAAGATCACTTCTCATCATCTTCACCACAACAATTCTTCTCCCCTCTCCCACTAAGCTCGGCCGTAAACCCCCTCCACACCACCTCCATTTTCGGTCATCATACAAGCATTCCAAGTGCACCATAAGGTGTAAGAAGGTCGCTAACGAAGTGTGGAACTCTCGGATCTTCAAGGACCTTCTTCGTTTGCTTTTATCCAACCATTTTGTCATCTTCAAGTTCTAGTATTCTTCCCTAGCTTGAATCTAGTGGTAAGGCTCTCTTGATCTTGTTTACTTCATATTTTGAGTGGTTAAAAGATATAACAAGTCGATTATCATAAGAACCTTAAAAGACATACACGTGAATCTTGAAACACAAAGTGAAATATGATGATATCTTGATGAAAAAGTGTTGTTTAGTGTATGAATGATAATTGTTTGTTGATTTCTTGAGATGATGATGTTAATCATCACATGAAGCTTGCTAGATTATGTTTAAACACTTAATCTAGCAAGTGGGAGGATGATTATAAAACAACCTAGAATAATCATCTTCTTGTAAGGACATGAACTTGAAGAATAAAAATGATTTCTTGTAAGATGATAAACAAAGTAAACTAGTGAACTTGTAGATCCAAGATTTATAAATGATTTTCCAAGAAAACCAAGTTTAAAATATGATTTTTAGAAGATCTTGGTTTTTACATAAACTTACACTATTTTTATTAGAAAAACAAGTGTATAAACACTTATGAAACAAGAAAAATACAAAAGAAGTATTTTTAGAAAAAAATCATCCTACAAGTTGTAAGTGACTAAATCCTTCAAGAATGAGATTTACAAGCAAACAACCACTAAACCTACTAAATAACATGGTAAGTTACTACAAGTTTTTACAAAACTTCAAGTTCATGATGTAGGGTGATTTACTTGATTTTGGCACTTGATATGTGTTGGATAAGTTGATTATTGATTGTGATGATTTTAAAAGAAAAATAAACACATGTTTTGAAAACATGGGAAACCTCCATTTTTAGGGGAAACTATGTCAAAATTTTTATAAATTTTGACACTTAGAAAAATATAAGTTTTTGAGAAACTTATTCCCTAAAAGTGTATCTAAAAATATTTACCAAGGTTTCCCTAATTTTTGTGTAAATTACAAGATTAAGAAATGATGATTTCTTCAAGATAAAATTGATATTAAGTATGTATATTTTTGAAGAAAAATAAATATATTTATTGATCACCAAATTTTGTGCTAAGTGTATGTAGTATGTATTACATGTAATAGTGTATTAGGACTTGAAAATACACTAAATACTTCTAAGGAGTGGAAATACAAAAATACATATACAAAAGATAGTGACTTGTACTTGTGCGATACAAGTCTAGTGACTAACGTTAATAAAACACGTTTAAGTCACGACGCTAGATAAGCAAAAACCAGTGAAGTTTACGACGCAGGAACGCAAAGTTGTGAGTTCATGCTCCCCCTTTTCTTTAACTATTTTGTTTTTATAACTTCGGGGGGTGAAATACATGTTACAATGTTTACAAATGGTATGATGGATACAAAAACTACGGAAAAACATTCTAGATCATGTCCCGAATAGGGTACCATAAGCACCATTAATCAACGTATACATTCTTGGCCTACTTCTACCAATGAGTGCTTCTGTGTCTCAGTCAAAGTCGACAAAAATGCCTAGGTTTGGTGGCTTCCTATGTCGTGACACATGTTAGTGGTCTTGCAAACCACTAGCGATCTCAAACATTCATAGTACTCTGTTACAGACACATTCTACATGATACATTCAAACATTCATAGTACTCAGTTACAGACACATTCTACATGATACATACAAACATTCATAGTGCTCAGTTACAGATACGTTTTACAAGTTACACTCAAACATTCATAGTACTCAGTTACAGACACATTCTACATGATACATTCAAACATTCATAGTACTCAGTTACAAATACGTTTTACAAGTTACATTCAAACATTCATAGTACTCAGTTACAGATACGTTTTACAAGTTACATTCAAACATTTATAGTACTCAGTTACTGATACATTCTACAAGTTACATACCATGCTTTCATTCAAGTATTTAAACATTCAATACAAAAACTGCATGAATTCACACCAACATTAACTTGACTTTTTTTTCCAAAAACTCACATGTATTTCAGGTAACTAAAGTGGATGTGCGAGCGGTCTTACTCATGCTAGTGGATTCCGTTTATGTTTATCTATGAATAAAGTTGTAAACTTTTCAGACAATATGCCGTTTGTGTAAAACTATGATTTTAGTTATGTAATGTTGGCCAATTAAAGTTATTTTATGAGCATGTAGTATGTTTACTAATCATATGCAATGAAAACCTTTCATGATCACACCTCGTGCTTCCGCCTTAGAAAGGGGTGTGACAGATTGGTATCAGAGCCGCGATTGTAGTGAACCAGGATTCCTTCTCAAGTCTAGTCTACAATCTCTAGGATCCTTTCACGAAAACAATTTTTCAAAAAGTTTTCATTGCATAAAACTTTCCGCGACATCCACTACCTGAAACTGTTTACAAAGAGTCAAGAAAAGACACTACGAGACTTAGGGTGCACTGGAGTAGCACTTGTCTTTGATTAAGAATTACTTGCAATTATGTGTGATGCTTGATATATACATATACTAGAAGAAGAATGTCACAAGTATACGTGACTTTACCTGAAGGCAATAGCCTATCTTAAGGAAGTGATACGAGGATGAAACGAACTTTGCGGACTGTGCAAGGAGTTACGTAATTATGGATGCATACATAATTATTAAATTCAGTGCACAGGATCCACAACAAGTCTTGTCACGTATAGATTCCCTCAGTACAAGAAAGGGTCAAACGTGAACCCCCTCCTCCAGCCTATTAAGTACTCTGCTAGAGTAATAATTGTTTGATGTCACTTATGTGGTATATGCCTGTGTATATATATACTACTATTGTCTAGTGTGACGATATCAAACAAATGCCTAAATCTGTTGTGTGGTGTTCTTTCAAAACATGGCACCTAGGAGAATTGGGAACAATCGAGATTCTGATCAACCTCCTCCCCCACTGCCAAGGACTGCTGAAGAGCTAAATGCTCTACTGGAGGAAAGGATCTTCGCAGCTATCGCCCAGTATGAGGCGAACCGCACAGAACAAAGTGGAGGACCAAGCAATGCCAGGCTTAATGGTCAGGGAGACTCATCTGGAGGAAACACAACACAGGGCTGCACTTTCAAGCAATTTCCCGACTGCAAGCCGCTGAACTACGATGGCACTGGAGGTGCAGTGGCGTTTTTACGCTGGACGGAGAAGACTGAGGCCACTATCCGTATGAGCAAGTGTACCGCGGATCAGCAAGTCACTTTTGCTACTAGGTTATTTGTTGATGAAGCTTTTACTTGGTGGAATTTACAAGTCCAAACTCTGGGTGATGATGCCGCATATGGCATGACGTGGGATGAACTAAAGGAAAGAATGAGAGAGAAGTATTGCTCACGTGCTGAACTCCAAAGGTTGGAGACTGAATTCTGGCACTTGACCATGGAAGGTGCTGACATCACTGGTTACACCCGAAGATTCCACGATTTGTCTAGGGTGATCCCTTACATGGTGACTCCTGAATTTAAGCGCGTAGAACGCTACATTTGGGGACTGGCCCCAGAGTTTCGTGGCATGATAACCTCGGCCAAACCTGCAACAATCACTGAGGCTGTAACTCTGGCTGTCATCCTTACTGAAGATGTTGTTCGAATGAAGAAGTTATCGCTGAACCCTACTGAGAAGACCGAGACGCATGTTGAGTCATCGGGTGACAAGAAAAGAAAGCATTCGAATCTGAATCAAGCAACCCGCGGCTACAACAAAGGTTCGAACAACAAGAAGTGTAATACTAACCCACCTATGGAGGCAAAAACCTTCGTGGCTGCAAACGACTCAGGACCTAAGAAGTATCAGGGCGCTCTGCCCAAATGCAATCGCTGTGACTTTCACCATGTGGGAAATTGTTGTGTTGGGAAATGCGAGAACTACGGGAAGTCAGGCCACTATACCGAAGGTTGTTGGGGAAGAGGTATTGGAGGCCGCAATGGTAATGGTAATAGAAACAATGGTGGAATTGGAAATGGAAATGGTAACCGGAATGGTAATAGAGCTGGGCAGAAACAAGGATGCTTCAGTTGTGGAAGCAACGATCATTTCATGAAAGACTGCCCAAAAGGAAACAATGCTCAGGCTCGAGCATTTGTGATTGGAGCAAGGAATGCACGCGAGGAGCCTAATGTGGTCACCGGTACGTTTCTCATTAATAATCACTTTGCATCCATATTATTTGACACTGGTGCCGATTATAGCTTCATGTCTGTGGAATTTAAACGTATGCTTGGAATAGAATCTACTAGATTAGATATTCCTTACTCCATAGAGCTAGCCAATGGTAAACTTGTTGAATCAGGCGAAGTTGTTAGAGGCTGCTCATTAGAACTTGGTGAAAGAAATTTTAGCATCGACCTCTTACCTATTCAATTGGGTAGCTTCGATGTAGTGGTCAGAATGGACTGGTTGTCCAAGAACAATGCTGAAGTTATTTGTCACGAGAAAATCATTCGCATCCCTCTGGCGAACGATGAAACACTTATCGTGCATGGAGAAAAACGAGACGCGCCTCTGCGAATCATCAGTTGTATGAAGGCACAGAAGTGCTTAAGGAAAGGATGTGTTGCTTTCCTAGCACACGTTGTAGATAAGAAGGCTGAAGAGCCGAAACTCGAAGATATTCCTGTGGTAAAGGAATTCCCTGATGTTTTTCCCGAAGATCTGCCAGGACTACCTCCGCAACGACAAGTCGAATTCCGTATAGACTTGGTTCCAGGAGCCGCTCCTGTAGCCAAGGCACCCTATCGGCTTGCTCCATCCGAGATGCAAGAATTATCTACACAACTTCAGGAGTTGTTGGATAAAGGATTCATAAGGCCAAGCTTCTCGCCCTGGGGAGCCCCAGTATTGTTCGTCAAAAAGAAGGACGGGACACTGCGGATGTGTATCGACTACAGAGAATTGAACAAGCTCACTATCAAGAATCGGTACCCTCTACCGAGGATTGATGACTTATTTGATCAGTTACAAGGATCAAGCTACTATTCCAAGATCGACCTTCGATCTGGATACCATCAGTTAAGGATACAAGAGGAAAGCGTACCAAAGACTGCATTCAGAACACGCTATGGGCATTACGAGTTCCTTGTAATGCCATTCGGACTGACGAACGCGCCAGCGGTATTTATGGACCTGATGAACCGCGTATGCAAACCATATCTCGATAAATTCGTGATTGTATTTATCGATGATATCCTGATTTACTTACGAACGAAAGAAGAACACGAGCAACACCTCAGAACAATTCTAGAACTACTGAAGAAAGAGAAACTTTATGCAAAGTTTTCAAAATGCGAATTCTGGATTCGCAAAGTACAGTTTCTTGGTCACATTGTGAACGAGAAGGGCATTCATGTGTACCCATCCAAGATTGAAGCAATAAAGAATTGGGAAGCCCCCAAAACCCCAACTGAAGTTCGACAATTTTTGGGCTTAGCGGGCTATTATCGGCAATTCATTGAGAATTTCTCAAAGATAGCTCAACCGCTAACTACCCTTACACAGAAAGACAAGAAGTACGACCGGGGTGACAAGTAGGAAGAAGCCTTCCAGCTACTTAAAAATAAGCTATGCGATGCACCAATACTATCCTTACCCGAAGGAACTGAAGACTTCGTGGTATACTGCGACGCTTCACGACAAGGCTTGGGTTGCGTGCTCATACAACGCCAAAAAGTCATCGCTTACGCTTCAAGACAGTTGAAAGTGCATGAAAGAAACTACACCACGCACGACTTGGAACTCGGCGCGGTGGTATTCGCCTTGAAGATCTGACGACATTATCTATATGGTACGCGATGTACAATCTTCACAGATCATTAAAGCTTACAACACATATTCGATCAGAAGGAATTAAACATATGTCAGCGACGATGGGTCGAGCTGCTAAACGATTATGACTGTGAAATTAAGTACCATCCTGGAAAGGCAAACATTGTAGTAGATGCGCTGAGTCGAAAAGAAAGGGTTAAGACCCTAAGGGTTCGAGCATTGGAAATGACTATTCGAACGAACCTCACTGCACGCATTCATGAGGCACAACAAGAAGCCCTTAAAATGGAAAACCGTAAGGCTGAATACCTCCGAGGTATGTTGAAATATATGGTGCCAAACAAAGAGGGAACCTTGTACTTTAAGGGTCGTATTTGGGTTCCGCTCTATGGCGGTATGCGAGAAGTCATCCTTAATGAAGCTCACAAATCGAGATACTCGATCCATCCAGGATCGGACAAAATGTATCAAGACTTGAAAGACTACTATTGGTGGCCGAGACTTAAAAGCGATGTTGCTATTTATGTTGGAAAGTGCCTAACATGTGCGAAGGTTAAGGCTGAATATTAGAAACCGTCCGGTCTCCTGCAACAACCAGAGATACCCATGTGGAAGTGGGACCAAATCTCGATGGACTATATAACAAAATTACCCAGGACCCCTAGAGGCCACGATATGATAGGGGTGATAGTTGATCGATTGACGAAATCTGCGCATTTCCTACCAATCCGGGAGAAGGATAGCACCGGAAAGCTTGCTGAGATATACTTAAAAGAAATTGTGGCACGTCATGGAGTGCCTATCTCAATTATTTCAGACAGAGATGGACGCTTCGTCTCAAGAATCTGGCAATCCTTTCCGGAAGCTTTTGGATCTCAGCTAGATCTAAGTACGACCTTCCATCCGCAAACAGACGGCCAGAGCGAACGAACCATACAAACATTAGAAGATATGCTTCGCGCATGTGTCAAGGACCTAGGCGGCAGCTGGGATACTCATCTACCTTTAGTTGAGTTTTCCTACAACAACAGTTATCATTTAAGCATAAAAGCCGCACCATTCGAAGCTCTGTATGGCCGCAAGTGCCGATCGCCCTTATGTTGGGCAAACGCTGGAGACAAACGTATGGTTGGTCCTAAACTTGTACAAGAGACAACCGACAAGATTATGCAGATCCGAGAGCGCATTAAGGCGGCTCGAGATCGACAAAAGAGCTACGCTGATCGTAGATGAAAACCATTAGAATTCGAGGTGGGAGACAAAGTTCTGTTAAAGGTCTCACCTTGGAAGGGCGTAGTAAGATTTGGAAAATGTGGAAAGCTGAATCCACGATACATCGGACCATTCAAGATCTTAGAAAGAATTGGTACCGTGGCATACAAGTTGGAATTATCGGAAGAACTTAATGGAGTACATGATACGTTCCATGTATCCAACCTCAAGAAGAGTCCAACACAAGAAAACGTGATCATCCATGCGGATGAAGTGCATATTGATGACGCCCTCCGATTTACAGAACAACCCGTTGAGGTTACCGACTGGAAAGTCAACTAGACTAGAAGGAGCAGTGTGAAACTTATCAAAGTACGTTGGAACTCTAAGCACATACCCGAGTACACGTGGGAACGTGAAGAACAGTTTAAAGAAAACTACCCCCACCTGTTCAAGAAGACTCCTGCGAGAGTTAGTTCAGCCTGAATTTCGGGACGAAATTCTTTTAACAGGGGGAGACTGTGACAACTGGCACCCAATCGGTAATTTCTGTACACTTTAATTATTATTTAATGACTGCAATTATGTGCTTAAATATCAACAATGTCTGATTACATACTATACAAGTGAATTCATGCACGTTTTATACTACAAGAATTACTTTATGATAGCGTTGCGTCAGAAATACTAGTAAACTCACCGGTAAGACATATTGTGTCAACAAATCTGCAGAAAGCAGTCAGATAATAGAATTGGAGCCTAGGTGTAGGTCCAACGACAAGAATACATTAAAACCCAAGAGTACATACAAGGGTTTATATATAGACTTTCCAGAAGCTAAAATACGCACTAAAAAGCACCCGAAATACACTTTAAAAGCTGAATTTTATATAATTCAGCAAAATTCAGCAATATAACAAGATATTACCATGCAAAAACATGACTAAATGGTCCAGAATACTTCCCTAAGTGTTGGGAATTGAAAGTATCACAAAAGGGCACTTAAAGGACACTAAACGGTGCAATTTAGCACTTTAACGAACCGGTATCTAACCGAACAACCGGACATTACCCGGAACACTAAAATATTGCTAAAAGCATTGTTTTACTTTTTCTGAGCTAGTTATGGCTCTCGAACACTTAAACATACTACATATTGCAAGAAATACATTAAACACTAGACTTAACACTTAACCTTCAATTATTTACCTACACTTACCAATAGGTTACAATTAACCCCCCCCCCCATATGTAATTTATGGCCCAAGTGGCCCCCCATCTCTCAAGATCTCACAAGATTACTTGTGATATTCCTTGGATTCATCAAAGATTATGGAAGGATTTGTTAGTACTTTCATGAACACATTACCCATTGGACATTAAGGATTAGAGGTTATAAGGACAAGATCACTTCTCATCATCTTCACCACAACAATTCTTCTCCCCTCTCCCACTAAGCTCGGCCGTAAACCCCCTCCACACCACCTCCATTTTCGGTCATCATACAAGCATTCCAAGTGCACCATAAGGTGTAAGAAGATCGCCAACGAAGTGTGGAACTCTCGGATCTTCAAGGACCTTCTTCGTTTGCTTTTATCCAACCATTTTGTCATCTTCAAGTTCTAGTATTCTTCCCTAGCTTGAAGCTAGTGGTAAGGCTCTCTTGATCTTGTTTACTTCATATTTTGAGTGGTTAAAAGATATAACAAGTTGATTATCATAAGAATCTTGAAACACAAAGTGAAATATGATGATATCTTGATGAAAAAGTGTTGTTTAGTGTATGAATGATAATTGTTTGTTGATTTCTTGAGATGATGATGTTAATCATCACATGAAGCTTGCTAGATGATGTTTAAACACTTAATCTAGCAAGTGGGAGGATGATTATAAAACAACCTAGAATAATCATCTTCTTGTAAGGACATGAACTTGAAGAATAAAAATGATTTCTTGTAGGATGATAAACAAAGTAAACTAGTGAACTTGTAGATCCAATATTTACATATGATTTTCCAAGAAAACCAAGTTTAAAATATGATTTTTAGAAGATCTTGGTTTTTACATAAACTCACACTATTTTTATTAGAAAAACAAGTGTATAAACACTTATGAAACAAGAAAAATACAAAAGAAGTATTTTTAGAAAAATCATCCTACAAGTTGTAAGTGACTAAATCCTTCAAGAATGAGATTTACAAGCAACAACCACTAAACCTACTTAATAACATGGTAAGTTACTACAAGTTTTTACAAAACTTCAAGTTCATGATGTAGGGTGATTTACTTGATTTTGGCACTCGATATGTATTGGTACACGGAATGTCTGTTGACTTCGTCTGCATTGAGTTTTAGGTCAAGATAGTCAAGATAGTCAAGATTGGAGCTTGAAAGTCAAATTAGGGTTTAATGATGTTAATTTCTCTTATATGTACATGGTTAGAGGTGATTTCGCTTATAGGACATCTTAGGGTTTCGCTTATAGGTTCCAGGGGGGTGTCGCTTATGTGTCACATGGGGTTTCGCTTATATGGCTGCCATATAAGCGAAATCAGTTCATCTATAAATACCTGTCGTGTGTCTTCATTCAGTAACCATTGGAGCGAAACCTGTACATGGTTGTGGTGTCGAAACTCTGTCAAATTGTATTCAGAAAGCATTAATAGAGAAGAAATTAAAGAGGAAAAGTTGTTGTAACTTTGTATACACTGATTTCGCCTTTGTACACAAAGATGAACTGCCTTGACTGACTTTTCAGGGTCGGAACACGGTCCAACAAGTGGTATCAGAGCTCAAAACGAGGAGTTCATACTACTACAGCTTGATTCTACACGATTCTCTTACTTCTACTCACTTTCTATCATACTTTTTCGATTTGAACTGGTTCCTACGGTTGAAATGGACTGATTTTTGAGTATAACGTGTAAAACATACAATTAACAAACCCTAGAAAGATTCAGGTTAAAATACGGCTTAAAAATGGTAAAAATTAACTAAAAACGTGATTTCGCTTTTACGGACATCGAGTGATTTCGCTCTTACGGACATAATCATCTGATTTCGTTCATTAGAACACACCTGATTTCGCTGATAGGGACATCCTGCTATTTCGCTCTTAGAGACATTACCTATTTCGCTCATAGGGTTTCGCTCTAAGGAACAGATCTGATTTCACTTTTCTGTCAAAGTTGATATTTCGCTTATTTGTCAAATACTATTTCGCTTATCTGTCAAGTATAGTTTCGCTTATTTGGCATATTGATATTTCGCTTTTGTGGACATACAAGCTGATTTCGCTTATTTGTCACTGTTTTTCAAAATCTCGAAAATTTTTCTAAGTGTTTGCTGATTTTGCAGGTACATTCAAGATGGATGATATATTCTTGAACCCGTTTAGCGACATGTACGCATTTGCTGGAAATTCCGAAAAAGATGATTCTTCGTCTAGCAATACAAATGAGAATCCGCCGAATGTGAAGAAAAAGGAAGCTTGGGAATCTGAAAGTGCCTTTGGAACCTTCAATAAACCTCCAAGCTAATGGCTATCGAGGAATACAGTCGGTGGTCAAGAAAGTTTGAAGATTGGTTGATGGCATTCGCATTTTCCAGCTGGAAGAGTCTAAAAACGGCTATCAAAATGGAAACAAAAATGGTGAAACTTTAACATCTGCTGAGGAGATTGAATCGTTTGTAGCTGAACAAAAGTGTGTGGCTTTGTTATTTCAGTCAGTCCGGGAAGACATAATCTCTTTGATCGATTATTCAAATGCAAAAGATCTTTGGAAAAAGTTAGAAAAGAAATGTATAGGTAGTGAAGAAATAAAGAAAAACAAAATAAAACTACTTAGGAAAGAATTTAATATGTTTGGGTGCTTAAAGAATGAATCAGTTTCAAAAATGATCGAGAGGTTGGGCACCTGAAGCTGGAATTAGCTAGACATGGAATTAAGTATCCTGATGATGAGCAAGTAGACAAGTTGTTCGATTCGTTGCCAGACGAGATGGATTGGAGATATTATGCTCTTATGCTAAAAAACACTATCTTGCCGAAAGATCTTACTCCAGATTTGCTGATTGAGAGACTCGAGAGTCACGAGCTGGAACTAAAGAAGACATTCAAAGTCAATCACTCATCTTACCAGCAGAATTTGGATTTGTATTATCCAAAGAGCATGATGCGAAAAGCAAGTTCTCCTAAGATTGCGTTTTCTACTGAGAATGTATCCACAACTAGCAAAGAAAGTCAAAGCGGTCAAAGCAGTGGAAATCATAGTGGTTATCACAGTGGATCTTCATCATCTGCAAGTCATTCTGATGCAAAGAATCGTTTTCAATGCAACATCGCAATAGACTTAAAGAATGCTCAGAATTTTGATGAGGAGTCTGCTAAACAACAGATGATCTTTCTAGCATCTGTGTTGGAATCGTATGAAGGGTTAGTAGCAGGGAAGATAGGCAACACCAACCTGACAAAAGAAGATTATGATCAGATTGACCCGGAGGAAATGGAGCTGATCGACATTCGTTGGTGCATGGCCAGTGCTGTTCGTCGAGCACAGCGTTTCATGGAAATAACCAGCAGAAAAACAATCGGTGGTCCATCTACCAAGTTGGGGTTCGATAAGTCCAAGGTGACGTGCTTCAAGTGTAAGCAGAAAGGTCGCTTCAAACGAGAATGCAGAAACGCATATGCTGATGAGTCGGAGAACCCTTTCAAAGAAGATTACTACAAGAAGGCAATATATCATCAGAATAAATCTGAGCCGCCTAGATTGAAGCAGGTTGAAGATAATAGAGAGAAATCTAGAGCTCTTGCGGTGATTTACGATGATGAGGGGTATGATTGGAGTCAAGAGGTTCTACCGGAGGAAGATGCGGTTGGTTACGCGTTCATGGCGAAAAACGAACCTATTCCTTGGAAAGATAACCGCATTGAAGAGCAGAAGTATCAATACAGAAAAATGTTGGCTGAAAACAGAATAATTAGAATTTCTGGTATCTATCTGGAAGCGAGAAGAGCGAGAAGATGGGATCCGGACAGGGAGTGTTATCTTGATCCATATGGAAATATTGCAGTTGATGACAAAACTCTTGATCTGGAAGCCATAATAAAGGAGTTCAAAGACGAGGATGTGTATTGGCAGAATAAATGGTGGGGAACTGGAGACGAGAAAGAGAAAGAAGAGAAAGAGAAAAGAGAGAAAGAAGAGAAAGAGAAGTCAAAGAAAGTTGACACTGGGGTTATTGACACAACGCAGGAGTTAACTGCTGAAAACCTCGGAAAAATGGCTGACAAAGTGCTGGCTGCTAAGGCACTTGAGGTAGACTCTAACTCCGTGTCTGAGTCAAAAAGCCAGGTCAGTTCAAACTTGTCAACAAATGTGTCAGGTAAGAAAATTGATGGAAATGCTGATTGCAACAATTGCAACAAAGAGTGCAAATTTTGTATTTTTGTAACACAGTCACGTATCTCAACGGGAAGAAAGTTGATGATCTGACAGCAAAAGTCAGAAGCGTTGAGAACCAAATTCTTGATCGTGACAAAAGAGTTAAAGCTTCAACTGAACGGATAAAAGAATTAACTAGCCAAATTGAAAATGATAAAATTGATCATGAAAAAATTAAACAAGAAAATGAAAAGTTAATTCTTGAAAACTGTCAGATTTCTGAGAAGTTTGAAAAACTCAAAAGCACAATGAAAGATAATGATGATCGAAATGGTAAAACTTATAAAGAAAACGTTCAACTAAAAGCAGTGCTTAGAGTAAAAGAAGAATCAATCAACCAACAACTGGATGAAATCGCTAAACTGAAACTTAAAGTTCAAGAAGCTGAAATTGAAAATGAGCGAATCCAGTTGAAGCTTAACAGTTACAGCTCCGCAAGCTTTGTTTTGCAACACATTATTCCCAAACCCATCGGGAAAGAAAAAGCAGGCGAAGATGTGTACTCTGATGGAACTTGGGTGGGTTTTCATCAAGTTCCACCACCTGTTCTTGATAATTACATGAAAAAGCAATCAGGGTTGGTTGAAATTGAAGAAGAAAGTGAAATGAATCTTCTGAATTCAATTGATGTCACGTTCACATCTTCCAATGATGATAGTGTCCAAAATGATATTGTAAAAGGTGTTGTTGAAAATGTGCTAAAAACGGATAGTGACACTACTGAGGAAGATGGGTGTTTCTTGGACAAATACATTCCGAAACAAAAGTCCAAGAATAACTTAAATGAAGAATCAAATCTTGTCATGTACAAGATGTTGGGTTCAGATAAGTTGTTTTCGGATTCTGAGTTTCCGATTGAGAATGTAAATGTGAACAAATTGACAAATGTTTTCAAGTTGGTCGAAGTTGAGTTGTCAGAAGTGAACAATCTGAGTCAAACAAAGAGAAAAATGAGTTTTGAGAAAGATAAATCATACTACAAGAAATCTGTTAATCCATCATGTTTTTATAATAACAATCGAAATAACCGGTCGGGTGGTTATCAGGGTGGTAGGAATTATCAGAAAAGAAATGTTCCAAACAAGAGGTTTGCTGAAAAGAAAAAGTTTGTGAACAGTTCGAATTCACTTGCTGATGAAGAGAAAGAGATTTTTTCAAAATCGAATGAAGAGTTCTTTGAGAAAAGAGCTTCACAATCTCAGTCTGAAGGCACAAGTCGAGTGGTTGATACTCGAACATGTTTCAGATGTAATCAAGTTGGTCACATTGCACGAAAGTGTACCAATGTGAAGCCTAAGACTGAAACTGTGAAGATTCAACAGAAGAAAGTTGACGTGAAGGGTAAAGCACCAATTGTTGTTGAGAAAAAGAGTGTGAAAAATGACAACATTAAAGTGAAAAATGAACCTGTAAAGAAAGTGGTAACTAAAATGACAAATTTTATAAACGGGTTGCGTTATCTCAACAAGTTTGGAAACCAAAAACTGAGAAAAAGATTTCACCTTCTGAGGATTCAATTCAAATTGATTATGATGCAAATTTTCCACCTCTTAAGGCTGAAAACTTCAAAATTCAAATTGCGAGAGTCAAGGTTACACCTAAGGCTGATGAGGCCTGGGTGGACTCCATGTTCGACTAAACAGTTTGAATTGCCGAAGCTTCCTTGACCGTGAAGCATGAATTGGCATCTTTATTGAAGTTGGTTAAGTCAAAGTTTGTTATGTGCAGGATCTTCCAAAACTTGTATCCAGATGGATCATGGATAGTGGAGCTTCAAGACATATGACAGGGAAGACTTTGTTGTTGTATGATGTGAGAAATATCAATGGTGGTTATGTGGGATTTGCAGGACACGAAGGTGTTAGAATTATTGATGAAGGAACGTTATCCAACGGGATTGTGACGTTTGAGAGAGTTAATTACATTACTGAGCTAGAGAATAATCTGCTGAGTATCTCGCAGATTTGTGACAGTATGTATACCACTCACTTCACTGATAAAGAATGTTTGATCCTGAAACCAGGATTTGTTATCCCTGAAGAATGGATTATCATGAGGGCACCTAGAGTTGATGATTTATATGTGTTAGATATGAGTGTAGCAACTACAACTACTGGTCAAGCACATTGTTTTGTATCTAGAGCAACTGAGAAAGAATCGAGATTGTGGCACCGCAAGATGGGGCATATACATCTCAGAAAAATGAATCATTTGGTGCACAATGATTTGGTTCTTGGAGTTCATGTCAAAGGTTTTCATCTGGAAGGGGAGTGCATTAGCTGTGTCAAAGGCAAGCAGAAGAAAAAGTCACACCCTACAAAGCAAGTCAATTCAGTTTCGAGACCTCTGGAAAGACTTCACATGGATTTATTTGGTCCTGTGAATGTCAAAAGTATTACAAGAGATTACTATTGTTTGGTCGTTACTAATGATTATTCCAGATTTTCGTGGGTTTCTTTCTTGAAGACGAAAGACGAAACATTTGACAGTTTGATGGCGTTGTTTAAGAAAATTGAGAATCTGTACCAAAGGCGTATCAAAAGAATTCATAGTGATAATGGTACTGAATTCAAGAACAGTAAGATGGAAGAATTTTGTGATGAAAGAGGTATATTGCATGAGTTTAGTGCTCCGTACACTCCGCAGCAGAATGGAGTTGCAGAACGCAAAAACCGGACACTAATCGAGACGGCTAGAACTATGCTCGCAGATTCAAAGTTACCGATAAATTTTTGGGCTGAAGTTGTTTCTGCCGCATGCTATACGCTCAACAGGGTTCTCACTGTCAAGAAGTTCAACAAAACATGCTTTGAGCTAATCAATAACCGTAAACCGAATTTGAAGTATCTAGAACCGTTCGGGTCACCCAGTACTGTTATAGAGCCTCATGGAAAGTTTGGTCCGAAGTGCATTGAGGGAATATTTGTTGGTTATGCAAATCCGATGCGACGTGTCTTCGTTCCAAGTGAGAAACGGATTATTGAAGCTGGAAATGTTGAATGTCAAGGTTATACTATGCCGCCGCAAAATCCTGGTGATTCATGGCGTTATCATTATGACAAACTGTGGGATTCGTTTGACATGAGAGAAGAATCAGAGGATGATGAAGATTTCTTTGATGAGTTGGATATTTTGCGCGAATACGAGTCATAGCAAAGGTTCCCAGCTGAGTATTTGAGGCGACCACGGGAAACTTCAAATGAAGATGAAGCAGGTCCGAGTAATGCTGGTGAACATGATGATGTCCAACAGAATGAAGTTGCTCAGGATAATCAGACGGATCAGAATGATAATCAAGAAGCTGAAAACATGCCAGACTTTGATCATGGTGATTCAGATTCTGAGGGGGAGCAAATTCAGATTTCAAGTCAAACAAACCAAGTTGGTGAATAAGATGCTGATCAGAATGTTACTAATCTAGAGGGCAATGTAGATGTTCCAAGCGAAGTGATGCCGCGAACTCTCTCATATCATCCAGAGGAGTTGATCATAGGAGAATTGCAGACAGGCGTTCGCACTCGAAGACAGATTGATAAAGGGCTTACATATTTTTATACAACAGTTGCTCCTTTGCAAACAGAATTCTCATTGAGTTGTTTTATCTCGCAGGTTGATCCAAGAACTTACAAAGAGGCGCTTACAGAAGATTCTTGGGTCAATGCAATGCAGGAGGAATTGAGTCAATTCGAGAAGTTGGGAGTGTGGAATTTAGTTGATTTGCCGGATGGTTATAGAAAAATCAATACAAAATGGGTATTTAAATGTAAGAGAGACGACAGAGGAGTTGTTGTAAGGAACAAAGCTCGACTCGTTGTTCAGGGCTTTAGTCAACAGGAGGGGATTGATTTTACAGAAGTCTATGCTCCTGTAACACGACTAGAGGCAATCAGAATTTTCCTTGCATTTGCATCTTGGAAGAACTTCAAAGTATATCAGCTAGATGTAAAATCGGCGTTTCTTTATGGGAAGGTCAAAGAGGAGGTTTATGTCGGTCAGCCACAAAAACAAGGTCTACTTATTGGATAAAGCGATGTATGGTTTACACCAGGCCCCGAGAGCTTGGTACGAGACTTTGTCTCAACACCTACTAGCCAACAAGTTCATTCGTGGAAAAGTGGATGCCACTCTCTTCACTAAAGAGGTCGACGGTCATCTTCTGATAGTTCAGATTTATGTGGACGATATAATTTTTGGGTCAACGAATGAAAGTCTGTGCAAATATTTTGAATCAGTGATGAAGCAAAAGTTCGAAATGTCATCAATGGGGGAGATGAAATTCTTTCTGGGTCTACAAGTTGAACAACTACCTGAGGGAATTTTCATTCACCAGACGAAGTACGTTCGTGATATTCTAGAGAAATTTGGGATGTCAAGTTCTACTCCAGCTGCTACCCCACTTGCATTAAATCATGGGATTCACCCAGATCTCACCGGAGACAGGGCTGATGAAACGTTTTACCGATCCATGATAGGTTCTTTGATGTACTTAACTGCTTCACGTCCTGATATCATGTACCCAACGTGCCTCGCAGCAAGATTTCAATCTAACCCGAGAGCTTCGCACATGATCATTGTGAAGAGGATATTGCGCTACCTGAAAGGAACTCCTTCATTGGGGTTGTGGTATCCTAGAAAAGGCGACTTTACGCTCGAAGGGTATTCCGATTCGGATTTCGGATGCTGCAAAGTCAATTCAAAATCAACAACTGCAGGATGCCAGTTCTTTGGATCTAGATTGGTTACCTGGCAGTGTAAGAAACAAAAGTCTGTGGCGCTATCTACATGTGAAGCGGAGTACGTTTCTGCTAGCAGTTGCTGCTCTCAGATCCTGTGGATACAGCAACAGATGCGCGACTACGGTTTGCAGTTTCTTAACTCACCTATTTTTGTTGATAATGAGGCCGCAATAAATATAACAAAGAATCCAGTACATCACGCTAAAACTAAACACATAGGAATTCGTCATCACTTTATTCGTGATTGTTTCGAGAAAAAGTTGATACGAATTGAGAAAATCCACACTGACGAACAGAAAGCTAATTTACATACCAAAGCTTTTGATAAAAATTGGTTTAAATATTTGTTAAAACTAAATGGTATGAAGCTTCTTTCGGTGTCGGATGGCATAATTGGCGTTGATGAGAGTACTGTTGCGGATGAAGATGAGAAACAATCTGCAATAGTTTGTCGATTTTTTACTTGTTTTGGTATTTAGGGGGAGTAGATAGATGTAGATAGATATATTTGCAAAAATACAAAAACAGTAAAAAATGCAAAAATACAAAAACATGATAAAATCTGAAAAAGAGCTTGTGTATATAGGGAAAATGATAGTACATCGGCTAGACAATTACAGTATGCTAAAGATTTGTAAAGTTTAAATGAGTTAAACAGTCTCACTAATGATGTGTCGATAGGTTTTCACACATTTAGTAGGTTTGTTCGGGATATAAACCTAAATTTTACTTGCTTATTTCGTGGGGAACACTACTTGGATATATAGGTAACCCCTGAAATCTTGTTTGAAAGATTCCTTTTTCTGATATACTAGGTTTTTATACTCAGTGATATCTGGGGTATTATTCCGGTACTTCTGCTGAACGGTAGTTCTGACCTAGTCCCCGAATAATACTTTCTGCAAATGCTTGAAATACTGCATCACCCTCAGCATATATGATAAGACAATAAAATTGCATAGCAATGTTGTTGTAAAAAAGATCCTCTAAAGGGGACACACCCAAAAGTTGAGTCATGATCTCTCTGCTGAACGATGGTTCTGACCTGAGCTCTCATGATTCTTCATAATTTATTAACCCCTTACAGATATCATTTGTGTTATAATTACCTGTAAGACTGAATATCGGGATCTGGATACGGGAGTATATTCAAGAGGTGGGACACACGTATAAGTTTAAGTCTCTAAAACAATAAATCTGTATCCTGGACAGATTGAAAATTGTGTGAGAATTTAAGATGGATCAGTATATCGATAATCGAGGTGAATTGTTTAAGTCTGAGTATGAAATGAAGCTTAACGGTACTTGTAATTTGTCTGATAGCTTATATGATTCCCTGACACGCTCGCCAAAAATAAGTTTGTAAATAGTTTATTTTGTTTACTTTCTGCAATTTAAGTTTTCTGCATTTCATTTCTTAGTTTAGAACACTTTTTAAAATCCAAAAAGATTTTATTTCTGCTTTATTTTTGACAAACCAAAGTAGAGAGTTGATTGTTGGATTCTCAGATGTTGAAGCAGATACAGGAGATTCTGGACTGAAGAATGAGGAGAGCTTATCTTGATAAAGTTTGATTTATTGAAAAGTCAAAAACAAGTTCATTAACTTGATACTTGTTATTTTCAGAAAATGTGTAAATTGTTGTTTTTAAAATCAGTTTGATTCGTCAAATGATCAACCAAGGTCATTAAATTGAACTTGGTAGATTAATTGAGTGATCAGGGTCATTAACTTGGACCTGAATACTTGAGTGGATTTCTAAAACTGATTGAGTTTGTGATTTATTGTTGAAAAGATAGTTTGTAATGTTTGATGTTTGAGACACAGGTTTTGGACTTCATTATTTCCAACGGAAGCTAATTGTCAAAGCTTGAACCAGATCAAGAACTCAGATTCTAGCATATTGAGAGGGGGAGTCTGTGAAAGGGGGAGTCTGGATCAACAGTTAAAGGGAGTATGAAGATGGAGCTAGGACAAGATTGTGAACCTGTGAAGATAGAGTTGTTTACGATGAAAAGACAGAGTTGGAGAAAAGACCAAGACTGAAGACTCGGAGCTGAAGACTTCGTCAACATCCAAGGGGGAGTCTGTTGGTACACGAAATGTCTGTTGACTTCGTCTGCATTGAGTTTTAGGTCAAGATAGTCAAGATTGGAGCTTGAAAGTCAAATTAGGGTTTAATGATGTTAATTTCGCTCATAATGACATGTTAGTCATTAAAAGCGAAATCAGATCTTAGTATTTCGCTTATATGTACATGGTTAGAGGTGATTTCGCTTATAGGACATCTTAGGGTTTCGCTTATAGGTTCCAGGGGGGTTTTGCTTATGTGTCACATGGGGTTTCGCTTATATGGCTGCCATATAAGCAAAATCAGTTCATCTATAAATACCTGTCATGTGTCTTCACTCAGTAACCATTGGAGCGAAACTTGTACATGCTTGTGGTGTCGAAACTCTGTCAAATTGTATTCAGAAAGCATTAATATAGAAGAAATTAAAGAGGAAAAGCTGTTGTAACTTTGTATACACTGATTCCGCCTTTGTACACAAAGATGAACTGCCTTGACTGACTTTTCAGGGTCGGAACACGGTCCAACAATATGTGTTGGATAAGTTGATTATTGATTGTGATGATTTTAAAAGAAAATAAACACATGTTTTGAAAACATGGGAAACCTCCATTTTTAGGGGAAACTATGTCAAAAATTTTATAAATTTTGACACTTAGGAAAATATAAGTTTTTGAGAAACTTATTCCCTAAAAGTGTATCTAAAAATATTTACCAAGGTTTCCCTAATTTTTGTGTAAATTACAAGATTAAGAAATGATGATTTCTTCAAGATAAAATTGATATTAAGTATGTATATTTTTGAAGAAAAATATATATATTTATTGATCACCAAATTTTGTGCTAAGTGTATGTAGTATGTATTACATGTAATAGTGTATTAGGACTTGAAAATACACTAAATACTTCTAAGGAGTGGAAATACAAAAATAGACATACAACATACTTAGACAAATACAAGAAAATATATTTATAAAAATATATTACTTGATAGAATAAATAACTTGGACAAGTTATGAACATGAAATGAAATTTTGGACAAAATACATAATTCGGGTGAAAAATACAATATACTTATATTTATTGTTGAGAAAATAATATAAGTAAGACACAGTTAAAAATATAATTTATTTTTAACACAAGAATACATATACAAAAGATAGTGACTTGTACTTGTGCGATACAAGTCTAGTGACTAACGTTAATAAAACACGTTTAAGTCACGACGCTAGATAAGCAAAAACCAGTGAAGTTTATGACGCAGGAACGCAAAGTTGTGAGTTAATGCTCCCCCTTTTCTTTAACTATTTTGTTTTTATAACTTCGGGGGTGAAATGCATGTTACAATGTTTACAAATGGTATGATGGATACAAAAACTACAGAAAAACATTCTAGATCATGTCCCGAATAGGGTACCATAAGCACCATTAATCAACGTATACATTCAGACCACGGAATAAAAGGTTAGATCTAATGGGTTTCAGGCAACCCCACTCTTGGCCTACTTCTACCAATGAGTGCTTCTGTGTCTCAGTCAAAGTCGACAAAAATGCCTAGGTTTGGTGGCTTCCTATGTCGTGACACATGTTAGTGGCCTTGCAAACCACTAGCGATCTCAAACATTCATAGTACTCTGTTACAGACACATTCTACAGGATACATTCAAACATTCATAGTACTCAGTTACAGACACATTCCACATGATACATACAAACATTCATAGTGCTCAGTTACAAATACGTTTTACAAGTTACACTCAAACATTCATAGTACTCAGCTACAGACACATTCTACATGATACATTCAAACATTCATAGTACTCAGTTACAGATACGTTTTACAAGTTACATTCAAACATTCATAGTACTCAGTTACAGATACATTTTACAAGTTACATTCAAACATTCATAGTACTCAGTTACTGATACATTCTACAAGTTACATACCATGCTTTCATTCAAGTATTTAAACATTCAATACAAAAACTGCATGAATTCACACCAACATTAACTTGACTTTTTTTTTTCCAAAAACTCACATGTATTTCAGGTAACTAAAGTGGATGTGCGAGCGGTCTTACTCATTCTCGTGGATGTCGTTTATGTTTATCTATGAATAAAGTTGTAAACTTTTCAGACAATATGCCGTTTGTGTAAAACTATGATTTCAGTTATGTAATGTTGGGCAGTTGAAGTTATTTTATGAGCATGTAGTATGTTTACCAATCGTATGCAATGAAAACCTTTCATGATCACACCTCGTGCTTCCGCCTTAGAAAGGGGTGTGACAGCTTGTCCTCAAGCAAGCTAAAACTAAAATGCAATAAAAGATAGATCCTAACGAGAACAAGTATTTACAAAATACCTACTAATATACAAACATACGGTTAGCCGATTTTTCAAAATGCAACATTAAGTGATTCAAACCAAACAAGCACATGCAAATATATGTATAGATAACCAAAAAGTCGTGACTTCACTTTCGATTGACTTAGCACGCTAATCTTCACACGCCTCACAATGTTCACACACACTCGGTTTTATTTGTGAAACATACATAAAATGTGTATGTGCAAACACTCAATGCCTCGTCAATGAAACGTGTAATATCATAAGCTTGTCACAAGATCTTATCTCCACCAACTAACATGCGAAAAAGTGCAAAGCAAGAGGTCTTTACGGGTTGTAACGAAAGGCTTGGGTGAAGGGTATGGAATGGGAATTTTAAAGTGACAAAATGGTTAAAACTAGGTAGTTACGTTTAACAAGCGTAAAACAGTAAAACTATACATACTAATGCCTTAAAAAGGCGACTTTTGTGATATCGAGCTCATCAACGAGATTTCATCATTTTAGCATTTAAAATTGCTCGAATTTTGTCGACTTCACCCAATTTTAGGGTGTTTTATTTTCTTATTTTCTTAGCTTTTTTTTATATATAACCTAATGGCTTTGTACAATGAATGACTAACTACAAGAAACGCTAGTTAAACGATTATTATAACCGAGTTTTAACACAAAAGGTTTAAAAATAAAAAAAGGCTAAATTTGGCTAAGTTGGTTAATTTGTTGGGTAAACGAAGGAAAACATGGGAAAGGCTCAACATGGTTAATCCTAATGGGTAATGTAGGGTTTAGGGAAACATAACATAAAGGAAAAGGCTAACAACAAAGGGGTTTTCTAAGTGCCTCTATCATTTCTACACAATTCTACATGTTTATGATCTTAACAAGCATGCTAGTGACAAGTTCTAAACTACACGTGACATTCGGCTCACTCCTGCTCTGAAATGAACAAACATATAACAATTTTAAGGCTCAAACATGCTCACATAACGGAAGGAATGGGTAAAAGTGTGAAAATTATCATGCAAGTCTTTCTTTGTTTGTCACGCTTTCTAGTTCTCTTTTTCAAAATTTATTTGGCTTGTCGGGTTTTTATCATATCTGAAGCTTTCTAAAACACAACTAACCGGTTTATTTACTAAAAATATATACAATTTACTGATATTTTTTATTGATTTTTTTTAGGACAAACAAAGTCAAAATGTTAAACCCCCTCCCCACACTTGAACTTCGCATTGTCCCCAATGCGAAACCCGAAATATAGAGAAAAAGGATAATAACACTCCCCTGAAGATGATTTAGATGAAACGAGACTTCAAAGCTGATTCTTTGGTGTGCTCCGGTCCAAGACTAGCTTCAAAAATCTGTACGGATGTCACAAAGCAAAGCAAAACAAAACAGAAGGCAGAGACAATCTAAACGCAAACAAACCATAATCTACATAAATAAAAGGAGTACTAAGTATCCATACATAAAACAAAGCAAATAAACGATTGTGTCTGAAAAATAGAATACATAACCATGGGTGTTTGAAATGAAAACCAAAATGAACACCCAAAAACATACTACTGAAATACCATAACCACCAACTCACAACTCCCACTACTGCTCGTCATCGGCACCTCCTCTTATGCTGGATGGGCCAGCCCCGCTATAATCACCTGGGTTCCCGAATAGGAACTGTGGGGGCTCGCCAAAGTAGTTAGGGTAGGTGTTCTTAAGCCCCCCAAATATGTACGAGAATCCAGCATGCACCTCCTAGCGCATGAACTCCTGGTTCGCCCTCATCGCTTCCTGGTTAGCCCTCAGCTGATCTTGGTTAATTCGCAGCTGCTCAAGACTGGCCCACTGCTGCTCATGGCTGATCTGCATCTGCTGGAACTGACCATAAAACTCGGGATATGAAGGGATGCCGGAAGGCCAATGCTCGTAATGTGGGGAGTGATGCTGCTGTGGTGAGTGTGGTGGTGTGTGCGGCGGCTCCTCATACTGCTCATGCTCGTCCTCCATAACCTCATCCTCCACCGGCTCTGGAGGCAACGGGTCCCAGACCTTGTTATCCAATCTTTTTAACCGATCCCCGTGGTCGGTCTTTGCTATAATCCCCATCGCTTTCAAAGAGCGGATGTTAACATACATACCTTCGGTAACGAAAGTAAGACCTTGAACCACCTCGTCAGTCATTATACCCATGGCGTAGGCGATTTGGGTAACATATTGACCACCATGTATCTGACTGTTGGCGATTCTGCCCGAACTAAGCACGAAGTAATCAGCCATCCGCGCGGAGAGGTTGATGTGGACCCCCTCCTTGAGCGCATAAAGAAATATAATATCCGGTGTGGGACAGTTTCCCAAACTGTCCATGCGCCCGGCAATAGTGTGGCTGAAGATGTGGTGCATAACCCGAAGTAAAGGGTCTCGTAATCTTGAAGCTTTGGATACCCGGGGATCATATGGCCCGCCAACCGCAATTCGCGCCCAAAACTCACCCCGCTCGTCTTCGCTAGGGGAGGTGAACTGATCAGTAAAGAACTCGGAATCCATTTCTTCATCGGTGTAGATACCGAGTCTTCGACCCAACCTTCCCACGGTCCAATTGTGCCAACGACCGCCTAACCTGAAATTTATCTGTTTCTTATAGCGGAAGTTTGGATCTCTACTCGCTTTTGGCTTGTCATACGAGTAGGTAGCGAAGAACTCTAGCATGGGCTCCAAAAAAATTGGGAGGTCGATGTTGACCAAACGCGCGAACAGAAGTGTCAACATGTTTTCAAGCCGTTCGTGTTGGTTTAACTCGATCATTACATCCCAATCCAATCTTCTAGGGATGCCGAATTGGTTCCGCCTTTGCCATAACGCAATAAGTTTTGGAATGCAAAGATTTTCCCGCGCGTTGTCTTGGACGAATTAGAGGAACGGATGGTCCATCTGCATGAGCAATATTGTTAGAACAAGAGGAGCAGGGAAAATTTCATACAAAAATAGCCTAACACACAGTTATGAAGCTTCTGTCCAACTAATCTGGGCAAATCGCACGGGCATGCGACCAGACGAACGGTCGTGCGTCTCCGAGGATCAGTGATGGTGGTCGGCATTTGTCGGAACTGCACAGCATGCAATCAATGGCACCCCCGTGCGTCACTGAGACCATAGTGAATATTCGTGAACAGCCACACCTGCACGGACCGTGCCAAAAGGGAACGACCGTGCGACCGGGTTTTCTGCAGATTTTCAACCCCCGATTCAGAACAACAAAAATTTTCTTAAAATCAACGAATTTTGGGCAAACGGGGGTCAGAAAATCGACCGGATGTTCACGAAACACATGAATCTTACAAGGGTTAGGGTTTCAATTGTGAATGGGGGCTGCAGATAAGGGCTTTTATATGGCACAAAAACAAAAATGCCCCTGGCCTGTCGCACGGTCGTGCGACCTGACGCACGGTCATGCGTCTCCGACAATGGTTAACCCTGGCACGCTGATCTCGGTAATGCACGGTGAATGCGACTCAGGGTGCTGGCCCGAAAGTGAAAAAAACACTAGTGGCTTTAAAGATAAAAAGTGAAAGTTGTATTAATGTGAAAGTTGAAAGAGGGGGTACGTAAAAGTAGAAAATATGATACATTTAGCAGGACCCTTTCAATAAATAATACTTGGTTAATTTGTTACTTCCATTTAAGTTTAAATGCATCTGTCGTAGTCATTGAATATACATTAACTACAATTTGAACACTAAGGGTCTCTTTGGTATGGTGTAATGGAATAGACGGGTGAATGGAATGTACGAGGTAATGGAGTGGACGTGTAATGGAATGGATCATTACCATTCCATGTCTTGTTTGGTTACCATGTGAGAATGAAATGAATCATTACTTTGTGTTGTTTGGTAGGAAAGAATAGATGAAAGAATAAAATCGGTGATGAGTGACGGTAGTCGGTGGTGGTGGGTGGTGATAGATGGTAATGTTTGTCACACCCCCAAAATCCACCCGCGGAGTATCACCGCTTGGAGGCGTGACTGACCAGGATCAAGCCACCAATCATATTGAACATAGTAAGTATTAAATGTAAAGCAATCAAACCAATATGAAAGGTGTTCAAAAACATATGTATAAATTCAACGTTTAGCGGAAGCATAAATAAACCCAATCATAAGTAACAATTCAAATGTTTAAATGTTGTTCATAACATCCACAAACTGTGCCCACAACGACCGTGCCTCCCGTGCAAGCTCCATAAGTACCTAAGGTCCTGCAAGGCATGTAACAGAGAGTCAACAACTAGTTGAGCGAGTTCACAGTGAGTTTGTTTAGTTATAGTGTTCATAATGTAGTTCGTATGTTTATTTAGTAATCATGTATCGTATGTATCGTATCGCGGCCCTCTAGGCATGTTTGCGAAGTATAGTGGGGATTTCCCATGTTTGCTAGACTAGGTATAGTAGTATCGCGGCCCTTCCTGGCATGTTTGCGAAGATTAGAGTATATAGTTCGCGGCCCTTCTTAGGCATGTGTGCGAAGATTGTCATAATATCGCGGCCGACCCTTGGCGTGTGTGCGAAGATCGTTTAAATTAGTATAACCAGTCTAGTCTGTTCTTATCCATAATCCTTCCTCTCCCGGGAATCATATATCTAAGTTCCATAAACTGAACGAATAAATAATCCAACCCATTCCCATCCTGGGAATCCCATGCCTTGGCTGTGTGAACTCACCTTGGTTTGCTCGGTATGCTAAGTATATGCTCGCAAGTAATCAATTACGTCCTAAAGTATGCACGTATGTGAAATCAGTTTGCGTTCAAGTTGTGCACGTATAAACATGTAACACGTAATCACAATCATATACAAGATGGTTACACTTAACAGCAGTTAAATATTCCAGTTAACACTTAACAGAATTAACCCAAGTTACTGTGCAGATTCTGTTCGGCGAAACACACATAATGGCGAAACACAAATTGACGAAACACACATAGTGGCGAAACACATATAGTGACGAAACACACTCTGTTTCGTCGTGGCTTTGCTTGGCGAAACAGGATTCCAAATTCGTCGACGACTCTTGGCGAAACACATTCTGTTTCGCCGAGGTTCCTGTTTCGTCGAATGTCTGATTCGTAGACACAGTTACAGCAGTTACGAAATACACAGAAACCCTAATCATGTTAGCAGCCGACATCAATATTATCAATCATGCAGTAATCATTCAACACAGAATCATTGTAACATCATCATAGCATAATCATCGAACCACTTTAACGTCTAGCATGAACCCTAGCTTACGTATACAACATATCGATTATAACATCACATCATCAAACCCTATCAAGATGCTAACTTGCATTCAGAATCAGATCATAATAACAACATCCAGAACCGAGTATTCAATCATATTAAGTTTCGCATAAAACCATCTATATCCGACTACAATATTCATATCGAAATCCATATCATCATCATTATAACAAGAACCCTAATATTTAACATGTATCAGTTTCAGATATACATCATCAAAGCAGAATCACATGACACATAAACACGTACACTGATGAAAGATCAATCAAGACACATAGATTTACTAACCGAGATGATGGTTTTATCGCACAAGGGTTTCCGGTGGGTTCTAGTTCGCCGTCACCGTGAGAGAGCTCTAGGGTTTCGGTTGTGTTGATAGAAAGTGTAAAATGATGATGTTTTACGTAAAAATACACAGAATAACGTTCTGGGCCCAAGCTGGGCTTCGGCAGATCTGGGCTCGGCGAAACAGTTTGTTTCGTCGAGTCGTATACGGCGAAACATATCCTGTTTCGTCGGGAATGGTTATGGCGAAACACACTTGTGTTTCGTCGGGTTCTATCTCATGTTCGACAGTTTATGTTTCACGACATGTTATACAATCAAACACATAATCAAGCAAACACACTAGGTTTTATCATAACACAACCATATAGTCAAAGTCAACGTGCATTTAATGCGAATAAAGAATGTCGGAAATTCGAGTTGTCACATTATCCCCAACTTGAAAGAAATTTCGTCCCGAAATTTAGCATGCGGTTACTGAGGAAAGCTAATGGTGTGACGTTGTTTACCTGTATTGTATCGCGGCTCCCCGAGCATGTTTGCGAAGATTACTGGTTTTCCTGGGATGTCACATTATCCCCCCGTTGATTTGGAATTTCGTCCCGAAATTCTGCATTGGTAGCTTCAGCCTCAGTAGTAGTTGCATTGGTTCCGAATAACTGGGGATATTTGAGTTCCATTTGATCTTCGCGCTCCCAGGTGAACTCTGGGCTGCGGCGGGAGTTCCAACGAACTCGTACAAGAGGGATTCTCGTGTTCTTGAGGACCTTAACATCCCGGTCCGTGATTTCAACAGGTTCCTCGACGAAGTGCAACCGCTCGTCGATAGTGAGTTCCTTTAAGGGAACTATGTGGGTCTCATCTGACGTACACTTCTTCAGATTCGACACGTGAAAGACGTTGTGAACTGCACTGAGTTCAGGTGGTAAGTTCAGTCTGTAGGCCACTTTGCCTATTTTCTCAATAACTTCGAAAGGTCCAACATATCGTGGATTTAGTTTGCCGCGCTTGCCAAAACGAACCACACCCTTCCAGGGTAAAACTTTAAGTAGCGCTCGATCCCCAACTTGGAATTCGAGTAGTTTCCTGTCTAAATTAGCGTATGCTTTCTGACGGTCACGAGCTGCCGCCATGCGTTGTCGTATTTGTGCAATCTTTTCAGTAGTATCAACTACCATTTCTGGACCTGTGATCTGACTTTCCCCCACCTCTGCCCAACAGAGAGGTGACCGGCACTTACGTCCGTACAATGCCTCGAATGGAGCAGCTTTAATGCTTGTGTGGTAGCTGTTATTGTATGAAAATTCCACAAGTGGCAAATGTCTTTCCCAACCATTGCCAAAGTCTATTACGCACGCCCGAAGCATGTCTTCTAGAGTTTGAATAGTGCGCTCAGACTGCCCATCTGTCTGAGGGTGATAAGCTGTGCTCATGTCTAATCGAGAGCCAAAAGATTTGTGCATTGCTTGCCATAGTTCTGAAGTAAAACGTGCGTCTCGATCAGAGATGATAGAGGTTGGCACACCGTGCCTGGAGACCACTTCTTTCAAGTAGATGTCTGCTAGTGTAGAGAACTTGTCTATTTCTTTGATGGCCAAGAAGTGAGCAGACTTTGTGAGTCGATCTACGATCACCCAAATAGTATCATTTCCGCGCTGAGATCTAGGTAGACCAGTAACAAAATCCATGGAAATTTGCTCCCATTTCCATTGTGGTATCTCAGGTTGTTGGAGTGGACCTGACGGTTTCTGATATTCTGCCTTGACTCTCGCACAAGTCAAGCATTTACTAACGTATGTGGCTATGTGGGCCTTCATGCTAGGCCACCAGTATGTAGTCTTAATATCGTGGTACATTTTATCCGAACCAGGGTGTACCGAGTAGCGAGACTTGTGAGCTTCATCCATTACCAGCTCGCGTAAGTTGCCATAAAGTGGAACCCAAATGCATCCTGTGACGTAGTAAGCACCATCTTCCTTTTGTTCTAAACGTTGTCTTGAGCCGCGCAGGGCTTCAGCCCTGACATTATCTGGTTTCAATGCTTCTGTCTGAGCATCTCGTATCTGAGAAGGAAGGTTAGACTGTATGGTGAGTTGTAAAGCTCGCACGCGCTTAGGCGCAGTGTCTTTTCGACTGAGGGCGTCAGCCACAACATTGGCTTTGCCTGGATGGTACCTGATTGAGCATTCGTAGTTGTTTAGCAGTTCGACCCATCGTCGCTGTCGCATATTCAGTTCCTTCTGTTTGAATATATGTTCGAGGCTCCTGTGGTCAGTGTAGATAGCACATTTAGTGCCGTACAAGTAGTGTCGCCATATCTTAAGTGCAAAAACAACCGCTCCCAGCTCTAAATCGTGCGTAGTGTAATTCCGCTCGTGAACCTTAAGTTGGCGCGAAGCATAAGCAATAACTTTATCCCGTTGCATCAACACACATCCAAGACCCTGGATAGATGCATCGCAGTAGACTACAAAATCGTCCGTGCCTTCAGGCAGTGAGAGGATAGGTGCGCTACAGAGTCTATCCTTTAAGTGTTGGAACGCTGTTTCCTGTGCATTACCCCAACGGTAAACAACACCTTTCCGTGTCAGTAGTGTAAGCGGCTGAGCAATCTTGGAGAAATCTTTGATGAACCTTCTGTAGTAACCTGCCAAACCTAAGAATTGACGTATTTCCGTTGGTGTACGAGGCGCAGGCCAATTTTTAATCGAATTTACCTTGGATGGATCTACATGAATCCCATCCTTGTTCACCACGTGGCCTAAGAAGTGTACTTCACGAAGCCAGAAGTCACATTTAGAAAACTTAGCGTATAGCTGTTCCGTTCGTAGAAGTTCCAGTATCAGTCGTAGGTGCTGCTCGTGTTCCTCCTGACTTTTCGAATAAATCAGGATGTCGTCGATGAAAACAATGACGAACTTGTCGAGATAGGGTTTGCACACCCTGTTCATAAGATCCATGAAAACCGCAGGCGCGTTCGTTAACCCGAATGGCATGACCATAAACTCATAGTGGCCGTAGCGTGTTCTGAACGCTGTTTTGGAGACGTCCTCATCCCGGACTCTCAGCTGATGGTACCCTGACCTTAAGTCTATCTTGGAGTAGTAGCTCGACCCTTGCAGCTGGTCGAATAGATCATCTATGCGCGGAAGAGGATAACGATTCTTGATCGTCACCTTGTTGAGTTCACGGTAGTCTATACACATCCTGAACGTACCGTCTTTCTTCTTTACGAATAACACTGGAGCTCCCCAGGGCGAAGAGCTAGGACGTATAAAACCCTTTTCCAAGAGTTCTTGTAGCTGCTTTGACAGTTCTTCTAATTCAGTTGGAGCTAAACGATAAGGTGCTCGAGCTATGGGCGCTGCTCCTGGAGCGAGCTCGATCTGGAATTCGACTTGACGATGAGGCGGTAACCCAGGTAATTCCTCAGGAAACACTTGAGGAAAATCGCGTACCACTGGAATATCCTCAATCTTCTTCTCTTTCTTCGATGTATCAGTGACGAGAGCTAGAACAGTTGTGTGACCCTTGCGCAGACACTTCTGAGCCTTCAAGAAGGAAATGATGCCACTCACGACACCACTCTTGTCGCCTTGAACTTCGAGAGGTTCCTTGCCCGACCGAGGAATACGAATAACTTTTTCTTTGCATAAAATCTCCGCTTGTTGTTGAGATAACCAATCCATACCAATGACGACGTCAAAGCTACCCAAGGGTATAGGAATGAGATCAATGGAGAAAGTCTGACCAGCGAGGATAAGATTACACCCTTTAACTATGTGTGTGGCCTCTAGACTTTTACCGTTAGCTAACTCTACAACATGTTTGGTGTTTAAGGGAGTTGGTGCACGTTTTAACATTTCACTAGCTTTCAGAGACATGTAACTTGTATCCGCACCAGAATCAAATAATACAGTAACATAAAAGTCGTCAAGAAGAAACTTACCCATAACCACGTTGGGATCATTCCTGGCATCACCCTGACCGATCACAAACATACGGCCTCTAGCACCATTGTTGTTATTGTTCCCACCGTTGTTGTTGTTCCCGTTGCCCTGATTGTTGTTGTTGTTATTGTTCTGGTTCTGGTTTAACTGGGGGCAATCCCGCTTGTAATGACCTTCAGCCCCACACTGGTAGCATCCCCTATTTCCATGCTGCTGCTGCTGTGGCTGGTTTCGTGGAGCAGGTGGTTGTTGTTGCTGGTTCTGATTCGCAGGTCGTGAACTCCTGCAATCTTTAGCTTCGTGCCCGTTTTTGAGACATCTCTGACAGTAGGCCTTGCGACACTGACCACTGTGATGTTTGTAGCACCTGCTACACAGTGGATGATTTCCCCGATAACCACTCTGTCTCTGCCCACCAGAGGTTTGCTGACTTGGGCTCTGGTAGTCATTAGTCTTGCGTTGCTGAGCCTGAGATTGAACTATAGCTGAACCTTTGCTGGAATCCCCATCCCATTTCCGTTTGTTGTCACTGGGAGTAGCAGGAGTGACCGGAGTAGTAGCGGTAGTAGTAGTGCTGATGCGTTCAGGCAACTTGTTCTGCTCCACCGCCTGATCCGTGAGACGGTGAGCCAGCTGTACAACCTGCTGATAAGTGGCGAGGTTTGCTGAAGTGACGTGACTCTGGATCTCTGGCACTAGACCCTTGAGGAACAGTTTGATTCGCTTGATTGGAGGGTCCACCATCGTAGGACACAATAGAGCAAGTTCATTAGATCTTTTGGTGTATGCCTCAATCTCTGACCCCTTCATCTTGAGATTGAAAAACTCGACCTCCAGCTTATGAATATCATCCCTGCTGCAATATTCTTCTTTGATCATTTCCTTAAAGTTGTTCCATGGGGTAGCGTTAGCAGCAACCAACCCCAGCATTTGCACCTGAGCTTTCCACCATGTGAGAGCTAAACCCTCTAGGGTACCGGTGGCATACTTCACCCTGCGTGCCTCAGGGCATTCACACATTTCGAATACAGTCTCGATCTTTTCAAACCAGTGGAGGAGTCCGACTGCTCCCTCCGTGCCGCTGAAAGTACTGGGACGACAGTCCATGAACGTTTTGAAAGTGCAAACAGGTGCTTGACCTCCTGCTTGTGCGGCTGCAACTGCCGCAGTAACTTGTTCAGCGATGAGAGCCGTCAATTGGGCTTGTGTCATGTTGATACGTCCAGACATGATCTTCATAGTAAAGATAGCATAAGTCAGAGAGGATCGCGAATCGTGCGATGACAGAAGAGTGTGAGCATATAAGCGTTCTCAAGCAGTAACGAATAGTAATCAATGTAATCTAAGCATACCACGAGCAAAGTTCTATGTAATTCTAGCAAGTAGGCAATAAATATAAACCTTATTACCTAGGATGTTGAGTCTTGCACGTGGAGCGAGGTGTCGTTGTGGATCGTTGAGCACTGTACTGGTTATAGTCTGGTTTCAATAAAAACGTTTTTCCCTTATTAAAACCAAGTTCTCTATAACCAATGGCTCTGATACCAATCTGTCACACCCCCAAAATCCACCCGCGGAGTATCACCGCTTGGAGGCGTGACTGACCAGGATCAAGCCACCAATCATATTGAACATAGTAAGTATTAAATGTAAAGCAATCAAACCAATATGAAAGGTGTTCAAAAACATATGTATAAATTCAACGTTTAGCGGAAGCATAAATAAACCCAATCATAAGTAACAATTCAAATGTTTAAATGTTGTTCATAACATCCACAAACTGTGCCCACAACGACCGTGCCTCCCGTGCAAGCTCCATAAGTACCTAAGGTCCTGCAAGGCATGTAACAGAGAGTCAACAACTAGTTGAGCGAGTTCACAGTGAGTTTGTTTAGTTATAGTGTTCATAATGTAGTTCGTATGTTCATTTAGTAATCATGTATCGTATGTATCGTATCGCGGCCCTCTAGGCATGTTTGCGAAGTATAGTGGGGATTTCCCATGTTTGCTAGACTAGGTATAGTAGTATCGCGGCCCTTCCTGGCATGTTTGCGAAGATTAGAGTATATAGTTCGCGGCCCTTCTTAGGCATGTGTGCGAAGATTGTCATAATATCGCGGCCGACCCTTGGCGTGTGTGCGAAGATCGTTTAAATTAGTATAACCAGTCTAGTCTGTTCTTATCCATAATCCTTCCTCTCCCGGGAATCATATATCTAAGTTCCATAAACTGAACGAATAAATAATCCAACCCATTCCCATCCTGGGAATCCCATGCCTTGGCTGTGTGAACTCACCTTGGTTTGCTCGGTATGCTAAGTATATGCTCGCAAGTAATCAATCACGTCCTAAAGTATGCACGTATGTGAAATCAGTTTGCGTTCAAGTTGTGCACGTATAAACATGTAACACGTAATCACAATCATATACAAGATGGTTACACTTAACAGCAGTTAAATATTCCAGTTAACACTTAACAGAATTAACCCAAGTTACTGTGCAGATTCTGTTCGGCGAAACACACATAATGGCGAAACACAAATTGACGAAACACACATAGTGGCGAAACACATATAGTGACGAAACACACTCTGTTTCGTCGTGGCTTTGCTTGGCGAAACAGGATTCCAAATTCGTCGACGACTCTTGGCGAAACACATTCTGTTTCGCCGAGGTTCCTGTTTCGTCGAATGTCTGATTCGTAGACACAGTTACAGCAGTTACGAAATACACAGAAACCCTAATCATGTTAGCAGCCGACATCAATATTATCAATCATGCAGTAATCATTCAACACAGAATCATTGTAACATCATCATAGCATAATCATCGAACCACTTTAACGTCTAGCATGAACCCTAGCTTACGTATACAACATATCGATTATAACATCACATCATCAAACCCTATCAAGATGCTAACTTGCATTCAGAATCAGATCATAATAACAACATCCAGAACCGAGTATTCAATCATATTAAGTTTCGCATAAAACCATCTATATCCGACTACAATATTCATATCGAAATCCATATCATCATCATTATAACAAGAACCCTAATATTTAACATGTATCAGTTTCAGATATACATCATCAAAGCAGAATCACATGACACATAAACACGTACACTGATGAAAGATCAATCAAGACACATAGATTTACTAACCGAGATGATGGTTTTATCGCACAAGGGTTTCCGGTGGGTTCTAGTTCGCCGTCACCGTGAGAGAGCTCTAGGGTTTCGGTTGTGTTGATAGAAAGTGTAAAATGATGATGTTTTACGTAAAAATACACAGAATAACGTTCTGGGCCCAAGCTGGGCTTCGGCAGATCTGGGCTCGGCGAAACAGTTTGTTTCGTCGAGTCGTATACGGCGAAACATATCCTGTTTCGTCGGGAATGGTTATGGCGAAACACACTTGTGTTTCGTCGGGTTCTATCTCATGTTCGACAGTTTATGTTTCACGACATGTTATACAATCAAACACATAATCAAGCAAACACACTAGGTTTTATCATAACACAACCATATAGTCAAAGTCAACGTGCATTTAATGCGAATAAAGAATGTCGGAAATTCGAGTTGTCACAATGTTTTCATATACATACACAAACAAAATCGATTAATCATTATCGAAATCAAATGAATCTTTTAATCAAAAGTTTTAGTCAAGGCGGTGAGTGGTGGAGGGGGCAGAGGTAGGTGGTGGTGGCGACGACAATGGTCGGTGGTGGCTGAAGGTGATGGTGGGTGGTGGCTGACGGTGATGGTCGGTGATGGAGGTGGGTGGTGGATGACGGCAGAGGCGGGGGTGGGTGGCAGCTGTGGCGCGGTGGTGTCAGGGGTAGTGGATGGTGGCTAGTGACGGCAGGGACAGAGGTGTGGATGGTGGGTGACGGTTGGTAGTGGCGGAGGTAGGTGACGACTGGGGTGGAGGTGGGTGGTGGCGGGAGACAACTGGGGTGGAGGTGGGTGGTTGTGGTGGTGGCGGCGAAAGTGGGTGACGGCGGCGATGGTACTCACGACGGCAACTATGGCAGTAGTGGTGTCGCCCGTGTGTGAGTTATTAAAACCAATAATAATAATAAATAATAATAATAATAATAATGGTAAAAAAATAATAAAAAAATATTGATAATAATAAAAATAATAATAATAATAATATATCTTTCCATTACTTGAAGGAATGAAAAAAAAAACACCACCTTACTAAGGAATGAAAATTATTATATTCGGAAGGTTTACATTCCTTGTGGAATGCTCCATTCCATTACCACTTGACAACCAAACATGTTTCTTTTCATTCCAATAGAATGATTCATTCCATTCTGCCATCTATTCCTTCGTACCAAACGCTACCTAAAATAAAATCTTACACTAATAATACCATGTTTGTAAACAAGGTCTCCAATGTTAGGGTGGGATTCCTCTACAAAGTGTGGTTTGTCTAAAAAGTGTAAGAAGTGATTATGGCCATTAGATTAGGTAACTGATGGATGAGATTAAATAAGTGGCAAAATTGTAATATTTGTTTTAATTAAATTGATTGATTTATTGAATTAAGGGTATAAAAGTAAATTTCGTGTGCCTTAAATTAGGAATCACATGCAACTTCCCCCCTTCTTTTTAAAACATCAATAACTTTTTTTATACATATTTTTTTTTAAATTATACCATAATAATGAGCGTTCTTTCATCTTTAATATGAGTACTATATTGCTACATATCTAAAAAATTATCATTCAAGTAATTCAAACACTAGTGTGTTTTACATAGTGACTGCGTGTTTTATATTGTGCATTTCAGACACTATTGTGTTTTATGAGTGAGGAGTGTGTTTCATTGTGAAAACTAGTATAACACAATGTGAAGAAATCAGAAACAGATAAAACTAAACGTCTAGAAATAATGAATGTGTTGTATGTTTCGAAATATACGAGGGTCGTGTTTAATTGTGAAAATTGATATAACACCGTGTGAAGAAACGGTAAACTGATAAAACACAATGTTAAGATAGGATGAATTTGTTTTATGTTTCGAACTTCGGATGAATTAATCGTAGATACGAATGATGTAACTGCCAATTTTGAATAGTTAATAGACATAAGTTTCCATAAAAATAGCCTCTTATTGTTATTATATAAAATCTTCCATAAATTGTTGTAATTATTCAATTAACTTAATGCCCATTAGTAAAATAACACTAGATACCATATGTCACAAGGAGATTACTTCCTACACTTTGTAGAAAAAAATAGGCTTTGTAGTCAACTCCTACCCTTTTGTTATAAATATTAGTAAATTTATGTTATTTGACATATATCTTATTTCTAAAAACTATTTTTTTATAATTCAACATGTTCGAGTACTCCCGGAGTACTCTCAGCCTAGGCCGGGTACTCTCAGCTCTCCGATCGACCGATTAGGGAGCGCCTAACGACTTTTACAACAATGAATAATACTAAAGCCTTTCTTATTTTTATCATCTTATTTTCCCAATTTTGTTTCACATGAAAAAAAACCAATAATTCAAGCAGCTGAATTTTTTTTACAAAATCAGCATAGTAAAATCGATGTTGGTCGAACAGAGTGGCTTCAAAACTCAGTTCTTTTTATATAATAACTAGATATGCATACCGCCGCGTTGCGGCGGAGTCCATTAAAAAACTCGTTAATTGGTCGAATAAGACCAAGTAAAATCCTACAATCCAATAAATAGGTATTAACAAAGATTCTAATTCTTTAGAATCTGATGGAAATTATTTGAGTGGAGGTAGAAATTATTGTCATTTAAGTAGAATACTGCAAAAGTACAACTTTATACACTTTTTTTATTTAGACGTATCCCTATCACTTTTGCATACCATACACTCAATCTATGAGTCGGAAACCTTGTGGTTGAATAATAATGGCTCACACTTTTCTTCGACACCTAAATTCTCAAATTAACATATCCAACTTTCATTGCATTATGTACAACTCACCCTTTAGAAAGAACACTACAATATTTTCTGGATTCCCATAATACCATCCACCACTCCAAAATATTTAGCCTTCTAATTCAAAGCGACAACCTTTACAGAGGAATTATTGTTTTTGTCATTCATTTTAGTTTATAATTTATGATTTAGTTATTCGGCAATATCACATGCTATAAGATGGTAACTGGTATTCTGGTAAGTCTAACAATCGTTATGTACCTTGGTTTAGTGAGCAAAACAGTTTTTTGGTCAAATGTATTGTCTATTCCTAAACCGTTTAAAAAGTTGTTGTGGTTCCAACCGATAATCGATTGGCCTAAAGAAAATAGGAGGAATCCAGAATAGAAAATAGATGGAACTTTTTGATAATTTCTTCTGCATATTCATTTCATAAACGAAAATCTCATATATAGGGTTACAAGGCGATTCCCCACTACTACTAATTATGGAGATCATGGGAAGATAAACCCACTTTCTTCCTTAATTTGAGGAACCAACTAAAAACATGTGAAACTTAAAAAATAAATATAGAAACACTAATAAACGTAAATTGGAAATAGTCAAAATATGAAAGCATGATCTCTGTCGATATGAACGTTAGTAGAGCACACATCATTCCACCCCTCTTAAATCATCCTTGTCCTCAAGGATGAAGTCGAGAAATGCTTCTGCGACCCCCCATGGTGGACGCCACTCGGTTCTTCCTATAACATTTGGAGCGGTTGTAACGGAACGCCACAGAGGGTGCCATTTGGCTTTTCGGTTGCATCCTCATTGGCTTGCTTTTTGCTTACAAGACCCCAAAAAATGTATGTGGTGGTGAAGTTTCTACGTATGTGTTCCACACTCATGGGTGTGGTACCTTGATTACTTAGACACCACCTTTGAATGAAGGTTAAGTGGGATTTTGGTTTGAAGATATCACTTTACGTTTGAATTGGTGGTCGTATGGTGAGAGGTTTAGTTTTGGTAGGGACAGAAATGGATGTGGACCGTACAGTTGAGGGTGGTCGTTTTGGTGACGCCAACTCGGCTGAAAGGGATTTCTTGGGTGGTAGGGAGGCAGGTTGTGGTGTTGTGGCGGAAGCGGGTGACGGAACAAGTGGTGCGGTAACGGAAGGTAACGGCGGCGCTAGAGCAAAAACTGATGTTTGGGGTGCTTCCCACGCGGTTCGAATTGATCTGAACTCGTTGCAAAGGGTTTGCAACTGAGACTCGAGTTTCACAAGGGATTCGTTCATCCATTGATAGAACTCGGTTTCGAATAGAATTTGAGCAGCCATGTGTCCGAGGGGATCACGACAGCTCTGATACCACGGTTGTGGTTCCAACCGATAATCGATTGGCCTAAAGAAAATAGGAGGAATCCAGAATAGAAAATAGATGGAACCTTTTGATAATTTCTTCTGCATATTCATTTCATAAACGAAAATCCCATATATAGGGTTACAAGGCAATTCCCCACTACTACGAATTATGGAGATCATGGGAAGATAGACCCACTTTCTTCCTTAATTTGAGGAACCAACTAAAAACATGTGAAACATAAAAATTAAATATAGAAACACTAATAAATGTAAATTGGAAATAGTCAAAATATGAAAGCATGATCTCTACCGATATGAACGTGAGTAGAGCACACATCAAAAGCTACACTATTATTTTTGTCGCACCCATTTAGTGAGGGGTAATGGATCGGTTGTCACACCCTGGCTTTTGCGGAAGCGTGGGTTTATTTGGTGTGACTTCTTAATACCATAGCAACAATCATAACAATGCTATATGATAAAAAACACAGGATGTTCATCCATTCATTAAGTTTAAAAATACCACCACATCATTGTTTAAAAATGTCGATACTTAAAATAAGTTACAAACCATACTTGTCTACGACGTGCTCCTGAGACACAGCAAAAAAACTTTAAATAAAACGTGGTTTAAAGACATGTAACCCGTCCAGGTAAGGGTTACACCTCCTAAACCTACTACCGTGGATGACATCTTTTATTCAACGCAGCTAGACATATGCATACTCCGCCAGATCCGCTAGTTTCCTGAAATACATGTAGTTTGAAAAATCAACAAAAAGTTGAGCGAGTTCATGAGTAAGTGAGTATGTATAAACCTTTGTAATGTGTCTGTATGTATGAAAGTCCCTGGTATGTAGCAATTAAGGAAAAAATAGATCACCAATGGGTTGCAAAGCCACTGGTATGTGTGAAACGGTGCAGGAAGTACTCAAACCTAGCAAATTTGTACCGGGCCTCCGGCTGTAAGACACAGTCACCACTATGGGTCGCCCCGGCCTCATGGGTGTGGGCTCGCTACACCCCAATAGATCTATCACTCATGTCCCTCGGTCCTAACAACGAGGATTAATGGCCTTAAGTGTTGTACCCACCTTTCACATGATCTAAGTAGTAAACCCTCCTTAAGCTAACCATACCATGTATAAAAGCGTCTGTAATAATTGTAACATGTATTCCACCCCCGAAGTATAAAACTGAAAACAGTTAAGAGAAAAGGGGGACATGAACTTACAGTAGTGCGTCTCCTGAATCGTATCGTCAACTCAAACTTGGTCCGCTACGTGACAACCTACAACGTACTATTGTCTATTAGACGAACGGGTCGTGCCTTGCTTTTGTATTTACGGGTTTGAGTTACGTTACTTTGATATTATTCCAAGTTGTAACTTCTTGTTAAAATAATAATTATTATTTTAACTTAAGTTTTGTTTTTAGGGTTTAGGAATAATAGTTAGGCAACTATTTCGTATCCATACTTCTCAAGTATTTTATATGCGCATTTCCTTCCCAAGGATGGGGGTATTTATACATGTCTATTTGTAGTTTCAAAAAAAAAATTAAGTCCCACTTAGAAAAATATATTTAACTCATCTGTCCAACAATAACGTATTTCCAAAATATATGTATTTTTCCCAAAAATAATATATTTTTACTTCTTTAGTTTCCAAAATAATATTTTACCAAAATATATGTGTAAGAGTATTTTCTGGAATATTTTATTAGTTATGTCTTAACGTTCGGTTTCTTGATAGCGAGTGTGTAACTTAAATATTCTATTCCTTGATATTTTTGGTATTATTTTGGAGTTGTAATTTCCATGGTATTTGTTAAGTTATATTATTTTACCCTAAAATAATTTAACTAGTTCACAAAATATATACAAATATTCGCACAAGTGTCTTAGTGTAAAACATATATTCTAAATATATATTTATCCGTTTTTATTTATAAAATCGTCCTCCGATACTTTGTATTTTTGTGACAAAACCCATAGCGAAGTTTATATTCGAAACACAAGTTGTAAAATATATTTGTAACATTTGTTAGAAAGATATTTTCTAAGTGTTGGAATTTTAGAAAATTTCGCCAGAGTTTCCTTTGTAAACGGAGATGTCCATGCTTATTAACATATCATTTTCTTTTCAAAAATTCATTCAATCAATCAACAACAAATTATTAAACAACATTACACTAACCAAGTGCAAAAACAATGCACTTTACATAATAACATGAACTTGGTTTTTCGTAAAAACGCGTAGTAACTTAGTGGGGGGTTTAGTTACCCTCCGAAGTGTGTTTACTTTTGTTAAAACCTTATTCTTAAAGATTTTAAGTCTTTACAACTTGTAAACCTGTTTTGCAAAAATGTGTGTTTATTGGATCTTCTTACTTTTAAAAGTATTTCCGCACTTGTCTTGTTACTAAAAATAGTGTATGTTTAATAAAAATCATAATCTTTCAAAAACCATCTTTTTAAACTTAGTTTCCTTGGAAAATCATTCACAAGTCTTGGATTTACAAGATTCCTAGTTCATTTTGTTTGTTATTTTACAAGAAAACATTTTTTTTTCTTTCAAGTCCATGTTTAGTCTAAAAGATGATTAGTTCTTGTAACACATAACCACCTCTCATCTTGTTAGACCATGTTTTTAATCATGATCTAACAAGTTTACTATGATGATCATTCATCATATCACCAAGAAATCATCAAATACTCATCACATATTCAAAACAACTTCATACTTAACATTACTTCTTCATTTTAACAATATTTCATCATCAAGTTAGCTTTATGTTCAAGACTTTTGCTTATGATCTTTTAGTGTTCTTGAGATATCATCTTAATATAACTATTAACCACCATAACATGGAATAAATAAGGATTCAAGAGACTTACTACTAGCTTTTAAGCTAAGGGAGATCAAGAGAAGAAATGAGGTGGTTAATAGCAAACGGAGAAGGTCCTCGATGATCCGAAAGCTCCTAGCTCCTTTGTATGACCCTTAACACCTTTATATGCAAGTAAAATGGATGAAGACGAACAAATGATGATGATGATGGGGTGGTTTGGGTTCGGCCGAAGCCAAGAGAGGGAAGAGAAAAAGAGTTTGGTGTTGTGTTGTGAGAAATGTGTAAGTATGGTTATCTAGTGGGTTTTTATAAGTGAACTCCAACATCTCATAAACCTTTGGTTCTTATGTCTTCTAAAGTACTTAACAAATCCTTTAAACAATTAGAAGAAAATCAAGGGGGTGTCCCACTTCCATAACCGGTTTAGGGGGGGTTGGTTTAGTTGATTTGCAGTGGTAAGTTAGTCTAGTTTAGTTAGAAGTTAAGTGATTTAGTTAAAGGTTTAGGTGTTGTGTAGTAATATAGCGTGTTATGATGTTCGGGAACCATAACTAGTTTAGAAAAATAAAAACAATGCTTCTAGCATTATTTTGGTGTTCCGGGTAATGACCGGTTGTTCAGTTTGATACCGTTGCGTTAAAGTGCAAAGTTACGTCATAAAGTGTCCTTTATGTAACTTTTAGTGACCCTTTTAATTCCCGACACTTAGGAAAGCATACAGGACCATTTTGCCATAATTTTGCCAGTGACTAGCATGTTTAAATGCTGAATTTTGTTAATAAATGCAGAATTCTGCACTTAGAGTGGGTTTTAGGCACTTTCCGGCACCTAAGCTATCACCTAGTGACACAGTCTTATGGTCCTTACTTCCCTACACTCCATACAAGTGTAGTACCTTGTTCCTGGCTCATACTGGGCCTCAATATATAGTCTGTCTTTGTGCTGGCATTGTCAGCATGTTTCTGAGTTATCCGCTCACTGTGCTTTGTACATCAAGTTTGTCACTAAAGTTTGTGTGTAATAAATGGAGTGACAGTATGAAATGTGATGCATATGTATGTATGATGCAAAAATCATAAAGTAGTTTAATCAACAGTTGTAATCAAGCACAGTCATTAAGCACCAATTTAATATTAATTAATTGTACGGATACCTGAAATTTTGAGGGTTGTCACATTCTCCCCCTGTTAGAGAAATTTCGTCCCGAAATTTTAGTTCTGCTACTAGATGCAGGGGTCTTGGGGAATAAATGTGGGTACTTGGCTTTCATACGATCCTCACACTCCCACGTGAATTCTGGTCCGTGACGTGCATTCCATCGAACTTTGACGAGTTTGACACTACTCCGGCGTGTCTTGTTAACCTTCCAATCCGTAACTTCAACGGGCTCTTCAGTAAAGTGGAGTGTGTAGTCGATATAAACTTCGTCAGCAGGAATGACTACTGTTTCTTGGGTTGGACTCTTTTTCAGATTGGATACATGAAATGTATCATGAACGCCATTAAGTTCAGCTGGTAAGTCCAATTTGTATGCTACAAGCCCAATCCTTTGCAGGATTCTGAATGGACCAATGTATCGCGGATTCAACTTTCCACGCTTTCCAAAGCGTGCCACACCCTTCCAGGGTGAAACCTTCAACAAAACCATATCACCAACATCAAATTTCAGAGGTTTCCTTCTCAGGTCCGCATAGCTCTTTTGTCGATCACGAGCCGCTTTGATGCGCTCTCGGATCTTTGCAATCTTGTCTGTCGTTTCCTGGACCAATTTCGGGCCAACAAGTTGTCTATCACCCGCATCAGCCCAGCATAAGGGTGATCGACACTTATGCCCATAGAGAGCTTCGAACGGTGCGGCTTGAATACTTCCATGGTAACTGTTATTGTATGAAAATTCAACCAATGGTAGGTGAGTGTCCCAACTTCCACCTAAATCCATTACACAAGCTCGCAGCATGTCTTCTAATGTCTAAATAGTTCATTCGCTCTGTCCGTCTGTCTGCGGATGAAATGCAGTACTCGTATTTAACTGAGAACCAAATGCTTCTTGAAAGGATTGCCAAATCCTTGACACGAAGCGTCCATCTCTATCAGAGATAATTGAGAGAGGCACTCCATGTCGTGCAACAATCTCCCTCATGTATATTTCAGCAAGTTTACTCGTGTTGTCTTTTTCCTTGATTGGCAAAAAGTGCGCAGACTTTGTTAGACGGTCTACTATTACCCAAATCGTATCATGGCCCTTGGGCGTCCTTGGCAATTTCGTTATGAAGTCAATCGAAATCTGTTCCCACTTCCATTGGGGTATTTCAGGTTGTTGCAAGAGACCTGAAGGCTTCTGGTATTCAACCTTTACCTTGGCGCAAGTTAAACATTTGCCAACATATACCGCAACATCGCCTTTCATCCTTGGCCACCAATAGAAATCCTTAAGATCTTGGTACATCTTATCCGCTCCTGGATGAATCGAGTACCGTGACTTGTGAGCTTCATCAAAAATAACATTTCTCAAACCACCAAACAAAGGAACCCAAATTCGTTTCATGAAACACAACGTTCCTTCCCCGTTTGGTACCAACTGCTTCTCCATCCCACGGAGATACTCATTCTCAACATTCTTTTCCTTAAGTGTTTCTCTCTGCGCGGCACGAATGCGCAATGAGAGGTCCGTCTGTATTATCATTTCCATAGCCCTTACCCATATGGGCTTGATCCTTTCCTTTCGACTTAGGGTGTCGGCGACCACATTCGCCTTCCCCGGGTGATACTTGATCTCACAATCATAACCGTTCAATAGTTCTACCCAGCGTCTTTGTCTCATGTTAAGCTCTTTTTGATCAAATATGTGTTGCAGGCTCTTGTGATCAGTGAAGATTGTACATCGCGTGTCGTATAAGTAATGTCGCCAGATTTTCAATGCAAACACCACCGCGCCCAATTCCAAATCATGCGTGGTGTAATTTTTCTCGTGGACTTTCAACTGGCGAGATGCATATGCTATAACCTTTTGTCTCTGCATCAGCACGCAGCCTAAACCTTGACGCGAGGCGTCGCAATATACCATGAAGTCGTCAGTGCCTTCGGGTAGAGATAAGATCGGTGCGTCACAGAGCTTGTTTTTCAACAGTTGAAATGCTTCTTCTTGTTTGTCTCCCCAATCAAACTTCTTGTCTTTCTGAGTGAGAGTGGTTAAAGGTTGAGCGATTTTTGAGAAATCCTCAATGAACCTTCGATAATAACCAGCCAAACCTAGAAACTGTAGAATCTCGGTTGGTGTCTTAGGAGTCTCCCGGTTCTTGATTGCCTCGATCTTTGTGGGATCCATATGAATTCCATTTCCGTTAACCACGTGACCAAGAAACTGAACTTCACGCAGCCAGAACTCGCACTTCGAGAACTTAGCGTATAACTTCTCCTTTTTAAGTAGCTCTAGAATAGCTCTTAAGTGTTGTTCATGCTTGTCCTTCGTCTTTGAGTAGATCAGAATGTCATCAATGAACACAATCACAAACTTATCGAGGTACGGCTTACAAACTCTGTTCATCAAGTCCATGAATACTGCTAGCGCGTTTGTCAATCCAAACGGCATGACCAGGAACTCGTAATGTCCATAGCGAGTCCTAAAAGCAGTCTTTGGAACACTTTCCTCTTGTATCCTCAACTGGTGATATCCCGATCGAAGGTCGATCTTTGAGTAAAAACTTGAACCCTGTAACTGATCGAACAGGTCATCAATTCTTGGCAAAGGATATCTGTTCTTGATAGTCAGCTTATTCAGCTCCCGGTAGTCGATACACATGCGAAAACTACCATCTTTCTTCTTAACGAACAAAACTGGAGCTCCCCAAGGCGAGAAGCTTGGTCTGATAAATCCCTTGTCTAGCAACTCCTGAAGTTGCGTCGACAACTCTTGCATTTCTGAAGGCGCAAGTCTATAGGGTGCCTTAGCCATAGGCGCGGCACCTGGAACCAAGTCAATGTGAAACTCGACTTGTCGCTGTGGCGGCAATCCTGGCAAGTCTTCTGGAAAGACTTCAGGATACTCCTTTACGACTGGAATATCTTCTAGCCTCGGCTCAGCTGCTTCTTTATCCACAATGTGTGCCAAGAAGGCAACGCATCCCTTCTTCAAACATTTTCTAGCCTTCAAGCAACTAATGATCCTCAGAGGCGTATCGCGCTTCTCTCCATGTACCACAATCATTTCTCCATCCACCAATGGGATGCGAATGGTCTTCTCGTGACATAAAATTTCGGCTTTGTTGCTTGACAACCAATCCATCCCTACTACCACGTCGAAGCTTCCCAACTCGACTGGCAGTAGATCCAGTGTAAACTTGTGTCCTCCCAGCTCTATCATGCAACCTCTGATAACTTCATTTGTTTCAACTAGCTTTCCATTAGCCAGTTCAATTGAGTACGGAATGTCTAATTTACTAGCAGTTAACTCAAGCATTTTCTTAAATTCTAGCGATACAAAACTATAGTCGGCACCAGTATCAAATAGCACAGATGCAAAGCGTTAATTAATAGGGAACGTACCAGTGACAACATTCGGGTCCTGGCGTGCTTCCCTTGCTCCAATGTTGAATACCCTTCCACGAGCTTGATTGAGTTTTGGGCATTCACGCTTGAAGTGCCCGATGTCTCCGCAGTTGAAACATCCCGGCCCTTGAACGTTACCATTACCACCTTGAGCATCATTTGCTCCCCGGTTCCCAGCTTAGTTCCCAACATTCCCCCGATTACCATTTCCGCCGTTGCGGTTCCCATTCCCGTTACCACCGCGATTGTTGTTACCAAAACCCCTTTGACCATTGTTACCACGACCAGCACCTGTACCAACCAAGCATGCATTCTTCGAATGGCCCTCCTTCCCACAAGACTCGCATTTCCTTAACCTGCACTGACCAGAATGATGGTACATGCATATATCACATTTGGGCAAGGTGCCCATGTATCCCTTTCCCTTGACTTCAGCACCAGTTTTAGCTTCAACCGGTGGGTTCACCTCCTTTTTCCTGCTGGTGCTGCTGGTACCATTTTTAAAGTTGGAAAACTTTCTTTTGTTCTCTCCCGAGGATTCAACATGTGTCTCCTTTTTCTTCGGATCCGAAATTGAAAACTTGTTGAGCCTAATAGCTTCCTCAGTAAGTGACACGCTCAGATCGATGGCTTCAGTAACTGTTGCCGGTTTTGACGAAGTAACCATGCTCATAATCTGGGGTGCCAACCCCCAGATGAAACGCTCCACGCGTTTGAATTCAGGCGTAACTATGTAAGGTACCACATGGGACAGATCATGAAACCTCTGAACATACTCGGCGATCTTCGGGCCATCCATTTTAAGATTCTAGAATTCCGTTTCCAGCTTTTGTATTTCGGCCCGTGAACAGTATTTCTTCCTCATGAGCTCCTTTAGCTCAGTCCATGTCAATGCATATGTCGCCGCTTCTCCCAGAGTCTGTACTTGCAGATTCCACCATGATAAAGCACCATCAAGAAAGAGCCCTGGGATGTATGTAACTTGCTGTTCAGGAGCACACTTGCTCATCCTTAAAATAGAATCCGTCTTTTCTGCCCATCTGACGAATGCAACAGCACCTCCAGTGTCGTCGTCATTTAAGGGCTTACAGTCAAGAAATTGTTTGTAGGTGCAGCCTGTCCAAGCAATTTTATTCATAGAAAACATTAGCATTTGTACATGAAATGTCCATATGTAGTGTAATGTGTCTCGAGTGACTTATCATTACCATTTGGTGGGTTGTTGTTTCTTGAGGTATTCCCGCTGGTCTCAGCGCGGGAAGCCTCGTAATCAGCAATGGCCTGCGAAATTCTTGCTTGCAATTCTGCCTCAGTGGTAGGCAAACGTGTGTCTCGTCGTGGAGGCATCTTCTAAAAGAAGATCATATTGGTTAGGTCATGGTAAGTTTAGTAAGTAAGTAATATGCGTATGTAATAACATCCATCAAACTCATAACACATAACATCCCATGTTATAATATAAAACAAATAATTCAACAATGCATGTAGTGAGAACGTTGCCATTGAGCTTTTATTTAATCATGACCACAATATAGTTTTACATGTTTCACAGTACATCATACATCAAAACATGATCATAGGGTTACATCACCCCAAAATACAAGTCAGTCTACACAAATCATATACAAAAACGTGGTCTTCCAAAAGTCTCCATATGTTGGCCCAATTGCGACTCTCTCACCAAAACGATCTACCTGCACCAAAACCAAAAATATAGCTACGCTAATGGCGGAGGAGGATGTGGAGGAGGGAAGAAAAGCAAACGGCGCAAATGCACCCAATCCTCCTCGAGGGCGTGGATAACACGCAGCAAGTAAGCAATCTGCTGCTCAGGAGTGAAGAAGCGGACATCAGAATCCGGGGGTAGTCCGAGAGGAGCTGGTGGTGTAGCAAATGGAGACTGACAATGACAAGGGGGAGGACGCGGAGTCCTCTCCAACTCCTGCACTCGTCGGCTCAAGGCATCCTGATGTATCTGCAGGGATGTAAGTATGTCATATGTGGTATATCCAACATGGTAAGGATGATAGGGGTCTGACAAAGGCATGATATTGGGCGAAGACCATAGAAATGGCTCGCCTAAGGGTGCAAAAGGTGATGTAGTGCGAGGAAGCTGAGACGTGAATGGAACAGCTGACGACATAGGCGGGACAAAAGCAGGATGCTGCCTCGAAGATCCCTCCCCAGGACGAGGTGGAGAAATGTCCTGGAGAAAAGTGATAGGAAGGTCGGTGCGATGGATATCAGATATGCGCGGGTGCAACTGGGGAACATCGAGAGGTGCAAAAACAGGTGCAACAGGGGTGTAACTGGTACAACAAAAGGAGGATAATCATCATCCTCGATCCACCCGTTACGGGTGTCGGCATATCTCAGATCAATATGTGTGGCGAAAGGTGCACGATCAACAAACGCCGGCACAGGATCAGGCAGAGGTGCATCAGCAACAGGAACATCCACCACTGGTGGTGCAACAATGGGAATGTCAACAATGGTTGGTGCAATGGCTGGTGCATCCACAACAGGCGGTGCAACGACTGGAGCATCATCAAGAACAGGGTCGTGCACAAGTACAGGGTCATGAGCAATAACAGGCTCTGGTGCTATGACAGGCTCAGGGTTAGCAAAGGCTATATCAAGGTAGGCAGGTACATCAAGAAGCTGATCAATAGGAACCACTGGTGCCTCCAAGGTCAGGTCATCAGGAATAAACTCGATCTCGTGATCGGGATCAAAATCAGGAGGAAAAACTGGATCAAACTCATCCTCGAACTCAGGATCAAACTCAAACTCGTGGGGCGAACTAGGTGCAGCTGACATGGCTGTATCAGAGTCGGAGTCAGTAGGATATCGACGCAATCCGACAGCATGCAAAGTAGAAGATGATACTGACTCAGAATAATCAGTACCGGGCTGATCAGACAAAATCTCCTCCGCGGGAGCCTCAACGGGTGGTAAAACAACAACATCCACAACCGGAACCTCAACCAAGGGAATGGCGACATCATCAGCAATCGGGGCCCCACCCTCATGGTCGTCCTTAGGGGGACACTCGATGAAAAGATCGATGTCGTCATCAGACACAACATCGAGTGGCAAATCCTCAACGGGAAATGCAGCAAGTGGAATAGGAGCTGGGATCTCAGCAAGAGGTAGATCCCTAAATAGAATACCATCAGCGAGCTGAGCATCGTCTCCGACATCCGGCAAAGCAAAACGCTGGAAATCGTCATCGTCCGTACTAGTGGTATCCGATGTGTAGACCTCAGGATCTGTGGGCATCGGATCATCTGAATCTACTGCTATGGGGTCTAGTGCGCCAAAAACTCCACTCGAAGAAGACATGACGTTTGTAACAAAACAATCACGACAATTGCCCATATATCAACATATAATCAAATAAGCATGTAAGTCACAATAATGGAAGCAGGTAATCATCCTAGTATTCCTTAGACTATCCTCCCCAGTCTCTCAGACTAAACTCCCCCGGTCTCTAAGACCAACTCCCTGGTCTCTAAGACCAACTTTCCCAGTCTCTAGGACTAAATCCCTGGTCTCTATGACCAACCTCCCAGTCTCTAAGACTAAATCCTCCCTCAGTCTCTAGGACTGATCCTCCCTCAGCCTCTAGGACTGATCCTCCCTCGGCCTCTAGGACTGAATTATAAATATACCCTTTTGAAATGTGTATTTGTTCCTTTTGTTTGTAAAAATTTTTGTACCCTGGATCTGGACGTATAGTGTATGCAATGTAAAAATGTTTGAAAACATTTTCGTGAGAGCCCTGATGATCATAGTCTAGACTCGAGAAAGAATCCTAGTTCGCTATGATCGAGGCTCTGATACCAAGCTGTCACACCCTGGCTTTTGCGGAAGCGTGGGTTTATTTGGTGTGACTTCTTAATACCATATCAACAATCATAACAATGCTATATGATAAAAAACACAGGATGTTCATCCATTCATTAAGTTTAAAAAAACCACCACATCATTGTTTAAAAATGTCGATACTTAAAAAAAGTTACAAACCATACTTGTCTACGACGTGTTCCTGAGACACAACAAAAAAATTTAAATAAAACGTGGTTTAAAGACATGTAACCCGTCCAGGTAAGGGTTACACCTCCTAAACCTACTACCCTAGATGACATCTTTTATTCAACGCAGCTAGACATATGCATACTCCGCCAGATCCGCTAGTTTCCTGAAATACATGTAGTTTGAAAAATCAACAAAAAGTTGAGCGAGTTCATGAGTAAGTGAGTATGTATAAACCTTTGTAATGTGTCTGTATGTATGAAAGTCCCTGGTATGTAGCAATTAAGGAAAAAAGAGATCACCAATGGGTTGCAAAGCCACTGGTATGTATGAAACGGTGCAGGAAGTACTCAAACCTAGCAAATTTGTACCGGGCCTCCGGCTGTAAGACACAGTCACCACTATGGGTCGCCCCGGCCTCATGGGTGTGGGCTCGCTACACCCAAATAGATCTATCACTCATATCCCTCGATCCTAACAACGAGGAATATTTTCTGGAATATTTTATAAGTTATGTCTTAACGTTCGGTTTCTTGATACCGAGTGTGTAACTTAAATATTCTATTCCTTGATATTTTTGGTATTATTTTGGAGTTGTAATTTCCATGGTATTTGTTAAGTTATATTATTTTACCCTAAAATAATTTAACTAGTTCACAAAATATATACAAATATTCGCACAAGTGTCTTAGTGTAAAACATATATTATAAATATATATTATCCGTTTTTATTTATAAAATCTGTTGGGATTGAACCCTACCAGAGGAACAGATATTAAAGCCAAAACTGGATCAGAGTAGTGGATCCAGAATAAGCAGATGTTACATACAAGTCTCTCCCCTTGATAGTGATTTCAACATCTGCTGACCTCCTATCTACTGATCGTGCAAACTGCTGACTTACAGACTGTTGATCAAGTAAAGGCCTGATGACAGACTAAAGCTCTGCTGTTCAATCTACTGCCTTGAGTCAAGCACTGCTGATCCGGACAAGTACTGCTGGGTTCACAGCAGTGGAGGGATGCAGCAGTTGTTTATTCTGTCTTTATGTAATTGATGCGGGCCCAAGTGTGGAGGAGCGGGCCATCTTGTATTTGGAGGCCCAAGATCGCGTAACAAAAGGGGCTTCACTAAAATGGATCTAACTTGGGCTACGGAGGTCCGTTTTGGGCGTGCGACCAGGCGAAACGAACGTGAGAAAAAGCTCCATCTTGCTGCAAACGCCTATGGCGGTTTGGGTCATCGTCCGGGCCGAAAAACACTTATTTCTATTAGTTATTTGCATTTTTATGTTTTTTGGACTATTTTGGGCATTTTGTTTTAGGCCGTGTGTTTGGCCCGTTATCTTTTTTAGGCCCATTTCGAATTTCTGTTCTTATTTATATGTCCCTTTAGTAATGGAAACAATCAGACTTGAATTTTGAGAAAACTGAATTTTCACTTCAAATTCCGTGGCCTTTGGGTTGCAATTTGGGGGTTAGGGAAGAACTACACGGGTATTCGTAGAATCAACGTGTTTGATCTTCATTATCACACTATCCACTACATCAGTAATGTAATGTAATAAGCAGTAGTTAGCATAGCAGTGTTTGTATTGATCAGAGGTTAGAGTTTGTTAGGAGATTAGATGTCACTTTCATGGTGACGTCAGCTTAGATGCTCAGTAGTTTGCTAGTGCCTATAAATAGAACAGTGCTCTGTACTGTTCTATTAGCTCTTTGCAAAATCGTCTTCTCTGCACGAACAAACACTGAGCTCTGGCTGAGGGGGAGTTTGTATTAAGCATTGCATTGTAATCGTTGTTGAAATTAAATTCAATCTTTCGGTTCTTTGTGAAAAGTGTTTAATCAAAGCAATACTCTCGTTTGATTGTATGCAAAGTTTGTTTCCATCTTAATTCCGCAGCACAACTCATCCATCTTCATTCTAATTCAAACGAAAAATACAATCAAAACCAAACTCAGATCCAACAATTTCTATCAGAGCTTGGACAGTCAAATTTGATTTAACAATCATTTTGACATATATAGTTCAGCTCATAATCGTTGATATCGATAGTTTGTTCGGTTTTTTGAAAAACAGAGTAAGGTTTAATCACCATTAAAGTTGATTAATCAGTGCCTGTAAAACAACCAGGATGACGTCACTATCACAAGATGATAAGAATAACATTGGCTCGCTTTTTAAACCACCCATGCTTAAACGTAATGAATACAACATCTGGGAGAGAAGGATGGGTCACATCCTTGCTCAACAGAACACTGGATGTTGGAGGTTTGTTGTTTTTGGTCCCCATGTTCCTATGGTGCCAAGTGCTGAGGATGCAAAGAAGTTCGTTCCTAAACCATCTGAAAACTATACTGAAACTGATTTTCAAAAGTTCGAACTCGATGCCAAAGCATTTAGCATCATAGCATCTGCATTACCTAATGAGATCTATGCTGGACTGTTACATTGTAACAGTGCCAAAGAGCTATGGGATGCGTTGAAGGAATAGTTTGGGGGGACAGAAGAAGTCATTGAGAACAATAGAGAAATTCTGAATCAGCAGTATGAAACATTTTGTCACATCAAGGGTGAATCACTGACTCAGCAATTTGAGCGATTCAGTTGTCTCATTAGTGAACTAAGGCTTGTTAAAGTAACTTTTCCAAATTCAACTCAAAATACAAGGTTCCTTAGGTCTCTACCAGAAAAATGGGACACCATAGCTTTTGTCACTAGAAACTCTGTTGAGTTCAAAGATCTGACCCTGACTCAACTTCATGGTAGACTCCTGACCTATGAAAGGGAGTTGAACCAGAAAAAGAAGTTGCAAGAGTCTGGCAAAGTTACTGATGATTATTCATTCGGTAGCACAGCTCTTTTTGGTTAGGAAGAATCTGGTAGCAGTGGTAAGGATCAGGGTTATGATCACTTCATTGATATAACTGCTGGTGGAAATTTTAACAACCCTGATCCTCGCTCTGCAAATTATGCTTTTACTGCAAACTGTGAAAACCAGATGTCAGATAATTTGTGCTTTGAACTCAATTATTTGCAACATTTTGATCCCACTGACTTAGAAGAGATTGACATTTTGCATCAGTTGGCTTTGCTTAGTGTAAGAACAAGCAAATTCTACAAAAGAACAGGGAGCAAATTCCCAGGGTTACATGGGAATCTAAGGGTTGGGTTGGATAAATCGAAAATCAAGTGTTACAAGTGCAATAGGCTAGGTCATTTCGCTAGGGAATGCAGGAGTCAAACTACTGGTCCTATAATCACTCATCCTAGCTCAAACCCTAGACCACAAAATCAAAGCACTGCAATATACCCCTGCAGCTCATATTAACACTGCGCACTATGCTGCTGCCCCTGTGCCTGTGCATTATGTCCAAACCACTGTTCCACAAATTCAGTACGTTCAAACCCCTGTCCCTCAGGCACAAGTGCAAACTGTTGCACCTCAAACAGCTTCTCCAACAGCAGTACAACCAGATCAGCAAAGCTTCTTCACTCAAGGCTTTGTTGACTGGAGCAGTATGCCTGATGAGCTTGGTGATGAAAATTTTGCACTCTATGCCTTTAATGAACCTTCTAATGATGAATTTTGTTTGATGGCATTAGAGTCTATACCAGAGGGGATTGAAACTGAAGGTGAACAGCTAAGTGCTGAAACAGTGGATGAGGTGACTGAAGCAGTGGTTACTGCTGTGGCTGGTGAACTACTGCTGGGAGAAAGTTCAGGAACCCTGATTGAAGCATTGACAGATCCATGGTCCGAAGAGGTTAAAGAAGAAGAGGAAGAGAAGAAAGCAGGTGAGAAAGAAGTAAGAGCTGATGATGAAGAAAATCATCAATGTGATTGTGCAATGATGGCTGCTGCCAAGGTATCTCCTCAAGTTCTTGAAAAACTGTGTTCTGACAATTGCATTATTGCTTTTGCTAACATCAAAGAGGTAAATGAAAACCTTCGGGATAAAATCTTAACTGATGAAGTCAAATTTGAAAGATCTTTAAAAGAACTTAAAAACAAATTGACTGAAAAGGAAAAAGAGATCAGCAGTCTGAAAGAAGAGCAGAGCATAACCAAAACCCAACTCCAAACTATGGTAGAAAAATACCATGTTTGCAAAAAGGAGTTGGAGTCCACCCAGATCACCTGTGAAAAATGGGTGGAATCATGCAAAGGGTATGAGGTTATGCTTGAAAAACATATTAAAAGCAATGTGAAATTTGGTGTTGGTTATAGAAAACATGATGATGAAAACACTGCTTTTGAAATATTTGTTCAAACCACTGATGTAACAACTGAGTTCATCCCCACAAACAAGAATGGCCAAGAAATGAAAATCACTGACAAACTTGGTAACAAAATCACACTTGACAGACCAATGGGATCCTCTACTTTTGAGGAGATTGAGAAATACCAGTTTAAACCCACATGGTCTGATGAGTGAGACATTCTTGAAAACTTCAAACCCATGGACTTTACAACCACTGATGGTGTTAAAGCACCAAAAGCTAAAGTTATTCCTCTCAAGGACATCCCAACAGAGGTTATAAACTCTGTTGCAAAGGAGTCCAAAAAGAGAAAGAAGAAAGAAAAGATCAATAACCTGTTTTTTGAATTTTGTGAAAAAAAGGAATCATCTAACAAAAGACTGTTTGCATTTAAAAGCATATGATTTAAACAAAACAAGTGTCATTGTTCCTGCTGAAAGCTGCATTGTCTGTGGAAAAACAAACCACAAAACTCAAGCATGTGTGTATCTCAAAAACTTTGATGTGAAAAAGAATGAGTACATACATCCTTGAGTCCATCAACATCATCTGTCAAATTCACCAAAAACCAACCACTGTTTGTGCCAGTTCAAACAGCTTTCACAAAACAGCTGAACCAAACATCTGTGAAAAGAGATGTTCAGGTTACTGATGCACCCCATGCCAATCAATACAGAAGAGGTAAGGAGAAACAGTCTTACCAAAGGATTCCACACGTTTATGAGACCTACAAAAGGCCCTCTAAACCTAAAGTGAACAGGCATCCTTTTGGGTACCAACAGGTGATTGGTCAAGACCCCCCAACAGTGGTTAGCAAGAAACAGTCCTAAAATTGTCCAAACCCCTGACCTAACCACTGTCCATCAATGTGCATCCATCCCAGACACTGTTGAGACCCCATCCAAAGCCTTATTGGCTTTGGAAACCCTAATGAACTAATCCTTTTACTTCATGTGTAGGGAGCTTCTGCCTTCTTAGATAGCCTTTGGTATGTTGATAGTGGAGGCTCCAGGCACATGACTATATGTAAAGCCCTACTCAAAGATTTCAAAATTCATGGAGGGGGTGATATATCCTTTGGGAATAACAGTAAAGGGAAAGTTCTGGGGTCTGGTACAGTACAGTCTGGCAATGTAAAATTTGAAAATGTCAATCTGATAGACAGTCTGAAATTCAACCTCCTGAGTGTTTCACAAATGAGTGACAAGGGGTATGGGTCATTCTTCACAAAGGAGTGTTGTAGGATTGTTGGACCAGAAATGGTCAAAAAGATTGAAGCAATAATAAAAACTGGTCAAACAAAACTTGTTGCTCAAAGAAGTGGCAATGTTTATGTTGTTGATATGTCAAAAGAGTGTCCCAGAGCTGATGCCTGTCTGTTCTCAGCTGCCTCTAACAAAGAGACAGAACTTTGGCACAGAAGACTGGGGCACACAAATCTGAAGACAATCACTGAAATTTCAAAGAATGGTTTGGAAAGAGGCCTACCACAAAAATTGTTTTCATGTCCTGAGCATTGTGTTTCCTGCTTAAAAGGAAAACAACATAAAAGCTCCTTTAAGTCCATTGAAGAGTCCAAAACAACCCTGTGTTTGCAAATGCTGCACATGGATTTGTTTGGCCCAGTTCAAGTCATGAGTCTCAAGAAGAAAAGATATTGTTTGGTTATTGTTGATGACTTCTCTAGGTTTACATGGACTTTCTTTTTATACTCTAAAGATGAGACTGCAGGCATTTTGCAAGACTTTGTGACACAGGTTGAAAAGCAATTTGACCTTCCAGTAAAAGTCTTCAGGAGTGACAATGGCACAGAATTCAAAAATAAGGAGTTGGATGCCTTCTGTGTGAAGAAAGGGATTGTAAGGCAGTACAGCATCCCTGGAACACCAGAGCAGAATGGGGTAGTTGAAAGAAAGAACAGAACTTTGATTGAGGCTGCTAGAACCATGCTTGCTGATTCAGGTTTACCATTAACTTTTTGGGCAGAGGCAGTAAATACTGCTTGCTATGTCCAAAACAGAGTTTTAATAAACCCCAGGCACAAAAAGACTGCTTATGAAATTCTGTATAAAATCAAACCACTGATCTCATACTTCAAGGTATTTGGCTGCCCATGCTTTATATTGAACTTAAAAGATTCTATTTCAAGATTTGCAGCCAAAATTGATTGTGGTTATCATCTGGGATATTCAACCACTGCCAAGGCCTACAAAGTATTTAATACTCGGACCAAGGCAGTGGAAGAGACCTTGAATGTAAAGTTCAATGAACTTTCATCAATGAAAATACCAGCAAATCCTGCAGATCTGTTTGATCTTGATAAATTCACTTTTGAAAATACTGTTGTCAAGACTAACAGTGCAGGTCCATCAGAGGATTCAACACCAGACTATGGGTATGAAATCATCATTCCTCAAAACTCTGTCATAATAGGAAGAGCATCAGAAGTTCAAAACAGCTGTCAAAGCTCAACCACTGCTACCTCAACAGTTGTTGACCAAAGTAGCCCATTAAACACTGCCTCCACATCAACAAACACTACTGACAAAAGTCCCCAAACAGTGGATAAAAGTCAGCATGTGTCCACTTCATTACCTCCCATTCCACCACCTTTTGAAGCCACTGCTGGATCATCAAAGTCACCAGCAGTGGTTAGCTCAGATGATACACATCTGCAGCCTTCACCAACAAATGCCATCATTCCATACCAAGGAGATTTAATCTACTTGAGATCTCATCCACCTGATCAAATCATTGGCAACATCAATGAAGGGGTGCTCACAAGAAGCTAAACCCAAAACATTTGTCTTTTTGCTGGTTTTCTATCACTCCATCAGCCAGTCAAGTACCAAGAGGCACTGAAAGACAACAGCTGGGTAGAAGCCATGCAAGAGGAGCTCCAACAGTTTAAAAGACAATAAGTATGGGAGCTTGTACCATTGCCAGAAGAGGTTAGCCCCATCGGCACAAAGTGGGTCTTCAAAAACAAAACTGATGAAAGGGGTATTGTTGTCAAGAATAAAGCCAGGCTTGTGGTTCAAGTTTACAGACAGGAAGAAGGGATTGACTATGATGAAACTTTTGCCCCTATAGCAAGATTAGAAGCTATAAGACTGTTCCTGGCCTTTGCTGTCAACCACAACATGAAGGTGTTTTAAATGGATATCAAAAGTGCTTTCCTCTATGGTACAATTCAAGAAGAGGTGTATGTTTGTCAACCTCCAAGTTTTGAGGATCCATTTTATCCAGATCATGTCTACAGGTTAAACAAAGCCTTGTATGGCCTGAAACAAGCACCTAGGGCCTGGTATGAAACTCTTTCCACCTTTCTACTCTCAAATGGTTTCAAAAGAGGTACCATTGATAAAACACTGTTTCTTAAATGGAGAGGGAAGGATTTAATGATTGTCCAAATTTATGTGGATGACATTATTTTTGGAAGCACATGTAATAAAATGTGTGAAGAGTTTATGGAACCCATGACAGCTGAGTTTGAAATGAGTGCAATGGGTGAGCTGCAATGCTTTCTTGGTCTCCAAGTTCAGCAAATGCAAAATGGTACTTTCATTCATCAAATCAAATATAAAAAAGAACTCTTAAACAAATTTGATATGAATGATTGTAAACCATGCAGCACACCCATGGCAACAAATAAGCTAGTCATGTCTGATGAAAAGGATGAGCTGATTGACCAAACTCTATATAGAAGCATGATTGGGTCTTTGTTGTACCTAACTGCATCTAGGCCAGACATCATGTTTGCAACATGTGTTTGTGCTAGAAGTCAATCAGCCCCTAGAAAATCCAATCTTATTGCTGTAAAAAGGATATTCAGATACATAAAAAGTGCTCCCACACTTGGTATCTGGTATCCAGCTAATGGGAATATCAAGCTTTCAGGATTTTCAGACAGTGACTTTGCTGGATGTAACACAACAAGGAAGTCCACATCAGGAGGGTGCCAGTTTCTAGGAGATTGCTTAGTTTCATGGCAAAGCAAAAAAGCAAGCAGCTGTTTCAACATCCACTGCTGAAGCTGAATACATTGCTGCTGTAAGCTGTACAGCCCAACTCTTGTGGCTTCAAAATCAGTTGCTGGATTTTGGTATCACTGCCTTAAAGACACCACTCATGTTGGATAGCCAGGCAGCAGAAAATATCATCAAAAATCCAGTTTCCCATTCAACCACCAAACACATCGACATCAGACATCACTTTGTGAGGGATTGCTATGAAAAAGGTTTGATTTCTCTGCATCATGTTCCAACTAAAGACCAGCTGGCAGATGTGCTCACAAAAGCATTAGATACTGCCACCTTTGAAAGTTTGGTCTCTAGGATTGGCATGCTAAACATGGAATAACAAGCAACATCTTGTTTTTCTATGAATAAAAGCATTAAAATGTTTTCAGAAAATCAAAAATTCATCCTTAAAAATAGCTAAAAATGAAGTTTTCATTAAAATCTTTAAAAGTCTGCCATAACCACTGCTTGTTCAAAAGTCTGCTCTACTTCAAAGTCTGTCCACTGCTGAAAGCCATCCTCTGTCCTCTCATTTCCTTGATAAACTCTGTTGTTCAAAAGCGGTGTCTTATCCACTGATATGCTATCCACTGATAGTGAAAATCATCCACTGCTTCCATTTTACCGTTGTAACCACTGCCTTCATCAGTAACTTTCATAAAAGTACTGTCCTTCATTTCATCAGAGGTTGGCATGTGGACAGTACATAGTGGTCAGACCTTTTGTAACCGCTGCCACGTCAGCCTTCACTTTTTCCTCTATAAAACCCCCACTTCACACCAAAAACAGGGTTTTACTGTCGAATTGGATTCTCAAAAATTCTCTTCTCAAAACAATTTTTCTTCAAATTCCTCCATAACTTTCTTCGATCATCATCTTCAAAATGACAAAATCGAAGTCATCTGCAAAACCCACTTCCAAATCAACATCCAAACAAGCCTCTCAAAAGGCAATACCCACTGAAATTCCACACAAACCATCTCACAATCTTCTGGGTCTTCTCACAAAACCCAGCACCACAAATATCTTCAACTCCATCATTGATATCATATCTGCATCGAAGTACAAAACTTTGTTAACAGCAGATGCACCAATATACTTGACAACCCAAAGAGAGTTCTGGAAAAATGCAACCCTTGAAAAACAAGGAGACACTGTAATAGCCATCAACTCTTCTCTAAAAGGTAAAGTTGTCAAGATTACATCACAATCCATCTCATAGGTCTTTCAACTCGACGATCAGGAATGTAAAATTACTTTTCCCAAAAATGAGTTAAAAATGATTTTCTGGAAAGAGGGTATAATGCTGAAGTGAAAAATGACACCTTACAAAAAGGCTACTTTCCTTCTGCAACAAGGTTTTTATTTCATACCCTTCTAATGTGTGTTTCAAACAAAACCACTGCTTTTAATGAAATACCATTAAAAATTCAAAATCTGGGATATGTTATTCTTCAAGAAGAAAATTTTAATTATTCCCGGAAAATTTTTAAAGATCTGGTTAAAAATGTTGAAACAAAATCATTCTTACTGTTTCCAAGATTTCTAAGCTATTATTTTGAAAAGAAATTCAGTAAGGATGATATTGTTGCAATAAACCAAGGTGACTCTTTACAAATGCACAGCTTAACTGCTGAAACTTTTACAAGAATGTCAACACCTTGCAAAACACAAGCAGAGGTGCCTGAGCAGAATTTAGCAGCTACCACTGCTCCTCATGTATCTGCTGCTGAGCCCACTGCTCAAGGTTATCAAAGTAGCAACACAACTGCTTTGAAACCCACACCTAAAATCACCAAAAAGCCACAGAAAAAGAAAAATCAAAAACCCCTCAAACCCATCAAAAAGGCAACTCTGGAGGATGAGATACCAGAGCAACTGCCTGTGACAAAACAAAAGTCACAAGAAACCACTGCTGCTTCTTCCTCACAGCAGTTGGTACAAATATCTCAACCCATAACCAAAACTCCTCCTGTTTCTTCTCAAAAAGAACAGGTTGTACAAATAGGGACTCCACAATATGATGCTCTGGTAACACTCGTTTCCATCATCCACAGCCCAATGCCCGGGGCAAATTCTCTTTCAACACCAAACATCACATCCACAATTCCCCCACCAACTAAACTTCTGTTGGATGCAATTGATTTGAACCAGGCACTAACCAGTCCTTCTCAATCCCCTATCAATGAGAACATGCCTCAACAAATGACTGGGACTGATGTATCAATCTTTGCTAACCCACCAACACAACCTGAGGAGGTTATACCCCTTGAGTTACATGTAACTCTTGGTGGTAATCCAAGTAAAGCAGCCACTACAAATGTTGAACCCACTGGTTTACATTTGGACAGTGGTTACATAAATAAGACTTCCTTGGAGACAATTCCTTACATAGCACCTCTGCCAACCACTAGTGGATTTATTTTTACCACTGGCAACATCAAAAGGTTGTCAAGTGTTGAAGGAAGAAGACCCTAGTACCAAGAAAAAGGGGCATCAGTGGTTAATGTTTGGAGTACACTCCCTACCTCAACCACTGATAAAACCACTGCTAGTGGGAAATCAGATGATCCCATTAAATTGGGTGATGGTTTGAAATATTTGGATTTGACGGAACGCGTTGATAAAGTGGATACAGCTATTGCAGATATCAAAAACATGCTACAACAGTTGTTAACAGTACGAAAGATGCAATCCACTGTTGTTCCACCTCAAGCACCTGCTCCATCACAAGCATCTGCTGCAAATGAGCTCTGGACTCTATTTCAACCTTTTCTCCAACAACAAAAACAAATGGCTGATCAGCAACATGAAATACATGTACAAAAGCTGAGAAACATAATGGAGTCTAGGTTCAAGAACACACAAGAAGACATCAAGGCACTCAAGGCCCACATCTTACAAACCACTGGCACTGCTCCTCCAACAGTTCTTTTCATTAATCAACTTCCCCCAGATAATGCCAAAAAGGGGGAGAAAATTCAGGAGTGTAAGAAGAAAGGAATAGATGATGGTCTTTACATTGAACCAAAAAGGGATGCTATGACCAGAAAAATTCCTTTGCCAGATGGTAGCAAAAAGGTTGATGTTACCCAAGAAGCACTTGATGAAGGGGTAGCAAGTGTAAAAAGGGATAGAGCGGCAAAGGATATTTCAAGGTGGAAAGAGGAGAAAAGAGCTTACATGGAGCTGAATGCGCAGGGTTGTTCTGGGCTAACGGATGTTCAAAATCCTGTGCCAAAAAGAAAACCCAAGTCCATCCCATCTAGAATTCCAAAGCATATTCCAAAACCACCATCCAAAAGCCATCAGCATCAAACCTCCACCCAAACAGCTGTTGTAACTCCTACTGTATCAACTACTGCTGGTACTTCAGAGGTCTCAACATCTGTCATCACTTCAACACACACCACTTCAACACACACCACAACCACTGCTTTACCACCACCATCATCACCACCAAAAACAACCTCAGCACCATCGCCTCCTGCCAAAAAGCAGAAGACAACAGTTGTTACAACATTTGCTATAATGACAACAGTGGTTGAAACACCAGTTGTTTCAACAGCTGTTAGTCAATCACAAATCACTGCCACTCAAACTACCACCACCGTTCCACCTAAAGCATCATCAGTCCCTCCTCAAACAAAAAGGAGAAGGCTAATCCTAAAAGATGATGACACATCTCCACCACCAACATCTTCAAAATCTCTGTCACTTGTCACAATTCCAAAACCTATGCCTTTCTCTTCAGCTCAAATTCTAAAGCCATTACCTCCTGCTGGTATCTCATTTCCTCTGGAACTCATTGCAGTTAGGGAAGAAATCAAATCCTTCTACTATGAGGATGACCCAGCTAAAAGGAGTTTGCCATCAGTTGAAGGATATCCCAGGCCTAACAATATTGAAGAATATTTGAAACTCAAGGCAAAGCAAGCAGAGGATATCTCAATCAAAAATAAACAAGGGAAATCTGATAGAGAATTTCAGCAAAACTATCAGTTTCTACTCACACAGGTCAGAGCTATGGAGCAATTTGCCAAAAATGTATGTCATCAAATCTCAGAAAGGGCAGATGAGTCCTTGAGAAAAGACTACATTGAGAACATCATGACCTACAAGAAATACAAGGGGGAGAAACACATGTACAAAAACTGGACCATTCCTGAGCTTGAAAAAGAGGCAGCCAGGATTCAAGAAATGATCAAAAATAAGGTCAAGCAGACTCTGCCTGAAAAATTCAAACTGGTTGAAGCTGATAAGGTCTTAGAGTTGAAGAGAATGAAAGATGAGCTGAAAGCAGCTGATTATGGGTCAAAGAATTCTGTGACAAAGTGGGGAGAAGATAGGGTCAAGGCTACCTACAAAAAGTTGGAGGAACTTAAAAAGAAAGATCCAACAGTTCCAAAAAGGCCTGACTACTCCAAAGCAGAGGTCTCAAAAAGACCACCAAAGCTGCAAGTCAAAAGAACTACTTCTCCAGCTGGTGCTGCCATCTACAAAAGAAGGAGTCAAAACCAGTTAGGTGCTGAAACAGTTCAAGATCTAAATGCTGGAAATGTCATTGTAAAAGAGGGCATTAGATTAATGATGAAAGAAGATCCTGAATTGAAACAATCTGCAAGTACTGCTCAGTCAGTCATGAATAGGCAAGCATCTCCAAACACCTCTTCAAATAAAAATCTCCCAAGAAACCCACCAGGCTCAAAAGTACTAAAGTGGGAAACTGACAAACAGACCCATGTACTGACTATGTTCAGGTCTGATGGAGAAGTGAAGAAAATATCAAGGGAACAAGCACTTGGCCTAAGTCTTGAAGATTTGCAGGATCTCCTTGATCTTCCACTTAGCAGGGATGATGATGACACAGATGCCTTAACCTTTGAACTACAACTTAAAGGGAAAATAAGGGAACTGTTGATGAGGCAATAAAGTTCCACAATAATGAAGAGTTTTGGCATTATCTGTTCCAGGGGGAGATTGTTGGGATTGAACCCTACCAGAGGTACAGATAATTAAAGCCAAAACTGGATGAGAGCAGTGGATCCAGAATAAGCAGATGTTACATACAAGTCTCTCCCCTTGATAGTGATTTCAACATCTGTTGACCTCTTATCTACTGATCGTGCAAACTCCTGACTTACAGACTGCTGATCAAGTAAAGGCCTGATGAAAGACTAAAGCTCTGCTGTTCAATCTACTGCCTTGAGTCAAGCACTGCTGATCCGGACAAGTACTGCTGGGTTCACAGCAGTGGAGGGATGTAGCAGTTGTTTATTCTGTCTTTATGTAATGTAATGTAATGTAATAAGCAGTAGTTAGCATAGCAGTGTTTGTATTGATCAGAGGTTAGAGTTTGTTAGGAGGTTAGATGTCACTTTCATGGTGACGTCAGCTTAGATGCTCAGTAGTTTGCTAGTGCCTATAAATAGAACAGTGCTCTGTACTGTTCTATTAGCTCTTTGCAAAATCGTCTTCTCTGCACGAACAAACACTGAGCTCTGGCTGAGGGGGAGTTTGTATTAAGCATTGCATTGTAATCGTCGTTGAAATTAAATTCAATCTTTCGGTTCTTTGTGAAAAGTGTTTAATCAAAGCAATACTCTCGTTTGATTGTATGCAAAGTTTGTTTCCATCTTAATTCCGCTGCATAACTTATCCATCTTCATTCTAATTCAAACGGAAAATACAATCAAAACCAAACTCAGATCCAACAAAATCGTCCTCCGATACTTTGTATTTTTGTGACAAAACCCATGGCGAAGTTTATATTCGAAACACAAGTTGTAAAATATATTTGTAACATTTGTTAGAAAAATATTTTCTCTAAGTGTTGGAATTTTAGAAAATTTCGCCAGAGTTTCCTTTGTAAACGGAGATGTCCATGCTTATTAGCATATCATTTTCTTTTCAAAAATTCATTCAATCAATCAACAACAAATTATTAAACAACATTACACTAACCAAGTGCAAAAACAATGCACTTTACATAATAACATGAACTTGGTTTTTCGTAAAAACGTGTAGTAACTTAGTGGGGGGTTTAGTGGGTTTAGTTACCCTCCGAAGTGTGTTTACTTTTGTTAAAACCTTATTCTTAAAGATTTTAAGTCTTTACAACTTGTAAACTAGTTTTGCAAAAATGTGTGTTTATTGGATCTTCTTACTTTTAAAAGTATTTCCGCACTTGTCTTGTTACTAAAAATAGTGTATGTTTAATAAAAATCATAATCTTTCAAAAACCATCTTTTTAAACTTAGTTTCCTTGGAAAATCATTCACAAGTCTTGGATTTACAAGATTCCTAGTTCACTTTGTTTGTTATTTTACAAGAAAACATTTTTTTTTCTTTCAAGTCCATGTTTAGTCTAAAAGATGATTAGTTCTTGTAACACATAACCACCTCTCATCTTGTTAGACCATGTTTTTAATCATGATCTAACAAGTTTACTATGATGATCATTCATCATATCACCAAGAAATCATCAAATACTCATCACATATTCAAAACAACTTCATACTTAACATTACTTCTTCATTTTAACAATATTTCATCATCAAGTTAGCTTTATGTTCAAGACTTTTGCTTATGATCTTTTAGTGTTCTTGAGATATCATCTTAATATAACTATTAACCACCATAAGATGGAATAAATAAGGATTCAAGAGACTTACTACTAGCTTTTAAGCTAGGGGAGATCAAGAGAAGAAATGAAGTGGTTAATAGCAAACGGAGAAGGTCCTCGACGATCCGAAAGCTCCTAGCTCCTTTGTATGACCCTTAACACCTTTGTATGCAAGTAAAATGGATGAAGATGAACAAATGATGATGATGATGGGGTGGTTTGGGTTCGGCCGAAGCTAAGAGAGGGAAGAGAAAAAGAGTTTGGTGTTGTGTTGTGAGAAATATGTAAGTATGGTTATCTAGTGGGTTTTTATAAGTGAACTCCAACATCTCATAAACCTTTGGTTCTTATTTCTTCTAAAGTACTTAACAAATCCTTTAAACAATTAGAAGAAAATCAAGGGGGTGTCCTACTTCCATAACCGGTTTGGGGGGGGGTTGGTTTAGTTGATTTGCAATGGTAAGTTAGTCTAGTTTAGTTAGAAGTTAAGTGATTTAGTTAAAGGTTTAGGTGTTGTGTAGTAATATAGCGTGTTATGATGTTCGGGAACCATAACTAGTTCAGAAAAATAAAAACAATGCTTCTACCATTATTTTGGTGTTCCAGGTAATGACCGGTTGTTCGGTTTGATACCGTTGCGTTAAAGTGCTAAGTTACGTCGTAAAGTGTCCTTTATGTAACTTTTAGTGACCCTTTTAATTCCCGACACTTAGGAAAGCATACAGGACCATTTTGCCATATTTTTGCCAATGACTAGCATGTTTAAATGCTGAATTTTGTTAATAAATGCAGAATTCTGCACTTAGAGTGGGTTTTAGGCACTTTCCGGCACCTAAGCTATCACCTAGTGACGCAGTCTTATGGTCTTTACTTCCCTACACTCCATACAAGTGTAGTACCTTGTTCCTGGCTCATACTGGGCCTCAATATATAGTCTGTCTTTGTGCTGGCATTGTCAGCATGTTTCTGAGTTATCCGCTCACTGTGCTTTGTGCATCAAGTTTGTCACTAAAGTTTGTGTGTAATAAATGGAGTGACAGTATGAAATGTGATGCATATGTATGTATGATGCAAAAATCATAAAGCAGTTTAATCAGCAGTTGTAATCAAGCACAGTCATTAAGCACCAATTTAATATTAATTAATTGTACGGATACCTGAAATTTTGAGGGTTGTCACATCGGTTTGGTTCGGGTTTGAAACTCAGATTTGAACAACTTGTTTTTGAAAGTGATACTGAACTTTATGTGGCTCAGAGTTCATGAAAATCATGATTTCAAAGGCTCATGGCTGCAAGGCGGGTTGTAGGTTAGTTACCAACCATCCATCAGCCTTGCCAAGCCATCCTTATCAATTGTAGTGGTAAAGTTTGAACTCATCACAACCAACTGAACCCATAGTGACAGGCAAATTATAAAAATACATCAAGTGTCACTGAGGAACAAACGTATCAATTTCAAGTGCATTAGGATCAAGTTAATGCTACAGGAATACTCTCGGATAAGATTTTTCTCATCGTCACTGAGCGAGAAAAATCAAAAGTGCCAAAGTTTTAAAACAAAAAATATAAATGTTGTTACGAATATGAAAACCAAAGAAGCTTTATAACTTTGTAAGGTATACCGCACAACTACAAGATGTAAGAAACACAAAGAAAGCACAATGTACAACACCTCATTGCATAGAATTACTCTAATACAGAACATCTGAAAACCCCTAAAATCTTTAAACCTCGTGGAACATACCAAAAAAACAAACATCTAAATCATCAACCGCAAGATCGGATGTAAAAAACCGATGAAACTTATATCCACAAACGCCGTCGAAAAGCAAACAACAAAACCCACCTCAATCCGCCGACTATACCATCAGTCGCAGCTCATCGAAGGTAAATAAACTGACGAAACAACAATCCGCTAACGACTACGGAAACAAAACAACAAAGTAGCCTTAACGTCGCCGACCGGAATAGAGAGAGAGAGAGCAATGGTGGAGAGGGACTAAAACCCTGTGGAAAATCAGATGCTCCGCCGTGCGGTTGCGGGTAGACCACCGGAACGGCGGTCCTTCCACCGATTACTCTCTCTATTTCTTTTCTCTCTCTAAATTATAAATGTGTGTTCCTTTTTTGATGTCTCTCTCTCTCTCTCTTTTCTATTTATATGGAGAAGAAAGCTTCTCAAAGAAGATTTGGTATAACCTACCAAGCTTTGATGTACAACCACAACATGCGAAACACACATAAAGCATAACTTACAACAACAAACAAATTGCTAATTATCAAGATAAATAACTAAAGCATAGGGTACAACACCCAATGCTTAGAAATGTTTCAAATTATAGTAGTATATAATATATAATATATAATATAATATATAATTATAGTAGTAGTATATAATGTGTTTTCTGTTTCTTTACTAGCCTCTTGGTAGTTGGTAATATTATTTGGTCTTTCAAAAAAAAAGACCCCTACATTTCTTTCATGAACGTTATCCAAACAAACATACACACTTATGATTGTTTAATCGATTCCTATAGTACGTTACTTCATTGGGGTGTCATTTGTGTCAGACTAGTTGGATGAATTGCTAAATCCTAACACAACCCATATGTATTTGTGTCGTGCTGGACACACTTAAAATCATGTCACCTTTTGGGTTGACGTAATTACTGTTTATTTGCGAATCTGGTTAATAGCCACTAATTTATGATAAATTAATACAGCTAATTACTCTAATCGAAATAAAACATTTTTTTTTTGTAATTGATGTCCTTATAATTGTTTTTGTTTTATTATCTCTCATTCTAAATTAACAAACTTGAATGATTTTTATTTAACCCAAGATTAGAGGAATCAAATAAGAAGGAATGTAGAATTGGTAGTTAGAATCAACGAATAAAGTTGCTAGAAATTAAGAGGTAACTAGAAGTAGTATCATTGGCGGACCCATGAATTTTTCCATGAGGGTGCGGAACATTTTTAAAAATTTTGGGCCCCTAGGTATATAAGTAAAAAAATCGGTTCGTATCGGGTCGGGTCGGGTCATGTAAAACAAACGAACATCAAACTAAATTTATATAATCATCAAAAACATGTCAAACCTTGTTAAAAACATAATTAAAACGTCGACACCCTACGGCTTTCTTTTTTTGAAATCTATCCAAAACATTATCTAAAGCTAATTTCTTAAGCAATTCTTTCTATATATAACATAAGTTCATCGCTCCATAACATAATTTTTCAATTTTAATTTTCAACTATTCAAGCCCTAAAAATCATAACGTAAGTTGTAATCACCCTAAAAATATATAAACAACATAATCACCCTAAAAATCATCTAAACAACCACAAACAACGTCAAAACACACAAAATTTCAAACCTATTTAACAACTTTATTACCCTTTTTTTCCTCCTATAATATCAACCAAAATCATCAAAATAACAAAGAAACTTACCGTGTTCGGATTCCAGTTAGATTTTGTGTCGAACGACGGTGGTATAGTGGCTAATTACGGTGGTCGCCGGCTGCTGGACTGTTGTCGCTGGGTGATGTTGTTAGTTGGCAGTGCAGAGACGCAAGAGAGAGATAGAAGGAGAGAATTTCTAAAGGTTTTAGGCTTTAATTATTTTATTATAGTTTGAAATATTGTTGGATTTGGTTAATGGGCTAAGACTTAGTGGGCTAGCTAGTTAGGAATTATAAGTGGGTAAAGGTATGGGTATTTGGGTTTAGTTAGTTAGGTATTAAAAGTTATATAATTTAGGTAGTATTTTTTTTAAATAAGAGTTTACTAAAAATTTTAAAATATAAATTGATAACACTTTTTACCTAAGGGGTGCGGTCGAAAAATTCCAAGGGGTGCAGACGAAAAATTCCAAGGGGTGCGGACCTGATTTTCGACGAAAATTAACACTAAATTTTTTTCCCCCGGGGGTGCGCCCGCCCATCTTGGGCTGGGCTTGGGTCCGCCCCTGAGTAGTACCCGGCGCGTTGCGGCCGGTACTACTCACTTGGGCTTCATTATTGCGATCATCTTGCATCTTTATACCAAACTAAAATAAAAAATACAGAATTGTTGTTGGTAGAGAATACACCAAGTTTTCACGCGCACCTTGATCAACAAGTAGTCGTCTTTCACCACACCATAGTAAGGGAAACCACCCATTGGAGTTATGTCCTTTTCGGTCCTGTAGAAGAAACGTGTTCATATAATCATTAAAGTTTTTGTTAAATAAGTTATATATACTATAAATATGCTACTTTGTCAACAAACACCTTTAACTCCTCAACTTTAATAATAAACAACTTTAGCCTCTCAACTTTGATAATGACATGTTTAACCCCTCAACTTTAATAATAACAAGAATAGACCCCTAACTAAGCCCTTACACTTTAATTTAGGCCCTCAATTTTACTCAGGTTGTGTTCAGGTTCATGTGTGTGACACGATTTTCAGTTTGGGGTCATGTTCAAGTTCATGTAAAATCTTCGAGTTCGGGTCGGTTAAACCTGCCAACCCTCGAACACGACCCGTTTAGCAACCCTACACATAGTAAATGAGTCAAAAGTCAAAACCTATTAGGCAATAAAGAGAAAATATTTACTTGTGTGTGAGCCAAAACCATAATGACAGTTGCATATTTCTTCATTTTCTCTGAGACTGGATATCTTTCTTGCCCTCATCAGTGCTCGAACTTCTTGGAATATTGGTGAACGCCTTCTTCTTGGACTTGCACCAGTTCTTGTAGAACCTCCTCTTCACATCTTCGCTCAAATGTTAAGCCCAGACAGTGTTCAAAGATCGAAGCCCACGTGGAGTCTTGACGTAAGCGACCACCCCAACAACCACCATAGGAGGTGTCTCAATGATGGTAACAGCCTCACAGGTTTCCTTCTTGTGAAGCTCTGTAAACCAAAACTCGTAATAAGGAATGAAAACAAGAAATTTAACACGAAACTACAAAAGTATTACAACATCAAAAATTCGCTTACTTGATCCAGGTTTCTCGACCTCTCTGACGATGTGAGTCATCCTTGGGGAAAGCCTTCACTGCAAGATACATAGGATTAAAGCAATATATGAGTAGTATACTTCATACAACTTAATTTGAGCCTGCAATCCAGCATACACACATACATATACTTGTTTAACAGATGACCACCCAAATCTTTCAGTAAGAGCGTTCATAAACTGTTGAAACCGGCCCAAACTGAAGCAATTTAGCTGGTGAAGGGGTATGGTCCCAGATCTCGCGTTAGCACGACCGCGAGTGACCATTACCCTTATCAAAAATCCCCACCTGCAAGAACTTATCTGTATCCGTGCAGGCACGCGCGAATACAGCAGTCGAATCCAATCGGTCATGGGATGAGAAGACTTACCTTAAGTACGAAAACGGATGTTACGCATAGCGATGCGGCCTGGCACCGCATCCTATGAACATTTTTGTCACGACAAGGGATCTGGACAACAGTAACAGTCACCAAGCGGCGATGCGGCACGGCACCGCATCCCGCATACATCTTGGCCAGAACAAGAACGCGGGAACAACATCAGTTACCGCAAGCAGCGATGCGGCCAGGCACTGCATCCCGCCTACAAGGCAAGTGGGTCTGACACCACAGTGCAAGTGGCACTGAGAACAGTCACATGTCAGCCCACATGTATGCAACAGTCTGACACCACAGCAGGACGTGGCATCACCACCGTAACCGACAGGCCTGACGCACCTACAGGAGGTTGTGCGATGTCAGGCTAGCTACTCAACTACCCTCATTCACTCCTCGGCTATAAATACCCATCCCAAACCAGGTTTGAGGTATCTCTTCACTACTACTACTATCACACTCTGATTCCCAAGCAAATTACTGATTCTCACGCCGAAAAGTGGTAACAAGGAGCACCCCCACCCCATTCTCCTTGTTACGAGTCACGGTTTGTTTCCCTATGCAGGAAACGGATGATCCAGTCAGCGGTCCTCGGAAAGAAGGGATTAACCCTACTTGACGAGACCAGTGAGTTAACCTTCCCGGTTAACCATTGTTTCATCAGCTGGTTTAGCCAATATTAGAGATATACAGTTCGAATCATTGTTCAGGTTTAACGATTGGACAGTTTAGTGTTTACAGTTCGGTTTACAATTTCAAAGTTGTAACTAGTCATGTAAACCACGTTGGCTGTTTAGCGTCTATTGGTTAACCTTTTAAATTTAAAAATATAAAGTTATGTGTATATATATTATTTTCAATTAACATTCCTTGTCATTTGAAAAAATAGTACAAAGCTGAACAAAATAACGAAGAGATAGATGCATTTTCGACAAACCATTAAAGATGCTCTGAGCCTCAGCAGTAACACCAACCCCCATCCTTTCGAGATCTATCTCTACTTGCCTTCAAATAGACAATCAAATACATCACCAATCTCAATTTTGCAGACATCATTTAAGCATTTCACAAACACTTGCAATACTATGCCGATTTAAATTAATCGTTAACTAATGAATAAACCATGCTTCATTCAATTATTCACATTGGAAAACACAATCTAATCCATTCAAACATTCTATCAAACACCTTGTGGGCATTCCAGAAGTAAGTCGATTTACCCATCCGACATCATTTAAGCATTATCATAAACACTTAAAAGAACATGTTAATATAAATTTGATATCAACTAATGTAAGAAGCATGTTTCATTCAGTTATTAACAACCAAAATCACAAGGTTCTGAAAAAATAATGTGCAAATTCATTGAAAAATTTCATCACACATTGGTGGGCATAGGGGGGTTTGGCTGGGTTTTACTTTTATGAAGTACACTGCCAATTTTCCAAGGGTTTTGAACAGTCATTAATTTACAACCATACGTATATTGTTCATATTGGTAGACATGAATATGTGGAAAGATAAAGCAAAATACCTTACTCAATCGCCAATTCCGACAACCAATCCGGAATGAATTCCACGACTTTGATGACCCCAAGCCGCTGCCGTCATCGTCGTTTGTGGCCGTTCATCATGGCGGCACCCTGAGCGTGTGGATTAGGCTACAAGAGGTTGTTGTTGTTGTAGTCGCATCTGGGAGCGGTGACCTGCCGATGTCGCCGCCACGCTGCCCTGTCGGAACAAACCTCCGGGTGAAATTTGTGAGGTGGAGCGGTGAATTGTCTGTGATGGGCTTTCTGAGGCAAACAAAGAAAGAGGGGACACGTGTTTAGGCGGGTGACAAAGCACCCACCGCCCAGGTAGCCCAATAATAAAAGAGAAGATGCTTTCAAATTGAGGAAAACTTATATTGCACATGGTACAACTTTCACAGCACAAAAGCACAAAGATGTTGCAAATTAGAGTAGTATATAATAAAGATTTCATTATTATTTTATTTTTGACAAAACGAAAAAATTAAAATATTAAACTTGAAATTTCACCACTTTTTGCTCATGATTTTAATTATTTTCTGAGCATTTTATTGCTTTTGATTATTTTCTGTTCATGAAGACAGTTGCTTGGTTCTGAAGCAAGTGATCAGATAAATAAAAATTCATTTAATGCTATAAGTTGTCTGGAAAAATGAACCCAACCAAATAGAACTAAAAAAATGCTCAAAAGAATGTTTTAAATATTTATTATTATTTTTATTAGTTTACGTGTTGGATGAAATGCTCAAACAATGTTACTAGTTTATATTTATTATTAATTTTTTATTATGTGTGTAGTGTAACAACATATGTGTTGATTTTTGTAAATAAACTATTTTATTTTTTAATTTGTTACCCATTTCTTAGTATTGTTAGCGTACTTGAGGAAATTCCCTAGAAGTGTTTATATGTGAACCAACACTAGGTAACACTCTTAGATCATCATTGACCTAGAATAACTAATGGTATCTTGGTAACTATTTACGATATTAATATTAGGCTAAGGGCAGGGACGGATCTAGGCCACTTTTGTGGGTTCGATTTAGAAAAAAATGGAAAAATTAGTGAGAACCTCGTATGATTTGGAACCCAGTAAAAAAGGTTTTTTGATCCGCCACTGACTAAGAGAATTATAGATATATTACCCACAATCATATTTCTCACATTTGCATAACCTGTCATTCTTTCTCCAAATCAAATTCCTAATTCTTCACCCTTTATTGTCTAGGTTTTGTAACAAATAAATTAAAAATACTGATTTGGAGAATACACGGCGTCTATAGTCGTGGCGTGAGTTGTGATGATGACATGATTTTAGTTCTTTCATCATCTCCTTAATTTAGTATTCGAGTAAGTGACTACTTCATCATAAAGCAACCCAATTACTCTAATGATCAAATAAATTATGAGTTGATTTTAGATTGCATTTTACTTTGTTTCGGTAGTTAAACATTAGAAATTGAATCAAGATGAACATGATGTCTAGGGGTGTTGAATCCGAACTCGATGGGCAATCAGGAATCTGAAACTTGAAACACTTGGATGGGTATGAGATTAGTTTTAATTTTTTTTGCAAGTATGAGACATGAATGAGATTAGATGACACCTGGACCTATTACCCGTAATCATATACCCCTTTACCCGAACAACATACCTGAGAAAATGTATTTTTATTTTTATTTAACCGCAACCCTATAGTCTAATAACGATTCGTGCTACTAGTTTCATTATGTGAGTTTTCTTTTGCATTATATATTTGATAATATTATTTATGTATTTTTATTATATTAAGCATAAATTTATTTTTAGATTTATATCATCATCAAAAGTTACATAATTTAGATTTTTTTATAGTGGCACTAATATGTATGTAATTTATCATATTTTGATTTGTTGTAGTTGTTAAAAACACAAGCATACATAAAATTTATAATGGTAAAATGTATTTGGATACCTCGATTGGTATTTTTTTTCAACAGACTAAATGGTATATATTTTTTTTAAATGTGTGAATTATTCGCGAATGTTGGGAGGCAGTAATGGATCTAGAAAATTATTATAGGGGCAATGTTTCAAAAAAAAAAGATAACGAAATCGAAAAAAAAATCAAATTTTTTTTCCAAAATTTACACTACCGCCGGAGCGTCAAGGGATGGTGGGAGCTACCCCTATTATAAAGCTAGCCCCCCCCCCCCTATCAGGAGATCTAGCATACGTGTCTTAACCGGTTTTGCGCTAGAGAGCCCACTCGCACAATAGATCCCCAATTTAAATCCATCATTGAGAAATCTCTATCACCCAGACTCGAACTTGAAACCTGGAGTGGAAAACTCACCTGGGCCCATCATAGGTGGAACTTTAATACTCGTGGCTACTATTAGAGCACTAGTGATGGTTAATTGGTATACCTGATATTCGTAGAAATACTAAATACCTAATGGGTAATTACCCAATATATAGTTGAAGCGTATTGGGCCTAGTATAGTAGTATAAGACAAAATTTTATAAGCAGGTTTGAAACTAATATTATCAATTATCATTCGATACCTAGGGCTGTTAAAAAAGCCCACGGCTCGAGGCTCGTTCGAAGTTTGCTCAAAAAAAGTTAAAAAAAAGCTCGGCTTGAAGTAAGCTAGGTTTTAAACGGGCCGGCTCGGCTCAGTTTGTAAATGAGCCGAGCCCGAGCCAAGGTAGGCTCGGTTCGTGGCTCGCTCGTTTGGCCTATTTACGTTAAACCCCAAATTATATATATTCTAATATATTTAAGCAATGTTGTTCAATTAGTAATGTGGCTATTTTTTATGAAAAAATAGATTGTTAAGCTATTGTTTTAATTACTAATGGGGTGGTGATCTATTGGTAAATACAAAACCTTTAAAACACTTGGGTTTTAGAGGGGAGATCTTGGGTTCAAATCCAAAGACAACAAGGATTAAAAGAAATTTGCCGTTCAAAAAAAAAAGCTATGGTTTTAATTATTAATATTGATTTAAAAAAATATAGATTAAGGTAACAAGGAATCTTTTGTTGTTCGTTTTATAGTTCGCCCAAAATTACTATTCTATTAGTCAAAGTAATGTCTTATTTATTATTTTTAGATTTATGTATATCATTATGTGTTAAAAAAACAAAAATATAAACTTTTTTTAAACAAATGAGCCGGCTCGACGAGCCACAAGCTGGCTCGAGCTTTTGACGAGCCGAGCCCAACTTTCCTGCTCGTTACGAAAAATGAGTCGGCTCGGCTTGACTAGATTTTTAAACGCGCCGAGCCTGAGTCCACTCTGGTTCGGTTTGGCTCGGCTCGTTTACAGCACTACCCATACCCAGTGTTGCAAAAATCGGCCTAGGCGGCCGATTAATCGGCGCCTAGGCGCTAGGCGGCTAGTTACTGACTAATTTTGAGCTAGTCGGCCAATTAATCGGAGTCGGTCAAAGTCGGTCAAAATCGGTCCTAGGCGGTCAAAAATCGGATTAATCGGCCTATATTAATCGGTTAAAATCGGTCAAAATCGGTCCCAGGCGGTCCCAGGCGGTCCTAGGCGGTCAAAATTGGTCAGAAACAGTCAAAATCGGTCAAAATCGAACCATACTATCTGAAACTTGAAGTATTTATGTGAATTTTGAAGTATTATTTTTATATTATTGGGTATATATATATAATTTTGAAAAAATACATATAAAAATCCCAATCCGATTAATCCCGATTAATCCCGATTAATCCCGATTAATCCCTAGGCGGTACCTCACCGCCCGACTAGCGCCTAGCGCCTTCTACAACACTGCCCATACCTAATCCATTATCAATTTTCGTTTTGTCAATGTTCTGAATCTAGGGTTTTAACATAAACTAACTTTTTATGGATTATGTTTTGATTTTCCACTCAAAACTCGGATTTTCAGGTTTCAAACCCCTACATATGCACGTATGTTGTAGGTTTCTTTTTTAGGCACCTATACATGTATAGGATCTACATATGTTTATACATGTATAGATAGATCTACATTCGTTTTGTCAAGAACCTAGGATTTTGTTTATGGACTTTTTTTTTCGTACGGTGGCTATTCATAAAATAGAAAGGCGGGGCCAGCAAGAAACTGGGGGTCCCAAACAAACAAACACAAAAGAAACGAAAGACAATTACATGATTACATCCCTAACGTTGAAGTCTCTCCAATTCTCCCAGGTCACGTTCGTATATGGGGATCGGTATTTAATCCACATAAACGAGTCTTCCTTTATACTTTCTACCACATCGCCAACTGAGAATGGAATGCTATCAAACAGTGCATTGTTTCTTCCTTTCCATATCCGCCACCAAGTAGTATAGAAGATAGCCTCAATAGTCTTTTTCCATTTCCTAGAACCCTTTTATCATTGCAAGTTCCTCTAAGACGCCTTGCACAGAGGACGCTTGCATGTTAATGGGGATCTTGAGCCATATCCTGACATGCCACCAAACTGCTCTGACTAAGACACACGATGTCGCCAAGTGCTCCGTTGTTTCCGACCCGTACCCACATATATTACACGCCGCATCATTCAAGCATAATCCTCTACCAATCAAGGCTACCTTAACTGGTATACTTTCATGTATCAATTTCCACACAAAATAGGAGACTTTGCTCGGAACCCAAGAGTTCCATTTGAAAGCTCCCACCTCCACCTTTAACCCGATTTTTTTCTACGATTTGTCTTCTAAAATCACTGACCGAGAAGCCTGGTTGCTGGCCATCCGCATCGTTCCTGCCCAAAGTTTCAGTCATCATAACCCCTGCTTTTAACACGTCTTTTTCGACTCCTAAAATGTCTTTCCACAGCCCTGTTACATCTTTTTTTTATCGGAACCTGAATGTTGTCACTTTTATGCCCATGAATAGCCTGAATACTGAAACCCATAATTGGTTTGGGTAGTTTCGGAATCGCCATATCCATTTATAGAGGAAAGCCCAATTTAAGCTTCTAATTTCGCCCAACCTGAGACCCCCCTATGCTTTGGCGCTTGAATTTTACCCCAAGCTACCCAATGCAACTTATTCTTCTCCCCCACTTTCCCCCAAACAAACGTCCTTCTAATTCCTTCAAGAGTATTAATAACCTTTACCGGGGCTTTAAATATAGAGAGATAGTACGACGGGAGGTTCCCCAAAACTGCCTTCGCCAAGGTAATTCTCGCCGCCATTGATAAGTTTCTAGCTTTCCATCCCGAAAGCTTCTTATGAAATTTATCTATAATTGGTTTCCATGGTTTTATACGTTTCATATTCTCCCCGATGGGCAAGCCAAGGAAAGTGAAAGGAAGAGAGCTCGGTTGACATCTAACCTCTTTGACCATCAAATCCACCGCGGCATCATCCACCCCGACACCCATAAGATTACTCTTCTTCATGTTGACTTTAAGACCCGAAACAAGGTAAAGGCAACGAAGAATACGCTTTAAATTTAAAATATTCCTTTTGGACCACATGCCCAAGAATATCACGTCGTTAGCGTATGCTAGGTGAATGAGTACCGGGCCTCCATTCTGTAGCATCACACCCTCGAAAAAACCCAATCGACACACTCTTTTCATGAAAACCTCTAGAACTTCTAGAGCAATAATGAAGAGAAACGGTGAGAGCGGGTCACCTTGACGCAAACCACGCTTAATAGAGAACTCTTTAGATGGGGAACCGTTAACCAAGACTGAAGCTTTTCCAGACACCAAACAAGCCTCAACCCATTTTCGCCAATGTTTCGGGAAACCCATCGTTTTCAGATTGTTCAACAAAAAGTTCCAGTTTACGGAGTCATATGCTTTATCAAAATCGACTTTGAAAAGCAATATTTCGGTTTTTTTGCTTCTTCGCCCAAGAAACCACTTCACTAACAATGATTGGGCCATCAAAAATATTTCTTTTGGCCACAAACGCAGATTGAGTCGTAGAAGACACCGAATCGATCACGCCTTTTGTTGTGCAAATTATGGTCTAATAAAAACTAACCTAATCTAAACACCCTAGCTTTAAATTTATAAACTAAGACTCTCTAAATGCTAGACCACTGACAGGCAAGTGTACCTATCGTACGTAGTAAAGCCTAATGAAGTCCGAGTATCGAACCCACGAGACACTAGCGACGCTACACCAGACTCTGATTCAACTAATTACTTAACTGGTTTATTTGATTTGATTTGATTTTTGGGGTTTTAATTAATTAAACTAAAGGAATTAACTAAGACGAATTAGACTATCTAGACGCAGGCTAAAGGCTACTAAGGTGGAATCAAGGATGAGAAAGTACTACCCAGGTTTGGAATCCTATTCGTGACTATCGGTTTTCTCTCGGCAATGGTAACTATGATGGAACCAAGTTCTAATAATACGACACTCTAAGACTAAAGATAAGTTGGATCACCTCCCGGTCTCTCCAACAATACTAAAGTACCCAAAGACTAGATCTCCTCTCGGTCTCACTAATCACAATACACCCTAGAGTGCACGGGGTAACCTAAAACACTAGACAAGACTTAGGAAAACAAATAATACTAGGCCACTTAGACAGATCTCCTCCCGGTCTCACTACACCTAAATACCTAGCACCAAAGACAATCCTAACTATCTATCTCCTCTCGGTCTCAAGAATAGGTAGAACACTAAATTCCTCTAAATCACCAAACAAAGTTCCTATGGAGTACGTGCACCATAAACCATAAACTAGTTACGAACACAAAGTAGGTAACCTAACATGCATCTATACATGAAAGACATTCACAAAGACACATGAGGAACGATTGAATGATAATAAATTAGAATAAAGCACGCACACACATCTAGCTAATTATTATTAGGTCTTTTACTTTAATATTTATCCATCACAAAATTACCAAAAGCCGACAAATTACCAATTGACACGAAGAATCATCACAAACCCGGGTAGATAAACTAATTAGCCAGGAATCATAGTCAAGAACAATAATAAACAAGTCTGAAATAACAAATAATTCATGTTCATAAGTCTAAAAACACAAAGTAATTAAAACTGAACACTAACTATTTGTGAACTCGACCCAATTCTTGATCGTGGCTTGAACCCTTGAACCAATCACCCTCTTTCTCCTCTTGTCGCACCTTTGTTCAAAACCTGCTGCTGCCGTCGAATGTCTTGTGCTCCTCCAAAAGTCTTCTGTCGTGATGTTTTTTCGTCCCCCCTAATGTCTAATTGCCGTCCACAATATATATGTCCCTTTCAATAGGTTTTTTTTTCTCATTCTTTGACACTACATCCCTTGGGCCGACCTATAGCTTAACGGGTCTTGATTCCAAAGCCTAACATGGCCTCTTGATAATTAGCAGCCCACATGCCTTCCAATTAATGTTTTATGATGAAAGCAAGTTCCATGATCCATGTCTACGTAGAATTAAAAATAAAACAATTAATGATAATTAATTATATTAATTACTTTCAATTGAAAAATTATTAAACTATAAGTATTAAAACCTATTTACAACACTCTAATCACAATTTAATATATTATAATCATTAATCAATTAAGATGATATTTGGTAATTCGATATAATTTTCTTTTGATAGGGAATACGTCATTTTAGCTCGTTTTCTCTTAAAATCATCAAACTCTAAATATGAAACACTATCAATTATAATATAATAAAAAGAACCTTAAAACTACTCAAAAGTGTAGGAATATTGATGCGTGTGAAGTGTCGTATTTATTAGGTGTATATTTTAAGCCCTTTTTAACACTTATTTTAGCCAAGTTTTAAATTTATAAAACACGATATTTCACTAACACTAAACACACATATGGGCAAGTGCACCCATCGTTGAGTGTAGTATAGCGTTGGTAAGATACCGAGGTCGTCCAAGGACACAAGAGCTTTTAGTACCGGTTTATCCTCAACGTCTAATCAAAATAAAAGTTTAGAAAAATGTTTAAGCTAAGAAAAATAAAAACTAACTAAAATGCTGAAAATAAAAATAAAAGAAAAACAGATAGACAAGATGAATCACTTGGTTCCGACTCGTATCTAGTATAACCTTTGATTATTTCCGCACTTTTGCACATAATTAAGAGATTATCTTAGTTATTGTAGTAGGCCCCTCTTTTGAAGGTGACGTTACCCTCACCCCAGTAGTTTGAGTCAGCAAGGATACAATCCTAAAAGGGTGGATTATTGGAAGATAATGAATTAAGTTATTAATGCAGTATTGTGGTAGGCCCCGCTTTTGGCGGTGACGTTACCCTCGGCTAAGTAGTCTGAGTCAGCAGGGATACAGTCCTAAATAGCCGGGTTATAGTATTAATAGTAGTTAACTTATGAGGGGATCAAAGAGTTTGGACCCCCGCCATCCAATACCGTGAAGCATTGAAGGAGGTCCTACTAAATTTGACCCAGGTCCATTGCAGGACCTCTAAACGCTGAACAATGGCAAGACCTTTACCAAACCGTTCACTTAACCCCCGACCAGGTAGCCAACATACCTCCATATAGACCGTGGAGATATGAATGGTGAAAATCCTTTATTTTATATAGACAGTAAAATAATGCCAAGACACCACGGACAAACGATATGGAAAGATCACCTTCAACATAAGTAACTAGTTATTAAAGTCATTAATACAAAACCAAATAAAAAGTGCAAAAGTTTAGAAATAAAAAGTATTATACTAGACACTTTATCTTCACCAAGTGATGTAAGAGACTTAGGCAAACATGGCCTTGATTGTCAAGAACTCTTACGATCAATCTTGGATCCCGAGACGACTCACACACTCTACGATGGACAATGGATGATGGTGGTGGATGATGGTGTTGTGATGGTGGTGGGTGGTGGATGAAGTGTGAGAGAGGTGGTGTGCCAAGGGATGAGATGAAATGAATCCAAGCACTCCTATTTATAGGCTGAACAGAGAGCTGGACACGGCCCCGTGTCCGCTGGACACGGCCCCGTGTCTGTCTGACACTCTCTCTCCTCATTAATTGTAATTCGCAATTACAATAAATGCGCCTGCTGTACTTTCGACACGCCCCCGTGTCCGCTGAGCACGGCCCCGTGGTGGGCAATAGAAGCTTCTATAGATTTGTCTTTTCTGCTGCTTCTTGGGCACGCCCCCGTGCTGGCTGAGCACGGGGCGTGTTCAGACTTCTGCCTTCTCCATTTTGCTTTGGAAGGTGCCGTTGAGGGGTCGGGCAATCCACTAATGTTCCTTTCCTTGTATTTATGTTGGATTTAGCTGTCTTTTTGCTTCTTTTGCGTTTTTGAGCTCATTTAATCCTGAAAATACAAAGGGAAGACAAAAACACTCTTTTTCCAATATTAGTACTTAAAAAGGGTTAGTTTTATGCCTTGTTTGATGTAATTTATATGTTGCATTTTGCACACATCAAATACCCCCACACTTGAATTTTTGCTTGTCCTCAAGCAAAACTCTTTAATATGTGGCTTACACTCCCAAATGGAATAGGTAGAAGAGAAGGTTTTGGGCTTGTCGTAGAGTGTCGGGATATCCAAGATCTTTTTGGGTTTTATTTTTATTTATTTACAATCTTATTCGTAATGATTTATTTATAACGTTTCATAGGAGAAATTACTTATTTGGGCATAACATGCCTTTTTAAAATTCCATTTATATACAAGTTCACATACCTCACGGGAGAAATCACTCACACTCGGCCGAAGGTGTATTTTTAGTGAATCACTCGAGAGCGGCATGGAACTTATTTCTACCATAGGCTTGCCAAGCAATCAATCCTCCTCCTTTTTAACTTTTATACCTTTGTAAATATCAGGAGGACTTTGTGGGTTAAGGGTTAGGCTAGGGTTAAAGGTAGGTGGTTGGGAAAGTGGTTAGTGGTTAGTAGAAAAATGGCGAAAAGCGTAACAAGTGTCGGTTTTCGTAAGATTTTCTTATTTTTATTTTGATGAAGCTTTTATTCAAACAAAGTTATTTTTGATAAACTTGTTTGTTTATTTTCTTTTTGCTTCATCATCAATTTTTTTTTTTTACGAAAAACCGAACTTGTTACTAAAACAAAGGGTTAAAAATAAAAAGGTTTTGGTGGGTAAAAGGGTTTTTTGGTTTGGGTGATGAAATGAAAAGGTTTAGGCTCAAAGGGGTTAACTAGGGGGATTTTTTGGTAGGTGGAAAAAGAAAAAGAAAAATAATGGTGTAGAAATAAAAAGGGTTAGTCCTAATGCCTCCATCATTTACTTACTCGGGTTTAAGTTGATAAGGACCGGGAATGTATCGTCATGGCAAGTTCTAGAGTCGTAAGAACCAAGCGGCTATTCACACAAGAAATGAAAAATGAGCATTTAGTCTAAAGATGTAAATTTGTATGCTCAATAAAGGCTCAAAACTCACTTTTGTGGGAATGGGTTTTTATGTGATCAAGTATATATAATCAAATTTTAACTAAGTTTGCCATGCCTTTTCATAATTTTCTTATGTTGGTTCTTTTTATCACTACGCTATCAGTTGTAAATTTGTAAAAATATAACCTTTTTGAGAACTTGAATTTCCCGAGTTAAACCTATACAAGTAAAAAAAATGAAATTTTTGAAACAAAAAATTGGGGTGATTAGCGGTTCCAATAGAGTTTTGTGTAAGGCTTGTATTTAGGACTTGCAAAATTCAAGGTTTTAGCATCCCCCCCACACTTAAATTACACATTGTCCTCAATGTGTCCCAAACATAAATTTTTAGGTTGATTGGATGTGTAAAATAGTGTTTAAAAAGCAAAAATTTGTGTTACTGGGCACTGAACACGGCCCCGTGTTATCCGGGCACGGCCCCGTGTTCAAGTGCCAGTAACAAAATTAAAATAAGAGAGACAGAAGTCTGGACACGGGGGCGTGTTGGGTGAACACGGCCCGTGTCCAGGTACCTGAACTGGGCGTTTTTCTGCAGGTGGTTCGGCACGGGGCCGTGTTGGTTGTGCACGGCCCGTGTTGAACCTTCTGGACTGGAGAGAATTGTCGGGTTGCCTTGTTCTTGTGCATGAGTTCATTTTTCTCGTTCCCCTTTTCATCCTTTACCACCATGAGTGTGTTTTATTCCTGAAAATTAAAACTAACTAGAAAACATAAAAATTAATCTAAATTAACTAGGGATAGTTCCGTGGAATGCCTCCATGGTGCGCCACGTTTATAAGGGTCCTTGGATAGACCCGAAGCCTGGTCATATGTTACCCAAGTGGGATGTGTTGCATCCCATGTTACACCGTCGGAGAGCGTCATCCAAGCTTGAGTCTATGACCTTCATGTAGTTGACCGGATCTTCTTCCTCTACTCGCTTTCCACATTCAAATTTCACTTCCTCATCCCCAAACTTCAATGTTAGAGTTCCGTCATTCATATCCACCAATGCTTGGGCGGTGGCTAGAAATGGCCTCCCGAGGATGAGAGGGACATCGGTGTCTTCTTCCATGTCTAGGATGACAAAGTCGGTTGGAAAGACGAATTTGTCAACCTTGACTAGCAGATTCTCGGCAACACCTTGTGGGAATTTGACGGACCTGTCGGCGAGTTGTATGCTCATCTTTGTAGGGCTTGTTGTTCCTAGGCCGAGTCGCTTGAACATTGATGTGGGCATGAGGTTGATGCTAGCCCCAAGATCGGCTAAAGCATTTCGGACGGGAGACCTCCCAATCGAACAAGGGATTGTGAAGCTCCCGGGGTCGATTTTCTTTTGTGGATGTTTGTTGAGTACTAAAGCTGAGCATTCTTCGCCTAAGTTAACTAATTGCAATGATTCAATTTTCCTTTTGTGAGTGAGGAAATCCCTCATGAATTTTGCATATTTAGGCATTTGGGTTAGGACCTCAATAAAAGGAATATTAACATGCAATTGTTTTAGTAAACTTTCGAACTTTGCGAATTGCTCATCGGCCTTTTGACGATTTAACCTACCGGGGTACGGAATTGGAGGAGTCTTGGTGGCCTCTTGATTTGGTGTAGAAGCCTTTTCTGGCGCAGGAGGAGTCATAGGCTGGCTAGAATGGCTTCCTTCATTTGGCGGCAATGGAGCATCCTCGGGACCCACGGTTCGATTTCTTAATGTGATGAGATGTACTTGTGCCTTCGGGTTCGTTTCGGTATTACTAGGTAACGCGCCTTGTGGTCTCTCGGAGAAATTTTGAGCTAGTTGATTTAATTGTTTTTCAACGTTTTGAATGCTAGCTTGTTGATTTCTGAAATTCGATTCCAATTGTTGAAATCGATCCGAGTTTTTCTTTTCAGTGTCAGAGATGAGGCGAGATACAGTATCTTCAAGCCTTTCTCTTCCACCTTGTTGTTGAGAGAAATTTTGCGGTTGTTGAAAATTAGTTCGTTGGTTTTGTTGGTTACTACTATTACCGGGATCTCTCCAACCAAGATTTGGGTGGTTACGCCATCCTTGGTTGTAGGTACCCGTTGGAGGACCCGACGGCCTAGGTCTATTATCCATGTAGTTTACTGTTTCTGTTTGTTCATCTAATTCTTTCATACAACTCCAATTTTCATGTGACCCACCACACCCTTCACAAGCCATAACCGAGGCCACTTTTGTCATTTCTAGTTTTTTTATTTTTGAAGAGAGGGCCTAGATTTGGGCTTGTAGAGAGGTGCTTTCATCAACCTTATGGGCGCCCGGGGCAATAGATTTATTACCTCGGGGAGTGTGCCATTGAAAATTGGTTTGAGCAATTTCCTCAATTTGGTTATATATTTCATTTGGGCGACGATTACCTAAAAGTCCCCCGGAGCTTGAATCAAGTGTTTGTCTTGTGTGTGGCAACAACCCATTGTAGAAAGTGGATACTTGTTGCCACACCGCTAGACCGTGATGAGGACACTTTCTTAGAAGCTCCTTGAACCTTTCCCAAGTTTCATATAAGGATTCCCCATCCTCTTGTGAGTATGTATTAATTTCAGTCATTAATTTAGCCGTTTTAGCAGGAGGGAAATACTTATATAGAAACTTTTGGGCAAGTTCATCCCAAGTGTTTACCGATCCAACTGGGAGGGTGTTAAGCCAAGCCTTAGCTCGGTCTTTTAGTGAAAATGGAAACATTCGAAGGCGGATGGCGTCATTTGATGCTCCATTGATCCGAAAGGTATCACATATTTCTAAGAAGTTAGTAATATGTAGATGGGGATCCTCGTCCGCAAGCCCGTGGAAGGTTGCGGAGTTTTGGAGCATTTGTATCAAATGCGGCCGAAGTTCGAAGTTATTGGCTTCGACATTCGGTGCATTGATAGCGGCGCCGAGATTGCCTACGGTGGGCCGTAGGTAATCCATGAGGGTACGTTGGTCCGCCATTGGAAGTGGGTTCCCCGAAACTTTCTCTTGATTTTTGGCTTTAAGTCTTTTTCTGAGAAAGCGTTCGGGTTCTTCTAGAGGTTCTTTTATGTCTCTACTAGAACTGGAGCTCATGCACTACGTAGGAGGTTCAGACGTGGCGCCTAGGTTCCAAGTCCTGCAATAAAAACAGAAAAGAACGTTGGTCAGAACATTCACCACGGCCCGTGTTCAGAGACACAGTAATTGATTTCTGGATCCCTGTTACTGGGAGTTGGACACGACCCCGTGTTGCACCGACACGGCCCCGTGTTCAGCTCTCTGTAACTCAGAAAATAAAAACTGTCAGTGATGATGCTGGGCACGGCCCGTGTCTGACCGGGCACGGCCCGTGCTGAGCGCTGCAGAAGCTGAAAAACTAAGAAAAATCCTAAAAAAAAATAAAAAGAAAAATAAAAGATGATTAGGCCGTTGATTCCTAACTTTCTTAAAATCCTTGTGTCCCCGGCAGCGGCGCCAAAAACTTGATGCGTGTGAAGTGTCGTATTTATTAGGTGTATATTTTAAGCCCTTTTTAACACTTATTTTAGCCAAGTTTTAAATTTATAAAACACGATATTTCACTAACACTAAACACACATATGGGCAAGTGCACCCATCGTTGAGTGTAGTATAGCGTTGGTAAGATACCGAGGTCGTCCAAGGACACAAGAGCTTTTAGTACCGGTTTATCCTCAACGTCTAATCAAAATAAAAGTTTAGAAAAATGTTTAAGCTAAGAAAAATAAAAACTAACTAAAATGCTGAAAATAAAAATAAAAAAAACAGATAGACAAGATGAATCACTTGGTTCCGACTCGTATCTAGTATAACCTTTGATTATTTCCGCAGTTTTGCACATAATTAAGAGATTATCTTAGTTATTGTAGTAGGCCCCTCTTTTGAAGGTGACGTTACCCTCACCCCAGTAGTTTGAGTCAGCAAGGATACAATCCTAAAAGGGTGGATTATTGGAAGATAATGAATTAAGTTATTAATGCAGTATTGTGGTAGGCCCCGCTTTTGGCGGTGACGTTACCCTCGGCTAAGTAGTCTGAGTCAGCAGGGATACAGTCCTAAATAGCCGGGTTATAGTATTAATAGTAGTTAACTTATGAGGGGATCAAAGAGTTTGGACCCCCGCCATCCAATACCGTGAAGCATTGAAGGAGGTCCTACTAAATTTGACCCAGGTCCATTGCAGGACCTCTAAACGCTGAACAATGGCAAGACCTTTACCAAACCGTTCCCTTAACCCCCGACCAGGTAGCCAACATACCTCCATATAGACCGTGGAGATATGAATGGTGAAAATCCTTTATTTTATATAGACAGTAAAATAATGCCAAGACACCACGGACAAACGATAAGGAAAGATCACCTTCAACATAAGTAACTAGTTATTAAAGTCATTAATACAAAACCAAATAAAAAGTGCAAAAGTTTAGAAATAAAAAGTATTATACTAGACACTTTGTCTTCACCAAGTGATGTAAGAGACTTAGGCAAACATGGCCTTGATTGTCAAGAACTCTTACGATCAATCTTGGATCCCGAGACGACTCACACACTCTACGATGGACAATGGATGATGGTGGTGGATGATGGTGTTGTGATGGTGGTGGGTGGTGGATGAAGTGTGATAGAGGTGGTGTGCCAAGGGATGAGTTGAAATGAAACCAAGCACTCCTATTTATAGGCTGAACAGAGGGCTGGGCACGGCCCCGTGTCCGCTGGGCACGGCCCCGTGCCTGTCTGACAATCTCTCTCTTCATTAATTGTAATTCGCAATTACAATTAATGCGTCTGCTGTACTTTCGACACGCCCCCGTGTTCGCTGGACACGGCCCGTGGTGGGCAATAGAAGCTTCTATAGGTTTGTCTTTTCTGCTGCTTCTTGGGCACGGCCCCGTGCTGGCTGAGCACGGGGCGTGTTCAGTCTTTTGCCTTCTCTATTTTGCTTGGGAAGATGCCGTTGAGGGGTCGGGCAATCCACTTATGTTCCTTTTCTTGTATTTATGTTGGATTTAGCTGTCTTTTTGCTTCTTTTGTGTTTTTGAGCTCATTTAACCCTGAAAATACAAAAGGAAGACAAAAACACTCTTTTTCCAATATTAGTACTTAAAAAGGGTTAGTTTTATGACTCATTTGATGTAGTTTATATGTTGCATTTTACACACATCATTCCCCTTTACGCATTTGGGCATCCCTATTGGTGTAAATATGAAAAGAGCGATTTTTTTGGAAACCGGTGTTGGAGAAATTATCCGCTAAACTCTCTAAATGGAAAGCGCGACATCTTTCCTTTGCGGGCCGCATGCAACTTGCAAAAACGGTGCTTGGTAGTCTTCTATCTTATTTTCTTTCTCTCTTCGCCGCCCCTAAGTGTGTTCTCAATAAGATGGAGAAAATTAGAAGGGAATTCATATGGGGTAAGACAAATTCGGGCCATAAATTAAGGTGGATTCGTTGGCATCTTCTTATGAAGTCTAAAAGCAAAGGGGGTATGGGTCTCGGAGATATCAAAGACTTTAACCAAGCCATGCTTGCCAAATGGTGGTGGCGATTCAAAGAGCACCCAAACCAACTTTGGGCAGAGGTGGTGAGCGCTATCCATAAAGGAAACGGAGTCTCTTCTCAGCAGTTTATTCCTCTAAAAAAAGCGGTTCCGGGTGTTTGGAAGGACATCGCCTCAGTGGAGAAAGAGATGGCAAAATCAGGAGTAAACTTGGTGGAGAATTTTGTTGAGGAAGGGGGATCATGGAAATGGAGGTCGGACCCGAACGGTTCTTACTCGGTTAAGCAGGTCCGTTTGGACCTGGAAACGGCGGTTGCAGATAGTCAAGCAGAGGACTTTATTTTCAGGTGGAATAGTTGCCCCCCCCCCCCCCCGAAGATTAACTATCTTCACTGGAGAGCCATTATCGGTAAGTTCGCTTCCAAAGTTGGTTTGATTCGAAGAGGTATACAGTTCGATGACGATTCCTGTCCTAGATGCGGCATCGGTTCAGAGGACTCGGAACACATTTTCGTTTCATGTCTTTGGTCTAGATGCATTTGGTGGAATATTTTTGCTTGGCTGCGGATCTCCTTCCCATCCGATATCAGCAACTTAAAAGCCCTTTCTGTGTTTCTTTCTAATCAGCCGGGAAGCAAAACTTGGAAACGTATCGTATACACTTCGTCGATGGCAGCCGTGTGGAGAATTTGGAAAGTAAGAAACGGAAAGGTGTTTGAGGGGCAGTTTATTCCTATAGCAACAACAGTGGAGCAGATAAAAGAAAATGCATTTATGTGGATCAACAACCGATCCAACCTCGGCTTGATCACCTGGGAGAGATGGAAGATGTTTGATATTTCTGGTTTGTTGTAATGTGTTTTTGTTGTCGTCGTTCTGTTTGTTTTTCCTTTTTTTGTTCTTGTTCTCCCAGTTTTTTGCTGGCCCTTTATATGTGTTTGCCGTTAAAAAAAAAATTAATTGCACTTATGAAAAGCAATGTACACATACCAAATGTGCATAATGAATTTGTATAAAACAATATTATATTTTCTCAAATGTTCTAAGTTAGAAAAGTTTTTTTGATGTAATTGATGTTGCACGTGTGTAGATGCTTAAAAAATTTAAAATACGCTATTATAGTCTAATAGCGATTCATGCTACTAGTTTCATTATGTGAGTTTTCTTTTGCATTATATATTTGATAATATTATTTAGATATTTTTATTATATTAAGCTTAAATTTATTTTTATATTTATATCATCATCAAAAGTTACATAATTTACAATTTTTTTATAGTGGCGCTACTATCTGGGTAATTTATGATATTTATATCATCATCAAAATTTACATAATTTAGAATTTTATAGTGGCGCTAACATGCTGGGGCGGACCTACCCACACCCGTAGGTGGGGGACCACACCCCTTGAAATAAAAAATTTTAGTGTTAATTTTTCGATAAAATCTCGACCGCATCCCTTGGAATTTTTCACCCACACCCATTGGAAAATTTCAACCGCCATCCCTTAGAAAAAAAATCATGTTTTTAATTTATAAAAAAGTTTGTAATAAACACTGATTTTTATAAAAATATAACATCATTTATAAGATTGTAACCCACTCATTAAACAACTTAGCCCAACCCAAGCCCACTTAACCCAACCCAACAAAATTTGAACTATAATAAAATAACCCAACCCAAACCGCCCCTTCCTATTCTGTTTCTCCCGCTCTCTCTCGTGACCTCGTCTGCCTCTACGATCCTTTTCCCCAACGAGGCAACAGCTAACAACAGCCATCCAACTCCAATTTCTCACCTAAAATCGCAAATATCCGACTACCAAACTCACCGGAATCCAAACAATATAAGGTACCTTTATTTTTTTAATGTTATATTGTTGTTTTATGTTTTTTTTGGGTTATTAGATTTTATCACCCTAATTATCGGCCTTTGGCCGTTGCCACTCCCAACTAACACTTTGACACCCGGCACCTCTAACTTAACTTTTAGCTTGTGCTGGCCCCACTCTGTTAACTTTGCACTAACTTGGTTAGCTTTTTTTGCTGACGTGTACATTTTTTGATGACGTGTCTTGTTTTTGATGAGGTGTCGTTATGAGGTGGAAAAATATAAAAATGTGTAGATCATCAGTGAAGATTCTTTGTCTCCCCATATAAACCTCAAAATCAACCAACATTTACACATGGGGATCTGAATTTCACTAGAAGAAAAACCAAATTCCGAGGCCAACCGTGTGTGCATTTCAAAATCAAAGATGGAAACCATGAAAATGTGCTTTTTGATGACAATTGTGATGTCACCTCTTCTTCTATCCTTAAACGCTCAAAGTCCTGTTGCAGCTCCTACTCCTTCAAACGATGGTAACTTCTTCATCTTTCTAGATCTGTCATTAACCAACCGGTTGCACAAATCTGATTGAATTCATTTCGACTTAACAACTTTTGTACGTTCTGATTGAATAGCTAGGGGTTTCTTAGAGTGAAATTGATGATTGATTTTGGGGTTTTTTGTGATTTATAGGAGCAGCGATTGATGGAGCCACGACAACTTCCGCCGTCACCGCAGTAGACTCCGTCGTGGTGTTCAATGTCTCTTCCGCCATGAGCAACAAGAATCTATTTCACTGAAAAATGATGAAAATGGAAGTTAGAGTTTTTAGGATTTGGTGAGTTGTGAGTGATGGTGCTGAATGGTGGAGTGGGGGGTGCCGGAACCGGCGGTGTAGGAGGAGTTGAAGCTGAGGCGTTGGAGGTCGTCAGAGATATCGTTCGAATCCGGCATCGCCGATGAAGATGAAGAACTGAGGAAGATGATGATGATTTAATTTTGTGTATTGATAAGGGGTTAAGATGAAGATGATGGTTTGATTTTATGTATTGAATTTGGGGATGATTTATTACCTGTACATATACATACACATATTGTTATATATAAAATAATACACCTCATAAAAAACAAGACACATCATCAAAAAATGGACACGTCAGCAAAAAAAGCTAACCAAGTTAGTCCAAAGTTAACAGAGTGGTGCCAACACAAACTAAAAGTTAAGTTGGAGGTGCCGGGTGTCAAAGTGTTAGTTGGGGGTGGCAACGGTCAAATGCCGATAGTTGGGGGTGATAAAATCCAATAACCCTTGTTTTTTTAGAAGAAATAGAGTTATAGAGATGATAAAAAAAAGTCTGAAATTTTATGTCTTTCGATGTTTTTTTTTTTTTTTTTTTTTGATGTATTAGACTTTAGTAGGGTGATTTTATTGTTTAGATGAGTTTTTGGTTGTTACAAGCAATCAACAATTATTAGGGCTTGAAAAGTAAACTTTAAAACTATGGAGCGATTTGTATGTTTAGTACTTTAATGTTGTTTTATGAACTTATTGGTTGCTTTATATGTGATAGGAACCATGAGTAGGGAAGTTATGACGCATAAGGCGACATTTTAAATATGTTTGTAACTCTAGATAATGTTTTGGATAGATTTCAAAAAATGAAAATCCGTAGGGCGACATTTTAAGTATGTTTGTAACGACGTTTAACGTGTTTTTGATAATTATATAAATTTTAGCTTGATGTTCTTTTGTTTTACATGATCCGACCCGAACCGACCCGATATGAGCCAAATTTTTTTAATATACCTAGGGGCATAAAATTTTTAAAAATATTTCACACCCCCATAATTTTTTTTAAGTCCGCCACTTCTAACATGTATTTAACTAGTAGGAATACCCGCGCTACGTTGCGGGGTTTCGGTCGATATCTATTTTGGTTCAGTATACTAACCGAAAGAAAAATGCTCAAAACAATGTCGACACATATTTTACATCGACCGAAAACCATAAAAATAAATTTAAATTAGACAGCGGAATGAATTGATTTTAAATTAATTGTAAATGGAAACATAAATGTTATCTTAAATACAGCTTTAATGAAAGGAAACCTAAAACTAAAACACTAAACATAAAGAAAACTAAAAAACAAAAATAATAAAGGCCAGAAAAAAAAATCAAGAAAGAAACAAAAAAGTTAATAGGATAAAAGCAGTATCCACATAACTTGCTAATTGTAGTTTGCGTTAAAGCGTAGACCAACTGAAAACATACATAAAAATAAGCAGGAAAACGAATTATATTTGACACATATTTCCGAAAAAAATTTACGTCGAATCATAAACCAACTTAAATTTATACCGACGCGTGCATAAAATAAACACGTAAGAAAATAGTTACGGCGTGTTGTGGCGTGTCGAAACGTAAAGTAAAGTGACTCTAACTTATAGCGTTTAATGAAAACTATTATATTTTACTCGACGTGTTTCCGAACAAAATTTACGTCAAAACGTAGACCATTTGAACACGTACATAAAAATAAGCATGAAAACATATTATATTTTAACCGGCTCGTTTATACAAAAAAAAATTACATCAAAACGTAAACCAACAGAAAATGTACATAATAATAAGCATAAGGAATATATTATATTTGACCTAACTTATTAACGGGAAAAAGTTTATGTCTAAACGTAAATCAATTTAAATTTATAGAAACGCGTACATAAATATAAACACGTAAAGCTTGATTACAAAAGTTTTAGAAAGTTAAAAGGTTGAAATTGTTAATACTGAAAGTTAAAGGGGTAAAAGTCTAAAGAAAAATAATAAAGAAAAAAAGTCAAGAAGCAAAAAAAAAAAAAAAAAAGAAGCTACTGTAGAAGCCCTTTGAAATTGTTAGGATATAGAATTTATCATATTTTGATATGTTGTAGTTGTTCAAAATATAAGGTTACATAAAAATTATAATGGAAAAATGTATTTGGATATCTCGATTAGTTTTTTTTTTCAACAGACTAATTAGTATACCTGCTACTCATAAAAATACTAAATACCTAATGGGTAATTACCTGATATATAGTTGAAGTGTAATGGGCCTAATATAAGCTAAAATTTTATAAGCAGGTTTGAAACTAATATTACCAATAATCATTTGATATGGCCATACCCAATCCATTATCATCTCTCATTTTGTCAATAATCATAAACTAACTTTTTATGGATTACTAGTAGGGTACCCGCGCGATGCGGCGGGGACAACATTTTACACAGTTTTAATTTCCATCTCGTTTAAACGTCATAAAACCCTACAATATCGGCGTTTTTAAATTACATTATCATTGTGTTTCGACCTTGTTTGTTTCTTAAGCAATTTCCTCAATGGTAATTATAACCAATCGGACACCATAATTTGATCTTAAAACTGAAAAATTACACTTGTGCTTGGAAAACCAGTTTAAAATAACACTCTTATTTTGATTTCTTAAAACAACAAAGTTTGGTTGACGATTTTGAGCATAAATATTAACTTTTGTTTTTGTAACTTGAAAACATTTCTACGTATAACAATATTAACTTAGTATCCCTAAATAATTTATCTTTAACCAATATTAAAATAAAGAATTTGACTCATTTACCTAAAAACAAGACAATTAAGGTTTTGTTTAATCTCAAACAGGTTGACCCGGTATAAATTAAAAATCTATTTAAAAATAACACTGGTCAAAAGGGCTTAGCAATCCACCCGCTACTTAAAAATATTAGTTATTCAAACAAGCAAACGTACCCAGTAAAATATCACTCATAATTAAAATAAAGGCAACAAAAGTGTTGGCGTGTAGGTAACTAACCGTTAAGACCCGTATTTATATATCACCAATTACGCAACATGCACGATCTGACCCGCTTTGACCAAAAAAATTGAATTGTTTCATCCAAACCCATCTTAACCTTACCTGATCTATATGACTCGCTTATCGGCACGAACATTATTGATAAACTGACAATTTGTATCTGATTAGCAAATTTCAACAATATAACCATAGTTGCATAAAGAACAATTAGGCAATGCAAGAATTTCTCTACATATACATGATTTCAACATTTTATATCAAAAGAATGCCTTGAACACCTATGTGAACTACCTCTGAACACTATCAGATATTAAATAAACTCCCCAAAAAAGTAAAATATATGATTCATAGCATTAAAGTATATTATTTTCCTCTAAAAATATAAAAGAAATCAGTAACAAATATGAGGAGTTATGAAATGCAAATCCAAGGAGAGAAAATTGTCATAAAAATAAAATCAACCTGCTATGAAATTCAGACCACAAAACCCAATAAACACTCAACAATCAAAATCAAATTAACGATAAAAGGGACATGATGGTTACAAAGTTTTTGTAAGAATAGGAAAAGTAACAAGTCACATACATGCTTCTGTAAAGCTGCTCTCCTTTTAGACTGCACCACCAAGAACATCCCCATCAAGCCTTCAAAAATCATGAAAAAACCGCAAATTACACAAACATTCCATCTGATACTTATACAACTGCTACTAAAAATTTGTGCAGTAAATGATAATCATTTTACTCCCATAAACCTAAGTTGTTAAAGGTGCACTTAAGGCGCAAAGGGCGTACCGCGCGCCTAATGCCTTAGCGCAAAGAAAAAACGCATGCCCGAAACATGCAAGGCGCACGTCCGTCCAGAATGGTGCAACCCTGCTTTAGTCCGGTCCATGCCATTTTTAGATTGGTCTTTTGTTGGTATGAATCATTTGAAACAAGATTTGGATACATTAGCTGAAACTCGTTTTTCTTCTCTTTATCTTATTCATGTTCGATCTGCAAAAAAGGCATACTGTATTAACAAAAATAATTAACAATAAATATAGAAATAATTTGTTGACAAAAAAAAATGAACTGCCATGGTAATGGACTGCTAGAAGAAAGATGGAGACGAAGTTTGCTGGGATTTTCAGTGTTCCCGAGCTCCCTCATACCATTTGCTAGTCAATGCACCTTTGCCAAGTCGTTGTAACGGTTAGTGTGTGGATAGATGCAGGTGTCGGTCCCGAGTACGTTTGGTTCGGTGCGACACTTGATCATTGCAGTGGAGCTGGGAAGTAGGAAGAAAACTGGTCGTCTACGCGATATTCCTGCTAACGCTTTGGATAATCTGGTCCAACCGCAACAAAAAAGTTTTTAACAAGAAACACAACTTGGCTCACTCGCTTTTGGAGGATATTAAGGTCACGTCCTTTTGGTGGATGGTGAAGCGACGCCGCAGAAGCAGCCTCGCACCGGAAGACTCGAACATTTTTTCTGGTCTGGATTTTGGCTAAGTGCATTCAAGTTGTTTGGTTTCTTGTTTGAATTGGTCTCTTTGAGTTGTGATGCACCTGCTCCTCTTAACTGCTTGCTAGGAGTGAAGCTTTTTGTTTGAATAAAAGTGTTTCCTTTGCCGGCTTAAAAATGCAACAAGATAGGATATATGAACTTTAACATGAGATCCAGCGTACTACAAACGATATAATAACACGATCTGAGAAAACAATTAATGATCAGTCATAAAATTGGTCTAATTAAGAAAAAAAAAATAGCCACTAACAGGCAAGAAATATAGCGGAAAGTGTAAACAGATCTTGCAGAGTGAAATGAACCGATAGCATCGCAACTTTTACAATCACAACATATATTCAAACTAACACAACGACAAAAAATGAAAATGAAGCATTAATTGTGTACGGATAAATTAGGGTTTAGAACCGAAAACTTACCTCAAGCAAAAGTATATTTATCGTTAGTAGTGCTAGCCTGCTTAGCTTGACACTCGACGCCAAATTGAATCAAAAGTCAAAACACATAAGGCTACATTCAACGACAAAATCAATATTTAGTTAAAGATATGAATAGGAGGAAGTTTTGCACTTCCATATTACAGTGTTCACATTCAACTTTCATATTTTTAACAAGATAATAATCAACTGTATGATCCAACAAGAGACCAGGTGGTACATACCAGGTCATTCACCCATTTATAAAGCATGGCATCCTCCACTCTATTAGAATGAAGCTGAATCACAAAGAAGATCATAAGCTATATTAACTTCACCCAGGGGCGCAGGATATGAGGGGCCGGGGGGGGGCGCCCGACCCCCCGAACTTTTTGCGAAGTAGTGTTACGTATCTATTTTTCGTATAGAAATTTTTAGGTTTATATGTCTTCACCCCCCCGGTTTAAAAAAAAAATTAGGTATATATTTTTTTGGACCCCCCGGTTTAATTTTTTTTTTTGTATATACGTTTTCGACCCCTTCGGTTTTATAAAAAAAATATTTATATAGCCTAAATAAAATTATTTAAATAGCCCATTATAATTATAACTTGGATTGTATGTTTATAGTATACTACTTAGCCCATGAATGATAAGCCCAAAAAACCCAATATAACTTATTACTTGAATAGCCCATACATAACCCATTGTTGCTGCTGGAGACCGAGAACAGAATCAAAAAAAAAAAAAAAAAACTGCTTCCTTGTTGCTGCTGGAGACCGAGAACAGAGTGCGAGTGCAGGTGCAGGTGCGGCTTGTTGCTGCTTCCTTGTTGCTGCTGTCTTCTTCGTTCGGGATTTAGGTGCGGTTGTCTTCAACTCTTCAAGGTATGTGTTTTTTTTTATCTTTAGGTTTAAATTAGGGCTTAATTTATGCGATTTAGGTTTAAATTAGGGATGAAATTGAACCGATTTTTTGCCATAAACTTGTTGAAATTAGGGATTTAGGGGTGAAATTAGGCTGTAACCATGCTAGATATTAGAAAAAGAAAATGCCTTGTTGATGGTTAATTAGGCTGACAGGATGTAACTTGTTGAAATTAGGGATTTACATAGAAAAGGAGATTGCTGAGAGCTTTGATTCGGAGTCCATAATTGACGAATTCAAAAATCTTAAAGGAAGACGAGCAGAACTATAATTCTTCATCCAGGAGAACCGGCCACCGGGTACCCACCTTCCTCTTCTTTTTAATGTTTTCGTGTCTTTGTTCAATTGTTTGTTAAACAATGTTTACGTTTTAATGTTTGAGAACGTATTTTATTTGATGTTAATATTTGACCCGATCCGACCCGAATCGAATCACCGACATCCGACCCAAACATAGAATTTTTTTTAGGTCCGGTACCTTCCACCCCCCCGAACATTTTTTTCAAGCTTCGCCCTTCACCAATCACAAACTAATAATGTGGATTGAACAACATGAGTGTATCAAAAAGTTCTTAACCTCTGAGCTCAGCCTTTTCTTCTCTTCATCTAGTTCTACACTCCTTTTCTGCAACTCCTGCAGTTATGATAGCAACCAACTAATATCACTCTGAAACAAATAATCCAAACAAGATTATAAGCATCTGCACCATCTTTTGACCGAGATCAAGGTGATAGAAACATAAAAATGAAATTCAGAACAATTTTGCATATTGTTAACAAAACAAAATAGCATATTCAGAATCAATCAAGAAGAAACCTCAGAGATTCCGCTTCCACCAGATGATTTTTTGATCCCGAAAACTTTTGATTCAGATAAATAAAGCATGGATCCAATAAATGTGTGTACTTTATGCAAATAGATCATGGTGGCTGAACAAAAAGACGAAGGGTTGAGAAAATACCTGAAACTTGTGCCTAAAACCATCACAACCTCCAGGAAGAAAGTTGTACACACTCACAGATAGTCGATGGTCTGATGAACGTTGCTGATTCCATAATGGAGTTCAACATGGAAGAAAATCGTGATTCTAGATGACAGAGTTGTATTATTTGTGATTCCAGATTGAGAAGGGAGGCGGGGAGAGAAAGGTTACAAAGAGAAAATCAAAACTCACAGAGAAATTGATTCTTGTATGTGGTTGATTATGTGTTCCGGATTAGATCTGAGTTTCAGATAGAGAGAAAAGAGAGGCGGAGAGAGAAAGGTTTCTAGGTTCGAAATTTGAATGAATCTGTAGTTTAGCGCTATGGTTGTCAAAAGAAGGTGTGCAGTTTATGAGTTGTAACTCATGCATTAAAATGTGTATTTTTTTAAAACTCCCATAAATATAGATAATTTTGTTGGGAAGGGAAAATGTAACAAATAACTTATTATACGTAAATTTAGTGATTGAAAGACTAATTTATCCTCAAGGATTTAAATGTAATAAATTGAGGGACTAAAAAATAATTATGGTTTAAAAGACCACTTTACCCTCATTTTAGGGTTTTATTTATAAATAAGAGGGAAGAAGTTCTTAACTTTTGGGAATCCTTCCCTCCTGCATTATAATATAGTATAGATGTTTTGATTTTTCACTCAAAACTCGGATTTTCAGGTTTCAAACCCCTACATATTAATGCACGTATGTTGTAGGTTTCTTTTTTAGGTACCTGTATAGATTTACATGTTTAAATAAGGAGCTAAATAAGAACCTAGGAGTTCGTTTATGCGAAAGTTTCAACCTACATAGATATGATATCATTTGGGGATTTTGAGGTGTTAAACTACACATATGTAGCTGGGAATCCGGAATTATCCATCTGAGGACACTACTCATACGCATGTACTGCATGCAGGCTTTGATTGGGTCACATCAAGACCTAATGAACAAATATGTATTAAATTTAATTGCACTTATGAAAAGCAATGTACACATACCAAATGAGCATATTGAATTTGTATATTTTCTCAAAGGAAAAATTACAAGTTTTGTCCTTTATCTTTATAGTACTTTACAGGCGGTGTCCTTTTTTTCAAATGTTGACAGGCGGTGTCCTTTAGTAGGTATTTTGTTACAAGTTTTGTCCTTTAGGCCAAACCCAGTTAGAATTTTTGGTTAAGTCTGGTCAAACAGGGGTAGTTTAGTCTTTCTACCTATTTATTTATAAATCTTTTTAATAAAATAAAACAAAAAGAATATAAAAAACTAATATCTATTTAAAAAATTAAAATCTACCACCACCAGAGTTATCTTTATTTATCCCTCTCTCAGCCTTTATCTACCACCACCATCTCCCACCTCCCACCACCACAACCATCCGCCATCCTTCTCAACCATCATCCACCACCACCTCCCACCACAACCATCTGCTGTCCCACACTTCTACCACCAACATCATCTCCCACCTCCCACCACCACCACCACAACAACCATCCGTCGCCGCCCACACATCAACCACCATCATCATCAACCGGTGCAAGATCGCCGGCCACCTAACTGCCCAACAAACCCTCATAAATGGTACTCTGATCAAACTGGAGTATACAGCAGCAAACACCCAACCACCACCGTTCATCCACCATTCAAAACCCACCACCACATCCACATACAAAACCCATAGCCATCCACCCGCACCTGTAACAACCAACCCTCACCCATAACCACCACTGCCCATCCAACCGTCACGGTCCACCATCGCCGTCCACCCAACCACCACCATCGACCATTGACCATCACCCTCCACCACATCCACCGTTCAAAACCCACCACCAGATCCACATTCAAAACCCACAACCGTCCACTCTCAATCATCATCACCGTCCACCACATCCACCGCCCCTTTTTCTCTGTTAACCACACCGCAGCAACCCCAACCCCACTGCACCAACCCCAAATCTTCATCAAACCCTAGAAATTTTTAAAGCCCTAGAGAGAAATAGAGATAACGAGAGATGTATGGGAGATATATATACACCAAACACTAGTGACGCCGTATTAAGAGAGAGATCAGAGGTTGGTTATCGCCGGGAAATGACCTAAGTGGAGGGGATGGTGGCTGATGGGGGCGGTGGTGGCTGTAAGGGCAATGGTGGAGGGGTGGTGACTGGTGGGGGCGGTGGTGACTATGAGGGTGGTGGGGGCAGTGGTGGTGGTGGCTGTGAGGTTGTTGTTGGCTAAAATCTACAGAGAGAGAGAAGAATGAACGAGGGGTAGAAAGAGAAAGACAACAATGCACCGGTTGATGATGATGGTGGTTGATGTGTGGGTTTGGCCTAAATAAGAATTCTTTACAAACTAGTCCCTGTACATAAGTTTTTTACACAATAGTCCCTAAAGAGATAGAATGACAACAATGCCCTCATGTGCAAGGCACATGACCAAATTTAACCAAAAATTCTAACTGGGTTTGGCCTAAAGGACAAAACTTGTAACAAAATACCTACTAAAGGACACCGCCTGTCAACATTTGAAAAAAAAAGACACCGCCTGGAAAGTACTATAAAGATAAAGGACAAAACTTGTAATTTTTCCTTTCTCAAATGTTCTAAGTTAGAAAAGTTTTTTTGATGTAATTGATGTTGCACGTGTGTAGATACTTAAAAAATTTAAAATACACGATTAATCTATATAGGTTGTATGTATGTAACATCACTAATTTTTCTTGTAAGACTATATCTACTTATGCATCGGTTGAAAAAAATATATTGATGATACACATGCATTAAGTAAAAACCACACACATTATTAATAACATGTGACACATATGTGTTGGTACGTAAAAGCTCTAAAGCACACCACTAATAGTATACCTATAATACGTTGAAAAAAATGTCAATGTCATTGATAATACACATACTAGGGATGACAATGAGTTGAGTTTGATACGGGTCTTGGTAATTTTAGTCCTCTATTCGGTTGTAAAATTGTATCTCATACCTGCGCCAATGCCCCTCAGGTATATGCAGGGTAACTACTTGTCGAGTATCAAGCATACCCATGGGTATCGAGTATGCCTCTAAGTTTCTTAAAAAATGCGCGTTTGGATTTCGTAATAAGTTTTTTTTTCATATCATTCTATTTTTTTTCACATAATTAATTTCTTACACATTATTATCGCCATAAAAAGTTTAAATTATCTAAAATATGTAAAATTCATTATCACAGAAATCTCAAAAGACAAGTTAATACTTTATATCATATAAAAGTTATAGACAACATTATCAAATACATGATTAAAAAAATCATTTTACACATAAAGAAACTATTAAATTGGCCCGTTACTAGACAATGTTGACGAACAATAAAAAAAATCATGCATGTGTATATGTTTTCAGGTCATTGGGTCAGATTTAGTGTTGGATCTAGAAAAAATCTAAAGGGGCAGCGTTTCTATAAAAAGGGGTAACGAAATCGAAAAAAGGTCAAATTTTTTTCAAAATTTACACTAATTTTACACTATCGCCGGAGCGTCAAGGGTTCTATGCTAGGTGGGTCCGCCCTGCTCAGATTTCTCAAAATTCTGTACATGTGCTATACCCAAAGACCTGTTGTGATTTGTGAACATATTTTCTGCCGATCAGGTTTGGGTTGGATTGATACTGGATATTAGGGTTTAGACCGAAAAGTACGGTCAAAGAAACTCACCTAAGATTCTCTGCAAATTGCAAAAGTTTTAGTGACAGTAGACACGTGTTCATCATCACACCACCTGACTCACTCCCAAACAGTTTCAAAACACTCCAAATGACATTCCTACCCTCTCTAGCCGTTATACAACATTTCCACACACCACCCGAGGCTACTTTCGTCATTTCACCCTCCACCTCCCCCGGCCCTCAACACACTGTTGTTCTCATCTTTGCTGACGAATGTATAATAATTATTCAGTATCTGTATAATTCACACACACTTATCATCGGTTGCTAATTCTCACTCTCTCTCCTAGGGTTTCACTTTCCGTTTCAACCTAATGGCTACTGCATCTTCATCCGATCCGGTCATGAAATCGGAAGGTAGCGCTAGCGGCAGCGCCGGTGAGGCTTCCGACGCCGCGGCGGCGGCGGCAGCGGTAGGTAGGGCGAGCGGTTACCATCAGCAGTTGATGGTGAAGTATAGAGGATTGAAGAAATCGAAGAAGGAGAGAGGTTGTACGGCGAAAGAACGGATCAGTAAGATGCCGCCGTGTGCTGCCGGAAAACGGAGTTCTATCTACCGTGGTGTTACTAGGTATACGGATTTAATCGGTGATTTTGATTTATCGGTTTATGCGAGTATATCTGTTTGAATTTGACTCTGTGAACGTGTAACAGAATGCTGTCAATTTTGTGTGATTTTAGGTGTAAGTGTGACTGGAATTGGAGATTTGTTAGCTCATTATCTAGTGGTTAAGTTTGTGAGTGGAAAAGTTGAAGTAAAATCTTATATTAAATTGTTAATTGAATTGTGCCTCACGTGATCTAGATCCACTACAGAATGCATTAAATAAGAAGCTTAGGTTTAACTGGATTTAAACGGTTGTTGCAGCCGGATGTGATAATGATGCCGGGATCACAGTTTTGCTGACACTGCTCGCTTAAATGTTTTGAGCTTGATTCTTGAAAGAATTGTTAGTTACTATGTGAATTTGGTACTGGAGAGGACTTATTACTTGCTATTCACATTGGACATGGTCTAGGATCTTCTAGACTATCTAGTCTCAGCTCGCTTGTACACAATATTTAGTCTATGAGGAATACTGTGGATTGTTGTAGACAGGTCATTAAATCATCGGTATTTCTGGGAAGCTTTTAAACGTTTAAACACGAGATGGACCTGGTCTGGCCTTAGTTTCCTAGTGTTTAGAAACGCTAAAGGTAATTCAAAGCTGTTAGACTCGAACCATTGACAGGTCTTCTAAAGTATTTGCATAATTTTATACATATATAAGGAGGGTGTTGAGTGTAACATAAGTTGTAATCTTAACTGGCTGATTAAGTTTAAAATATGTATAGATTTGGAAGTTAACTTTAATTTTTTTGCTTCTCACATGTTACAATTTTTTATTGTACAAGTGCTGCTGGATGCAGCAATTGTCCAAAACCACTTTTTAACTTTTGCATCAACCATAGTTATTTGTCTATTTTCCTTCCGAGATTATATATTTTGCACTCTTACAGAATTCTCAAGTTTTTGTTGAAATACTGTAATGTTACTAGGCATAGATGGACTGGCCGTTATGAAGCGCATCTATGGGATAAAAATACCTGGAACCAGAATCAGAATAAGAAGGGCAAGCAAGGTTCAATCCTCTCTCTGTTTGTATGTGTGTGCTTGTATATATCTGTCTGTATGTATATATGTTGCAAGAAGCCTGGAAATTGTGTTCTTTATTCCTTTTCAGATGCACAAATTAACTGCAATGAACTCTAATCTGATTTCTGTTTTCTTTTGTATGGGTTATGCTCGTGGTTTTTGGCATCTATTTCAACAGTTTATTTAGGTGAGGATCTGGTTGAATATTTATGTAAATCTGTTTCTATTAACACAATAATGTCTACATTCATTTTTGTTATCCTATGCTAAACGTGTTTTTAGGTGCATATGATGATGAGGAAGCTGCTGCCAGAGCATATGATCTTGCTGCCTTGAAGTATTGGGGCCCTGGGACACTCATTAATTTTCCGGTGAGTAATCATACAGTCTCATAAGCATGATTAAGCTCCCTACTTTACCACAAGCAAAGGACTTCCCTTTGAATAGCATACCTCATCTTTTACTACCGTTCCATTTTATGAAGTCTGTTTGTCATATTATTGTTGCCAGGTAACAGACTATACAAGAGATCTTGAAGAGATGCAAAACTTATCAAGAGAAGATTACCTTGCATCACTCAGAAGGTATAAAAGGAACCAATACATGCATGTGCATAGTTATTTTTGCTTGTTTATTTATCTTAACTTTTTGACATGAAATCATTGCAGAAAAGGTAGTGGTTTCTCAAGAGGAACCTCTAAATGTCATGGAGTTTCCAGGTATCTAATTAATCATTTGGTCCAAAAGGGAGCCATGTATACTTCAACAAACTATTGTTAGTTGATTCCTACTTTTCTAGCTATAATCATATTTTATCATAGAAGCGAATTAGTAAATCACATATAACCACCTGGTACATTCTAAATATGATTAGAAACCATGTGGACAAACTAATCAACAGGTCAGGAAATTGATTAGTTCCTATTTTAAAGATGTATTCGATAATAAGATTGTTAGGATCCTCCTGATCTCAACAAATCCAAATGTCTTGATGGGTTTCATCCTTGTGTTTCTGCCTCTTAACACAATCAAACTCGTTCAGCATGAATCTTTTCATTTCAATGGTATCTCATCAGTTTCAAAATAGGCATCACTTTTTATATCCCGCACAAGAAATAGCGCTTGAATCACCTTGTAGGACCCACATGCTATGAGCCTATGAGTGGAAACCATCTTTCTTGCGCACTATTAATCGTGCTGGATATTGGATACCTCCAATGCTACTGACCCACAGTTAATGTTATCTATAATTTTATAATATTCTTCGGCTTTCTGTTTGCTGTAAAACAGTACTAGATGGGACTCTCCCTTGGGCCGGATTGCTGGAGCCGATTACCACAGCCGCATGCATCATGGTAAGCAAGAGTTTTGTGCCAAACACAAAAAAAAATCTAGATTTAATATTACTAGGTTATAATCCCGTGTATTACACGGGTTGAATAAACTCGTATATTATACTAATAGAATTAAATATAAATGTAACTTGTTAACAGATACAATCGTTAAGATATGTATTTAAAAAATGAAAATTGACGTGACAGATATAAATTTTGTTAAGTTAATTTTTAAAACATTATTAACTTTGATTTTTAATAGCACCTATTTATTATTTTGTATCAGTTTGTATTTTTACAATTCTTACCATGTACATTAAATATTTAAAAATTTTTAGAAATTGCTCATTAAAATAATTATCATCACTATTTGTCTATTCTTCGTTTTTCAAAATTTTAACCAACATAATTTTGAACTTGGTGAAACTTTTAAGTAAAAAATATAAGTTTATTTAAAAAATAATAATGAATTTCATATTAGATTCATTCGGTTAATGAGATAATAACTATCTATAATTAAATAATAAATATCCATAATTAAATAGGAGAGCGAGGTGGAAAGCAAAAAGTAAATGACTCCAATGAATGACATGTGTCTCCCATTGTTTTCTTTTATTACATAGTATAGATATAGGTACAGATTGTTTTTGTAATCATTATTTAACGGAAACAAAATGTTAGCGGAACCCAACCAAACATAGCCCTTTTGACACATACACGAAATTATGGTTTTCAACCTGAAACCGTGTTGACCTGTTACCCAACCTGCTCATCTTGTGATTACAATGCTCACATATTTGAATGTTCCTTTTTACGTCCATTAACTTCTGGGGTTCATGCATAACATATTACACTGCAGGTGATGATGCAACAACAGAGAGCGAATACGTTGGTGGATTTTGCATGGATAGGAAAATTGATCTTACACCTTACATTAAATGGTGGGGACCGAACAAGTCCTGCCAAACTGAATCTCAATTAAAATCATCAGACGAAACAAATAATGCTAGTTCCGAAGACACTGGAAGTGACCATAAAACGTCAGAATGGGTAACCCAACCCACCGAACCCTATCAGCTGCCTCGTTTGGGTGTCTCTCCTGAAGGAAAACAACATAAACGGTCTTCAGTATCCGCCATGAGTATACTGTCAAGATCTGCAGCTTACAAAAGCTTACAAGAAAAGGCTGCAAAAAAGGAAGCTGAAAACGATGTTGAAAATGACGAGAATGAAAACAAAATTAACATCAACAAGATGGATTACGGTAAAGCGGTTGAGAAATCAAGTGATGATGGTGGTGCACCTGAAGGATTTGGAGTTGGATTAGGAATGGATCTTGAAAGAAACACGTACCCTTTGGCTCCATTCTTGTCTGCACCACTTTTGACCAACTATAATACTATTGACCCGTTGACCGACCCTATTCTTTGGTCATCCCTTGTCCCTTCTCTCCGCACCAGACCTTCTCAGCCCGTAGAGGTCAGTACCTGTTAATTTTTTATTTTATTTTTCACCTATTACGGCAATCTGATTTGTGACATTTTGAATATTTAACATCAGGCTACAAAGACAGAAACCAGTTCGGATTATACTTTCTTCCAACAGGAGGACTTGCTACCTACATGATCCAAGTAAAAGGTGTGTTCTGTCCAAATTTTCTTGGAAAATCTCTTGAATGCATGTGCAATGCTACAGAGAATCGATAACGACTATCTCATACTGCCTTAGAACAAGAAAAGGTTGCCGGATGTGCTTGGTATGCTACCTTAGTTTTGTTATAGAGAAAGTTGCAAGAAATATATACATATGTATATGTATGCATGTATGTATGTATAAGTAGATATTTAATAGCAAACATGTTATAGTATAGAAGTTGTATTTATAAAGGGTACACTATTATATGAAGAATGAAGTATAGGAAAGTTTTTGAGCGATTATGGAAGGTATTTTATAGATGTTGCACATTTTATAGATGTTGCAAGTGTGCAGCAGGGCTGCGAAGTGCAAATGAGGCCGAGTTTGGCCAACGACTTTGAGATCTTGAGAACTTCCATTAATGAACTATGTTTGGTAAGGTTGAGTGGCGGAGCTTGAACGAAAATTTAGTGGGGGCCGGACTTTTAAAAATCCAATATTTTACACTAAAAAATGGAAATTTTTGGCAAAATTAACACTACAAACGAAAATCAGTGGGGGCTGGGGAAACCCCGCCCCAATAACGCTTCACCCCTGATAAGTGATAACACCAACTTGATGTTCCTCAAATTTTGACCACAAGTGCATTCTAGTACTTGTTATGTGTTTTGAATTCAGTTCAAACTGGGTTCGGTAAAAATGGGAACATGTTGATTCATATTTATTTTGACAACTTTCTCATATTTTATCAGATTAATTTTTTTTGTTTAGGTCAAAACAGGTTCGGACTGAAATGGGCTCGGCTTGAAATGAGTTGTTTTAGATAGTATTGACGCTGGGCTTGCCAAATTATAAAATGTTGCCAAAAAAAAACCACATAACGACGATGTATTTGTAAGTCAGAGAAAAGTTATGTCATTGCATACGAAAGCTAAGTTACTCGAACAAAGCTCACACCAAAAGACAAACACGACGGTTGCACATTAAAGTAAGTGTGAGGCGGACCAGAGAGGGAATCATAAGATCCTCCTCTAAACCCGTGCATCGCGGAATCGTGGTGCAGGCGGGCTAATTTAAAAAAAATAAATGAAAACCTAGACGCAATAGTAAGTATAAGGTTAATCAAGGGAATTCGATCGGTATTGGTTTGATTTATTACAGTATCGACACTTGGTAAAGCAACCAAAGGAGCAAACCCAAAAAATATAGTCACCCAAAGGGATTTGGACACGTGTTTTAAGATGACATGAAACCATAAAAACGATTTCGGTAACGCGTTGCACCAAGGGTGTAGGTTCGGTGGAAAATATGTAAGGGCCGGTTTTGACAACTTGTACATTAGCGTTGAAGAGATGTTCAACAAGTGCTACTGGAAAAGTCAATATCACACTAGGCTGAGGAGAGAAAACACTGGGCTGATAAGAAAAAAACACAAAGATGAGGAGAAAAAGTTATGGATTGATCTCTTGAAAAAACAGAAGAAATATTGGGTGTTCCAAACTGAAAAGTTGAAGGTCTAATAGGCCCATATTCAGGCCAAAAAGTCTCATTTGGAGCAATAGAAGGAAGGAGCCGCCTGTTAGGATTCTTGACAGGGCAAAATGCCCATTCCCGAAACTACTACAAGATAGTAACCTTGGTCATTTGGTTGTTGACAAGTCATGACGATATTTGGAGTTGTCCATAGTAATCTTAAAGATAATGTGTTTGTATTGCTACAGTCTTACTATTGACTGCTTCGTACATTTTTATTTGTTTTGTGAGATCGGTGGATTACCCGATGAAAAGTTATAGTTGGATGAGATATGTTGCAAATTCTTGCTTTGTTGTTGTCGTGGGATCACCCCTTTTGTATTCAAGGCTAACAGTGTATGCGGTGCTCAGATGGAAATGTAGGGTTCTGATCAGGATCTAGTGGAGCACCAATGTATCATGTTGCTGCAACGAACACCTTATTGAAAGGTTGTTTTCATCTCGCAAATCTACTCATCAAGTCGTGACGCAGATGGCAGGAAGATTTCAGTAGGTGCATTGGGTAGATCGAAGTGCCGGTTTCCCGTTACTTCAACAAACAACCTCTTTGAAGGTTGTTTTTCACAAAAAGAAAATAGAAAAAAAAAAAACGGTCCTTGGATGATAGGTTAGAAAACTTTTGCAGGAGTAGTGCTACCTCTCATACCATTTTCACTTCTCAGTGCCACCTTGAAAAAATTTCAAAACTAAGGCCATCTCCATTGCTAATTGCAATTTGTTGTATCTTGTAAGAGTGAAAATCAGAGAAAGGGAATGTGTGTATGAAACTTAGTGAAAAAACAATCACCATTGCAAATGACGATTAATGCCAAAAAGAACAAATCACCATAGCAACCGGCTATTTCTGCCAAAAAAAAGTCATTGTCAATGGTGATTTACGTAGATCAAGTTGGATGGCATTTCAAATCCAAACATAATGTTAGAAAATTTAATGTTTTGCATGCTCATGTTCTTCAAAAGATAATACATACATGTAGCCTGATAATTAAACGATTTAAAACAGTAAGTCAATAATTTGATTGTTTACTAATTTAATAACATGTAAATAAACTACATTAAATTCAATTTTGAAACTCATTAATTTTTTTCACAACAATGTTAAGTTATATGGAACACTAACTAAAGAAAACAAAACGAGTATAACTTCTCTTTCTATAAACATATAATATATCAATGATTTGTGGTGTGTTAGTGGCTCTTCCAATATGGACTAAAAGTGTAATTAAAACCGACGCTACCATCAATTTTAACGTGGATGAAGAAAATGAATTCGTTGTGATTAATGTTAGTTGACAACAAATGGCTTTTTATGTAAAAATCGCCATTTGCAATGGTGATTGTCCTTTTTTCACTGAGTTCATACTGACACATTCACTTTCTCTGATTACCCGATGAAGAGTTCTAGTTGGATAAGATATGTTGTAAATTATGTATTCAAGGCTAAGAGTGTATGCGACGCTCCGATGGAGATGTAGGCTTTTGATCAAGATCTAGTGGAGCTCCGATGTATCATGTTACTGCAATGAACAACTTATTCGAAGGATGTTTTCATCTCACAAATCTGCTCATTAGGTAGTGATGCAGATAACTGGAAGATTCAGTATGTGTCGTAGGTTGATCAAAGTGCCAAAGGTGTTTCATGTTGCTTTAACAAACAACCTCTTTAAAGGTTGCTTTAACAAACTGTTTTTCACAAAAAAAAAAAAAAAACGGTCATTCGATGATTGCTCAATTTTTTTTTTTTTTTTTTGCAAAACAAGTGCTACATCTCATACCATTTTCACTTCTAGTGCCACCTTGAGAAAATTTCAAAACTAAGGCCATCTTTATTGCTAATTGCGATTTGGTGTATCTTGTAGGCCTTGTAAGAGTGAAAATCAGAGAAAGGAAATGTGTCGGTATGGAACTCAGTGAAAAAAAAAAGACAATCACCATTGCACACGACGATTTCTGCCAAAAGGAACAAATCACCATTGCAACCGACGATTTCTACATAAAAAGCCATTGTTAATGGCGATTAATGCAGATCAAGTTGGATGGCATATCGAATTCAAACATAACGTTAGAAAAATTAATATTTTTCAAGCTCATGTTTGTCAAAAGATAATACACATATGTAGCCAGATAATTTAAACTATTTAAAACACCAAGTCAATAATTTGATTGTTTACTAACTTAATGACGACATGTATCTAGCTACATCAAATTCAATACAGAAACTCATTAACTTTTTCATAACAAGGTTAAGTTAGATGGAACATTGATTAAAGAAAACAAATAGAGTATAACTTCTCTCTCTATATACTCATATATATATATATATATATATATATATATATATATATATATATATATATATATATATGTGTGTGTGTGTGTGTGTACACATATAATATATCAATGATTTGTGAAGTTTTAGTGGCTCTTCAAACATGGACTGAAAAACCTAATTAAAACCGATGCTACCATTAATTTTAACGTGGGTGAAGAAATGAATTTGCTATGACTAATTTTAGTTGACAACAAATGGCTTTTTATGCAGAAATCGCCGTTTGTAATATTGATTGTCCTTTTCTTCACAAAGTCAAACACTAACACATTCTCTTTCTTTGATTACCCGATGAAGAGTTATAGTTGGATAAGATATGTTGTACATTCATGTTTTGTTGTTGTTGTTGTTGTGGCATCGCCCCTTGTGTATTCAAGGCTAATAGTGTATGCGGGGCTCCGATGGAGATGTAGGCCTTTGATCAAGATCTAGTAGAGCTCCGATGCATCATGTTACTGCAACGAACAACATATTCGAAGGTTATTTTCATCTCGCAAATCTGCTCATTAGGTAGTGATGTGTCGTAGGTTGATTTAAGTGCTAAAGGTGTTTCTGTTTCTTTAACAAACAACCTCTTTGAAGGTTGTTTTTCACAACAAAAAAAAAAAAGAAAAAAGAAAAAAAGGTCATTCAATGATTGATCAGTTTTTTTTTTTTTTTTTTTTTTTTTTTTTTTTTTTTGCAAAACAAGTGCTACAACTCATACCATTTTCACTTCTAGTGCCACCTTGAGAAAATTTCAAAACTAAGGTCATCTTTATTGCTAATTGCGATTTGATGTATCTTGTAGGCCTTGTAAGAGTGAAAATCAGAGAAAGGAAGTGCGTCAGTATGGCACTCAGTGAAAAAAAAGACAATCACCATTGCAAACGACGATTTCTACCAAAAGGAACAAATCACCATTGCAACCGGCGATTTCTACATAAAAGCCATTGTCAATGGCGATGTATGCAGATCAAGTTGGATGGCATATCGAATTCAAACATAACGTTGGAAAAATTAATATTTTTCATGCCCATGTTTGTCAAAAGATAATACACATATGTAGCCTGATAATTTAAACTATTTAAAACACTAAGTCAATAATTTGATTGTTTACTGACTTAATGACAACATGTATCTGGCTAAATCAAATACAATACAGAAACTCACTAACTTTTTCATAACAAGGTTAAGTTAGATGGAACATTGATTAAAGAAAACAAGTAGAGTATAACTTCTCTCTCTATATACTCACACACACACACACACATATATATATATATATATATATATATGTGTATGTGTACACATATAATATATCAATGATTTGTAGAGTTTTAGTGGCTCTTCAAACACGGACACGGACTGAAAAACCGAATTAAAATGGATGCTACCATTAATTTTAACGTGGGTGAAGAAATGAATTTGCTATGACTAATTTTAGTTGAAAACAAATGGCTTTTTATGCATAAATCACCATTTGCAATGTTGATTGTCCCGTTTTTCACAAAGTCCAATACTAACACATTCTCTTTCTCTTATTACCCGATGAAGAGTTCTAGTTGGATAAGATATGTTGTAAATTCATGTTTTGTTGTGGCATCGCCCCTTATGTATTCAAGGGTAATAGTGTATGCGGCGCTTCGATGGAGATGTAGGCTTTTGATCAAGATCTAGTGGACCTCCGATGTATCACGTTACTGCAACGAACAACTTATTCGAAGGTTGTTTTCATCTCGCAAATCTGCTCATTAGGTAGTGATGCAGATGACTGGAAGATTCAGTATGTATCGTAGGTTGATTAAAGTGCCACAGGTGTTTCATGTTGCTTTAACAAACAACCTCTTTGAAGGTTGTTTGTCACAAAAAAAAAAAAAAACAACGGTCATTCGATGATTGCTCATTTTCACACAAAAAAAAAAACCGGTCATTCGATGATTGCTCATTTTTTTTTTTTGCAAAACAAGTGCTACAACTCATACCATTTTCACTTCTAGTGCCACCTTGAGAAAATTTCAAAACTAAGGCCATCTTTATTGCTAATAGTGATTTGGTGTATCTTGTAGGCCTTGTAAGAGTGAAAATCAGAGAAAGGAAATGTGTCAATATGGAACTCAGTGAAAAAAAAAGACAATCACCATTACAAACGACGATTTCTGCTAAAAGGAACTAATCACTATTGCAACCGGCGATTTCTGCATAAAAAGCCATTATCAATGTGACAACTGGCACAAAACCGGTAATTTCCGTACAATTTAATTATTATTTAATATCTGCAATTATGTGCTTAAATGTCAACATTGTCTGATTTCATGCTATACTTGTGAATTCATGCATGTTTTATACTTCATATATTGCTTTATGCATTAATGTTAACGTTGCGTCAGAAAGACTAGTAAACTCACCGGTAAGATACATTGTGTCAGCAATTCTGCAGAAAGCAGTCAAATGATGGAATCAGGGCCTAGGGGTAGGTCCAACGTCTAAAATACATTGAAACCCAAGAATGTATACAAGGGTTAACATATAGACTCTCCGGAAGCTAAAATACGCACTGAAAAGCACCTGGAACACACTTTAATTGCTGAATTTCATATATTTCAGCAAAATTCAGCATTGTAACAAGTTGGTAACATGTAAAAATATGACTAAATGGTCCTGAATGCTTTCCTAAGTGTCGGGAATTAAAAGTTTCACAAAAGGGTACTTAAAGGACACTAAACGGTGCAATTTAGCACTTTAACGAACCGGTATCTAACCGAACAACCGGACACTACCCGAAACATCAAAATTTTACTAGAAGCATTGTTTTAATGTTTCTGAGCTAGTTATGATCCTCGAACACCATAACACCTCTTATAACATATTAACACATTAAATCCCTAATCAAGACACTTGTAACCTAACTTGATTATCTAATTAGTGATTAAAACTTACACTTTACCCCCCCCCCCTCATATTTACGGTCACAATGGGTGACCCCACCCACAAAATCCTACTTGATCTTAGTAGATTGCATATAATCTTGAAAGATTGGATTTAGATCTTGCATGTACTATATGAAACACTATACACATTGGTTAATACATGAACATGGTTATAAGTATAATCATTCTCATTCACCTTCACCACACCAACACACCTCCTTCTTCTCCCCTCCATTCTCGGCCAAACTACACCCACAACACCACCATCATCATTCAACATTGTTCAATCATTCCAAGATCATTTAAAGGTGCAAGAAGGTGTCTAACGAAGTGTGGAGCTTGTGGATCTTCAAGGACCTCTCCTGATTGCTTTTATCCATCACATTTGTCATCTTCAACCTCTTGTGTTCTTCCCTAGCCTTGTGCTAGTAGTAAGGCCCTAATAAACCCTTGTTATTTCATATTTAGATGGTTAAAAGATGATGAACATTGTTAATCTTGAAGAACACTAAAGAACATGATCATGATACTTTAACATAAGCATAATAACATAAGAATACATGTTGATTTGCTTCTTGAGGATTGATTATTTGTGTTAGTAATGTTAGACATCATAAGGAACCTACTAGATTGTGATTAAACACATGATCTAGTAAGTTAAGGTGGTGATCTTGTGAAAGACCAAGATCATCATGCTTTATGTCTTCATGAACTTGAATGATGAAATTGGTTTCCATATGTAAAGATGATTTAAACAAAATACAAATCTTGTAAATAGATGATTACCAAAATGATTTTCTCAAGAAACCAAGTTTATTTATAAGATTTACAAAGTCATGGTTTCTAAGCAAACTAATCATATTTTTAGCGTTTAAACAAGACTAGGAACATGATTGTAACAAGAAAAATACAAAAGAAATATTTTTAGAAAAAATCATCTTACAAGTTGTAAATGACTAAATCTTTTAATAAAGTGATTTACAAACAAATAACCATGTTTTTAAGGGTAACTAAACCTACTAAATAACATGGTAAGTTACTACAAGTTTTTACAAAAACTTCAAGTTCATGATGTAGTGTAATTTACATAATCTTGGCTTATGGTAAGTCTTGATTGTGTTGTTAATGTTTGATGATGATTTAAAAGAAAATAAACACATGTTTTGAAAACATGGGAAACCTCCATTTTTAGGGGAAACTATGTCAAAATTTCTATAAAATTTTGACACTTAGAAAAATATAAGTTTTGGCGAAACTTATTCCCTAAAATTTACCTAAAAAATATTTACCAAGATTTCCCCTAATTTTTATAAACTTCAAGTTAAGAAATGATGATTTCTTCAAGATAAAAATTGATATTAAGTATGTATATTTTTGAGGAAAATATATATATTTATTGGACACCAAATTTTGTGCTAAGTGTATGTAATATGTATTGTATGTAATAGTGTATTAGGACTTGAAAATACACTAAATACTCCCAAGGAGTAGAAATGCAAAAATACACATACAACATGCATAGAAAAATACAAGAAAATATATTTGTGAAAATATATTTCTTAATATATTAAATAACTTGGACAAGTTATGAACTTAAAATGAAGTTTTGGACAAAAATACATAACTCTGGTGAAAAATACAAGATACTTATATTTATTTTTGAGAAAATAATATAAGTAAGATACATAGTTAAAAATATAAATTATTTTTAACAACAAAGAACACATACATAAAAGATGGTGACTTGTACTTGTGCGATACAAGTCTAGTGACTAACGTTAATAAAACACGTATAGGTCACGACGCTATATAAGCAAACTCGGTGAAGTTTACGGCGCAAGAAACGCAAAGTTGTGAGTTCATGTCCCCACTTTTAAACTTTTACATGATTTTTAAACTTGGGGAAATACATGTGTTATGGTATGTTGGATACAAAAACTAAGGAATGATACTTTAGATCATGTCACGAATAGGGTACCGGAAGCACCATTAATCGTGTACATACTAAGACCACGGAACAAAAGGTTAGATCTAATGGGTTTCAGGCAGCCACACTCTTGGTCATAACTAGTACCAAGCAGTGCTTTTGTGTCTCTAGTCGTGAATCGACAAGTAAACATGCCTATGGTTTGGATGCTTCCTATGTCGTGTCACATGTTAGTGGCCTTGCAAACCATTAGCGATCTCGATTTCCTTACATTTACAGAAATACTTGTTTCATACAAATTACATACCATGTTTTCATTCAAAGTATACAAACGTTCAATACAAAAACTGCATGAATTCACACCAACGTTATGTTGACGATTTTCCAAAAACTCACATGTATTTCAGGTAACTAAAGTGGATGTGCGCGCGGTTTTACTCTTGCTCTTGGATGTTGTTTATGTTGTTAGCTATGTGTGTCAAGACTCCTATGCCGTTTTTGCTGGGTTTGGTTGTTATGTCCCACTCCGTGTGGTGATATGAGGACCAAAACCTTTATGTTTGTCTTTGAATAATGTTGTAAACTTTTCAGACAATGTTTTATGCTGTGATGTAAACTCTAAACTTAACCTATGTTTTTCATTACGTAATGTCATTGGCATTTGGAGTTATTTTTACGAGCATGTAGTATGTTTACCATTCGTATGCAATGAGAACCTTTCAAGATCACACCTCGTGCTTCCGCCTTAGAAAGGGGTGTGACAAATTGGTATCAGAGCTGCGATTGTAGTGAACCAGGATTCCTTCTCGAGTCTAGACTACAATCTTTAGGATCCTTTCACGAAAACAATTTTTCAAAAAATTTTCATTGCATAAAACTTTCCGCGACATCTACTAGCTGAAACTGTTTTCAAAGAGTCAAGTAAGGACACTACGAGACTTAGGATGCACTGGAGTAGCACCTGTCTTTGACTAGAAATTACTTGCAACTATGTGTAATAATTGATATATACATATACTAGAAATAGAATATCTTAGGTACTCGTGACTTTACCTGAAAACTGTGGCCTATCTGAAGGAAGTGATTCAACGATGAAACGAACTGTGCAAGGACTTACGTAATTATGGATGCATACATAATTATGGAATTCAGTGCACATAAACCACAACAAGTCTTGTCACGTGTCAAATGAGATTCCTTCAATACAAGAGAAGGTCAAACGTGAACACCCTTCCCCCAACCTATTAAATACTCTATTGAAGAAGTAATTTAGGGTATAAAGACAAGAACCGCCAATGTGAAGAAAGATATTTTGTCCTTTACATATATTAAACTTGTACTTTGGGGAGATGTAGCCCTTATGCATTTTGTTTACTTCACAAACAATGATGCAACGAGTTGCCTTGATATGTGTAAAGACTTGGTGAATATCTTATGACACATAGTATTTATCTATTTATGCATGCTTGTTACTGTATAAATTGATTTATACGCTTGGCGGATTGTTTGATGTCACTTATGTGGGTATATGTCTGTTTATATATACTACTACTGTCTTCGTAAGACGATATCAAACAAATGTCTAACCCTGTGCGTTGTGTTCTGACAGAACATGGCACCTAGGAGAACTGTGAACAATCAAGATTTTGATCAACCCCCTCCTCCTCTTCTACCGAGGACTGTTGAAGAATTGAACGCCCTACTGGAAGAAAGGATCTCCGCAGCTATCGCCCAATACGAGGCGAACCACACCGAACAAAGTGGAGGACCAAGCAATGCTAGACGTAACGGACAGGGAGATACATCTGGAGGAAACACAGCTCAAGGATGCACTTTCAAGCAGTTTCTCGACTGCAAGCCGCTGAACTACGACGACACGGGAGGTGCAGTGGCTTTTGTACGATGGACGGAAAAGACGGATTCCACTATCCGTATGAGCAAGTGTACTGCGGATTAGCAAGTCACTTTTGTTACGGGGTTGTTTATTGATGAAGCTTTGACTTGGTGGAATTTACAAGTCCAGACTCTGGGTGATGATGCTGCGTACGACTTGACGTAGGATGAGCTAAAGGAACGAATGAGAGAGAAGTATTGCTCTCGTGCTGAACTCCAAAGGTTGGAGACTGAGTTCTGGCACTTGACCATGGAAGGTGCAGACATTACTGGTTATACCCGAAGGTTCCACGACTTGTCAAGAGTGATCCCCTACATGGTGACTCCCGAATTTAAGCGCATCGAGCGCTACATTTGGGGACTGGCCCAAGAGTTTCACAACATGGTAACTTCAACCAAACCTGAAACGATCACACAGGCTGTAACTCTGGCTGTCAGCCTTACTGAAGATGCTGTTCGTATGAAGAAGTTATCACTGAACCCTACTGAGAAGACCGAGACACATGTTGAGTCGTCGGGTGACAAGAAAAGGAAGCATTCAAATCTGAATCAAGGACACATAACAACAAGGGTTCCAACAATAAGAAGCGAGACCCCAACTCGCCTCAAAAGGAGAAAACTCTTGCAACCATGAATGACGCTCCTGCCATAGGATACCTGGGCACTCTGCCCATCTGAAACTAGTGCAAGCGTCATCACGAAGGAGTTTGTCGTGTTCCAAAATGCGTCAAGTGTGGAAAACTGGGTCACCATACAGAGAACTGTTGGCGAAAAGGAAATGGAAATGGTAATAGAAATGGGAATGGGAACCGCAACGGTGCTGGTAATAGAAACGATGGTGGAAATGGCAATGGTAACCAGAATGGTAATGGAGCTGGGCAGAACCAAGGATGCTTTGGTTGTGGAAGAAAGGATCATTTCATGAAGGATTGCCCAAGGGGGAACAATGCTCAGGCTCGAGCATTTGTGATTGGAGCAAGGAACGCACGTGAGGACCCTAATGTGGTCACCGGTACGTTTCTTGTTAACAATCACTTTGCATCCATACTATTTGACACTGGTGCCAATTATAGCTTCATGTCTGTGGAATTTAAACGTATGCTTGGAATAAAATCTAGTAGATTAGATATTCCTTATTCCATAGAACTAGTCAATGGTAAACTTGTTGAATCAGGCGAAGTTGTTAGGGGTTGCTCATTAGAACTTGGTGAACAAAGATTTAGCATCGACCTCTTACCTATTCAATTGGGTAGCTTCGACGTAGTGGTCGGAATGGACTGGTTGTCCAAGAACAAGGCTGAAGTTATTTGTCACGAGAAAATCATTCGCATCCCTCTGGAGAATGATGAAACTCTCATCATACACAGAGAAAAACGAGACATGCCTCTATGAATCATCAGTTGTATGAAGGCGCAGAAGTGTTTGAGGAAAGGATGTGTTGCTTTCCTGGCGCACGTTGTAGATAAGAAGGCTGAGGAGCCGAAACTCGAAGACATTCCTGTGGTAAAGGAATTCCCTGATGTTTTTCTCGAAGATCTGCCAGGACTACCTCCGCAACGACAAGTCGAATTCCATATAGACTTGGTTCCAGGAGCCGCTCCTGTAGCCAAGGCACCCTATCGGCTTGCACCATCCGAGATGCAAGAATTATCTACACAACTCCAGGAGTTGTTGGATAAAGGATTCATAAGGCCAAGCTTCTCGCCTTGGGGAGCTCCAGTATTGTTCGTGAAGAAGAAGGATGGAACACTGCGGATGTGTATCGATTACAGAGAACTGAATAAGCTCACTATCAAGAATCGGTACCCACTACCGAGGATTGATGACTTATTTGATCAATTGAAAGGATCGAGCTACTATTCCAAGATCGACCTTCGATCTGGGTACCATCAGTTAAGAATCCAAGAGGAGAGCATACCAAAGACTGCATTTCGAATGCGTTATGGGCATTACGAGTTCCTTGTGATGCCATTCGGACTGACGAACGCGCCAGCGGTATTTATGGATCTGATGAACCGCGTATGCAAACCATATCTCGATAAATTCGTGATTGTATTTATCGATTATATCCCGATTTACTCGCAAACGAGAGAAGAGCACGAGCAACACCTCAGAACTATTTTGGAACTACTGAAGAAAGAGAAACTTTATGCAAAGTTTTCAAAGTGCGAATTCTGGATTCGCGAAGTACAGTTTCTTGGGCACGTTGTGAACGAGAAGGGAATTCATGTAGACCCATCCAAGATTGAAGCAATAAAGAATTGGGAAGCCCCCAAAACCCCAACTGAAGTTCAACAATTTTTGGGCTTAGCCGGCTATTACCGACGATTTATTGAGAATTTCTCCAAGATAGCTCAACCGCTGATAGCCCTTACGCAGAAATACAAGAAGTATGACTGGGGTGACAAGCAGGAAGAAGCCTTCCAACTGCTCAAAAATAAGCTATGCGATGCACCAATACTATCCTTACCCGAAGGCACTGAAGACTTCGTGGTATACTGCGACGCTTCGCGTCAAGGTTTGGGTTGCGTGCTCATGCAACACTAGAAAGTCATCGCTTACGCTTCCAGGCAGTTGAAAGTACATGAAAGGAATTACACCACGCACGACTTGGAGCTAGGTGCGGTGGTATTTGCTTTGAAGATCTGGCGGCACTATCTATATGGTACTCGATGTACAATATTCACAGATCACAAAAGCCTACAACACATATTTGATCAGAAGGAATTAAACATGTGTCAGCGACGATGGGTCGAGCTGCTCAACGATTATGACTGTGAGATTAAGTACCATCCTGTGACAACTGTACTCTGTAATCGATGTACGATGTAAAACAATGATGTTTACTAATAAAATAATGTGATTTGGTGTTACTGTATGTGTTTTGATGTTATTATGTGTGTATTTGTGTTTGGTGAATTTTCAATTAGATTCGACTCCAATTTCAAGCTTTAAATCGCTTTCTAGAAGGTTATACGCAAACTGGTGCGTAAACGCAGTCAGTAAAACGTGATAAACACTCCGGAATAGTGACATAGGCTTAACATACCTTAAATAACCTCCACATAACTTATAAATAAGTTTTGAATGGCTTGGTGTGTTGAAATCAACTTTGTTCGATCGTAGGGACTATTTGTGTCAAACTGCCAAACTATACTGAATTGTATAGTAACAAACTCTTCAGAACTTGATAATAAGTTAAACATACTCTAAATATCCTTTACATAGCTTAGAAATAGGCTTTGAGGGGTTCGGTATGCTAAAACAAACTTTATTGGTAATTCAGGGACTAAAAGCGTCAAAAAGTGCACAAGTTTGCATTTTCGAGCATATCTTACGTTCTGAATATATCCGGACATCCAAAAATTTATGTAATCATTAAAATATTTTATTTTAGTGATTGGCATGATAAAATTCCATTCGTCGCTTAATTTGGATCGTTTTTGCGTTCGTTACGACTTCCGTCGTAATTAACCGAATAACGCAACCGTACGACCAAACGAGCAGACATTCGCGATATTTTTGAGCATGTTTTATGTTCCCTATACTTTAACTTCATTTTAGAGCCTTGAAATGAGGTTAACGGGGCTTAAACGTGTCAAAAATGAGCCGAAATGCAAGTTTCTGATGTGCAGGGACCTGTTTTGACATTCTGCCAAACTTCCTTACACGGGCCACGTAAGGTTTGGTGTATATGTTACGCGGGCCGCGTGGCCTTGTCAGACAGAATGTTCAGAAACATCAATCTGGGCTAAATTCAGGGGTTTTAATGTAATATTTGCAATACCTGGAGCTGGTTTTCGGCCCCCATTGTATTCTAATACCATTAACCCAAATGTATGGCCAAGATCACTCCCTCAAACCACTTGGAATCATCCTATTGATCCTAACTTACTATAAATAGCAACCCCCACTTCACTTCATTCTCACACTTGATCTGAAATCAGCTCTAAGTTGGGGTGTTTGCACTTCATACCTGAGCTATTTTAGATCAAACATCTTTCTTGGACCCTTTGTAAGTCCTCTTCTTGCTTGTTCTTGTATTTCAAGCATGAAAGTCAAACAAAGTTTGACTTTCAGCTTTGACCAGTCAATGGTCAACACAAAGTTCCGTTGAACTTTGCAACGTGAGCGTAATCACGATGGTTATAGTCCCTTGTGACTATACCTACTGATTACCACGTTGACTAGGCGTAGTGACGAGTCGTAGTTTCGGCCAAAATGCGTGTTTATGCGTATTTTGTAACCAAACTACTCTAGGGTATCAAAACTGTTTGTTTTGATATCAAAACATGTTTTCTAACTTAACTAAACATGTTCTAGCATGTTTAACTCGTCACTTTTAGTTTGGTGCTTGTGCAGAGTAGTAAGTCAAAGCGGACTAGACACCCGCTTAGACTTTCGAACACGACCCGTTTGGTCGATCATTAGGATCCGACCAAACATGTTTAGTGACCATAGTTGTATAGGGAATAACCTTTCGAGGTTATACCTTGTGGTCACCTAGTTTAATGTAGTTGTATGATAAGTAGTCTATACGCCTTAGGTAAATGACCAAAATGCCCTTTTCATGCATAATTGGTAATTAAGCATATGTAACATAAACTTTTGTCACGTAACTGATTATGCAACATATTTAAACATATTTAGGCATATAACACTTGTCATAGGACTAGTTAGACGTCTCGAATGCGCTTTTGCGCGCACGACGCGTTAAAGTAGCGTAAGCTACCTTAATGGGTCGCAACGGGTCGAAAGCACTTAGGTTAGGTTCCGATTTAGGATGTAGGCTTTGTTAAACCATATCACATGAGTTCCAACACTCATTTGGTTTACAAGACCTCATTCTATCCGATCTTCCGATTTAGGTGTCTATTGTTTGACTAGTGATTCGATTACTAGGTGCTGTTTGATTTCTCTGGTTTGCTCGAGTTTGTTGAAGTTCTATTGATTGAGGATACTTTGCACTCCAAGTGAGTACATAGTTCCCCTATTTTACTATTTTCAATTGTTTTGGGGTGATTCATATGTGCTAAATGTTTTCAAGGTTTTAAAGATGGTTTTCAAAACGATTTTCGATATTATAACGATGATTTCAAAAACGATTAAGATGGTTAATATTAAACTAATAACGATAATAAAGTGAATAAACTAGTTGGTTGTAATTACATAACGAATGGCATTCATTAGCATTGATCAAGCCGACCAGTATTCGGTTATGGTACCATAGGATCTGATAAATCCCATTATCGTACTGCACCCATGGTTATGTGTGGGTTAGGTGGGTAATGACTGAATCTGAATGTTAATTTACCCTTTGGTGGTTAATTAATGCGAGTGCGAGATATTCGAGTCACGAAGGTTTGAATGTTATTAGCGAGGCGACTACAAATAGTTTTCACACTTAAAACGAGGATGATTTAAACGATTTAAACGAATTAACGATTTGGGAACGATTCATACAAGATTAAACGAGTTGGATAAACGATTGGTTCTTGGTTAAGTGTTTAGATAACGGGACGGGGGTAATATGGTGAAAACATGGTAGATACGCCGCTGGTACTTCTTATATATAAGTGTTTTCATCATATTACATACCGTGGCGTTATTTAGTTCACTTGGGTAAACGATTTTGAAACAATGTCACACAAACGAGGTTTTCGAAATGATATAAACCATACGAGTTTTATTAACGAGTTTTATTCACGATTTAATACGAGATGTTTTACAAATTGCTTTACTAATACAAATGTTTTTGGGTTAAGAATCATGGCTACGAGGTTTTATAAACTATAGCCCGCTTGATTTGAGTTGGTTAATTAAGTTGCAATGTTATACTCTTTTCAAAACAAGGTTTTTAATAAAGTATTGCAACATTTAAACTAGCCATGAATCCGACACTCCTATAAAACCTATGTACTTGCCAACATTTCTTTGCTGACTTTGTTTTTACATATGTTTCAGGTGTTGATGCTTGATGATGATTACTAGGATACATGAGTCACATAGGATCTGGACGAGGCCTTAGTGACATAATAACAATATTAGTCGATATGTAACTTGTTTGTTTTGTGTTAAGACAATGTTAATGTTTAATATTATCAATAAAACGAAACACTTTTTGTATCCATGGTTATGAAACGATAATTCTGCCACGACACTCCCTGACGTTTCCGCCGCGGTTTTGTTGTTTTAACGCGGTTGGGGTGTGACAATCCTCACTTTCCTACATACCATACTAGTGTAGTACTTAGTTTCTGGCTCATTCTGTGTCTCAATGCACTGTCTGTCTATGTGTTGAGTTCTGTCAGCATTTTCTTGATTTATCAGATAACTGTGCTAACTGTGTCTAGTGCATCATTTGAGTCAATAAACTATCATGCATTAATGATATGAAATCAAGCAATATGTGATGCACATGTTTGTATATGGCAATAATCAGAAAGTAGTTAATTGTAATTCAGCATAGTAATTAAGGACTAATCATGGTTAATTAATTGTACGGATACCTGAATTTTTTACAGTTGTCACAGGACAAGCAACCGTTAAGTGTGGGGATGTGATGGGTAGTCTATAGGACGACCGTTAAGTGTTATAAATGGTATTTTAATCCTACATTTAATCGGGTAATTGTCTAGAATTAGATAACTACGGTTATTTGTGTTTCAGGTACAAATGGAGCTTAAAATGGAAGGAATACGGAGAATAAATGAAAAAAAATCAATTATTTGAATTGAATAATTAAGAGGATAGGAAGGTAATAGAACAAAGGAATGGAAGGGACCGGTCACTTGCAAGTCTGTTGGAAGAAGTTCTGTAAAAGAAAGGCCTAGAGTCGACCGAACTGTAAGGAGGGATCACATAGACGCTAGAGATAAGTCTTCTTGAACAGACTTAACCCAAAACTTCTTTGCGAATTCTAAAGCTCCAGAGTGAGAAATTCAACTATTCTCCTTGGATATAGAAAGTCCCATCATCCCCAAAAGTTTCTCATACGATTGAGCCACATGAAGGTGTGCAATCACCACATCATCCCCAAGAACCGCATACTCACGAAAACACCCTTTGATGCCTGATAGTTCCGCAGCTAACCACACCACATAATGGTGGGACAGCGCGTAACCCTATCTCTCCTGCCGTAACTAACCGCTTTCGTATAGCTGGATACATTGCCTTCTTATTAATATGTTTTTCTCGAGGACAGAGAAATGATTTCGAACATCGTTTAGATCAATCGTTGATTGGCAACAAGTATGAAAGAACATATTCTGTCAGACTCAGGCAGTGACGAGAATGTGGGCGAAAACGGCGAAGAAAACAGAGTTGAAATGAAAAAGTTATGCTGAAAACAAAATTTCATGCTAAAGCCCACCGTAGCCTACGGTTGGGGGAGTAGCTTACGGCGCCGACTGGCAATTTTTGACCCACCGTAACACTTTTATGACCGTCGTATCCTACGGCGGGTGCCATAGGTTACCGCGCTGACCTGCGTAAATGTGTAACTCCCACCTTTTAATTCGGTTTTATGATGTCCTTTCAAGTCTAATCATTCCCATTCGGTTACATGGCAGTCTAGAGGTGATTTTGGGTGTTCTAGCTTGATTTTGAACATTTCTAAACAATTGTTTTGGTATTTTTGATTCACATGAACATGGATATGTGTATGATGATGATTTCCCAAGACATGAGTGGCTTATTTCGTTAGGGATCATCTCGAATGTAAGGTTTTCTTGTGACAATTATGTTTTTGTTCTTGAATTTCTGGAATAATAGACTTTGCATGTGTTGTTTAGTTTATTATAGTGCTTGATTGATAGTTTGTAAATTATTAATGTGTGTTTGCTTATAATTCTAAACCATGCATTCTTGGTGTTGTTGGCAATCGAGATATTATGAGAGGGATTAGGGGTTAGATATATGTTAATTGATCATCGGGTAACAACCTCGCGTTCTAGGAATCCGAGTACTTAGTTCCCTTTCATCACAAACAATTGATCTTGCATGAGCTATGTCTATGTAGTTCTTTCCAGTTGAACATAAACATTGGTTGTCACTTAAAACCTAAACCTCGAGATGATCACTATTCTCTTATTCTGTTTACAAACCAAATCCTTCTTTTGCAATTAAATTAGTTAATTTTAGTTTTCAAAACCAAGCTACCAAATCTCTGAATATACTTTTGCAATTTAGTTTACTTTAGTTAATTTAGACATACATCGAAATAGCACATATTCCACAAACTCCCTGTGTTCGATACCCACTTACCGCTAGCTAATTAGTTGTAATTGGATTAAATTTGATTGTGACCACGACATCACGTCATATCCCTGCTGACTCAAACCACTTAGCCGAGGGTAACGTCACCTTTAAAAGAGGGGCCTACCACATTACGCATTAATAACTTAATTAATTATCTTTCATTATTCCGACCCTTTAGGATTGTATCCTTGTTGACTCAAACTACTGGGTTGAGGGTAACGTCACCTTCAAAAGAGGGGCCTACTACTATAACTAAGATAATCTCTTAAAAAGAGCAAAAGTGCGGAAATTATCAAAGGTTACACTAAAGGTGAGTCGGATCCAAGTGATTCATCTTGTCTATCTGTTTTTACTTTATTTTTTTTCAGAATTTTTAGTTTTTATTTTCATGTTTAACACTTTTTCTAAATATTTTATTTGATTAGACGTTGAGGATAAACCGGTATTAAAAGCTCTTGTGTCCTTGGACGACCTCTGTATCTTACCAGCGCTATACTACGCTCACAATGGGTGCACTTACCCATATGTGTGTTTAGTGTTAGTAAAATATCGTGTTTTATAAATTTAAAACTTGACTAAAGTGTTAAAAAGGGCTTAAAATATACATAAAAACCCATAACACACCGCACACATCAACAATGAAAGAGACTTTGAATGTAAAGTTTAATGAACTTTCTTCGATAAAAATCCCTGCAAATCCTGCTGAGTTATTTGATCTTGATAAATTCACCTTTGAAAATGTTTCTGTCAAGACTAACAGTGTAGGTCCATCTCAACCACCTCCATCAGACAATGGATATGAAGTGAACATTCAACAACAAAAGTTCACATCCATTGCCAGAGCAGAAGATGTTCAAAACATTTGTCAAAGCTCAACCACTGCTACATCAACAGTTGTTGACCAAAGTAGTCCTCAAACCCCGCTTCCACATCCTCAAACACCGTTGATAAAAATCTTCAAACAGTGGATAAAAATCAACATGTTTCGACACCAATTCCTCCACCTCCATTTTCAAGACACTGTTGGATCATCAAAGTCACCAACAGTTGCTAGCTCGGATGACTCACATCTGCAGCCCTCACCCTTAAATGTCATTGTTCCATACAAAGGAGATTTGATCTTCTTGAAGTCTCATGAACCAGATCAAATCATTGGCAACATCAGTGAAGGGGTTCTCACCAGAAGTCAATCCCAAAACATCTGTCTTTTTGCTGGTTTTCTATCACTTCATCAACCTGTCAAGTACCAAGAGGCACTAAAAGACAACAGTTGGGTGGAAGCCAAGCAAGAAGAGCTCCAACAATTTAAAAGACAACAAGTATGGGAGCTTGTACCACTGCCAGAGGGTGTGAGTCCTATTGGCACAAAGTGGGTCTTCAAAAATAAAATTGATGAAAGGGGCATTGTTATCAAGAATAAAGCTAGGCTAGTGGTTCAAGGTTTCAGACAGGAAGAGGGCATTGACTATGATGAAACTTTTGCCCATGTAGCAAGATTGGAAGCTATCAGACTGTTCATGGCCTGTGCTGTCAACCACAACATAAAGGTGTTTCAAATGGATATCAAATGTGCATTCCTCTATGGTAAGATTCAAGAAGAGGTATATGTTTGTCAACCTCCTGGTTTTGAGGATCCATTTAATCCAAATCATGTCTACAAGCTAAATAAAGCTTTGTATGGCTTGAAACAAGCACCTAAAGCCTGGTATGAAACTCTTTCCACCTTTCTTCTTTCTATTGGTTTCACAAGAGGTAAAATTGACAAAACACTGTTTTTAAAGTGGAGAGGGAAAGATTTGATGATTGTCCAGATTTATGTGGATGACATCATTTTTGGAAGCACATGTTCAAAAATGTGTGAAGAATTCAGAAAAGTCATGACAGCTGAGTTTGAGATGAGTGCAATGGGTGAACTACAGTGTTTTCTTGGTCTCCAAGTAAAACAACTGCAAAATGGTACATTCATTCATCAAAGCAAATATGATAAAGAACTTTTAAACAAATTTGAGATGAATGATTGTAAACCATGTAGTACACCCATGGCAACCACCAAGCTAGTCATGACTGATGAAAACGTTGATTTGGTGGATCAAACCTTATATAGAAGCATGATTGGGTCTTTATTGTACCTAACTACATCTAGGCCAGACATCATGTTTGCAACATGTGTTTGTGCAAGATCCCAATCAGCCCCTAGAAAGTCTAACCTAATAGTTGTGAAAAGGATACTCAGATACATAAAAAGTGCTCCCACACTTGGTATCTGGTACCCTGCTAATAGGAATATTAAGCTTTCAGGTTTCACAGACAGTGAATTTGCTGGAAGCAATGCAACAAGGAAGTCCACATCAGGAGGGTGCCAATTTCTATGTGATTGCTTAGTATCTTGGCAAAGAAAAAAGCAAGCAGCCGTTTCAACATCCACTGCTGAGGCAGAGTATATTGCTGTTGCAAGTTGTACCGCTCTTCAAAATCAACTGCTGGATTTTGGTATCACTGCCTTAAAGACACCTCTCATGTTGGACAATCAGGCAGCAAAAAATATCATCAAAAATACAGTTTCACATTCAACCACCAAACACATTAACATTAGACATCACTTTGTGAGGGATTGCTATGAAAAAGGTTTGATTTCTCTGCAACATGTTCATACTAAGGATCAGCTGGCAGATGTGCTAACAAAGGCTTTAGACACATCTACCTTTGAAAGCTTGATCTCTAGGATTGGCATGCTTAACATGGAATAACAGGCAAAATCATATTTTTCTATGAATTAAAAGCATCAAAATGTTTTCAGAAAATCAAAAATCCATCCTTAAAAATAGATAAAAATGAAAGTTTTCATTAATCCTTAAAAGTCTGCCACAACCACTGATTGTTTCAAACATCTGATTGATAAATACTATCCACTGCTGAAAGTTAACCTCTGTTTTCTCATTTTCATTGATAATCACTGTTGACAAACATCAGTGTTTTGAATCACTAATGGCTATCCACTGATAGTCAAAAGTCAGCCACTATTTTCATTTTCACCACTGTAAACCACTGATATCGATCATCAGTGGTTTCCTAAACAACTGTTATCCATTATTCATCAGAGGTTGTCACGTGGACAGTACTTAGCTGTCAGATCTTTGTAACCGCTGCCACGTTAGCATTCACTTTTTCACTTTATAAAACCCTGATTAAAACCCCAATCAGAGGTTTCACTGCCATATCGAATTCAAAAGTTCTTTCAAAAGCAGTTTCCATCAAAATTCTTCGAATCATTCATTTTCTTCCTCCTCTCGTAACTACCTTTGAATCACCATGACTCTTTCACTAAAAAATCCTCATTAATATCCGTGTACCCTTGAGAAAACAAGTCAAAACACAGATTTTCACTCCGTTATTGATGCTCTGTCCTCTTCAAAGTACAAAACTTTGTTGACCTGCAACTCACCGATTTATCAAGAAACCCTACGAGAATTCTGGAAAAATGCAAAAGTTGAGGTTCGGGACAAAAAGCCCTGGGCTATTACATCTGAAGTAGGAAAAATTCTTATTTCCATCACACCACAAACAATCTCTGATGTTTTTGAGATGAAGGACCACACAGGTAATAATTCTTTCCATAAAAATGAGTACCAGACAGATCTGGCCGAAAGGGGGTATGAGGGACAAATGAATAAAGCAATTTTGCAAAAAGGGAATTTCCCACCTCCCATGAAATTTTTATTTCATACCCTTCTCATGTGTGTTTCAGATAAAATTATAGCTTTCAATGAAATACCATTGAACATCCAATGCTTGGGATATGTTATCATGGTAGAAGCTGATTTTAACTATTCTCAAAAGATTTTCAATGATATGGTTAAAAATGTTAATAATATAAAAGACAAAAAGAAACCATCTTTGTTGTTTCCTAGATTTTTGAGTTATTATCTACAAAAGAAAATACCAAAGGATAGTGCACAAGTGCTCATCCAGGATTCTCCTTGTCAAATAAACAGTCTTTCTTCTGAAACCTTTACAAGGATGTCAGAGTCAAAAGATTTGAAAACACAAACAGAGGAACCTGAGAAAACTTTGGATGAGTCCACATCTGCTCCTCAGGTTTCTGCTATTGAGCCCACTGCTCATGGTGATCACAGCAGCACAACCACTGCTGTGAAACCCCCACCAAAATCCACCAAAAACACCAAAAAGAAAACTTCCACAAAGCCCACCAACCCATCCAAAAAGGATCTTCTGGAAGATGAGATCCCAGAAGTAACTCCTGTGACAACACAAAAGTCACCAATAACCACTGCTGCTACTTCCTCACAGCAGATGGTAGAAAGATCTCAACCTGAGCCTGAAACTCCTCCTGCATCCTTACAAAAGGATCATGTTGTATACACAGGGACACCACATTATGAAGCTCTGGATCCACTTGAATCCATCTTCCACAGCCCTGCTCCCGGGGCAAATTCTCTTTCAACTCCCATAATCACTTCACAAATTCCACCATCTTTTATACCTTTGTTGAATGCATTGGATATGGATCAGACACAAATCAGTTCTTCTCAACCACCTATAACTGGGAATATTCTTCAACAAGTGACTGAGTCTGATTCCACTATCCTTGCTAACCCATCAACAACTGAGGAGGTTACACCCCTAGAGTTACAAGTAATTCTTGGTGGTAGTTCAAGTGGAGCAGATACTACAGGTATTGAATCCACTAATTTATACCTGGACAGTAGTTTCATTAGTAAGTCTCCCTTGAAGGCAACCACTACTGATGCTGTCAAATTAACCACTGGTGTGTTTCATTTATCCACAGGAGTGCTAAATAAGATAGTGGATGTAGAGGGAAGTCCCCAGTACCAAGAAAAAGGGGCATCAGTGTATGAACCAGTGGAAACTTCTTCTGGTCCAACTGCTGATACAACCACTGCTAGTGGGAAATCAGATGATCCCATTCACTTGGGTGATGGTTTAAAATATAGAGAATTGACAGAGAGAGTAGACAAAATTGAAACATCTGTGGCAGATATCAAAAATATGCTGCAACAGTTGTTACAATCTCAAAAAGCTCCATCCACTGCTTCAACATCTGCTCCAACCCCCACTGAGCTATGGCAACTGTTTCAACCTATGCTCCATCAACAAAGGCAATATGCTAATCAACAGCATGAAATTTAGCTACAGATGTTCAGAAACGTGATGGAAGCTAGGTATAAAGATACTCAAGCTGATATAAAGGCCATCAAAACTCATCTTCTTCAAACCAGTGGTACTTCTCCTCCTACACTTGTTTATGTGGAAAACCCTGATGATGCCAAAAAGGGGGAGAAAAGAAAGAAAGGAAAAGAAGGTTTGTATCTACCACCAGATCCAATGGCTAAACCTGTTGTAGAAATTCCAAGGCCTAAGGGATCAAAGAAGGTTGATGTGACTCTCAATGCGTTTGCTGAAGAAAAAGCAAAGAGAAAAGAGAGAATGGAAACAAAGGGTGATAAAAGATTTGCAGAGGATAAGAAAGTTTTTATGGCTAAGGAAGATCAGGGTACTTCAAACAGAAGGAAGACTACCAAAAAGGTAAGCCAACCCAAAACCACACCTTCCAAATCCACTAAACATACCCCTGCAATCCCCAAAAGTTCCTCACCTCAAACCACAAAACCAACAGATGTTGAGACACCTGTTGTATCGACAGTTGTTGATACTTCAGTGGTTTCAACAGATGTTGTTTCTACAACTGCCCTCATCATTTCACCAACCATCACTCAATCCACTGCTACACCAAAAACAACACTACCATCACAAAAACCACCTGCCAAAAAGCAGAAGACAACAGTTGATACATCAACAGTTGTAGTGACAACAGTGGTTGAGACACCAGTTGTCTCAACACCTGTTAGTCAGTCACCCATCACTACAAACACCCCTTCTCAAGCCATAAATCTTTCTGTTCCAAAAACCCAAACAAAAACACCTTCTCCCAAAAGGGTGTACACAAGAAAAAGAAAGTTTCAGGTGCATGATGATGACATACCAGCACCTGATCCTATTTCATCTGCACCCTATAAAAGAACCAAACCTCCACAATTCATTCCTCCAACATTGGCAAATCCAATCAAAGACCCAAAAGTACTTGAAGGCCATGATCCTGCAAATGTTGTTCCTTTAGCAGCAAGCTACCCACTGGAACTGCCTGCAGTAAAAAATGAAATGAGACAGTTCTATACAGTGGATGACCTTGCCAAGAGAAAGTTCCCATCTCTCACTGGTTTCAAACCTCCTAAAAACTTGGATGAGTATTTAAAACTCAAAGCTCGACAAGCTGAATTGCAAGCCAAATATGAAGGTCAGGGAGAAAGTGATAATAGCATCTTAAGTCGAATGCAACTATTGCTGAGCAAAGTCAAGAAACTGGAAGATTATGCAAGAGACTTAAGCAAAGAGATGTCTAATTTACCACCAAATCCTAATCTATAAAAGGAAATGAGACAAGATCTCTTGGAGTTGATAATGAGAGATAAGTTCTATCCTGCCAAGGTTGCACAATTCAAAGACTGGCCACTCATTGCACTCAAAGCTGAAGCAAACAAAATTGAAAGAATCAGAAATGATCCAGGTATGAAAAGATTAACACCAGACTGGAGCAAGTATTAAAAGAAAATTGTAGATCTTACCTTGGAGATAAAAGAAAGAAGCAAGAGTTGGTTGCAGCAAAGTTTGGTACAGCCAAAGCCATAGCAAAATGGTCAAGGCAATACACTAATATGGCATATGCAAAGCTTGAAAGGAAAAGAGAAACAGATCCCACTGTTCCAAAGAAGCCAGCATATAAAGACAAGAAAGCTGATGAGCCACAACAGCAGGCCTTCTCTTTGAAGACATTGTTCACATCATATGATACCTCCATCATTGTGTTAGATCATAGCAAAAGGAAAAAAACAAATGGAAGAAGAAGAGAAGGCTCAAGAAGCTGATATTATGAAAGTGGTTCTTCAAACAATGATTGCAGAAAATCCTGACTCAACAAAGCTTCAAGACCTTGCTAAAAGAGTCATAAGCAGGCCTCCTTCACCCAACTCATCAAACATAAAAACTCTACCAAGAAACCCACTGAACTCAAAAATACTAAAGTGGAAGTCTGAGCAAAAGACCCACGTATTGACATTGCTCAAGTCCAGTGGTGAAGTTAAGCATATATCTAGGGAAAATGCACTAGGCCTGAGTTTAGCTGATCTCCAATATCTCCTAGAGCTTCAACTGTGCAGGGATGAGGATGATGAAGATTCCATGAACTTTGAATTACAATTTAAAGGGCAAGTTAGGGAATTGTTGATGAGACAATAAAGATCTTGAATAATGAAGTGTTTTGGCATCATCTGTTCTAGGGGGGAGATTGTTGGGATTGAACCCTACAAAGGAACAGTTGATAAATCCAAAACTGGTTCAGAACAGTGGATCATAATAAGCAGTGTCTGCACAAAGTCTTTCCCCTTGACAGTGGCCCTAACAACTGATAGACTACAAGCTCTGCTGTTTTACAACTGCTGTCAAGCCAAAGCACTGATGAAGATTAAAGTACTGAAGCTTAAACCAATGATGAATCCCAAGCACTGATAAAGACCAAATCAGTGCTCCTCCAAAGAACTGATCATCCTTTGAAGAAAGCATTGATGCTCAACATCAGTGCTTAGCCTACAACAGTGGAATGAAGAATCAGTGGTTTACTTATTCATTATATGTAATCAGTAGTTTAGTTATCAGTTGTTGTATAGATCAGTGGTTATAGTTTGTTAGGAGGTTAGATGTCACATTCATGGTGACGTCAGCCGTAGATGCTCAGTGGTTGTGATGTACTATAAATAGAACAGTACCCTGTATTGTTCTGTTAGCTCTTTTCTTCTAAGTCATTTCTGTACAAACAATCAAGTGAGCTCAGGCTGAGGGGGAGATCTGTGCATGCATGCATTTGTAATTGATCTTTGTAATAAATATAATCATTCGATTTGATGTCAAACATGTGTGCTTAAAATTTTCTTCCATTGATTGTGTTATCAAAAGTTTATTTCCTTTATTCCGCTGCAATTCATCTATGTTTCACCTTCATTTTAATTAAACTACCACAATCTAAGAAACTCAGATCCTAACACAGTACAGGGACTGTATGTTTCCATGCATTTCCTGCACTCCACTTCAGTTTTGTTTTCAGATTTGTTATCAATTTTATCAATTGACATAGCATTATCAGACGACTCAGTAGATTCAGTTTGAGTTGTTACCTCAACTTGATCTGCCACTGGTGTACATTCTGTTGTCTTCTTTAGAATCTCATCCTTCAGCTTCTGGCTCTCGTCAACAATTTCTTCAACACTCTTCTTCTTTTCGACACTGGCATAGATCACCCTTCTTATGCCCTCCTCAACTTCTTTCTCATAATTTGGATCCTCTTTGATCCTTGAATAAAACACTCCTACAGTTGGAATAGCAGCAACAAGCACTTTAAAATCTACCACATCAGGATCAACTGTCGGATTCCCTTGAGGATCTACAAAACACTTCCTCTCATCATCCCATCTATTTGCACACTTTGCTTCCATGAAAATCTCATACACTTCGCCCAATCTCATACGTGCATGACGTTCTTCTCGACTCGCTCTCATCTCAGCAACCAAAGCAAATTTCTCTTTTGGAATTTATTTATTTCAAATGAATCCTTCATTATCTTGAACCGTCACCAAAGCTTGTTTCTTTTCTTTCGATGACCCTTCACCGATCTGCTTTTGACTCATCTTGGGTGACTACTCATTAGTGCGATGGTAGATTGCTTTCTTGTAATAGTCATCATGAAATGGATTCACACTATCATCAACTCCTTGATTCGTGCACTCCCTCTTGAAGTGTCCCTTTTGTTTACATCTGAAGCATGTTACATTCGACTTGTCAAAACCCAGTTTCATTTCAGGACCTCCAAGACATTTCCTCCCAGTAATCTCCATAAACCGTTGAGCTCTCCTGATTACACTTGCCATACACCATCTAATATCCATGAGTTCCATCTCTTCTGGATCGATCTGGTCAAAGTCTTCCTTCGTCATGTTCGGATTGCCAATTTTTCCTGCAACCAGACTTTCATAGGACTCCAGAATAGATGCCAAGAAACTCATCTGTTGTATGGCAGAATCATTATTCATGTTTGGAGAATCTTTCAAATTTAGGGCAATGTTGCATTGAACTAGATTTGGATTGGATTTGTTTTTTGCGGAGGATGAATGATAACCAGAATCATAGTTCGGAGACTTGTTCTTTGATGAATCACTAGAGTTTTCAGCGTTCAAGGTCATACCAATCTTTGGTGATTGACTGTTCAGCATGCTTCCTCGATAGTAAAGATTGACATTTTGCTGATAAGATGAACTGGTCATTTTGTTTTGCTTTTTCAGATCCAGATCATGGCTTTCAAGTTTTTTAATCAAACTATCCAATGTGATCTCGTCAAACTTGGCATCATTTTTCAGTATCATGACAAATGTTTGCCAATCATCTACATGAGGTAAAGCCTCAATCAGTTTGTCGATGATCTCTTCTCTGTCCTTCTTAATCCCAAATCTTTGTAGCTCGATTTTCAAATGACAGAATCGTTCTATCGTTTGTTGGACAGTTTCTCCTTTCATGCAACTGAACAAGTCAAACTCTTTCTTCAACATAGATATTTTGTTTTTCTTTATATCCTTTCCACCTTCAGCCTTCAATTTCAGCGCCTCCCACATTGACTTTGGCGTTTCACCATGTTGAAGCAAGAAAATAATATCTTCTCTAACGGATTGTTGTATCAATGTTATCATTCTCAGTTCGTTAGAGTGCTCATTTTTATCACCTTCTTTATACTCTTTTATTGGAATTAATTCATTTTTATCATTGATTGGTTTTTCATATCCCAATTTTAACATAACCCAACTGTCATACGCATAAGCTTTCACCCAATTCTCAAATCTACTGCTCCACCAGTGATAATCTTCTATATTCATTAGTTTTGGTGGTCGTTGATGATTTACGTACATGTTATCAAAGTTCAAACTCTCGGAAATAACATTTGAAACGCTCTTTGTTGTGGGTGTTGTTTCAGACGTAAACGCATTGTATAATTCGTTATAGAACTCCTCTTCCATGATTACGAGACTTCTGATTATCACCTGCAAACAAACAATTAACACTTGAATCAAATCAATAATACAACACTTTTGATCCGCGCAAAAGACTCTATTCGTGCGGATGTGGAAATTCAATCCGCGTGGATGAACTAACACCCTAGGTCCTTAGATAACTGGTGCGAACCCACTTGTAACTAATAATTGCACATGGACTTCTACGCACGAACCAAGCTTCTTACGGATCAAGCTTCTTGTGCACATGAACCAAGGATAAAGCTCTAATTACACACACGTGGATGTGAGTTCGTGCAGACCTGGTATCATTATCACACCCCAACCGATGGTGGAAACATCGGAGTGAGACGAAAACATGATTGCTCATAGCATCATAACACTAATTTGTGACAATATAATTAATCAGGATTTCATAAATACTAGAATGTCATACATTGTTCCAAACATGATCAAATTGTATAAAACCATAACATTGTTTATTTCTAAAGTGTGTTTCTAGTCCACCCTAACTTGTTTCTTCAATAGCCTCATCGTTCAACCTGCAACATGTATTAAAATAAAGTTCAACAAATATGTTGGCAAGTATACAAGTTTGAATACATAGTATAATAATAAAAATGTTTTAACGTGCTCATATCCAACATGAATAATGCATACAAGTTACTAATATGCTGAACGGGTGTAAACTATATGTCAAACCAAAGTTTCCAACGCAATCGTGATTACCCAACATCGTCGTGACAAATAGGGTGTAACATACTTTACTTAACAATACCCTAAGAATCGGGGCGGTGCGTTAATCCTATAGTGCTATAATTGTTAAGGTAGGCTAATAAAGTTAATGAACATATAGACACAATGTATACAGAGCATATGAGATTAACAAGTATAACATGTTTTCATGTTTAAACGTGGATAGAGTGTGATTTGAATAAACAAGTCTCATAGTGTTGCGTGTTTTTGTATAATATACATGTTGCACCCAAAGTGTTTAAAATGAAAATGGGATCGATTATACTCACAGTTTTGTTTAGCGTAACACTAAACCGCGAACGGAGTTGATAAGGGTTCGAGCACCGAGATAATGGTCGAACATGTGACACCTGTGCCTCTGCAACCATCAAACAAATACCAAACCAATTAAATATTGTATTTCATACTTGGGATTTGTATAAATATGTGTATCTTTTGCACATATCAATTCTTGTTCGATTTCAAGCTTTAAATCGCTTTCTAGAAGGTTATACGCGTACTGATGCGCAAATATAACCAGTTTAATGCAACGAACACTCCATAATAGTGAAATAGGCTTAATATACCTTAAATAACCTTTTCATAACTTAGAAATAAGTTTTGGAGGGTTTGGTGTGGCGAAATCAAGTTTATTCGCTTACAGGGACTAATTTCGACAAACTGCGAAAGTATGCCGATTTGTACTATAACGAACATTCTGGAACATGAACATAATTTAAACATACCCTAAATATCCTTTACATAGCTTAGAAATAGGCTTTGAGGGGTTCGGTGTGCTAAAATAAACTTTTTGGTCATTCAGGGACTAAAAGCGTCAAAAAGTGCATAAGTTTGCATTTTCGCGCATATCTTACGTTCTGAATATATCCGGACATCCAAAACTTTATCTAATCATTAAAATATTTTATTTTAGTGATTGGTATGATAAAATTCCATTCGTCGCGTAATTTGGATTGTTTTTCGCATTCGTTCGTGTTTCGTCGTAATTAACCGAACAACGCAACCGTACGACCAAATGAACCGACATCCGAGATATTTTTGAGCATGTTTCATGTTCCCTATACTTTAACTTCATTTTAGAGCCTTGAAATGGGATTAGCGGGGCTTAAACGTGTCAAAAGTGCATCAAAAACCATGTTTTGCACATTCAGGGACCAAAATTGACATTCTACCATAGTTATCTTAGGAAGGGACCAAAATGAAAAATCTAAATTCCAGCTTGTTCCAATTGTTCCCCTCATTTTCACATGGTTTTAATGAAACTAGGGGCTCCCATGGTTTCACAAAACCATGGGCACATATGTACGGATGAGATCAAAGCTCGTTTTACGATGAACGATCTTAACGGTTGTGCAAAAACTATATAAACCCCACCCCCTTTGCTCTCAAACTCACATTTGATCTGATTTTCATTCTCTAAGTTGAAGTCTTGCACTTCATACCTGAGAATAAATTGGATCAAACCTCCTTGGACCTTTTGTAAGTCCTCTTTCGTTCTTTTATGCATTTTTAGCGTGAAAGTCAAACTTTGTTTGACTTTCTGCATTGACCAGTTTATGGTCAATACGAAGTTCGTTTGAACTTCATAACATGAGCGTAATCACGATGGTTTTAGTCTTTTATGACTATACCTACTTGTTGGTGTATACGTCTGTCGACTTCGTCTTGTATCGAGTCTTGTATGTGTATAGATAGATCAGGGCACGTTATACGAGGAAATTGTCAAAAATAGGTTAGAAGGTAATTTCGCACGAAATTACAGAGTGTAATTTAGCACGAAATAGTAATTTCGTGTGAATGTGATTTCGTGTGAACCTGCTTATGCAAAATAGCCAGCTCTATAAATACCTGTTGTGTCTTCGTCATTTGGTACGAAATTACTTTTCTGGTTTGAGAGCCGAAGTGCTGCCGAAGTGTCTATTCACTGTAAATCTTTGTTAAATCAATCAATAGATAGTTTAAAGTGTATATCTAGCTGAATCGGACTTGATACGTTGGTTTCCGCCTCTCGTATTGAGCAAAAACTCTTCTGAACGACTCGTTCGGGTCAGAAAACGATCCTACAAGTGGTATCAGAGCTCAGGAGGAAGAGTTCATACCAATTCAGCTGCAAATTCTGATTTATACACCTTCTTTTCAAAATTAAACTTGATTTCACGGTCAAAATGTCTTGAATTTCACATATTATACGCGCAATAGTGTTTTAACAAACCCTTGAAAGTTTCAGACTTAAAATCGGACAAAAACCTAATCAATTTTGGCAAAAACAGCTCGAGATGATGATATCAGCAGTATTTCGCACGAAATAAGCCTTATTTCGCACCAGATTGGAATTTCGTTTGAGAGTTCCACACGAAATCAGTTATTTCGCATCAAATTGGAATTTCGTTTGGGTATTTCACACGAAATCACCTATTTCGTTTGAAAGGGTGTTATTTCGCACGAAAACAGTGATTTCGCACAGGATTGGTTATTTTGCTTGAAAGGGTATTTCGTACCAAAGTGTATTTCGCTTGAGCTGTTATTTCGTTTGAACAAGATATTTCGCTTGAAAAGACATTTCTTTTGAAATTTGATTTCTTTTGAAATTGACTGGTTTGTGAAAATTTTCTCCGAATCATGGAAGAGGAATTTTATAACGCATTTGTTACTGCCCCGACTACTCCTACTGCCATTGCTAAGAACATGAACATGGAAAATGAAACTGGAACTTTGCCCCCCCCCCGAAGCTAATGGGAATTGAGGAGTATTATGGTTGGAAAGATCGATTTGAAAATTGGGTTCACGCTAATCATTTGAGGTCTTGGGAGTGTGTTGAGAAAAAGTATGTACTACCACGTACAGACTTGGGAGTTGAAAAGAAAATTTTTGAATTTACGGATAAAGAACGGGACATGTACAAAGCAGAAAAGATGATGATTAGTTTACTTCAGCAAGCTATTAAAGAAGACATATTCGTATTGCTTCAACATGATAAGACTTCACGTTCAATTTGGGAAGCACTTCGAATTAAGTTTGAGGGAAGTGAAAAGATGATCAAGAGTAAAAAATAATTGTTAAAGAAAGAATTTGATTTATTTACGAGTTTGTCAGGAGAAGATACAAAGAAATTGATTGAAAGATACTGTCATTTAGTACGATCAATGTCATTGTTAGGTATTAACAAAGATCATGAGGAATGGGTTGACAAATTAGCTGATGCTTTACCTCAGAAAGAATGGGGTACATTTTTTATGATATTAAAGAATACTGGAGAATATGATGGCTTGACAATTTCTCAGTTCATTGAAAAGATTGAAGGTCAAGATCTTGAGCAACAAAAGATTGCTAGAATGAGCAATCCAAGTTCACAAGAAGATGTTAAGATGTACTTCAAAGGGAGTGTTCAGAATGTCGAAGCAAGTCCAAAAATCCAAACTGCTTTCAGTGCAGAAAACTCATCTGGATCAATCAATCAAAGTCCAAACAGCAGCAGTGGATTTTCCTCATACCCAAGTGTTAATCCAAAGGAATCAACCTCGAGTCATCAATTCCAAAGTTCAAACAGCAGTAATGGTCATGTATTACACTGCAACATCGCGTTGCTTCTTTAGAATGGTAAAAAATTTTCTGAAGAAGTTGTTAAAAGTCATATGTCATTGTTAGCTACAGTGTTAGAATCATATGAAGGATTGGTTGCAGGACGGATCAGAAATCCTATGTTGACAAAAGAGGATTACGATCATATCGATGCTGAGGAAATGGAGCTTATGGACATTAAATGGTGTTTAGCAAGTGTTCTGAGGAGAGCAGAAAAATTCAAGATGATTACAGGAAGATATGATTTCTTGGATGCAAATGTTTCTACTTTGGGTTTTGATAAATCTAAAGTTACTTGTTTTCGATGCAGGGAGAAAGGACATTTCAAGAGGGAATGTACTAATCGAGAAGCAAGTGGAGCAAAGAATCCGTTTGGTGGTAATGATTATTATCGGAAAGCTATATACCAACAAGTTGCTCATCAACCGTATCAACAAAAAGAACCTCAAACTGCACATGCTAAAATGATCGAAGAAGCAAATAAGAAAGCTTATTATGGCATAATTGATCAAGATGATGAAAAAGTAGCAGAAGGCTTTAGTTGGGATAAATATATTCCATCTGATTCAAAAACAGTTGCATTAATTGCACAGATAGTTCAAGAACTAGATTTGATGAAAGAATGGATGAAAGTGTTTGCTGATAATGAGAAGATTCAAGATGATGAATCTAGTTCTTCAGATGATAGTTCAGAACAGACACAAGTGTTTGATCAATCATCAACTGATGACAGTGATGATGAGGAAGAAATGCATATTAATATTGCAAAAACTCATTTATCTCCTGAAAGTTTTCAATTTTATTTTGCAGATAGATTGGAAAAGCTGAAGGAGAAACAAGCAGCAAAGGAACAGAAAAAGATGAAGTGCAAAGGTGTTGCTCAGGAAAATATTTCTGAACAAAGTGAAGAAGTTAAAGTTACTGAGCAGGTGGTTGAAATTGAAAAGGTAGTTGATGATGAGAAGATAGCAGAAGTTGAAAAGGTGTTTGAAGCTGAGAAAGGGGTTGAAGTTGAGAAAATTATTGAAGTTGAAAAGATTATCGAAGTTGAAAAGATTGTTGAAGTAATCAAACCTTGTCTAAAGTGTTTGGAGTCGTGTAAGTAGTGTGAAGAAAAAGAGGAGAAGTTAAGTGAGCAAGATAAGTTGAAAGAAAACTTATTGTTCAATCTCAACTATGTGAAAGAGTCATATGATGTGTTGAATAGAACGGTGACTGGTCTACAAAAGACAAATTCTGAAAGAGAAGATGCATTAACAATGATGAATGCGTTGATAATGACAAAACAGAAGGCCATTAATCATTACATTAAAGAATGTGCTAAGTTGAAGCAGGAGTTGGAAACAGAAAAGATAGAAAATGAAAGAATCAGGCGTTTACTGCAAAGTTATTATAGTTCTGATTATTTGATTGATAGAATTTATCCAACTGTTGCAGGTATGGAAGCCTTTTAAGACAAGAAGACTGAAGAAAAGGATACTGGTAAGAAACAAAGTGCAAATTATAACAAGTGTCCGCCTCCGATCTGGGAAGGTTATTCACCCAGAAAACCAAATGAGGAGCAAGTAAAAAAGGCAGTCAATATAAAGTTAAAGTCCGAAACAACTGATGAGTTACCAGAAAATATTGACGTCACGTTCACATCGTCTGACACTGATCACGAGTCTGAGTTAATAAAAAAGGTGGTCGATCAGGTGTTGGATAAAGATGAGGAGTCAGAGTCAAAGTCGGAGTCCAAAAGTTCGAGTTCATCATCAGTTGGCAGTTTAAAGTCGTCGGTCAAAAGGGTTTATAATAAAGAATTTTTGTTATCAAAATCTAATTTGAATGACGAACCAATCAAAGTGGCATATACTTTGAATGATTCAGACAAATTATATTCTGATGAGGAATTTCCAATAAGAGGTGTTAAAACTGAAATGATTAACAAGGTTTTCAAATTTAAAGAAATCAATATTTCTGAAATAAAAAAATGAATTTTTTTTCTGAAAAACCTAAATTTTACACTTCAAGAGTTCAACAACGTTTAAACAAGAAAAAGGGTTACAGTTCTGGTTTTGGTTTTCAAAAGAAACCAAACCATAACTGTAATTACAAAAAGAAAGGTCTAGGTTTTATTCCACCGAAAAATTATAAAAATGAGAAATTTTCTAAAACAAAAACTGTATTTGTTTCAGGAGCTAGTTCCGTGGAAGAAGAAAAGAGTTCATTCTGGAAACAATCAAATAAAGAGTTCTTTGCAGAAAAACAAAAGTTTGAGAAAAATGGAGTGTACCAGAGAAAGGAAACTAGAACTTGTTACCGATGTCAAGAAGTTGGTCACATTGCCTGGAATTGTCCAATGGCTACCAACACAAAACAGGAAGTTGTTTCTAAACTTAAATAAAAAATTGTTGACAAAACTGAACCACCAACTGAAAAATTCAAAGTGTTTAAAAATTCAACATATGAAGTTGGTGAATGTTTGAAGAAAAGATTTTACAAAAGAAGAGTTAATCTTGACAACCAAATGTGGATTGTTAAGAAATCTGAGGTGAAATCTGGCGATGAATCTGACTCATCAAAGTTAGAAGAGCCACAAGTTGAGCTAAAAATAGAAACGTCAGTACCGCCAATGGATGATGTAAATTTTCCACCATTGCGGGCTGAAAATTTTAAACAAAAAGTTGGAAAGGTTGAGATTTCAAATCAATTCTATTCTGAGAAGAAAGATTTTGATGTTGAAAAGATTTCCACCATTACCAATCAATTTAAAATAACATGTCCCATACCATGCCTCAAAAGGAAATCAAATTATTACAGACAAAATCTAGGCAAATAGTTCTATTCCGACAACTCAGATTAAAATAGAGCGATTGTTTATCTGCTTCTACAGACCCTTGATTCATTTAGTACAGACAACTATTTGTTGGCCTCTAGATTCTTATTCTAGCTTCGATTTCCTACCAGATGTGCGTCCTAAACAAATGTCACATACGTTGAAATAAAGTCAATAAATATAATGTAAAGGTGAGCATACAAGTTTGATAATAGCATATAGAGTTTGAATTCGTTTACGCATAACCAGCACGTACACATAGAGAAATGAAGCACGTTAGTTATCGACATAGTTCCATCGATACCAATGACTGCGGGTTGACTGCCTGAGGCAGTTCGCAATACATGATTACCACTGTAATCCATGCAAGTAATTGTCCTTAACAACCCCTGCGAACAGGTGCTGAGTCCAAACTATAGTACTATCGTTGCTAAGGCAGGTAGACAGCATTCCATGTGTAAACATAACAAACACGCATTCATAAGCCACGTATAACATGCATTAACGGTTAGCGTTCAAATAGTGTTGAGTAGTGTGTTCATTGTGATTTGAATAGTTGTAACGTATGTAACACCCAAAAGTGTATAAAGCAAAAAGGGATCGAGTATACTCACAGCGGTTGATGGATTGAAGGGAACGCTTAGCGAGTAAGGTTAGCCTGAATAGTTTGATAGCATAACGATAAGTGGCGCGTAAAACAATGTAAAGTGTGAATGGTTCGGATAGCAGTTCGGTCGGATGGTAATCCGATCGGACGGTAGTCCGGTCGGATGACAATTCGAGTGGATTGTTTCTTCCTATGTGAGAAATGTGTTTGTGTATGATGGCTTGTTTTTTGAAGTTTTTGTTGTAACATTTTGAAAACATTGAAGTATCTCTATCTTTCTTGTCGGTCGATCGGACGGTCAGTCGTGCGGATGGCAATCCGTTCGGATGGTCATCCGGTCGGACGGTAATCGGTCGGACGTCGACTCTAGTGATGAGGTTACTTAGTGGGAACGAATTCATAGCAGAAGAATCACTCGATCGGATGTCCATTCGACCGGGTGGCAACCCTGTTAATGAACAGGTTGAAAATTGTTTAAGTCTTTAAAGTCCTAGTATCTCATGATCCGAAGAGTAATCCGGTCGGATGGTAGTCAGATCGGATGGCAATTCGTTCAATACTCAAACTTCAGATAGAGTTGATGAAGTGTGGGTCCCAAGGTGTGATCCGTTCGGGCAGCAATCCGTTCGGGTAGCCTATCCGTCCGGACAGCAATCCATTCGGGTAGCCTATCGTCTTACACTTGGTTGTTTTGATTGTTTATCGTTTTATCGAGACGTTTTGACAACGTGTTAACCAACGGAACCCCATCTTGACCCAAGTAACCTGATCGACCAGGAATCACCCTAGTTCAGCCAGTTAACCGGTTCAAGACGGTTGTTCTTGTTTAACCCGAAATCGGTGGTCTCGTGAGTAGAATCCATATCTTGAGCTAGTACAACACTAAGAATGAGTGGAGGACTAGATCTAGGTCCGATCCTATCGGTTTTAAGTACATTGAGTGTAAAAGAGTTGAAAGAAAGTTAGAAACCAACTTTCAATCCTTTTTCACTATGTTTATGCTTAGATCTAGCATAGATCTTTGTGTATTCGTGTGGAAATCTATTAGATCTAAGTTGTTCTTGGTGGATTGAGGCCAAAACATGAAGTTCTTTAAGAACACATGATGACATCATCCTAGAACACCTCAAATCTAGTGATTTCACGGTTAAAAGTTAAGATTCAAAAGATAGAAAGGTGTAGGAGTGCGTGTAGATCAAGAAAGTACTAGATTTAGGACGAGATCTTACCTAAATCGAGAGAAATCGAAGGAAAGGTAAGGAGAGCGTGTTGTTCGGTCAGAGAGTTTCCAAAAGTAGAAAGAATGAAAGTGACATGGGTATTTATAGAGTTGCCCAAAGAGGAAAGTGTGAGCCGGCCGGATGACATCTCGCTCGGATGACCTATCCGGTCGGATGTTATCTCGGTCGGATGGCGTCTGACACCATGACCAAGTGGTTGTCCGGTCGGATGGCTATCCAGCCGGATGGCGCTTGGTTCATGTGTTCGACGCGACGAGTTTTGCTGATTCGGTTTCGATTGCGATTGCGCATCGCTCGCAATAGAGTTTCCTATTCAAATTACTTTTAATCCCAACCACTATATCTAACATACAAACATCCTATTTCGTTTTGCGTTTTGCGTTTGCGATTCGATTGTGATTCAAGTTCGATGTCGATTGAGTTCGATTGTATCTCGAGTTTCGATTGTTTTCCACCACATATCATAAATAAGCATGCACAAGTAACACATAAGGCACACACATTTATAACAATAATCAAAATGTGTAGTTTGGGTTGCGATTAGATGTCGATTCGATTAGCATAGTTTGATTATCGTTTGGTTAGCTTTATCGCATTGTTACTTCCTATAGTTCACAGTCGTAAGTCGAGTAGATTGCGAGTAACATACGTCGATTATTGTAATTATTGACACTTACTCCACATAATACAACTAAAATAAACATACAAAAGAAATCTACTACAAGTCAAGTTGCGCGAAATCGGTCGTTGACTTTGGCCTTGACTTTGACTTTGACTTCTCGAAAACACGGGGTGTTACAGCCTCCCCTTGTTTAGGGAATTTAGTCCTGAAATTAAGCCGAAGCCGTAACAAACAACTGCGGGTACTTCGCCTTCATGTCGCTTTCGAGTTCCCAAGTGAACTTTGCGCCTCGTTTTCCTTCCCGTCGGACTTTCACAACAGGAATGCGCGACCGTCTGAGCTGCTTGGTTTGGCGATCCATGATTTCGACAGGCTTCTCCACGAAGTGTAGTGTTTCGTTTACATGAAGGTCATCGAGTGGAACGTGTAAGTCGTGGTCGGCTAGGCACTTTCGGAGGTTTGACACGTGGAAAGTCGGATGGACGTTACTAAGTTCCTCCGGTAGTACGAGTCTGTAGGCGACTTTTCCGCTCCTTTCCAGAATCTTAAAAGGTCCAACACATCGAGGCGCGAGCTTTCCTTTCTTGCCGAATAGGACCACACCCTTCCAAGGTGATACCTTTAGGAGTACGTAGTCACCAACGTCAAATTCAAGGGGCTTGCGCCGTCTATCGGCATAACTTTTCTGTCGATTCTGAGCTTTCGTTAGATTGTCTCGAATTTGGAAAATTTTGTCTGTCGTTTCTTGCAGTAGCTCGGGACCGGTTAATTGCGAATGCTCGATCTCGTGTCACACAATAGGCGATCGACATTTTCTTCCGTACAAAGCCTCGAATGGTGCCATTTGAATGCTGGAATGATAGCTGTTGTTATACGAGAATTCGACTAATGGCAGGTATTTATCCCAATTACCACCGAAGTCTATGACACACGAACGGAGCATGTCTTCAAGAGTACGAATCGTTCTTTCAGTCTGACCGTCGGTTTGAGGGTGGAAAGCGGTACTTAGATTAAGCGATGTACCGAGAGCCGTTTGAAACGTTTCCCACAGTTGCGAGGTAAACCGAGCATCACGATCAGAGATGATGTCGCGAGGCATCCCATGATTACAAATGATCTCGTTGGTGTAGATTCGGGCTAATCGTTCTACCTTGTAGTCTTCCCGTATTGGCAAAAAGTGAGCCGATTTGGTCAAATAGTCAACCACAACCCAGATGCTGTCGTGACCTCATGACGTGTGCGGAAGCTTTGTTATGAAGTCCATAGCTATACTCTCCCACTTCCACATTGGGATAGGCGATTGTTCGAGTAAGCCAGAGGGTCTTTGGTGTTCATCCTTGACTCTCGCACATGTCAGGCATTTTCCAACGTAAAGAGCAATATCCCTTTTCATGTCGGGCCACTAGTACTTGTAGCAAAGATCTTGGTACATTTTGTCGGCATCGGGATGAATAGAATACCGGGATTTGTGGGCTTCGTCCATCAAAATCTGTCGCAAATCGGTCCATTTAGGGATCCAAATTCGGTCCAGAAAGTGGAATATCCCATTTGATTTACTCACAAGCTGGGCTCCATCATGGTAGATTCTTTCCTTCTTCAGAGTGTGTTCATTAAAACATGCATGCTGAGCTTCACGAATGAGGGTTTCGAGGTCGTGTTGGGCTTGAACATTATGAGTGCTAAGCAGATAGCTCCATCTACTGAGTGCGTCGGCAACAACATTTGCTTTGCCTAGGTGGTAACGAATCTCACAGTCGTAATCGTTGAGAAGTTCTACCCATCGGCGTTGACGCATACTAAGTTCCCTCTGATTAAAGATATGCTCTAGGCTCCTATGATCGGTGAAGATCGTACACTTGGTACCATACAGGTAGTGTCGCCAAGTCTTTAATGCAAAAACAACTGCGCCTAGCTCGAGATCATGGGTTGTATAGTTCTTCTCGTGGATTTTAAGCTGTCGAGATGCGTAAGCAATAACCTTGTCCCGCTGCATAAGAACACAACCGAGACCAAGGTTGGAAGCATCACAGTAGACAATGAAATCGTCATTTCCGTCGGGCAACGTGAGAACAGGAGCATTGCAAAGCTTGTGGTTGAGGGTTCAAAAGGCAAACTCTTGTCCAGTTCCCCAAACAAAAGGCTTGTCTTTATGCATGAGAGCGGTAAGCGGCACAGGGATTTTAGAGAATCCTTCGATAAATCATCGATAATAGCCCGCTAATCCGAGAAAAGAACGGACGTCAGACGGGTTCTTAGGTGTAATCCAACTCTTAACGGCTTCAATCTTCGCAGGATCGACGTGAATACCTTGACTATTTACGATGTGACCCAGAAACTGAACTTCCTCCAACCAGAATTCACACTTGGAGAACTTGGCATATAGTTGATTCCCCTGGAGTAGCTCGAGAACCAAATGTAGATGTTGCGCGTGTTCGGTTTTCGACTTGGAATAGATCAAGACATCGTTGATGAATACAATGACGAAACGGTCGAGATATGGTTTACACACGCGATTCATCAGATCCATGAAAACCGCGGGTGCGTTGGTTAAACCAAAGGGCATAACAACGAATTCGTAGTGGTCGTAAAGAGTGCGAAACGCGGTTTTGGGTATATCCTCCTCTTGAATGCGTAGTTGGTGGTAGCCTGAGCGTAGATCGATCTTCGAGAAACACGTGGCACCCTGTAGTTGATCAAACAAATCATCAATGTGGGATAGGGGATAGCGGTTCTTGATAGTTAACTTATTCAATTCCTGATAGTCGATACACATCCTGAACGACCCATCCTTCTTTTTGACGAAGAGGACTGGCGCGCCCCAAGGAGAGGTGCTCGGGCGAATGAAGCCTTTCTCAAGTAATTCCTGGAGTTGGTTTGAGAGTTCGCGCATTTCAGACGGTGCGAGTCGATAGGGGGCTTTGGCATTAGGGTTGGCTCCAGGGATGAGGTCGATACGAAAGTCGATATCACGACTTGGTGGTAGACCGGGAAGATCGTCAGGGAACACATCAGGAAAGTCACTAACCACAGGAACGTCTTTCACTTCCTTCTTTTCTTTCTTTTCCTTCTCCGCTACTACAATGTTTGCCAAGAAAGCTCTGTATTCCTTGCAGAGATACTTGCTAGCTTGGACACATGACATGAGCTTGAGACCTTTCGAAGCAGTTTCACCGTAGACACACAATAAATCACCATTCGCGAGCGAGAATCGAATTATTTTATCGAAGCACACAACTTCAGCATGGTTTTCGCGAAGAAAGTCCATGCCTACTATGACGTCAAAACTTCCGAGTTGCATCGGAATAAGGTCGATGGGGAAAATGTGATTGTTGAGCTCTAGGGTACAATCACGAAGAACAGAATTAACGGCGACAGTTCTTCCGGTAGCGACTTCAACATCAAACGTCGAGGAGAGTCGGGAGCGTTTACGACTAAGGAGCTTCTCGAATTCGAACGACACAAAGCAGTTATCGGCTCCAGTATCAAATAAAAACGAAGCACAAATACCATTCACAAGGAACATACCATTGACCACGTTGTTGTCAGCTTGGGCTTGACGCACGTTGATGTTGAAAGTTCGTACGCATGCTGCTTGTTGCTGTTGCTGCTGGTGTTGCTGCTGCTGTGGAGGCTGATGCTGTTGGGGCTCTTGTTTCACGACCCTGTTTGGGCACATGTTGGCGAAATGGTTAGGATCGCCACATGCGAAGTAGGCTCTGGCGTTGACCGCGGGTGCCGGAGGAGCTTGTTGACCCTGAGGGGCGGTGAGTAGAGCTTGATGAGCAGGAGCTTGTCGAGCACGGCAGTTGGTAGTGAAATGGCCGTACATATTGCAATGAGCACAAAAACGGCAAGCAATGGCAGTCGGGTGGTGGTAGGTACAAGTAGGGCAGAGCGGGTGTGGCCCAGTATATGCACGCTAAGTAGGCGGTGCATTTTCCACAGGCACCGCTACTTGACGCTGTTGGGCTGGTACAGCTTGAATCGGTGCAGCATTGATCACACAGTTCTTGTTGCTGGAGCTGTTCTTTCTCTTGTTCTTCCTCTTGTTGCTCGATGCGGTGGTGATTTCAGCAGTTGGTGCAGCGGTGGTAGCTTGATGCAGGTGCTTCGAAGTTTTATCCCAGACACCGGCCTTGACCCGCTTGTCGTTGATTTCAGCGGCCAGTAGGTAAGTCTCTTCGATCATCTTAGTCTTAGCCGCTTGCACGAAATCTGCAACACAGTCAGGCAGGGCTCGGATATACTTCTTGATTGCCATGTCTGAAGTCTTAACCTGATCGGGACAAATGATGCTGAGCTGTTTGAAGCGAGCAGTGAGCACAGCATTTTCACCATCCTTTTGATGTATGTGCCAAAATTCATCCTCTAGCTTCTGACGTTCATGAGGAGGACATAATTCTTCCAACATGACTTCCTTGAGCTCGTCCCACGACAGACCATAGGTTGCATCGTTCCCTCGCTTGTTTCTCTTGGCCGTCCACCAATCTAGAGCATGGGATTAGAAGACACCGATAGCGTTCAGAGTACGAAGGTCATCAGGGCAACCGCTCTGTCGTAGAGTGACCTCAATGGAATCAAACCACTGGAACAACGCTGTAGGGCCTCTTTCGCCAGTGAATTCTTTTGGCCCACAAGACTTGAATTGCTTGAAATTGAAGGGACCTTTGGGAGTAGCTTTAGGAGCTTCAGTTCTCGACTCCTCAGACGATTTGCTGACATTCTCGTAGACATCACTCACGGCTTTCGCTACCTGTTTAGCGATGATAGCAGCAAGACGTATGTCTCTCTTTTCTTGACGAGAAAGTGATGGGTGACGGGATCCAGATGACATTGTCTGCAACAGACATCGTCACAGGACTCAACACATTGTATTCGAATCTTGCCTCACATGTCTACTACTTACTAAAGCTCAGGAACACGCGTAATCAAGTAATCACATAGGCACAAAATCACAGATCCATGTAAACACAGAAGCACATAAGCACGTAAAGCACAGAATCACAGAAGCATCCAATCATGTAGTCACAAGAGGCAGTCAGAATACAGAAACCTATTATTCATAGTTCGCGCGTGTTCGAATATAACGGTCTCGTCTAGTATATCGAATAGCGTAGTATAGCGTATAATGTAGTGCGAGTCGTGTGTATCGATAGAGGTGAAAATATGAATCGAATAAATTTTCCAAAATTTAGACACATAATCAGGTAAATGCACATATAAACACATAAAATCGACGAATCATCAGAGTCGGCAGTTGCGAGCTCAGAATCGAAACACATAAAAAATCAAGTAATAGATTGTCTGCGGCTAGTAGACTTCGACTATCCAAAGTGGTTCGACTATTCACAAGGATCCGTTGTGCACACTTGACCTTCAGGATCATGCTTTTGCCTCGGTTCTTGGGCGTTTGGCACATATCCCGTTAGTCATATCGTGACTTCAGGTCGTTGGAGTCCGTCGAGACTTTGGTGAGAGTTTTGTAATATGAGCAGAACACGTCATCAAGGTTAGGGTTTCACCCCTAGCTTAACAACTTCGTTCCTGTTTTTAATAAAATAGAGGAGATTATTCATCAAAATACGGATTTCACTCCTGATTTGGCATAATTCTCCTCGTTTGTAGATAAAATGCGGGTTGATCAAGCAACTTGAGTCGAGAGTTTGCGGTTTTCACACCTAATCTCGACTTAATTGCTCATTCATGATTGAGAATTTGAGTGCAGTGATAGTGTAGCGTGTGCGAGAATAACGAGAAATAGTAGTAAAGTTATGCAAAATCCCTAACGGATATGCACAAGTCGGTATGTTGGTTCCTAACTATAGACTAGGTTTCTAAGACATCGACCCGGACTAGGTCGTGTCTTGCCTAATTCCCTATAGTTATAGCTCTGATTCCAATCTGTCACACCCTAACCGATGGCAGAAACATCGGGGTATGGCACTGAGCGAAACAAATTGTCTGGAAATTTCCATAACAATTATCATTACCAATTAATTTAAAATAACATGTCCCATACCATGCCTCAAAAGGAAATCAAATTATTACAGACAAAATCTAGGCAAATAGTTCTATTCCGACAACTCAGATTAAAATAGAGCAATTGTTTATCTGCTTCTAGAGACCCTTGATTCATTTAGTACAGACAACTATTTGTTAGCCTCTAGAGTCTTATTCTAGCTTCGATTTCCTACCAGATGTGCGTCCTAAACACCTGTCACATAAGTTGAAATAAAGTCAATACATATAATGTAAAGGTGAGCATACAAGTTTGATAATAGCATATAGAGTTTGAATTCATTTACGCATAACTAGCACGTACACATAGAGAAATGAAGCATGTTAGTTATCGACATAGTTCCATCGATACCAATGATTGAGGGTTGACTACCTGAGGCAGTTCGCAATACATGATTACCACTGTAATCCATGCAAGTAATTGTCCTTAACAACCCCGGCGAACAGGTGCTAAGTCCAAACTATAGTACTATCGTTGCTAAGGCAGGTAGACAACATTCCATGTGTAAACATAACAAACAAGCATTCATAAGCCACGTATAACATGCATTAACGGTTAGCGTTCAAATAGTATTGAGTAGTGTGTTCGTTGTGATTTGAATAGTTGTAACGTATGTAACACCCAAAAGTGCATAAAGCAAAAAGGGATCGAGTATACTCACAGCGGTTGATGGATTGAAGGGAGCGCTTAGCGAGTAAGGTTAGCCTGAATAGTTTGATAGCATAACGATAAGTGGCGCGTAAAACGATGTAAAGTGTGAATGGTTCGAATAGCAGTTCGGTCGGATGGTAATCCGATCGGACGGCCGTTCGTGTAGATGACAATCCATTCGGATGGTCATCCGGTCGGACGGTAGTCCGGTCGGATGACAATTCGAGTGGATTGTTTCTTCCTATGTGAGAAATGTGTTTGTGTATGATGGCTTGTCTTTTGAAGTTTTTGTTGTAACATTTTGAAAACATTGAAGTATCTCTATCTTTCAAGTCGGTCGATCGGACGGTCAGTCGTGCGGATGGCAATCCGGTCGGATGGCGAATCTAGTGATGAGGTTACTTAGTGGGAACGAATTCATAGCAGAATAATCACTGGGTCGGATGTCCATTCGACCGGGTGGCAACCCTGTTAATGAACAGGTTGAAAATTGTTTAAGTCTTTAAAGTCCTAGTATCTCATGATCAGAAGAGTAATCCGGTCGGATGGTAGTCCGATCGGATGGCAATTTGTTCAATACTCAAACTTCAGATAGAGTTGATGTAGTGTGGGTCCCAAGGTGTGATCCGTTCGGGCAGCAATCCGTTCGGACAGCAATACGTTCGGGTAGCCTATCCGTCCGGACAGCAATCCGTTCTGGTAGCCTATCGTCTTACACTTGGTCGTTTTGATTGTTTCTCGTTTTATCGAGACGTTTTGACAACGTGTTAACCAACAGAACCCCATCTTGACCCAAGTAACCTGATCGACCAGGAATCACCCTAGTTCGGCCAGTTAACCGGTTCAAGACGGTTGTTCTTGTTTAACCCGAAATCGGTGGTCTCGTGAGTAGAATCCAGATCTTGAGCTAGTACAACACTAAGAATGAGTGGAGGACTAGATCTAGGTTCGATCCTATCGGTTTTAAGTGCATTGAGTGTAAAAAGAGTTGAAAGAAAGTTAGAAACCAACTTTCAATCCTTTTTCACTATGTTTATGCTTAGATCTAGCATAGATCTTTGTGTCTTCGTGTGGAAATCTATTAGATCTAAGTTGTTCTTGGTGGATTGAGGCCAAAACATGAAGTTCTTCAAGAACACATGATGACATCATCCTAGAACACCTCAAATCTAGTGATTTCACGGTTAAAAGTTAAGATTCAAAAGATAGAAAGGTGTAGGAGTGCGTGTAGGTCAAGAAAGTACAAGATTTAGGACGAGATCGTACCTGAATCGATAGAAATCGATGGAAAGGTGAGGAGAGCGTGTTGTTCGGTCAGAGAGTTTCCAAAAGTAGAAAGAATGAAAGTGACATGGGTATTTATAGAGTTGCCCAAAGAGGAAAGTGTGAGCCGGTCGGATGACATCTCGCTCGGATGACCTATCCGGTCGGATGTCATCTCGGTCGGATGGCGTCTGACACCATGACCAAGTGGTTGTCCGGTCGGATGGCTATCCGGCTGGATGGCGCTTGGTTCATGTGTTCGACGCGACGAGTTTTGCTGATTCGGTTTCGAGTGCGATTGCGCATCGCTCGCAATAGAGTTTCCTATTCAAATTACTTTTAATCCCAACCACTATATCTAACATACTAACATCCTATTTCGTTTTGCGTTTAGCGTTTTCGATTCGATTGCGATTTGAGTTCGATGTCGATTGAGTTCGATTGTATCTCGAGTTTTGATTGTTTTCCACCACATATCATAAATAAGCATGCATAAGTAACACATAAGGCACACACACACGTATAACAATAACCAAAATGCGTAGTTCGGGTTGCGATTAGATGTCGATTCGATTAGCATAGTTTGATTATCGTTTGGTTAGCTTTATCGCATTGTTACTTCTTATAGTTCACAGTCGTAAGTCGAGTAGATTGCGAGTAACATACGTCGATTATTGTAATTATTGACACTTACTCCACATAATACAACTAAAATAAACATACAAAAGAAATCTACTACAAGTCAAGTTGCGCGAAATCGGTCGTTGACTTTGGCCTTGACTTTGACTTTGACTTCTCGAAAACACGGGGTGTTACAATATAGCACACCCCTCAACATAAAAAATGATGAAACATTGCAAAATGCTAATCGTGTGCTGTTGAAGAAAAGATTCTCTAAAGGGAACACACCAAAAGTCGAAGCCATCATCTCTCTGATTTTGCGGAAGCAATAGCCTGAGCTCTCATGGCCCTCGCATTTTAACCCTTTACAGATATCATCTAGGTATACTCACCTATAAGACTGAATATTGGGATCTGGATACAGGAGTATATTCTGAGGTGGGACACGCGAATAAGTTTAAGTCTCTAAAACACTAAATCCGTATCTCGAAACAGTTGAATTTTGTGTGAAAATTTAAGTGGATCAGTATACTGACAATCTAAGTGAATCGTTTAAAACTTAAAATGTTTAAAGCTTAACGGTGTTGGTGATTTGTCTCAAAATCTGATATGATCCTCTTACACAAACTCACAAAAATATTGTCTGTAAATATTTCGTTACTGTATTTTCTTTCAAGTTCAAAAATCCAAAAAGATTTACAGTGTGTTTTAGCATAAAATTTTGAAAAATTCAAAAAGAGTTTCGACAACTGATGTTGGAGAGCTGATTTTCAAAATTCCGAGTGCTAAACATGATGGATATCAAGTAAGGGGGAGTCTGTTTGAAATAAGAAATGGATTTGAAATAAATGGTATTTCTACAAGTGGTTCATCAGAGATTAACATTGTAAAATCATTTATTGATTGATTAGTATCTACAAGTGATATATAAATTTATCAAATGTTAAATTTGTGAAATTTATTGTGAGGTAGAGATGTGTGCAGGTTAACCAGGTTTCTGATCCTAATTCTATAAGAGCCAAGTTCTAATTCTGAAATTGAAGTTCATGCTAGCTGTTGATGCTGATGAACTTAAGGAATCAAGAGATCTGATCAAGAAAATTAGAGTGAGATAAGAGCCAGGTGGAGAGTCTGGTGAAGAGAGAAGAAGACAGAGATTGAGGATATTTTACATTGTCAGATACTTTGGAAGAGTTCGAGAAGACTGATAAAGATTGAAGTTTGAATACTCGACATTGAAGACTTCGTCAACATTCGAGGGGGAGTCTGTTGGTGCATACGTCTGTCGACTTCGTCTTGTATCGAGTCTTGTATGTGTATAGATAGATCAGGGCACGTAATACGAGGAAATTGTCAAAAATAGGTTAGAAGGTAATTTCGCAAGAAATTACAGAGTGTAATTTCGCACGAAATCAACTGGTAATTTCGCACGAAATAGTAATTTCGTGTGAATGTGATTTCGTGTGAACCTGTTCATGCGAAATAGTCAGCTCTATAAATACCTTTTGTGTCTTCGTCATTTTTTACGAAATTACTTTTCCGGTTTGAGAGCCGAAGTGCTGCCGAAGTGTCTATTCGCTATAAATCTTTGTTAAATCAATCAATAGACAGTTTAAAGTGTATATCTAGCTGAATCGGACTTGATATGTTTGTTTCCGCCTCTCGTATTGAGCAAAAACTCTTCTGAACGACTCGTTCGGGTCAGAAAACGATCCTACACTACTGATTACCACGTTATCTAGGCATAGTGGCGAGTCGTAGTTTCCGCCAAAATGCGTATTCTTGCGTATTTTCTAACCAAACTACTTTTAGGTATCAAAACCATTTGTTTTGATACCAAACCTGTTTTCTAACTTCGTTAAACATGTTTTAACATGTTTGTTTAGCTCATCACTTTAGGTTTAGTGCTTATGTAGAGTCGTAAGTCAAGCGGTCTAAACAACCGCTTAGACTTTCGAACTAGACCCGTTTGGTCGATCATTAGGATCCAACCAAACATGTTTAGTGACCATAGTTGTATAGGGAATAACCTTCCGAGGTTATACCTTATGGTCACTTCGTTTAAGTAGTTATATGATAGGTAGTTTATATGCCTTAGGTAAATGACCAAAATGCCCTTTTTACGCATAAATTCATTTTAAGCATATGTAACCTAAATTTTGACATCTAAACCGATTAGGTAACATTATTAGACATGTTAAGGCATATATTACTTGTCATAGGACTAGTTAGGCGGTCCGAACGCGTTTTACGCGAACGACGCGTTAAAGTAGCATAAGCTACCTAAACGGGTGGTAATGGGTCGTAAGCACTTAGGATAGGTTTCCTTTTAGAAAGTAGGCTTTGTTAAACCATATTACATGAGTTCCTATACTCATTTGGTTTACGAAACCTCATTCTATCTGATCTTCCGATTTAGGTCCGGTTTATTTACATAGTTACTTATATTAGGTGCCGTTTGATTCTGTGATCCCTCTAGCTTTTCTTGGTTGTTGTTCAAGACTTCTAAGCACCTTCAAGTGAGTGCATAGTCCCCTCTTTTACTGTTTTCAAATGTTTTGGGGTGGAACACATGTGCCTACCTGTTACTTTCATGCTTTCCATGTTTTCATATCAAATACTTGCTATGTTCATTAGTACACTATTAGTACATGATTTCATTATGTTTTGCTATGTATGTTCACTTAACATGCTAGCCCATTGTTTTACATTTTGAACTGCTTGAACCATTTGTAACCTTTGATTTCTGAGAACCATTTGTAACCATTCGATGTATGGGAACCATTTGAAATCATGGGATGTATGAGAACCATTTGTAATCATTGGATGTATGTGAACCATTTGTAATCTTTGATTGATATGAACCATTTGTAACCATTTGATATATGTGAACCATTTGTAACTGTTTGAACCATTGGGTTAGGGAAGTGATTAGGTAACGGGGCGGGTGTAATGTGTTAAAAGCATGGTGGATACGCCGCTGGTACTTCCTATATATAAGTGTTTTTAACACATTATATATCGTTGCGTTATCTAGATCACTTGGGTAAACGATTTTGAAACGATGTCACACAATGATGTTTTCTGAATAATATAAACCATACGAGTTTTGTTAATGAGTTTCTACGATATGTTTTACAATTTGATTTCATAAAACAAATGTTTTGGAGTTAAGAATCATGGCTACGAGATTTTATAAATCATATCCAACTTGATTTGAGTTGGTTAATTATGTCGCAATACTATACTTTTCAAAATAAGGTTTTTAAATAAGTATTACAACATGTAAAACGAGCCATGAATCTGACACTCATATAAAACCTATGTACTCGCCGGCATTTTTATGCTGACGTATTTTCACATGTGTTTCAGGTACAATAGTTGATGATATTTGATGATGATATTGGTGTATACTCACATAGGAATGGACGAGGCCTTAGTGACTTAATAACAATGGAAGTCTATTTGTTCTTGTTTTATTTCTAATTCCAATGTAATGTAATACATTTAATTCAATAAAACGAAACTGTTTAATCCATGGTTGTGAAACAATGATCCTGTTACAACACTCCCCGACGTTTCCGCCACGTTTTGTTGTTTTACGTGGTCGGGGTGTGACAGAAAAGTTGGTATCAGAGCCAATGGTTATAGGGAATTAGGTTATTAGTAACGCTTTGACCTAGACTATAACCTTCCTAGGACCCTAACACAAGTTATCTTGTGTTTAGTTTTAAAATGATATCGTCACTTATCCTTAAGTGACAACCACAATAAGAACATAAATTTCGAATCCGCCTTGAAAACCAATCATCTGTTCTAGGATGATTGATTACTAGGTTTTGAACCCTCAAAGTTTTCAAAATCTCGTCAAAGTTTGGTCTAAATAATGTGAACACGTGCCAACTGGAAGGGTGGGTGCCTGTACCCTGGGTCTTCTATCTAAGGCTAGAGTGTTCGCACAAATCCGCAGTATCGGACCAGTCACTCTTACCTGGGAACTCTTTGGGTGAGTGTCCACTTATAGGCGAGCATGTCTTCGCGATACATTATATTGACCCATTTACTTTGATTAGTCACCGTCTCATTTGTTTGCCTTTGGTAACAAACAAATGGTCACAATCTTCATGCGTTGTTATTCTCTTTTGACTATCTTTCACTTGTTTCCTCCTATGCCTTCCATTATCTTCAAGATGCCTCTTCATCGCAACAACACTTAAATGTCCGAACCAGGTGCTGCAATTACCTAGCAAATAGGCGTCATACTCCAGAGGACCGTTGATTTAGCTATCACCATGACTCGCCTCAGGGATGAAGCCGTATAAGGGAACTGCTCCTTGGTGTAATCAATGCCATCGTCATTATCCGAATCAAATACCCTGTTTCAAATGTACCCACGGTGGACGATGGGGACATTTGGTTAACATGTGCCGCTTTGCAATCCAAAGCAAAGCTGTTACAAATCTTGCTGCTGCTCAACCTTCAAATTCTGCTTCATATGTCGCCTTGGCATATCTAGCGCCTCAACCTCATGAACTTTCTACCTTGTGTATCGACTTAAGCACGCCTAGTGCAAGGTGTCGAAACACCTCTCGTTACACAAATTCCAAAATCCATATAGGATCTTTCTATCCTCATAATTAGATCCTTGTGGATGGGTATCGTTCATCGGAGCCCTTAATTGAATTCTTTGTATGATTCAACACGTACATTATGATTCAATAAGGACAAAGCCGAATTCCTGTTAAGATTTTCCTATCTTCATAGATAGATTCTTGAAAATGATTAAAGTGCCAAATGAAATCCACGGATTGGATTCCTGGTGTGCTTTAAATATCCGTGTCCAAAGATAACAAATTAAAGGTCAAGTTAAAAAATTAGGTGATTATGTGCTTATGTGTTCCCTTTTATGTTTTGTGTGATCCAAATTTTTGTTATCCAAATCCTCATAGAATCTTCTATATCTTCGTATAAGGGATTCATAGTAGGATATCCAAGGGTACTATCTTGAATCCTTAATGGACTTCTACATTGTAGTTAAGTCCCTTGGGTTATGAAGTACTATTCTATAATTAGACCCCTTGAGTGGTCTAGTTAAACAGATTGATCCAAAAATCTGGTTAGGAATATCATGTGATGATATAGCTGAAAAGACTCCTTGGTGGTCTAACTAAAGAGATCACTTGTCGATCTAATTAAAAGGACCCTATGGTAGTCTAGTCACACTCATCACAGGTTTGATTTTCTTCCCCTACACATTATGAAATGCACTGTGCGGACTGTGCAAGGAATTACGTAATTATGGACGCGTACATAATTATGGAATTTAGTGCACAGAAACCACAACAAGTTTTGTCATGTGTCTAGAGTTAACCCTATTCATTTCCATTTCTGAAGAATACCCATTGAGGAAAATGACTCATTCCGTGCGTTTTTGTTTCTGAAGAATACCCATCGAGGGAAATGAATATCCTTTTGTTTAATCCTTCATTTTCGTTTCTGAAGAATACCCATTGAGGAAAATGACTCATTCCGTGCATTTTCGTTTCTGAAGAATACGCATCGAGGGAAATGAATATCCTTTTGTTTATTCCTTCATTTCCGTTTCTGAAGAATACCCATTGAGGAAAATGACTCATTCCGTGCATTTTCGTTTCTGAAGAATACCCATCAAGGGAAATGAATATCCTTTTGTTTAATCCTTCATTTCCGTTTCTGAAGAATACCCATTGAGAAAAATGACTCATTCCGTGCATTTTCGTTTCTGAAGAATACCCATCGAGGGAAATGAATATCCTTTTGTTTAATCCTTCATTTCCGTTTCTGAAGAATACCCATTGAGGAAAATGACTCATTCCGTTCATTTTCGTTTCTGAAGAATACCCATCGAGGGAAATGAATATCCTTTTGTTTATTCCATTCATTTCCGTTTCTGAAGAATACCCATTGAGGAAAATGACTCATTCCGTTCATTTTCGTTTCTGAAGAATACCCATCGAGGGAAATGAATATCCTTTTGTTTATTCCTTCATTTATGTTTCTGAAGAATACCCATTGAGGAAAATGACTCATTCCGTGCATTTTCGTTTCTGAAGAATACCCATTGAGGAAAATGACTCATTCCGTTCATTTCTGTTTCTGAAGAATACCCATTGAGGAAAATGACTCATTCCGTTCATTTTTGTTTCTGAAGAATATCCATCGAGGGAAATGAATATCCTTGATTTTTCTTCCTTCATTTTCATTTCTGAAGAATACCCATTGAGGAAAATGACTCATTCCGTTCATTTTCGTTTCTGAAGAATGTCCGTTGAGAGAAATAACAGGATTATGCCTTGCATATATTTGATGGGTTATTCTACGCAAATAGATAAACACCCTAGATTCCATGCAAGACAAATATTTAACACAGCGTCACAGACAGACTCCTACGAATAAATTTCGGGACGAAATTTCCTAAAGTAGGGGGAGACTGTGACACCTGTGCCTCTGCGACCATCAAACAAAAACCAAACCAATGAAATATTGTATTTCATACTTGGGATTTGTATAAATATGTGTATATTTTGCACATATCAATTCTTGTTCGATTTCAAGCTTTAAATCACTTTCTGGAAGGTTATACGCGCACTGATGCGCAAATATAACCAGTTTAATGCAACGAACACTCCAGAATAGTGAAATAGGCTTAACATACCTTAAATAACCTTTACATAACTTAGAAATAAGTTTTGGAGGGTTTGGTGTGGCGAAATCAAGTTTATTCGCTTACAGGGACTAATTTTGACAAACTGCGAAAGTATGCCGATTTGTACTGTAACGAACATTCCGGAACATGACCATAATTTCAACATACCCTAAATATCCTTTACATAGCTTATAAATAGGCTTTGAGGGGTTCGGTGTGCTAAAATAAACTTTTTGGTCATTCAGGGACTAAAAGCGTCAAAAAGTGCATAAGTTTGCATTTTCGCGCATATCTTACGTTCTGAATACATCCGGACATCCAAAACTTTATGTAATCATTAAAATATTTTATTTTAGTGATTGGCATGATAAAATTCCATTCGTCGCGTAATTTGGATCGTTTTTCGCATTCGTTCGTGTTTCGTCGTAATTAACCAAACAACGCAACCGTACGACCAAACGAACCGACATCCGAGATATTTTTGAGCATGTTTCGTGTTACCTATACTTTAACTTCATTTTAGATCCTTGAAATGGGATTAACGGGGCTTAAACGTGTCAAAAATGCATCAAAAACCATGTTTTGCTTATTCAGGGACCAAAATTGACATTCTGCCATAGTTATCTTAGGAAGGAACCAAAATGAAAAATCTAAATTCCAGCTTGTTCCAGCTGTTCCCCTCATGTGTACATGGTTTTAATGAAACTAGGGGCTCCCATGGTTTCACAAAACCATGGGCACATGTGTACGGATGTGATCAAAGCTCGTTTTACGATGAACGATCTTAACGGTTGTGCAAAAACTATATAAACCCCACCCCCTTTGCTCTCAAACTCACATTTGATCTGATTTTCATTCTCTAAGTTGAAGTCTTGCACTTCATACCTGAGAATAAATTGGATCAAACCTCCTTGGACCTTTTATAAGTCCTCTTTCATTCTTTTATGCATTTTTAGCGTGAAAGTCAAACTTTGTTTGACTTTCTGCATTGACCAGTTTATGGTCAATACAAAGTTCGTTTGAACTTCATAACGTGAGCGTAATCACGATGGTTTTAGTCTCTTATGACTATACCTACTGATTACCACGTTATCTAGGCATAGTGGCGAGTCGTAGTTTCGGCCAAAATGCGCGTATTTTGTAACCAAACTACCTTTAGGTATCAAAACCGTTTGTTTTGATACCAAACCTGTTTTCTAACTTCATTAAACATGTTTTAACATGTTTAGCTCGTCACTTTAGGTTTAGTGCTTATGTAGAGTCGTAAGTCAAGCGGTGTAAACAACCGCTTAGACTTTCGAACTAGACCCGTTTGGTCGATCATTAGGATCCAACCAAACATGTTTAGTGACCATAGTTGTATAGGGAATAACCTTCCAAGGTTATACCTTATGGTCACTTCGTTTAAGTAGTTATATGATAGGTAGTTTATATGCCTTAGGTAAATGACCAAAATGCCCTTTTTACGCATAAATTCATTTTAAGCATATGTAACCTAAATTTTTACATCTAAACCGATTAGGTAACATTATTAGACATGTTAAGGCATATATTACTTGTCATAGGACTAGTTAGGCGGTCCGAACGCGTTTTACACGAACGACACGTTAAAGTAGCATAAGCTACCTAAACGGGTCGTAATGGGTCGTAAGCACTTAGGATAGGTTTCCTTTTAGAAAGTAGGCTTTGTTAAACCATATTACATGAGTTCCTATACTCATTTGGTTTACGAAACCTCATTCTATCTGATCTTCCGATTTAGGTCCGGTTTATTTACATAGTTACCTATATTAGGTGCCGTTTGATTTTGTGATCCCTCTAGCTTTGCTTGGTTGTTGTTCAAGACTTCTAAGAACCTTCAAGTGAGTGCATAGTCCCCTCTTTTACTATTTTCAAATGTTTTGGGGTGGAACACATGTGCCTACCTGTTACTTTCATGCTTTCCATGTTTTCATATCATATACTTGCTATGTTCATTAGTACACTATTAGTACATGATTTCATTATGTTTTGCTATGTATGTTCACTTAACATGCTAGCCCATTGTTTTACGTTTTGAACTGCTTGAACCATTTGTAACCTTTGATTTCTGAGAACCATTTGTAACCATTCGATGTATGGGAACCATTTGAAATCATGGGATGTATGAGAACCATTTGTAATCATTGGATGTATGTGAACCATTTGTAATCATTTGATTGATATGAACCATTTGTAACCATTTGATATATGTGAACCATTTGTAACTGTTTTAACCATTGGGTTAGGGAAGTGATTAGGTAACGGGGCGGGTGTAATGTGTTAAAAGCATGGTGGATACGCCGCTGGTACTTCCTATATATAAGTGCTTTTAACACATTATATATCGTTGCGTTATCTAGATCACTTGGGTAAACGATTTTGAAACGATGTCACACAATGATGTTTTCTGAATAATATAAACCATACGAGTTTTGTTAATGAGTTTCTACGATATGTTTTACAATTTGATTTCTTGAAACAAATGTTTTGGAGTTAAGAATCATGGCTACGAGATTTTATAAATCATATCCAACTTGATTTGAGTTGGTTAATTATGTCGCAATACTATACTTTTCAAAATAAGGTTTTTAAATAAGTATTGCAACATGTAAAACGAGCCATGAATCTGACACTCATATAAAACCTATGTACTCGCCGACATTTTTATGCTGACGTATTTTCACATGTGTTTCAGGTACAATAGTTGATGATATTTGATGATGATATTGGTGTATACTCACATAGGAATGGACGAGGCCTTAGTGACTTAATAACAATGGAAGTCTATTTGTTCTTGTTTTATTTCTAATTCCAATGTAATGGTGAAAATCTTGTATTTTATATAGACAGTAAAATAATGCCAAGACACCACAGAAAAATGATAAGGAAGAATCACCTTCAACATAAGAAACTAGTTATTAAATTCTTTAATACATAACCAAATAAAAAGTGCGAAAAGATTACAAATAAAAAGTATTACACTAGACACTTGTCTTCACCAAGTGATGTAAGAGACTTAGGTAAACATGACCTTTGATTGTCAAGAACTCTTACGATCAATCTTGGATCCCGAGACTACTCACACACTCTATGACGGATGATGGATGATGGTGGTGGATGATGGTGTTGTGATGGTGGTGGTGGGTGGGTGAAGTGTGAGAGAGGTGGTTTGCCAATGGATGGTTTGCAAATGAGCCAAGCACCCCTATTTATAGCCTGAACAGAAGCTCGGGCACGGCCCCATGTCCATCCTCCTTCTCTTTCTTCAGTAATTGCAGTTTGTCTGCATTAGTTGACCACGCCCCCGTGTCTGTTGGGCACGACCCCGTGTGCAGAAGCGTATCTGTACTATCAAGATTTCCCCAGATTATGCGAATCTTAGAGTTGACCATGGCCCCGTGTCCGGTGGGCACGCCCTCGTGGTGGGTGATAGAAGCTTCTACAGCTTTGTCTTTTCTGCAGACACTTGGGCACGCCCCCGTGCTCATTGAGCACGGGGCGTGTTCAGCCTTCTGTCTTCTTGTTTTTGCATGGGAAGATGCTGTCGGGGGGTCGGGCATGCCACTTTTATTCCTTTTCTTGTATTTATGTTAGATTTAGCTACCTTTTTGCTTCTTTTGTTCATTTGAGCTCATTAATTCCTGAAAATACAAAAGGAAAACAAAAACATACTTTTTCCAACATTAATACTAAAAAAGGGTTAGTTTTATGCCACATTTGATGTAATTTATATGTTGCATTTTGCATACATCAAATACCCCCACACTTGAATCTTTTCTTGTCCTCAAGCAAAACTCTTTATAATGGGGCTTTACACTCCCAAATGGAATGGGTAGAAGAGAAGGTTTTGGGGCTTGTCATAGAGTGTCGGGATTTCCAAGATTCTTTATTAAGTTTTATTTTTATTTATTTACAATCCTATTCGTCATGATTTATTTAAAACATTGCATAAGATAAATTACTTATTAGGGCATAACATGCCTTTTTTTTAAATTCCATTTATATACAAGTTCACATACCTCACGGGGGATCACTCAACACTCGGTCGAAGATGTATTTTAGTGAATCACTCGAGAGCGGCATAGAACTTACTCCTACCATAAGCTTGCCAAGCAATCAGTCCTCCTCCTTTTTAACTATGTACCTTTGTAAATATCAAGAGGACTTTTGGGTGAAGGGTTAGGCTTGGGTTAAAGGTAGGTGGTTGGGTTAGTGGTTAGTAAAAGGGCGAAAGGCGTAAAAAGCGTCGTTTTCGTAAGACTTTTTATTTTTGTAATTTTTTTATGAAGCCATTATTCAAACAAAGTTACTTTTGATAAACTTGTTTGTTTATTTCTTTTTGCTTCATCATCATTTTTTTTTTGATAAGGAAGTCATAAGAAAAACCGAGCTTGTTACTAAAACAAAGGGTTAAAAATAAAAAAGGTTTTGGTGGGTAAAAGGATGTTTTGTTTTGGGTTAAGAAATGAAAAGGTTTAGGCTCAAAGGGGTTAACTAGGGGGATTTTGGGTAGGTGGTAAAAAAAAGAAAAATAATGGTGTAGAAATAAAAAAAAGTTAGTCCTAATGCCTCCATCATTTACTTACTCGGGTTTAAGTTGGTAAGGACCGGGAATGTATCGTCGTGGCAAGTTCTAGAGTCGTAAGAACCAAGCGGCTATTCACACAAGAAACGAAAAATGAGCATTTAGTTTAAAGATATGTATTTGTATGCTTAATAAAGGCTCAAAACTCACTTTTTGTGGGAATGGGTTTTTATGTGATCAAGTATATATAATCAAATTTTAACTAAACTTGTCATGCAGTTTCATAATTTCCTTATGTTGGTTCTTTTTATCACGACGCTATCGGTTGTAAATTTGTAAAAATATAACCTTTTTAGAACTTGAAATTCCCAAATTAAACCTAGACAAGTAAAAAAAATGAAAAAAAAATTTGAAAAAAAATTGGGGTGATTAGCGGTTCCAATAAAGTTTTGTGTAAGGCTTGTAATTAGAACTTACAAGATTCAAGGTTTTAGCATCCCCCCCCCCCCCCCCACTTAAATTATACATTGTCCTCAATGTGTCCCAAAAATAAGTTTTTAGGTTGATTGAATGTGTAAAAAGGTGTGAAAAAGCAAAAATTTATGTTACTGGGCGTCTGGACACGGCCCCGTGGTGTCCGGGCACGGCCCCGTGTTCAGATCGCCAGTAACATAAATTTGTAAAAAGAAACAGAAGCCTGGGCACGGGGGCGTGTTCAGCGAGCACGCCCCGTGTCCAGTTTGTGACAACTGTTTTCTATAATCATCGTATAATGTAAAACAATGTTGATTATCAATAAAACAATGTGCTTTGGTGTTATTATATGTGTTATTGTGTTTGATGATTTTACAATTTAATTCGATTCCGATTTCAAGCTTTAACTCGCTTTCTGGAAGGTTATACGCAAACTGGTGCATAAACGCAATCAGTTTAACGCGACGTACCCTCCGGAACTGTGACATAAGCCAAACATACCCTAAATATCCTTTACATAACTTAGAAATAAGTTTCGAAGGATTCGGTATGGCAAAAACATGTTTATTTGAACTAAAGAACTATTTACGACAAAACTGCGAAACAAACACTGGTGACCGCCCGGATAATAATTAAATCCCAAAAATATTCTGTTACAATTAAAATTTTATTTTTAATCAGGTTTGTGTTGAAAAATAAATTAAAACGCTTAAAAAACGTTATTTTTTTTAGGTTTAAGCGCGTACCGCGTGTTTCTGCGCAACACGGTGCTTCTACTGCAAAACGCAGACAACACAGCCAGTCCTGGCAACTGAAATTTTATTTCAGTAATATTTTGGCGTGTTTATTTTTATAGAATATTAAAAATAATTTAGAACGCCATAAACCGGGATTTAAACGCTAGATAAAATACCCGGTATCCAGTTAAAGACCTATGTTTTTCTACTTTACCATCAAAATTACATTTCACTCCTCCCCCCATACAATTTACGGTTCAATATATGGAGTGGGACCCACCAAAATTTTGTTAGATTTTGCAATATTCTTCTTGATCTTGTTATTACACTTGTCCTTGCATGCTACAACTCCATATCATTCCATATCTTCATAAATCCTTATATAATCTTTCAAGAGATCATTTCACACTCCATCACTCCTTCTCTCTCCCTCCTAAAACCGTCCACTCTCTCTCTCTCACCATATTCATATCTTCAAACTTAGTTCATCAAGATTCAACTTCATTCCAAGCATATTTCAAGTGGTTGTGAAGAGCCAAAGGTGATTCCAAGGTGTTCTCAAGTGATTCAAGCTTCCTATCATCAAAATCTCATCCCACAACCTACTTGAATCTTGAGGGTATAACATTTATTTTTAAATCATACTTTTGATTCTTGGTTGTTCTTGATGATTTGAAGTTTCTCTTGAATCTTGGGATTTTCACTAAACTTGAAATCTAAAATGAAAAGGGTCTTGTTACAAAATAAAAATGATATGTATATATATATATATATGTGTGTGAACGTACATATATATATGTGTGTATGAGTCTTGAAGTTTGATTTCTTGATAAGTACTTGTTTAAGTTGTTACATGTTCTTGAATGATAGTTAAAATGCAAGTGTTTAATGATTTGTGTATGTTATGTTAAATGACCAAGTACATCAGCAAATAAACCTGAATATATCACATATTTGATGCATTTAGATTAACATAAAATGATGATGTTATGATAGTATGCTTTAGGCACTTGTACATAAGGATACATGTTGATTTAAAGCTCAAGAAGTGATAAAAAAATGGTTGTATGACAAAAATATTTTTGGACAGGTTATAAACACTAAAAATAACATTATTTGGTATATTATAATGGCATGAAACTTTGACATAGGTTTGATAGCTTTGCATGTTGTACATATAGCTTAAAAAGTGGTAAATTATGTGAAATTTGCATGATTTATGTGCTTTATTTAAGACCTGCACTATCATGAGTATAACCATTATTTTATTCAGTAAATAACATGGGTTATGTTAAAATTTCAAGTCGTTTCGATTTGGGATGGTTCGGGTAATGTTTGATGCAAAACTATGCGGTAAAACGGTTAAAAAATCGTCTTTTCGGAGGATTTTTACAAAACTGTTTTAGATCAGTAACCAAACTGATATTTTTGATATAAAAATAAGTATTTTAACTTATATTAAGTTTACTTGGTGTTTGGTTAGTCATACGTGACTTTCGACGCCCAAAAATGTTACCGAATCGCTAAAATAAGTGCTTTTCGACATACACTAGAATGGGTTGTTCATAAGTAAATTTTATGTGTTACAATGTGCTATGTGTTTTACAATATGTGTATGATGATTTGTTAGTGTTGACAAGATTATGTGTTTTACGCTTGAGCATATATATACAAATACACCAAAATAATCAAAAATAATAACTTTTCGAGAAATCTCAAAGTTATGTGAAAATTCTAAGTATCGGAGAAACTTATGTATTTTGTGGGTTTTTTATTATTAAATCATTCTTATTTAATTTAGGACGAATAAACAATTTGAGGGATTGTGTTAACGTATAAAAATGCACCCAAAGGTGAGTACATAGATCCCCTCTTTTTACTGTTTTCGATTGTTTTGGGGTGATTCATATGTATCAAAACGATTTCAATATTCTAACGATGGTTTCAAAACGATTGAGATGGTTTATACAAAACTAATATTGATTTCGATAATGTGAACGAACTTGTTGTTGGTAGTTACATAACGAATGACATTCATTAGCATTGATCAAGCTGACCAGTATTAGGTTATGGTACCATAGGATCTGACAAATCCCGTTATCAGACTTCGCCCATGGTTATGTGTGGGTTAAGTGGATAACGACTGAATCTGATGATTGTTAACTTACCCTTTGGTGGTTTGTTAATACGAGTTGAACGATGAACGAGTCACAAAGGTTTGAATGTTATTAGCGAGACGACCAAAAGTAGTTTTCACAATTAGAGAACGATTTTGAACGATTATGAACGATTTAAACAAGTGAACGATGATCTATAACGAGAACGAGTTAAACGATGTTACACAACGAGGTTTACTAAACGATATAAACCATACGAGTTTTATTACGAGGACGATTTACGATTTGGTTTACGAAAACAAATGTTTTGGGTTAAGATTCATGGCATCAAGGTTTATAAATTATAACCAATCTGTTTTGACTTGGTTATTCATTTTACAATACAAACATTTTACAAAACAAGGTTTTCTACTATCGAACAACAAAGTTGTACGAGTTATTTCAACATGTAAACGAGCCATGAATCTGACACTCACACAAAACTATGTGCTCGCCAGCATTTCTTTGCTGACTTTGTTTTTACATATGTTTCAGGTGATGTTGCTTAATGTTGATTGCGAATAGGATGCATGTTCACTTCGGACTGGACGAGGCCTTAGTGATTTAACAATGATGATAGACTATGTTTAACTTGCTTGTTTAACTTTAAGACAATGTTTAATATTCAATAAAACGAAACTCTTTGTATCCATGGTTTGAAACAATAATTCTGTTACAACACTCCCCGACGTTTCCACCACGGTTTGTTGTTTTACGTGGTCGGGGTGTGACAGAAGAAGTTGGTATCAGAGCCAATGGTTATAGGGAATTAGGTTATTAGTAATGTTTTGACCTAGACTATAACTTTCTACGACCCCAACGCAAGTTGAATTACGTTTAGATTTTTAAAAACAAAATCCGAATCTGCTTCGAAAATTAATCATCCGTTCTAGGATGATTGATTACTAGGTTTTGAACCCTCTGTTGTTAGGTTTTGAACCCTTCCAGTTTGACTCATTTTTTGGCTTAGTGCCTTCTGAGTTTTCAAAATCTCGTCAAAGTTTGGGTCTAAATAATGTGAACACGTGCAAACTGGAAGAGTGAATGCCTGTACCCTGAGTTTTCTGTCTAAGGCTAGAGTGTTCGTACAAATCCACATAATCGGACCAGTCACTCTTACCTGGGAACTCTTGGGGTGAGTGTTCACTTATAGGCGAGCATGTCTTCGCGATACATTATTTTGATTCATTTACTTTGATTAGTCACTGCGTGTTGTTTGTTTGTTCGAGGTAACGAACAAATGATCGCCTTCCTTGTGTTTTGTCGAAATTTTCAATACCTCTTTTGTATTTCCTAATTATCGACCTCACTCGTTTCTCATATTTCCTTGTTAGACAATGCCTCCTCGACGTGATGCACAATCTTTTACTGCTGAAGAAGTCGCAGCCCTTGTCTCTTAGCAAATGGCTGCGGTGCTTCCAGGCGTGGTGACCCAAATCCACGAGCTATACAACAACAATAACAATAACAATGCACAATGTAATTTCAATAATTTCAATTCTGCTAAGCCGCTAAAGTTTTCTGGGTCGCAAGGAGCAACTGCGCTCCTTCAATGGTTCGAAAGTATCGAAAGCACATTCAGACATGTGCAATGTCCTAATGGGCGTAAGGTTGAATTTGCATCAAGTGTGTTTGAGAAGCGTGCTCTTACGTGGTGGAACGGAGTGATGCGCGACAGGGGTGCCGAAGTGGCGTTGGCACAAACATGGGAAGAGCTTCGAGCTCTCATGATGAGAGAGTTCTGTCCCCGTCACGAAATTCGAGCCTTGGAACGAGAGTTTGATGATCTAAAATAAGATGGGGGAGAATACCGTGCGTATACGGATCGATTTGAGGAACTCAGTATTTTGTGTCCTACTATGGTTACCCCGTTGGAGAAAGCGATAGAGAGGTATATCGATGGTTTACCTGATTCCATACAGGATATTGTGACTGGCGTTAATCCTACTACTGTTCGTCCAGCGATCGAGTTATCTGCTACCCTGACTGAGTCGCAAGTCAGGAAGGGTAAACTTACCTGCAAGGGTGATAAGAAGTGTTAGTGCATAAGGTCTATAGCCTATGTCGTCAGTCATGTAGTGTCGTGTCGTGTATGTTTTGAATAGTTTAATGTTTATGTCCAGTTCGCATGAATGTTCAAACGAAGTGGAAGTTCAAACGAAGTGGTCACTTCATACGAACTGGGGTTTATCCAGTTCGTATGAAGCACAGACGACCTGGTTACCCTATAAATAGGGATGTAGTTTTCTCATTTGTAACTTTTCCAAGAATCTTGAGACGAAGTGCTGCCGGATTCTCTGTTTGTAAAACGTTGATATATGAATGGAAAACATATTTAAAGTACTTCTTTCTATTCCTACTCACGTTCTATCATTGATTTCAGATTGTTAGATTGTTTCCGCCATTCTAACGGTCCAGATTTAACTCTGAAAGACTCGAATTGATCGTTTCTCGATCCTACAAGTGGTATCAGAGCTCAGGATGAGTTAAATCTGAGAAATCAGTGGTTTGAATGTGTGTAAATCTGATTCTTCTACTTTTTCTTGGACTTTTGAATGATTTAACGGACAATATGGACTGTTTTTTTAATATGTTGTGTAAAACACTGTTTTAAACAATACTTGAAAGTTTCAGACCTAAAATCGACTTAAAACATACCAAAAATCATTAAAAATGGCACTTCGTTTGAGATTTGTGTTTAGTTCGCATGAGATGATTCAGTTCGTTTGAGTTTTCACACGAAGAGAAGGCCAGTTCGTTTCAAAAATCCAGTTCGTTTCAAAGGTTTAGTTCGTTTGAGTTTTCACTTCGTGTGAAACCTTCAGTTCGTTTCAAAATCTCACTCCGTATGAGATTTCACTTTGTGTGAACATTCAGTCCGTTTGAAAGTTAAATCGTTTGAAATTTCCACTCCGTTTGAATCAGATTGCTTTCTAAAAGTCACTTCGTTTGAAACTCACTGTTTTCAAAAACTTAAAAAAAAATCGGTAAACTGTTTTTCTTAAAATGGAAATTCAAGATTTTTATAAGCTGATGAGTATCGATGAGTATTCGAGTTGGTCTGGAAGGTTTAAAACATGGGTTCAAGCAAACCACTTTGAGTGCTGGATGAAGATTGAAGCTAAATATGTTCCTCCCGTAGATGGTTTGGGTCATATGAAAGTGATTGGTAGTTTGACACAAACTGAACGAGAAGATTTCAAAGCTGAGAAAAAAGATGATGAGTATTCTTCAACAGGCGATTAAAGAAGATATTTTAGTGTTGTTGCAACATGAGGATAATTCAAAATCTATTTGGGAGTCGCTGGAATTAAAGTTTAAAGGGAGTGTAGAGATGATCAAAAGCAAGAAGGCTTTGATAAAGAAACAATTTGACATCTTCACAAGTATGAAAGGTGAAACTACAAAACAACTGATTGAAAGATACTGCCATCTAGTTGTGGAGATGGGAAGATTAGAGATTACTAAAACTAATGAGGAGTGGATCGATAAATTGGCAGATGCGTTGCCATATGATGAGTGGGGTACTTATTTGATGGTGTTAAAGAACAATACAAGTTTTGCTAATATGAATCTTAGTGGTTTCATAGAGAAGATCGAAGCACATGAGTTAGAGTTAACAAAGATTAAACAGATGAATTCTACAAATCTTCAACAGGATGTGTCACTGTATTACAAAGGCAGTTCTCTGGCAACAATGAATCTTAGCCCGAAGATTCAAACAGCCTTCAGTGCAGATTCAACATCTGGTGCTTCGCCTAGTGCTTCAAGCAACAACAATTCCTCACCGTTTGCGAGTTATTAGCCATATTCCAAAGCTCCTGAACAAGTTAACCCACAAAGTTTTTCAAGCTCGAACAATCAGAGTCAAGGTCCGGGGATTATATGCAACATTGTAGTAAACATTAAGAACGCTCAAGATTTTACAGAATCTTCTGCAAAACAGCACATTGCACTACTTGCATCAGTACTGGAATCGTATGAGAGTTTGGTTGCTGGGAGAATAGGAAACCCCGATATGACGAAAGAGGACTATGATCAAATAGATCCGGAGGAGCTTGAGTTGATAGACATCAAGTGGGGAATGGCTAGTTTGGTTAGAAAAGCCCAAAGGTTTATGGAGATTACGGGTTGAAACAATTTGTTAGGACCGGATTAAAAGCTTGGATTTGATAAGTCCAAAGTGACGTGTTTAAGTGTAAAGAGAAAGGACATTTTAAGAGAGAGTGTCCAAATAGAGAGGTCAACAATCACCAAAATCCATTTACCAATGATTACTACAGACAGGCGATATCACAAGACAAATCAACAACCTGTGGTTCAAAGACCTCAGATCGAGAACAAGCCGGAAAAAGCTATCATAGTCAACCAAGATGATGAAAAGGTAGCTGAAGGATTCAGTTGGGATAAATATATCCCTGGTAGTGAGGGTAGAGGATTGATAGCTGAGATTGTGGAAGAACCGGAAAGTGTTGTTGAAACAGAGGTTGTTAATGAAGATGTGACTGAAGAAAATTCGGTTGATATCGAAGAAGTTGCTGCTGAAATCTACTACTATCAATATGAACAAGAGGTTTTAGCTAGTTCTTTGAAATCAATTATGCCTCCTAATGTGGTTGATTCTTTTGCATGTATTTTCAGTGAGCCAACAACCGGATTTTGCCCACCAACAACCGGATTTTGCCCACAGTATGAGGAGGAGAAAGCTCCGGTTGAAGAGATAATTGATGTTTCAAAAGAAATGACTGAAGAGACACTGAAAGATATTGCTGACAAAGCATTGATGGCAAAACTGAAAGAGGTAGATACAGAATCTGTAAAACCAGAGTCTGTTGATACTGAGTCGGTCAAAACAGAGTTAGGTCAAAAGGAGTCTGATGGGAAATCCAAAAGTCAGGAGGTCAAAACCGAAGGAGTGTCTGAGTCAGAGTCTGATAATGTTGGTAAACAGGATGTTGATTTTGAGCAAGAGGAAAAGATTGTTGAAAATATTGAGTTAATGTCTGAAACTTCATGCGAAAACTGTTTAAAACCCTGCATGGAGTGTCTTGAAAATGACACAAAGTTTCAGGAATTGAAACAATATATGGATGAACTTAAATTTGATCTGAGTGAAGTAAAAGAAGCGTATGACAAGTTGGCTAAATCTATCAAAATGAGAGTCTTGAAAACGATAAAGCCACAAAATTGCTAAAATCAACAGTTATTGATAAACAAAAGGAAATCAACTTTCATTTGGACACGATTGCTTCATTAAAAAGGGAATTGGAGTTAACAAAAATTGAGAATGAAATAATTGATAAGAAGTTGATGAGTTATGTTGCATCTTCATATGTGATTGAGCAGATTGTCCCGAAACAACCAGATGCAACACTTGTCTTTAACAGTGTTCCACCCCCAATGTTGAATCATTACACTCAGAAGTATCCAGATGGGGTGGAAGCTGCTTTGAACCTTGTTGGTGCACCAAATGTCTGCTGATTACGTCATAATCAAGTCTTGTGTCTAGATTTGTTTGAATGATCACACTAGAGAGTTAAATTAGGGTTTGTATAGTTTAAACTTGAAGGTTTCGCTTGAAACAGCTTCAAGCGAAATCAACAAGAGATGATTTCGCTTCAAGCATGCTCAAGCGAAATCTCAAGCCTATATATATGTGTTGTGTGTTTCATTTGAGGTAGAGAGGTCATTGTGTGAAACACGAAGTGCTGCCGGATTTGTATCAGAAAACGTTGTACAAGCACTCAAATCAATTAGAAAAGAAAGATTAAAAGGATTAGAGCTGTTATGACTTTGTTTACGTTGATTCCGCCTTCGTACACAAAGATGAACTGCCTTAACTGACGGTTTAAGGTCGTAGAATGGTCCAACAAGTGGTATCAGAGCTCAGGACGAGGAGTTCATACCATAGCAGCGGATTTTCTTCTTTCTACTCTTTTCTTTTTACATTTTTCAGATCTGAACAAGTTCCAACGGTCGAAATGGTCTGATTTTTGAGTATATCGTGTAAAACGTAGTTTTAACAAAGCCTACAAAGATTCAGCCTAAAATTCAGATTAAAACATGTTAAAATTGACCTAAAACAGGGTTTCGCTTGAAAGTGTTCGTAGGTTATAATTGATTTCGCTTCAAAATCAGACAATTTGGAATGATTTTGGACTATTTCGCTTGAACATCTGAAGCGAAATAGTGTTGTGATCTTGGATTTCGCTTGAGTTCATCTGAAGCGAAATAGAGCTGCTGGTTTTCGCTTGAAGGTTCTAATCAGTTGAAGCGAAATAGTTGATTTCGCTTGAATCATTTTTGTTAACAGATTTCGCTTGAATCAGTTTTGTTAACAGATTTCGCTTGAACAGTTTTAAAAGGAGATTTCGCTTGAACAATGTTATATTGAGCTGATTTCGCTTGAAACTGATTACTTCAAGTATTTCGCTTGAACTTGCTAAATTTTCAAAACCTAAAAATTTTCTAAGTGTTTGACTGATTTTTCAGGTACGTTCAAGATGGATGATATTTTCTTAAACCCGTTTAGCGAGATGTACGCATTCGCAGGAAACTCGGGAGATGATACTTCTACAAACAATAACAATACGAACGAGAACGAGAATACTCCAAAAGAAAAGAAGAAGGAAGCTTGGGAATCGGAAAGCGCTTTCGGAACGTTCAATAAACCTCCAAAGCTAATGGCTATTGAGGAATACAGTCGGTGGTCCAGAAAGTTCGAAGACTGGTTGATGGCATTCGCATTTACTAGCTGGAAAAGTTTGAAAAACGGTTATGCCAATGGAAAGAAACATGGTGAAACTTTAAGAGCAGCTGAGGAGATTGATTCATTTGTAGCTGAACAAAAGTGTGTGGCATTGTTATTTCAGTCAGTCCGGGAAGACATTATTGCCTTGATTGATTATTCAAATGCAAAAGATCTTTGGGAAAAGCTTGAAAAGAAATGTACTGGTAGTCAAGAAATTAAGAAAAACAAAAAGAAACTTCTTAGGAAAGAATTTGATTTGTTTGGTTATCTTAAGAATGAGTCAGTGTGTAAAATGATAGAAAGGTTTGGTCATCTGAAGCTGGAATTATCAAGACATGATATCGACATTCCTGAAGAAGATCTTATCGACAAATTGTTCGATTCGTTACCTGACGAGATGGATTGGAGATATTATGCGCTGATGCTGAAGAATACCATCAAAGAACCAGAAAAGCTGACATTAGATTTGCTGATTGAGAAACTCGAGAGTCACGAGTTGGAGTTGAAAAAGACGTACAAAGTCAATCATTCATCTTACCAGCAGAATTTGGATTTGTATTATCCAAAGAGCATGATGCCAAAAGCAACTTCTCCAAAAACTGCGTTTTCTGCTGAAAATGTGTCGACAGCTGGCAAAGAAAGTCAAAGTGGTCAAAGCAGTGGAAGTCACAGTGGTTATCACAGTGGATCTTCATCTTCTGGAAGTCATTCTGATGCAAAGAATCGTTTTCAATGCAACATTGCAATAGACTTGAAGAATGCTCAGAACTTTGATGAGGAATCGGCCAAGTAGCAGATGATCTTCCTAGCATCGGTGTTGGAATCATATGAAGGGTTGGTAGCTGGGAAGATAGGCAACACAAATCTGACGAAAGAAGATTACGATCAGATTGATCCGGAGGAAATGGAATTGATCGATATTCGTTGGGCTATGGCAAGTGCTGTTCGTCGTGCACAAACATTCATGGAAATCACTGGCAGAAAAACAATTGGTGGTGCTTCTACTAAGTTGGGGTTCGATAAATCGAAGGTGACTTGCTTCAAGTGTAAGCAGAAGGGTCATTTCAAACGAGAATGTCAAAACGCTTATGCTGATGAGTCAGAGAACCCTTTCAGAGATGATTACTACAAGAAGGCGATTTATCACCAAAATAAATCTGAGCCGCCTAGATTGAAGCAGGTTGAAGACAACAGAGAGAAATCTAGAGCTCTTGCAGTGATTTACGATGATGAGGGTTATGATTGGAGTCAAGAGGTTTTACCGGAAGAAGATGCGGTTGGTTACGCATTCATGGCGAAAAATGACGATCCTATTTCGTGGAAAGACGATCGAACTGAAGAGCAAAAGTATAGTTACAGAAAAATGACAGCTGAAAACAAAATCATTAGAATATCTCGTATCTTTCTGGATGCAAGGAGAGCCAATAGATGGGATCCAGATAGAGAGTGCTATCTTGATGAGTATGGAAATATTGCAATCGATGATAGTACACTTGATATTGAAGCCATAATCCAGCAATACAAAGAAGATGATGAGTATTGGCAACACAAATGGTGGGGAACTCCAACTTCGAAAATGATTGAAGAAGAGAAAGAGAAAGAGAGAAAAGAGAAAGAAGAGATCGAGAAAGCAAAGAAGATTGATACTGGAGTTATTGACACAACGCAGGAGTTGACTGTTGAAAATCTTGGAAGAATGGCTGACAAAGTGCTAGCTGCTAAGGCACTTGAGGTAGACTCTAACTCTGTGTCTGAGTCAAAAAGCCAGGTCAGTTCAGATGTGTCAACAAATGTGTCAGGTAAGAAAGTTGAAGGAAATGTTGATTGCAAAAATTGCAATAAAGATTGCAAATTTTGTAGTACAGTCACGTATCTCAACGGGAAGAAAGTTGATGATCTGACAGCTAAAGTCAGAAGCGTTGAGAATCAGATTCTTGATCGTGACAAAACGGTTAAAGCTTCAACTGAACGGATAAGAGAATTAACTAAACAAATTGAAAATGATAAAATTGATCATGACAAAATTAAAAGTGAAAATGAAAAGTTGATTCTTGAAAACCGTCAGATTTCTGAAAAATTTGAAAAACTAAAAGGCACATTGAAAGATTGTGATGATCGAAATGGTAAAACTTTTAAAGAAAATGAACATCTAAGAGCAGTGCTTAGAGTCAAAGAAGAATCAATCAATCAACAACTGGATGAAATCGCTAAATTGAAACTTAAAGTTCAAGAGGCTGTAATCGAAAATGAGCGAATCCAGTTGAAGCTTAACAGTTACAACTCCGCAAGCTTTGTTTTGCAACATATCATTCCCAAACCCATCGGGAAAGACAAAGCGGGCGAAGATGTGTATTGTGATGGAACTGGGGTGGGGTTTCATCAAGTTCCACCACCTGTTCTTGATAATTACACGAAAAAGCAATTTGGGTTGGTTGAAATTGATGAAGAAAAAGAAGTTAAACTTCCGGAGAACATTGATGTTACTTTTACATCATCTGATGATAGTGTTCAGACAGAGATTGTTAAGAGCACAGCTGAAAGTGTTTTAATGTCTGATTCAACTGAAGATGATGGGTGTTTCTTGGACAAATACATTCAGAAATCAAAGTCCAAAAACAACTTAAGTGATGAACCGGGTCTTGTGATGTACAAGATGGCTGGATCTGATAAGTTGTATTCGGATTCTGAGTTTCCTATTGAGAATGTTAATGTGAAAAAGTTGACAAATGTGTCAAACAAAAAGGCAAATGAATTTTGAGAAAGATAAAGTTTATTACAAAAAGCCTGTTGTTCCACCACGTTTTTATAATAACAATCGAAACAGTTGGTCAGGTGGTTATCGGAGTGGTAAGAGTTATCAGAAAAAGAGTTTTCAAAACAAAAAGTTTGCTGAAAAGAAGGTGTTTGTGAACAGTTCAAGTTCACTTTCTGATGAGGAAAATGAATTTTTTTCAAAATCAAACAAAGAGTTCTTTGAGAAAAGAGCTTCACATTATCGGTCTGAAGGCATAAGTCTAGTTGTGGATACTAGAACATGTTTTAGATGTAACAAAGTTGGTCACATTGCAAGAAATTGCAACAACTCCAAGCCTAAGATTGAAAATGTGAAGATTCAACAAAAGAAAGTTGATGTGAAGGGTAAAACACCAATCGTTGTTGAGAAAAAGAGTGTGAAAAATAATAACATCAAAGTGAAAAATGAACCTGTAAAGAAAGTGGTAACTAAAAACGACAAGTTTTATAAACAGGTTGCATTATCTCAACAAGTTTGGAAACCAAAAACTAAAATGAAAATTTCAACTTCTGAAGTGAAAAAGGCTGAAGAATCAATTTCGGTTGATTATGATGCAAATTTTCCACCTTTGAAGGCTGAAAATTTCAAAATTCAAATTGCTAGAGTCAAGGTTACTGTTGGTGCACACATCTGTCGTCTTCGTCTTTATATCGAGTCTCAGTTCGTTGCGGATCTAATTAAGGACTATGTCATCATTATTGATGATGACATCATCATCATGCTTACATCATCATATTACAAGTTCACGTGAGATTTAAAGTTTGAATTTGCATGTGTTTCTCGATTTACATATCAGTTCACGTGATTATCGACTGTGTAAATTCATATATTGAATTGTGTGATAAAGTGTCGGCTTAGAGGATAAATAGTCAAATAGGATTCATGAAAAGTTGTGTTGTTGACGGTTACATTCAGAGTTCTTGGACTATTAAAATTGTCGGTTATTAAACTTGAAAACATCAACGTCAAGTCAGAAACAATATAGGCATTATCAATATTGTTTTAAAATTCATTGTTACCTATATTCGATAAAGGTGTTTGCATGTATTGCATGTGCTTTGTCTGTCTAATATGATAGTCAACAAAGTTACAATTTAAAATCATTTAAAAAGATCTCATGATATAATATGTGTTGATATATAATTGGTGTTATATGTGTTAGTTTGTGATTATTAACAAACTTTTAAATCCGTCTAATCATACTTGTGTATTTGTTATAAATCTACTAAATCAACAGTATATTTGTTTGTTTCGGCATATATGATTCATTAATTTTGTTGGTTTGTTTTTTTTTAATAATAATAAAAAAAAACGATTATTGTGAAAAAAGGTTTTAGGGTTATTTGGTAGTGTTGATTCGGGTTGCAAAGGGTGTCTTTGAAAGGTTTTGAATTGTTATTTGTTCGGACGACGTACCAAGGGTTCATTTTGCATTAAACTGTCAAGTAGTTTTGAGTGGTCAAGTCACGTATTAAAGTCATCGATTCGATTGAAAGTTCACAAAGTTTGGAGTTTTGTCAGTTCGCACGGATTGATCAGTACGTTTGTCAGTCAAGTCACACAGTGTGTACTCAGGTTGCGTGGTTTGAGTCGTGGTTTCTGTCAGTTCGTACAGTTTGGAGTTCGAAAGTTTCAAGGGTCAGGTCAATCGAATTCGATCCGGGTCACTCAGTTCGTACATTTGGTCAACATTCAGTCCGTCCAGAAAATCATCAGTTCGAGTATTAGTCTTATTCAATTAATTGATAAGCGTTTAAATTGATTGTTTGTTTGTTTCTTGTAAAGGTACTTGTCGGTTTCTACAAGAGATTCAAGTTGCTAAAAATGGATTCCGAGTTCTACAACGCGTTTGCTACACCCTCGACTACTCCAGCTTCAATTGCTCAAAACATGAATGCAGAAAACGAAACCGGAACAATGCAAAAACCCCCGAAGCTTATGGGAATTGAAGATTACCACGGGTGGAAGAAACGGTTTGAGAATTGGGTTCAGGCAAATCATCTAAAAGCTTGGGAAAGTATTGAAACTGAGTATGAGAGACCAAAGAATACAACGGGAGCTGATAAAATCATATCTGAATTTACTGAACAAGAGAGGGAAAGTTATAGAGGAGAGAAAATGATGATCAATTTGCTACAACAAGCGATAAAAGAAGATATATTTGTGTTGCTTCAGCATGATGAAAACGCTTATTCTATTTGGGAAGCACTTGAAAAGAAATTTGAAGGAAGCACTGAAATGTTACAGAGTAAAGCAGCTTTGTTGAAAAAGGAGTTTGAACTGTTTACGTGCATGCCTGGTGAAACAACAAAGAGTCTTATTGAAAGATATTGTCATCTTGTACGTACCATGTCACAGTTGAAGATTAAGAAAAATGCAGCAGAATGGGTTGAAAAGCTTGCTGATGCTTTACCGCAACAAGAATGGGGTACATATATGATGATATTGAAAAATTCAGGACAGTATAAAAAGCTATCAATTGCACAGTTTATAGAGAAGTTGGAGGCACAGGATCTGGAGCAGCAGAAAATTGCTAGAATGAACAGTTCTACTCATCAACAAGATATCAAATTGTATTATAAAGGAAATGTTCAAACTGCTGAAGCAAGTCCAAAGATACAAACTGCATTTAGTGCTGGAAATCAATCTACACCAAGCAGTCAAGGATCAGTCAACACTAGTGGGTTTTCAACGGTGAATCCTCCAAGTGTTCAAAGTTCATCTACTGGAAATGGTCATCTACTTCAGTGCAATGTAGCTCTACATCTTCAAAATGGTCAAAATTATTCTGAAGAAGTTGTAAAGCATCATATGGGATTATTGGTCACTGCATTAGAGTCTTATGAAGGATTGATTGCCGGAAAAATTGGTAATCCGATGCTGACAAAGGAAGATTATGACCAAATTGATGCAGAGGAGTTAGAACTGATGGATATTAAATGGGCTTTAGCTAGTGTTTTGAGGAGAGCAGAAAAATTTAGATTGGTTACAGGAAGAACTGATTTCTTGGATGCAAATCTTTCTAATCTTGGATTTGATAAATCTAAAGTTGTTTGTTTTCGTTGCAGGGAGAAAGGCCATTTTAAAAGGGAGTGCAGGAATCAGGAGCCGAGAGGAGCAAAGGAGTCTGCTGGAAAAGATGATTATTATCGAAAGACCATTTATCAGCAAATCACTCATCAACCACATCAACAAAAGGAACCTCAAACGGCACATGGAAAAATGATCGAAGATGCAAACAAGAAAGCTTACTATGGCATCATGGATCAAGATGACGAGAAATTGGCTGAAGGATTTAGCTGGGACAAGTACATTCCAGCTGATTCAAATGTTGGAGCGTTTATTGCTCATATTATTCGAAAACCGGAAATGCTGAAGGAATGGATGGAAGTGTTATCTGATGAGGAGAAAAGTGAAGATGAAGGATCTGTTTCATCTGAAAACAGTTCGTCAGAGACAAGTGACAGTGAAGAAGAAATTGAACAGCTTAATATTGGAAAAACTCACTTATCTTCTGATAGTTTTGAATTTTATTTTGCAGAAAAATTGAAGAAACTAAAAGAAAGGAAAGCTGCAAAAGATTTAAAAGAAGTCAAAGTGATCGAGAAGATTGTGGAAGTTGAAAAGATAGTTGAAGTCGAGAAGATGGTTGAAATCACAAAACCTTGTCTTACATGTTTAGAGTCTTGTAAACAGTGTATAGAAAAAGATGAAAGGTTTAGTGAGTTAGAAAAGTTGAAAGAAAAATTATTGTTTGATGTAAAGAATTTGAAAAAGTCGTATGATGTATTGAACAGACATGTAAATGATCTGGAGAAGACTAACTCTGAAAGAGAAAAAGCTTTGAAGATGCTGAATGCTACCATGATGACAAAGCAAAAAGAGATCAACATGTACATAGAAGAATGTGCAAAGAGGAAAAAAGAGTTGGATAGTGAAGCAGCTGAGAATGAAAGAATCAGAAGATTGCTGCAAAGTTACAAAGGTTGTGATTACATAATCGACAGAATTTATCCAACAGTTGAAGGATTTGAAGCTTTTAAAGATGAAGAAACAAAGCCAAAGAAGAAAAAGGTTACTGGTAAGAAACAGGGTGTATGTTATAACAAGTGTCCGCCTCCAATTTGGGAAGGTTACTCGCCTAGAAAACCTAACGAGGAAGAACTAAAATAGGCGGTCAATATTAAGCTAGAATCCGAGATAACTGATGTTTTACCGGACAATATTGATGTCACGTTCACAGCGTCCGACACAGATCATGAGTCCGAACTGATAAAAAGAGTGGTCGACCAGGTGTTGGATAAGGATGAGGAGTCAGAGTCAAAGTCCGAGTCCGAAAGTTCGTGTCAGTCAGTTGGGAGTTCGAGTTCATCCGAAAAGAGTTCAAAGTCGTCGGGAAAACGGGTTTACAGTAAAGAGTTTTTGTTGTCAAAATCTAATTTGAGTGACGAAACATTTGAAGTTGCATATACTTTGAATGATTCTGACAAATTATATTTTGATAAAGAATTCCCAATTAGAAGTGTTCGGTTTGACATGATTAAAAAGGTTTTCAAAATGACAGAAATTAATATTTCTAAAATTAAAGATTTAAATCCTACTGGAAAACCTAAAAAATACACTTCAAGAGTTCAACAACGGTTAAACAAGAAAAAAGGTTACAATTCTGGTTCTGGTTTTCAAAAGAAACCACACCACAATCGTAGCTACAAAAAGAAAGGACTTGGTTTTATTCCACCTGAAAATTATAAAAATGAGAAAATTTCTAAAACAAATACAAAATATGTTGCAGGAACTAGCCAAGAAGAAGAATCAAAAAGCTCATTCTGGAAGCAATCAAACACAGAATTTCTTGCAAAGAAAGTGAAGAATGAAGCTTATCAAAGAAAGGAGACAAGAACCTGTTACAGATGCAATGAAGTTGGTCATATTGCATGGAACTGTCCCCAAGCAACAAAAACAAAACAGGGAGTCTCACAAAAACTGAAAGAAGTTATTGTTGACAAAACTGAACCACCAACTGAAAAGTTCAAAGTGTTTAAAAATTCTACATATGAAGTTGGTGAATGTTCAAAAAGATTTTACAAGAAAAGGGGAAATCTTGACAACCAAGCTTGGGTTGTTAAGAAATCAGAGGTAAAATCTGGCGATGAATCTGATTCCGCAAAGTCAGAGGAGCCACAGGTTGAGCTAAAAAGTGAAAACTCAGTTCCTCCAATGGATGATGAGAACTTTCCATCATTGAGGACTGAATATTTTAAATCAAAAGTTGGGAAAGTTGAGATCTCAAATCAATTCTATTCTGAACAGAAAGAATTTGATGTTGAGAAAGCGTTTAATGGAAACATTAAAAAGATGATTGGTAAAATGATTGATGGGAAGGTTAAAGGGGTAAAGGAGTTTTATGCTACAAAGAAGGCAACTTATAGCCCAACCCCTAGTGAAGTTGAGAAGGTTACACCCAAGGCTGGTCAGGCTTGGGTGGATATTTTTTTTCATTAAAAAACCTGACTTGCCGGAGATCCCAAGGTTGTAATCGTGGATCAGGAATCGGCATCATTCATATTTTAAAGGGTTTGTATGAAAGTTGTTAAAATTGTTAAATTTTTACAGGATAAGTGTGACTTGCCGGAGCTCCCAGGTTGGTAAGAGTGGAGCAGGAATCGGCATCATTCTTTATAACAGATTTTGATTGTGTTTATTTACAAGTGGTTGAAAGAGGTTTTCAACGTCAAGTGGTAAATCAAGGACATTAAATTGTACTTGATTTTCTACAAATGATTGAGGAACGATATGATGAACCCCTAACTTTACAAGTGGTAAAATCAACAAAACCTATTTTCCGGAAAAATCATTTTGGTTAAAACAAACTTAAGTGTTTTGAAATCATAATGAGAAAATAGTTTTGTGTAAGGGGGAGTTCTGATTGTTTATGCCAGGTGGATGGCGAATTGAGGTGATTCGATATCAGTTGTCACTTTATTGTACAGTTTATTTTCAAATTTCCTTTCATGTGTTTGTATTTTAGGGGGAGTAGAAAATTTCAGAAAATCCAAAAACATTTGAAAATTTAAAAAAAGGCAAAAACATGATAAAATCAAAAATGAGTTTCGTTGTGAATAGAGGAAATGATAGTACATCAGTGGACGATCACAGCATGCTAAAGAAATGTAAAGTAAAAATGTGATAAACAATCTCACTGTGGATATGTCAGTAGGTTTTTGCACATTTAGTAAATTGTGACGAGATATAAACATAAAATTTACTTGCGTCTACGTGGGGAACACCTCCAGGATATATAGGTAACCCCTGAAATCTTGTTTGAAGGGTCCCATATTCTGAGATACTAGGTCTTTATACTCAGTGATATCTGGGGTATTATCCCGGGACTTCTGATTTTGCGGAAGCAATGGCCTAGTCCCCGGAGAATACTTTCTGCTTGCTTGAAATACAGCACCACCCTCAGCTAAAAATGACAAAACATTGAAAAATGCTAATCATGGCTGTTGTAATACAAAAGATCCTCTAAAGGGGACACACCTAAAAGTCAACTAGGCTCTCTGCTGAACGGAAGTTCTGACCTGAGCTATCACGGTTGCATAATTTATTCCCCTTACAGATATCATCTGTGGTATACTCACCTGTAAGACTGAATATTGGGGTCTGGATACGGGAGTATATACTGAGGTGGGACACATGTAGATGTTTAAGTCCTAAAACACTAATTCGTATCTCGAAATAGTTGAACTTTGTGTGAAAATTTAAGTAGACAAGTATACTGACAATCTAGGTGAATTGTTTAGAACTTAAAATGTTTAAAGCTTAACGGTGTTGGTGATTGGTTTCAAAAACTGATATGATCCTCTTGCACGAACTCACAAAAATATTGTATGTAAATAGTTCTTTACTGCATTTTATTTCTGTTATGTCAAAAATCCAAAAAGATTTTCGGTGTGTTTTAGCATAAAATTTTGAAAAAAATTCAAAAAGATTTTCGACAACTGATGTTTGAAAGCTGATTTTCAAAATTCCGAGTGCTAAACATGACGAACAGGTTTGGGAGAATTTGATTGAAAAGTTTTTTTTTTCAGAGATGAAAATTCTTTAAATGATCATTGTTAATATTTGATTGTATATTGATTGGAGAAGGCTCAGTGTTGGTGTTTGATATTTGACAAATTGTTAAATATTTTATTCTTGTGAATCTTATTTTTGGGTAGAGGATGTGCAGGATAGCAGATAGAGTGCCAGGTTCCGATACCTGAGGATTCTGAAATTCTGTAAAAGCCAGACTACGATCCCAGCATGTTTTGAGGGGGAGTCTGTTAGAGGGAGAGAGAATTGGAGATAGGATAGAGCCAGATAGAGATCCTGAAGAAAGTTCAAAGACTGATAAAGACTGAAGATTGAGAAGACTCGACACTTAAGACTCGTCAACATCTGAGGGGGAGTCTGTTGGTGCACACATCTGTCGTCTTCGTCTTTATATCGAGTCTCAGTTCGTTGCGGATCTAATTAAGGACTATGTCATCATCATTGATGATGACATCATCATGCTTACATCATCATATTACAAGTTCACGTGAGATTTAAAGTTTGCATGAAATCAGATACAAGGTTCGCTTGAAGACAAAAGATTTGTTTATTTGTCAATTTCGCTTGAAGACATGTAATCATGAAGATTTCGCTTCAAACTTTAGATTGAGATTTCGCTTGAGTCTTGAAGCGAAATCATGTTTACTATAAATAGGTGATGATAGGTTTCATTTGTAACAGTTCCAACATTTGTTTACCGAAGTGCTGCCGGTATACCTCTTGACTGTAATCGTTGTTATATCAATATACAAGAGGAATTAAGTGTGAAACAAGCTGTTTACTGATCCGTTTCTCTGTTTCCGCCTCTGAAACGGAGTAGAACTCTTCCAAACGACTCGTTTAGGTCGGAATCCGATCCTACAGTTACACCTAAGGCTGATGAGGCCTGGGTGGACACCATGTTCGAATAAGCAGTTTGAATTGCCGGAGCTTCCTTGTTTGCGAAGCATGAATCGGCATCTTTATTGTAGTTGGTTAAATTGTAGTTTATTTTGTGCAGGATCTTCCACAACTGATATCCAGATGGATTATGGATAGTGGTGCATCTCGACATATGACAGGAAAAACTGCGTTGCTGTATGATGTGAGAAACATTAATGGTGGTTATGTGGGATTTGCTGGTCATGAAGGTGGTAGAATTGTTGGTGAAGGAACGTTATCCAATGGGATTGTAACGTTTGAGAGAGTTAACTACATCACTGAGCTGGAGAACAATCTGCTTAGTATCTCGCAGATTTGTGACAATCAGTATACTACTCACTTCACTGATAAAGAATGTTTGATCTTGAAACCTGGTTTTGTTATCCCTGAAGAATGGATTATTATGAGGGCACCTAGAGTGAATGATTTATATGTGTTAGATATGTCTGTAGCAACTACAACAACTGGTCAAGCACATTGTTTTGTGTCTAGAGCAACTGAGAAAGAATCAAGATTGTGGCACCGAAAGATGGGGCATATACATCTTAGAAAAATGAATCATTTGGTGCACAATGATTTGGTATTGGGAGTTAATATCAAAGGTTTTCATCTGGAAGGGGAGTGCATTAGCTGCATCAAAGGCAAGCAGAAGAAAAAGTCACACCCTACAAAGAAAGTCAATTCAGTTTCAAGACCTCTGGAAAGACTTCACATGGATTTGTTTAGTCCTGTGAATGTCAAAAGTATTACAGGAGATTACTATTGTTTGGTCGTTACTGATGATTATTCCAGATTTTCGTGGGTTTCTTTCTTGAAGACAAAAGATGAAACATTTGACAGTTTGATGGGGCTGTTCAGGAAGATTGAGAATTTGTACCAAAGGCGTATCAAGAGAATTAGAAGTGATAATGGTACTGAATTCAAGAACAGCAAGATGGAAGAATTTTGTGATGAAAGAGGTATTTTGCATGAGTTTAGTGCTCCGTACACTCCGCAACAGAATGGAGTCACAGAATGCAAAAACCGGACACTAATCGAGACGGCTAGAACTATGCTCGCAGATTCAAAGTTACCGATTAATTTTTGGGCTGAAGCTATTTCCGCCGCATGTTATACGCTCAACAGGGTTCTTACTGTCAAGAAGTTCAACAAAACGTGTTTTGAGCTAATCAATAACCGCAAACCGAATTTGAAGTATCTAGAACCGTTTGGGTCACCCTGTACGGTTATAGAGCCTTTTGGAAAGTTTGGTCCGAAGTGCATTGAGGGAATATTTGTTGGTTATGCTAATCCATTGCGACGTGTCTTCGTTCCAAGTGAGAAGCGGATTATTGAAGCTGCAAATGTTGAATGTCAAGGTTATACTATGCCGCCGCAGAATCCTGGTGATTCATGGGGTTATCATTATGACAAACTTTGGGATTCGTTTGACATGAGAGAAGAATCAGAGGATGATGAAGATTTCTTTGATGAGTTGGATATTTTGCGTGAATATGAGTCGCAGTTAAGGTTCCCAGATGAGTATTCGAGGAGACCACGGGAAACTTCAAATGATGATGAAGCAGGTCCAAGTAATGCTGGTGAACATGATGATGCCCAACAGAATGAAGTTGCTCAAGAAAATCAGTCGGTTCAGAATGATAATCTAGAAGCTGAAAATATGCCAATATTTGATCATGGTGATTCAGATTCAAATTCTGAGGGGGAGCAAATTCAGATTTCAGGTCAAACAAACCAAGTTGGTGAACAAGATGCAGAGCAGAATGTTACTAATCTGGAAGAAAATGTAGAGGTTCCGAGTGAAGTGATGCCGCGAACTTTCTCATATCATCCAGAGGAGTTGATTATAGGAGAATTGCAAGCTGGAGTTCGCACTCGAAATCAAATTGATAAAGGGCTTACATGTTTTTATACAAAAGTTGCTCCTTTGCAAACTGAATTTTCATTAAGTTGTTTTATTTCGCAGATTGAACCAAGAACTTACAAAGAGGCGCTTACTGAAGACTCTTGGGTCAATGCAATGCAAGAGGAACTTAGTCAATTTGAGAAATTGGGAGTGTGGAAGTTAGTTGATTTGCCGGATGGTCAAAGAAAGATTAACACTAAGTGGGTGTTTAAGTGTAAGAGGGACGATAGAGGAGTGGTTGTAAGGAACAAAGCTCGACTCGTTGTTCAGGGATTTAGTCAACAGGAGGGAATTGATTTTACCGAAGTCTATGCTCCTGTAGCACGACTAGAGGCAATCAGAATTTTCCTAGCATTTGCGTCTTGGAAGAACTTCAAAGTTTATCAGTTGGATGTTAAATCGGCGTTTCTTTATGGGAAGGTTAAAGAGGAGGTTTATGTCGGTCAGCCACCGGGCTTTACCGATCCAATCCACAAAAACAAGGTCTACTTATTGGACAAAGCGCTGTATGGTTTACACCAGGCCCCGAGAGCCGGGTACGAGACTTTGTCTCAACACCTACTAGCCAACAAGTTCATTCGTGGAAAAGTGGATGCCACTCTCTTCACTAAAGAGGTCGACGGTCATCTTCTGATAGTTCAGATTTATGTGGACGATATAATCTTTGGGTCGACAAATGAAAATCTATGCAAAGATTTTGAATCAGTGATGAAGCAAAAGTTTGAAATGTCATCAATGGGGGAGATGAAATTCTTTCTGGGATTACAAGTTGAACAACTTCATGAGGGAATTTTCATTCATCAGTCAAAGTACGTTCGTGATATTCTAGAGAAATTTGGGATGTCAAGTTCTACTCCAGCTGCTACCCCACTTGCAACAAATCATGGGATTCACCCAGATCTCACCGGAGACAGGGCTGATGAAACATTTTACCGTTCCATGATAGGTTCTTTAATGTACCTAACTGCTTCACGTCCTGATATCATGTACTCAACATGCCTCGCAGCAAGATTTCAGTCTAACCCAAGAGCATCGCATATGATCATTGTGAAGAGGATATTGCGCTACCTGAAAGGAACTCCTTCATTGGGGTTGTGGTATCCTAGAAAAGGCGACTTTACGCTCAAAGGGTATTCCGATTCGGATTTCGGATGCTGCACAGTCAATTCAAAATCAACAACTGCAGGATGCCAGTTCTTTGGTCCTAGATTGGTTACCTGGCAGTGTAAGAAACAAACGTCTGTGGCGTTATCTACTTGTGAAGCGGAGTATGTTTCTGCTAGCAGTTGCTGCTCTCAGATCTTGTGGATACAGCAACAGATGCGCGACTACGGTTTGCAGTTTCTTAACACACCTCTTTTTGTTGATAATGAGGCCGCTATAAATATAACTAAAAATCCAGTACATCACGCTAAAACTAAACACATAGAAATTCGTCATCACTTTATTCGTGATTGCTTTGAGAAAAAGTTGATACGAATTGAGAAAATTCACACTGACGAACAGAAAGCTGATTTACATACCAAAGCTTTTGATAAAAATCGGTTTACATATTTGTTAAAACTGAACGGTATGAAGCTTCTGTCGGTGTCGGATGGCATAATTGGCATTGATGAGAGTACTGTTGCGGATGAATACGAGAAACAATCTGCAATGGTTTGTCGATTTTTTACTTGTTTTGGTATTTAGGGGGAGTAGATGTTTGTACATAGTTATTTTCAGAAAATACAAAAACAGTAAAAAATGCAAAAATACAAAAACATGATAAAATGAAAAAGAGCTTGTGTATATAGGGAAAATGATAGTACATCGGTTAGACGATCACAGTATGCTAAAGATTTGTAAAGTATAAAAGAGTTAAACAGTCTCACTGATGATGTGTCGATAGGTTTTCATACATTTAGTAGATTTATTCGGGATATAAACCTAAAATTCAAACTTGTGAATTCGTGGGGAACACTACTTGGATATATAGGTAACCCCTGAAATCTCGTTTGAAAGGTCTCTTAATCTGATATACTAGGTCTTTATACTCTATGATATCTGGGGTATTATTCCGGGACTTCTGCTGAACGGTGGTTCTGACCTAGTCCCTGGCTAATACTTGCTGCAATGCTTGAAACACAGCATTAAACCCTCAGCATGCTGAAACAATAAAATTGATAAATGCTGCTGTTGTAAGCAAAAAGATCCTCTAAAGGGGACACACCGAAAAGTCGAAGCTGATATCTCTCTGCGTATACGGAAGTATCGACCTGAGATCCCTCGGCCCTCGCATACCTAAATTATATACAGATATCATTGTAGTATTCTCACCTGTAAGACTGATTATTGAGATTCTGGATACGGGAGTATATTCAAGAGGTGGGACACATGAATGATCTAAGTTCTTATTTCATCTAAATCGTATCCTGAGTAAGTTGAAATTTGTATGAGAATTTAAGATGGATCAGTATATCGACAATCGGGGTGAATTGTTTAAGTCTGAGTATGAAATGCAGCTTAACGGTACTTGTGATTTGTCTGAAAAGCTGATATGATTCCCTGACACGCTCGCCAAAAATATGTTTGTAAATAGTTTACTTTGTTTACTTTCTGCAATTTAAGTTTTCTGTATTTCATTTCTTAGTTTAGAATACTTTGATAAAATTCAAAAAGATTTTATTTCTGCTTTATTTTTCTGACAAACCAAAGTGGAGAGTTGATTGTTGGATTCTCAGATGTTTGAAGCAGATGCAGGAGATTCTGGACTGAAGAATGAGGATAGCTTACTTTGATGAAGATTGTTTTGTTTGATATGTCAAAAACAAGTTCATTAACTTGATACTTGTTATTTTCAGAAAATGTTTGAAATTGTTGTTTTTAAAATCAGTGTGATTCGTCAAAAGATCAACCAAGGTCATTAATTTGGACTTGGTAGATTAATCAAGTGATCAGGGTCATTAACTTGGACCTGAATACTTGAATGGATTTCTAAAACTGATTGAGTTTGTGAATTATTGTTGAAAAGATAGAATTGTAATGTTTGTTGGTTGAGTAACAGGTTTGGACTTCATTATTCCCAATGGAGGCTAATTGTCAAAGCTTGAACCAGATTTCTCAGATTCTAACATATCGAGAGAGAGAGTCTGTGAAAGGGGGAGTCTGGATCAACAGTCAAAGGGAAGATTGAAGTTTAAAGTTTAAAGATTGAAGATAAAGATTGATGAGAGATTTTACAATGTTTGAAGATTGATAAAGACAAAGACTTGAAGCCAAAGACTTCATCAACATCCAAGGGGGAGTCTGTTGGTGCACTAAATGTCTGCTGATTACGTCATAATCAAGTCTTGTGTCTAGATTTGTTTGAATGATCACACTAGAGAGTTAAATTAGGGTTTGTATAGTTTAAACTTGAAGGTTTCGCTTCAAGCATGCTCAAGCGAAATCTCAAGCCTATATATATGTGTTGTGTGTTTCATTTGAGGTAGAGAGGTCATTGTGTGAAACACGAAGTGCTGCCGGATTTGTATCAGAAAACGTTGTACAAGCACTCAAATCAATTAGAAAAGAAAGATTAAAAGGATTAGAGCTGTTATGACTTTGTTTACGTTGATTCCGCCTTCGTACGCAAAGATGAACTGCCTTAACTGACGGTTTAAGGTCGTAGAACGGTCCAACAAACCTCAAGTTGAGAACCATTGAGGATGAGTTACCTGAGAGCATTGATGTTACATTCTCTTCGTCCGACACTGACAATGAGTCACAGGTGATCAAGACCGTAATTGACCAAGTGTTAGACGAAGAGAGTGATAACTCAGATTTTGAAACTGTGAAAACACATTTGGAAAATTCTAGTTCTGAATGTGAAGATGATGGTAACTTTTTGGACAAGTTTATACCAAAATCAGAAAAGGTTGCGAATGATGATCCGATCATGGTGGTTTATACAATAATTGGAACTGACAAACTCTGTTCTGATTTTGAGTATCCGATTCAGAACGGAAACATGAAAAATGTTGAAAAGGTGTTTAAGCTTGTCGAGATTGATATTTCGGAAGTAAACAACAATGAGTTCTTTTCAAAACCTAAAAAGTCTTTTGTGAAACAAAACAACTCTGGGAAGAAAGATTGGGTAGGTAAAAATGGGTCTAACAAGAAAAATGGAAATAATTTTAAAAACAAAGGTATTGGGTTTGAAAAGAAGATGGCTAAACAAGTAGTAAAGCCAAAAGATAAGATGTGTGATGTTTTTGTTGTTGGTCCAAGTGTTGATGCTGAAAAGGAATATATTTTCAGTCAAAAAGCCATTGATGATTTCAATGCAGCGAAGAAGCTGAAAGAAGAGTCGTACAAATCAACTTTTGTTGAATATGACAAAAGAGTTTGCTATCGCTGCAATGAAATTGGTCATATGGCGAAACAATGCTCCAAAAAGATCGAAAAATTCGTTTTCAAGAAATCTGTTTTGCAAAAACCGAAATTGAAAACTCCAGCTGATGTTAAGGGTAAAAAACCCATGGTTTTCCCCGTTCGGATCTTGAAAAGAGGAGAATCTTTGAAGTCCGAAGAAAAACCGAAATCAACTTTTGAGATTGGTGAATCTTTGAAAACTCAAAAGACTTCAAAGATTTATCCGAAAACGAAAGTTTTTGAAACTCAATCATGGGTGGCTAAAACAAAACAATCAGTTGAGGTGAAGAAAATGGAGAATGTGTTAAAATCTGAATCAAAAGTGGTTTCTAGTGATGTTCAGAAATTCGAATTTGAATTAGACAAGTTTCTTGCAGAGTTTCCACCAATTAAAAATGGAAATTTAAAATCAAAATCTGAACCTGTTGTCCCAAATGTGATCTTTAGTATTCCGAAAGTTGATGTGAAATGTGATTTAGTGTTTGGTAGTGTTCCACAGGAAAAGAAGTCATGGGCTTCATTGTTTGAATGATTTGCTATGATGTATGCAGGGGCTGCCGAGGTCGTATATCTCGAAGTGGATAACGGACAGCGAAGCTTCAAGACACATGACCGGAATGCTAGCATTGCTTTATGACGTTAAATCTTTGAACGAAGGATATGTGGGATTCGCAGGGAATCAAGGAGGAAGGATTGTTGGTCAAGGGACTCTAACTAATGGAGTCATTTCGTTTGATAAAGTGAACTACATAATAGAACTTGAAAACAATCTGTTGAGTATCTCACAGATTTGTGACAAGTCTTTTACCGTGCATTTCACTAAAAATGAATGTCTTGCTTTAAAACCTGGTTTCAAAATTCCAGAAGAAATGGTGTTGTTGCGAGCTCCACGCGAAAATGATTTGTATATTCTTGATATGGGTATCGCAACAACAACTGATTATCAAAAACAATGTTTTGTGTCTAAAACCAAAGCAACTGAAAAAGAGTCGATAATGTGGCATCGAAAGATGGGTCACATTCATGTGCGTAAAATGAACTTTCTTGTATCTAATGATTTGGTTGAAGGTGTAAATTTGAAAAACTTTCACTTGAATAATGATTGTGTAGCTTGCAAGAAAGGAAAGCAAAAAAAGAAATCACACCTGCAGAAGTTGCTGAATTCAATCAGAGTACCGCTTGAAAGGCTCCACATGGACCTTTTTGGGCCGGTCAATGTGCAGAGTATTAGTGGAGATTTATACTGTCTAGTGGTCACTGATGACTTCACTAGATTTTCTTGGGTGGTGTGCTTAGAGAGGAAAGATCAAACGTTTGAGTCATTGATGATTCTATTCAAGAAGATGGAAACGTTGTATAAGGTGCCAATTAGAAGGATTCGGAGTGATAATGGAACGGAATTTAAGAACAATCGCATGCTCGAGTTCTGTAACGAGAAGGGAATTCTTCATGAATTCAGTGCACCATATACTCCACAGCAAAATGGTGTAGCTGAAAGAAATAATCGCACTATTATTGAAACTGCTCGAACGATGCTGGCCGATTCTAAACTACCGATCTATTTCTGGAGTGAAGCTGTGGCAGCGACATGCTATACCTTGAATAGAGTGCTTACTGTGAAGAAATACAAGAAGACTTGTTTTGAACTTCTTCATAGATATAAGCCAAATCTGAAGTTTCTAGAGCCGTTTGGATCACCGTGTACCTTCATTGATCAAGATGGAAAGTTTGGCGCGAAGAGTAATGAGGGATTTTTTGTTGGATATGCTAGTCCACTCAAGAGAGTGTCCGTACCATGCTTGAAGAAAGTAATTGAAGTTCAACATGTGGACTGTCAGAAACATACGGCTCCACCACAACTTCCCGGACAAAGATTGCTTTTCGATTACGACAAACTCTGGGAGTCGTTCCAACTACCGACAGAGCCGAGTGAAGAGGAACTTGCTTACTTATACCAACAGCAACAATCCATGGTACAAGATCAGATACCTAGACCGTTGGTGGTTTCTCAATCTGATGTGGAAACAAACATTTCTACAACTGGTACAAATGATCACGAGGCAGGTCCGAGTGGAACAGCTCACGAACCATCAGAGGAACCAGCTCCTTCATTTGATCAGTCCGATAAATCAGATTCGAAGAACGGTCCGATATTTGATGAGGATCCAAATGTTGCTACGACTGAAGCTGAGGATCACACCGGTGATCTAGACATCACGAATCTGCAATCGGAAGTGAATGTGCCTGACAGTGTCATGCCACGAACTCTATCTTACCATCCTTCAGAGCAAATTGTTGGTGATCTTCAGAGTGGTGTTAAGACGAGAGATCAGATCAACAGAGCACTTACTTTTTTATACTTCTGTTGCTCCTTTGCAGGAAGAATTCTCACTTAAATGTTTTATCTCACAGATCAAACCCAGAACGTATAAGGAAGCTTTGACTGAAGAAAGCTGGGTGAATGCTATGCAAGAAGAATTGCAGTAGTTTGAAAAGTTGGGAGTCTGGAGATTAGTAGATCTTCCTGAGAACCAGAAGCTGATAAAGACGAAGTGGGTCTTTAAATGCAAAAGAGATGATATAGGCGTGATTGTAAGGAATAAAGCACGACTGGTGGTACAGAGTTTCAGCCAGCAGGAGGGGATTGATTTTACTGAGGTGTATGCCCCTGTAGCTAGGCTCGAGGTGATAAGAATCTTCCTAGCATTTGCATCGTGGAAAGGATTTAAAGTATACCAGCTGGATGTCAAGTCTGCATTCCTATACGAAACAATCAAAGAAGAAGTGTATGTGGGTCAACCACCGGGGTTTACCGATCCAGTACACAAGAACAAAGTCTATCTTCTGGACAAAGCGCTCTACGGACTTCACCAGGCCCCGAGAGCCTGGTATGAGACGCTTTCCCAACATTTGCTGGCCAACGGGTTTAGCAGAGGGACAGTTGATAGTATGTTGTTCATCAAAGAGGTTGTAGGATATCTTCTGATCGTGCAAATTTATGTTGACGATATCATCTTTGGGTCGACGAATGATGAGTTGTGTAAGGATTTTGAGAAGGTCATGAAGAAGAAATTCGAAATGAGTTCAATGGGGGAGATGAAGTTCTTCCTAGGGCTACAGGTGGAGCAAATGCCCGAAGGAATCTTCATTCATCAAACAAAGTATGTGAACGATATTCTGGAGAAGTTCAACATGACTCAATCCAGTCCAGCATCAACCCCCTAGCTCAGAACCACGGGATTTGCCCAGACGAGAGTGGAGAGAAAGTGGATGAGACGCTGTATCGGTCAATGATTGGATCCTTGATGTATCTTACTGCTTCCCGGCCGGATATCATGTATCCGACGTGTTTGTGTGCACGATATCAGTCAAGCCCACGCCAGTCTCACCTGACAATCGTGAAACGAATCTTACGGTATTTGAAAGGCTGCCCAAGCACCGGCTTGTGGTATCCTAAGTCTGGCGATTTCTCTCTCTCAGGTTTTGCTGATTCAGATTTTGGGAACGCTAAGTCCACCACTGTTGGGTGTCAGTTCTTTGGAACTCGCCTTGTCACCTGGCAGTGCAAGAAACAAACCTCCGTAGCGCTCTCTACTTGCGAGGCTGAATACGTTTCGGCCTCGAGCTGTTGTTCTCAGATCCTTTGGATCCAACAGCAGATGCGAGATTTTGGTTTGCAGTTCTTGGATACACCGATATTCGTGGACAATGAGGCAGCGATAAACATAACGAAAAACCTGGTTCACCATTCTAAAACTAAACATATAGAAATTCGACATCATTTCATCCGTGATTGTCACGAGAAGAAATTGATTAGAATTGAACATATACACACCGATGATCAGAAGGCTGATTTTTACACCAAACCGTTTGACAAAAAGAGATTTAACTATCTTTTAAAATTAAATGGGATGAAAAATTTGCTTTCTGGGAGGGTTATTGAATGTGAAGCCGAGGAGGACGGCGATCTGATGTGATCCACGTCAATGTTGTCAAGTTTTTGTACAGTTTATTTTCTGCTTTTGATAAAAACCAAAAACACAAAAATATGTTTTTGTTTTTAGGGGGAGAAAGTTTGCAGAAAAATACAAAAACATGATAAAATTACAAAATCCAAAAACATTTGAAAAAGTAAAAATGAGTTTGTGTAAAAAGGGGAAATGATAGTACATCAGCTAGACAGTGCAGTACGCTAAAGAAATGTAAAGTATAAATGTGTTAAGCAGTCTTGTAGATGATATGCCGATAGGTTTTTACACATTCAGTAGGTTTGTTCGGGATATAAACATAAAATCTCTTGCTTTTATGTGGGGAACATCTCTCGGATATATGGGTAACCCCCGAAATTTTGTTTGAAAGGTCCCTCTTTCTGAGATACTAGGTCTTTATATTCAGTGATATCTGGGGTATTATCCCGGGACTTCTGATTTTGCGGAAGCAATGGCCTAGTCCTCGGAGAATACTTTCTGCTTGCTTTAAATATAGCGCCGCCCTCAGCATAAATTGATGAAGACAATAAAATTGCTAATCAATGTTGTTGTAAAAAAGATCCTCTAAAGGGGACACACCTAAAGTCAAACCAGGCTCTCTGCTGAACGGAAGTTCTGACCTGAGCTATCACGGTTTCATAATTTATTCCCCTTACAGATATCATCTGTGGTATACTCACCTGTAAGAATGAATATTGGGATCTGGATACGGGAGTATATTCTGAGGTGGTACACATATAAAAGTTAAGCCTTAAAACATTAATTCGTATCCTGAATAGATTGAACTTTGTGCGAAAATTTAAGTGGACCAGTATATCGGCAATCAATGCAAATTGTTTAATACTGAAAATGAAATAAGCTTAACGGTGCTTGTATCTTGTCGGCAGCTGATATGATCCCCTAACACGCTCTCAAAAATACTGTGTGTACAGTTTCTTGCTTATAAAAAATCCAAAAAGATTGTTTGTTTGTTTAGAAAATTTAAAATCCAAAAAGATTAGTTTTTCATCTTGTTTTCGACAACGGACGTTGGAAATCTGAAGATCAAAGTCTCATGTGCTGAACAAGTCTGGATCATGAGGGTTGGGTAAGCAGAAGTTTGATTAAAAATGTTGGAAATTGCTTGAATGTATCAAAGTTCATTAATTTGAATTTAATTTGTGTGTGAAAAATGTCAGTTGATCTGAAACTGGTCAGCCAAGGTCATTAACTTGGACTTGGTAGACTAAACGTTTAACCTGGGTCATTAACTTGAACTTGGTTAAATGCGTGTGTATATAAAAAAAATCTAATCATTGGAAAAGTCAAATGATGTTTCACCATAAACGAAGTTACAACTTTGTTTCAAAATCAACTTCGTTTCAAAAACACCCTTCGTTTCAAGTTCACACGAACCAGATGCACTATATAAGGATTATTCGGTTCGTTTGTAATCAGCTCTCACATCTACTTCGTTTCAAACACTTGTGCTCTCAAACGAACTACGGTGATTTGTCAAATCAAGCCGAAATCTGTTGAATTGTTGTTTGTAATCTTTGTATAAGTTGGTTTGCTCAACTTATATAATGGTGAAGGTATGTTTTTGATGATTATCGATACAGATCTGATGTTTTTCGCATGATTTTGACTGTTCCAGTTCGTTTAAATTGTAGATCTAGGGTTTATTGTTGATTGATATTGAACGAAAATCATAATAAATGTTCTGAATCGGTTGTAGAACATGGATCTGGTTTTGATTTCATGTTTTCAGAATTGATTTCGTTCATATCGGAACTTTTATCATAGATCTAGGGTTGGTTTGGGATCATAACTGAATGAAAATCATATCATGGTGATCGGATTTTGATGTTGAACGCGATTATAGGTTTAATTTCATCATAGAAACAAGTTTTAGAACCTGCAACTTTACTGTTCATGTTTAACAGTTTCAAACGAAGTGATGATAAAGGTCGTATGAATACATCAGATTGTTTGAACTGCAGGTCGTTTAAATTGATTAGGTCGTTTGAATACAGATCGTTTGAACTGCAGGTCGTTTGAATTAATTAGGTCGTATGAATTCATCAAGATCGTTTGAACTGTACTTCGTTTAAATTGTTGTAGGTGGTATGAATTTGTCTGATCGTTTGAACTGATTGGGTCGTATGAGTTTTTCAGATCGTTTAATTTGACTAGTTCGGATAAGTTCATCAGTTCGTTTAAACTACTTGTTCATTTGAAATATGACATGTTGATTTGAAATCTTGAAAATTTTTCTAAGTGTTTCACATGTTGATCTTGTATATGTTTCAGGCTTCAAGTATTACATTTGATCCATCACACAACATTTGTTGTGTTTTCGATGAAAAGTTGCCAAGATGGATGCTTTTAAGGATATTTTGCCGTTCATGAGTCCATTACCAATACAGAAAGCTCTCACCGATCAACACAAATTCTTTAAATCACATGTTGATTATTTCTGGAAGCTTGCTAGTGTGGATGATGAAAATAATTTGATTACCTCGTTTGTTCAGATAGGAAATGAAGATAAAGAGATTATTATATCTGAAGCGCTTGTTCATGAGGTGTTGAGGTTTCCTGATGATGAGAATTCACCAACTGGATTTCCGGAAAAAATGGTGAAGGGGTGTATGATACGGATGGGGTATAGTGGACCTTTGAACAAAGCAAATTATTCGAAAGCATGTTTCATGAAACCGTACAAGTTTTTCATTCATTCAATAGTACATGCTCTTAGTCACAGAATGGGAGGATACGATGTGATGAAGGATTATCAAATGTGCATGGTTACGGCACTGGTTTTAAACAAGAAATACAATTTTTCTCGTATTGTCTTTCATTACATGAAAGATAACATTAAATCTAAGAATTGAAGAACGTTATATCCGAGATTCGTACAAATGATTCTTGATCATGCATATCCGAATTTGGCAAAGGATGAAGTGAATGATTTGTTGGTGCTGAATCACATGAATAATGAAACATTGATCAGATTGGTAAAGTATACAGATAGCTGGAAGGAACCAAAGCGTACTGAGTTTTTTGGTTTCATTAGTAATGAAAATTATGTAGATCCTGATCCTATGAATCATCTCAGGTGGAGAAATGATGAAGAAATGAAAGAGAAAAGTGTTGTTGATGAATTAGCAAAGCTGGAAGATTTTGTTGAAACTAGAAATAAATGGTTCACGAAAGCAGAAAAGAAAAAGAAAGGAGGTAAAAGGACACCAAAAGTTCAAACTGATGAAGGGCCGTCTTCTCAACCTCAAAAGAAACGACGAAAGAAAGTTGTTGAAACATTACTTGTTGATGAACCTGATATTGAAGAAACTGAAAAGCCTGAATCTCCAGCAACTGGGCAACTAATGAAAGAAGTTGATGAAACTACAATAGCTGATGAGAATGTGGCAGGTAAAGAAACAGTAGATGAGGATGTTGCAGTTGGTAATTCGTCTGAATCTGATGATGCTAATCTCTGGAATAGCAATTATGATCCGAGAGAAAGAGGTGGTCAAAAGAAAAGAAAGAAAAATTCTGATGATGAAGATAAGGAGTATGTGCCACCTGAAAATGTTGAAGTTATTACATCTTCTTGTTGTCTATTGTTGCATACTTAGTACAGTTGTTCCACGTCACATGCTATGTATGTCTATTGTTGCATACTTAGTACAGTTGTTTCACGTCACATGCTATGTATGTCTATTGTTGCATACTTAGTACAGTTGTTTCACGTCACATGCTATGTATGTCTATTGTTGCATACTTAGTACAGTTGTTTCACGTCACATGCTATGTATGTCTATTGTTGCATACTTAGTACAGTTGTTTTCATCACATGCTTACATTTTGATATGATATTTGGTTTGTTTAGATGGATCAATATACATTCATTAACACCGATCACGCCGTTCGTTAGTAGGTAGTGGTACCATAGGAATTGACAACTCCCGTTCCTGAAATCCTAGGTTTGTTTGGATTGGAAGGAATGACCGAATTCGATATACATAACTTAGATAAACCTTTAATTTGTTTAAGGGTTTATCGCCACAGTCTCAAGGCTTGGATGTATGCATTCTCACAATACCGCATAAATGTTTATATCAGTATAGCATGCATTTGCCCCACAAAAGATAGCTTTGATTTAAACCATGTTTTACTTCAATACTTTGTTTTTGTGCATATGGTTTAGTTGATATATTTCACTAGCCATACATATCATTTTGGGTTACACATTACATGATTTACATTTGACACATAAACCTTATTGACATTGGTTACACATTACATGATTTACATTTGACACATGAACATTATTGACATTGGTTATACATTACATGACTTACATCTTGACATAAACATTTTGACATATTATTCAATACGTTTGGCAATTGGTTTAAACATAGACATCTTACATTGATGGTTTGGTTTGAGTAAGTGATTTAAGTAACGAGGCGTGTGTAATATGATACAAGCATGGTGGATACGCCGCTGGTACTTCCTATATATAAGTGATTGTATGGTATTACATATCGTAGCGTTATTTGAATCATTTCAATTTGGACATATAACATTTTATACAAATAACATACTTTTCACAATACATTGTTTTACAAACAACTTAATTTATACAAACTCATTTCACATGGTTATTCACTTAACCATGTATTATTTCTTTTATACATATATATCCTTTGGTTTATTTATCACTTTTCAAATGATTTACAAGACAAAGCAAATTACAAGGTTCATGACTAAACATTTTCTTAAACAATAAGTCATGAATCCTATTTTCATAAACCTATGTATCTCACAGGCATTTTTATGCTGACGTACCTATTTTCACATATGTTTCAGGATATGATGCATAAGATTTATCAAGATACACTTAGGCGGACTTGGGCCTTAGCGACAATAAAAGATGCAAGACTAGTTATTTATGTTATGTTTCTTTGATTGTCAAGACATTGTAACTACTTTAATCAATAAAACAATATTTCAATTTCCATGTGTTATGAAACAATGATTCTGTTACAACACTCCCCCGACGTTTTCCGCCACGTTTTGTTGTTTTACGTGGTCGGGGTGTGACAGAAGAGTTGGTATTAGAGCCCATGGTTATAGGGAATTAGGTTATTAGTAATACTTTGACCTAGTCTATAACCTTCCTAGGACCCTAACGCGAGTTTACTTGCGTTTAGTCATAAAACAATACTGTCACCTATCCTTAGGCGACAACCACAACAAGAACATAAATTTCAAAACCGCTTTGAAAACTAATCATCTGTTCTAGGATGATTGATTACTAGGTTTTGAACCCTCTATTGTAAGGTTTTGAACCCTCTGTTATAAGGTTTTGAACCCTTTAAGTTTTCAAATCTCGTCAAAGTTTGGGTCATATAATGTGAACACGTGCAAACTGGAAGAGTGAATGCCTGTACCCTGATTTTTCTGTTGAAGGCTAGAGTGTTCGTACAAATCCGCAGTATCGGACCAGTCACTCTTACGTGGGAACTCTTGGGGTGAGTGTTCACTTATAGGCGAGCATGTCTTCAGTGATACATTAATATGATCCGCTTACTTTGATTTGTCACCGTCTCATTTGTTTGCCTTAGGTAACAAACAAATGATCGCCAATTCTTATGCATTGCCATTATGTTTTGTTTATCCGATAACCTTTCACTTGTTTCTTCCTATGTCTTTCATTTTCTTCTAGAATGTCTCTTCCTCTCAGCACCGGTCAAATGTCCGAGCGAACAGCCAAATTTGCCCAGCAAATAGGCGAAGTGATTCAGAAATCTGTGGATTTAGGCATTACCATGTATCAACTCCAGAATGAAACCACTCAAGAGTCATCAAAGGAAGCAAAATTCAAGCCTGCACCAAAATCAAGGAAGCGTAAGGCTTCAAGGAAACCCGCTGCAGTTGCACCTAATCAAGCGGGACCTAGCCAGGTAGCGACACCACCTGCTAAGAAGCAATACAAGGGAACGGCGCCATTATGCGACAAATGTAATGGGCATCACCAAGCTCACTTACAGTGTCGTCTGTGTGCATTATGTGGGCGAATTGGTCACCTAGCAAGTGCTTGTCGATGTAACCCGAACCAAGGTGGTCCAAATCAACCACAAGCCAATCCTGCTCAACCTCGCTTTCCGCCTGGATCGTGCTACAACTGTGGCGAGATGAGCCATTTCAGGAACAAATGCCCAAAGCTTGCTAATGCAAATCCAACCCACGGATGAGCAGTTGGCTGACTAGAAGATGTTGCTGTCTTATGCTTTTGTTCTTTTGTTTTCTTGTAATGTGAAACAATCTGTTTTGTTTATAAATAAATTATAGTTCACAACTCTGATATACGAGTGTAGTTACATGTGTGTATGATTTTTCCTATGATACCTGCATTAAGGAACTATGTTCCTTACAAACTACTTTTGTGATTCTCTCTTACAAGTGATCGCTCATAATTTCCTCGAAAGTTCTAAGTACTCGTTTCATTCTAAGAAACGAATTTCATGAAATAAAGTGAAATTATGAGTAAACGTGCTTTTTGCACATCTGTGCCTTTGAATCCTTGGTTAGATAACTAAGGATATTTCCAAATCTCATACCCATTACGTTCTGATTTTTCAACATGCATAACATAAGTTTTCAAAGCAACCTACATAATTTCAAAACATTCTATATATAGTTCGAAAACATTTTTTTATGGTGTATTTACTTAACATAACAAATGCACAAAGCTTTGTCTGTATTTTCAAAAACACCCTTCATGATTTCAAAATGTCTCAAATATCCTGAAAACAATATTAATACAATATATTTTCTTATCAAGTGCATGATTTCAAAAGCATCATTCATGTTTTCCAAAAACCTTATACATAATTTCAAAATTCATCTCGCATGATTTTAAAACATTTTTTATAAATATACTTATCTAAAAACCTACTTTATGATTTCGAAAGTATTATATATAAAGTTTCAAAAACATTTTTAGAACCCCATGCATAGTTTTCCAAATATATTTTCCTCATACATTTACTTAACCTTCAAATTCTGCTTCATATGTTGCCTTGACATATCTAGCATCTCAACTTCATAAGCATTTTACTTCATGTTTTGACTTAAGCACGTCCAGTGCAAGGTTTCAAAACATCTTCAACTTCTAAAATCCATATGGGATCTTTTTTTTTTATCTTCACATTTAGACCCTTGTGGATAATTATCATTCAATCAGAGTCCTTAATTGGATTCCTTATGTACCTTAATTCGAACATTTCGGTTCCTTACAATCGAAATCGAATTTTCTTTTTTAATCTTTCTATCTTTATAGTTAGATTCTTGATAACGTTTAAAGTACCAAATGAAATCCACGGAATGGATTCCTAGTGTGCTTTAAATGTATGTACGCAATTAACAAGGCAAATTAACAAACAATTTTGTGGTTATGTGATTATGTGTTTATATATTTTGTGTTTTTATACTCTTGATATTCGTTATCCAAATCCTCGCAGGATCTTTCATATCTCCATATGAGGGATTCGTAGCAGGATAGTCAAAAGGTACTACCTTAAATCCTTAATGGGCTTCTATGTAATAGTTAAGACCCTTGGATTATATAGTACCACTCCATGATTCATAAGAGACCCTTTTAGTGGTCTAGTCGAAAAGATTGGTTCACAATTTGGTTAAAGAACGACATCTAGTGATATAGATGAATAGACTCCTTGATAGTCTATTTAGATCATTTATTGATTTAATTAAAAGGACTCTACGGTGGTCTAGTCACACTCATCACAGGTTTGTTCATTTGGTTTTCCCCTACACATTATAAAATAGACTGTGTGAACTATGCAAGGAATTGTCTAATTATGGGCGCGTACATAATTATGAAATTTAGTGCACAGAAACCCAGTAAGATCTATTATGTGTAAGAACCGATAGTGACAACAATAACAAAATGAGAACGATGTAATGGAGGTACGGTGGACGCACCAATGACGCTTTATATACTTGTATATAAGTATCCCTCTTACATTGCAAGCATGATGTTATTAAAGTTACTAGAAGTTCAGAACCCTAACCAATGATGTTCGATCTTTTCAACTTCAGGTTTTCAAGCTCTCACAAGTTTCCTCTGATTAAATTTCGGGACGAAATTTCCTAAAGTAGGGGAGACTATGACACCTGGGTCACTGCGACCATCAAACAAATACCAAACCAATGAAATATTGTATTTCATACTTGGTATTTGTACAAATATGTGTATCATTTGAACATATCAATTCTTGTTCGATTTCGGGCTCTAAATCGCTTTCTGGAAGGTTATACGCGCACTGATGCGTAAATATAACCAGTTTAATGCAACGAACACTCCGGAATAGTGAAATAGGCTTAACATACCTTAAATAACCTTTACATAACTTAGAAAGAAGTTTCGAAGGCTTTGGTATGGCAAAATCAAGTTAAATCGCTTACAGGGACTAAAGTTGACAAACTGCGAAAGTATGCCAATTTGAACAGTAACTGACATTCCGGGGCATGACCATAAGTTAAACATACCCTAAATATCCTATACATAGCTTAGAAATAGGCTTTGAGGGGTTCGGTGTGCTAAAATAAACTTTTGGGTCATTCAGGGACTAAAAGCGTCAAAAAGTGCACAAGTTTGCACTTTCGCGCATATCTTACGTTCTAAATACATCCGGACCTCCTAAAATTTATGTAAGCATTATAATATTATGCTTTAGTGTTTGGCTTGTCAAAAATCCATTCGTCGCGCAATTTGGACCGTTTTTGCGTTCGTTACGATTCCCGTCGTAATTAACCGAACAACGCAACTGTACGGCCAAACGAACTGACATCCAAGATATTTTTGAGCACATTTTAAGTTCCCTATACTTTAACTTCATTTTAGAGCCTTGAAATGAGGTTAACGGGGTTCAAACGCATCGAAAATAGCTTAAACGGGCTGCGGGGACCATTTCTGCCATTTTTGAAACTTTTCTGAATCTGACACATGGTGGCGTAGCGTGAGCACTTCATGCCTATCCAGTGGCACTACGCGAGCGCCTCATCTGGGCAGAAACATTGCATCTGGTCCATTTTCACTTTCGCACACGGTTTTGGGCAATACCATGGGCTCAAATGGTTTTCTAAAACCAGGGTTTTGAGGTGGAGGGTTGAGATTGAAGCACGGTTAACGAGGAACGATCTTAACGGCTCTACAGATCCTATAAATACCCCTTGCCTTCATTTTCCAAAACTCACAAGAATCTTGATTTGAGAAGCTCTAAGTTGAAACCATTGTTTCATACCTAGGCTACTTGGATCGAGATTAGCATTCGGGGACCCTTTGTAAGTGTTCCTTCGTTCTTTTATTGCTTTCCGAGTCCGAAAGTCAAACTTTGTTTGACTTTCTGCATTGACCAGTTTATGGTCAATGCGAAGTTCGTTTGAACTTCGCAACGTGAGCGTAATCACGATGGTTATAGTCCCATGTGACTATGCCTACTGATTACCACGTTGTCTAGGCTCAGTGACGAGCCGTAGTTTCGGTCAAAATGCGCATTCGTGCGTATTTTGTAACCAAACTACTCTTAGGTATCAAAACCATTTGTTTTGATACCAAACTTGTTTTCTAACTTAGTTAAGCATGTTTTAACATGCTTAGCTCGTCACTTTTAGTTTTGTGCTTGTTTAGGGTCGTAAGGGTAAGCGATCTAATCAATCGCTTATGCTTTCGAACTCGACCCATTTGGTCGATCATTAGGATCCGACCAAACACCTTAGGTGACCATAGTATATAGGGAATAAGCTTCCGAGGTTATACCTTATGGTCGCTTCGTTAAGTAGTTGTATGATAGGTAGTTTATATGCCTTAGGTAAATTACCAAAATAGCCTTTTCATGTGTAATTGGTAATTAAGCATATGTAACCTAAACTTTCGTCACTTAACTAATTTATCAACAATATTAAACATGTTAAGGCATATTTTACTTGTCATAGGACTAGTTAGGCGGTCCGAACGCCTTTTACGCGAACGACGCGTTAAAGTAGCATAAGCTACCTAAACGGGTCGTAATGGGTCGTAAGCACTTAGGTTAGGTTTCATTTAGTATGTAGGCCTTGTTAAACCATACTACATGAGTTCCCATACTCATTTGGTTTACGAGCCCTCATTCTATCCGATCCTCCGATATAGGTGCCGTTTGATTCCGAGATCTCTAGCATTGCTTGGTGGTTATCTTAGGACTTCTGAGCAATTTCAAGTGAGTACATAGACCCCTCTTTTACTGTTTTCCAAACTGTTTTGGGGTGAAACACATGTGCCTACTTGTTACTTTCATGCTTTCCTGTTTTCACATCATATACTTGCTATGTTCATTAGTACATTTATAGTACATGATTTCATTACATTACATGCTATGTATGTCTATTGTTGCATACTTAGTACAGTTCACATGCTATGTATGTCCATTTGTTGCATACTTAGTACAGTTGTTTCAGTTCACATGCTATGTATGTCCATTTGTTGCATACTTAGTACAGTTGTTTCACGTCACATGCTATGTATGTCTATTGTTGCATACTTAGTACAGTTGTTCCATGTCACATGCTATGTATGTCTATTGTTGCATACTTAGTACAGTTGTTTCACGTCACATGCTATGTATGTCTATTGTTGCATACTTAGTACAGTTGTTTCACGTCACATGCTATGTATGTCTATTGTTGCATACCTAGTACAGTTGTTTCACGTCACATGCTATGTATGTCTATTGTTGCATACTTAGTACAGTTGTTTTCATCACATGCTTACATTTTGATATGATATTTGGTTTGTTTTGATGGATCAATATACATTCATTAACACCGATCACGCCGTTCGTTAGTAGGTAGTGGTACCATAGGAATTGACAACTCCCGTTCCTGAAATCCTAGGTTTGTTTGGATTCGAAGGAATGACCGAATTCGATATACATAACTTAGATAAACCTTTAATTTGTTTAAGGGTTTATCGCCACAGTCTCAAGGCTTGGATGTATGCATTCTCACAATACCGCATAGATGTTTATATCAGTATAGCAAGCATTTGCCCCACAAAACATAGCTTTGATTTAAACCATGTTTTACTTCAATACTTTGTTTTTGTGCATATGGTTTAGTTGATATATTTCACTAGCCATACATATCATTTTGGGTTACACATTACATGATTTACATTTGACACATAAACCTTATTGACATTGGTTACACATTACATGATTTACATTTGACACATGAACATTATTGACATTGGTTATACATTACATGACTTACATCTTGACATAAACATTTTGACATATTATTCAATACGTTTGGCAATTGGTTTAAACATAGACATCTTACATTGTTGGTTTGGTTTGAGTAAGTGATTTAAGTAACGAGGCGTGTGTAATATGATGCAAGCATGGTGGATACGCCGCTGGTACTTCCTATATATAAGTGATTGTATGGTATTACATATCATAGCGTTATTTGAATCATTTCAATTTGGACATATAACATTTTATACAAATAACATACTTTTCACAATACATTGTTTTACAAACAACTTAATTTATACAAACTCATTTCACATGGTTATTCACTTAACCATGTATTATTTCTTTTATACATATATATCCTTTGGTTTATTTATCACTTTTCAAATGATTTACAAGACAAAGCAAATTACAAGGTTCATGACTAAACATTTTCTTAAACAATAAGTCATGAATCCTATTTTCATAAACCTATGTATCTCACAGGCATTTTTATACTGACGTACCTATTTTCACATGTGTTTCAGGATATGATGCATAAGATTTATCAAGATACACTTAGGCGGACTTGGGCCTTAGCGACAATAAAAGATGCAAGACTAGTTATTTATGTTATGTTTCTTTGATTGTCAAGACATTGTAACTACTTTAATCAATAAAACAATATTTCAATTTCCATGTGTTATGAAACAATGATTCTGTTACAACACTCCCCGACGTTTTCTGCCACGTTTTGTTGTTTTACGTGGTCAGGGTGTGACACATTCACCCCTACACCAATCATCCCAAAGACAACCTACTCCGCCACATCTATCACCACATCAATCACCACTAAAATCACCACCACCACATCAATCACCACCAAAATCACTATCACCATATCAATCACCACCACTACAACCACCGATAATTACTTCACCTCATATACTTCAAACATCTCCATCCATTCATTCACCTACTCATACAGAACTTTCAAACTTTCCTCCTATTCCTGAAAGTACAACTTTGGAAAGTATTGATTTCAGTTTTGTAAACGATGATCTTGTCAAGAAGTTACAGAAGAAAGTTGATGAGGTAGTGTCTGAGAAGGAAAAGTTGGAGAAACGTATGAAAGATGAGAATGCAGAGTTGTTAAAGAGATTAGAAGTTGATCAATCAGATATAGAAATTCTTAAAGCTCGTGTTCATGATATGGAGGAAGAACAGAAACGTATAGATGAACAAAATAAGTATTTCAAATTGAAGAATCAAGAGTTAGACGAGAAAAATGTTCGGAAAGAAAATGAGGAGTATATGATGAAGAAGGTGTTAGAGAAGTTGCTTGGAAAGTCTATTGAACAAAGTTTTAAAGAGATAGAAATAGAAGAGGCAAAGATAAGCCAAGAAGCTGAGGTTGAAGCTCAGATAAAAGACAAAGGAAAGGGTATTGTTGCGGATCCTCAACCGATTACATCTGTTCCTGCTGAGACTGAAAGTGATAAAGAGGAAGAGGAAGCTGATGATGATCTACTGAAAGATGATCCTGATGAGGTTTATTCTGCTCACAGTACTGATAATGATGATGATGGTAATGACAATGATCAGGGTACATTGGGTGTTGGAATTTCTGAAATTTCAAAAGAAGAGAATGTTGATGACTATCTTCGTGATGATCAAAACGAAGAAATTGAGAATGCTGATGGAAAGGGGGAGAATGTTGATAAGAATGTTAACGCAAGTAATGATCAGGCTTCTAGATTGAATCTGCGTTTAGATCAGAATATTGAAGAAGGTGAATTTATGCATGTCTATTCTTTAGAAGAGATTCGAAAGATGATGGATATCGTAGATGTCGCTTTCAAGTTTGATTTTGAAGATGAGCTTAACAAGTTCAACATCAATCAACAGCATGATTATCAGTATAAGTATGTGGAAGATGCTGATAACTATGATATAGTTGAAATTGAAGATGGAAGTGATGATGAGCAAAATGTGAATGTTGATACGTCAAACTTTCCAACGCTTGCTGAATTCTTTAGTCAAGCAAATGAAGAAGAGTTGAAAAGGAAAGTAGCTGAAAGTGTGAAAAACAAGAGCTTCAATGAAATGTCGAAAGATGCTTAGAAGGAAGAAAGAAAGAAGTGGTTTGGACAGACTAATGAAAGAAAGTTCAAGAGGCCACTGAAGTATTATAGTAGAGACAGGGAAGTGTCACTGGGGGATATTATAAGCTGGGATTCTTACCTCAAGTTAATGCTTATGCTATTCGTCGAGAATATGGTGTTCAGTACTTTGTGTTGCTTCATGATATTATGTCATTACCTTGGTGGGATGTGGAAGAGCTTGCTAAAGTAAGAACGTTGGATTATCCGATTAGAAAGAATGACATACCTATGTGGGGATTGATATAGTTTGAAGCACTTAGAGATTTTCAACACTGGAAGCCAAATCAACCAAAGAAGGTGAGAAGAGTGAATCCTGAAACTGGAAATGAAGAGACAATCCTGCATATGAAGAAACCAAGAGTGATGAAGCATATTCTAGTGCCTAAAATGGAACAAGAATTCTATAAAGGTTTTGTGTATTGGGTATATAGCTGTAGAACGACTGAAGCTGTGATTACTTACAAAACAGAGAATGAAATCAGAGAAATCTTTGTTTATGATCCGCTATGGCTGGTGAATTGCTCTGCTAAAGACATAGAATGTTTGTTTGTAAACAAAATCTGGTTCAAAGCTGAAGATAGAGAGCAAGCTATGCAATTTCAGAAAATTGTGTCTATATGCTTCCAGAAGGGTATAAATGCTGAAAGCAAATGGTCAACAAAATGGAGAGAGATTGAGAAAGAGGAAGCTCTTAAAGCTAAGAAAGAAAAGAAGGAACGTGAGGAAAGAGACCGTATGCTACGTGGAAAGTATATGAAGATGCAAGCTGAAGAGGAAGAGAAGGCAGCTAAAGCAAATCGAAAGTTAAAGATTTCGTTGAAGAAAAAGCCAAAGCATCACGAAGAAAAGTTTAAGTCATTGTGAAGTGCTGAAGACAGACAGACTGAAGACTCCGGCAATATCCAATGGGGAGTTTGTTAGTGCATAATGTCTATAGCCTATGTCGTCAGTCATGTAGTGTATGTTTTGAATAGTTTAATGTTTATGTCCAGTTCGCATGAATGTTCAAACGAAGTGGAAGTTCAAACGAAGTGGTCACTTCATACGAACTGGGGTTTATCCAGTTCGTATGAAGCTCAGACGACCTGGTTACCCTATAAATAGGGATGTAGTTTTCTCATTTGTAACTTTTCCAAGAATCTTGAGACGAAGTGCTGCCGGATTCTCTGTTTGTAAAACGTTGATATATGACTGGAAAACATGTTTAAAGTACTTCTTTCTATTCCTACTCACGTTCTATCATTGATTTCAGATTGTTAGATTGTTTCCGCCATTCTAACGGTCCAGATTTAACTCTGAAAGACTCGAATTGGTCGTTTCTCGATCCTACAAGAAGAAGTCGACTGAATCTGTCAAGGAAAATGGTAAGGGTAAGAAAGGTGAGTCGTCGAAGAAGTCGAGAAAGCGAAAGGGTGCTCAGAATTTTGCAGTAACTGCATAAACTGCTCAGAACCCTCAGAACCCACCAGCTCAACCACCAGCGAAGAAAGCGTATGCTGGTACCGCACCTCTTTGTGCTCGCTACAACGGTCATCATGTTGCACAACAAGCTTGTAGGCAATGCACAACGTATGGTAAGTTTGGGCATCTGGCTAACAATTGTCGTTTTGGGTCAGAATCAGATCGTTCAGATTCAAGCTCCAGTTCAGGGGAATGCTGCTAGATTCCCACCGGGTTCATGTTTCAATTGTGGAGAGTTTGGTCACTTCCGCAACAACTGTCTGAGGTTGGTGAATGCTAATGCGAACCCGAATGCGAATGTCAACGCAAATGTGAATCCCGCTCGTGGGCGAGCGTACAACCTGAATGCTAACAAAGTGAGGGCTGACAATGAGGTGGTTAATGGTACGTTTCTTGTTAACAATCGACCTGCATCTATTCTTTTTGATTCTGGTGCCGATAGAAGTTTTGTTTCATTATCTTTTGAACCTTTGTTTGCGATACCTAGAACTAAACTAAGGAAACCCTTATCTGTCGAAGTTGCTACTGGTAAACCTCTTGTTCTCGATTCTGTTATTCGTGATTGTCAGTTAAACCTTGACAACCATCTTTTTCCCATTGACCTCACGCCGATGCAACTTGGGAGTTTCGATATTATCGTAGGGATGGATTGGTTAACCAAACATCATGCAGAGCTGGTTTATTTCGATAAGATTGTTCGTATTCCTCTTCCGTCTGGCGATGTTCTTGAAGTTCGTGGCGAGAAGCCATCTGGTGGATTGAAGCTTATGTCGTGTACAATGGCCCAAAGTTATTTGCGAAAAGGATATGTTGCTTTCCTGGCACATGTCACCGAGGAGAAAGGCAAGAGCAAGAGTATTCAGGATATTTCGATTGTTCGGGATTATCCAGAGGTGTTTCCCGATGAACTGCCTGGTTTGCCTCCAGTTCGTCAAGTCGAGTTTCATATCAACCTTGTACCCAATGCCAACCCGATTGCGAAGGCACCTTATCGTCTTGCACCATCGGAGATGCAAGAGTTATCGAAACAGCTTCAAGAGTTGTCTGATAAAGGATTCATCCGTCCAAGCTTTTCGCCTTGGGGAGCTCCTGTCCTCTTTGTGAAAAAGAAAGATGGATCTTTTCGAATGTGTATCGATTATCGTGAGCTTAATAAGCTTACCATCAAGAATCGATATCCCCTACCTAGAATTGATGATCTCTTGGACCATCTGCAAGGTGCTTCATGTTTTCCAAGATCGATCTGCGTTCTGGGTATCATCAACTTCGTGTTCTCGAAGAAGATATTCCCAAAACTGCTTTCCGTACGAGATATGGGCACTACGAGTTCACTGTCATGCCTTTTGGTCTGACAAATGCCCCAGCTATCTTCATGGACTTAATGAATAGGGTCTGTAAACCTTATTTAGATAAGTTCATCATTGTGTTCATCGATGATATTCTCATTTATTCAAAGTCTCGAGCCGATCACGAGCAACACCTTCGTTTGACCTTGGAACTTCTGAAGAAGGAACAACTTTTTGCTAAATTCTCCAAGTGTGAATTTTGGCTTAGAGAAGTTCAGTTTTTGGGACATATTATCAATAAGCAGGGTATTCATGTAGATCCATCCAAGATTGTTGCAATTAAGGATTGGAATACACCGACGACACCTACAGAGATTCGATCATTTCTTGGTCTTGCTGGTTATTAGCGTCGGTTCATTTCTAATTTCTCAAAGATCGCCGTTCCACTCACTGCTTTGACTCGGAAGAATAAGCCTTTTGAGTGGGGACCTAAGAAAGAAGAAGCGTTCCAAACGCTGAAACGGAAGCTCTGTGATGCTCATGTTTTATCTCTACCTGAGGGAAACATGACTTTGTTGTCTATTGTGACGCGTCGAATCTAGGACTTGGTTGCATTCTTATGCAACGAGGTAAGGTCATAGCTTATGCGTCTAGACAGCTGAAAATTCACGAGAAGAACTATACGACTCATGATCTTGAATTAGGAGCTATGGTTTTCGCACTTAAAATCTGGAGACACTACCTCTATGGAACGAAGTGTGTGGTTTTCACAGACCACAAAAGTCTCCAGCATATTCTCAATCAGAAGGAGCTGAACATGAGGCAACGACGTTGGGTTGAACTCTTAAACGATTATAATTGCGAGATCCGCTACCATCCTGGTAAGGCGAATGTCATAGCAGATGCGCTTAGTCGAAAGGAACGAGTCAAGCTTCATTTTGTTCAAACTCTATCTGATATTCAATCTCGTGTGCTTCAAGCTCAACGATCTTGTGTGATCAAAGACTTATTGAAATATGAGCTACCGCTTCAACTCGAACTTAAACTCGAAACAAAGGACGATGGGTTGCTATATTTCAAGGATCGTTTGTGGATTCCAAAACAAGACGATCTTCGCACCTTGGTAATGGACGAATCTCACAAGTCTCGATATTCTATCCATTCTGGTGCTGATAAAATGTACAAGGACCTTCGTACTCAGTTCTGGTGGCCTGGTACGAAGAAGGATGTTGCCTTGTATGTATCGAAATGCCAAATTTGTCTCAAAGTCAAGGCTGAACATCAACGACCATCTGGTTTGCTTGTACAACTAGAGATACCGGTTTGGAAGTGGGAGAACATTGCAATGGATCTCATCACTAAGTTACCACGTACATCTAAAGGTCACGATTCTATTTGGGTTGTTATCGATCGATTAACGAAATCAGCTCTTTTTATACCGATTCGCGAGGATCTATCTGCTGATAAACTTGCAAAGATTTATGTTGATGAGATTGTATCACGGCATGGCATTCCTTTGGATATCATTTCCGATCGTGATGCTTGGTTTTCATCTCATTTTTGGAAGACCATGCAATCTGCTTTGGGAACCCAGCTAAATCTAAGCACTGCTTATCATCCCCAAACAGATGGACAATCAGAGAGAACGATTCAAACTTTGGAGGACATGCTTAAGGCATGCGTGATAGACTTTAGTGGTAATTGGGATTCTCATCTTCCACTGATCGAGTTCTCTTACAACAACAGTTATCATGCTAGTATTAATATGGCACCATTTGAAGCTCTTTACGGTCGAAAATGTCGTTCACCTGTATGTTAGAATGAGATCGGTGAAGCTCAGGTTACTGGACCTGAGCTCATTCTGGAAACAACAGACAAAATCAAGAAAATTCGCGATAATCTTGTGACAGCTAGAAGCCGTCAAGAAAATTCTATCCCCCCCACACTTAAATTATACATTGTCCTCAATGTGTCCCACAAATAAGTTTTTAGGTTGATTGAATGTGTAAAAAGGTGTGAAAAAGCAAAAATTTGGGTTAATGGCGTCTGGACACGGCCCCGTGGTTTCCGGGCATGGCCCCGTGTTCAGATCGCCAGTAACATAAATTTGTAAAAAGAAACAGAAGCATGGGCACGGGGGCGTGTTCAGCGAGCACGCCCATTGTCCAGTTTGTAACAACTGTGTTCTGTAATCATCGTATAATGTAAAACAATGTTGATTATCAATAAAACAATGTGCTTTGGTGTTATTATATGTGTTATTGTGTTTGATGATTTTACAATTTAATTCGATTCCGATTTCAAGCTTTAACTCGCTTTCTGGAAGGTTATACGCAAACTGGTGCATAAACGCAATCAGTTTAACGCGACGTACCCTCCGGAACTGTGACATAAGCCAAACATACCCTAAATATCCTTTACATAACTTAGAAATAAGTTTCGAAGGATTCGGTATGGCAAAAACATGTTTATTTGAACTAAAGAACTATTTACGACAAAACTGCGAAACAAACACTGGTGACCGCCCGGATAATAATTAAATCCCAAAAATATTCTGTTACAATTAAAATTTTATTTTTAATCAGGTTCGTGTTGAAAAATAAATTAAAACGCTTAAAAAACGTTATTTTTTTAAGTTTAAGCGCGTACCGCGTGTTTCTGCGCAACACTGTGCTTCTACTGCAAAACGCAGACAACGCAGCCAGTCCTGGCAACTGAAATTTTATTTCGGTAATATTTTGGTGAATTTATTTTTATATAATATTAAAAATAATTTAGAACGCCATAAACCGGGATTTAAACGCTAGATAAAATACCCGGTATCCAGTGAAATACCTATTTTTATCTACTTTACCATCAAAATTACACTTCACCCCCTCCCCCCATACAATTTACGGTTCAATATATGGAGTGGGACCCACCAAAATTTTGTTAGATTTTGCAATATTCTTCTTGATCTTGTTATTACACTTGTCCTTGCATGCTACAACTCCATATCATTCCATATCTTCATAAATCCTTATATAATCTTTCAAGAGATCATTTCACACTCCATCACGCCTTCTCTCTCCCTCCTAAAACCGTCCACTCTCTCTCTCTCACCATATTCATATCTTCAAACTTAGTTCATCAAGATTCAACTTCATTCCAAGCATATTTCAAGTGGTTGTGAAGAGCCAAAGGTGATTCCAAGGTGTTCTCAAGTGATTCAAGCTTCCTATCATCAAAATCTCATCCCACAACCTACTTGAATCTTGAAGGTATAACATTTATTTTTAAATCATACTTTTGATTCTTGGTTGTTCTTGATGATTTGAAGTTTCTCTTGAATCTTGGGATTTTCACTAAACTTGAAATCTAAAATGAAAAGGGTCTTGTTACAAAATAAAAATGATATGTATATATATATATATGTGTGTGTGTGTGACCGTACATATATATGTGTGTATGAGTCTTGTTACAAAACTTGAAATCTTGAAGTTTGATTTCTTGATAAGTACTTGTTTAAGTTGTTACATGTTCTTGAATGATAGTTAAAATGCAAGTGTTTAATGATTTGTGTATGTTATGTTAAATGACCAAGTACATCAGCAAATAAACCTGAATATATCACATATTTGATGCATTTAGATTAACATAAAATGATGATGTTATGATAGTATGCTTTAGGCACTTGTACATAAGGATACATGTTGATTTAAAGCTCAAGAAGTGATAAAAAATGGTTGTATGACAAAAATATTTTTGAACAGGTTATAAACACTAAAAATAACATTATTTGGTATATTATAATGGCATGAAACTTTGACATAGGTTTGATAATTTTGCATGTTGTACATATAGCTTAAAAAGTGGTAAATTATGTGAAATTTGCATGATTTATGTTCTTTATTTAAGACCTGCACTATCATGAGTATAACCATTATTTTATTCAGTAAATAACATGGGTTATGTTAAAATTTAAAGTCGTTTCGATTTGGGATGGTTCGGGTAATGTTTGATGCAAAACTATGCGGTAAAACGGTTAAAAAATCGCCTTTTCGGAGGATTTTACAAAACTGTTTTAGATCAGTAACCAAACTGATATTTTTGATATAAAAATAAGTATTTTAACTTATATTAAGTTTACTTGGTGTTTGGTTAGTCATACGTGACTTTCGACGCCCAAAAATGTTACCGAATCGCTAAAATAAGTGTTTTTCGACATACACTAGAATGGGTTGTTCATGAGTAAATTTTATGTCTTACAATGTGCTATGTGTTTTACAATATGTGTATGATGATGTGTTAGTGTTGACAAGATTATGTGTTTTACGCTTGAGCATATATATACAAATACACCAAAATAATCAAAAATAATAACTTTTCGAGAAATCTCAAAGTTATGTGAAAATTCTGAGTATCGGAGAAACTTATGTATTTTGTGGGTTTTTTATTATTAAATCATTCTTATTTAATTTAGTATGAATAAACAATTTGAGGGATTGTGTTAACGTATAAAAACGCACCCAAAGGTGAGTACATAGATCCCCTCTTTTTACTGTTTTTGATTGTTTTGGGGTGATTCATATGTATCAAAACGATTTCAATATTCTAACGATGGTTTCAAAACGATTGAGATGGTTTATACAAAACTAATAACGATTTCGATAATGTAAACGAACTTGTTGGTGGTAGTTACATAACGAATGACATTCATTAGCATTGATCAAGCCGACCAGTATTAGGTTATGGTACCATAGGATCTGACAAATCCCGTTATCAGACTTCGCCCATGGTTATGTGTGGGTTAGGTGGGTAACGGCTGAATCTGATGATTGCTAACTTACCCTTTGGTGGTTTATTAATACGAGTTGAACTATGAACGAGTCACAAAGATTTGAATGTTATTAGTGAGACGACCAAAAGTAGTTTTCACAATTAAAACGAGAATGATTTGTACGAGAACGATTTTGAACGATTATGAACGATTTAAACAAGTGAACGATGATCTATAACGAGAATGAGTTAAACGATGTTACACAACGAGGTTTACTAAACGATATAAACCATACGAGTTTTATTACGAGGACGATTTACGATTTGGTTTACGAAAACAAATGTTTTGGGTTAAGATTCATGGCATCAAGGTTTATAAAATATAACCAATCTGTTTTGACTTGGTTATTCATTTTACAATACAAACATTTTACAAAACAAGGTTTTCTACTATCAAACAACGAAGTTGTACGAGTTATTTCAACATGTAAACGAGCCATGAATCTGACACTCACACAAAAACTATGTGCTCGCCAGCATTTCTTTGCTGACTTTGTTTTTAGATATGTTTCAGGTGATGTTGCTTAATGTTGATTGCGAATTGGATGCATGCTCACTTAGGACTGGACGAGGCCTTAGTGATTTAATAACGATGATAGACTATGTTTGACTTGCTTGTTTAACATTAAGACAATGTTTAATATTCAATAAAACGAAACTCTTTGTATCCATGGTTTGAAACAATAATTCTATTACAACACTCCCCGACGTTTCCACCACGGTTTGTTGTTTTACGTGGTCGGGATGTGACACAGTTACCTGAACTGGGCATTTTCTGCAGATGGTTGGGCACGAGGCGTGTTGGGCGAGCACGGCCCCGTGCTAAACTTGCTGTAATGAAGAAAAATTTTCGGGTGGCTCTGTTTTTGTGCATGGGGTGCTGGTTCAAGTTTCCCTTTGTATCCTTCACCACCCCGAGTGTGTTTTACTCATTACAACATCATCCAAACGCCAATTTAACTAAAACCATCATTAATTCAAATAGAGAAAATTACATAATATTCCTAACAAAGTTAAAATTCTAGATAAATAGGTCAAGAAGCACAAGAAGTCTAAACCAAGAAGTTCTAGCCTAAAGTTTATTCTATTAGCAAAATTTCCGAAAAGATAATTCTCTCGGTTGGATGCGGCTCGAAGAACTTCTTCCTCCGGACATGGGTCCCTCACACGTCGGCGAACCATTCCTCTATCTCCCTTGGGAGAAGAAAGGTGGGCTCATTGGCATCGGTTTGAGGGGGTGTGATATAGGGTAAAATACACATATTTGTCCCGTGTAAAGTATTTAATTTTTGTATAGGTTTTATTTATTTTTATTTAGTTTTAGTATTATATTATATTATTTTGTGTTTGGCTAGGTCCTGGTGCAAATGGAGAAAAAACGATTAATATGAAAATGACCAGCCAGTGGAGCAGAGTAGGATGCCAGTGACCGAAATAAAATTGCCGCTATTTTATGTGAATGGGCCGGGGTCACTATATCTATTTTATAAGCTTGAGGGACCATTATTGCAATAAGCTGAAAGTTGGAAATTCATGGTGATATATAGAAAAAGTGGAGGGACTATAGTGCTAAAGCATGAAAGTGGTGATTAATGCCACCACTACAAGACAAATCGAAAGAACAAAAATATGCAGATTTTATGTGTGGTGATTAATTCTTGTTGACCGAGTATGAAAAGTTGACCGCACTATTCTGTTTTTGTGTGGGCCGTTCGGATGTTTAGTAAGATCAGGCCCACATACACTTCAACAATTCGTGAATAAAGCCCAATAAGTGGAACGAAATTAAGGAGAGAAGGAGGCGGCTAAGAAGGAAATATATATACAAATCATCAGACGCACGAACAGGAATATATATAAAAACACACGACTTGGGGGCGAAGTTTGGACATCTGGAGGCTGTTTTGAACGCTCGGGAACGTTCGGGAAGCCAAGGAATCATCTAGGAAGCTCGGGAACACTCGGAGTTGAAGATTTTCGGGTTCTATACTTCCGTTTATCTTTCGGTTTCGTTTATTCTTAGTTTTTAATGATGAATTCTGAATTAATATTGATTGTTGCTATGATTGTTGACATGATTATTGGCTAGAATTTTCGTACTACCTAGGTTATGACAATAGTTAAATAAAGTTTGGTTTTTTTATTCGATTTTTGGTGTGGTTGTGGGTTTTTCTTGTATTGTAAAAGCTTCGGGAATTTAACTTGGTGCATATGCGTGCTTGACGATTATTTTATCACTGTTTATTTGCTTCGTATAATCCTTAGTGACGGTCTTTATCACATAATAGGGTTGTGCTAGGGTTCTTGATTTAGGTGACGGTCTTTATCACGTAATAGATCATTAATCCTTTAGGGTGAAAATCGAGTAAGTAACCTTAGAAGTAATATTCGGTAATTTAATAAAATCAAGTGTTCTACTAAACTTGTCTCTGTGAGGCTCGAGGTTATTAATAGGTCTTGGTTTGGTTATAAGTCCTTAACATTCCATTGTCTATTAAACCAAGATTAAAACCCGTAGTTGCTTTAGACTTTCGCGCTGTGAGGTAGATCGTCTTATATAGGCACTTTCAAGAAACTAGAGGACTGAGAGGAAATCTAGAAAACCGGTGAGCGTAACAGCCTAAGTAGTGCCACAAGAATCGCCTTGAGAGTGTTTGAGGGGCTTAGTGGTGTCTTAATAGGTTTAGTATCCAAAGATCCCGGTTCCACACCACAAAATCATCGAATAGAAATCCATTCTGAGTTTAGCTTGCGTCTAGCCTAGGTAGTCTTCATCATCTCTGGTCAAAGTCTTCGTTCTAGTTCGTGTTAGTTATTTAGCTAATCTAGTTATTCGTTATTTGCATTCTTAGGATTTTTAGAAACCCCCCCCCCCCAATCAATAAACAAATAGTTTGAGTCGTGTCAGTCTTAGTCTTTATAGAGTCTTAGCGTAATCCTTAGAGTCTCGTGGGGTTCGATACTTGGATTTGCTTTAGCTTTACTACATTGATCGGTACACTTGCCGGTTGTGTGGTTTAGGGTTTAGATCGAGTCTTAGTTTATAAATTTAAAGCTTAGAGTGTCTAAATTAGGGTTAATTTTAGTTGTTTTTGTTAAACCACTTTGTGCACATCAAGTTTTTGGCGCCGTTGCCGGGGACTCTTTGGTGATTGCTTTAATTACTTTGTTTGGACTTGTTTGACATCATACGTGATATTTGTTCGTTTCTTTGAGTCGTAGGAGTCTAATAAAAAAATCAAAAAAATAATTTTAGTGTCTTTTATATTTTGTCGAGTCGTTTGTTGTGTCTTTTTGCTTGCTTGTTTTCGGTTTTGTAGTGGATGCCCCATACGCGTTCGTAAGGACCTCTGCTAAATCCGCTTACAATCAAGTCTTCCTTCTTGTCTTCTTCGTCACAGGTTAGTTCTTCTTCACACTTCGCCCCTTCTGACTCTACTCTCCACTCTAAACCACCAGCCTTTGACTTCACACCGAAGTCATCACCACACAATTCACCACCATCTTCCTGTCCTGCTAGCCCACAACCCGTTGTCCATATGGCAGGTCGTCAAACGGTTCATCAGGAATCCACTGCTGGTTTCACCGGTGCGAACTCACCCATTACCCTTCCCGCCATCAATAATGACAAGTCTTGGAAAATCCCGTCCTACATCTTTGCCGTTATCACCAACTCGTGCCAATTCCATGGTCGTGATGACGAGGATGCCCCAGCTCACATCAGCCGCCTCACCCGCCTCTGCAGCACCTTTTCCATTGAAGGTGCCAACCTTGACACTCGTTTCCTCCAGGTCTTCCCACTCTCACTCGCAGGCCGCGCAGCCACCTGGCTTGATTCACAACCCGCGGGTACGTTTACCACATGGGCCACCCTTCGAGATGCCTTCCTTGCCAAATACTTCCCACCCGCCAAAGCATCTCGTCTTCGTGATCAGATCCATTCGTTCCGGATGGAGCCTAACGAGCCCTACCACTTAGCTTGGGAAAGATTCCAAACCCTACTCTCTCGTTGCACTCAACATGGGTTATTTGATTGGGCACTTGTCGAGAAATTCTACAACGGTCTCACTCCAGAGATTCGAGCCCGTTTTGACACTTCAGCAGGAGGCCACCTCCTAGGTAAGAAAACAGTGGCCGAATGCAATGACCTTTTTGAGAGTTTCGCCAATTCCGACATCGATAATTGCGCCATCGGCAGGACTTCCATTCCTGTGACTAGTACTCCCTCGGCCGGTCGAGGAGTACACCAAGTTAGCTTGGATACATCGATGGTCGCGGCAATGGAAAACCTTGAGAGAAAGCTTACTAGTAGGATGAACGATTTAGAGAGGAGGTTCGATAGGTGTGAGGTGTGTAGAGGGGGTCACGATACTATAGATTGTTCCACACTCACTGTTGAGCAGGTAGAGTTCATAGCCAATAGAGGTCCAACGAACCCTTTCATCAATTCAAATTTAGGGTCCAATTGGCGTAGTAACAATAACACCTTCTGCTCTTCCGGTAATCCCCCCGGTTTCCAATCAGGTTCGAATCAAAACAGGGGACAAGATTATTATTCTAGTGGGGGTTCGAATCAGCAGGGTCAGTTTGGTAGTTCAGGTTCAGTAGGTCAGTTAAATAGTGGGGGGTCAAACAGTCAAGGTTCAAACAACCAAGATTTGGGTAGTGGTCTAGATGAGATTAAAGCTATGTTATCCCAAATACTAGTTAAGAATCAAGCGACCGAAAGGACCTTAGAAGCAACCCAAAGGGCCTTAGAGGCCACTCAAAGAACCTTAGAGGATCATTCCATATTTTTAAAGAACAATCACTCCAACTTTTTGGACCTTCAAAGGCAAGTCAGTGACATAAATAGTCAATTGCAAGAAAGGTCTTCCGGTCAGTTCTCGGGTAACACCCAATCTAACACAACCAATCATCATGTTAAAGCTATATCTACTAAGTCGGGTCTAGAGTTAAGAGAGGTTGGTCCCCCACCGGTTCGAGTAGAGAAAGAGGAGCCGGTGGAGGAAGAGATAGAGTTAGAGGTTCTTCCACTAGAAAAGAATGTTAGGAATCCGGTTAAGCTAGTTAGACCAAGTCCTGAGATTGATCATGCTCGTACTCCTTACCCTGAGCGTTTAAAGAACCAAAAATACTCTAAGGAATACGGGTACTTCCTAGACATCTTCAAACAACTTAAGATCAATCTACCGTTAATCGAAGCCCTCAAGCATATGCCGAAATATGATAAGTTCTTAAAAGAAATCCTTAAAGGGAAAGATAAATTAGAGGAACTTTCGAATGTTTCGTTAAATGTCGAATGCTCTGCCGTGGTCACAAACAGCCTACCGGAAAAACTCACTGATCCGGGTATCTTCACGATCCCGTGTTTGTTCGGTGGTGATGTCCAAAACCATGCTTTGGCCGACCTTGGTGCTAGTATTAATTTGATGCCATATTCATTTTATGAGAAACTAGACCTTGGTGACTTAAAGCCCACTCGTATGACCCTATCTTTAGCAGACAAAACGGTTAAGTATCCCCGGGGGATTGTAGAAAATTTGCTAGTGAAAGTTGATAAGTTTGTCTTTCCGGTGGACTTCGTAGTACTAGACATGGAAGCTGATGAAAACGTACCATTGATTTTAGGGCGCCCATTCTTGAACACAGCCAAAGCTCTTATAGATGTCTTCTTAGGCACTATCACACTTCGAGCGGGTGAGGAGTCGGTGGTTTTCAAGGTCACTAACACGAGAGGGTCAAATGCTAGAGTAGAGGCAGTGGCATCGGTGGGGGAGAGTAAAGGATGTGAGAGAATAGAGACAGAGAGGGTGAGCGATCCTAGGTTAGAGCCAATGTTAGAACCTAAGTGTGGGGATCCACCCGATAGGAGAGTAGAGGATCTTGAAAAAATAGTACAGTGTTTAGAATTGAAGCTAGAAGCACTGAGTGAAGCTCAGTGTGGGGATAGATTTAGGTTTGAAACGTATAAGTTCAAACCGCCCGATGATGAGTTGAGAGGTTGTGAGAGGTATGAGGAGGTTTGGAGAGATTCGGATAATCATAGGTATGATGGTGCTACAGCCCGTGAGATTTGGTACACAGGTGAGCCGCGTTTACATGATCCTCCGTGAGTGTTAGAAAAGTTGATAGCCCACTTGTAGAGTTTGTAGATTTTGAGTCTTTATCGTAGTTTTAGGTATTTTCGTGTTTTCATGTTTACTTGTATTTTGAGTCAGTACTGCTTTGGTTTTTGCTTGTTTTTGTTTATGCAGGTTTGAATATGTACCACCCGTACTCAATCTCCATTCGGGTAATTTTGGAGCTGCTTATCAAATTCCAGGCATTTATCGAGTGTACTAGTCAGTGTCAAAAGCCGATCGCGAACGAAATGCTATACGATCGAGCTGGATTAGACGAGATCGTGGGAGCTAACGCATTATTAACCAGCTAAGTCCTTTCCATTTATGCCCTTTGTTTTTTTTATTTCTTATTTATTTTTAGTTTTTTGAGTCGGTTTCCATCCTACATTGAGGGCAATGTAGAGTTTAAGTGTGGGGATGGGAAACTATCGTTTAGTGTCGTTAGTATAGTTAGTTGAGTCATAAAAAGTCGAAAAATACAAAAAAAAAATTAAAAAAATTTCAAAAAATTTCAAAAATCCAAAAAAAATTAAAAAGCTAGAAAATGTCTTTTGAAATAAGAAGTTTGAAAACTAAAAAACGGAAAATGATAGAAAAATCGGGGTTTTGTTCGGGTTCAAATAATAATAATATGAGATAAATATAATTGAGCTTGTGTCTAGTTTGGGATGTGCGGGTAGGCTCGATTCGGTTCTAGGTTCCTTTGATTTTAAAATATAACTAATTGTCGGTCTACTAGTGGGTTCTCGTCTAGGGAAAGTGGGGAAATTGAAACCGCCAATAATAGTATAAGGGATGCCGTTATAAGCTAAGATCGTTAGAGTTTTTGGTCATTATCTTGTTGAAAAAAAAAAGAAAAAAAAAGAGCTAGAAACTAAATGAAAGTAGCCATTTCTATGTAGTCTGTGGTTGGGGATAGCGACTCTACAGCCGGATTACCTCTAGGGTGTGTGAAATCGACCTTGCAAAGAAAGAAAAAAAATAAATAATAAAAAAAAGTACCGAAGCCTAAGTAATCTGTGGTTGGGGATAGCGACTCTACAGCCGGAATGCCTCTGGGTTAGGGAATGCAACGTCTATGCTCGTAAAAGAAAGAAAAAAAATAGATTTGATTTTAAACTCTCTTGATCTTGGTATAAGGCGGTTAGGAAATAACCCAATGGTGGTTCCTTTTGTCCTATAAGCTTGAGAGGGGATTAGGTGGACTTGCAATTCTTAGCGTGAGACCCTAGGTAGATTGACCGCATTTGAACTAAATCACATGATAAGGGCCTGGAACCGGGTTGGGTTTAAGTGGATCAATATACTTGCAATCGCGGCTAACACGAGTTTCGGTTCTAATAAAGTAACATAAGCTTTGTCCCGAACGACTATTCCGACTATGATTCCGTTTTGCATAATTCTTTTTCGGGGACGAAAAAAAGGTTAAGTGTGGGGATATTTGATATAGGGTAAAATACACATATTTGTCCCGTGTAAAGTATTTAATTTTTGTATAGGTTTTATTTATTTTTATTTAGTTTTAGTATTATATTATATTATTTTGTGTTTGGCTAGGTCCTGGTGCAAATGGAGAAAAAACGATTAATATGAAAATGACCAGCCAGTGGAGCAGAGTAGGATGCCAGTGACCGAAATAAAATTGCCGCTATTTTATGTGAATGGGCCGGGGTCACTATATCTATTTTATAAGCTTGAGGGACCATTATTGCAATAAGCTGAAAGTTGGAAATTCATGGTGATATATATAGAAAAAGTGGAGGGACTATAGTGCTAAAGCATGAAAGTGGTGATTAATGCCACCACTACAAGACAAATCGAAAGAACAAAAATATGCAGATTTTATGTGTGGTGATTAATTCTTGTTGACCGAGTATGAAAAGTTGACCGCACTATTCTGTTTTTGTGTGGGCCGTTCGGATGTTTAGTAAGATCAGGCCCACATACACTTCAACAATTCGTGAATAAAGCCCAATAAGTGGAACGAAATTAAGGAGAGAAGGAGGCGGCTAAGAAGGAAATATATATACAAATCATCAGACGCACGAACAGGAATATATATAAAAACACACGACTTGGGGGCGAAGTTTGGACATCTGGAGGCTGTTTTGAACGCTCGGGAACGTTCGGGAAGCCAAGGAATCATCTAGGAAGCTCGGGAACACTCGGAGTTGAAGATTTTCGGGTTCTATACTTCCGTTTATCTTTCGGTTTCGTTTATTCTTAGTTTTTAATGATGAATTCTGAATTAATATTGATTGTTGCTATGATTGTTGACATGATTATTGGCTAGAATTTTCGTACTACCTAGGTTATGACAATAGTTAAATAAAGTTTGGTTTTTTTATTCGATTTTTGGTGTGGTTGTGGGTTTTTCTTGTATTGTAAAAGCTTCGGGAATTTAACTTGGTGCATATGCGTGCTTGACGATTATTTTATCACTGTTTATTTGCTTCGTATAATCCTTAGTGACGGTCTTTATCACATAATAGGGTTGTGCTAGGGTTCTTGATTTAGGTGACGGTCTTTATCACGTAATAGATCATTAATCCTTTAGGGTGAAAATCGAGTAAGTAACCTTAGAAGTAATATTCGGTAATTTAATAAAATCAAGTGTTCTGCTAAACTTGTCTCTGTGAGGCTCGAGGTTATTAATAGGTCTTGGTTTGGTTATAAGTCCTTAACATTCCATTGTCTATTAAACCAAGATTAAAACCCGTAGTTGCTTTAGACTTTCGCGCTGTGAGGTAGATCGTCTTATATAGGCACTTTCAAGAAACTAGAGGACTGAGAGGAAATCTAGAAAACCGGTGAGCGTAACAGCCTAGGTAGTGCCACAAGAATCGCCTTGAGAGTGTTTGAGGGGCTTAGTGGTGTCTTAATAGGTTTAGTATCCAAAGATCCCGGTTCCACACCACAAAATCATCGAATAGAAATCCATTCTGAGTTTAGCTTGCGTCTAGCCTAGGTAGTCTTCATCATCTCTGGTCAAAGTCTTCATTCGAGTTCGTGTTAGTTATTTAGCTAATCTAGTTATTCGTTATTTGCATTCTTAGGATTTTTAGAAACCCCCCCCCCAATCAATAAACAAATAGTTTGAGTCGTGTCAGTCTTAGTCTTTATAGAGTCTTAGCGTAATCCTTAGAGTCTCGTGGGTTCGATACTCGGACTTGCTTTAGCTTTACTACATTGATCGGTACACTTGCCAGTTGTGTGGTTTAGGGTTTAGATTGAGTCTTAGTTTATAAATTTAAAGCTTAGAGTGTCTAAATTAGGGTTAATTTTAGTTGTTTTTGTTAAACCACTTTGTGCACATCAGGGTGCAACCTCCACCGGGACTTCTTGTAGATCTTCAAGAGGAGGCTCCGCTGGAATGTCATCCCATCCGGTAGGATTGTTGACTCCAAGTGCTAGGTTCCAATCCTCTTGAAGGAGGATTGGTTCCATGGGAGGTGTCACAAGAATATTCAACCTCTGGTGCAAGAGGTTGATTTCTTGAAAACTGTTTTCCAACCCCACCGTAAGATAATTTATACGGTCTATGAGGACCTCCTCTACCGACGTCATCTCATCAAGAGCCTCACGTAATGCCATCACGTAGCGTACGAGAGTTGCTTCAATTGAAGACCTTCTTTCCCTTCGACTGTTTCTAGAGTGCGCAGAAGAGGTTCCACTGTTTTGGCTTGACATTCTACGAAAATAAACGGAAAAGAGTTCATTTTAATGAATCAGTAACCTCGGACACGGCCCCGTGCTCAATGAGCACGACCCCGTGTTCACCTTTCTGCCGATTTTTGGAACAAGGAATCTTGGAGTTTTAAATTATTTTTCCAACTTTTAGAGCATTTTTTAGCAGAAATAACTTAAAACAATGTTGCAAAACTTATTTTAACAAGATTCATTGAACAAAAACCTAACAAACATCACAATAAAGCTTCGAATCATGGAGATTTCAAGCTCTAACGGAGGTGTTGAGGTAAAAGAAATGGAGAAGAAGGTAATGGACAAGAGAGGAAAGGACAAGATGGTTGTTGAGAACCTTCTTTTAGAAAATACCTAGGATGGTATGTGTGAAGATCCCACCAAATCTCTGTCCCTGGAATGGTCCAAATGTGCAGGATCCTTGGCTGCATTTATAGAAAACGACAGTACGCTGGACACGGCCCCGTGTTCAGACAGGATCCTGACACAATTTGTCCGTATTCTGACAAAAAGTCAGAAAGGAATCTTTTGGTGGACACGGGGGCGTGTTGACCTGGACACGGCCCCGTGTCTAGAGGCTGTTTATGAAGTTTTGTCTATTTCTAAGGAATTCATCCGGATCGGGCGGTTCCTTACTGGATGGAACAACCCCAAAGTGCCTGAGATACCTTAATTGCTCTAGATTAAGACGAGAACGCAAGAGGTTATCGGTGAGGGTGATTCCTATGCAAAATGTAGGTGGACAAGTCCAACCCTTTCCCAGGCTCTCGCTAAAGAAGGTGTATGCTGAATCGCTCAGGTCTATGTATGCATCGAACGAAGTCGATGGAGAGTCCTTCACGGCACAATCGACACAGGGATGACTATCGCCCACGTCTTCGCTAGAGTTAGAGGTAATATCGGGAACAACGAAGTTGTTTTTATTCGAATGCGATCCCAACAATTCTTCTTGGGTATCGTCTTGAGATGAATTAGTGTTATCCATCTTAAGTTCTTTTAACCAATTAAGAATTAGATCTTCCATTTGAAATAGTTCATCAAGAAGCATTTCTCCTAGAAGGTCTGGTTGAGATCATTCGAGGGAGAGATATGGATTATTTTTACTTTCGCCCCTCTTAAGGCTACAGGAAAACAATGGGTCTATATAATGGGGCTTTTAATTTAGAAAATAACATTCTAAATCTTTATGGGGCCACCACATATTTGACACCACGTACCATAAGAGTGCCGAAAGTAAAAAACATCAGTATCACTCATGTTTGTGTCAGAAATTACCAACCGTCGGGATCTTACGGTTCTGTTTTCAGTAACTGAAACTTAGGCACGGGGCGTGTTGAGTGGGCACAGCCCCGTGTTCAGCTTACTATCTGACTTAAAACAGGATTGCCAGTTCCAAAGATTGGGCACGGGGCGTGTTCAGCGGGCACGGCCAGTGCTGAGTTCTGAAGAAGCTGAAAAATTAAGAAAATCCTAAAAAAACAGAAAAATTAGAAAAAAACGATTAGGCTGTTGATTCCTAACTTTCTTAAAATCCTTGTGTCCCTGGCAACGGCGCAAAAAACTTGATGCGCGTGTGGTGTTATAGATTTATATATATATATTTTTAGCCCTTTTTACACATTGGTTAAGTTTTAAATTTATAAAACACGATATTTTACTAACACCAAACACACATATGGGCAAGTGCACCCATCGTGAGCGTAGTATAGTGTTGGCAAGATACCGAGGTCATCCAAGGACACAAGAGCTTTTAATACCGGTTTATCCTCAACGTCTAATCAAATCAAAAGTATAGAAAAAATGTTTTAAACTAGAAAATAAAAACTAAAAATGCTGAAAATAAAAATAAAAGTAAAAACAGATAGACAATATGAATCACTTGGATCCGACTTGTGTTTAGTGTAACCTTTGATTATTTCCCCACTTTTACACTTTTTAAGAGATTATCTTAGTTATTGTAGTAGGCCCCTCTTTTGAAGGTGACGTTACCCTCAACCCAGTAGTTTGAGTCAGCAAGGATACAATCCTAAAGGGTTGGATTATTGAAAGATAATTAATTAAGTTATTAATGCATAATGTGATAGGCCCCTCTTTTGAAGGTGACGTTACCCTCAGCTAAGTAGTCTGAGTCAGCAGGGATACAGTCCTAAGTAGTCGGGTTAAAGTTTTAATAGTTGCTTACATATGAGGGGATCAAAGAGTTTGGACTCCCGCAATCCAATACCGGTGGGTATTGAAGGAGGTCCTACTAAATTTGACCCAGGTCCTTTGTAGGATCTATACACTGAACAAGGCAAGACTCTTACCAAACCATTCCCTTAACCCCCGACCAGGTAGCCAACATATCTCCATATAGACCGTGGAGATATGAATGGTGAAAATCTTTTATTTTATATAGACAGTAAAATAATGCCAAGACACCACGGACAAATGATAAGGAAGAATCACCTTCAACATAAGAAACTAGTTATTAAAGTCATTAATACATAACCAAATAAAAAGTGCGAAAAGATTAAAAATAAAAAGTATTACACTAGACACTTGTCTTCACCAAGTGATGTAAGAGACTTAGTGTAGGATCGTGTATCGACCCGAACGAGTCGTTCAGAGGTGTTCTTCTCTGTTTTAGGTGCGGAATAACAAGAAACAAAGGTAGATACAGCTGATTCTTCACTTTAACTACTGTTTGTATTGATTATAACACGAATACAAGTAGTTCTTCACACCGGCATCACTTCGGTATGGACTTGCACAACTGTTCCACTGATTTCGCTCAAGTGACCTATATATAGGGTTGGTGATTTCGCTTATATGTCACAGGACCATATGAGTGAAACCCCCATATGTCCATATAAGCGAAACCCCAAGGTCCAAATAAGCGAAATCCCTATCTAATTACATATATTCTCCAGTTTTCTCGTATAACGTGCCCTAATCTATACAATTCAATGTAAGACTCAATCCAAGACGAAGTTGACAGATGTAGTGCACCAACAGACTCCCCCTCAGATGTTGACGAGTCGACTATCGAGTCACAACAATGTTGTGTCTTCACTTCTTCAGTCTTGATCAGTCTCTGGGCTTCTCTCTCTCTATCTAAGACTCGAACAAAGATGTAGTCGACAGACAACTGCACCAACAGACTCCCCCTTGAATGTTGACGGAATCTTCAGTGAGAGTCTTCAACATGACAATCCTTCAATCTTGATCGGTCTTCTTCAGAAACTCTTTCTGGAATCATATACCCGGATCTTTCTCTGGTTCTAACTCTCGTCAGACTCCCCCTATCATCGAGCTGGGATCGCTGTCTGGAATTTGTTATCACCTTTGAAATCAAATCCTGGCTTTTTCAGTTTAAGCTCTTCTCAGGTTCTGATGCATCTCCTAGCTTTCATAGCAACAAGATCAGAAACCTACACAACTTGTTGGACCGTGTCGTGACCCTAAATGATCAGTTGAGCAAGTTCATCATCACGTATAAAGGCGGAATCAGTATACGCAACGTTACAACAGCTTTCCTATTCAATTCCTTCACTTTATTAGCTTTCTGAAACAATTTTGACAGAGTTCGGTTACACAGCTAATGATCAGGTCTCGCTTCAATGTCCACACACATCAGGTATTTATAGTGAGGCTGATTTCGCTTTTATGGCATGTCCATAAAAGCGGAATCACTTGTAACTGATTTCGCTTTTATGGCATGACCACATAAGCGAAATCACCTTGACACATAAGCGAACCCCCTAATGTCCTTAAAAGCGAAATCACCTATATCTTATGTACATATAAGCGAAATCAAGCATAAAACCCTAATTTTGACTTTTAAGATCTAATCTTGACTTTCTTGATTTAAGACTTGATGAAGATGCAGTCAACAGACATTCTTGTGCATCAACAGACTCCCCCTTGGATGTTGACGTAGTCTTCAGCTCCTGAGTCTTCAGTCTTAGTCTTTTCTCTAATTCTCTGTCGTCTCATCATAAGCACTCTATCTTCACAGGTTTCAGGATCTTGTCCTCCTGACTCTAACTTCTTTCTTCCCTATGAATATTGATCCAGACTCCCCCTTTCACAGACTCCTCCTCTCGATATGCTAGAATCTGAGATATCTGGTTCAATCTTTGACATTTAGCATCCATTGGGAATAATGAAGTCCAAAACCTGTTACTCAACAATAAACATTACAATTCTATCTTTCAAACATAACTCACAAACTATCAGTTTTAGAAATCCACTCAAGTATTCAGGTCCAAGTTAATGACCCTGATCACTTGATTAATCTACCAAGTCCAAATTAATGACCTTGGTTGATTATTTGACGAATCAAACTGATTTTGAAAACATTTTTCAAACAATTTCTGAAAATAACAAGTATCAAATTAATGAACTTGTTTTTGTCATATCAAACAATTCAAACTTCATCAAATATAAGCTCTCCTCATTCTTCAGTCCAGAATTTCCTGCATCTGCTTCAACATTTGAGAATCCAACAATCAACTCTCCACTTTGGTTTGTCAGAAAATAAAGCAGAAATAAAATCTTTTTGGATTTTATAAAGTATTCTAAACTAAGAAATGAAATACAGAAAACTTAAATTGCAGAAAGTAAACAAAGTAAACTATTTACAAACATATTTTTGACGAGCGTGTCAGGGAATCATATCAGCTTTTCAGACAAATCACAAGTACCGTTAAGCTACATTTCATACTCAGACTTAAACAATTCACCTCGATTGTCGATATACTGATCCATCTTAAATTCTCATACAAATTTCAACTTACTCAGGATACGATTTAGATGAATTAAGAACTTAGATCATTCATGTGTCCCACCTCTTGAATATACTCCCGTATCCAGAATCTCAATAATCAGTCTTACAGGTGAGAATACTACAATGATATCTGTATATAATTTAGGTATGCGAGGGCCGAGGGATCTCAGGTCGATACTTCCGTATACGCAGAGAGATATCAGCTTCGACTTTTTGGTGTGTCCCCTTTAGAGGATCTTTTTGCTTACAACAGCAGCATTTATCAATTTTATTGTTTCAGCATGCTGAGGGTTTAATGCTGTGTTTCAAGCATTGAAGCAAGTATTAGCCAGGGACTAGGTCAGAACCACCGTTCAGCAGAAGTCCCGGAATAATACCCCAGATATCATAGAGTATAAAGACCTAGTATATCAGATTAAGAGACCTTTCAAACGAGATTTCAGGGGTTACCTATATATCCAAGTAGTGTTCCCCACGAATTCACAAGTTTGAATTTTAGGTTTATATCCCGAATAAATCTACTAAATGTACGAAAACCTATCGACACATCATCAGTGAGATTGTTTAACTCTTTTATACTATTCAAATCTTTAGCATACTGTGATCGTCTAGCCGATGTACTATCATTTTCCCTATATACACAAGCTCTTTTTCATTTTATCATGTTTTTGTATTTTTGCATTTTTTACTGTTTTTGTATTTTCTGAAAAAATAAACTATGTACAAACATCTACTCCCCCTAAATACCAAAACAAGTAAAAATTCGACAAACCATTGCAGATTGTTTCTTGTCTTCATCCGCAACAGTACTCTCATCAACGCCAATTATGCCATCCGACACCGACAGAAGCTTCATACCGTTCAGTTTTAACAAATATTTAAACCGATTTTTATCAAAAGCTTTGGTATGTAAATCAGCTTTCTGTTCGTCAGTGTGGATTTTCTCAATTCGAATCAACTTTTTCTCAAAGCAATCACGAATAAAGTGATGACGAATTTCTATGTGTTTAGTTTTAGCGTGATGTACTGGATTTTTAGTTATATTTATTGCGGCCTCATTATCAACAAAAAGAGGTGTGTTAAGAAACTGCAAACCGTAGTCGCGCATCTGTTGCTGTATCCACAAGATCTGAGAGCAGCAACTGCTAGCAGAAACGTACTCCGCTTCACAAGTAGATAACGCCACAGACGTTTGTTTCTTACACTGCCAAATAACCAATCTAGGACCAAAGAACTGGCATCCTGCAGTTGTTGATTTTGAATTGACTTTGCAGCATCCGAAATCCGAATCGGAATACCCTTCGAGCGTAAAGTCGCCTTTTCTAGGATACCACAACCCCAATGAAGGAGTTCCTTTCAGGTAGCGCAATATCCTCTTCACAATGATCATATGCAATGCTCTTGGGTTAGACTGAAATCTTGCTGCGAGGCACGTTGGGTACATGATATCAGGTCGTGAAGCAGTTAGGTACATTAAAGAACCTATCATGGAACGGTAAAATGTTTCATCAGCCCTGTCTCTGGTGAGATCTGGGTGAATCCCATGATTTGCTGCAAGTGGGGTAGCAGCTGGAGTAGAACTTGACATCCCAAATTTCTCTAGAATATCATGAAGACTGATGAATGAAAATTCCTTCAGGAAGTTGTTCAACTTGTAATCCTAGAAAGAATTTCATCTCCCCCATTGATGATATTTCAAACTTCTGCTTCATCACTGATTCAAAATCTTTGCATAGATTTTCATTTGTCGACCCAAAGATTATATCGTCCACATAAATTTGAACTATCAGAAGATGACCATCGACCTCTTTAGTGAAAAGAGTGGCATCCACTTTTCCACGAATGAACTTGTTGGCTAGTAGGTGTTGAGACAAAGTCTCGTACCAAGCTCTCGGGGCCTGGTGTAAACCATACAGCGCTTTGTCCAATAAGTAGACCTTGTTTTTGTGGATTGGATCGGTAAAGCCCGGTGGCTGACCGACATAAACCTCCTCTTTAACCTTCCCATAGAGAAACGCCGATTTAACATCCAACTGATAAACTTTGAAGTTCTTCCAAGACGCAAATGCTAGGAAAATTCTGATTGCCTCTAGTCGTGCTACAGGAGCATAGACTTCGGTAAAATCAATTCCCTCCTGTTGACTAAATCCCTGAACAACGAGTCGAGCTTTGTTCCTTACAACAACTCCTCTATCGTCCCTTTTACACTTAAACACCCATTTAGTGTTAATCTTTCTTTGACCATCCGGCAAATCAACTAACTTCCATACTCCCAATTTCTCAAATTGACTAAGTTCCTCCTGCATTGCATTGACCCAAGAGTCTTCAGTAAGCGCCTCTTTGTAAGTCTTGGTTCAATCTGCGAGATAAAACAACTTAATGAGAATTCAGTTTGCAAAGGAGCAACTTTTGTATAAAAACATGTAAGCCCTTTATCAATCTGATTTCGAGTGCGAACTCCAGCTTGCAATTCTCCTATAATCAACTCCTCTGGATGATATGAAAAAGTTTGCGGCATCACTTCACTCGGAACCTCTACATTTCCCTCCAGATTAGTAACATTCTGCTCTACATCTTGATCACCAACTTGGTTTGTTTGACCTGAAATCTGAATTTGCTCCCCCTCAGAATCTGAATCTGAATCACCGTGATCAAATACTGGCATGCTTTCAGCTTCTAGATTATCATTCTGAGCCGACTGATTATCTTGAGCAACTTCATTCTGTTGGACATCATCATGTTCACCAGCATTACTTGGACCTGCTTCATCATCATTTGAAGTTTCCCTTGGTCTCCTTGAATACTCAGCTGGGAACCTTAACTACGACTCATATTCACGCAAAATATCCAACTCATCAAAGAAATCTTCTTCATCCTCTGATTCTTCTCTCATGTCAAACGAATCCCAAAGTTTGTCATAATGATAACGCCATGAATCACCAGGATTCTGCGGCGGCATAGTATAACCTTGACATTCAACATTTGCAGATTCAATAATCCGCTTCTCACTTGGAACGAAGACACGTCGCAATGGATTAGCATAACCAACAAATATTCCCTCAATGCACTTCGGACCAAACTTTCCAAAAGGCTCTATAACCGTACAGGGTGACCCGAACGGTTCTAGATATTTCAAATTCGGTTTGCGATTATTGATTAGCTCAAAACACGTTTTGTTGAATTTCTTGACAGTGAGAATCCTGTTGAGAGTATAGCATGCAGCAGAAACAGCTTCAGCCCAAAAATTAATCGGTAACTTTGAATCTGAGAGCATAGTTCTTGCCGTCTCGATTAGTGTCCGGTTTTTGCGTTCTGCGACTCCATTCTGCTGCGGAGTGTATGGAGCACTAAATTCATGCAAAATACCTCTTTCATCACAAAATTCTTCCATCCTGCTGTTCTTGAATTCAGTACCATTATCACTTCGAATTCTCTTGATACGCCTTTGGTACAAATTCTCAATCTTTCTGAACAGCCCCATCAAACTGTCAAATGTTTCATTTTTTGTCTTCAAGAAAGAAACCCACGAAAATCTTGAATAATCATCAGTAACGACCAGACAATAGTAATCTCCTGTAATACTTTTGACATTCACTGGACCAAACAAATCCATGTGAAGTCTTTCCAGAGGTCTCGAAACTGAATTGACTTGCTTTGTAGGGTGTGACTTTTTCTTCTGCTTGCCTTTGATGCAGCTAATGCACTCCCCTTCCAGATGAAAACCTTTGATATTAACTCCCAATACCAAATCATTGTGCACCAAGTGATTCATTTTTCTAAGATGTATATGCCCCATCTTTCGGTGCCACAATCTTGATTCTTTCTCAGTTGCTCTAGACACAAAACAATGTGCTTGACCAGTAGTTGTAGTTGCTACAGACATATCTAACACATATAAATCATTCACTCTAGGTGCCCTCATAATAATCCATTCTTCAGGGATAACAAAACCAGGTTTCAGAATCAAACATTCTTTATCAGTGAAGTGAGTAGTATACTGATTGTCACAAATCTGCGAGATACTAAGCAGATTGTTCTCCAGCTCAGTGATGTAGTTAACTCTCTCAAACGTCACAATCCCATTGGATAACGTTCCTTCACCAACAATTCTACCACCTTCATGACCAGCAAATCCCACATAACCACCATTAATGTTTCTCACATCATACAGCAACGCAGTTTTTCCTGTCATATGTCGAGATGCACCACTATCCATGATCCATCTGGATATCAGTTGTGGAAGATCCTGCACAAAATATACTTCATTTTAATCAACTACAATAAAGATGCCGATTCATGCTTCGCGAACAAGGAAGCTCCGGCAATTCAAACTGCTTATTCGAACATGGTATCCACCCAGGCCTCATCAGCCTTAGGTGTAACCTTGACTCTCGCAATTTGAATTTTGAAATTTTCAGCCTTCAAAGGTGGAAAATTTGCATCATAATCAACCGTAATTGATTCTTCAGCCTTTTTCACTTCAGAAGTTGAAATTTTCATTTCAGTTTTTGGTTTCCAAACTTGTTGAGATAATGCAACCCGCTTATAAAATTTTTCATTTTTAGTTACCACTTTCATTACGGATTCATTTTTCACTTTGATGTTGTCATTTTTCACATTCTTTTTCTCAACAACGTTTGGTGCTTTACCCTTCACATCAACTTTCTTTTGTTGAATCTTCACAGTTTCAGTCTTAGGCTTCACGTTGGTACACTTCCGTGCAATGTGACCAACTTGATTACATCTAAAACATGTTCGAGTATCAACACCTCGACTTGTGCCTTCAGACTGATAATGTGAAGCTCTTTTCTCAAAGAACTCTTTATTTGATTTTGAAAAAAATTCATTTTCCTCATCAGAAAGTGAACTTGAACTGTTCACAAACACCTTCTTTTCAGCAAATCTTTTGTTTTGTAAACTCTTTTTCTGATAACTATTACCACCTCGATAACCACTCGACCAACTGTTTTGATTGTTATTATAAAAACGTGGTGGAACAACAGGCTTTTTGTAATAAGCTTTATCTTTCTCAAAATTCATTTGCCTTTTTGTTTGTTTCAAACTGTTCACTTCCGACAACTCAACTTCAACCAATTTGAAAACATTTGTCAACTTTTTCACATTAACATTCTCAATCGGAAATTCAGAATCCGAATACAACTTATTAGATCCAGCCATCTTGTACATCACAAGACCCGGTTCATCACTTAAGTTGTTTTTGGATTTTGATTTCTGAATGTACTTGTCTAAGAAACACCCATCATCTTCAGTTAAATCAGACATTAAAACACTTTCAGCTGTACTCTTAACAATCTCTGTCTGAACACTATCATCAGATGATGTAGAAAAATTAACATCAATGTTCTCCAGAAGTTTAACTTCTTTTTCTTCCTCAATTTCAACCAAACCAGACTGCTTTTTAGTGTAATTATGAAGAACTGGTGGTGGTACTTGATGAAAACCCACCCCAGTTCCATCAGAATACACATCTTCGCCCGCTTTATCTTTCCCGATGGGTTTGGGAATGATATGTTGCAAAACAAAGCTTGCGAAGCTGTAACTGTTAAGCTTCAACTGGATTCGCTCGTTTTCGATAACAGCCTCTTGAACTTTAAGTTTCAATTTAGCGATTTCATCCAGTTGTTTATTGATTGATTCTTCTTTAACTCTGAGCACTGCTTTTAAATGTTCATTTTCTTTAAAAGTTTTACCATTTCGATCATCACAATCTTTCATTGTGCTTTTGAGTTTTTCAAATTTTTCAGAAATCTGACGGTTTTCAAGAATCAACTTTTCATTTTCTTGTTTAAGTTTGTCATGATCAATTTTATCAGTTTCCATTTGAGTAGTTAATTCTTTTATCCGTTCAGTTGAAGCTTTAACTGTTTTGTCACGACCAAGAATCTGATTCTCAACATTTCTGACCTTAGCTGTCAGATCTTCAACTTTCTTAATGTTGAGATATGTGACAGTGCTACAAAATTTGCACTCTTTGTTGCAATTTTTGCAATCAGCATTTCCTTCGATCTTTTTACCTGACGCATTTGTTGACACATCTGAACTGACCTGGCTTTTTGACTCAGACATGGAGTTAGAGTCTACCTCAAGTGCCTTGACAACTAGCACTTTGTCAGCCATTTTTCCCAAGTTCTCTACAGTCAACTTCTGCGTTGTATCGATAACTCCAGTATCAATCTTCTTTGATTTTTCGATCTCTTCTTTCTCTTTTTCTTCTATCTCCTTTCTCTCTTTCTCTTTCTCTTCTTCAATCATTTTCGAAGTTGGAGTTCCCCACCATTTGTGTTGCCAATATTCATCATTTTCTTTCATTTCCTTGATTAAGACTTCCAGATCAAGAGTTTTGTGATCAACTGCAATATTTCCATACTCATCAAGATAACACTCTCTGTCTGGATCCCATCTGTTGGCTCTCTTTGCATCCAAAAAGATTCTAGAAAGTCTAGTAATTTTGTTTTCTGAAATCATTTTTCTGTATTTATACTTCTGCTCTTCAGTTCTCTCATCTTTCCATGGAATTGGTTCATTTTTCGCCATGAATGCGTAACCAACCGCATCTTCTTCTGGTAGAACCTCTTGACTCCAATCATACCCTTCATCATCATAAATCACTGCAAGAGCTCTAGATTTCTCTTTGTTGTCTTCAACCTGTTTCAATCTAGGTGGCTCGTATTTATTCTGGTGATAAATTGCCTTCTTGTAGTAATCATCTCTGAAAGGATTCTCCGATTCATCAGCATAAGCGTTTCTGCATTCTCGTTTGAAATGACCCTTCTGCTTACACTTGAAGCAAGTCACCTTCGATTTATCGAATCCCAGCTTTGTAGAAGCACCACCAATTGTTTTTCTGCCAGTGATTTCCATGAATCTTTGTGCACGACGAACAGCACTTGCCAGAGCCCAACGAATATCGACCAGTTCCATTTCCTCCGGATCAATCTGATCGTAATCTTCTTTCATCAGATTTGTGTTGCCTATCTTCCCAGCTACTAATCCTTCATATGATTCCAACACCGATGCTAGAAAGATCATCTGCTGCTTGGCCGATTCCTCATCAAAGTTCTGAGCATTCTTCAAGTCTATTGCAATGTTGCATTGAAAACGATTCTTTGCATCAGAATGACTTCCAGAAGATGAAGATCCACTGTGATAACCACTGTGACTTCCACTGCTTTGACCACTTTGATTTTCTTTGCCGACTGTCGACACATTTTCAGCAGAAAACGCAGTTTTTGGAGAAGTTGCTTTTGGCATCATGCTTTTTGGATAGTATAAATCCAAATTCTGCTGATAAGATGAGTGATTAACTTTGTACGTCTTTTTCAATTCCAGTTCATGACTTTCAAGTCTCTCAATCACCAAATCTGGTTTCAACATTTCAGACGGAATAGTGTTCTTAAGCATGAGAGCATAATATCTCCACTCCATCTCGTCTGGCAATGAATCGAACAACTTGTCTACTTGCTCATCATCAGAATATGTGATATCATGTCTTGCTAATTCCAGCTTCAGATGACCGAACCTCTCTATCATTTTACACACTGACTCATTTTTAAGACAACCAAACATATCAAACTCTTTCCTAAGAAGTTTCTTTTTGTTTTTCACGATTTCAGTACTTCCTAAACATTTCTGTTTTAACTTTGCCCAGAGGTCTTTAGCGTTTGAATAGTCTATCAGTGAGATGATATCCTCCCGAACAGATTGAAATAACAATGCTACACACTTTTGTTCGGCTACAAATGATTCAATTTCATCTGATGCTGTTAAGACTTCACCATTCTTGTTTCCTTGTTCATAACCGTTCTTCAAACTTTTCCAACTTGGAAATGCGAATGCCATCATCCAATCTTCAAACTTTCTGGACCAACGACTATACTCCTCGATAGCCATTAGCTTTGGGGGTTTATTGAATGTTCCAAATGCACTTTCCGATTCCCAAGCTTCCTTTTTCTTTTCTTTTGGTGGATTCTCGTTCTCATTGCTTGTAGATGAAACGTCTCCCGAGTTTCCAGCAAACACGTACATGTCACTAAACGGGTTCATGAAAAGATCATCCATCTTGAATGTACCTGCAACAAACAATCAGAAAACACTTAGACAAATTTTCGAAATTTTTGACAAACACTAACACTGAAGCGAAATCAGTCAGATTGACTGATAAGCGAAATCACTTAAAGTGACACAAAAGCGAAATCTGATTTGTCCGTATAAGCGAAATCAGGATGTCACTAAAAGCGAAATCAAGTGATGTACGTAAAAGCGGAATCAGCTGATGTACATAAAAGCGGAATCAGCTGATGTACGTAAAAGCGGAATCAGCTGATGTATGTAAAAGCGGAATCAGCTGATGTACGTAAAAGCGGAATCAACTGATGTACATAAAAGCGGAATCAGCTGATGTACGTAAAAGCGGAATCAGTCTTTTATCTCTCGATGTCCACAAAAGCGGAATCAGATGTTCACAAAAGCGGAATCAGATGTTCACAAATGCGGAATCAATCAGACTTTTAACCCTCGATGTTCATAAAAGCGAAATCACATTTTTTACTCATTTTAAGCCAAATTTCAATCTGAAACTTTCAAGGGTTTTACTATACACAATTCCGATCACAATGATATATTTATCGTCCAATTTTGACCGCAAATTCGTTCCAGATCTGAGACTGAAATTTCTGTTCGTGAACCGATTGAGATTTTGTTAAAATTGATTGTTTTTTACTTAGTTTTAAGACCTGATACTATTACGGATTGTTTAAAAGACCATTTCGCTCAATATACTTGACTTTCAACTCATTTTGTCCGAAAAAAACTTGTTTAAACCGAAAATATAAAAGAGAAATTGAGTAGAAAGATGAGAATAGTGTCGAATCAGCTGATGTAGTATGAACTCCTCGTCTTGAAGCTCTGATACCACTTGTTGGACCGTGTCGTGACCCTAAATGATCAGTTGAGCAAGTTCATCATCACGTATAAAGGCGGAATCAGTATACGCAACGTTACAACAGCTTTCCTATTCAATTCCTTCACTTTATTAGCTTTCTGAAACAATTTTGACAGAGTTCGGTTACACAGCTAATGATCAGGTCTCGCTTCAATGTCCACACACATCAGGTATTTATAGTGAGGCTGATTTCGCTTTTATGGCATGTCCATAAAAGCGGAATCACTTGTAACTGATTTCGCTTTTATGGCATGACCACATAAGCGAAATCACCTTGACACATAAGCGAACCCCCTAATGTCCTTAAAAGCGAAATCACCTATATCTTATGTACATATAAGCGAAATCAAGCATAAAACCCTAATTTTGACTTTTAAGATCTAATCTTGACTTTCTTGATTTAAGACTTGATGAAGATGCAGTCAACAGACATTCTTGTGCATGTCAACAGACATTCTTGTGCATCAACACAACTCAAACACACAATTATAACAAACAATATTGTGATTCAACTTAATGAATCAACTAAACCTTTGAGAATTATTTTCATTAAAAATTGATCAAGAATATGAAACATTCCAAATTCTAATTCAACTTAATGAATCATTTTAAACATTTCAAACCAATTAACCAAACCATCTGTTCATCATGTTTAGCCATTGAGATTTTGAATGTCAGCTTTCCAACATCAGTTGTCGAAAATCTTTTTGGATTTTTCAAAATATGAAACATATATGCAATAACAGAAATTAAATACAGAAATGAAATATGTACAAACATATTTTTGTGAGTTTGTGAAAGAGGATCATATCAGTTTATGAGACACATCACAAGCACCGTTAAGCTTTTAATCGTTTTAAGTTCTAAACGATTCACATAGATTGACGATATTGTTGTCCACTTAAACTCAATCTAAACACTTTCGAAATGCTTACTGATACGCTTAGGTATATTCATTTTGCACTAGGCTCTTATGGACCCCACGATCTCAGCATATCCCCTCATCATGCAATACACTGACTCAAGTAATGCCTTTAAACTTTGATCAACTGTGATTTGTGCGAAAACAACGCAGAATGTTTAAACATTAACAATCAGTTCGATACTTCCGTATACGCAGAGAAAGTCCAATGTTTAAACAAAATAAGAAAAATAAAACAAGTAGAAGTTGTTTAGGCTTTAACCACCAGGTCGATATTCCCGTATACGCAGAGGTGATCCAAAGCTTAAACGAAACACCAAAGAAAATAAAGCAGAACGTTTAGGCAACAACATCCAGGTCGATACTCACGTATACGCAGAGGATGTCCAATGCTTAAACAAAATAAAGAAATAAAACAAGTTTAAATCTTTGCAAAAAGAAATGCACAATCACAGCGACTTTTCAGCAAAGTTGTGAAAGTTCACAAACTTAACCAGTTTTATGTCTTTCGACAATCAGCAATTACTGAGTAGGTACACAATCAAGAAGGACAAAACTAAGTACTATGCTTTTGACCATGTTTCCCACTAGAACTAGGCTTTTTCATTTATGTTTGTATCGTTATCGCAAATCTACTAGTCTAGCTGAGTCTATCGTCACATCTTTAGTGAGACCGTTTATCACTTTTAGACTTTAAATTTCTTTAGCATGCTGTGATAGTCCACTGATTTTCTATCATTTCCTCTTGTTTTAGCAAAACTCATTTTTTTTTAAATTTTTCAATGTTTTTTACATTTTCAAATTTTCTAATTTTTAAAAAAAATTTCTCCCCCTAAAATCAAAATATGTTTCAATTTTGATTTTCTGGGAAAATTTGAAACAAACTGTACAAACTTGACAACTTGATGAGAATCACTTCAATTCTCCATCCACCTGGCATAAACAATCAGAACTCCCCCTCACAACAAACTATTTTCCCATTATGATTTCAAAACACTTAAGTTTGTTTTAATCAAAATGGTTTTTCCTGAAAATTTAGTTTGTTTACCAATCATTTGTAGGTTCGGGGTCACTTCCTCACATTGTTTTCTCCATACACATGACAGATTTTACAATTTCAGTTTTAATTCTCAAACATCATTTGTAGAAAATCAAGTACAACTTAATGTCCCTGATTTACCACATGTAAGGCGAAAAATCACCAGAGTGAAATTTCTCAAGAAATGTGCCGATTCATGTTTCACACTTACCAACCTGGGAACTCCGGCAAGTCAGGTTTTTCATTTGAACAATTTCACCCAAGCCTGACTGTCCTTGGGTGATTTTGAATTCTTGTTCAACAATGGTGGAAAATTTGCATCATCCATTATTAAACCTGAATTCTCAGTTTTTACCTCAACTACCGGCTCTTCTGGCTTTACCGTACCAGAATCATTGCCTGCACATGGCTTGTCTGACTTTGATCTGTCAGATTCATCGCCTGAAGGTGGCTTGTCTGACTTTGATACGTCAGATTCATCGCTGACCATTTTCTTCTTCTTCTTTTCTTCTTTCGTCCTCATATTTGTATCTGATAAATTCGTCTTGCTTGACTTTGCAATCGAGGGAGTCGATTCATCAGAACTCTTATTTTTATCTACAGATGAACCCGAGGACAATATCCTCTCCAGATACTCTCTCGCCTTTTTCCTCTTCTTTCTCAGTCTGTCTTTTTGCCCTTGAGAAAGCTTCACTTTCATTTCCTGAACTTTAGGTTCTTGAACCTTTTGTTCTTTGGGCTTTACGTTGACTGGAATCTTTGCCAATTTTTTAGACTTAGCCCTCAATCTTTCATTTGATCTCCTTGGGCAATCTTTGGCAATATGACCTCTAATTTGACAGTTAAAGCATCTCCTCATCTCATAACTCCAACTTTGGCAGTTAACAACAATGTGTCCTTGATAACCACATTGGTAACACACTCTGTTATCGTACCAATCACCATTGTCAGCCCAAATGCTCAAATCATAGCATTATTTGGCTTGGTGATATTCTTTCCTCATGTTTGCTGGATTTGGCTTTTGAGCACTGTTGTCCGACCTGCACCACTTATTGCCAACTATTTTTGAGTTTTCAATTTTCAATTTGCTTAAATTTTTGTTTTGATTGGATGATTGAACTGATGAGCTTTTATTTTCTTTTTGAAAATTTTTTGGCTTTTTATCTTTTTGTTTTTGTTTCACATTCTTCTTTACAGGTTTTTGCTTTGAGCATTCCCCTTTCTCAGTCGAATGTAAAATAGTTTCTTTAAACATTTCTTTTAATTTCAAAAATGTTTTCTTTTTCTCATCATCATCAGTTTTTTCATCACAATCTTCAACTTTGACTTTGTCAAAGTTTGTGACATTGTCACTTATTGGAACTGAATTAATAGGTTTTGGACAAGGAATAGTTGAAGTATTCACAAACACCTTCAACTTTTCTTCCCATTCCTTGATTTTCTTTTGAGCACACTCTGCTTCCTTTTCAAGTCGAATAATCTTTTCAAGATGAGAATTGATTTCAATTTGTTTTTCAAGATTGTTTTTACCAAACAAATCTCTCTCATCTTCTAAAATTTTTATTTGACTTTGAAAATCTTTTTCAATTTTTACTTTTTCATTTTCTTTCAACTTCTGGTTTTCAAATGTCAAATTGTTCAAGTTACTTAACAGTTTGTCATTTTCAGATTTCAACTTCCCACAATTTTCTTTCAAAATAAGAATCTACTTATCATCAGCTTGCTTTTCATTGTTCAACTTCTTGATCTCCAATGCCAAACTTTCCGCATCTTTCACGAGTTTGTCATTGTCATCCTTAAAGTTGTCACATTTGGTGCACACTGATTCAAAATTTGAAGATCCAAACTCTACAGATTCTTCAATTTTTGAAACTTTCTTTTTCCCTATCTTATAAGTACCTGCACCAAAGATTGTAACGAAATCAAGAGGATTTCCATTATCATCAATATAGCAACCCCTTTTCATATCATATATCAAATTTCTTTTTGCTGCCCAACAAACATTGATTCTTTTGTTTATTTCATTTATCACGTCTAAATTCAACTCATCTAAATTCATTTTTATTTTATCCATCACATCTTTCTTCTTTTGATAAATTTCATAATTGTGATTTTTAAGTTTACTAATGAATTTATTCAGAGATAATTTTGAAAAACTAGAATTTTCTCTCAAATTTTTCAAACAATCATCCCATTCAGCTGGTAATCCATTAGCAAACTTTGATACCATATCAGCTTATGTTATTACTATTTGATTTTCCTTCAAATAGTCAATCAAACGATCAAAACGCTTCTCCAAATCATCCAATTTTTCATCTTTCTTACACAGAAAACATTCGAACCGGTTACTCCAAACCTCTTTGGGTAATTTCTGATAAGAACTACTGAAATATCCTCGATACCAATCATTTAACCTTTTAAGATCATTGTTTTCTTTTTCATCAAAGACCTTTGCCATTTTTCTAACAATCCCGACACGTTTTCTAAAATGTCACAAAAACGAAAACAAGAAGTGTCCTTTGAGCGAAATCCTGAGTGTCACTGGAGCGAAATCCTGAGTTGTCACAATAAGCGAAACCTAGAGTGTCACAATGAGCGAAACCCCAAGATATCCACAAGAGCGAAACCCTTATGACCTTTGGAGCGAAATCCCAGAATTATGTCACAAGAGCGAAATCCTAAGATATGATGTCCTATGAGCGAAATCAGGATGATCTATGAGCGAAATCCCTCAACTTATGTGACCTTTGGAGCGAAATCCCACGATATGATGTCAGAAAAGCGAAATCAGGATTGTCACAAAAGCGAAATCAGACTAAGTCCGTAAAAGCGAAATCAACTCGAATGCTAATTTTGTCCATTTTTAGTCCGTGTTTAGGTCTTAAACTTTCAGGGATTTGTCTATGTCCAATTATACACAATCTGTGAAATTTTGAATGAATTTTGACCGTTAAAACTTCCTGAAATGATGAAAGAAGGTGTAGAAGCTAGAAATCTCAATGAAAAACAGCTGAATACTGCAGAACTCCTCCTCCTAAGCTCTGATACCACTTGTAGGATCGTGTATCGACCCGAACGAGTCGTTCAGAGGTGTTCTTCTCTGTTTCAGGTGCGGAATAACAAGAAACAAAGGTAGATACAGCTGATTCTTCACTTTAACTACTGTTTGTATTGATTATAACACGAATACAAGTAGTTCTTCACACCGGCATCACTTCGGTATGGACTTGCACAACTGTTCCACTGATTTCGCTCAAGTGACCTATATATAGGGTTGGTGATTTCGCTTATATGTCACAGGACCATATGAGCGAAACCCCCATATGTCCATATAAGCGAAACCCCAAGGTCCAAATAAGCGAAATCCCTATCTAATTACATATATTCTCCAGTTTTCTCGTATAACGTGCCCTAATCTATACAATTCAATGTAAGACTCGATCCAAGACGAAGTCGACAGATGTAGTGCACCAACAGACTCCCCCTCAGATGTTGACGAGTCGACTATCGAGTCACAACAATGCTGTGTCTTCACTTCTTCAGTCTTGATCAGTCTCTGGGCTTCTCTCTCTCTATCTAAGACTCGAACAAAGATGTAGTCGACAGACAACTGCACCAACACTTAGGCAAACATGGCCTTTGATTGTCAAGAACTCTTACGATCAATCTTGGATCCCGAGACTACTCACACACTCTATGATGGATGATGGTGTTGTGATGGTGGTAGTGGGTGGGTGAAGTGTGAGAGAGGTGGTTTGCCAAGGGATGGTTTGCAAATAAGCCAAGCACCCCTATTTATAGCCTGAACAGAAGCTCGGGCACGGCCCCGTGTCCATCCTCCTTCTCTTTCTTCATTAATTGCAGTTTGTCTGCATTAGTTGACCACGCCCCCGTGTCCGCTGGGCACGACCCCGTGTGCAGAAGCGTATCTGTACTATCAAGATCTCCCAAGATTCTGCGAATCTTAAAGTTGACCACGGCCCCGTGTCCGGTGGGCACGCCCGGTGATAGAAGCTTCTACAGCTTTGTCTTTTCTGCAGACACTTGGGCACGCCCTCGTGCTCATTGAGCACGGGGTGTGTTCAGTCTCCTGTCTTCTTATTTTTGCTTGGGAAGATTTTGTCGGGAGGTCGGGCATGCCACGTTTATTCCTTTTCTTGTATTTATGTTAGATTTAGCTGCCTTTTTGCTTATTTTGTTCATTTGATCTCATTTAATCCTGAAAATACAAAAGGAAGACAAAAACATACTTTTTCCAACATTAGTACTAAAAAATGGTTAGTTTTATGCCACATTTGATGTAATTTATATGTTGCATTTTGCACACATCACTTCCTGATGAAATTAAAAAAGAACTCATCAAGAACAGAAAAGAAGCAAAGTACTACTCAATCATACTAGACTGTACACCCGATTCAAGTCACCAAGAACAGATGACTATCATAGTGAGGTATGTAAAGATATTATCTAATTCTGTTATTGTTGAGGAGTCTTTTTTGGGGTTTTTGAATGCTAATGATACCACTGGGAAAGGGCTATTTGATGTTACTTGTGCGGAGTTAAAATCTCTTGGTCTTGAAATTGGTGACATGCTTGGCCAAGGGTATGACAATGGGGCAAACATGAAAGGGTCACGCCAAAGAGTCCAAACTAGATTTTTAAAAGAAAATCCTAGAGCATTTTACACTCCTTGTGGTAGCCATTCACTTAACCTTATATTATGTGATATGGCTAATAGTTGTGTTAAAGGAAACAGCTTTTTTGGATACATCCAACGTATCTATACTATTTTTGGAAATTCTATTAATCGTTGGCAAATTTTGAAAGATAATGTGAAATGTTGGAGTATTAAACCTTTGTCTCAGACTCGTTGGGAAAGTCATTTTGAAAGTGTTAAGCCTATCAAATTGCAACTTGCCGATTTACGGGAAGCTTTGCTTCAAGTTGGAGAAATAGATAACGCTGCTGCAATTGCATATGAAGCAACATCTTTAGCAAAAAAAGAACTTAGTGACTTTGATTTTTTGGTATCAATTGTCATATGGTATGAAGTGTTAAATCAGGTGAATTTTGTGAGCAAAAAATTACAAGCAAAAGATACTCATCTTGAAATTGCTATTCAAGAAATAAACAATTTGATTAAGCACTTGAGGAGTATAGAGAACAAGGCTTTTCAAAAGAGATTGATGAAGCTAGAGAGATTGCAAGTGAAATGTATATTGATCCGATATTTATACAAAAACGTATAATTAAAAGGAAAAAAAGAAAAGATGAGAGTTCAAGTAGCGAAGAAGTTGCATTTACAGTTGAAGAGAATTCAGAGTAATTTTTTTCTTATATATTGTTGATCAAGCTATAGCTTCTTTAGAGAAACGATTTGACCACTTCAAATGGTATGAGGGGTTATTTGGTTTTTTTTTTGTTTCCACAAAAGTTGAGGAATATTAAAGATGAAGATCTTAAGTCGTCCTGTTATCGTCTTGAAGATGCACTTAAGTTTGAAGGGAGCTCAGATATTGATGCCGAGTCACTATATATGTAGCTCAAGTTATTTCGTGCATCACTAACCAATAAATTTAGCAACTCTATTATAGATATTTTGGAGCATATGAAAGAAGATGATTATTTCCCGGGTAAATTACACTTTTCGTCCTTTATGTTTGTATCGGATTACAATAGATGCCCTTTAACTTTAATAATTACAGTCACAATCCTTTATTTGTAAAGCTCATTACACCCTATGTCCTTTAACACTAACCAGGTTTGTTTTTAACGTTAAATTAGATCATATGCCTTCCACATGAGGGTATTATTGCCTTTTCTTCTTATTATTTAAGAAAACATTTAAAGAAAACAATATATAATTACAACTGGTCACCACCACATCATTTCCGGCTACCACCGCCATCAATTCCGGCTACCACCACCATCAATTCCGGCCACCTGAAACCTATCTAAACCCAACTCCCGACTAAAAAAAAACCACATGTAACCTAAAAAATTTAGCCTGAACCTGGCCATGAAACGACATGAACTGATATGAAACGGCGTGAACTGATTTGACGATTTGCGGATAAACGGAACAACAGAGGCTGCCGATATGATTATACAAAAAATGATGTAATGTCGTTTTCATCTAATTAAAACAACAGAGGTTGCAGATATGAAACGACATGAACTGATTTGACGATTTGCGGATAAACGGAGCCCTAGATCTGTGAGAGAAACAAATTGAAATGATTTTACTCTCGTTGAAAGAGGTGGTGAGGTGCGTTGTTGCAGATCTGTGATTTTGCAGATCTTCGATTGTTGCAGATCTTCGATTGTTGCAGATCTTCAATTGTTGCAGATCCTCATTGTCGCAGATCTTCGTCTGACGCATCTCGTTGTGTAGGTGATAGATGGGAGGGTGTGGTGCGTTGTTGTAGCTGGTTGTGATGGTGGTGGTGGTGGTGGTGGTTGTAGTGGCAGTGGTTGGCAGCAGGCATGGTGGTGGTGAGAGCTAGGTTATAGAGAGTTGTAAAGAGGGAGAGAGTTCAGGGAATGTAAGTTCAGGGAGAGAGTTCATAAATATAAATAAAATTTCTTGTTGTTTTTCCTTTTTTTAAATATATTCTTTAAGTAAATAGATAAAATTACTACCCTCATATGAATAGATTTAACTGATAATTTTAATCTGGTTAGTGCTAAAGGACCTAGGGTGCAATGAGTTTTTCAAATAAAGGACTATGACTGTAATTATTAAAGTTAAAGCTCATCAATTGTAACCCGCTACAAACATAAAGGAGGAAAAGTGTAATTTACCCTTATTTCCCCGAAGCATGCATTGCATATAAAATATTGTTAACTATTCCAGTCACTGTGGCATCTGTAGAAAGAAGGTTTTCAAAGTTTAAGTTGTTAAAATCTTACTTACGATCTACAATGTCTCAAGATAGACTTAGTAGGTTAGCGATGAAAGCTATCGAGAACGAAGTCTTAGATGATATAAATTATGAAGAGTTGATCCAACAATTTGCTATGAATAATGTAAGGAGGGCTGCACGAATCATTAATTATCTATTAACTTATTATTTATTACGGTATGTAACTCATTAGAATACTATGATTTTGTCATTATCATAATATTGCATTGTTTATCAAATACTACAATTTTTGTTATTTTCGTAATTATATTGTTTCTCGTTAAAGCATATGGGCACATTTTTCGAGCTCGAATATGGTACGTGAATTCTCAGAGATGCCACTGGTGGGTTATATGTATTCATATCAAAATATATATTTATTATACGTGATGCAAAAAACAATATGAAATATAAAAAATAATTCAAAATTTATAGCAATTCTCTTTCTCGAAGACAACCAACCTTAACTATAACATATTTATTTAAAAAGATCATTCAAGTTTATATAGATAGGAAGCACAATTCTCTTTTTTTTCCCGTGAAGAACCTGATAACTTCATGATACCTTTGATTTTCAATCATCAAACCCATATAAGACCATGTGTAGTGGGCGTGATTTTTTTTAAAAAAAAGCCCCCAAACACGCCCAATCATGCCCCACCCCCATGGGCGTTTTCTAGCGTGTTTTTTCAGCCCCCCCCCCCCCCCCCCCCGACGTTTTTTAAATAACGCCAAACATCAAATGTTTTGGTCAATCACATGCATTCTTTCTTATGCTTGTCCAATATGATTTTTTTGATGTTTTTTTATTTAATTGTTTAACACCCCTTTTTAATATAATGCCACATCCCCATTAGACCCATTTAAAAAAACGATTAATAATGCTCCTTGCTGACTGTACTGGCACATGATGAAAAACTCTAAAAAAATAGAGACTTTATTAACCCAAACCACTACACATGGTCTAATAATACATGGGTCGTAACTCTATCCGTATCTATAGACCTTTATAAAGCATTTCCCATGTCTATAAATGTAATTTCACAGCCAATTTTTAAGACGGCAGATGAAGCAACAGAAGTTCTTACCCTAATCTTCACCTGTTTCTCCCAAATTTGCCCCCAATTCATTCTCAGTCGCCAAAGAGTCCGAACAATTATTATATGTACAATAATCAATCAGCTGCAGAATGAATTGGAGTATACCAATCATCAAACCGTTTGTGAATCATCATGATGAGAGTATACGAATCGCTAAGGTAATCAATTGTATTGAATTGCACCAGCAATCGTTCCCTTCTCCTCTCCAACAAAAGCATCCCCATCATGAAGATAACTCACGGTGTTCAGATCTAGGGTTCTGGCTCTTCCCTGTCTTCTCCGAACTCAGGTTTCTTAAAGCACCTCCAACTCTCTTTCGCTAACCCTAATCTTAATCCCTTCATCAGCTTTCAGAAATTTCAAGAGATTTGGTGATGCTTTTCCTCTTCAGGTCTCGAATTGCAACCCTGTAAAGACAAATTACAGGAGAACGATTGGATGTAAGTCTCTTTCTTTGCTCATCTTTTAGCATTTTATATTTTCTTACTGATCAAATGATGTTGGATATTTGATTATTAGTTTCGTATTTGATGATTGTTTGTAGGTACTGAAGATATTAATAATTGATGAAGTGATATCTTGTGCGGGGATTCAATGAGGTATGGTTTTGGTGTAAATTTTATGTTTTAACAATTACAGTTCCGCAGTCGTCTCTGTTTTTTTCTATTCAAGGGGCGTTTGGATTTGGATTTTGACACTTACGAATTAATATTTCTTAATGTTTTGAAACACAGAATTTAGGGATGTTTGGATTTCGATTTTCAACTCTTGTTATGTTGTTTATAACGCAATGCCCAAAGCAAACAGGGATGAAGTCTAAATTATGCAGGTTTTTTTTAATTATCAACTGATTTCTTATGTTGATGTTCTGTATAATGATTTAAATTAAGAGAAAAACAATAAACCTCAGTTCCTTGGAGGTTATCAGCTTTGATATTACATAATATTTTTCTATTTTATTATTTTAATATTATTTGGGTGTCATCAACATGGATTGTGTGGTGGTTGATTCTAATTGGGATGCAATAAGCGCCTCTAATAGGGCCATGTTTCTGTTTGGTGCCACAAACCCATCTCATAGGTAATGTATTTTTGGTCAAATTTGTTATACTGGTGTATATAAAGGAAAGAATGCGAATTATATTGGTGATATGGCAGTTGTGTTGCCGAGGAAGTTAGAGTGGTCGGGGTTTGTGATGAACTCACAGTTGGTATGGAACAAAGCTGAATTTAGGCCGGATTGGATTAAAGATTTGGACGTGGTGGTAAGTATCTATCTAAGTTCTAAGTTGCCATTTCTAATCTGCAATTTTATTTAACCTGTTTGGTTGAACATGTTATTTATGATGGACGTAACATCACATTTCAATGATATACTTTTAGGCACCCTTTGGAAACTATATCTTTGTTTCCAATATCATGTGTTTTAGTAATGAATTTGATGCATATAACTTAGAAAAAAACATCTGTCGTAAACTTAGGGATGGCCATTTTTTACCGGATATCAGTACCATATCGAACACTGATCAAGCAAAATCGGTATCGGTATTCATTTTTAAGGTTTTCGGTTTCGGTACTAGAATGTAAAAAATGCTCTGTCCCAAGAATTTTGAGTCTGTGTTCATAGAATCATAGGTATAGTTGTTATATTTGATGTTATCTCCTTTTTCAAAAATCTATTGAGGTTTGTTATAGGGAAAGATGCAAACTTTGGATTCTGTTAAGTGTCTTTTCATCTGTTCTTTGTTTTTTTCTTTTATAAAATTGTACTTGAATTGGTTGAATTCTGTGGCTGCTTTAACAACCAAATCTTGAACATATATATTTTATAAAACTTAAATGGGAAAATAGCTCAAAATGTTGATTGGTACTAAGAATCCTTAAGAGCATCAGGTTTTTTTTTTTTTTTTTTTTTTTAGTTTGTGTTTGGTTTGAAAACCAAGTACTTTGTATTGTTTCAGGAAATGGAGACACTAACCTCATCCGCAGCGTTGGCTGTCCCACGCGAACCAGCCAACTACGATGAGATCGCGATGCAGCAAAGCTTGCTATTTTCCGACAATCTCAAGGCATCTTCATCTTCACATGGGTGTTTTTCTTTACTAAACTATCATCTTGCATATAGGAAAGTAATTGTATGCAACTGCTGAATATTTGAATTATCTTATACTAATGATGACCAAAAGCAACTGTGAGTAATTGGTTAACTTAGGCGCTTGAAATCACTTACAATTACTGGGATGGAACAGGCCATCGATGACTGATGTAGGTATATGTAATGTCTAAGTTATCATTATTTTTTATATTTGTTGAATATAATTACGTATTCTCACCAACCACGTACCATTTTTTACTGATTTGATTTTAAAGGTTCGAAAAAGCGATATTATACGTGTTGTCCAGCAACAACTTGCACCCGAATTTTGAGAAATACGTACAACTTCGGTTGAAAACCTTCCACATGTGAAAGAAGATCTCATCATTCCACATGTAAGAAATCGGCAAAAAAGAATGAATGCGTTGTTCTCCAGCCAAAAAACTAGAGTTGTAGATAAAAGCATAATAGTCGCATGGCTTTAGTGGCCCAACTAACTACCTACTATTATTTTGATTACCTGGGTCTTTAAAAGTTTAGTCACGTGGCCCAAATCAAAGCATGATACAAACACATTATTGCTGCGTTTATTTTATATATACATATTTTTTTTTTCAACGTTAACGACATCAACACTTACAGTTTACATCAATATATATCTATTTTGGACTTTGTTTAATATATTTTTTGTCGTACCTTTGTCGTACCCGTATATTGGATTTTTGAGTTTTGTCGTTCCCCGTACCCGTATCATCCCCGTACCCAAGTCCCATACCCGTTCCCGTGCTACATAGCTTGTATGCATTAGATCTTGGCACGGGTTCATGCATTTTCTTTGTATTAGTCTATAGGATAGTTGCTTCTGTGGAGTCTAAAATGTTGATTCCAACATAACTTATTATATCATATGTGCTAGATTAGTCTAAAATGATATCAACGTAAAGAAAATTAATATGTTTAATCATAACAAATATCAAATTAGTCGATTTCAAAAACAATAGCATTGCATATAGGAAAGTAGATCACGTACTCTTTCCTTCGAAAGTTTTTTTCTCTTTTAAAATAATCAGATATACTTTTGCAAATAAAGATATAGCAATGGACGGTGGAAGTGGTGATAAAGTTATCGGAGTTGAAGAAGATGGAAACACACCTGCCGTGCCCGAAAGGGTAAATACGCATTTTTTCTTCAACTTTTGGATAATCAGAAGCAGATTTTGTACAAACATTAAAAACTAATTTTTGTTTTTTGCAGGCGAGTGTAGACGTGCCTTCGGAACCCACAACTCTATTGCCTAAGATATAAAGTTTTCTGAAACCAACCCTCGGTTCATGAGCAAACCGAAAAAAGAAAAGAAACCGAAACCAAAACTGAAAACCGAAATACAGAATCAAGTCTCACCCCTGCCAGAGCTCATTGCGGAGCCCCCGAGTATTTAGCTCCGGAGATGATCAAAGGCGAAGGTGATGGCAGCGGTTGACTGGTGGACGTTCGGGATATTTCTTTATGAGCTTTTGTTCACGAGCATAATAATTCTTCACATTTTGATGGAATTAATTTCCTGAATAAGATTCTGAAATCAAGCCTCTTGTTACAGTCGCTTTCTTTGTATTTCTCAATGATTATCATAATGGTTGAAAACAATCACTTAACTACGCCCTTTTGTCCATACAATACCAGTAATTTAATAACAAGCTAAAATATTATGTTTTTATAAGATTGACAGTTATAATCTGGATTAAGGAACCTTTTTAAAGCATAAGTTAAAGAAAATGTCATTTTAGATTTACCACTATAACTACTTTTAAATAGAAAATCACAAAAATCATAAGATTGATGTTTTAAGTATTTGTCTTTACACCCAAATGTATACCATTGTAAATTGTTGACCCGTCGGAACACGTGGGCTCCCCACTGTAAAATACGGTGTGTGTCACTTTACAAACGTACACGTGTAATAAAAAAGAAAAGTAAAAAAGAGGGAAAGAAGAATAACTTTGACGGAACGTCGTGACGATGGAGGGGGTGTATGTGGAGACGCTACTCCTCCCTCTGTCAACACCAACTTCCAAACGTCTTCCTTCATCTTCTCTCTCTCTCTCTCTCACACTTCCCCGATAATCCTAATTTCTGTTACAAATTAGGGTTTAGGGTTCTCAACTCATGGAGGACCGAATCAAGAACAAGAACATGTGTAGTAGCAGCTCATGGAGACAACTCAAGGCCATGCTTCGAAAAAACTGGCTTCTCAAAATTCGTCATCCCTACATCACTCTCGCTGAGGTTATTCCATCGATCATTCTTCAATTTGCAGATTCAATTGCTTTAATTTCAGTAATTTAGTCTTTGATTTGAGTTGTTTGGAATTGATCAGCATGTTATGCGTTTAGTTCCTGTTAGTTTTATATACAAGAGGAATATGTTAGTTGTTGCAGCATGTTTTTTTCATGACTAGAGAATTTTGGAAAAAAATGAAAATATATAAGATGAATTTGGTTGTTAGATTAATGATTTTTATGTAATTATCTATCATTGGCAGAATGACAGCCAGATTTTCTTTGGTAAGTGTAGATATGGTTTGCAGTTAAGATACATTTAAAAAAATTAATTATTATAAATTACTGATTTTTTGGAACATAAAAGTGTCTTAAAGCAATTAAAAGAAAGGATAATGAACTTTTTGATGAATAATTAGGGAAGTCATGATAATTTTACTTTTGACGCCAAACTAAGAAGCTGAGAACTGAATGGATGATTGTAGTGCTTTTTATTTACGGCTGTATGTAGTCCTGGTGAGAGATTATCTATGCAATATGCAGAACTTAGAATTGCAAGATGACGTTTTTTTTTAATATGTATGGCCAGATTTTGCTTCCTTTGGTGGTGATGCTGATGTTAATGGCCATACGGACACAAGTTGATACAAAGATCCATCCTGCACAGTCGTACGTGTTAACCGTTTTCGTGCTTTATTTACATGGTTTTATTGTTTATTTCTCTTTCATTTTAGAACATATACGTAATTTTATACACTTCCAAGTATGGTTAAAAATGACGCCCCTTACGAACTGATCACGAAGAACCACAAGGCACAGACTTTGTAATTTTTAGTTATGTTAATTGTCATGGCCTTTTCCCCAGACTGATTCTGATTACATCAGTCTGGTCCTGAATATTGTATCACATATTGTGTATGGAGGTAGCTTGTGCTTGCTTTTAGTAAGTGAGTACCAATTTAAATACTTATTATATTAATCAAATGCATAGCTAATGTGCTGTTAATATGATGACATTCGATGATAAGAAAATAATCAAGTGAAATAATATTACCATGGTTAATATGATGACATTCGATGGATTGTCTCTGATGTGTGGTTATTTTGCAAATCTATTTAGATACATTCAGAAAGATACATTTGTGGAAGTCGGGATGAGCAATATATCCCCAACTTTTGAACAAGTCCTGGAATCATTGTTTGCCGATAACGAGTACCTGGCTTTTGCACCTAACACAAGTGATACAAGGATGATGATTGATATACTGTCATATAAATTTCCCTTACTGAAGGTACGCTGAACTGATAATTTCGTTATTATATGTTGGGATTTACCTTTGTTTTAGCTCATCATGATTTTGTTTTCATTTAGGTTTTCTTTTGTTCTTTAAATTACTTAATATTTATTTGCATTGTGGTGGTTTTAAAACTTAGTTTATTTGTTGGTAATTGCAGCTGGTTACAAAAGTATACAAGGATGAATTAGAGCTTGAAACCTATTTAAAATCAGATGTCTATGCTGCTTGCGATGAAGTAAAGTGAGTAATATTATTCCTCTCTCTTTATATGCTAATTATGAAATAAGAAAAAACAATTTTAATGGTATGGGAAATGATACAACGGTACTTGTATTACTCTTAACTTTAGATTCGTTTAAGATCATTAGGGCTGGGGAAAAATAACTGACAGAAGCCTAAAGGTTAAAGCTATTAAACCATGCTGTAAAACTTTAGGAAAAATGACTTTTGAGATACAAAATATTAACAATATACCTAGTGGTGACAGACCATTAACAGCATCTGCAGTGCTATTACTGCAAATTTTGTGCTTCATTTATTCTTTTCTTGTATATGATTGTCTTTGTAAATTTCTTCATCTCTATGTAAAATTGCTTTTGAATTGAGTAAAAGGGTCTGTTCAACCCGTTTGTTTGTGGTTTCTTGATGACTGAAGAGCCTTGTTTACTCTTGGTATAGGAACTGTTCGAACCCAAAAATCAAAGGAGCGATAGTGTTTCATGGTCAAGGTCCTTATTTGTATGACTATAGCATTCGGCTCAATCACACATGGGCTTTTTCAGGCTTTCCAGATGTTAAAAGCATAATGGATATAAATGGTCCTTATGTCAATGACTTGGAATTAGGCCTCAATCAGATACCAATTCTGCAGTATGGCTACAGCGGTTTTCTAACTGTACGTTTCACTTTTTAATCCATTTTTTTATTTTTTAAGTTTTGGGTGTTGCTTCATGAATGATGAAATTAATAATTATTTTCCTCTTTTCTTTCAGCTCCAGCAAGTCATGGATTCATTTATAATTTTTTATGCACAACAAAAGGTGCCTAACTCACTTAAGATTCCATGGAGTCAATTCACACCGTCAACCATAAGGCTAGCCCCGTTCCCGACTCGTGAATATACAGATGATGAGTTTCAGTCCATTATCAAGGATGTCATGGGAGTCCTGTATGTATCTAACATCTTATGTTTGTTTCTGTTAGCGTCTTGTTTGACTAGAATTATAATTTCATATTTGACCTCGTTGGTAATGCCAGGTACTTATTAGGGTTTCTTTTTCCAATCTCCCGCCTAATCAGCTATTCGGTTTTTGAGAAGGTTTGATTTACTTATTATGGTTTTATCTTAATTCAACTTTATAATATATGTATATATATGCATTGTTAGCTTACGAATTAGCTTGTTGCTTCAAAATGTTTCAGGAGCAGAAAATTAAAGAAGGCCTCTATATGATGGGACTGAAGGATGAGATATTTCATCTTTCTTGGTTTATTACTTACGCTATACAGGTGATTTAGTCTTTAAGAACGGGTTACTGTTCTTGTAATTGGTAATTTTAGGAAATTATTATGATATTTTCTGTTTCTAATGATTTTTTTTACAGTTTGCGATTACAGCAGCAATCATCACTGTGTGCACTATGGGCACACTGTTTCAGTACAGTGATAAAACATTGGTGTTCGTGTATTTCTTTCTGTTTGGGCTCAGTGCCATAATGCTATCGTTCTTGATCTCTACTTTCTTCACACGAGCAAAATCGGCTGTGGCAGTTGGAACTCTTGCTTTTCTTGGAGCCTTTTTTCCTTATTATACGGTCAATGACGAAGCTGTTTCTATGTAAGTTACTGATATATAACATTAATCAATGAATGATGCGGTTATGTTTTATGATGATAATGGGCATTTGTTTACTTTTAGGGTTTTAAAGATATTGGCTTCTTTGCTTTCGCCTACAGCATTTGCTTTAGGATCAGTCAATTTTGCTGATTATGAGCGTGCACATGTTGGACTCCGTTGGAGCAACATTTGGCGAGTAGGTGCCATTTATTTTACATCTCATCTTGTTTTGAGTAAAATGCCTTTTTTCGTCCCTGAGGTTTGGCCACTTTTGCGACTTTCGTCCAAAGGTTTGTTTTTTCGTATATGGATCCGAAAGGTTTGAAATTTTTTCATTTTCATCCGACTTGTTTACTCCATTCATTTTTCTCCGTTAAATGAGGGGCATTTCCGTCTTTTTAGACATTTTTTGTTAAATAAAAAACACTATAAGAAGTAGAGATACACCTCTGTTGACTTACTCCCCACCCAAACCCTTTAATCATCACTAAAATGTCTAAAAAGACAAAAAAAACCCTGACTTAACGTTAAAAAATTGGATGAGTTAACGAGTAGGATGAAAATGGCAAGATTTCAAAACTTGTGGATCCAGATGCGGAAAAACAAACCTTTGGACGAAACTCGCAAAAAGTAGTCTAACTTCAGGGATGAAAAAGGCATTTTACCCCTTTGTTTTATTTAACTCATTTTAATTTACTACCTTTGTACACCATGTAGGCATCTTCTGGAGTGTGCTTTTTAATATGTCTAGCTATGATGGTTCTTGACTCTTTGTTGTATTTTGCAATTGGCCTGTATCTAGACAAGGTACATTTTTTGTTATGTCACCTTTATAATCAATTTGCAGGTCCCCATGACTTTTTTTTCGTTATTATAATGTTATACGGTCCATCAGTTCATTGAAGAACTAAGGCGTGATTTCTGAACATACTATATCTGATCAAGGGCTAATTTTGTAACATTTACTTAATCAGATTCTCCACAAGGAGAGCGGGGTGGTGTACCCATGGAACTACATCTTCCCGAAAGGCTTTTGGAGTAAGATAAATATATTTAAACTCTTTGCTTCCTGTTCAGAAGTTAACAGTGACAATCATTCCAAAGAAAAGAGCACATCTTCTCAGTCAACAATGGAAGCAATAAGCTTAGATATGAAGCAGCAAGAGTTGGATGGCAGGTGGACATTTTAGATATAGTTGCATATATATAACATAATTATCTTATATTCATGTTATTTGTAGGAGTAATTTTATTACACAAGTTTTTTTTTTTTTGCTACAGATGCATCCAAATTAGGAACCTGCACAAGGTGTATAGTGGTAGCAAGGGGAATTGTTGTGCGGTTGATTCTTTACAGCTTACATTATATGAAAACCAAATACTTGCGCTTTTAGGTAACTGAATCTATTTTACATGTACGGCCATGAATTTGTAGAGCAATACACATAATATATGCCTGGATAAGATATCCATGTTTAGATTTACTCAATTTGTTCTGCTATATAAGGCTTTGCGCTGTCACTTATATATATATATATATATATATATATATAGGGTGGGGTTCTAGAGTGAACACTAATGTATTTGCGAACTGAGTGAACAAATCTTGGCCATTGATTTACACACGTGGATGGCTACGATTTAATCATCAAATCGTAAAATACACTAGTGTATTTCATTATCAAATCATGGCCATTGATCTGTACACATGTATGGCCAGGATTAGTTCGTTCAGTTTGCAAACTACACTAGTGTTCACTCTTGAACCTAATCCTATATATATATATATATATATAGGGGATGGATCAAGAGATAACTATAAAAAACTTCCAAAAAAAGCTTAAAAAACACCAGTTTTTTTTTTCTTTTTTCTAACATTTTTTGGCTGAAAAATCTACATTTTAGAAATACAAAAAGAAAAAAAAAAATAGTATTACACATGTGTAACACTACGAAAAAACCTAAACCCTCACCCACACCTAAAAACTAAACCTAAACCCCCTAAAAACCTAACCCTAAAAGTTAAACTAAACTGAAAACCTAAACGCCAAGGCTAAATTGCATGTGTAACATAACATATGTTGCAAATGTGTAATACTAATTTGTTTTTTTTTATTTTTATTTTTTTAATCTTAAATATGCTAGACTTACAACCAAAAAATGTTAAAAAAAACTGTGTGTTTTATAAGCTTTTTTGGGGAGTTTTTTTAGTTTTCTCACATTTAAGTAGTTTTCTCATGATCTACTCCCTATATATAAAGTATATCATACATTACAGCTTAACATACTTCACGTACGACAACGTGCGTGATTTGTTCTATAACATGCGTGCTTAATGTTTTCAATCATAGTTATCGATAGCGGCCATAGCGACCGCTATCGCGAATAGCGTGGCGAGGCGAGACATGGTCGCTATATGCTGTATAGCGCTGAATAGCGTGAAAATAGCGGATTCCGACGACGACTTCTGGCCGGAAACCTGCAATTTCTGCCGGAAACTTGCTGGAAACTATGAAGAAGAAGAGAAGAGCGGCTGCGTTTTTGTTTTTGTTGCTCCAGCCGGAAACCTGCAATTTCTGTCGCTGGGGAAACTTGCTGGAAACTATGAAGAAGAAGAAGAGGAGCGGCTGCTGCGTTTTTGTGCCTTTCTAGGGTTTAATAAGTTTATGGATTTTAACATTTAACCCCTCTATCTTTCATTAGGTTACATTTAGTAATTAAAACTTGTAAAAATTTACATAAAAGTGTAAAATTAGTTTGTGTATTTTAACATTTAACCCCCCCTATTTTCACTAGCTTACATTTGGTTCTTAAACTTATAAATTTATACATAAAAAGTATAAAACTAACGTTATATATAAAAAAAAGTTATGTAGATAGCTATATTTTATTTCTTAAATTTTTGACTACCTTATCGCTAAACACGAAATAGCGGGCGCTATTTCATCGCTATCGCTACGTAGCATATAGGTACGTTGTCGCTATTTGTCGCTATTCGCTATCGATAACTATGTTTTCAATATGCGTGATTATTGTGTTTTGACATACGTGATTTTGGATTTTTGAGCTATAACGTGCGTGATTTTAAAATGAACGTGCGTAATTACCTGTCGTAACGTGATGTACGTTAAGCCGTAATGTACGTTAACCTTCCTCTATATATATATAGAGAGAGAGAGAGAGAGAGAGTTTAAAATACAAGACCACCTTATCGTGCGATGCGTACGCGGGCATCTCAACCGCACATCTGATCTAATCTAGGCCTTCAATTGAATGCGGTGGCACAATAGTAATTAACTTTTCATAATTGCGCACGCCATTGCATAATTATGTATGTTATATGCATAATTACAATGCATAATTACGCACGTTATTTGCATAATTACGCACGGGTTGGGTTAAACCCTAATTACGCACGTTATATTGGTGGTTGCCCATCGTACGATAAGGTGGTCTTGTACGTTAAAGGGCCCCTTTCTCTCTCTCTATACATGTTGTAATCTATGGTTTATTTAACAAATTGATATTGCAGGACATAATGGTGCTGGCAAGAGCACAACAATTTCCATGCTTGTTGGCCTTCTTGCTCCTACTTCTGGGGATGCCTTGGTTTTTGGAAAAAGCATTTTAACAGATATGGTAGTAGTCTTTAATTATATATAAGTCGGTTTTATTGAATGTTATCTTAAATTCAAAGCATGGTGGTAACTATTATCTGTTTTCTGCAGGATGACATAAGGAAGAATTTAGGTGTTTGCCCCCAATATGACATCCTTTTCCCAGAGTTAACGGTAACTAAGTACCTTATGTTGGTTCTTGAGAATTTCTTTTGGTTGAGATTATTATTTGATTGACGTTAGCTAATCATGCAGGGAAAGTTTTTGTATGGATGTTTAAGTTTGAGTTAACTGTCATTTTCGTCCGTGTGGTTTGTTCAATTATGCCGGTCCAGGCCAAATTTCAAATTTGTAACATTTCCGTCCCTGACATTCTTGAAACATGCCAGTTCCGTCCAAAAACTTAACGTCTGTTAAAACCTGCCGTTTAATGAAGGGTAAAAACGTCATTTTTCTTTTTTCTTTAACTCTATTAAAATCCCACCTTTTTTAATCCCCCTTTAATAGGGTTTTAAAAAAAGGGAAAATAAAAGAAAAAAATGGAAAATGATGGTTTTACCCTTCATTTAACAGCAGGTTTTAATAGATGTTAGTTTTTTGGACGGAACTGGCATGTTTCAAGAATGTCAGGGACGAAAATGGTACAAATTTGAAATTTGGCCAGGACTGGCATAATTGGACAAACCACAGGGATGAAAATGACAATTAACTCTATAAGCTTTCATCTCATTATTATCATTCCTATTTTAAGGACAGCTAGTTACTTGTGATCGTTAAAGTTATATCTTGATCATAATATTCTTATGGGCGATATATATATATATTTTTAATATTATCTAAAGATGTTGAAGCCACATTTTGATTTTTTCGATATCCTTATGGACGATGACTTGACTTTGAACTACTCAGGTGAAGGAACATTTGGAAATTTTTGCGGATATAAAGGGAGTGAACAAAGAATCTTTGGACAGCAGTGTAACTGAAATGGTCGATGAAGTTAGTCCCTTAACCACACTAAGATAGTTTTTTCCGTTTAAGTCTGCAGTGTATTCTTCGTCATGATCTGAGGTTTTTTTATTTTGAAATCTTGTTTGGCGATTAGGTGGGATTGGCGGATAAACTTAATACCGTTGTCAGTGCTCTTTCCGGAGGCATGAAAAGGAAGCTGTCTCTTGGCATAGCATTGATTGGAGACAGTAAGGTAAGATGTAAAATCAAATTGAAGTGTAGTATTTTTGTGAATTGGTTATTTATTCTTTTTTTATAGGTTGTTATTCTTGATGAACCGACTAGTGGAATGGATCCGTATTCAATGAGGTTGACATGGCAGCTTATTAAAAGAATAAAAAAAGGCAGAATAATATTATTAACAACACACTCAATGGATGAAGCAGATGTCCTTGGAGACCGGATAGCAATTATGGCTAATGGTTCTTTAAAATGCTGTGGAAGGTTTCTGCCACTTCTACATGTTTCCTTTTTAGTTTCGGAGTAAAATGCCATTTTCGTCTCTGAGGTTTGGCCAGTTTTGCAACTTTCGTCCAAAGGTTTGATTTTTTGCATCTGGATCCAAAAGGTTTGATTTTTTGCATTTTCATCCTGCTCGTTAACTCTATCCATTTTTCTTCGTTAAGTCAAGGATATTTCCATCTTTTTTGTTATCTTAAAGAGCAATTCGGTCTTTCTTTGCGGTATTCGGTCTTTTTACATAAAATGAAAAAGACCGAATTGCCTTTTAATTTAACAAAAATGATGAAAATACCCCTAACTCAACGGAGAAAAATGGATGGAGATAAGGAGCTGGATGAAAATGGCAAGATTTCAAACCTTTTGGATCAGATGCGGAAAAACAAACCTTTGGACGAAAGTAGCAAAACTGGCCAAATCTCAAGGACGAAAATGTCATTTTACTCTTTAGTTTTATTCTACATAATTTACATTGAGAAGTTTTTTTTGAGCAGTTCTCTCTACTTGAAGCACCAATATGGGGTTGGCTATACTCTTACTTTGGTGAAGGTATGCCTTCTTTGCTCCTTAACTCGACTTTACGAAGTGAATTTTTTTATTATATCATTCTCACATTTATTTCTATCAACTTTGTGTCTCTAATTTTCAGACTACCCCCGGGGCCTCTGCGGCGGCCGACATTGTCTACAAACATATTCCATCCGCAACATGCATGAGCGAAGTATTTCTCAAATTCTGCTTGCTTAACAGCTTAAGTATTACAGTATGATACTTCATGATTACTTAGAAATTGTTTTAATCTTACTTCGATCTGATTCTACAGGTTGGCACTGAAATTTCTTTCAAGCTTCCTCTAGTATCCTCTGCTTCCTTCGAGTGCATGTTTCGGGAAATCGAAAGCTGCATATCAAAGTCAGATCCTAGTTTAACAAGTTTGGAGCATGAGGGACCCACAGATTTTGGTATCGAGAGTTACGGCATATCCGTGACAACCCTAGAGGAGGTTTTCTTACGAGTTGCAGGATCCGACATTATCGACGAGGAATGTACGGAAGAAAAAGATAATATTATTCTACCTGACTCTACTCCATCTCAAACATGTGACGATTATGTTGAAGATAAAACATCACGTTCCAAAATTTTTGGAAATTATATCACTGTTATTGGGATAATGCTTTCGGCAGTTGGCAGAGCTTGTACTCTTTTTATTACCGCAGCGTTGAGTTTTCTAAATTTTGTAAGTGTGCACAGCTGTTGCCCATCCTTCGTTACACGATCGACATTCTGGAAACATTCAAAAGCATTGCTCATAAAGAGATGGATATCCGCTCGAAGAGACCGGAAGACGATCGTTTTTCAGTTATTAATTCCCGCTATTTTTTTGTTTATTGGTCTTCTGTTGCTTGAGTTAAAGCCGCATCCTGATCAACCATCCATAATGTTTACAACTTCCAACTTTAATCCGTTACTTAGTGGTGAAGGTGGTGGTGGTCCCATTCCTTTCGATCTATCGTTACCTATTGCAAAAGAGGTGTCTCTTTTTTTTCTTTCCATTTTTTAGGGCTGCAAACGAACTGAACGAACACGAATAAGACCTTGTTCGTGTTCGTTAGGTAAGAAAATATATGTGTTCATGAACACTTACCGAACGAGATTTTATGTTCGTTTTCGTTCATTAAGGAAATGAACGTGTTTGTGTTCGTTTATGTTCTTTTGTTAATTTTAGGTAACGAACGCAAACGAGCGTGCATGAACACAAACCGCACACAAGCTAATGTTCATTAACACAAATGAAAACAAACGAACACAAACAAGTGTTCATGAACATAATTTACAATACATTGATACTTATTAAATATTTTATTTGTTGGAATTTTGAAGTATTTAAGAAAAATATAATAATTAAAAACACTAATGAACTATCAAACACAAACGAACTATCAAACACAAACGAACATACACGAACACATTACCAAATGTTCATGAACATAAATGAACGAACACGGCCTCTGTTCATGTTCGTTCATTTAACTAAACGAACAAAACTTGTTCGTGTTTGTTCATTTATTAAACGAACGAACTTCCCGCCGAACAGTTCACGCTGAACGTTCGGTTCGTTTGCAGCCCTACATTTTTTCCATTTTTTGTTGTGTTATGCGATGATGTTTTAAATCGTGTGCTATTGGTAAACAGGTTTCACATTATATAGAAGGGGGTTGGATTCAAAAGTTCAAAGAGAGCACGTACAGGTTTCCCGATCCTAATAAGGCGTTAGAAGATGCTATTGAGGCTGCCGGGCCCACTTTGGGCCCACTTTTGCTTTCCATGAGTGAATACCTGATGTCCAGCTTCAACGAATCTTACGAGTCCAGGTGTGCTATGCTACCTTAAGTTCGTTATTACTAAAATTTCATCACTTATCAGTTTTACGTTCATCTTGACGCAGATACGGGGCCATCGTAATGGACCCACAGAATGATGACGGTAGTATAGGGTACACTGTTCTACACAATAGCACTTGTCAGCATGCTGCACCGACTTTTATCAACTTAATGAACGCTGCAATTCTTAGGCTTGCCACACTTAATGAGAACATGACCATACAAACACGTAATCATCCATTACCAATGACAGAAAGTCAACGCTTGCAACGTCAAGTATGGATCTCGATTTTTAATAGAGTATTCTTTTTCGACGTGTATTTAAATTTTAAATACCGAATCTTATGATTCTTGTAGGACCTGGATGCATTCTCTGCAGCCATTGTTGTGAGTATTGCATTTTCCTTCATTCCTGCTTCATTTGCTGTTGCTATTGTGAAGGTATGTCAAATAACTTATTGGTGATTTATTTGTAACACAATTTTTTTGGTTATAATATGGTACATGTCTTGTGTAGGAGCGTGAAGTAAAAGCTAAACATCAACAGTTTATTAATGGGGTATGTTTGTTTTCTTAACTCTTTTCTTTTGTTATGCAGAACTTGTATAGGGAGTAACTGTAGGGCTGCAAACGAACCGAACAAACACGGAAAAGACCTTGTTCGTGTTCGTTTGTTAAGGAAATATATGTATTCATGAACACTTACCAAACGAGATTTTTTGTTCATGTGCGTTCGTTAAGGAAATGAGCGTGTGCGTGTTTGTGTTCGTTTGTTAATTTTAGGTAATGAATGCAAACGAACGTTCATGAAAACAAATGAACACACACAAGCGTTCATGTGCATGGTATATAATACACTGATACATATTAAATATTTTATTTGTTGGAATTTTGAAGTATTTAAATAAAATATAAAAAATTAAAAGCACTAATGACCTATCGAACACAAGCACAGACACATTACCAGACACATTACCAAACGTTCATGAACATAAATGAACGAACGCCGCCTTTGTTCATGTTCGTTCTTTGTTAAACGAACGAACACAAACGAACTTCTCGCTGAACGGTTCAAGAACTGTTCGCTGAACGTTCAGTTCGTTTGCAGCCTTAACTATAGGATTAAGTGCTTCAATTTAGTCTTTAATTGGGTTACCATTGCCGAAACTCAGGTATCTGTATTGTCATATTGGGTATCGACATATATATGGGACTTCATAAGCTCTTTAGTCCCTTCAACTTTTGCTATGCTTCTCTTTTACATATTTGGTATGTCTCCAACTCCCATCTGAAATACACTTTTTAACGTATGCTATACGTATAATGTATTTACATTAGTAATATCTTTGATATAATGATATCTCAACATTGTTCTCATATTTGTAGGCTTAGAACAGTTTATCGGAAGCGGTGCTTTATTGCCTACAATCCTCATTCTGTTGGAATACGGTTTTGCAATTGCATCTTCAACATATTGCCTAACCTTTTTCTTTTCAGAACACAGTATGGCACAGGTATTTCGAATCTTAGTATGACATCATGAAACCAAAACGTTATACGTTTTTAGTACGCTGATTGTTTTTATTATATTTTCAGAATGTAGTACTCTTGGTCCACTTTTTCACAGGGATCGTTCTTATGGTAATATCGTTCATCATGGGATTCATACCGGCAACTCAAGACATGAATTCTTTTCTCAAGGTTAGAATTCATAGTACGGGTTAAGATCATGTGAGAAGCACTAGGGTAATTGAGAAATGTGAGAAGCATTTTGGACCACACATTTTTCGCGAAATAGCCCCTTTTTGTGTTAGTTTTTTTTTTTGAATTATACACATGGGTAATATTATACGTGTTTAAATTTGAAAAATAAGTATTATACATATATGTTCAATAATAATGTATATATATGTATGTACAAATGTGTATGCATGACTGTATATATATGTATATAAAGGAAGATTATGGTTCTCAACATGCTTTTTCTAGTGTACATATGTGTAAATACGTGTTTAAAATTGAAAAATAAGTATCGTACATATATGTTTGATAACTTACACATATGTATAATTTAAAAGTTGACAATATACTTATGTGTATAATTAAAAATTGACGTTATACACACATGTATAATTAAAAAAAAAAACTACTTAAAAAGGGGCGATTAGCAGTAAAAAAATATTTTTTATTTATTTATTTTTCTTGCAGAAAATGTGAGGTCCAGAATGCTTCTCACATTTCTCAATTAGCATGTGTTTCTCTTAGGATCCCTACCCTTCATAGTAATTTGTCTTTATAGATCATTTGTGGTATCTTATTAATTTGTTAATATAGACTATATATAATACCAATTTACATTATACACTATGTTTTGGACCAGAATTTCTTCCGACTATCTCCAGGATTCTGCTTTGCTGATGGGCTAGCTTCGCTAGCTTTGTTACGTCAAGGAATGAAAAACGGATCGAGTGCAGGTTATTTTGGGTGGAACGTCTCTGGTGGATCTATTTGTTATCTGGCAGCTGAGGTGTGTTTCTGTGATAATCGTTTAGCATAAATTGCAAAATGACATGCAATATTTTCTTTTACGTGACAGGGCATCGTTTATTTCCTTATAACACTTGGGCTTGAATATTTCCCTCTCCACAAATTAAGTTCATTTGACATGAGGGACTTTCTCGAAAGGCTCAGAAGAACCAGCCCAACTGTTTCGGATTCATATTCTGAACCCCTTCTGACAAAAAACGCTGTTATTGACCTTGAAGAAGACATAGATGTCCAAACCGAAAGAAATAGGGTTCTTTCTGGTTCCATTGATAAAGCCATCATCTACCTCCGTAATCTCCGCAAGGTAGTTTTACGTTTTAAATTATCCGTTTCATCTTCAAAATGGGAATGTAAGGATATTATGCTTGAAAGAGTAAAATGCCATTTTCGTCCCTGAGGTTTGGCCAGTTTTGCGATTATTGTCCAAAGGGTTGTTTTTCCGCATCTGGATCCAAAAGGTTTGAAATCTTGCCATTTTCATCCAGCTCATTAACTCCATTCATTTTTCTCTGTTAAGTCAGGGGTATTTTCGTGTTTTTGGTCAACTTAAAGGGCAATTAGGTCTTTTGAATACTTGTACCTTATGCTAAAATGCTTGTACATAAAGTGAAAAAGACCGAATTGCCTTTTAAGTTAACAAAAAAGACTGAAATACCCCTGATTTAACGGAGAAAAATGCATGGAGTTAACAAGCCGGATGAAAATGGCAAGATTTCAGACCTTTTGGATCCAGGTTCGAAAAACAAACCTTTGGACGAAAGTTGCAAAACTGGCCATACCTCAGGGACGAAAATGGCATTTTCCTCTACTTGAAATGATAAAAACAATGCAATCTGTTTAAACTTTAACCATTATGTTGATTTGTATTGTATATATTAGGTATTCCCGGGAGGGAGAAAACATGGTAAGAAAGTTGCAGTCCATTCGTTGACTTTCTCAGTTCAAGAAGGAGAATGTTTCGGTTTTCTGGGAACAAATGGAGCGGGGAAGACCACTACTTTGTCTATGCTATCAGGTACATGATAATATTGGCATTAATTTTGGTCAAATATATCTATTTGACTTATAGTCAACTTATTTCATTGAAATGCTTCACTTTATAAAGTTAAAAAATTTATTTGCAGGAGAAGTATATCCGACTGATGGGACTGCGTTCATTTTTGGTCAAGATATGCGATTAAACCCCAAAGCTGCTCGCCAGCTTGTATGTCACTTTCATTTTCTATACCAGATTACGTATATACAGTTTATATATTTATTTATATATACACATATCTTAATGGGCTGTGTTTCAGATCGGGTATTGCCCACAATTTGATGCTCTGCTAGAATTTCTGACTGTTCAAGAACATCTTGAGCTATATGCAAGAATAAAAGGCGTCCCAGAATCCATGCTAGACAATGTAGGTCTTACGTTACCGCTTTCTATCTATTGTACTTCATTTCATGAGAGTAAAATGTATATGTCACACTAGCTGATTATTTTGATACAAATTTGACAGGTTGTAATGGATAAGTTGTTAGAGTTTGACTTGTTAAGGCATGCTACTAAACAATCGTTCACCCTAAGTGGTGGGAACAAACGCAAGTTATCTGTTGCAATTGCAATGATCGGAGATCCTCCTATTGTTTTCTTGGATGAGCCGTCCACAGGTAGTACATATATATGATGTTTGTATTGATCATTTTTGTTAGTATAAGATTTACGGCTTAACAAGACTTGTGTATGATGGTTTCTAGGAATGGATCCCATTGCGAAACGGTTTATGTGGGAAGTTATATCTCGTCTCTCAACTAGAAGTGGAAAGACAGCTGTTATTCTAACAACTCACAGTATGAACGAAGCTCAAGCACTTTGCACAAGAATTGGGATAATGGTATTTAGCTTTTTTTTTTAATTGTGGTTTTAAGCATGTGTACCCATTACCCAAACATCAATTGGGTCGAGGGATGGGATCGGTATAGTACCCGTACCGGTACCGAATTTGATCAAAACTGTACCGTACCGAATATATTGGTATGATACGGGTATTTCGGTATGGTACCCGCTTTGGTACCCCTTGAAAGTGTTCATGGTTTGTAATTCTGTATATCTGTCTATTATGATGAGAAACCCTTTAAATAGGGAGATATACAAAGATTAACCCTATCTCTAATAAGGAATTACAATCCCATAATAATACAAATACATCAATACTATAAATAACTATGGACACCATAAATATAAACATAATTATCGGCTAAGACTCCCCCGCAATCTGAGCGGGCGTAGGACAAACGCTCAGGCTGGAACGAAAAGACTGGAACAGCTCACGAGGAAGTCCCTTTGTGAAGATGTCGGCATACTGGAGAGACGTTGGGACATGAAGAACTCGAATGTCCCCAACTCGAACCTTTTCCCTGACAAAGTGAATATCGATCTCAATATGTTTCGTTCTTTGGTGCTGGACCGGATTGTCTGATAAATACACAGCAGAGACATTGTCACAGTATACAATCGAAGCACTACGTAAAGGCAAATGTAATTCCAAAAGCAGGTTACGAATCCAAGTAGCTTCGGCTACCGCATTTGCTACGCCTCGATATTCCGCCTCAGCACTAGATCGTGATACAGTAGGCTGGCGCTTGGAGGACCAAGAAATCAAATTATCCCCGAGAAAAACACAATAACCGCTGGTGGATCGACGGGAGTCAGGACATTCCCCCCAATCGGCATCAGAATATGCTACCAAAGAATGATTATTAGAGCGGATGATACGAATACCATAATCGAGAGTGCCCTGTATGTACCTTAAGATACGCTTCATGAATGCAAAATGAGGGTCATGTGGTTCGTGCATAAAGAGACAGACCTGTTGCACGGCATAACTAATGTCCGGTCGAGTAAAAGTAAGATATTGTAATGCTCCGGCCAAACTTCGGTACAACGTTGGATCATGAAACAGAGGGCCATCTGTGGCACTCAACTTAGATGATAAATCGACCGGAGTGGTGCAAGGTTTGCACGCGTCCATGGACGCACGAGAAATAATATCCTTGGCATATTGAGATTGATCCAAGAATAAGCCACGGTCACTGCGTGTTACTTTAATACCCAGAAAATGATGTAGAGGGCCTAAATCTGTAATGGCAAACTCTCGAAAGAGTTTGTTGATAATGTCCTGTAATAACTCATTTGAAGAAGCCGTTAAAATAATATCATCGACGTACAGCAATAGATACGCGGTTTGAGAACCTCGTGTGTAGATGAACAATGAATTGTCGCACTTGCTGTTACTAAAACCATGAGACATAATATACGTGGCAAAGCGGGTATACCACGCGCGTGGTGCCTGTTTCAGACCATAAAGCGACCTCTTTAACCTGCAAACAAAGTTAGGATATCTATGATCCACAAATCCCGGTGGCTGATGCATAAAAACAGTTTCATTAAGATGACCGTGTAAAAAAGCATTCTTGACATCCAACTGATGGATGGGCCAAGAACGGGAAACTGCAATGGATAAGACGGTCCGGATGGTAGCCGGCTTAACAACCGGACTAAATGTGTCCTAACAATCCACCCCAACAGTTTGTGATTTACCATTAACGACTAACCGTGCCTTATAACGTTCCAAAGAACAATCTGACTTAAATTTATGGCGAAATAGCCACATGCAACGAATAACAGGTCTGTCAATAGGTCTAGGTACGAGTTCCCAAGTTTCATTCTGCTGTAAAGCACTAAACTCGGCTTGCATGGCGTTTAACCAATGAGGGTCGGTAAAGGCATGGTTGTAGGATTTTGGGATTGGTGATATGGTGGTGGAAAGGAGGGTTGTTTTGGCTTTAGACCGGGTCGTCATAGGATGTGTGTTCACAGAAGGGGCAACCGCGGGCCTGTATACGGTTTGAGCAGGTTGCGGGTGAGGTGGGGCAGGTGGGTCGGAAATAGGCTGGGTCGGGATAGTGTGGGAGGGCTGCTGGGGCTGCTGTGAAGCTGCCCGGTTGGGCGGAAGGGGGGCGGTTTGGTGCTGCTGATTTTGGACAGCCGTGTTGGGCTTAGGACGGCGGGTATAGTGCTGTAGGGGGCCTAGTATGGGTTGCTGATTTTGGGCAGCAGTGTTGGGTTTAGGGTGTCGGGTGTAATGCTGAGGATAAGGAGATGTGGAGTGTGAAGATGCCGGCGGGATGGTGGGAATGGGTGTAGAAAAGGAGAAACCTGGAGGAATATCATCTAAAAAGTTATAGGAAGAGGTAGGGGTAGGGGTAGGAACGGTGTATGGAAAAGTGTGTTCGTCAAACGTTACATGGCGGGATATGGAGACCTTCCCGGTTGTGGGGTCGAAGCACCGATACCCTCGGAAATCGGGAGGATAACCGAGGAATATGGCACCGAACGGAGCGTGGGTGAAGCTTATGTGGTTGGGTGGCGGAGGTGTTTGGGTAGCACGCGCACCCGAACACACGAAGATGATCGTAGGTCGGGTGTCGTAGGTATAGTGCAAAGGTAGGTGTGAAGTAGTTTAGGCGTTTTGTGGGTAAAATGTTGTGCAAATAAGTGGCGGTGTGGAGGGCTTCGACCCAAAAAATAGGAGGTAGGTGGGCATGGATGAGGAGGGAACGAATGATGTCGTTGAGACGGCGAATCATGCGTTCGACACGCCCGTTTTGAGATGACGTTTGAGGGCACGCAAAGCGAAACAAAAGTCCATGTTGATGGGCAAATTGTTTGAATGTGTTATTATCGAAATCGCCCCCCTAGGTCACATTGGAAAGTTTTGATATTTCTGTTGAATTGGGTGGCAATGAGTTTATGAAATTTAGCAAATGTAAGAAAAGTTTCGGATTTGTATTTAAGAGGGTATACCCAAATAAAGTTTGAAAAATTGTCAACTAGCACCATATAATATTTAGAGTAGGAGTTGGATGGAAAGTGTGTTTTTCCTAGAAAGTCTAGGAAGCAATAAGAACGCGACATGTGGCATTGAAGGATTTTATCTAAAAGGGCATTTATGTACTTTCACAATCTATTTTTATTTTAGGAAATTATCTTCAATAACTAACTATACATAAATTTCGGAATTTTTTGTTTTCGATTTCTGATCTCACGTAATATCAATCATTCCTTCGTTTTCTTGCTGGAATCTATCAGCATGTTCTTGGTACTGTGTTTTAACAGTTTGTTCTTGGTGATGTGTTTTAACAACAAGCAGATTCATACAGCTGTGTTTTATTATTCAGATTCATACAGTTGTGTTTTAACAGGAAGCAGATTCATACAGTTGTGTTTTAGCATTCAGATTCATACAACTGTGTTTTAACAGCAAGCATATTCATACAAATGTGTTTTAACAGCAAGCAGATTCATACAGTTGTGTTTTAGCATTCAGATTCATATAACTGTGTTTTAACAGCAAGCAGATTCATACAAATGTGTTTTATCATTCAGATTCATACAGCTGTGTTTTAACAGCAAGCAGATTCATACAAATGTGTTTTACATCAGCAGATTTCGCCCCAGCTTTCGATCGGCATCCGGTAACTGTTCCGCTGCTATCTATCCTTTCCAAAGTTTCCTGCTTTTTGGATCTCTTCCCTGCAACCAGCAAAATACCGTCAATTACAAACAAGAATTACCCGTAATCTCTTTGTAAAACACGCAGTACAATGAAAGCTTGATCTTACGTATATGGAACAAGGAAAATCTCTTATCTTCATCCATGATTTTAGGTATTTTTGGTATGATTTTGGGGGTTTCCGAATTTGGGTTTAGAGAGAGAAAGAGAGAGAGAGGGAAATTGGCGTGTATTAAGGAGATGTGATATCTCTGACGGTTATTTTTTATTGGTTTAAAACACACATAAGGACGAAATTGCCCCTACTCATTTTAAACAATCTATTAAATATAGTTAATTATTACAAGATTGCCATTGATTTAATCTCAACCCTTAAACACACCAATCGGATGGACAAGATCGTTTCCTAGACTTTCTAGAAAAAACACACTTTCCGTAGGAACCCTACTCTAATATTTATATCCGGTTTTACTGGTTATGGGAGATGTCCACAAGTCACAATGTATAATATCAAAGGGTGCAAATGTAAAGGAAGAAGATTCAAAGAACGGTAAACGTTTACTATTAGCAAGTTGGCAAGAATGACATAAATTAGAAACTTTATTATGGGTACATGAAAAACCAAAACGTCTGCTAAGAACATCTAAAACTTGAGTCCCTGGATGTCCGAGACGATCATGCCAAGGCAAAGTTGTAGATGCGAGAAAACATGCTTGTGGTGGTAGCGTTGGTGGAGTGATGGGATAGAGGTTGCCGGTGCTATTGTGGCGGGAAAGCAGACGCCCCGTTGTGAGATCCTTCAAGGAAAAACCAAAAGGATCAAATTCAATGGATACATGGTTATCACGGGTGAAACGGCGAACTGAAATGAGGGTTTTAATGATTTTTGGGGTATAAAGGATATTTGGTAAAATGTATGTTCGGTTGTAAATAGGAAGGTAGCCAGTACCGGATCCCTCAATAGGTATAAGTTCGCCATTACCAACCATTAATTTAGTATTTACATTAGAATTCAAATTAGGAATCATACATCTATTTTCCGTGGCATGTTGTTCTGCTCCAGTGTCCATCACAGCATTCGGATCCTGATATTGTAACTGCATTGTTTGGAAGGTTGCACTGAGATCCGAGGGGCTGAGAGCATCGAAACCCGAAGGTGAATGCCCGTATTGGGGTGGGGCCGGATGTGGCTGACCCGCAAAATTTGCTGACGGATGCTGTGGGGTCGGGTTGGGTTTCCATGTATTCTGAGTTGGGTATGGACACGGGGGGGGGGGGGGGGGGTGGACCACCACGCCCACTGTGGGAATTGCTGCTGCTGTCCCGTGTAGTTCAAAAAATTCCAAGGTGTTGGAGGTGGTTGACCCCTGTTTTCTCTTCCTCTTCCTCCACGTCCACGGTAGCCCTGACCGCGTCCGCGGTCTCTGCCCCTGTACGAGGAAGGCTGCTGCTGCTGTTGATTATTATCTGAAGAGTGAGCAGGTGGTTGCTGATTAGTGGTGTGGTTTGTAGGGGCTGGTGTGTAGAGGACCGAAGAGGATTGTTGTTTCCGAGCTTCTAACCTAATAACCTCATCATTAAGCATAGTACGGGCCGTGTCCCAGTCGGCCTGCTGTGAATGAATGAGTTGGGCAGTGGTGTCAAATTCGGCTGAAAGACCTCTGACCAACTGCAGTACCATTCGGCTCTCAGTAACAGGTTGATCGACATCCGAGAGCTGGTTTGCTAGTTCTTTCGAACTGTTGGCAATAATCATCGACTGAGGCACATGAGGCGAGTGTAAGGTTAACGAAACGAGTCTCCAGAGCTGCTGCCTTGGCTTGCTTGTTTCCCAAGAATTTTTTCTGAAGTTGTAGCCAAGTGGTTCGAGCCGAAGCGGTGGTGTCAAGGACGGTGCCCAGCAAGTCATCGGATATCGTGCTATAGATCCATTGAGAGACCAAAGCATCGATTTCTTTCCAGGTTTCGTAATCAGGGTCAGTTTTGGTTGGTTTTTGGGTGTCATCGATATGGTCTAGAACCTTGTAAGCAATGACATGAAAGGTGAACAGCTTGACCCATTGGGAATGTGTTACTTTGGTGCCATCAAGGGTCCGAATCTTGGACTGAACATTGGTGACAGTGTATGCACGGTGAAGGGGTGTGACTGCAGGTTTGTCGGGCTGAGAAGGGCCGTCATCTGACTTTGGCATGATGGCAGCAGTAGATTAATCGAAAAAAAAAAACAGAATGGTTGGGGGACAGCAGGTTTCGATAGCGCAGAGGAGAGAGTTTAGGGCCGGCTGCAGGGAAACAGAACCGGAAAACAGAGGGCTGCAGGTGGAGGGAATCGGAACCGGAAAACAGGGGGCTGCAGGTTTGCGAAAAAGAAGAAGGAGAAAATAGGGTTTCGTAGAGGAGAGATAGGGCTAATCAGAACCGAGGCTCTGATACCATGAAAGTGTTCATGGTTTGTAATTCTGTATATCTGTCTATTATGATGAGAAACCCTTTAAATAGGGAGAGATACAAAGATTAACCCTATCTCTAATAAGGAATTACAATCCCATAATAATACAAATACATCAATACTATAAATAACTATGGACACCAAAAATATAAACATAATTATCGGCTAAGACCCCTTTGTTTTTTTTTTTCTAATTTTTTGAGCACTCGTACGGGTAACAAATAGGTGAAATTGGTACGAGTACCAATACAGTACGGGCACCGAATAGGTAAAATTGGTACGGGTACCAATACGATACGAGTACTAAATAGGTAAAGTTGATACGAGTACCATAATACGAAATAAAACATAATAAAAAAAAATCTTAAAGTGATATATAAAATCAAGTAGGAGTACCAATTTTTACCCGTACACGTATTGATGCTGAAAGTATCGAATACCGAAATCAATAAAATTGGGTACGATGCATGTACCAAATACCTAAAATCGGTATGGTATGGATACGGATACGGGTATTTGGGAAAAAAAGCTCATCCCTGATGGGGTCCATGTTATCTGAAGGTTGGAGGAAAGCTAAGGTGTATCGGCAGTCCACAACATCTAAAAACGCGATTCGGAAATCATCTTGAACTGGAGGTAAGATATTTCTGATTATCTTCTTGTTGTTTCTTTTTTTTTTTCTTCAGAAGCTAACCGTTTTGTATTCTGTATTGTTAGGTCAAACCTACGGAAGTATGCTCGGGTGATTTGGAAAGACTGTGTCACATGATTCAAGAGAGGCTATTTGACGTCCCTTCGCATCCAAGTAGCATTTTTGGTGACTTGGAAGTCTGTATTAGAGGGAACGACTCCGTAATATCTGAAGATGCTTCGGCCACTGAGATTAGTTTGTCGAGAGAGATGATAATCTTGATTGGACGTTGGCTTGGCAATGAGGAAAGAGTAAGAACACTTACGGATAATGTTGGCTCTAGTGGCGTGTTTAATGAGCAATTACCAGAACAGTTGGCCCGTGATGGTACTTTTTTCTCTTTGCACATGTGTGCGTGCGTATATGTATGTGTGCGTATATGTATGTATGTGTGTGTGTGTGTGTGTGTGTGTGTGTGTGTGCGCGTGTGTGTGTGTGTGTGTGTGTGTACATATTTTGTGGATTTAATATCGACTAGTTCTTGTTTGACATGTCAGGTGGTCTCCCGCTACCAATTTTCTCAGAATGGTGGTTAGCAAAAGAGAAATTCTCGGTGATAGATTCATTTGTTCTAGCGTCATTTCCTGGGGCAACATCTCAAGGTTCCAATGGACTGAGTGTTAAATATCAGGTACCTGCTCTGTTCATCAATTTATACACATTACGTCTCAAGTTTCGTTCTGTTATCCATCCAAAAAAAATTCTATTTATGAGTTTGAGAAAAGATATAAAGTATTATGAGTTTGAGAAAAGATATCAACGGTTCATTCAGTCTGTTTTAACCCAAAAAGGAAATGACTAAGGCCTAACAAGTTAGGTAATATGAACCCCGCCCAAAGTCAACCTATATAGCCCAATAATCAACCCAATGCATGATTCTTAATGGGCCTACTATAGTACGAATACCAAACACTATTCCATCTATGCATATGTTTATTCCAAGCTTATTATGCATACAAGAAATACAATCATCAAAACATATTAGAACAAAATACACACTTGTATGCAACATACAACTTGAAAGTCTGTTTTGGGTTAACATTAACTAAAGAGTTAAGTGCTATTTACGTCCTTGTGGTTTGTCCACTTTTGCCATTTCAGACCAAATTTCAAAATTGTACCAGTTTCCTCCCCCACATTCTTGAAACATGCCATTTCAGTCCAAAAAACAAACCCTAGTTAAAAACTTCTGTTTAATTAAGGGCAAAATTGTCATTTTCTATTTTATCTTTAATTTCCCTTTTTTTAAAACCTGTTAAAACCCACTTCATTATCCCTCCCAACTTCTAGAACAATCCAATACAACAAACTTCATCACCTTCATGTTCAGATCTTATACTACCGATCCACCACCAATTAACCCTCACCTACCTCCAAACTCAAACTTAACAATGGCGGATTACGACGACCACCACCAATCAACCCCCACCTACCTCCACCGTCTCCTAGATCTCCCTCCACTAGACTCGCTGGCAGGCACCACTGGCAGCCGTCCACCAGGCTCCAAAAACAAACCCAAACCACTAGTTATCATCACCCGTGAAACCCCTAATTCTCTCCGGTCAAACGTTCTCGAAATCTCCTTCGGCGCCGATGTTATTGACACCCTTAATGTTTACCCTCACAGGAGAGGAAGAGGGGTTTCTGTTTTGAGTGGTACATGTGTCGTCATTGACGTAACGTTGCGCCGGAGAGTGCTAGTGGCTTGTCGGTGTTGTTGAGTGGTGGGAGGGGTTTTGGTGGGGGCGTTGATAGCGTCGAGTCCGGTAGTGGTTGTGCCGGCGTCGTTTGTGAATACGATGGGGGGAGGCGTTCTGGTTAAGCTACATTTTTAAATATGCAATTTGTATGATGAAATAATGACTACAATTTTAAAGGTTCCTAAATGTTAGGAGCCATCACATTCTATTCATTATCAAATCAATGAAATCTCAGTCTTTGATTTGTCTCACCAAAATTCTGATATTTAATTTAGTATGTAATGGGGAGGAGTTTTGGAGGTGGCAGTGATATGATTTTTACCGGCAGGGTGATTGACGGTTATATTTTTTTATATATGTTTAATATGTAAGTTAAATAAGTAAAGTATAAATAAAAGAAAATTGAAAATTGACGGATTTACCCTTCATCAAAACAAAAGTTTTTAAACGGGGTTAGTTTTTTGGACTGAAATGGCATGTTTCAAGAATGTCGGGGAGGAAAATGGTACAATTTTGAAATCTGGACTGAAATGGCAAAAGTGGTCAAACCATAAGGACGTAAATGGCACTTAACTCTTTAACTAAAAGATTATTCCAGATGTCTTTTTACTCTAGCGCCACTGACTCCACATTTTTTCAGTTGCCACGGGGAGAGGACTTCTCACTTGCTGATGTTTTTGGGCTCATTGAGCGAAACAGGTTAATATTATATATATATATATATCTTGTGTGTATCAGGTATATATATGTATTTTCTTTGTCATCTCATTACAAAATCAATATGATGCAGAAACAAACTAGGGATAGCAGAGTATAGCATCAGCCAGTCAACTCTCGAAACCATTTTCAGTCATTTTGCAGCCAATTCATGAGTCTTGATTACCGAAATCCATCCATCAATGTTGAAGAGTGGGCATGCAGATGTTTTGTTTCTTCTTTCAAAAACCAAACTTGGCCTGTGAGCCAATATACTGAGTTATTTAGTTGATACCATAGCGTAGCATAGTTGGATAACAATACACAAACAAAAAATGTATGTAAATCATGGACGGGTTGTTGTGAAGTCATCATGCATTGGATTATAAATCAAGAATATCGTTTTTGTCATTAATGTACCATGTGTTTTGACAAATCGGCATGATTGTCACGAATAGGTACATGTACATGTAACCATTGAGACCTTTAAACATTAAAAAAAGAGATGATTGGTAGGTATGTAACATCATGTGTGTGTATATACTCTAATTCATTCGTTGTTTTGACACATGGTTATGTAATTCTTTTAAGCTATGTTTACTTTTAATTTTATCATGTGCGTTTATCTTCTTGTTTGGTCGATTTTTGGACATACTAAACATACAGCTCTTTTTAGATGGTATTACTTTTTGTATATTACACGAGTAGACGTTACCCGCGCGTTGTGGCGGGAGTTGATTATCAAAGTTTATAGTACCAAATGTGAGTATTCTTTTGTATAAGCTAAACATTTATTTTTAACTTGAGTTTTTTGTCCAAATCAACGTACACAACAGTTTAGCACAATCATATAAATAAATAATCATCTGATGTATTATTGGGATCACTTATAAACAATTGTCATACAAAGATGAAGTAGTGTTGAGGGATTCCTTGTTATGCACATGAACAATAGTTGTTCTCATCCTAAGTTTGATATCGATGAATATGGTGTTGAAGTGTAGCATAGCTAACGTTTGATAGCAAGTATACTTAAAAGCTCAAAATACATAGGAATTTAGTTGATAAATTTTAATAAAATAAGCATGTTTCTTGCTCACAATTGTTTTAAAATAGATCTACGATAATGTTTTAACGTATTTTCAATGAGATACCAACATATTATGTTCTGAAGAAATACCAAACTAAACTGGTGATTAATTTGTGGTTTATGCTTCGACAAATAAGGGTTAATCTTCTTTATCTCGTCTAAGCTGCTATGATGATGATCCTGCAAAACAGTAACACACCGTAAGCTCGTTACAAGGAGGAGAATAGGGGGTTCTCCTTGTAACCACCATCCGGCGTGAGAATAAGTAACTGCTTTGAAGATAATAATGTGTATATAAAGTGAGAGATTAAAAGAGCGATCCTTAAACCTGGAGGTGAAGTTCACTATTTATAGCCAAGGTGGTTTGTGAAGGAGATGGGCCGATGGGCCTTGGGCCTGTAATCGACAACAAGGAATATCCATTCTGTCTCCTATAACCATTGGTGCTTCTAGGCAAGAGGATAGCTGGCACACGCTGAATGGATCCACGTGTCCTAAAAATCACCCTTGTTGTCTGGACTGTCATCAGCAGCTAAGTGGAGATCGTGGAGCAGTGGTCGGCGCACGCTAATTAGTGCCACGTGTGCGTCCTTGTGTACCTTTTTGTCTCTTGTACGATTGTCCATCGTGCATCATGATCATTGGTCCCCTGCTCCGCCACTTGTACCTTTGGTACTTGTCCTATGTTTACCTGTGCTTCCTACCTCCGCGCGACCCACGGGGATATCCCGTATAGCCGGCGCAAGGTCCAGGAAGTCAGGGTTTTTATCCAAGGAGTTAAGTGTCAAATCTGACCCTGTTTTGACCTTGACTTCGCGCGCGACCTGGAGGACATCTGACTAGCCGACGCGAGGTCGAGAAAGCTACCAAATTGGTCTACTATGAGTATGGTTCCGCGCGCGACCTGATTCGTCAGCGTAGGATTTAGGACCATACCCCTTCTCACGCGAGGCAAGTGGTTGGAGCTCTGTACTAGAAAAATTAAGAAAATTAAGTCTACGCTTGCTCCAGTACTTAGGAAAAAATATTCTAAGCTAGAAGAGCTGGCGCGCGTATAGCGTGTTGCAATTCACGCTTCGCAGCTCTCTAGCTTGTTGTTGAAGTAACTTGTTGCTTTGCACGGGAAAATTCTTGAAATTTGAAAAAGCAAAGTCTGACAGGTTGGTGCAAGTTGGTGGTGAAAGCGACGCTTGAGTTGACCGCTCACAAGAAGCCAGAGGTTACGGGCGCAGATTCTGATGCTGCATCTCGCAAAGGTACTGCTTGTATTCATCAACGTAGCCTAGATGACTTCGTGTACGTAGCTGAATCCTTTGAAGAATTATATGCTATAGGTGGAAAACCTCAAGGCAGCGTGGCGGCCGGCGCGTGGAGTTCGGGGAGCGTAGGTTCTAAAGACCCACCATTCGGCGCGACCCCCACATCTATCCCTACTAAAGAAACCGAAGCTGATCCTGTCACACCCTGACTTTTGCAGAAGCGTGATTATGATGTGACTTTCTTAATACCATTGCATTCAATCATAACAACAACTATATGATAAAACTGAAGATGTTCGTCCATTAGATAAGTTTAAAACTTAACAACATTGTTTAAAACACAGACATCAAATTTGAGTACAAACCATGCAACTTGTTTTTAAAAGTTCGCAAAGACTCGACAAAAGACATTAATTAAAACTAGGATTTGAAGGTTGTGTCTTATCTAGAATAAGACACACTATCCAAATCCTCAGACACAGGACAACACCTTTTATTCTCAACTTTACTTGAAACATCCAAACGCCCGCCAGATCCATACTTAATTTCCTGAAATACATGTAGTTTAAAAATATCAACAAAGGTTGAGTGAGTTCATGTGTGTGTGTGTGTTCACGAATAAACCTTTATAATCATTGAAAGTATGAATGCGTGTTTGTAAAAACTCCTGGTATGAAAGCAACAAGGAAAACAGATCACCAATGGTTTGCAAGGCCATTGATATATGTGAGTTGATGCATGAAAACTCAAACCTAGCAGATTTGCCTCCGGGATGAAGACATAGTCACCACATGGGCCACCCTGGTCCGCATGGGTGTGGGCTCGCTACACCCAAATAGATCTATCACTCATGTCCCTCGGTCCTACTACGAGGATTAATGGTCTTAAGCGTTGTACCCACCACTCACATGATCAAGCAGTACCCTTCCTTAGCTAACCATACCAAATAATAACGTTTGAAAACAGTCGTAACATGTATTTCACCCCCGAAATTATAAAACCAAAAACAGTTAAAAAAAGGGGTCATGAACTCATAGGTTTGCGTCTTCAACCACCATAACTCAAGCTCTTCGGATAAACACGAATACCTACAACGTACTAATCTATTAGACGAACGGGCCGTGCCTTAGTATTAATATCTTTGAGTTACGTTTCTTTTGGTGTCATCGATATTATTCCGAATTTTACAATCATTTGTTAAAATAATTAATATTTTAACTTAAATTATATTTATTAAATTTTTGGAATAATAATACGTTTTTGGCTTGATACACTTCGGGTATTTACACATGTTTATCCTTCCCAAGGGTGGGGGTATCTTTCACTTGTATATTTTGGCCTTATATCGGGGTCGTATTCCGGTGTGCATTTATACGTACGAGAATACATATTTTTATTGAATTCATTAAGTATTCTTTATACTTAACTTCATATTATTTATTCCGGAATATTATCTTTAATAAAGGTCCAATACATATATTCCCAAAATATATATTTTAATGATTATTACTTAGAAAAATTATTTATAATTTTTCCTTGGGCAAAATATTTGTAATTTCTCTTAAGTTTCAAAAATTAATATATTTTCAAGTCCAATTTAGAAAATATATTTAAACTCATTTTTCGTAAAAGTGACATACTTCATATTTATTTGAGAAAATGTATCTTTTATTCATAGATATTGCATTTCATGTTTGTGCAAGAAAATATATATTCCTTAAAAATAATATATTCTCTAAAAACCTCAAGAAAATACATATTTCATATTTGCCAAAAATAATATGTTCTTCCTTGCCAAAATATGATATATTTTATAGTATTGTAAGAATCATATTTTTACTTCCTTGGCGTCCAAAATATTATTTACCAAAACATACTTTGTGAATAAATTTTCCGGAATATTTTTGTAAGTCTTATTCCATAGTTTGGTATCATCAATATTTTGTGTAAATGGGTATATTCATTCGTTGGAATTTTGGTATAATTTTGGATGGATATTCTTGGTATTTTTGTGTGTTATATTATTTCAAGTCCTAAAATAATATAACTAATACACAAAGTATACAAATAATCACACACATGTGACTTCTAAATATATATTTTCCTAATACATATTTAGTCACTTTTATTTATGAAAACCAACCTCCAATAATTATATTTTTGTATCAAAATTTATGGCAAAGCTTTTGTAGCAAACTCATGGTTTAAAATACTCTTGTAAATATTTGTTTAAAATATTTTTCTAAGTGTTTATATTTTTAGAAAATTTTGCCATAGTTTCCCCTAAAAATGGAGGTTTCCATGCTTTTAAGCATATCATTTTCTTTTGTAAAAATCAACACAATCTATTCACAATCAACAATAAATAATCTCTACTTACCAATTTGTCAAAAATCATGCATTTTCTACTACTTCATGAACTTGATTATTTGTAAAAAATTGTAGTAACTTACTAGTATTATCAGTAAACCTAGTTACCCTTTAAAATGTGACTAGTTCTTTAAAAACTTCATTTTTAAAGAAGTTAGATGTTTACAAGTGATGTGTGCAAAATGCAACATATAAATTACATCAAATGAGGCATAAAACTAACCCTTTTTAAGTACTAATATTGGAAAAAGAGTGTTTTTGTCTTCCTTTTGTATTTTCAGGATTAAATGAGCTCAAAAACACAAAAGAAGCAAAAAGACAGCTAAATCCAACATAAATACAAGGAAAGGAACATAAGTGGACTGCCCGACCCCTCAACGGCATCTTCCCAAGCAAAATAGAGAAGGCAGAAGACTGAACACGCCCCGTGCTCAGCCAGCACGGGGTCGTGCCCAAGAAGCAGCAGAAAAGACAAATCTATAGAAGCTTCTATTGCCCACCACGAGGCCGTGCCCAGTGAACACGGGGGCGTGGCGAAAGTACAGCAGGCGCATTAATTGTAATTGCGAATTACAATTAATGAGGAGAGAGAGTGTCAGACAGGCACGGGGCCGTGCCCAGCGGACACGGGGCCGTGCCCAGCCCTCTGTTCAGCCTATAAATAGGAGTGCTTGGTTTCATTTCAACTCATCCCTTGGCACACCACCTCTCTCACACTTCATCCACCACCCACCACCATCACAACACCATCATCCACCACCATCATCCATTGTCCATCGTAGAGTGTGTGAGTTGTCTTGGGATCCAAGATTGATCGTAAGAGTTCTTGACAATCAAGGCCATGTTTGCCTAAGTCTCTTACATCACTTGGTGAAGACAAAGTGTCTAGTATAATACTTTTTATCTCTAATCTTTTGCACTTTTTATTTGGTTTTGTATTAATGACTTTAATAACTAGTTACTTATGTTGAAGGTGATCTTTCCTTATCGTTTGTCCGTGGTGTCTTGGCATTATTTTACTGTCTATATAAAATAAAGGATTTTCACCATTCATATCTCCACGGTCTATATGGAGGTATGTTGGCTACCTGGTCGGGGGTTAATGGAACGGTTTGGTAAAGGTCTTGCCATTGTTCAGCGTTTAGAGGTCCTGCAATGGACCTGGGTCAAATTTAGTAGGACCTCCTTCAATGCTTCACGGTATTGGATGGCGGGGGTCCAAACTCTTTGATCCCCTCATAAGTTAACTACTATTAATACTATAATCCGGCTATTTAGGACTGTATCCCTGCTGACTCAGACTACTTAGTCGAGGGTAACGTCACCGCCAAAAGCGGGGCCTACCATAATACTGCATTAATAACTTAATTCATTATCTTCCAATAATCCACCCTTTTAGGATTGTATCCTTGCTGACTCAAACTACTGGGGTGAGGGTAACGTCACCTTCAAAAGAGGGGCCTACTACAATAACTAAGATAATCTCTTAATTATGTGCAAAAGTCCGGAAATAATCAAAGGTTATACTAGATACGAGTCGGAACCAAGTGATTCATCTTGTCTATCTGTTTTTATTTTATTTTTATTTTTCAGCATTTTAGTTAGTTTTTATTTTTCTTAGTTTAAAACCTTTTTCTAAACTTTTTATTTTGATTAGACGTTGAGGATAAACCGGTACTAAAAGCTCTTGTGTCCTTGGACGACCTCGGTATCTTACCAACGCTATACTACGCTCACGATGGGTGCACTTGCCCATATGTGTGTTTAGTGTTAGTAAAATATCGTGTTTTATAAATTTAAAACTTGGCTAAAAATAAGTGTTAAAAAGGGCTTAAAATATACACCTAATATATATAACACTTAAACGCGCATCAAGTTTTTGGCGCCGCTGCCGGGGACACAAGGATTTTAAGAAAGTTAGGAATCAACGGCCTAATCATTTTTTTATTTTCTTTTTATTTTTTTTAGGATTTTTCTTAGTTTTTCAGCTTCTGCAGCGCTCAGCACGGGCCGTGCCCGGTCAGACACGGGCCGTGCCCAGCATCATCACTGGCAGTTTTTATTTTCTGAGTTACGGAGAGCTGAACACGGGGCCGTGTCGGTGCAACACGGGGTCGTGTCCAACTCCCAGTAACAGGGATCCAGAAAACAATAACTGTACCTCTGACCACGGGCCGTGTTCGCTGAGCACGGGGCCGTGGTGAATATTCTGACCAACGTTCTTTTCTGTTTTTATTGCAGGACTTGGAACCTAGGCGCCACGTCTGAACCTCCTACGTAGTGCATGAGCTCCAGTTCTAGTAGAGACATAAAAGAACCTCTAGAAGAACCCGAACGCTTTCTCAGAAAAAGACTTAAAGCCAAAAATCAAGAGAAAGTTTCGGGGGACCCACTTCCAATGGCGGATCAACGTACCCTCATGGATTACCTACGGCCTACCGTAGGCAATCTCGGCGCCGCTATCAATGCACCGAATGTCGAAGCCAATAACTTCGAACTTCGGCCGCATTTGATACAAATGCTCCAAAACTCCGCAACCTTCCACGGGCTTGCGGACGAGGATCCCCATCTACATATTACTAACTTCTTAGAAATATGTGATACCTTTCGGATCAATGGAGCATCAAATGACGCCATCCGCTTTCGAATGTTTCCATTTTCACTAAAAGACCGAGCTAAGGCTTGGCTTAACACCCTCCCAGTTGGATCGGTAAACACTTGGGATGAACTTGCCCAAAAGTTTTTATATAAGTATTTCCCTCTTGCTAAAACGGCTAAATTAATGACTGAAATTAATACATACTCACAAGAGGATGGGGAATCCTTATATGAAACTTGGGAAAGGTTCAAGGAGCTTCTAAGAAAGTGTCCTCATCACGGTCTAGCGGTGTGGCAACAAGTATCCACTTTCTACAATGGGTTATTGCCACACACAAGACAAACACTTGACTCAAGCTCCGGGGGACTTTTAGGTAATCGTCGCCCAAATGAAATATATAACCAGATTGAGGAAATTGCTCAAACCAATTTTCAATGGCACACTCCCCGAGGTAATAAATCTATTGCCCCGGGCGCCCATAAGGTTGATGAAAGCACCTCTTTACAAGCCCAAATCGAGGCCCTCTCTTCAAAAATAAAAAAAACTAGAAATGACAAAAACGGCCTCGATTATGGCTTGTGAAGGGTGTGGTGGGTCACATGAAAATGGGAGTTGTATGAAAGAATTAGATGAACAAACAGAAACGGTAAACTACATTGACAATAGACCTAGGCCATCGGGTCCTCCAACGGGTACCTACAACCAAGGATGGCGTAACCACCCAAATCTTGGTTGGAGAGATCCCGACAATAGTAGTAACCAACAAAACCAACGAACTAATTTTCAACAACCACAAAATTTCTCTCAACAACAAGGTGGAAGAGAAAGGCTTGAAGATACTGTATCTCGCCTCATCTCTGACACTGAAAAGAAAAACTCGGATCGATTTCAACAGTTGGAATCGAATTTTAGAAATCAACAAGCTAGCATTCAAAACGTTGAAAAACAATTAAATCAACTAGCTCAAAATTTCTCCGAGAGACCACAAGGCGCGTTACCTAGTAATACCGAAACCAACCCGAAAGCACAAGTACATCTCATCACATTAAGAAATCGAACCGTGGGTCCCGAGGATGCTCCATTGCCGCCAAATGAGAAAAGCCATTCTAGCCAGCCTGTGACTGCTCCTGCGCCAGAAAAGGCTTCTCTACCAACTCAAGAGCCCACCAAGACTCCTCCAATTCCGTACCCCGGTAGGTTAAATCGTCAAAAGACCGATGAGCCATTCGCTAAATTTGAAAATTTACTAAAACAATTGCATGTTAATATTCCTTTTATCGAGGTCCTAACCCAAATGCCTAAATACACAAAATTTATGAGGGATTTCCTCACAAACAAAAGGAAAATTGAATCATTGCAATTAGTTAACTTAGGCGAAGAATGCTCCGCCTTAGTACTCAACAAACTTCCACAAAAGAAAATCGATCCCGGAAGCTTCACAATTCCTTGCTCTATTGGGGAATCTCCCGTTCGTAATGCATTAGCCGATCTTGGGGCTAGCATTAACCTCATGCCCACATCAATGTTCAAACAACTCGGCCTAGGAACAACAAGCCCTACAAAGATGAGCATACAACTCGCCGACAGATCCGTCAAATTTCCACAAGGTGTCGCTGAGAATTTGTTGGTAAAAGTTGACAACTTCGTTTTCCCAACCGACTTTGTCATCCTAGACATGGAAGAAGACGCCGATGTCCCTCTCATCCTTGGGAGGCCATTTCTAGCCACCGCCCAAGCGGTAGTAGACATGAATGACGGAACGTTAACATTGAAGTTTGGGGATGAGGAGGTGAAGTTTGAATGTGGAAAAAGAATTGAGGACGAAGACCCGGTCAACTACATGCAGGTCATAGACTCAAGCTTGGATGATGCTCTCCGACGGTGTAACATGGGATGCAATACGTCCCACTTGGGTGACATATGACCGGCTTTGGGTCTAGCCAAGGACCCTTATAAACGTGGTGCACCACGGAGGCATTCCGCGGAACTATCCTTAGTTTAATTTAGATTAATTTTTATGTTTTCTAGTTAGTTTTAATTTTCAGGAATAAAACACACTCATGGTGGTAAGGGATGAAAAGGGGAACGAGAAAAATGACCTCATGCACAAGAACAAGGCAACCCGACAATTCTATCCATTTCAGAAGGTTCAACACGGGCCGTGCCCAACCAACACGGCCCCGTGCTGAACCACCTGCAGAAAAACGCCCAGTTCAGGTAACTGGACACGGGCCGTGTTCACCCGACACGCCCCCGTGTCCAGACTTCTGTTTCTCTTGTTTTAATTTTGTTACTGGCACTTGAACACGGGGCCGTGCCCGGATAACACGGGGCCGTGTTCAGCGCCCAGTAACACAAAATTTTTGCTTTTTAACACCATTTTACACATCTAATCAACCTAAAAATTTATTTTTGGGACACATTGAGGACAATGTGTAATTTAAGTGTGGGGGGATGCTAAAACCTTGAACTTTGCAAGTCCTAATTACAAGCCTTACACAAAACTCTATTGGAACCGCTAATCACCCCAAATTTTTTCAAAAATTTCATTTTTTTTACTTGTCTAGGTATAACTCGGGAAATTCAAGTTCTCAAAAAAGTTATATTTTTACGAATTTACAACCGATAGCGTAGTGATAAAAAGAACCAACATAAGAAAATTATGAAAATGCATGGCAAACTTAGTTAAAATTTGATTATATATACTAGATCACATAAAAACCCATTCCCACAAAAGTGAGTTTTGAGCCTTTATTGAGCATACAAATTTACATCTTTAGACTAAATGCTCATTTTTCGTTTCTTGTGTGAATAGCCGCTTGGTTCTTACAACTCTAGAACTTGCCATGACGATACATTCCCGGCCCTTATCAACTTAAACCCGAGTAAGTAAATGATGGAGGCATTAGGACTAACCCTTTTTATTTCTACACCATTATTTTTCTTTTTCTTTTACCACCTACCCAAAAATCCCCCTAGTTAACCCCTTTGAGCCTAAACCTTTTCATTTCATCACCCAAACCAAAAACCCTTTTACCCACCAAAAACTTTTTTTATTTTTAACCCTTTGTTTTAGTAACAAGTCCGGTTTTGCGTAGGATCGTTCAAAAAAAAAGTGTTAATGATGAAGCAAAAATAAAATAAACAAACAAGTTCATCAAAAATAACTTTGTTTGAATAAAAGCTTCATCAAAATAAAAAGTTACAAAAATAGAAAGTCTTACGAAAACCGACACTTGTTACGCTTTTCGCCCTTTTTCTACTAACCACTAACCACTATCCCAACCACCTACCATTAACCTTAGCCTAACCCTTAACCCACAAAGTCCTCTTGATATTTACAAAGGTATAAAAGTTAAAAAGGAGGAGGATTGATTGCTTGGCAAGCTTATGGTAGGAATAAGCTCCATGCCGCTCTCGAGTGATTCACTAAAAATACACCTTCGGCCGAGTGTGAGTGATTTCTCCCGTGAGGTATGTGAACTTGTATATAAATAGAATTTTAAAAAGGCATGTTATGCCCAAATAAGTAATTTCTCCTATGAAAAGTTCTAAATAAATAATTACGAATAGGATTGTAAATAGATAAAAATAAAACCCAAAAAGATCTTGGATTCCCAACACTCTACGACAAGCCAAAAAACCTTCTCTTCTACCCATTCCATTTGGGAGTGTAAGCCACATATTAAAGAGTTTTGCTTGAGGACAAGCAAAAGTTCAAGTGTGGGGGTATTTGATGTGTGCAAAATGCAACATATAAATTACATCAAATGAGGCATAAAACTAACCCTTTTTAAGTACTAATATTGGAAAAAGAGTGTTTTTGTCTTCCTTTTGTATTTTCAGGATTAAATTAGCTAAAAAACACAAAAGAAGCAAAAAGACAGCTAAATCCAACATAAATACAAGGAAAGGAACATAAGTGGACTGCCCGACCCCTCAACGGCATCTTCCCAAGCAAAATAGAGAAGGCAGAAGACTGAACACGCCCCGTGCTCAGCCAGCACGGGGCCGTGCCCAAGAAGCAGCAGAAAAGACAAATATATAGAAGCTTCTATTGCCCACCACGGGGCCGTGCCCAGTGAACACGGGGGCGTGGCGAAAGTACAGCAGGCGCATTAATTGTAATTGCGAATTACAATTAATGAGGAGAGAGAGTGTCAGACAGGCACGGGGCCGTGCCCAGCGGACACGGGGCCGTGCCCAGCGGACACGGGGCCGTGCCCAGCCCTCTGTTCAGCCTATAAATAGGAGTGCTTGGTTTCATTTCAACTCATCCCTTGGCACACCACCTCTCTCACACTTCATCCACCACCCACCACCATCACAACACCATCATCCACCACCATCATCCATTGTCCATCGTAGAGTGTGTGAGTCGTCTCGGGATCCAAGATTGATCGTAAGAGTTCTTGACAATCAAGGCCATGTTTGCCTAAGTCTCTTACATCACTTGGTGAAGACAAAGTGTCTAGTATAATACTTTTTATCTCTAATCTTTTGCACTTTTTATTTGGTTTTGTATTAATGACTTTAATAACTATTTACTTATGTTGAAGGTGATCTTTCCTTATCGTTTGTCCGTGGTGTCTTGGCATTATTTTACTGTCTATATAAAATAAATGATTTTCACCATTCATATCTCCACGGTCTATATGGAGGTATGTTGGCTACCTGGTCGGGGGTTAAGGGAATGGTTTAGTAAAGGTCTTGCCATTGTTCTGCGTTTAGAGGTCCTGCAATGGACCTGGGTCAAATTTAGTAGGACCTCCTTCAATGCTTCACGGTATTGGATGGCGGGGGTCCAAACTCTTTGATCCCCTCATAAGTTAACTACTATTAATACTATAACCCGGCTATTTAGGACTGTATCCCTGCTGACTCAGACTACTTAGTCGAGGGTAACGTCACCGCCAAAAGCGGGGCCTACCATAATACTGCATTAATAACTTAATTCATTATCTTCCAATAATCCACCCTTTTAGGATTGTATCCTTGCTGACTCAAACTACTGGGGTGAGGGTAACGTCACCTTCAAAAGAGGGGCCTACTACAATAACTAAGATAATCTCTTAATTATGTGCAAAAGTGCGGAAATAATCAAATGTTATACTAGATACGAGTCGGAACCAAGTGATTCATCTTGTCTATCTGTTTTTATTTTATTTTTATTTTTCAGCATTTTAGTTAGTTTTTATTTTTCTTAGTTTAAAACCTTTTTCTAAACTTTTTATTTTGATTAGACGTTGAGGATAAACCGGTACTAAAAGCTCTTGTGTCCTTGGACGACCTCGGTATCTTACCAACGCTATACTACGCTCACGATGGGTGCACTTGCCCATATGTGTGTTTAGTGTTAGTAAAATATCGTGTTTTATAAATTTAAAACTTGGCTAAAAATAAGTGTTAAAAAGGGCTTAAAATATACACCTAATATATATAACACTTAAACACGCATCAACAAGTTCAAATCATATTTTCTAAAAATATTTCTTTATGTATTCTTCTTGTTAAACAAGTGTTTCTACACTTGTTTAATCATTTAAAATGAGATTTGTTTGTGTAAGAACCAAGATTTAATAAAACTCACATTTTTAACTTGGTTTCTTTGAAAGATCATTCATAAATCTTTAGATCTACATGTTTAATAACTTACTTTGATCATTATTTTTCAAGAAAACAAAGTATTCTTTCAAGTTCATGATCTTCATGTGGAGGATCTATCATCCTTCATCATTTCTTCTTTCACATCTTGCTAGATTATGTTTGTAATCATGATCTAGCAAGATCTTATGATGAAAACATCATTTCTACAAACAATCAATGATCAACAAGCATACCAACTCATTTTTATCAAGATTACTTCATTAATCAAGCTTATGTTCATGTTTACTTCTTGTGTTCTTTAGTGTTCTTCATGTTTTTTTTTATGATGATTCTCTTTAACCATTAAAATTGAAAGTAAAATGGATAGATCAAGGCTCTTACCACTAGCACAAGGCTAGGGATGATTCAAGAGTAGAAAATGAGAGGATAAAAGAAAACAAGAGAGGTCCTTCAAGCTTCAAAGTCACCAAGCTCCTTAATCTTGCTCCTAGCACCTTTGCATGTATGTGAAATGGTTGAAGAAGATTGAATGATGATAATGATGATGGTGGTGTGATCGGCCGAGAACGAGGGAGAGGGGAAGAGAGGAGAAGGTGTGTGTTAATGTGTGTGAAATGAATGATATGATCTCCAAGTTCTTACTTATAACCAAATTCTCATACTAACCTATGTGTAATATGTCATTATTTAGGGAACAAGATCCATTTGTTAATTGAAATAAAATCCATTTGGTGGGCCATATGTTGGCCGTAAATAGGTGGGGGGGGGGGGGTACTAGATTAGGGGTTAACTTAATTAGTTACAATCTAGTTAAAAATCAAGTGTTAGTTACGTGTTTTGGTTATTAGATATTTTTAGGAGGTGTTATGATGTTTGGGGATCATAACTAGCTTGGTAATGTTAAAATAGTGCTTCTAGTGTAAGTTTGGTGTTTTGGGTATTGTCCGGTTGTTTGGTTGGTTAAAGGGCTAAACTACGCAGTTTAGTGTGCTTTATGTATCTTTTTGTGACACTTTTGATTCCCGACACTTAGGAAAGCATTCAGGACCTTTTTACCATTTTTCTGCATAATATTAGTGTGTTAATTGCTGATTTTTGCTGAGTTCATCACTTTGGGTGAGTTTTAGGCACTTTTCGGCACTTAAACTATCACTAGGAAGACAGTTTTATGATCCTTACTTTCCTACACACTACACTAGTGTGGTACTTAGTTTCTGGCCCATTCTGTATCTTAATGCACTGTCTATCTATGTGTTGAGTTCTGTCAGCACTCTCCTAATTTATCAGATAACTGTGATAACTATACTTAATGCACCATTTAAGGCAATACAACTTTCATGCAATATTGGTATGACATTTAACAATGTATGATGCACATGCATGTATAAAGCGGAAATCAGAAAGCAATTGATTTAAATTCAGCACAGTCAATAAGCACTAATCATAATTAATTGTACGGATACCTGAATTTTTGACAGTTGTCACAGATCCGGGTCATGTGGAACTGATCAGGAAGAATGCCTCAAAGAGGCCACATGAAGAGACAAATTCTGAAGCTGCCCTTGGAGCCAAAAAGGTTGCAACTAGCAAGCCTGCTATTAGGAAGAAAGGGAGCCTCAGGGCACTTTATACTGACGTCTCGACGGGTACGTGTTTCATACTTGGGTGACATTAACATCTCCTTTTCTTCATTATGTGTTGACATAAGGCAACCGCGCAACCTAAGATAAGTGTTATTCCTCCAAAGGTTGCGTCTACTATTGGAGAGAAGAGTGTTGGGGTCAAGAAACCCCTTGAGAAGATCGTGGAGGTTGGAAAGAGTGTTGAGTGTGACATTTGCAATTTTTGAACATTGTACAATTTTGATCATTTTCGTATTCAATAAAATGTTATATTTTATTTACGAAATACGTAATCGAATGATTGAGCGAAACGATATCCACAATGTATCTGGAACAAAAATCCAAGTTACACATGGCTTAACACCTTTATATAACCTAAATATTAGGTTAAAAGTGACTAAAAATGACAAAATACGATAATACAAGTCTAGGGGCCAAAACTGCCAAAACATGAAACATTTGGGTTTAGAGGGTCTTACGGATCGTAAGACCCAATCCCTTACAGTCCGTAAGGGACACCTAGCACAACAAAAACTACCTGGAAGAAGCCTACTCATTCCTTGGCCTCCAAGCTCGCGATTTTTCCACCAATTCACCTCCTTTGGACATGTGTGATGACACTCATCAGTCCATAACACCTCACGGGACACTTGGCTTGATTTGGTGATCCTATGATCACTATAAAAAGCCTTGATCTTGTTCATTTTAACTTGCTCATTTCAAATTTCTTTCTCCCATCTCTTTGGAGCTTGTTTCCAGCAATTGGAAGCCTCCTACTGAGTTCATAATCTTCCTAGAACATAAGTAAATGTTCTTCCTTAGTCTTTCATTATTTTGGCTGTTTATGAGCCAAAAGTCAAACAAATTGACTTTTGTTTGACTTTCGGTTCTGACCATCTTGGTCAAGTTAAAATTCAAATTCAACTTTGTAACATGATCGTAATCATGAAGGTATTAATCCCTTGCGATTGCACCTTTTGATCACCATGTTTAGTAGGCGAAATGACGAGTCAAACTTTTACGAAATAAAAGTCAAAAGTGCATAAAAATGCATTTTATGACAAAAGTATTTTCGGGTATTAAAACTTAAAGTTTTGACACCAAATCAATTTTATAACATTATTAGACATGTTCAAACATGTCTAACTCGTAATTTCTAGTTTAGTGCTTTTCTTTAGTCGAAAGTCGAGCGATCTGACTACCGCTTTGACTTTCGAATCTCACCCGTTTGGTCAACTTTAGGATCCGACCAAGCCCGTTTATATGACCATAGTAATATAGGGAATAACCCTCTGAGGTTATACCTTATGATCATGTCGTTTGGTTAGTCAAATGACGAGTCAACTATATGTATTTTTAAAATGCCAAAAATGCCCTTTTGGCGCATAAAATAGTTTTAAACATATAAGATCATTGTTTTGACATCTAAACTGATCGTAGAACATTATTAAGCTTGTTTTGACATGTTAGACTCGTCATAGGACCCATTCGACCATCCGAACCCGTAGTTACGCATACAACTCGTTAAAGTGGCGTAAACCACTTTAAAAAGTCGTAACAAGTCAAAACACTCCTAGATACTTCCAAATCTGAATGTTAGGTTTAACAAACCATATTATATGGGATCCTTCTCTCGTTTGGTTTATAAACCTTATTCTATCCGTTCATCTGATTAAGTCTCGATACACTAACTTATAGTCATCCGACATATTAGGAAACACTTGAACACTTGAGCTTTGTTTACACAAGACATCTACGCAATGCAAGTGAGTCCATAGCTCCCCTCTTTTACGTTTTCTAAATGTTTTAAGGTGAAACACATATGTGCTAAATCATTTTCAAGTTTTCAAAACAAGTATATGGTTTATATATAACAATATATTTTCAATAATGTGGGAAACTTGTTGGTGCGTTATCCATAACACGAATGACATTCCCGTTACTAGATTTCCCAGTGTTTGTGGGGAAGTTTGGGGAATGACAGAAACTGTATTTTAACATACCCTTTGGTAGGTTTGTTAGATGAATATTTTAACAGACCCTTTGGTGATATGTTAGCCAAGATGAGTCAACACAGCCTTGAATGTATTCACCAAAACGACCATAGTTTACACAATTAAAACAAGGACGATTGGTTTATAACACAGACGATTGGGTTATTACACATACGATTGATTTATGACTCGGATGATTGGTTTATACATGGTAAGTGGTTTAGATAATGAGATGAGTGTAATATGATAAGAGCATGGTGGATACACCGCTGGTACTTCCTATATATAAATGCTCTTATTGTATTACTCATCGCAGCGTTATCTAAATCACTTCAAACAAGGACAAATGTTTTTAGACAAATCACGAACGGTTTTCAATTAATGTTGGATCTGAGTTTGGTTTTGATTGTATTTTCTGTTTGAATTAAAATGGAAAAGGATGAGTTGTGCAGCGGAATTAATATGGAAACAAACTTTGCATACAATCAAACGAGAGTATTGCTTTGATCAAGACATTTTCAACAAAGAACCGAATGATTGAATTTAATTTCAATAACGATTACAAAGTAATGCTTGAATACAAACTCCCCCTCAGCCAGAGCTCAATGTTTGTTCGTGCAAAGAAGACGGTGTTGCAAAGAGCTAATAGAACAGTGCAGAGCACTGTTCTATTTATAGGCACTAGCAAACCACTGAGCATCTTAAGCTGACGTCACCATGAAAGTGACATCTAACCTCCTAACAAACTCTAACCCCTGATCTATACAAACACTGTTATACTAACTACTGCTTATTACATTACATTACATAAAAGACACTTAAACAACTGCTGCCCTTCCACTGCTGTGAACCCGGCAGTGCTTGTCCAGAACAGCAGTACTTGACTCAAGACAGTAGATTGAGCAGCAGAGCTTTGGTCTTCTATCAGTCTTTACAAGAGCAACAATTTGACGGTCAGTGGCTTGTACGATCAGTAGATAGGAGGTCAGCAGATGTTGAAACCACGTTCAAGGGGAGAGACTTGTATGTAACATCTGCTTATTCTGGATCCACTGCTTTGACCCAGTTTTGGCTTTAATTATCTGTTCCTCTGGTAGGGTTCAATCCTAACAATCTCCCCCTGGAACAGATAATGCCAAAACTCTTCATTATTGTGGAAATCTTTATTGCCTCATCAGTAGTTCCCTTATCTAACCTTTAAATTGTAATTCAAAGTCTAGGGCATCTGTATCATCATCATCCCTGCTAAGTGGAAGATCAAGGAGATCCTGCAAATCTTCAAGACTCAGGCCAAGAGCTTGTTCCCTTGATATTTTCTTCACTTCTCCACCAGACCTGAGCAAAGTCAATACGTAGGTCTGTTTGTCAGTTTCCCACTTTTGTATTTTTGAGCCTGGTGGGTTTCTTGGGAGATGTTTATTTGCAGAGGTATTTGGTGAGGCTGGCCTATTCATGACTGGCTGAGCAGCACTTGCAGATTGTTCCAATTCAAGATCTTCTTTTATCATTAATTTAATGCCTGCTTTTACAATAGCATATCCAGCTTTTAGATCTTGAATTGTTTCAGTACTCGACTGGTTTTGGCTCCTTCTTTTGTAGATGGCAGCACTAGCTGGAGCAGTGGTTCTTTTAGGTTGCAGCTTTGGTGGTCTTTTTGAAACCTCTGCTTTAGAATAGTCAGGCTTTTGTGGAACTTTTGGATCTTTCTTTCTAAGTTCCTCTAACCTTTTGTAGGTAGCCTTAACCCTATCTTCTCCCCACTTTGACACAGAATTCTTTGACCCATAATCAGCTGCTATCAGCTCCTCTTTCATTCTCTTCAACTTTAATGCCTTCTCAGCTTCAAATTGTTTGAACTTTTCAGGGGGAGTCTGCTTGACCTTATTTTTGATCATTTCTTGAATCCTGGCTGCCTCTTTTTCAAGCTCAGGAATGGTCCAATTTTTGTACATGTGTTTCTCCCCCTTGTATTTCTTGTAGGTCATGATATTCTCAATGTAGTCTTTTCTCAAGGACTCATCTGCCCTTTCAGAGATTTGCTGACATACATTTTTGGCAAATTGCTCCATTGCTCTGACCTATGTGAGTAGAAATTGATAGTTTTGTTGAAATTCTCTATCAGATTTCCCTTGTTTATTTCTGATTGCAATATCCTCTGCTTGCTTGGCCTTGAGTTTTAATTATTCTTCGATATTGTTAGGCCTGGGATACCCTTCAACTGATGGCAAACTCCTTTTAGCTGGGTCATCCTCATAATAAAAGGATTTGATTTCTTCCCTAACTGCAATGAGTTTTAGAGGAAATGAGACACCAGCAGGAGGTAGTGGTTTTAGGATTTGAGCTGAAGAGAGAGGTATGGGTTTTGGAATGGTAACAAGTGACAGGGATTTTGAAGATGTTGGTGGTGGTGAATAATCATCATCTTTGAGAATTAGCCTTCTCCTTTTTGTTTGAGGAGGGACTGATGATGTTTTGGATGTAACAGTGGTTGTGATTTGAGTGGCAGTGGTTTGTGATTGACTAGCAGCTGTTGAAACAACTAGTGTTTCAACCATTGTTGTCATTACAACAGATGTTGTAACATCTGTTGTCTTATGCTTTTTGGCAGGAGAAAGTGGTGGTGAGTTTGTTTTTGGTGGTGAAGGTGGTGGTGATAAGACAGTGGTTGTGGTGTGTGTTGAAGTGGTGTGTGTTGAAGTGATAACAGATGTTGAAACAACTGAAGTATCAGCAGTAGTTGATACAGCAGGAGTTACAGCAGCTGTTTGGGTGGAGGTTTGATGCTGATGGCTTTTGGATGGTGGTTTTGGAGGCTTTGGAAATCTGGATGGGATGGACTTAGGTTTCCTTTTTGTCTTAGGATTTTTAGTATCCTTTGATCCAGAACAACCCTGCGCATACAGTTCCATGAAAGCTCTTTTCTCCTCATTCCATCTTGAAATATCCTTTGCCATTCTATCCCTCTTTACACTTGCTACTCCTTCATCAAGTGCTTCTTGGGTAGCATCAACCTTTTTACTACCATCTGGCAATGGAATTTTTCTAGTCATAGCATCCTTCTCAGGTTCAATGTACAGACCATCATCTATTCCTTTCTTCTTCCACTCCTGAATTTTCTCCCCCTTTTTGGCATTATCTTCTGGGAGTTGATCAATGAAAAGTACTGTTGGAGGAGTAGTGCCAGTGGTTTCCAATAGCTGGGCCTTGATTGCCTTAATATCTGCTTGAGTGTTCTTGTACCTAGACTCCATAATGTTTCTCATCTTTTGGACATGAAGTTCATGTTGCTGATCAGCCATTTCTTTTTGTTGTTGGAGAAAAGGTTGGAAAAGGTTCCAGAGCTCATTTGTAGCAAAAGCTTGTGGTGGAGCAGGTGCTGGAGGTGGAACAACAGTGGATTGCATCTTTTGTGTTTTCAACACCTGTTGTAGCATATTTTTAAGATCTGCAACAGATGTATCCAACTTTTCAATTCGTTCCGTCAAATCCTGATATTTTAAATCATCACCCAATTTAATGGGATCATCTGATTTCCCACTATCAGTGGTTGAGGTAGGGAGTATACTCCAAACACTAACCACTGATGCCCCTTTTTCTTGGTACTGGGGTCTTCTTCCTTCAACACTTGACAACCTTTTGATGTTGCTAGTAGGATAATTAAATTCACTGGTGGTTGGCAGAGGTGCTATGTAAGGAATTGCCTCCAAGGAAGTCTTATTAATGTAACCACTGTCCAACTGTAAACCAGTGGGTTCAACAGTTGTAGTGGCTGCTTCACTTGGACTACCACCAAGAGTTACATGTAACTCAAGGGGTGTAACCTCCTCAGGTTGTGTTGGTGGGTTAGCAAAGATTGATACATCAGACCCAGTCATTTGTTGAGGTATGTTCTCATTGATAGGTGATTGAGAAGGACTGGTTAGTGCCTGGTTCAAATCAATTGCATCCAACAGCAGTTTTGTTGGTGAGGGAATTGTGGATGTGAGGTTTGGTGTAGAAACTGTATTTGCTCCGGGCATTGAGTTGTGGATGATGAAACCAAGTGATTTCAGAGCATCATGATGTGGTGGCCCTATGTGTACAACCTGTTCTTTTTGTGAAGAAGCAGGAGGAGTATTGGTTATGGGTTGAGATATTTGTACCAACTGCTGTGAGGAAGAAGCAACAGTGGTTTCGTGTGACTTTTGTGTTGTCACAGGCATTTGCTCTGGTATCTCATCCTCCAGAGTTTCCTCTTTGATTGGTTTGGGGGGTTTTGAATTTTTCTTTTTCTGTGGCTTTTTGGTGATTTTAGGTGTGGGTTTCAAAGCAGTTGTGCGGCCACTTTGATCACCTTGAGCAGTGGGCTCAGCAGCAGATACCTGAGGAGTAGTGGTAGCTGCTAAAATCTGCTCAGGCACCTCTGCTTGTGTTTTGCAAGGTGTTAACATTCTTGAAAAAGTTTCAGTAGTTAAACTGTTTATTTGAATATAATCACCTTGGTTTATTACAGCAATATCATCCTTACTGAATTTCTTTTCAAAATAATAACTTAGAAACCTTGGAAACAGTAGGAATGATTTTGTTTCAACATTATTTACCAAATCATTAAAGATTTCCTGGGAATAATTAAAATTTTCTTCTTGAAGAATAGCATATCCCAGATTTTGAATCTTTAATGGTATTTCATTAAAAGAAGTGGTTTTGTTTGAAACACACATTAGGAGGGTATGGAATAAAAATCTTGTTGCAGAAGGAAAGAAACCTTTTTGTAAGGTAGCTTTCTTCATCATTGTGTCTGCATACCCTCTCTCAATGAAGTCAATTTTCAACTCGTTTTTAGGGAAAGAAGTTTTACCTTGCTGATCCTCGAGTTGAAAGACCTCTGAAATTGACTGTGGTGTAATCTTGACAGGTTTTCCCTTTAGAGTAGAGTTAATGGTTATTACAGCGTCTCCTTGTGTTTCAAGGGTTACATTCTTCCAAAACTCCCTTTGGGTTGTCAAGTAAATTGGTGCATCGGCTGTTAACAAAGTTTTGTACTTTGATTTAGCCATTTTGGTAATGATGGAGTCGAAAGCATCTGTGGTGCCGGGTTTTGCGAGAAGACCCAGATGATTGTGAGATGGTTTGTGTGGGATTTCAGTGGTATTGGCCTTTTGAGAGGCCGCTTTCGACGATGATTTGGAAGTGGGTTTTGCAGATGGCTTCGATTTTGTCATTTTGGAGATGATGATCGAAGAAATTTGTGAAGAAAAACTTCTTTGAGAAAGGAATTTTTGAGAATTCAATTCGACAGTAAAACCCTGTTTTTGGTGTGAAGTGGGGGGTTTTATAGGGGAAAAAGCGAAGGCTGACGTGGCAGCGGTTACAAAAGTACTGACCACTATGTACTGCCCACATGCCAAACTCTGAAGAAATGAAGGACAGTACTTTTATGAAAGTTACTGATGAAGGCAGTGGTTGAAACGGTAAAATGGAAGCAGTGGATGATTTTCACTATCAGTGGATAGCATATCAGTGGATAAGACACTGCTTTTGATCAACAGAGTTTATCAAAAAATGAGAGAACAGAGGATGGCTTTCAGCAGTGGGCAGACTTTGAAGTAGAGCAGACTTTTGAACAAACAGTGGTTATGGCAGACTTTTAAGGATTTGAATGAAAACTTCATTTTTAGCTATTTTTAAGGATGGATTTTTGATTTTCTGAAAACATTTTAATGCCTTTATTCATAGAAAAACAAGATTTTGCTTGTTATTCCATGTTTAGGATGCCAATTCTAGAGACCAAGCTTTCAAAAGTGGCTGTATCTACTGCTTTTGTGAGCACATCTGCCAGCTGGTCTTTAGTTGGGACATGATGCAGAGAAATCAAACCTTTTTCATAGCAATCCCTCACAAAGTGATGTCTGATGTCGATGTGTTTGGTGGTTGAATGGGAAACTGGATTTTTGATGATATTTTCCGCTGCCTGGCTATCCAACATGAGTGGTGTTTTTAAGGCAGTGATACCAAAATCCAGCAACTGATTTTGAAGCCACAGGAGTTGGGCTGTACAGCTTGCAGCAGCAATGTATTCAGCTTCAGCAGTGGATGTTGAAACAGCTGCTTGCTTTTTGCTTTGCCATGAAACTAAGCAATCACCTAGAAACTGGCACCCTCCTGATGTGGACTTCCTTGTGGTGTTACATCCAGCAAAGTCACTGTCTGAAAAGCCTGAAAGCTTGATATTCCCATTAGCTGGATACCAGATACCAAGTGTGGGAGCACCTTTTATGTATCTGAAGATCCTTTTTACAGCAATGAGGTTTGATTTTCTGGGAGCTGATTGACTTCTTGCACGGACACATGTTGCAAACATGATGTCTGGTCTAGATGCAGTTAGGTACAATAAAGACCAAATCATGCTTCTATATAAAGTTTAGTCAATCAGCTCATCCTTTTTATCAGACATGACAAGCTTATTTGTTGCCATGGGTGTGCTACATGGTTTACAATCATTCATATCAAATTTATTCAAAAGTTCTTTAGCATATTTGCTTTGATGAATGAAAGTTCCATTTTGCATTTTCTGAACTTAGAGACCAAGAAAGCATTGCAGCTCACCCTTTGCACTCATTTCAAACTCAGCTGTCATGAGTTCTCTAAACTCTTCACACATTGAGTTACATGTGCTTCCAAAAATAATGTCATCCACATAAATCTGGACAATCATTAAATCCTTCCCTCTCCATTTTAGAAACCGTGTTTTATCAATGGTACCTCTTTTGAAACCATTTGAGAGTAGGAAGTTGGAAAGAGTTTCATACCAGGCCCTTGGTGCTTGTTTCAGGCCATACAAAGCTTTGTTTAGCCTGTAGACATGATCTGGATAAAATGGATCCTCAAAACCTGGAGGTTGACAAACATATACCTCTTCTTGAATTGTACCATAGAGGAATGCACTTTTGATATCCATTTGAAACACCTTCATGTTGTGGTTGACAGCAAAGGCCAGGAACAGTTTAATGGCTTCCAATCTTGCAACAGGGGCGAATGTTTCATCATAATCAATCCCATCTTCCTGTCTGTAACCTTGAACCACAAGCCTGGCTTTATTCTTGACAACAATACCCCTTTCATCAGTTTTGTCCTTAAAGACCCACTTTGTGCCAATAGGACTAACCTCTTCTGGCAGTGGTACAAGCTCCCATACTTGTTGTCTTTTAAACTGTTGGAGCTCCTTTTGCATGGCTTCTACCCAGCTATTGTCTTTCAGTGCCTCTTGGTACTTGACTGGCTGATGGAGTGATAGAAAACCAGCAAAAAGACAAATGTTTTGGGTTTGGCTTCTTGTGAGCACCCCTTCATTTATGTTGCCAATGATTTGATCAGGTGGATGAGATCTCAAGAAGATTAAATCTCCTTGGTATGGTATGATGGCATTTGTTGGTGAAGGCTGCAAATGTGTATTATCTGAGCTAACCACTGCTGGGGACTTTGATGATCCAGCAGTGGCATCAAAAGGTGGTGGAATTGGAGGTAATGAAGTGGACACATGCTGACTTTTATCCACTGTTTGGGGACTTTTGTCAACAGTGTTTGAGGATGTGGAAGCAGTGGTTGATGGGCTACTTTGGTCAACAACTGTTGAGGTAGCAGTGGTTGAGCTTTGACAGCTGTTTTGAACATCTGATGCTCTTCCCAGTTTGACAGACTTTTGAGGAATGATGATTTCATATCCATAATCTGGTGTTGAATCCTCTGATGGACCTGCACTGTTAGTCTTGACAGTAGTATTTTCAAAAGTAAATTTTTCAAGATCAAACAGATCTGCAGGATTTGCTGGGATTTTCATTGATGAAAGTTCATTGAACTTTACATTCAAGGTCTCCTCCACTGCCTTGGTCCGTGTATTAAACACTTTGTAGGCCTTGGCAGTGGTTGAGTATCCCAGATGATAACCACAATCAATTTTGGCAGCCAAACACTTTGAAGTATGAGATCAGTGGTTTGATTTTATACAGAATTTCATAAGCAGTCTTTTTGTGCCTGTGGTTTATTAAAACTCTGTTCTGGACATAGCAGGCAGTGTTTACTGCCTCTGCCCAGAAAGTTAATGGCAAACCTGAATCAGCAAGCATGGTTCTGGCAGCCTCAATCAATGTTCTATTCTTTCTTTCAACTACCCCATTTTGCTCTGGTGTTCTAGGGATGCTGTACTGCCTTACAATCCCTTTCTTCACACAGAAGGCATCCAACTCCTTATTTTTAAATTCTGTGCCTTTGTCACTCCTGAAGCTTTTCACTGGAAGGTCAAATTGCTTTTCAACCTGTGTCACAAAGTCTTGCAAAATGCCTGCAGTCTCATCTTTTGAGTGTAAAAAGAAAGTCCATGTAAACCTAAAAAAGTCATCAACAATAACCAAACAATATCTTTTCTTCTTGAGGCTCATGACTTGAACTGGGCCAAACAAATCCATGTGTAGCATTTGCAAACACTGGGTTGTTTTGGACTCTTCAATGGACTTATAAGAACTTTTATGCTGTTTTCCTTTTAAACTGGAAATGCAATGTTCAGAACATGAAAACAATTTTTGTGGTAGGCCTCTTACCAAACCATTTTTTGAAATTTCAGTGATTGTCTTAAGATTTGTGTGCCCCAGCCTTCTGTGCCAAAGTTCTGTCTCTTTGTTAGAGGCAGCTGAGAACAGACAGGCATCAGCTCTGGGACATTCTTTAGACATATCAACAACATAAACATTGCCACTTCTTTGGCAACAAGTTTAGTTTGACCAGTTCTGATTATTGCTTCAATCTTTTTGACCATTTCTGGTCCAACAATCCTACAACAATCTTTTGTGAAGAATGACCCAAACCCTTTGTCACCCATTTGAGATACACTCAGAAGGTTGAATTTTAGATTGTCTATTAGATTGACATTTTCAAATTTTACATTTCCAGACTGCACTGTACCCGACCCCAGAACTTTCCCTTTACTATTATTCCCAAAGGATATATCACCCCCTCCATGGATTTTAAAGTCTTTGAGGAGGGCTTTACATCCTGTCATGTGCCTGGAGCCTCCACTATCTACATACCAAAGACTATCAAAGCATGCAGAAGCTCCCTGCACATGAAGTAAAATGATTAGTTCATTAGGGTCTCCAAAGCCAACAGGGCTTTGGATGGGGTCTCAACAGTGTCTGGGATGGATGCAAATTGATGGACGGTGGTTAAGTCTGGGGTTTGGACAGTTTTAGTACTGTTTCTTGCTAACCACTGTTGGGGGTCTTAACCAATCACCTGTTGGTAACCAAAAGGATGCCTGTTCACTTTAGGTTTAGAGGGCCTTTTGTAGGCCTCATAAACGTGTGGAATCCTTTGGAAGACTGTTTTTCCTTGCCTTTTCTGAACTGATTGGCAGGGGGTGCATCAGTAACCTGAACATCTCTTTTGACAGATGTTTGGTTCAGCTGTTTTGTGACAGCTGTTTGAACTGGCACAAACAGTGGTTGGTTCTTGGTGAATTTGACAGATGATGTTGATGGACTCAAGGATGTTTTAGCAATGTACTCATTCTTTTTCACATCAAAGTTTTTGAGATACACACATGCTTGAGTTTTGTGGTTTGTTTTACCACAAACAATGCAGCTTTCAGCTGAAACAATGACACTTGTTTTGTTCAAATCATAACCTTAAAATGGAAACAGTCTTTTGTTAGATGATTCCTTTTCTCACAGAATTCACAAAACAAGTTATTGATCTTTTCTTTCTTCTTTCTCTTTTCGGACTCCTTTGCAGCAGAGGTTTTAACCTCTGTTGGGATGTCCTTGAGAGGTATGACTTTAGATTTTGGAGCTTTAACACCATCAGTTGATGTAAAGTCCATGGGCTTGAAATTTTCAAGAATATCACACTCATCAGACCATTTTGGTTTAAACTAATAATCTTCAAGCTCCTCAAAAGTAGAGGATCCCATTGGTCTGTCAAGTGTGATTTTGTTACCAAGTTTATCAGTGATTTTCACTTCTTGGCCTTTCTTGTTTGTTGGAATAAACTCAGTGGTTACATCAGTGGTTTGAACAGATTTTCCAAAAGCAGTGTTTTCATCATCATGTTTTCTATAACCAACACCAAATTTCACATTGCTTTTTATCTGTTTTTCAAGCATAACCTCATACCCTTTGCATGATTCCACCCATCTTTCACAGGTGATCTGGGTGGACTCCAACTCCTTTTTGCAAACTTGGTATTTTTCTACCATAGTTTGAAGTTGAGTTTTGGTTATGCTTTGTTCTTCTTTCAGACTGCTGATCTCTTTTTCCTTTTCAGTCAATTTGTTTTTATGTTCTTTTAAAGACCTTTCGAATTTGACTTCATCAGTTAAGATTTTATTCCGAAGGTTTTCATTTACCTCTTTGATGTTAGCAAAAGCAATAACGCAATTGTCAGAACACAGTTTTTCAAGAACTTGAGGTGATACCTTGGCAGCAGCCATCATTGCACAATCACATTGATGATTTTCTTCATCATCAGCTCTTTCTTCTTTCTCACATGATTTCTCAATTTTCTCTTCTTCTTTGTCCTCTTTGGACCATGGGTCTGTCGGTGGTTCAATCAGGGTTTCTGAATTTTCTCCCAGCAGCAATTCACCAGCAACTGCACTAACAACTGCTTCAGTCACCTCATCCACTGTTTCATCACTTAGCTGTTCACCTTCAGTTTCAATCCCCTCTTGTATTGACTCTAATGCCATCAAACAAAATTTATCATTAGAAGATTCATTAGAAGCATAGAGTGCAAAATTTTCATCACTAAGCTCATCAGGCATGCTGCTCCAGTCAACAAAGCCTTGAGTGAAAAAGCTTTGCTGATCTGGTTGTACCACTGCTGGAGCAGCAGTTTGAGGTGCAGGTTGCACTTGTGCCTGGGGGACATGGGTTTGAACATATTGAATCTGTGGAACAGTGGTTTGGACATAATGCACAGGCACAGGGGCAGCAGCATAATGAGCAGTGTTAACATGACCTGCAGGGGTATATTGGGTATAGTGCACAGTGCTTTGATTTTGAGGTCTAGGGTTTGAGCTAGGATGAGTGATTATAGGACCAGTAGTTTGACTCCTGCATTCCCTAGCGAAATGACCTAGCCTATTGCACTTGTAACACTTGATTTTCGATTTATCCAACCCAACCCTTAGATTCCCATGTAGCCCTGGGAACTTTCTCCCTGTTCTTTTGTAGAATTTGCTTGTTCTCACACTAAGCAAAGCCAGCTGATGCAAAATGTCCATCTCTTCTAAGTCAGTGGGATCAAAATGCTGCAAATCATTGAGTTCAAAGCACAAATTATCTGACATCTGGTTTTCAGTGTTTGCAGTGAAAGCATAATTTACAGAGTGAGGATCAGGGTTGGTAAAGTTACCACCAGCTGTTATATCAATGAAATGATCATAACCCTGTTCCTTACTGCTGCTACCAGATTCTTCCTGACCCAGAAGAGCTGTGCTACCGAATGAGTAATCATCAGTGGCTTTTCCAGACTCTTGCAACTTCTTTTTCTGGTTCAACTCCCTTTCATAAGTCAGGAGTCTACCATGAAGTTGGGTTAGGGTCAGATCTTTGAACTCAACAGAGTTTCTAGTCACAAATGCAATTGTGTCCCATTTATCAGGTAGCGACCTAAGAAACCTGCTATTTTGGGTTGATTTTGGAAATTCAACCTTAACAAGCCTTAGCTCACTGATGAGACAACTGAACCGTTCAAATTGTTGGGTCAATGATTCACCCTTAATGTGACAGAAGGTTTCATACTGCTGATTCAGAATTTCCCTATTGTTTTCAATAACTTCTTCGGTTCCCCCAAACTGTTCCTTCAAAGCATCCCATAGCTCTTTGGCGCTGTTACAATGTAACAGTCCAGCATAGATCTCATTTGGTAATGCAGATGCTATGATGCTAAATGCTTTGGCATCCAGTTCGAATTTTTGAAAATCTGTTTCAGTATAGTTTTCATAAGGTTTTGGTACGAACTTCTTTGGATCTTCAGCACTTGGCACCGTAGGAACATGGGGACCAAAAACAACAGACCTCCAACATCCAGTGTTCTGTTGAGCAAGGATGTGACCCATCCTTCTCTCCCAGATGTTGTATTCATTTCTTTTAAGCATGGGTGGTTTAAAAAGTGAGCCAATGTTATTCTTATCATCTTGAGATTGTGACGTCATCCTGGTTGTTTTACAGACACTGATTAATCAACTTTAATGGTGATTAAACCTTGCTCTGTTTTTCAACACAAACGAACAAACTATCGATATCAACGATTTTGAGCTGAACTATTTATGTCAAAATGATTGTTAAATCAAATTTGACTGTCCTTGCTCTGATACCAATTGTTGGATCTGAGTTTGGTTTTGATTGTATTTTCTGTTTGAATTAAAATGGAAATGGATGAGGTGTGCAACGGAATTAATATGGAAACAAACTTTGCATACAATCAAACGAGAGTATTGCTTTGATCAAGACATTTTCAAAAAAGAACCGAATGATTGAATTTAATTTCAATAACGATTACAAAGTAATGCTTGAATACAAACTCCCCCTCAGCCAGAGCTCAATGTTTGTTCATGCAAAGAAGACAGTGTTGCAAAGAGCTAATAGAACAGTACAGAGCACTGTTCTATTTATAGGCACCAGCAAACCACTGAGCATCTTAAGCTGACGTCACCATGAAAGTGACATCTAACCTCCTAACAAACTCTAACCCCTGATCTATACAAACACTGTTATACTAACTACTGCTTATTACATTACATTACATAAAAGACACTTAAACAGCTGCTGCCCTTCCACTGCTGTGAACCCGGCAGTGCTTGTCCGGAACAGCAGTACTTGACTCAAGACAGTAGATTGAGCAGCAGAGCTTTGGTCTTCTATCAGTCTTTACAAGAGCAGCAGTTTGACGGTCAGTGGCTTGTACGATCAGTAGATAGGAGGTCAGCAGATGTTGAAACCACGTTCAAGGGGAGAGACTTGTATGTAACATCTGCTTATTCTGGATCCACTGCTTTGACCCAGTTTTGGCTTTAATTATCTGTTCCTCTGGTAGGGTTCAATCCCAACAATTAAAGATATATAAACCATACAAAGATTTATTTTAAATCGTTTTCTTGTACGGTTTTACAAAAGAAACACTTTTGTCAAGACTCATGGCTACAATGTTTTCACTTACCGACTCTCGTAGTCTTACAAGATATTGCAATAACAAATAAAAATCCATGAGTTTGACACACAAAACCTATGTTACTCACCAGCATTCTTTGTTGACCGTCTTTTCACATATGTTTCAGGTGCTAACGTGTGATGATTTTGAACGCATGCTACACTAGGATGGACTCTGGCCTTAGTTTACTCTAAAACTTAAAGAAAATTGTTGTATTTTGTTTGTGTTTTCTGTCCAAGGCAATGTATATAATAATAATTAAATAAAACAAAACCTTGAAACCATGTGTTTGAAACAATTCCTGTAACGTGACTCCCCGACGTTTCCGCCGTCGTTTGTTGTTTTACGCGATCGGGGTGTTACATTGAGAAGGATGTGGAGATTGAGAAGGCTGTGGAGAAGCCTATTGAGAAGGCTCTAGAAGTTAAAAAGCCTATTTTTGAGCGCATTGAGAAGGAGGTGCGATTTGAGAAACCCTTAGTGCAGTAGACTACCAAAGTTGAGATTGAAGAATCTGCATAAACTGCTGAGGAGCCTGTTGACGAAGAGCGTCAAAAGGGTCATGTGGAGACTCAAAATGTGGAAGCTGAGGCACAAAGGGGCAGTGGTGAAGGTTCGAGATCATCAGGAACGGGTGGTGGAAGGACTAACCCCTTCAAGGCTCATCAAAGGTACCCTTCGCCAATCTGGCACGATGACACCTTGGGCGATATTTACTATAAGTCTTATGATGAGAGTCGCGCTAATGACATCCATGCTCCTGTATGGGGCGTAAAGTAAGGTGATACCTTTTCTACCTTCGCTCCCTACCGGGAGTGGTTTATGGGGGCCTTCCCACCAGGTGAAATGTTGCACCAAAAGGAACGTGGGCACGAGAACCTATATCGATCCCATGTTTTTGCGACAGCTAACTGCTCTTCCACCAGCTACTAGATTACTCACGAATGGCGCACCATGCATTGCGAGCGTGCTGAATGGGAGAAGCATAGGGAACGCCTGGCTCCTGGAGCGCAGCTATTTGAGAAAGCTAAAGCCGAGCTTGCAAATGAAAAGGCTGATTTTGAGAAGGAGAAGAAGTCGGAGGAATGGGGCCTCCAAGGTGTGAAGTTGAAACTTCAAGCAAGTGAGGACACGCTTGCTGAAGAGCGCCGCAAGTGGTGCGCTGCTTGTGAAAGGGAGAATCAGAGAATGTTTGCCGCGTGCACTGAGATCACCAATCTCAAGGCGTGTGTTGAAGAGCTTACGAAGTCTGAAGCAGACTTCAAGGAGAGGTATGAAGGAGCTAAGTCGTACCGAGAGCGCGTTGAGGTCCTTCAGGCCAGTAGCGACTCCATGTGTTAAATAATTAACTGGAGTTAAGAAAATTCCGTAACTTGTTTATTTTTTCTTTGAATGGCTTGCAGGTTGAGTTGGAACAAAAACTCATCATCAAAGACAAGGACATGGCTGGCAAGGACAGAGAGACCGCTGAGCTAAAAAGTCGCTTGCGCGAGTCACAAGAAGCTCTAGAAGTTGAAAAAAAGGGAGGAGTCGCTTGAGATTGACCTCGCGGCTGAAAAGGTAAAGCTTGAGTCTGCTGAGGAGGCACGCAAGGTTAGCCAAGCGGCCTTTAACGTGGCTCAAGACAACTATGCTGAGGTTCAAGCTATAGAGCCCCTTATCAACAACATAGATTGGCTTCAGAGCTATGGGACTGCCCATGTTAGTTTCTCCCTTTTTCTCTTATCTGAATTGTTAACTCTTTACTTACATGTTTCCATTTCTTTGAACATATTGCAAATGCTATCTTGAATTCTGTTAAACTTGACCAGGCAGTAGCTGCACTTACTGTTGCCTCCTGAGTCGCTTGTCATCGCACGGGCTATGTCGAAAACACACAACATGTCGAGACTGCGTTCAGCACTCAATGGGGCACTCATCATTGTTCGGTCAATGAGCAGGTAGAGGAAGGTTTGCGCAAGGCTGAAGAAAATTACGACAACCTCTCCTTGCCTGTCATGGACCTAGTCTCCGAGGCGCTTAAGCATGACGATTATGTGGCACGACTAAAGGCAATCTTTGAGCCTCCAGGGATAGTGGAATTGACTGATGATGATGATGAAGCTGGCGATGACAACGCGGAATGAAGGTTGAAAGTAGTTTATAGGTTTTTGTGACTTAGGCGTTTGAAGCCTTGTAACCTGTTATGACTTTCTAATGTAATCGTTGCGCGCATGCGCTTGTTTATATAAATGAACTTACCATTTTGCTTGCTTACAATGTTATAATTATTGCATTGTGTTAGAAACTTTGTTTAGGTTAGCGCGAATAAATGTAAGTGTGGCTCGTGTTGAACATTGTAGCCAGGATCCGCGCTATGATCACAGGAACCTTAGATTAGCTCACGAGCTCGTAATTTACTGTAATGTTTTTGCACGAACTAAAAGTTGAACATGCATTTGTAACTTGTCATAAACAGTAATACACAGCAAGGAAAAATAATGTAAACAAATCTTTGCATTGATAACTTGTCAGGCCCATGGCCATCGCTTTACATAAGAGGTTGTGTTACATATAACATTTGCGCAGCTGCTGCGCCGTCCAGGTTCATGGAACAATGTGACCATCCAAGGTACATAGCTTGTACGCGCCTTTGCCTAGGACTTCATGGACAAGGTAAGGACCTTCCCATTAGGTGCGAGTTTTCCTGGACATTCAGCGTTGGAGGCCACATTGTCACGAAACACACATTCGCCTGGATTGTACATACAGATGCGCACCCGCGCGTTGTAGTACTTTTGCAATTGGGACATGTACTTGGCTTCTTAGATGGCCGCATTCTTGCACCGTTCTTCAAGCAGATCCAAGTCAAGCTAACGCTCCGCCTCATTATTGATTGCATTGACAACCGTCAAGCACGGAGAGGGGAGGACAATTTCAGCCGGGATAACTGCCTCTGAGCCATAGACTAGGATAAAGGGAGTTTCTCTGTTGCTGGTCTTGGGCATGGTGCGATGAGCCCATGGTATACTCGGGAGTTCGTCGACTCACCCTCTTCTCTTGGTCCCTAGCCAGGCCTTGATTCCTTCCACAATGCTTTTGTTGACACTTTCTACCTAGCCATTTCCTTGAGGGTGCGCAACGTAGGAGAAAGTGCGTTCGATGTTGAGCTCTTGCATCCATTTGTGGAGGTCTTCGAAAGCAAAGTTCGTGCCATTGTCAGTCACAATCTTGAGTGGTAAGCCAAAACGGCAAATGATGTGCTCGCAGATGAATTTACACATGATCATTGTTGAGGTTGAAGCCAACACCTTTGCTTCCACCCACTTTGTGAAGTAGTCAACAACCACGATGATGAACTTCACAGCGCCGGGTTCTTCTGGGAAGGGTCCCCCCATGTCGATGCCCCATTGTTGGAAGGGCCATGCGGTAGAGACTGGAATTAAATCATTTTTAGGTCTGAGCGTTTTCGGTGCAGGTCTCTGGGTCCACGTACGCAGCTCGTTCATGGCATCCACATGCATTCCTGGCCAGTAATAAGCAACGTTCATGATCTTCGCAACCACCATGCGTGGCCCAGCATGAATCCCACAAATCCCTTTATAGATTTACCAAATAAGTTAATTTACGTCTTGTGGGTTCACGTAGTGCAACAACGGACCCAAGTATGACCTTCGATACAGGATTCCCCCGTCCATCTGGTAAAACAACGCTTTATTTTGAATCTTTCGTGCTTCGGCTTTGTTATCTGGGGGAATCCTAACCTGCAGGTACTGGATAATAGGTGTCATCCAAGAAGGTGACCCTATTTCAATTACGCTTACTTGGCACAACAGGATAAAAGGGTTCTTGAGAACCTCGATTCGAACATCCTTGGCTAGGTGTTGAAAAGCCGTTGAAGCCAACTTACTGAGCGAATCGGCTGGCTTGTTCTCACTGTAGTTGATATGAACAACCTTGAAAGATTGGAACTGTTGTATCAACTCTTTTGCTTGCTCAAGATAGCGCACCATAACTTCTCCTTTCGCGTCATATAACCCGTTGATTTGGCCTGCGACCCGTAAGGAGTCTACGTGTGCTTGTAAGTGTTTTGCGCCCATCTTGATGGCCGAACGCAGCCCTGCCAAGAATGCCTTATATTCAGCCTCGTTGTTGGTATTCTTGAAATCGAGCCTAATGGCGTATGTAAACTCGTGTTTTTCAGGGCTGGCCAACCTTAACCCTGCTCCTACGCCATCCTCGTTCGATACCCCATCAGTGAACAATAACCATAGTTCATCTAATGTCCCTTGCACGGGCTTTTCAACTGCTTCGCATTCTTTGTCACACCCCGAAATTATTAGAGCATTGGCATGACTGGACTGGTATCTTCATTGCACAGCGGAAGTAATTAAGCTAAGACTTTTAGTATGTGAACGCCCACTAAGTACTCGACTTCAGATGGTTCTCCTATTCCAACCGTTCCATTGTTTCTGTAAAGTAACCTGAGAAAGAAACATGCGAAAAAGTCAACATAAAGTTGAGCGAGTTCATAGTTTATTTGTAAAAGATTTGAATTAAATCTTTTTGAATGACCGGTTTTTGTTGTATTGTTGAGAAAACGAATTTAAAATCATTTTCTTGTCATGTTATACAGAAACTTTGTATTTGTAACGCATTATGTATGTAAACTCTTGTATTTGTAAAGGTTGTATAACCGCCAATCAAGTATTTCTGTATGTATCATGTATAAATCAAGTATTTTTGTGTACACCACGTACTCATGTATAAATCAAGTATTCTTGTATAAATCACATATTCATGTATAAATCAAGTATTCTTGTGGTATGAATCTTGTATAAATAAGGTGTTCTTGTATGTATTAGGGTTGTTAATGGGTTGCAAGGCCATTAACATGTGAGACGACATAGGAAGCAACCAAACCTTAGGCATTTTCTAGTTGGCATATTCTGAGACACAAAAGCACTACTCGGTTCTCGTTCTCACCAAGAGTGTGGCTGCCCAAAACCCGTTAGATCTAACCTTTTGTTCTGCGGTCTAGGTATATTGTTGATTAATGGTGCTTATGGTACCCTATTCGTGACATGATTTCTCATATCAATTCTTGTATCATTTCTCAATTCTTGTATTCATCATACCATTTGTAAACATTATAACATTTGTATCTTGTAAAATCTTGTATTTGTATTTTCCCGTAGTTTAGAAAACTAGAACTCGTGTGTATGGATACTTCGAAAAATACGCTTGTTTGAAAAACCGGTATAAAACATAAGTTTTTCGTAAACCATTTATGTCAGTTAAAACTTGCTTGTAAAATGGTTTAGAAATATGAAATTCTTGTATGCTTTGCAAAAAGTGCATGTCTTTCCACCCTGAAAACATTTAGAAAAATGTAAAACCGTAAAAGGTGGGGTTATGAACTCACCTGAATTTTCCTGTGCAAAGCTAGCTATATACGACTTCGTGATGCCGTTCCCAAGACTTGACTTGCTAGCGTGCATTCTACAATATTCCTAACACGAAATATCTTATAAGTTTCTAATTAAAGGCGATAACTAATCTACGTGTCACCGAGCTTTACCGAATCGTTAACCGAACGATCCGTTGATATGTTGTTAACTTAATAAAAATAATTAAGTTATACTTGTTAAGTTTCGTTTACTGAGTCTAGAAAGTACTTAGTTTTCGAGAAATTCGAATATATAAATATTTATACAAAATATAAATATATCGATAGGATAGTGTTTGTTGTTCCGAGAAGTCGTACGTGTATAAAAAGAGTATTTTTATGAAAATACACATAGCAAACTCGTATTACGTATCGCGTCTTGTATGATACTTGTTGAAAGTTATGTGTACGCCGTTTAGGCGTATAAATAAATATTGAAAAGTTATATTTGCTTTACAAAAGAATCGTCGAGTTGCTTTTGAAAGTAAATACAATCTATATTTATTTTCATAAAGAGAAGTCGTCTTGTTTGTCGTTTGAAAATAAATATAATCTATATTTATTTTTATGAAATGATTTCGTATTGTTCGACATTTGAAATAATTGTCGAAAATAATTAAAGGATTTGAAAATATTATATCACGTTTTATTTTACAAAAGCATTGTCAAAGATAGTAACCAAATTGTCGTTTTCGTGACGTTGTGATGTGTCGTCGATGATTGTATTTGTTTTACTAAAAGGTTATTCGAATCCGATGTTTTGTTTCATAAAATCGCGTTATTTTTACGGATTTTCTCGAAAAACGGGCAGAGTTTCCTCTGTTTTTGGACGGCCCCGACAACTAAAGTGTCGTTATTTTGTCAAAATTCAGCAATGTAATCAATATCAATATGTAATTTTCGTAAAAGCGACAAAATGTAAACTAAATACTATTCCGAATCGGTTCGAGCTCGTTCACGAAATAAGTAAAAATATATAAATTCAAGTTAATTTCGCCGTTAATCTTTACCAATTTCTTCGTGTTGAAAAGCTGAAAGAGGTTGACCGAGTCAACTGAGTTGACTCGCTTTTGACTGTGTTGACCGAGTTGACTCGGGTTTGACCGAGTCGACCGAACCGCTTCATAACTTGACCCGAACCAAGCTGACCCGTTGACCCGAATTGTTGACTTGCGTTGACTAGTCAACCCGTCGTGTTGACTGGGTTGACTGAACCTGAATGAACCGGGACCCGAGCCAAAAAACACATCTTGAATCTTTACCCTGTCTGAGCCAAAACACAACCTGAACACGATCTGGACATGAACGAACCGAACATCTTCAACATCACATCATCTTCAATATTTGCAAGAAATAAAGAGGATGAAAGATGTTTACCGGGTGACTCGTCGGACCGAGATAGGGACCGCCGGACCGAGACAATAACCACTGGACCGAGATGTTAACCATTGGACCGAGATTCCACCGCCACTGCCACTGCCGCCGCCATGAGCGGCGGCGCCGCTTCTTCTCTACCGTCATCTCTCTCTCATCTTCTCGGTTTCCTCTCTCTCTAATCTCTCTCTGTTGCACCGCCGCACACCACCACCAGACGGTGGTGGTGGTCCGTTTCATCTAACGAGGAAGGGGGGGGGGGGGCTGTGTGGGTGTTGCAGGCGAGTGTCGCCGGAAAGGGGAGTCACCGGCTCCACCTTTTCACCGGTCACCGGCCATCGGCGAGGGAGAAGGGCCGAGAGATGGGTAGGGTGAGCTCAGAGGCATTGTGGGTTGGGTTTTGGTCATGTGAAGATGATGGAGTCCCCTGTGTTTGTTTTATGAAGTAGAATGAAACAAGTGGGAGGGAGAAATGTTCTGTATATTTGTTTGTGTATGGCTTGGAGAAGATATCCTTCTCTGTGTTTGTATAATATACCCGAGAGAGAAAAGAGTGAATGGGATTTTTGTGTTGTCTGCACAAATGAAGAGGGGGTATGGGTCCCTTTTATACACCTGTATAATGGGTATTGTTTGGTGGATCATATAACAATCTATTAACCATAAGACCTTATGCTCTAATTTTTAGAGACAAATCTTTTGTATGAGATTAGATGAGATTTTGCAAGATTTATTAGGATTTGCTAAGATCTTGACAATATTTTGTAGGGATTTGATAGTATCTAATATATTATGTACAGGTTTAGGCTTGTGGGTTTTGGGCTTGGGCCCAGGGCCTACAAGCCCATCTCATGTGTAAGTGGCCCGTAATTCCTACGAGACCCGATATCGCGACCCAAACTCCACGAGCATAAAATATTCGTGTAACATCCATATTTCGTCGGTGTCGTCAGTATTTCGTACGATTTCAGTTCGTTGTCGTGTAGTATTCAGCATATTTCCCGTAAATCACCATACGCGCACTGTATAGTCGAATAAACGTTCCTGGGCACTCCAAGGGCCTAATTAAGTTAATTTGCGCTGTAACCACTATTTATTATTGCGCCAATCACCTGTTAATCACGTAATTAAGGGCCGTAAATCACCGGTTGTCACATTTGTTGGACCGTTGTACGACCGTTAACCGTCAGTTAAGGCAGTTCATCTTTGATTACGAAGGCGGAATCAACGTAAACTAAGTCATAACAGCTTTAATCTTTTTAATCTTTCTTTTCTGATTAATTTGAGTGCTTGTACAAGGTTTTCTGATACAGATCCGTCAGCACTTCGTCACACGTACAATGACAACTCATCTAAGCGAAACACACAACACATATATATAGACTTGATGATTTCGCTTGAGCATGCTTGAAGCGAAATCATCATGTGTTGATTTCGCTTGAAGATGTTTCAAGCGAAATCTTCAAGGTTAAACTATACAAACCCTAATTAAACCCTGTTATGTGTTCTTTTAATCAATCTAGACACAAGACCTAATGCAGACGAAGTCAACAGACATTCCATGCACTAACAGACTCCCCCTTGGATGTTGACGAAGTCTTTAGCTCCTGAGTCTTCAGTCTTGGTCTTTTCTCCAACTCTCTATCTTCACATCATAAGCATTCTTCACAGGTTTAGGATCACATCCTGACTCCATTCTTCAATCTTCCCTTTGACTGTTGATCCAGACTCCCCCTTTCATTGACTCCCCCTCTCGATATGCTAGAATCTGAGATATCTGGTTCAAGCTTTGTCATTTAGCTGCCGTTGGGAATAATGAAGTCCAAACCTGTTTAACCTACACATCCTCTACCACAATATAAGTTTCACAAATTTATAACCATTAAATTTAAAAACTTACTGGTAGACAATATTCATTCATCAAACATACTAGTTACATCAAGTTCAAACGAATGACCTTGATTAACTTACCACTCAATCTTTCAAAAATATTTGTATATGACATTCAAAGTTTTCAACAAACTCTCCCAACCCAAATCATCATGTTTAGCACTTGGAATTTTGAAAATCTGCTCTTCAATATCAGTTGTCGAAAATCTTTTTGGATTTTGATTTTAAAGAAATGCAGTAAACAAATATGTACAAATAATATTTTTGTGAGTTTGTGTAAGAGGATCATATCAGTTTATGAAACAAATCACTAGCACCGTTAAGCTTTAATCATTTTAAGTTCTAAACAATTCACGTAGATTGACGATATATTTGTCCTCTTAGGCTCAATCTAAAAACTTTCAATCTGCTTACCGATACTTTAAAGTATATTAAGATAGCACTAAAATTCTTATGGACCCCACGATCTCAGCATATCCCCTCATCATGTAATACACTGACTCAAGTAATGCCTTTAAACTTTTATCAACTGTGGTTTGTGCGAAAACAAAGCAGAATGTTTAAACATTAACAATCAGGTCGATACTTCCGTATACGCAGAGAAAGTCCAATGTTTAAACAAAATAAGAAAATAAAAATAAGTTGAAGTTGTTTAGGCTTTAACCACCAGGTCGATACTCACGTATACGCAGAGGTGATCCAAAGCTTAAACAAAACACCAAAGAAAATAAAGCAGAACGTTTAGGCAACAACATCCAGGTCGATACTCACGTATACGCAGAGGATGTCCGATGCTTAAACAAAATAAAGAAATAAAACAAGTTTAAATCTTTGCAAAATGAAATACACAAACACAGTGAATACTTTTCAGCAAAGTTGTGAAAGTTCACAAACTTAACCAGTTTTATGTCTTTCGACAATCAGCGATTACTGAGTAGGCACACAGTCAAGAAGGACAAAACTAAGTACTATGCTTTCAACCGTGTTTTCCACTAGAACTAGGCTTTTTCATTTAGATTTGTATCGTTATTGCAAATCTACTAGTCTAGCTGAGCCTACCGTCACATCTTTAGTGAGACCGCTTATCACATTTGACATTTCATATCCTTAGCATGCTGTGATAGTTCACTGATTTACTATCATTTCCTCTTTTCTCAACAAAACTCATTTTTGCTTTTTCAATGTTTTTGAAATTTTCAAATTTTCAAATTTTTTTAAAATTTTTCTCCCCCTAAAATCAAAATATGTTTCAATTTTGATTTTCTGAGAAAATTTGAAAAACAAACTATACAAGAAACGTGACAAACTGATATCAAATCGCTTCAAGTCGCCATTCACTTGTCATAAACAATCAGAACTCCCCCTGACAACAAACTATTTTCCCATTATGATTTCAAAACACTTAAGTTTGTTTTAATCAAAATGGTTTTTCCGAAAAATTAGTTTTGTTTAACTTTTCACAAACTCGGGGTTTCATCACATTGTTCTTTTTCAACCATTTTAAAGAATTAACAATTAAGACCCTTGTCAACAATAAACACTAGTAGAAAATCAAGTACAACTTAATGTCCCTGATTTACCACTTGTAAATCGAAATATCACAATTACCATCCTGTGAATTTCTCAAGAAATGTGCCGATACTTGTTCCACGCTTACCAACCTGGGAACTCCGGCAAGTCAGGTTTTTCATTTGAAAAGATCTACCCAAGCCTGACCAGCCTTGGGTTTTACAACTTTTACCTCAACAGATGGCTCTTCTGGTTTTGACAAACCAGAATCATTACCAACACATGGCTCTTCTGGTTTTGACAAACCAGAATCATTGCCTGATTGTGGCTTGTCTGACTTTGACCTGTCAGATTCATTGCCTGATGTTGGCTCCTTTGTTTTTGAAGAAACAAATTCATCGCCAACCTTCATTGGTACCCAATGCTTACTAGATCTAGGTTTTCCTTTTTTATTAGGCTGTGAAATGAATAAACTTTCACAGTCTCTTTTATATTCAAAAACCTTAATCAATATTTTGTCAGAAAAATTAACTTTCTTTGATTGGTTATCATTTTGATTAGTTAATTTTTCTTTCTTTAACTTCCTTTTCTCTTTCCTGTTCGTCCTCAGATGTGTATCTGATGAATTTGTTTTGCTTGCCTTTGCAGTTGGGAAAAGCAATTCATCAGAACTTTTTCTCGGATTACCAGTTTTATCCGAGGACAAAATTTTCTCGAAATATTCTCTAGCCTTCTTCCTTTTCTTTCACAGTCTGTCTTTCTGCCCCTGAGAAAGTTTTACTTTTGCTTCCTGAACTTTAGGTTCTTGAACCTTCTGTTCTTTGAGCTTGACGTTGACTGTCTTCTTTGCCATTCTTTGAGAATCAGCCCTCGATCGTGCCTTTGATCTCATTGGGCAATCTCTAGCAATGTGTCCTCTGATGTAGCATTCATAGCATCTTCTCGTTTCGAATCTCTGACTTTGGCAGTTAACAGCAATGTGTCCTTGATAACCACATCTGTAACACATTCTGTTATCGTACCATGTACCACCTTCAGTCCAAACATTCAAGTCATAGCACTGTTTGGCTCTGTGGTAATCGTCACTCCTCCTGAAAGCCGGATTTGGCCTTTGAGCTCTGTGGTCCGACCTGCACCACTCATTACCAACTAACTTTGAGTTTTTGTTTTTAGATTTTTGTAATTTTGCAAAACGATTGGATGACTTATCTGATTGTTTCTGTTCTGCATTCTTCTTTACAGGTTTTTGCGTTGAGCATTCACCTTTCTCAGTAGAATGTAAAACAGTATTTTTAAACATTTCATTTAATTTCAAATATGTTTTTCTATTCTCTTCTTTTTCATCATCAGATATTTCATCACAATCTTCAATTTTGACTTTGACTTTGTCAAAATTTGTGACATTTTCACTTATAGGAACGGAATTGATAGGTTTTGGACAAACATGTGATGTAGAATTCACAAAACCTTTCAATTTAACTTCAAGCTCTTTGATTTTCATCTGAGCTTTTTCAGCTTCTTTTTCAAGCTGAATGATTTTAGCAAGATGAGAATTGATTTCAATTTGTTTTTGAAGATTATCTTTACCAAAAATATCTCTCTCATCTTCTAAAATCTTGATTTGATTTTGAAAATCTTTTTCTTTTTCTTTTAAATCGTTAATTTCCAATGTCAAACTGTCCAAACTACTCAACAGTTTGTCATTTTCTGACGTCAATTTCTCACATTTTTCTCTCATTTCAAGAATCTGTTTATTATTAGATTCTTTCTCATCCTTCAAGCTTTTGATTTCCACTGTCAAATTCTCCATATCTTTCACGAGATTTAAGCTTTCAGCTTCTGATTTTTCGCATTGTGAGCACACAACTTCACTTTTCGACGTTTCATCCATCTTTGATTCTTCATTCATTATCATTCCTTCTTTAATCTTATTGATTAATTCACTAAACTCAACCAAACTCATATTTTCTGAATTTCTTTCAATTTCATCTAGTAACTCTTTCTTTTTCTTTTTCTCTTTCTCTTCTTCATCTCCCCACCATTTCTTCTGCCAATACTCATCCTCTTCTTTGTACTGCTGGATTATGGCTTCGATATCAAGCGTTTTGTCATCGATTGCAATATTTCCATATGGGTCAAGATAACACTCTCTTTTTGGATCCCATCTATTTGCTCTTCTAGCTTCCAGATAGATACCAGAAAGTCTGATAATCTTGGTTTCAGCAGTCATCTTCCGGTATTGATACTTCTCTTCCTCAGTACGATCATCTTTCCATGGCTTAGGTTCAGAATTTGCCATATTGTATGTTCCTTCAAACAAACAAATAAGCAAACACTTAGTAAAATTTTAAGTTTTGAATACTCAGCAACTTCAAGCGAAATACTTGAAATATATTTAGCTTCAAGCGAAATCAGCTTGATAAAACTTTTCAAGCGAAATTTCCTTTTAAACTTGTTCAAGCGAAATCTGATATGCACTATTTCGCTTCAACTTCAAGCGAAATTCTGATGATCAATTTCGCTTCAACTTCAAGCGAAATCTAAGAACTAATTAGATTCAAGCGAAATCCACTATTTCGCTTCAGGAAGTTTTCAAGCGAAATCAACTATTTCGCTTCAGAGTTTCAAGTGAAATAGTCCAAATACAATCCAAAATGTCTGATCTCAAGTGAAATCTATCGATAATCTCGAAACCTTTTCAAGCGAGACCCTGTTTTAGGTCAATTTTAACATGTTTTAGTCTGAATTTTAATCTGAAACTTTGTAGGCTTTGTTAAAACTCAGTTTTACACGTTATATTCTGAAATCAGACCATTTCGACCATTGGAACTAGTTCAGATCAGAAAAGTAAGAGAAAAAGTGAGTAGAAATAAGAAAATCCGGTAGAATCAAGCTGCTATGGTATGAACTCCTCGTCCTGAGCTCTGATACCACTTGTTGGACCGTTCTATGACCCTTAAACGTCAGTCAAAGTAGTTCATCTCAGTTTACAGAGGCGGAATCAAAGTAAACTAAGTCATAATAGCTCTAATCCTTTTAATCTTTCTTTTCTGATTAATTTGAGTGCTTGTACAAGGTTTTCTGATACAGATCCGTCAGCACTTCGTCACACGTACAATGACAACTCATCTAAGCGAAACACACAACACATATATATAGACTTGATGATTTCGCTTGAGCATGCTTGAAGCGAAATCATCATGTGTTGATTTCTCTTGAAGATGTTTCAAGCGAAATCTTCAAGGTTAAACTATACAAACCCTAATTAAACCCTGTTATGTGTTCTTTTAATCAATCTAGACACAAGACCTAATGCAGACGAAGTCAACAGACATTCCATGCACTAACAACATTCTTGAACCTTGTCTACGGGGACTTCCATGGCAAAATCTGCCAGGACTTGCCCCTTGATTGCTGGGCGTGATCTGTAAATGATGTTGTGACCCCCAAGCTCAATTGCCCACTTTGCTAATCTCCCTGATATTTCGGGCTTCTGGAGAATGTTACCAATGTGGAAATTAGTAAGAACAGTTATCACATTACCTGTGAAGTACCTGCGCAACCTTCTTGATGCGCGCACCAATGCTAGAACCAACTTCTCCATTATCGAATAAAGAGTTTCAAGATCAGTTAACATTCTGCTGACATAGTAAATCAGAGTCTGTACTCCTTCCCTTTCTACCAACAAAACCGAACCGACTGCGTTTTCTGAAGTGGACAAGTACATGATCAGAGGTTCTTTCTCTCGCGGGGCTGTTAAAGTGGGAAATTGTATTAAACACTCCTTCATCTACTAAAAAGTAGTCTCAGCTTCCAATGTTCACTTGAATTCATTTTTCTTCACGCAGTTGCGCAGTGTACTTATGAACGGAAATGATTTCGCGACGTGATTGGATAAAAATCGATTTAGCGCGGCCAGGCAACCGGCTAGCCCCTGCATTTCTTTATGTTGCGCGGAGATGGCATCCTTTCGATGGCTTGCACTTTTTCTGGATTCACCTTGAATCCACCTCTTGTTACTATAAACCCCAACAACTTACTTTCTTCCGTCCCGAATGAGCACTTGCTCGGGTTGAGCTTCATGTTCACGCTTCGCAAGGAATTAAAGGTCTTCTTAATATCTTTCAGCATCTGATCTTCTTCCGGGCTCTTGTTCACCAGATCACCAATGTACACTTCGATGTGTTTCCCGATATTGCCTCTAGAAGTTTTGTCCATTAAGCGCTAGTAAGTTGCGCCAACGTTGCGGAGGCCGAAAGGCATGTTGGTGTAACAAAAGATACCTATCTTAGTGCAAAAGGCTGTTTTATCTTCATCTTCAAGGGCCATTTGAACCTGGTGGTAACCCTTATAGCAATCCAAGAAGCATTTCCATCGAAACGGTGCGAGAGAGTCAATCTTTTTGTCTATCTCCGGTAGAGAATAACAATCTTTTGGGCATGTGATGTGATTAAAATACAACATATAAATTATGTCAAATACGGCGTAAAAGCAACCCTTTTTTTTAGTACTAATGTTGGAAAAAGCTCGTGTTTTCATTCCTTTTAGATGTTCAGGGATAAAAGAGCTTAAATTTGCAAAAGGAGCAAAAAGACAGCAAAATACAACATAAATATAAAGAAGAAGGAATTGATGCGGCTCGCCAAGCCCCAAATCACATCCAAACCTCAAAATAACAAGAACAGCTGGCTGACACGAGGCCGTGTCCACCAGACACGGGCCGTGTCCAATGATGGATGCTGGGCAGGAGAAAAGACAACTGCAAAGACATAAATAGCAGCCAACACGGGGCCGTGTTAAGCCAACACGGGGCGTGCTCAACTTAAAGATTTTCAGAATCTGCAATAGTACAGCAAGTACATTGGCCACGGGCCGTGCCGTTGACACACGGGGCCGTGTTAGTACAACATCTGACAAGCAATTAATGAGGAAGAAAGAGATGGGCATGGGGCCGTGCCATCCGGGCACGGGCCGTGCTGAAGCTTCTGAAGACAACTATAAATAGAAGTGTTTGGTTCCACATCAACTCATCCCTTGGCAAACCATTTCTCTCTCACTTGCGACTGAGCTTAAAGGGGTTGTACAGTGTGCCTAACCAGTTGTACCCTAACATATCTTGTGCGACTGGTCTTGTGCGATTGGTTATATCATTCCTAAAATCATGCAATCCGTTTCTCTAATCTAACAGTTTCCATATTTGCACACAATCAATCAACACAATCACAGTTTCTACCGAATTCCTTATTCGATCAAATCAAGGTTTTTATCCATTAATTCCTATGAACCCTAATCATGTTCAAGACATAACAACAATCATAACATTAAACACGTTAACAGGTTCATGATCTTCATTACTAGCATGCATCCTAACAATTCCAACACAACCAATCATCCGAGCATAAACACATCACAGCCGATTAACATGCATTCGGTTCTCAATCATATTTAACATCATTCGATTATCAACCCTATATTGATCCACACATACTACACATGCGAGCCGATTATATGAACACCAAACCTTAACAATTTACATCATAATCAATCACATATCATCCCTAAATCATTATGTAGAAACATACGGACCACAACATCATCTAACATACAATCAATAGTGAAATACTAACCGATTAGAGGATAGAACAAGGGTTGATCCGAACAAGAAAGCTTTGAGAGAAGGGGATGTTGCCGTCGGCTTCGAAGGAGAGAAAGAGAGAGAGTAGGGTTTGTGTGTTTGAGTGTTTTTGCAAACAATGAGGAAACAAAACCTCATAAGGGTTATGTGTGGGTTTAAATAGAGGAGTGGGCTGAACCCTTGCATGGGCTGCCCTTGGTTTCGAGTTCAAAGGGTGTGAGCCGAGAGTGGTGTGCCCAAAGGGCTTGTGCGATTGGACTTGTGTTGTGTGATCCATCTTAGAAAATATGCATACACATTTACAATACAATTACATACACATAACATCCATAATATTTCATTATAATCATAACAAGTAATCACATAACGTTCAAAACATGTTACATCAAAGTACGCCTAAAGGTTAGAAATACGAGTTGTCACATAACGTGTTGAATCGGTTAAGGGATTGAGAAGTGTTGTAACTGTGGTGAGTAGTTCTAAGTTGGTTTGCTTGAGGACAATCAAAGGTAAGTGTGGGGATGTGATGGATGGGTTTAGGAATGTGATTTATATGTGTTTAATGGTTAATCTTATGCATATTTGGTTGTTTATATGTGTGGAATTGGATAACTATGAGAAAATGATGTTTTGTAGGTTAATAACGAAGATTGGATGAGTTTTGGGGAATGTTAATGGATTGAAAATGAAGATATTAGAAGATGGCATGATAGAGGGTTGAATTACGAAGACGCGGGCGAAAACGGTGCGTAAAACAGAGCTAAAACGAAAAAGTTATGAAGAAAACAATTTTGGAAGAATCTGCAGACCGTAAGCTATGGTTCACCAACCGTAGGCTACGGTTGGGTGCAGATGTTTGGTCAGAATTTTTTAACTGTAAGCTACGGTTCTCAAACCGTAGCCTACGGTTGGGGTTACGGAAAAACGGGAATTTCAAGACTTTTAAAGAGGATTAGGGTTTGTTATGAATTCATTCAATATCTCATCATGAAGGACGAACTAAGGCACTCTTAGGGCATCAAGATCGAAGCTTTTTCACTCCAATCCATCATTGATCCTACCGAATCATCAACCACAATCATGAGTTCATCCGTTTATCCAGCTTTTGGCCGATTTCACTTGTGAGATGAGCGGCTAAACTTTCTTGGTTTCCTTCGGATGGAGGGTTTTTGTAAGTTAACTGATTTTATGTGTTTGGTGACAATCGTTTGACTTAGTGATCTAAGCATTCGATGCTTTTCACTTATGATTTAGTTAATTAATTGTAATCAGTTGCATTTGCTTAACCTTATTCTTTGATCATTCAGTTCACGAGAGTTCTAGTAATTGGGATATATTTGTTATGAGATTAGGGTTGGTAATTGTGATTGGTAACCACTAGATAACCTCCCGTTATGTATTGATCGGAGTACTTAGTCTTTGGTTATCACAATTAGTTGATTAGGTTAGTCCACTTATGTCTATGTAAGTGTTCGATTAAATACATAATTGAAGTTACTGCAAAACCTAAATTCCGGAGGAACCATTCCTTCTCTTATTGAATACAATCTTATTTCTTTTTCGTATTAACAATCAATCAATCAAAATCAAATCGATAGTTCATTGTTTTCGTAGTTGTTAATCAATACTTGGCACAATACACTTTCCACAATCCTCCCTTGGTTCGATACTCTGCTTATTATATACTAATAGTTTAAATAGGTTTTTGCATGTCCATAACGACAGACATCAACGAATTTGCTTGATCCCAGGGATCTCAGGAAATTCGTACAACGTCATATATTAAATTTATCATTATTAGTAGGATATATATATATATATATATATAGGGAGCCGCTAGAATGAGAACCACCACGAGTTATGAGAACCACGAGAACCGCGCCCCGCGGGTGGCCGTCGGCGACGAAATTTTTTTTACACCTAGATCCGTATATTTTAGTGGGGGGTTTAAATTTTCGGTTCAAACGGCGCGCCCGAGGGGGTAGTTTTTTACGCCCAAAGTTTGGTAAAAAAAAAAGAAAAATTAAAAAAATTAAAAAAACCCAAACTTTGGGCGTAAAAAACTACCCTCTCGGGCGCGCCGTTTGAACCGAAAATTTAAACCCCCCACTAAAATATACGGATCTAGGTGTAAAAAAAATTTCGTCGCCGACGGCCACCCGCGGGGCGCGGTTCTCGTGGTTCTCATAACTCGTGGTGGTTCTCATTCTAGCGATCCCCTATATATATATATTGTACGTGTGGCAGGCATCATAGATGGCCTCGATATGGGCCATGCGCAAGTGATGTCGTTTAATCATTTAAGTATTGCACGCGAGGAATTGTTGGTAGATCTATCGGGTTGACAACCCTGTCGGGACCGGTCGTTCCGTGTCAAGTCAAACGGCGAATTAATATTCTGTTCATAGTCTAGAATTGATTATACCTTCATTGTAAATATATAGTTCGTAATGTCTTGCTAACTTACGAGTCTAAACATTTGATTTTATCAATTTAATATGTAAACTCGGGAAGATGTCTATGGTCGGAAGTTTCTACGAAAATGCTAGCGACGGCTGACCCTTGAGTTATTTTACAAGGAAATGAATTAACTTTCTTGAAAATTATATGGATGTTTTATAATAAACACATTATTAGAAAGTTTTTCCTTAGGTCAAAGTATTTTAAATTTGAATATGTGAACTCACCCTCCTTTGTGTTGACACTTGATTTTAACGTGTTCTTCAGGTACTTGAGTTCGGCTTTGGGAATTATGGCTTATCTTGTGGTTGTTGATGCATGTGTGTTTTGAAAATGTTGTGGACAAACATTTAAAAAAAATCGGGACCAATGTAATAAGATCCATAAGGATCAAGACTACTAAACTATGTTGTGGTTGTGTCGTACCTTGAAACTTTAAGTTTAAAAACTATGTTTTAATTAAGTTGATTATCCAACATTTCGATGCACCGTTCAGCAAGATATTAATGGGCACCAACTTCCGTCACCACTACGTTTTATATTCCGCTGCGATGTTTTTGGGGTGTGACAGTAAATAGGTTACATTTCTCTTGATATTTGACTGGTCCTACGACACCGATCAGTGACGAACCGAACCAAACCCATACAGACATTGGTACCGGTATTCGTTTTATGGTTTAGGATTGATGGAAAACATGTGTTGATACCCTTATGGGGCTATCACGAATTTTCTTATTGGATACTATATCGAGTACCAATGGTGTAACGAGCCAAACCAATACCGACGGAATTCCCACTGCGTTAATTAAAAGTGAAGGTCGGTATTTTTTTGATCGATATAAAACATGTTCCTATATTAATATTGTGACAAACTGAACTGATACCTATGTTTTTTGCCTAGTAAAAAAGTTTACGAAAGAATATAATGTCTATCACTGTTTTTGAGCTTTTATTGTTATTTCTTCTTAGATATTTTGTTGGAAAAAATATATATATTTTAAAGAGCGCGAAACAAGTTATTTAGAATAAAAAATTAGTAAACATACTTATGTGTTTGATTTTTTACGATGAATGGCCACCTGCCCGCTACCCGGTCTCCACCCCTGTCCCCACCTCCATCCAGCCAACGTTTCACAGACTCCCTCACCCTTGACACCAAACTGGCGGTACACAACTGGTGGGGATAAAAGTAATGGTTGTGTGGTGATCGGTAGAGGGTGTTAGTGGTGGAACATTGTACGTTGGGGGTAGCGGTAATGGAAGTGGTGGTGACGGCAACTGATAGGTAGTAGTGATGGTGGTGTCGAACGTAACGACGTGACAGGGGATGGGGGTGACGGTGATGGTGGTGATTGGTAGGTAGCGAGCCAGAATTCGAGACTTCACCCAGATCCATTCTACCAGAGATACCCCTCACGACTCCACAGATGGTTGGTATAGCCGAATTCGCTTCGTCATTCCATGTTGATCCTGCTGCTTTTGCCAGCCAGGTAGACCCCCGATATGCTTTCACAAGCAACGGGTGGATAGACGATGATGATGTTCCTCCCTCGATTCACGAGACGGGATAATCGTCAGGCATTGTGCCAGTTATCGATGACGTGATTAGAGGTGTCCCTATGATCGGAGGATCTCTCAGTATCGCACCAATGGTGGACACCCCTATTGTCACGGCTCAACCATTAGAGCCATCAGTCGTCCCATTTGCTGCTGTGATCGAGCCTATAACTGAGATCCATCCACCTGTTACTACTGAGTCATCTTTACCATTGATTGAGTCGCGCGCTCCTATTACACCTCTTTTGGTTTATTATCGACGTAGGAAGAGGACTAGGCCTGTTGGAGAGATCGCATCAACGTCACACGCTGAGACAACATCTGCTTCCAAGAAGTAGAAAGGAGTATGGATTGACCGATGTTGTCATTGTGACCGACAGTTTGCCACTCTGCATGGAGACCTGGACTCAGCTAGGGATAAGATGAAGGATCTAGAGGGACAGATGGACTAGTATGATGAGTTGAAGGATCTAGACGACAGTGCGATGGATCAGATACACAGGAGGATAGTGGATTTAGAGGAGCTGGTTAGGAGGATGTTGGATTTTCTGGGTTTGAAGCGTTATATGCTTATTGTTTTTGTGGTTGTTTTGTATGTCTCTTTTTTTATACACTCTATTTGTGGCTTGCATGCCAGATTTTTGGATATTATGTAGGAATTTTTATATGAACTTGTTATGGGTGTTGACGTAGACATGCCAAATTGTGGTTAATTATGTACTAAAAACAAGTTTTATAATTTCTATGATGAATATCGGATGGATTACTTTTGGTTTAAAATTTTTTCTCATTATTATGTGGATATTGTACATGCGCAATGTTTGGTCCACTATCATTTAATGATTGAATTATTTTTGGGATATCGTCTTATGTTGTTATTATTGCTGCAATAATAGAAACGACGAAATGCCACCAAAAGCAAGACAGGGTTCTGGACTACCTACCACCCCAGAAGAGTTCGCATAACTCATAGCCCAACACGTTAATACTGCCATGGAACAGCGAGATGCTATCCAGAATGATGGCCAGGGACGTGGATGTGGTGCTCATGGGCATGGTTTTGGTGGGGCACAGATTGGAAACCCTCCAGGTAATATAATGATCAGAAAGTTTTAGTAGTTCATGTGTTATGATATAATCGGAGCGTATTCCTGATTTTCATTAACCTTGTGAACAGTGCACAGATGTACTTATAAAACATTCCAGGGCTGTAACCCACGATCATTTACCGTTGCTGAAGGACCCTTAGATATCAGTAGATGGATTGAGAAGATGGAATCCGTCATGGCAATCAGTGGTTGTGTTGCTGATCAACGGGTTAGGTATGCTTCTTGTTCTTTTCTTGGTGAAGCATTATCCTGGTGGAACTCGCAAGTCCAAATTATGGGTGAAGACGCTGCCTATGGTCTAACCTGGAACGAACTTAAAGAGATGCTCCTAAAGGAATACTGCCTGCGTAGTGAGATGCAGAAGATCTACACCGACTTCTGGAATTTAACCATGGAAGGTTTGAACGTCAGAGCTTACACATCTCGGTTTAGAGATTTGGCAAGGTTAGTTCCACGGATGGTCACTCCTGAGTATGTTAAGATAGAGAGGTACATATGGGGGCTATCGCCACAAATTTGTAGCATGGTCACATCAGCGAAACCCACTACCTATCTAGAAGCTACTACTCTGGCGAAATCGTTAGCGGATGACGCTGCTCGCAAAGGTGGCCTTAACAAGAAGGAGGAAACTGGGAAGTCATCGGGCAAGGCAAATGCAGACGTGAAATGTGAACGATCAGAGCGTTCTGAGCCTAAATTGGGAGATTCAAGGAAGCGCAAGTCCGAGAGCTCGAGGAAGGATACCGATGAGAAGCGTGACAGGAAACGCAGTTCGGGGAAGGCGTATGTAGCAAACTCTAGAAGTTCTAGAAGGGATAATGCCAGGGATGGCAGGAGTGGTTCTGAGAAAAAGACTCACGAGGATGAGCAGAGAAAGTGCGCCAGGTGTGGTCGAACTGGGCATGTTACCCGCGAGTGCTATGCGAAAAGTACTTCGGATGGAGAGAAGTTAGAGGGATGCTTCCAGTGCGGTGAACAGGGACATTTCAAGAGGGATTGTCCAAAAGCAAGGGGCAAAATGCCAGGGGTAGAGCGTTCGAGCTAAACACTGGAAAGGCACGTGATGATCCCGCTGTTGTTACCGGTACGTTTTTTTATCAATAACCATTCTGTGTTCGTACTCTTTGATACTGTGGCTGACTTGATTTTTGTTTCGAAAAACTTTGAACCATTTCTGTGTTCTCCAACAAGTAAGCTAAGTAAAAAGTACTCGATAGAACTAGCAAATGGTAAATTGATAGAGACTAGTGAAGTCGTACGTGATTGTAGTATTCGATTAGACAATCATAGTTTTAGTATCGAATTATTGCCAGTGGAGCTGGGTAGTTTTGATGTAGTTGTGGGGATGGATTGGCTATCCAAGAATAAAGCTGAGATTATTTGCTTAGAGAAGCAAGTGAGAATATCTCGTCCTGGTGGTGGTGAAGCTATAGTTATTCACGGAGACCAATCGAGTCGAGTGTCGAGTGTTGTTAGTGTTATAAAGATGCTTAAGATGTTGCGTAAGGGTTATCCTGCACTCTTAGTTAACGTAGTGGATACGAAGGCTGAAGGTAGGAAGATCGAAGAGATTCCTATAGTTCGCGACTATCCAGAAGTTTTCCTTGAAGACTTACCTGGATTGCCCCTTGCGAGACAGATCGAGTTTAGAATTGATCTGGTCCCCGGTGCTGCACCAATTGCAAAATCTCCTTATAGATTGTCACCATCAGAGATGAAAGAATTGTCGAATCAGCTTCAAGAGCTACTAGACAAAGGTTTCATTCACCAAGCTTTTCGCCTTGGGGTGCACCTGTTTTGTTTGTGAAGAAGAAGGATGGATCCTTCAGGATGTGCATTGATTACAGAGAGCTGAACAAGTTGACTATCAAGAATCGGTACCTTCTACCTAGAATTAACGATTTATTTGATCAGCTACAGGGATCCAGCTACTACTCGAAGATCGACCTGCGTTCAGGATATCATCAGTTGAAGGTTGCTGACAAAGATGTTCTGAAGACTGCTTTTCGAACACGATATGGCCATTACGAATTTTTAGTCATGCCTTTTGGCTTAACTAGTGCGCCAGCGGTGTTCATGGATCTCATGAACAGGGTATGCAAACCCTATTTGGATAAATTCGTGATAGTATTCATCGACAATATACTTATCTACTCACGAACCAAAGAAGATCATGAGCAACACCAGAAGTTGATTTTGGAGCTGTTGAAGGAAGAGAAGTTGTATGCCAAGTTCTCTAAGTGTGAATTCTGGATTCGAGAAGTTCATTTTCTCGGACACGTCATAAACGAGAAAGGTATACACGTGGATCCGTCAAAGATGGAAGTGATCAAGAATTGGGAAGCTCCAAAGACTCCGTCGGAGGTGCGGCAATTCTTAGGACTTGCTGGGTATTATTGGAGATTCATAGAGAATTTCCCCAGATTAGCGCAACCTTTGATGCTATTTGTCGCAACCCCCGCCCCCTATCTGTCCCGGGAACGGGCGGCCGCGAGACCAATTTTGGTGGTATCATTTGTTTATCAATTTGGCAGCGGAAATTTCATCAGGACCGTAGTTAGGAAATATTTATCAGAGTAAATACCACACTTTTATAATATTAAACATATTGGGATAAAACCCAAGTTTTCATTACAAACATTTTCATAGGGAAAATCCCTATTTTATTGAATAAAACATCTTCTTTTATTTAGGTAACTTTTATAGCCACTTTTTCCAAGCCTTCAGTGCTGTCCAACAGGCTTCTAGTTGGCTTTCACATTTTGTTACCTGAAACGCGTTTAAAAACATTTTGTCAGTGGGAAATACTGGTGAGTGAATCCTAGTTTAATCAAGAATAGTTTTATCCTTTAAACAGTATTGAGAGCTATTACAATGTTTATGTCTACACAATTACTCATTCAGTACTGTCAATCCTGACTGGTGGGTCATATTACACATTGGCTAACTCTTTGTCCAATGGTAACATGTTCCACATTTTGTATACAAAACCCCAACATACCGGTACTAAATGAAGAACTACAAAGACTCAATCACTTCTTAATCACATTGTAAAACATTTAAGGTTTTGTAAAAACAGTTTACAAAAAAGAGATTACTCACATTGCTGTCTTAGGTTTTCTGTGAGAGTTTCCTGGTGATTATCTATTAATTACACAAATGTACATATGTTAGTATAATAACCCAATACTTACATCAGTAATACCCTCCCCGAGACGACATTCCAACGACTACGTCGGGCAGAACCTCGACAGCTATTACGAAACCCTGGATCAATCGGGCAGCGTATCTAATACGTAACCGGGGTTATAATACTTACAACAGGGCAAAACTTTGCTAATTAGGGGGATATTATGCCCAGAAATAGCTTATACTATCAGAAAATTCGAGAGAGAAAGTGTGTGTGAACGTCGGAAACTGAAGACCCGAGCTCCAAATTTATAGGAGCTGATTTCAGGTTTCTCGCGGCCCGCGTAAGAGTTCTACAAGGTTTACGCGGCCCACGTAATAGGGTTGGTAGGGCCTAGCTTTTCCGGGTCAGCAATCTAGGTTCGACACGATGATGACACGTGGCAGCTCAGGGTGCCGCCCTGATTTGGAGCTGTCGCGCCCCGCGTAAGACGTAACCATGGGCTACCCAGTCCACGAGCGACACCAGGATTTTGTTTTTAATTAATTTTTAATGTTATATCGTATTTTGGGCTCGGTTTTCACATACGGGGTGTATTTTAGGACATATTGAGATATTTTAAAATATATTAGGGTGTCAAAAAATATTTTGGAGGGTTGTTATATCCTCCCCACCTTGTTTTAGAGCTCATCCTCGAGATCTACTGGAACAAATGTGGATATTTCCTTTGCATTTCTGATTCAAGCTCCCATGTATATCCTGGTCTTCTTTTGGAGTCCCATTTTACTTTGACCAGAACTAATCTCTTATGCTTGAGGTTTTTAACCTTTCTGTTTTCAATCTGTAGAGGCTTCTCTACAAACTTTAACTGTTCATTTACCTCTATATCCTTAAGAGGTACTACGAGTGATTCATCAGCTAGGCATTTCTTGAGATTAGATACATGAAATACATCATGTATTCCTGCCATTTCCTCTGGCAGTTGTAGCTGATAGGCTACAGGTCCTATTCTTCTAATAATCTCAAAAGGTCCAACATACCTGGGACTTAACTTTCCCCTTTTGATGAATCTTACCACTGCTTTCCAAGGAGAGACTTTCAATAACACCTTATCTCCTACTTGAAATTCCAATGGTTTCGTCTGTTAACAACATAACTCTTTTGTCGATCACGTGCTGCTTTTAGTCGTTCCTTGACTTGAATGATCTTGTCTGTTGTTTCTTGTACTATCTCAGGTCCAGATAGTTGCTTTTCTCCGATTTCTGCCCAACAGACTGGCGTTCGACACTTTCGTCCATAAAGTGCTTCGAATATTGTCGCATTGATACTTGTGTGATAACTGTTATTATAAGAAAATTCTATCAATGGTAAATGATCATCCCAATTACCTTAGAAATCAATTACACAAGCTCTAAGCATGTCTTCCATTGTCTGAATTGTCCTTTCGCTTTGTTCGTCCGTTTGAGGATGATAAGCGGTGCTTAGATTCAACTTGGTTCCCATTGCTTTTTGGAAACTTGTCCAAAAATGAGAGGTAAAATGACTATCTCTGTCAGAAACATTTGATAGAGGAATTCCATGTAATAAAACTATTTCATTTACATATAATTTAGCTAATTGTTCCATACTGAAAGTTTCCTTCATTGGTATGAAATGAGCTGACTTAGTTAGCCTGTCTACAATCACCCAGATTGTATCATTACCTTTTCTTGTTTTGGGTAATTTAGTAACAAAATCCATTGTTATCAATTCCCATTTCCATACAGGCATTTCTAACTGTTGCTGTAAACCTGAGGGTTTCTGATGTTCAGCTTTAATTTGTGAACAGGTTAAACACTTTGCAACATATGCTGCTATATCCTTTTTCATTCCTATCCACCAAAAATTGTTCCTTAAGTCCTGATACATCTTATCACTTCCAGGATGCATCGTATATTTAGACTTATGAGCTTCTTCTAATATACGGTGGCGTAGGTTTCCTAATTTAGGTATCCACCTTCTTTTCTTATGGAATCTCCAAATTCCATCTGTTCCTTGTTCTAATTCCTGAATCATTCCTTTTAACTTCCCAGTATCATCCTTGATTACTGATTCTTGTGCTTTTCTAGTCTGTTCATTTAAATCTACTTGTAGATTTAACTTAAGAGAACGTATTCTTTTTGGGTTTTCATGACACTTTCGACTTGAAGCATCAGCTACTACATTTGCTTTTCTTGCATGATACTGGATTTTACAATCATAATCACTAAGTATCTCCATCCAGCGTCTTTGTCTCATATTCAATTCCTTTTTCCCAAAAACATACCTTAAACTCTTATGGTCGGTGAAAATGGCAAACTTACTACCGTATAGGTAATGTCTCCAAATTTTAAGGGCAAAAATTATAGCTCCTAACTCTAGATCATGGGTCGAATAATTCTCTTCATGATTCTTAAGTTGTCTAGAAGCGTAAGCTATAACCTTTTGATGTTGCATTAGCACACATCCATAACCTAACTTAGAAGCATCACAATAGATTACAAAATCTTCAGTTCCTTCTGGTAACGCTAGTATGGGTGCATGGGTTAATCTTTGCTAAGAATTCTAAAGGCTTCTTCTTGTTTTGGTCCCCATTCAAACTTAACAGATTTACAGGTTAACTTAGTTAAAGGAATGGCTATTCTAGAAAAATCTTGAATAAATCTTCTATAATAACCGGCCAATCCTAAGAAACTTCTAACCTCGGTTGGTGACTCAGGGGTTTTCCATTTGGTAATTGCCTCGATTTTGGTGGGATCTACATGAATTCCTTCATGATCAACTAGATGTCCAAGAAACTGTACCTGTTCTAACCAAAACTCACACTTCAAAAATTTAGCATAAAGCCTTTCTTTTCTTAATAAACTTAGAAGTGCGTGCAGATGCGCTGCATGTTCCTCTTTGCTTTTGGAATAAATAAGAATATCATCTATAAAGACAATTATGAATTTATCCAAATATGGCTTACATATTCGGTTCATCATGACCATAAATGCGGCTGGGGCATTGGTTAAACCAAATGGCATGACAGTAAATTCATAATGGCCTTACCTTGTTCTGAAAGCGGTCTTAGGAATGTCCTCTTCCTGTACCTTTAATTGATGATATCCTGACCTTAAATCGATTTTAGAGAAAAAATGTGCTCCTTGCAATTGTTCGAACAAATCATCGATTCTTGGTAAGGGATACCGATTCTTAATCGTGACTTTGTTCAATTCACGGTAGTCAATGCACATACGCATTGATCCGTCCTTCTTTTTAACGAATAATATCGGTGCTCGTGCTCCCCATGGCGATGAGCTTGGCTGTATGAATCCCTTCTCCAACAATTCATCTAACTGTTTCTTCAGTTCCTGCATTTATGCGGGTGCAAAACGGTAAGGTGCTTTGGCAATTGGTACGGTTCCTAGTATCAAATGGATTCTGAATTCAACTTCTCTATCTGGAGGTTGCCCTGGTAGCTCTTCTGGAAATACATCTGAAAACTGGGATACTACTGGAATATCCTTTAATTCTTTTCCTTTAGTGTTAGTGATTATAGAAATCAAATACACTAATGATCCTTTTCTTATATAACTTGCTGTTTTCATCACAGAGATGAGCTTTGTGGATCTAGAGGTTTTGTTTCCTTTAATTCTGATCTTTTCACCCCTTGGTGAAATTACTTGGATATACTTTTGATCACATAAAATACTGGCTTTATTGGCTATTAACCAATCCATTCCTAACACAACATCAAATCCTGGCAGATTCATTGGGTAAAGGTTTGCAATAAATTTCTGATTTAGAATTTCTATTCTTGCTCCCTGCAAGATCTCAGAAATCTTAATGGTTTCCCCATTTGCTGTCTCTACTAGGCATTCTTGTGGGAGTTTAGTTAATGATTGATTAAGAAGTTTGCAAAATGAAGTATTAATAAAACTTTGGTTCGCACAAGAGTCAAATAATACTTTAGCAAAAACATCATTAACAAAAAACGTACCGGCGATCACATCCGGGGTCATTTTTGCTTCTTCTACAGTAAGAACAAATGCTCTAGCATTTTTAGTATTCTTGGTGTTCGTGGCTGGAGCTAGTTTTGGACAGTTAGGCTTGATGTGACCTTATTCTCCACAGTTGTAGCATATCCTGTTGTTAGGCTTCTTCCTGCAATCTTTCTCCTTGTGTCCTGACATTTTGTAGAAGTTACAGTATATGGAGCATCTTCCGGAATGCTACCTTTTGCAGTACTTACAGTAGGGTGCAGAGGTAGAACCTACATTTTTCCCACGGTTAGAATTTCCAGAACGGAATTCTTGGGTAAGCTTCTGGGTTAGGTTCCTCCTTTGATCCTCTTCTCGTGTACGGACTAATTCATCTGTCAAGGTGTTTGCTAGTTCTACAGCTTCTTCTATGGTTTGGGGTCTAGCTTCCTTGACTACATGCCTTACCTCCCCAATTAATCCCCAAATGTAACGGGAGATTAATACTGGTTCTGGTGATGCAATGGTTGGTACTATTCGGGCATATTCAAAGAATAATGTAGTATAGCCCTTACTATCTACCCCAATCATCCTAAGATTTAGGAATTTGTTTGCTATTTGTTCCTTTTCATTAGGAGGACAGAATTTCCTTTCTACCATGTTTTTAAATTCCTCCCATTCCATATTTTAAGTTCTATCACTTCCCCTAGACTGGAGGATAGTGTTCCACCATTCTAGTGCTGAATTCTTAAACAGATTGGAAGCAAACATTATCTTATCCTCTTCTACACATTTACTTATTTTTAAGACTGCCTCAGTCTTTTCTATCCAGCGTAGAGATGCAACGACCCCTTCATTACCCGAGAATTCCATTGGTTTACAAGACCAGAATTCTTTATAAGAACAACCGTAAGACACGGTTCTTCTTCTTTTGGGAATGGGCACTTGAAGTACGGGTCCATTGTTCATGCTGTTTTCAGGTTCAGAAGGTCGTTTACTATCTTGTTTACTTTTATTTTCAACTTCCTTAACCGTTTTGATAATATATGGCATCACATCTATTATCCCTTGTGCCACTATATGTTGCATGGCACTGTTATCCACTTGGTTTCCATTATTGTTGTTGTTCGGGTTTTCATTATCCGGGTTATTGTTACTCTGGTTATCATTATTCTGGTTTTCCTGGTTTACTTCGTCGTCCATCTGAATTTTAAACATTTGCCAATTATTAATATCACCAAATAATTAATAATTTAGGCTACCAATCACACAACACACAAATTGGTCAAAAGCGTCGATCATTGCGACTTACTCTTTTTTTATATAACATGCTTCTAATACAAACCGATACTGGAAATTAAAAATTACAATACTAATATGCATTGCTAACCACGAAGTGGTCTATACTACAACATATATTATTATTATTATATTATTTTTTTCTCATACACACATATTATATATATAATTATTATTATTACTATTATTATCTCCACCATCACCTTCACTGATATGGATTCATCCAATAATCCATATTGCGCTCGTCGTACTTCCAGACGAGTCGCTCTCCTACCTGCCTCATCCTATCACTATTTTCTAAAATCTCTTCTCTGAAAGTTCGGAGCTCTTGCACATTTTCTGCACTCATTGGGGGTGCAGGTGCTGGTACTGGTTCTAGGTACTGGGGCATGGGCTCCTCCTGAGGGTACGGATTCTCTAAGATCTCCCTAATGTATTCATCATTATCGTAGTAGGGATCTAGAGGGTCCAGACCTGGATAGGCTGCTAAGTTCGGCATGGGTTCGTCGTTTAGGTGGTAGCGTGGCACATAATCCCTATGATCATCAAACCACGGATCGTAGTCTAGGTCTAAGGGATTAGGGGCTGGTATCCTAGGTATCTCCTCAGGGTTGAAATCATGCATTTGGACTTGGTTTTCGGGGTTGTTTTCTATCTCCATCGGCTGAGTGGGAAACAAAGGTAAGGGTTGTGGGGCTACTAGTTGTTCCAGATTTGGGTCGGCAGCTGTGGTTGCTAGGATATGAAAATTGGCTAAGCTTCTATTAAGCACATCCTGTGTATGGGTACCTGACTCTCGCTTAGCGGCTGCTAGGGCTCTCTGCTGTTGCAACTTTCGCATTCTTTTCCTACGCTCGTGTGCTCCCTTACTGAACCATCCTCTCTTTTTATGAGGGAATGGCTCTTCAGACTGGGCCTTAAACACAAACATCCCTTCTTCATTATCAACTGTATACCTAGAGAGGGCAGGCTGTGAAGAGGTACCTTCACTCCTATGTGAATTGGACAACTGACGATAAACGTCTGAGGGTCCTTGATCACTCATACTATAAACTAACAAATAGTCAAATAACACACAACAATAAAATACAGATATGCACATATTTCCATAATTAATTTCCTAACAATTTGATTAATATTTTGGTGTCAGCAGAACACTTCTGTGGCTGAATCAGTGGCTTAGCTCTGATACCACCTTCTGTCGCAACCCCCGCCCCCTATCTGTCCCGGGAACGGGTGGCCGCGAGACCAGTTTTGGTGGTATCATTTGTTTATCAAGTTGGCAGCGGAAATTTCATCAAGACCGTAGTTAGGAAATATTTATCAGGGTAAATACCACACTTTTATAATATTAAACATATTGGGATAAAACCCAAGTTTTCATTACAAACATTTTCATAAGGAAAATCCCTATTTTATTGAATAAAACATCTTCTTTTATTTAGGTAACTTTTATAGCCACTTTTTCCAAGCCTTCAGTGCTGTCCAACTGGCTTCTAGTTGGCTTTCACATTTTGTTACCTAAAACGCGTTTAAAAACATTTTGTCAGTGAGAAATACTGGTGAGTGAATCCCAGTTTAATCAAGAAGAGTTTTATTCTTTAAATAGTATTGAGAGCTATTACAATGTTTATGTCTACACAATTGTTGGTGCATGTTTGTGACAACAGCTTAGATTTGGTCTTTGGATATCTTGTAATTAGTTAAACGATAAACAGTTAGCGGGTTTAGCTTTGTATTAGTGAGATAATAGAGTTTGGGCTAAACAAAACCCAATTGGGACAAGGGTGGACGAATTGGGCTTTGCCCATGTAGGAAACTCTAGCCCAAGTAGCAACCTTGTGTTATATAAACAAGGTTAGGCTTTAGGGTTTAGGTAAATCAGCCAAAACAGAATTTGAGAGGCATTGAAATTCGTGAGAGCTAGACTTGGACGAATTTGAGTGTGGTTAGGGTTTAGATTGATTGTAATACGTTTGTTTGATAATCAATAGTAAACCCGGTTTGAAAGTGATTTCTGTTTCTACTCATTCTGCTATATTCTGATCAAGAGGATTCCGCACTCTTGATTAGATTGACAATTCTGTGAAGATCCATACGAATAGGGGACCTACAATTGGTATCAGAGCATTAGGCTCTTGAAGGCTCGGTTCAGAATTGTTCTTGGAGAAACAGGGAGAATTTCGAAATTTTGGAAATCTGATAAAATTAGGGTTTCGAAATTTTTTTGTTGGTTTGATAAAATTTTCGAATTTGTTGGCTGTTTTGATCTTCTGTGTGTTTTGTTTGGTGTTTTGCAGGATTTCAGGAAAGTTTTGGTTGATTCTGGAAGAGTTTTTGGCTGAATTTCTTGAAGATTCGAAAACTGTTTTCGTGTTCTTCATTAAGTTCATCAGAAATTTGTCAAAAGTTTGCTGATTTGCTTGTTCGATTTTGCAGGAAATTGATACGAAATCTGCTGAATTCTGAGAAGATTAAGTTTCCAAATTTTCAAAACTAGCGAATTTGATGACCTGCGAAATTAACTGAGATTAGCATAATTATCGGCGAAGTTAAATCCAAAGGCGACTTTCGTAACCGCATAATTTTCCTCAGCGAAATTATTACGGTTTTCGACGAATTTACTGGCCGTCGTAACAGCGAAATTAGACCAGTGAATTTAACCTGCGAACTTGTGAACTTAAATCAGCGAAATAACCTGCAAACTAGGCTAGCGAAATTAATATTGACTAGCTAGCGAATTTAGCAGCAAATTTAAAAGGGTGGAATATTTTCTGGCAAGCGTCGATAAAAATTCACGTTTTCGAAAATAGAAATTGATCCGTAGCTCGTTTGACAGAACCGTCTGCACCGTTGCATTCCTCGTATTTTTAGGGAAAAAAAAAGATGTATGAGGCTGAAAAGAGAGCCTTGGCTGCGATAAAGATGTCCTTACCTGATAGCATCAAGCATACCTTCACAAAGTACAATAATTCAAAGGATATGTGGGATGCATTACAAAAGCGATATCAGGGAAATGAGAGTGCCACTCAGGTATTCATGGCAGAGATAGTGTCGGTTGATGAGGCTGAAACTACTGTGAGTGATGCTGAATCTGAAGTGAAAAATGCTGAAGCTCAAGTGGAGAATGCTGAAGCAAAAGTGGGTGCTGAAGTAGAGAAAGAGAGTGAAGCTGAACAGGTTGTTGCTGATGAAACCTTAGAAGTTCATGAGGAAAAGGTACAATCTAATTCTGTATGTTTGAGATGTCGTGAACTATAGGGTGAGGTTGACAGGTTGTCAACACAAAACCAAAGTTTGATAAGCGAGATGTCTAACATTAAAGAGTCAAACTTTTTTGCTAAAAGAAATGAATCTACATACTTGAAGAAGATAAGAGGTTATGAAAGTGAAATTGAAGCTTTAACATGCAAGTTAAATGAAAAACTTCAAGTAATAGATTTAGCTCATGACATGATGGCTGAGAAAACAAAAGAGATTTCTGAAAAATGCAAAGAGTTGTCATATGCACAACTCAAAATTGTTGAACTTGAAAAGAAATTGAGTCAATTCAGAGAATCGTCTTTTGTAATGAAACACATGATGGGTGGGTTAAAGAAGAGTAATGACAAGACAAGTGTGGGCTTCCAGGGCTTTAATGAAGTTCCACCTCCTCTTAGTCATGACTATTCATTCCTGCCTAGTGAAGATGAGCTAGCAAACTTTATGGCAGCCGCACCAAGTAGTTTCACATCCACATCAAGTCAAGGTGATGGATCTGAGAGTGATGATTTGAAAAGGAAAAATTCACCGCCTAAGAGTAAAAATCAAGCTTTTGTTAAAAAGATTAATTTCGTTCAAGGTAATGATATGAAAAATGAAACCGCTGTTATTGAAAATGAATCGAATGTAGAGTTTGCAAAAAATAAGATCATAGAAAAATCTGAAATCAAGCAAACTAAACAAGGTTCATCCAAGGGATCATCACCATCTGATAAGGGATCTACCTCAGAGACTCCAGCTAAGAAGTCTTTGAAAAGGAGATCGTGCTTCAAATGTCACATCAAAGGACATGTAGCTAGTCGTTGTCCTAACAAAAAGAGTGAAGCACAACTTAGTGAAAAATAGAGAGGGAAATTACCTGAGAAGAAAGGTGATAATGAGGAGAAAGTTGCAAATTCTCCAAAGAAATCTGCTCCTAAGCAACCAGAAAATGTTGCTGTTGGTGCAGATAAGGCTGAAAAAGGAACTCCACAAGTTCCTCATTTTCAAAGAAATCAACAAAGATTTCAGCCTAGATCTCCACCAGGCAGATTTGAGAGACCTAGAAGCAGTTCACCAAGAATGAACAATTATAATGCTAATAATTTCAGAAGTCAAGGTCAATATCAAAATCGATACCAAAATAATGGTGGTCGAACTTTTTATAACAGTGGCTTTAGAAATTACAACAATAATGCTTCTTGGAATCAAAATTCGAGGTATCAAAATCAAAATTTTCAAAGGTCAAATAGTCCAAATACATATAGGAACCCTCAGGACCATAGACCTTATGGAAATCAAAATCAAATTTCATCAACAGGTCTGAGATCCAAGACTCCAGTTAGGAGTAATGGATATTGGATGGATGTTCCAGTAGTTGGTGAATTTGGACGACCCAAGACCATTAAGGCTTGGGTCCCCCAATCTAACTAATTTCTTAGTTGGTGTGTGCAGGAGCTGCTAAGGAGGATTATCAGCTTATGTTGATAGTAGCTGCTTCAGGCACATGAAGGGGGATGTGAGATTGTTGATGTATTTATATTGATTGATTTAAATTGAAGTTCAAAGTGCTGAGTCGACACACTAGATAACCTGGCAGATCTTTATACTAAAGCTTTTGACAGGGCTCGCTTTGAACATTTAGTCGAACTCAACGGGATGAGGAATCCTGAATAACTGGTTTTTCTTAAGAATTTTTTTGCATGAAACGCTCAATCATAATTAGCCCAAGCTACAAGTTTGTACTGACACCACAAAGTGTCGTAGTGATTGAAATAATTCAATACTAGCGGTGATCAAACAAATTCACCGTGTTTGAAGTCAATTGAAAGCGCAGTTAAGTAAATATGAATGTTTGTTCCTAAATAAACCTCAAAGAATTTTCAATTGAAGATGGAACATCAATGAAACAATGTTTTCGATCGAAGGTGAAGAAGCAATGAATGTCGCAAAGCATTCGATCGATGTTGAAAGAACTGTTATGAGGTACACCGGAATATGAAATGAATTTGTGTACCATTGTCTTAACACACTATTGTATTAAGACTGCTTTGACATAATAAACCGAAGTGGATTAAATATTTAGATCCGTGCATAAGATGCGTAAACGAGTTCAGCGCAAGCTTCAAATAAATGAAAATCACCATCACATGGTGTCGGAATCAACAAACAATTTAATGGAGTCGAATACCAAACAAGTTTACCACGACTCGGAACGAATGAAGTGTTCGTTAAAAATTGATTTGAATATGATGCTCCCAATACATCATATGGTGTCTTGAATCGAATAAGTGTAATGAGCAAGTTCAAACAATTGAACTTGGTTTTAGCGCAATCCGACAATAGATATATGTATCGATAAGAAAACTTTCGGCATGGTCACAACGAAAAACCATGTATGTAACTCGTAAAGAAATGATCGTGACACAATGACCATTAAGAGGAGTAGGGATGTGAAAATCTTCTCACTAGATGCAAAAGTGGAGTTCCAATAAAAGAAATTTTAGGACTTTACCTGGGGTTGCATGTGATGTCCGATTGTTAGGTGACATTACCATGGAATGTCGAACATTTCGTATTTGTCATTAATTAGGTAGTAAGGGGGGGAGATGCGGAGACAATCGTCTTCTCCCTGGCGTGACTCGTGTCATTGCAGGATCGCGTGACAAGTTGTCGTTTCCTGATCGTTAGTTCTCCTGCTGACAGGGATCTAGCATCGTCATTAAATTTGCGTCATCGTTCCTCCTCAAAGGCCTCGCCTCGATAGTCGTATGTGTCGTACTTCAACCTCCGTTGATGTATAGCTTAAGTTTCACGTATACCTGTGCACTAGCGTTGTGTGCCGCGTAGAAGGTGATGTACCCCGACATCCGTTGACGTAAAGATTGAGTTGCATGTATTCTTGTGCACTCGTTTGTTATGCGTAGGCTGCCTGCTCGGGAAGTTAAAATATCATAGACAATATGAATAACAGTGTGTACCCGAGTTAATATTCGCGGTTCCTACGTGATGACCTTTAATAAACACACACATGCGCAAATAATCAATCATATAATCAAATAGTCCTCCTAGTCCCACTAGCCTCCCAGACTGAATCTCCTAGTCCCACTAGACTATCCCCCCAGCCTCTAAGACTGAATCTCCTAGTCCCACTAGCCTCCCAGACTGAATCTCCTAGTCCCACTAGCCTCCCAGACTGAATCTCCTAGTCCCACTAGACTATCCTCCCAGCCTCTCAGACTGAATCTCCTAGTCCCACTAGACTATCCTCCCAGCCTCTCAGACTGAATCTCCTAGTCCCACTAGCCTCCCAGCCTCTCAGACTGAATCTCCTAGTCCCACTAGCCTCCCAGCCTCCCAGCCTCCCAGACTGAATCTCCTAGTCCCACTAGCCTCCTAGCCTCCCAGACTGAATTCCCTTTTCCGAAGGTCTTAAATGCATGTTTCCTAAACTCTCAGAGTGTTGTGTATGTAATTGTTTTGTGTACCGTGTATAAAACATCACAATAGCGTATGTTTGAAAACAAAATTTTGACTGTTTGCTTTTCGGCAACGGTTGGAGACCATATTCGAGTACTAGGCGTTCTGTATGTATTCAACGTCTTAATAGTCTAAGTTCCCAGAGGAAGGTGAGGTTAGAGCCTAGGTATCACAACAGGAACCTAATTCGCTGTAACCTATAGCTCTGATACCAATCTGTCACCCCCCCCCCCCCCCGAAATTATCAGAGCTTGGCGTGACTGGACTGGTATCGTCATTGCACAGCGGAAGCAAATAAGCTAAGTCTTTTAGAAAATGAACGCCCACTAAGTACTCGAGTCTCCAATGGTTCTCCTATTCCAACCGTGCCTTGTCTTAGAAAAGTAACCTGAGAAAGAACATGCGAGAAAAATCAACATAATGTTGAGCGAGTTCATGGTTTGCTTGTAAAAGATTTGAAATAAATCTTTTGAGTTGTGAAAGGTTTGAAATAAATCTTTGGAATAACCGGTTTTTGAAATAGTATTGAGAAAATGAATTTAAAAAAAATCATTTTCTTGCCAAATTGTATGGAAACGTTGTGTTTGTAACACGTTATGTTCATAAACCATGTATTTGTAAAGCCTTGTATTTGTAATGTTTAAATAACCGTCAATGCCCACCCTGACTTTGACTCCTTACCCGCATAATCATGTGCTTTGAATTTTGTATAAAACATGGTATTTTAATTTGTATGAACAAGTAGTTTCGTAAATATATATGTCCCTGGTATGTAGCAAATAAGGGAATTGAGATCACCAATGGTTTGCAAGGCCACTGATATATGTGAAGTGCAAGTAGGGAGACTCAAACCTAGCAGATTTTTGCCACGGCATTAGTATGTGGACAAAGTCACCCCGAGGTCCGTTTCTAGTTTGGCCTGGGGCTGGGCTCGCTACACCCAGATAGATCTACCGCTCCTGTCCCTCGGTCCTACCATGAGGACTAATGGCCTCATGTTGCTCCTACCCACTCACATGATCTAAGTAGTAAACCTCCTTACGCTAACCATACCGTGTATAAAATAAATCCCTGATCACCCTGACCAGATTCCTGGTCACCCTGACCAGATTTCCTGGCTACCCTAACCAAATCCCCGGTCACCCTGGCCGAATATCATTCACATTTCGAAAATAAGCATTTGTTTTTGTAAAAACCGGTATGTTTAGTATAAACCTTTCGTAAATAATTTGTGTTCCTCGAAATCCCTTCGTAATATGATTTAGAAATACGAGTTTTGCGTTAGTTCAAAACTTTGTATGTTTTTGCGAAATGTGCATGTCTTTCCACCCCGAAAACATTTATAAAAATGTAAAATAGTAAAAAGTGGGGGTTATGAACTCGCCTGAATATTCCTGTGCAAAGCTAGCTAATTACGACTTCGTGATGTCGTTTCCAAGGCTTGACTTGCTAGCGTGCATTCTACAATATTCCTAACACGGAATATCTAATAAGTTTCTAAATAACGTAGTAACTAACTACGTGTAATTGAGCTCTACCGAATCGTTGACCGAACGATATGACGGTAAATTGTCAACTTAACAGAAGCGAAGAAGTTATACTTGTTAGCTTGTTTTAAGAAGTCGTATGTTGATATGAAGGAATATTCGTATGAAAGTAATATATAATAAACTTGTATTATATATCATGTCTTTATCGAAATACGTGTATATGCCGTTTAGGCGTTTGAAATAAATATAAAACCATATTTATTTAATAAGAGAATTCGTATTGTATAATACTTGAAATAAATATTCAAACCATATTTATCTTTCTAAAAACGAATTCGTGTCGTTTGATATTTGGAATAAATATAAAAACTATATTTATTTTGTAAAAGGATACGAGTTAACGATGTTCGAAATAAATATAACATTGTATTTATTTGTAAAAGCGTTTGGAAATATCAAGGTTTGAAATATTATAAACTCGAACTCCATTAAGTGTCGTTTTGGAAACTATAATACGTGTCGTGTTTACGGATTTTTCTTGAAAAACGGGCAGAGTTTCCTCTGTTTTTGGACGCCCCGACAACACAAGTTGTCGTTATATTTGCGAAATTCAATCAAGTTTTCAAACAATATATTTATAAACTCAAGTTATATATCAAGGCGCAAACTTTATAAATACGATTTTATCATTCGGTTCGAGAGCTCGTTTCACGTGAGTAATAAAGTTATAGAAATAACATAAATAGTCGCACCGTGAATCTTTACCATCTCTCTCGTGTCGATGTGCCGAACTTGCTGACTGAGTTGACCGAGTCAGCTCACTGTTGACCTGAGTTTGACCGAGTCGACCAGTGAGTTGACCGAGCCGAGTCGAGTTGGACATGTTGACCTGGGACGAGTCTTGACCCGACACCCGAGACGACCTGTTGACTTTCTTTGACCGCTGATCCGAACAAAACTGGACTTATTGACCTTTCTCCGAGCCGAGACCCATATAACGTGAGCTGGGATGTGAACTGAACCAGAACCGAGCCGAACCACACCTGCTGAACCGAGAACCCGAGCGGAACTCCCGAACCAGAGACGAACCGTTCTGAACCAAATCATCAACACCATCACCGGACTTAAGTAAAAAAAATGAAAGTAACAGAAAAGGGGGGGGGGGTTACCGGACTGAAACCCAGGCCGAGACCCAAATCTGCGACCCGACCCAAACTGAACCAAAGCTAAATTTGACCGAACCACATCATCATCATCATCCTCGTCTGAAACCCACCGGACAAATCTGCTGACCATCGGATAAACGAACTGACCGGCGGTCCGAACCGCCGACCGCCGGTTCTTTCTCCCTCTCTCGGTCTCTTCCCTCAGTCTCTCTTTCTCTCTCTGTTGCACCGCCGTACCACCACCGGTTAGTGGTGGTGGTGGTTCGTTTCATAATCGCAAGGGGGGGGGTCGTTGTGGTGTGTGACCTAGACTTCGAACAAAACAAAAGGCACCGCCACCGCTACGGCGGCTCTTCCATGTGTTTCACCGGCCTTCGAAGACAGGAGGGAGAGAGGAGCAGGTGGATGTTGTGGTTATGTGTATCGAGAAGGAGATGTAATCTCTGTGTTTGATTAATATGTAATAGAGAGAGGGTAGGAGATGAGAGGGTATTAGGGTTTCTCATAAAGAAGATGAAGGGTGTATGTCTGTGTTTGTTTTGGTGTGTGTATATAATATGCAGACAAGAGATCCTTTATAGAGATTTGGAGGATTAAAGTTCTTTGTGTAATTATATTACATTCAGGGTATGTATTTTACCCTTAGGGTTAAAATCTTTTGTAAATCTAGTAAATATTTTGTCAAGATTTTGGAAAGATTTGCTAAGATTTAGCCAAATCTTATAGATTTTGATGGGATTCTAACATATTATGTGTAGGTTTAGGCTTGTGGGTTTTGGGCTTGGGCCCAGGGCCCACAAGCTCAATCCCCGTGTATATGTGGCCCGTAAATCCTACGAGACCCATTGTCAAAACCCTGAACTCCGTTTAACGTCAAAAATTAAAATACACAAAAATACGGTCTGTAGTCGTTGCCCGTTCATCGATTACGATAATAATCGCGAAAAATTGTATCGTTGCCGTTTTTAATTCGTTCCTCGATCCGGTTCCGACTGTAGTCACAACAATTTTATTACGAAGCTAATATATATCGTAAAAATTTAGTATTTGTCGGCGTTGTTAGTATTCTGTTCGGTTTCAATCCGTTGCCGTTTACGTTTCACCGGTTTCTCTGTAAACCACCATTCGCGCACTGTAAAGACGGATAGACGTTCCCAGGCACTCCAAAGGCCTAATTAAGTTAATCCGTGCTGTAAACACTATTTATTGTCGCGTTAATCGTCTGTTAATTACGTAATTAAGATCCGTAAATTACGGGTTGTCACATTCTCCCCCTGTTACAGAAATTTCGTCCTCGAAATTTGGACTATGTTATCCCCTCAGAATTGTGTTATTTGCAGGTAAGTCCGAATAATAACAAAGTGAATGACCGCGTAATCGAAACAAGATTTATTCGAATCATGTGAATTCAAGGACATTCCCTCACAATAGGAATCCCAATGGTTTAAAAATGTGTCTCGGTAATTGATGTTAAAAGGAAACGAGACGTATAGGTATAGTCACTAATGTGACTAAGTTAACAGGGATTCAACAATGAACAGGAACTTCGACCAATCGAATTCCATATGAACGTTTACAACGTGTAAATGAGTTCTAGAAGCAATAACATCCACTGGATGAACTTAGAATCAACAATCTCAAATGTAATAGTTTGCATGAAACGTTCGATCGTGATCAGCGCAAGCTGCAAGTTATACCGACGCCACAAGGTGTCGCAATGATTGAAACAATTCAATAATAGGAGTGATCGAACAAGTATCACCTGTGTTTTGCATGAAACACTCAATCATAATTAGCCCAAGCTACAAGTTTGTACTGACACCACAAAGTGTCGTAGTGATTGAAATAATTCAATACTAGCGGTGATCAAACAAATTCACCGTGTTTGAAGTCAATTGAAAGCGCAGTTAAGTAAATATGAATGTTTGTTCCTAAATAAACCTCAAAGAATTTTCAATTGAAGATGGAACATCAATGAAACAATGTTTTCGATCGAAGGTGAAGAAGCAATGAATGTCGCAAAGCATTCGATCGATGTTGAAAGAACTGTTATGAGGTACACCGGAATATGAAATGAATTTGTGTACCATTGTCTTAACACACTATTGTATTAAGACTGCTTTGACATAATAAACCGAAGTGGATTAAATATTTAGATCCGTGCATAAGATGCGTAAACGAGTTCAGCGCAAGCTTCAAATAAATGAAAATCACCATCACATGGTGTCGGAATCAACAAACAATTTAATGGAGTCGAATACCAAACAAGTTTACCACGACTCGGAACGAATGAAGTGTTCGTTAAAAATTGATTTGAATATGATGCTCCCAATACATCATATGGTGTCTTGAATCGAATAAGTGTAATGAGCAAGTTCAAACAATTGAACTTGGTTTTAGCGCAATCCGACAATAGATATATGTATCGATAAGAAAACTTTCGGCATGGTCACAACGAAAAACCATGTATGTAACTCGTAAAGAAATGATCGTGACACAATGACCATTAAGAGGAGTAGGGATGTGAAAATCTTCTCACTAGATGCAAAAGTGGAGTTCCAATAAAAGAAATTTTAGGACTTTACCTGGGGTTGCATGTGATGTCCGATTGTTAGGTGACATTACCATGGAATGTCGAACATTTCGTATTTGTCATTAATTAGGTAGTAAGGGGGGGAGATGCGGAGACAATCGTCTTCTCCCTGGCGTGACTCGTGTCATTGCAGGATCGCGTGACAAGTTGTCGTTTCCTGATCGTTAGTTCTCCTGCTGACAGGGATCTAGCATCGTCATTAAATTTGCGTCATCGTTCCTCCTCAAAGGCCTCGCCTCGATAGTCGTATGTGTCGTACTTCAACCTCCGTTGATGTATAGCTTAAGTTTCACGTATACCTGTGCACTAGCGTTGTGTGCCGCGTAGAAGGTGATGTACCCCGACATCCGTTGACGTAAAGATTGAGTTGCATGTATTCTTGTGCACTCGTTTGTTATGCGTAGGCTGCCTGCTCGGGAAGTTAAAATATCATAGACAATATGAATAACAGTGTGTACCCGAGTTAATATTCGCGGTTCCTACGTGATGACCTTTAATAAACACACACATGCGCAAATAATCAATCATATAATCAAATAGTCCTCCTAGTCCCACTAGCCTCCCAGACTGAATCTCCTAGTCCCACTAGACTATCCCCCCAGCCTCTAAGACTGAATCTCCTAGTCCCACTAGCCTCCCAGACTGAATCTCCTAGTCCCACTAGCCTCCCAGACTGAATCTCCTAGTCCCACTAGACTATCCTCCCAGCCTCTCAGACTGAATCTCCTAGTCCCACTAGACTATCCTCCCAGCCTCTCAGACTGAATCTCCTAGTCCCACTAGCCTCCCAGCCTCTCAGACTGAATCTCCTAGTCCCACTAGCCTCCCAGCCTCCCAGACTGAATCTCCTAGTCCCACTAGCCTCCCAGCCTCCCAGACTGAATTCCCTTTTCCGAAGGTCTTAAATGCATGTTTCCTAAACTCTCAGAGTGTTGTGTATGTAATTGTTTTGTGTACCGTGTATAAAACATCACAATAGCGTATGTTTGAAAACAAAATTTTGACTGTTTGCTTTTCGGCAACGGTTGGAGACCATATTCGAGTACTAGGCGTTCTGTATGTATTCAACGTCTTAATAGTCTAAGTTCCCAGAGGAAGGTGAGGTTAGAGCCTAGGTATCACAACAGGAACCTAATTCGCTGTAACCTATAGCTCTGATACCAATCTGTCACCCCCCCGAAATTATCAGAGCTTGGCGTGACTGGACTGGTATCGTCATTGCACAGCGGAAGCAAATAAGCTAAGTCTTTTAGAAAATGAACGCCCACTAAGTACTCGAGTCTCCAATGGTTCTCCTATTCCAACCGTGCCTTGTCTTAGAAAAGTAACCTGAGAAAGAACATGCGAGAAAAATCAACATAATGTTGAGCGAGTTCATAGTTTGCTTGTAAAAGATTTGAAATAAATCTTTTGAGTTGTGAAAGGTTTGAAATAAATCTTTGGAATAACCGGTTTTTGAAATAGTATTGAGAAAATGAATTTAAAAAAAATCATTTTCTTGCCAAATTGTATGGAAACGTTGTGTTTGTAACACGTTATGTTCATAAACCATGTATTTGTAAAGCCTTGTATTTGTAATGTTTAAATAACCGTCAATGCCCACCCTGACTTTGACTCCTTACCCGCATAATCATGTGCTTTGAATTTTGTATAAAACATGGTATTTTAATTTGTATGAACAAGTAGTTTCGTAAATATATATGTCCCTGGTATGTAGCAAATAAGGGAATTGAGATCACCAATGGTTTGCAAGGCCACTGATATATGTGAAGTGCAAGTAGGGAGACTCAAACCTAGCAGATTTTTGCCACGACATTAGTATGTGGACAAAGTCACCCCGAGGTCCGTTTCTAGTTTGGCCTGGGGCTGGGCTCGCTACACCCAGATAGATCTACCGCTCCTGTCCCTCGGTCCTACCATGAGGACTAATGGCCTCATGTTGCTCCTACCCACTCACATGATCTAAGTAGTAAACCTCCTTACGCTAACCATACCGTGTATAAAATAAATCCCTGATCACCCTGACCAGATTCCTGGTCACCCTGACCAGATTTCCTGGCTACCCTAACCAAATCCCCGGTCACCCTGGCCGAATATCATTCACATTTCGAAAATAAGCATTTGTTTTTGTAAAAACCGGTATGTTTAGTATAAACCTTTCGTAAATAATTTGTGTTCCTCGAAATCCCTTCGTAATATGATTTAGAAATACGAGTTTTGCGTTAGTTCAAAACTTTGTATGTTTTTGCGAAATGTGCATGTCTTTCCACCCCGAAAACATTTATAAAAATGTAAAATAGTAAAAAGTGGGGGTTATGAACTCGCCTGAATATTCCTGTGCAAAGCTAGCTAATTACGACTTCGTGATGTCGTTTCCAAGGCTTGACTTGCTAGCGTGCATTCTACAATATTCCTAACACGGAATATCTAATAAGTTTCTAAATAACGTAGTAACTAACTACGTGTAATTGAGCTCTACCGAATCGTTGACCGAACGATATGACGGTAAATTGTCAACTTAACAGAAGCGAAGAAGTTATACTTGTTAGCTTGTTTTAAGAAGTCGTATGTTGATATGAAGGAATATTCGTATGAAAGTAATATATAATAAACTTGTATTATATATCATGTCTTTATCGAAATACGTGTATATGCCGTTTAGGCGTTTGAAATAAATATAAAACCATATTTATTTAATAAGAGAATTCGTATTGTATAATACTTGAAATAAATATTCAAACCATATTTATCTTTCTAAAAACGAATTCGTGTCGTTTGATATTTGGAATAAATATAAAAACTATATTTATTTTGTAAAAGGATACGAGTTAACGATGTTCGAAATAAATATAACATTGTATTTATTTGTAAAAGCGTTTGGAAATATCAAGGTTTGAAATATTATAAACTCGAACTCCATTAAGTGTCGTTTTGGAAACTATAATACGTGTCGTGTTTACGGATTTTTCTTGAAAAACGGGCAGAGTTTCCTCTGTTTTTGGACGCCCCGACAACACAAGTTGTCGTTATATTTGCGAAATTCAATCAAGTTTTCAAACAATATATTTATAAACTCAAGTTATATATCAAGGCGCAAACTTTATAAATACGATTTTATCATTCGGTTCGAGAGCTCGTTTCACGTGAGTAATAAAGTTATAGAAATAACATAAATAGTCGCACCGTGAATCTTTACCATCTCTCTCGTGTCGATGTGCCGAACTTGCTGACTGAGTTGACCGAGTCAGCTCACTGTTGACCTGAGTTTGACCGAGTCGACCAGTGAGTTGACCGAGCCGAGTCGAGTTGGACATGTTGACCTGGGACGAGTCTTGACCCGACACCCGAGACGACCTGTTGACTTTCTTTGACCGCTGATCCGAACAAAACTGGACTTATTGACCTTTCTCCGAGCCGAGACCCATATAACGTGAGCTGGGATGTGAACTGAACCAGAACCGAGCCGAACCACACCTGCTGAACCGAGAACCCGAGCGGAACTCCCGAACCAGAGACGAACCGTTCTGAACCAAATCATCAACACCATCACCGGACTTAAGTAAAAAAAATGAAAGTAACAGAAAAGGGGGGGGGGGTTACCGGACTGAAACCCAGGCCGAGACCCAAATCTGCGACCCGACCCAAACTGAACCAAAGCTAAATTTGACCGAACCACATCATCATCATCATCCTCGTCTGAAACCCACCGGACAAATCTGCTGACCATCGGATAAACGAACTGACCGGCGGTCCGAACCGCCGACCGCCGGTTCTTTCTCCCTCTCTCGGTCTCTTCCCTCAGTCTCTCTTTCTCTCTCTGTTGCACCGCCGTACCACCACCGGTTAGTGGTGGTGGTGGTTCGTTTCATAATCGCAAGGGGGGGGGGGGTCGTTGTGGTGTGTGACCTAGACTTCGAACAAAACAAAAGGCACCGCCACCGCTACGGCGGCTCTTCCATGTGTTTCACCGGCCTTCGAAGACAGGAGGGAGAGAGGAGCAGGTGGATGTTGTGGTTATGTGTATCGAGAAGGAGATGTAATCTCTGTGTTTGATTAATATGTAATAGAGAGAGGGTAGGAGATGAGAGGGTATTAGGGTTTCTCATAAAGAAGATGAAGGGTGTATGTCTGTGTTTGTTTTGGTGTGTGTATATAATATGCAGACAAGAGATCCTTTATAGAGATTTGGAGGATTAAAGTTCTTTGTGTAATTATATTACATTCAGGGTATGTATTTTACCCTTAGGGTTAAAATCTTTTGTAAATCTAGTAAATATTTTGTCAAGATTTTGGAAAGATTTGCTAAGATTTAGCCAAATCTTATAGATTTTGATGGGATTCTAACATATTATGTGTAGGTTTAGGCTTGTGGGTTTTGGGCTTGGGCCCAGGGCCCACAAGCTCAATCCCCGTGTATATGTGGCCCGTAAATCCTACGAGACCCATTGTCAAAACCCTGAACTCCGTTTAACGTCAAAAATTAAAATACACAAAAATACGGTCTGTAGTCGTTGCCCGTTCATCGATTACGATAATAATCGCGAAAAATTGTATCGTTGCCGTTTTTAATTCGTTCCTCGATCCGGTTCCGACTGTAGTCACAACAATTTTATTACGAAGCTAATATATATCGTAAAAATTTAGTATTTGTCGGCGTTGTTAGTATTCTGTTCGGTTTCAATCCGTTGCCGTTTACGTTTCACCGGTTTCTCTGTAAACCACCATTCGCGCACTGTAAAGACGGATAGACGTTCCCAGGCACTCCAAAGGCCTAATTAAGTTAATCCGTGCTGTAAACACTATTTATTGTCGCGTTAATCGTCTGTTAATTACGTAATTAAGATCCGTAAATTATGGGTTGTCACAAACGGCACCTTCCAAAGCAAAAAAGAGAAGACAGAAGGCTGAACACGCCCCGTGCTCAGCCAGCACGGGGCCGTGCCCAAGAAGCAGCAGAAAAGACAAATCTATAGAAGCTTCTATTGCCCATCACGAGGCCGTGCTCAGCGGACACGGGGGCGTGTCGAAAGTACAGCAGGCGCATTTATTGTAATTGCGAATTACAATTAATGAGGAGAGAGATTGTCAGACGGACACGGGGCCGTGCCCAGCGGACACGGGGCCGTGTCCAGCACTCTGTTCAGCCTATAAATAGGAGTGCTTGGATTCATTTCATCTCATCCCTTGGCACACCACCTCTCTCACACTTCATCCACCACCCACCACCATCACAACACCATCATCCACCACCATCATCCATTGTCCATCGTAGAGTGTGTGAGTCGTCTCGGGATCCAAGATTGATCGTAAGAGTTCTTGACAATCAAGGCCATGTTTGCCTAAGTCTCTTACATCACTTGGTGAAGACAAAGTGTCTAGTATAATACTTTTTATTTCTAATCTTTTGCACTTTTTATTTGGTTTTGTATTAATGACTTTAATAACTAGTTACTTATGTTGAAGGTGATCTTTCCTTATCGTTTGTCCGTGGTGTCTTGGCATTATTTTACTGTCTATATAAAATAAAGGATTTTCACCATTCATATCTCCACGGTCTATATGGAGGTATGTTGGCTACCTGGTAGGGGGTTAAGGGAACGGTTTGGTAAAGGTCTTGCCATTGTTCAGCGTTTAGAGGTCCTGCAATGGACCTGGGTCAAATTTAGTAGGACCTCCTTCAATACTTCACGGTATTGGATGGCGGGGGTCCAAACTCTTTGATCCCCTCATAAGTTAACTACTATTAATACTATAACCCGGCTATTTAGGACTGTATCCCTGCTGACTCAGACTACTTAGCCGAGGGTAACGTCACCGCCAAAAGCGGGGCCTACCACAATACTGCATTAATAACTTAATTCATTATCTTCCAATAATCCACCCCTTTAGGATTGTATCCCTGCTGACTCAAACTACTGGGGTGAGGGTAACGTCACCTTCAAAAGAGGGGCCTACTACAATAACTAAGATAATCTCTTAAATAAGTGCAAAAGTGCGGAAAAAATCAAAGGTTACGCTATACACGAGTCGGAACCAAGTGATTCATCTTGTCTATCTGTTTTTTTTCTTTTATTTTTATTTTTCAGCATTTTAGTTAGATTTTAATTTTCTTAGTTTAAAACATTTTTCTAAACTTTTATTTTGGTTAGACGTTGAGGATAAACCGGTACTAAAAGCTCTTGTGTCCTTGGACGACCTCGGTATCTTACCAACACTATACTACACTCAACGATGGGTGCACTTGCCCATATGTGTGTTTAGTGTCAGTGAAATATCGTGTTTTATAAATTTAAAACTTGGCTAAAATAAGTGTTAAAAAGGGCTTAAAATATACACCTAAAATATACGACACTTACCGCACATCAGCAACCTAGGTTCGACACGATGATGGCACGTGGCAGCTCAGGGTGCCGCCCTGATTTGGAGCTGTCGTGCCCCGCGTAAGACGTAGCCATGGGCTACGCGGCCCGCGAGCTACACCAGAATTTTGTTTTTAATTAATTTTTAATGTTATATCATATTTTGGGCTCGGTTTTCACATACGGGGTGTATTTTAGGACATATTGAGATATTTTAAAATATATTAGGGTGTCGAAAAATATTTTGGAGGGTTGTTATACTATTGACCCAGAAGGAGAGGAAGTTTGATTGGTCGAAAAAGCAGGAAGAAGCTTTTTGGCTGTTGAAGGAGAAGTTGTGTAGTGCACCTATTCTTTCCCTTCCTGGGGGAAATGATGATTTCATTGTGTATTGTGTTGCGTCACGTTTGGGCCTCGGATGCGTGCTTATGCAGAAGGACAAAGTGATAGCCTATGCATCCAGACAATTGAAAGTGCACGAGAAGAATTACACGACGAATGATTTAGAGTTGGGAGCTGTTGTATTTGCCTTGAAGATCTAGAGACATTATTTGTATGGCACGACGTGTACGATATACACAAACCATAAGCGGATGAAGTAATGTACTTCATGAACTGGATTTGGGTTCCGCTTAGAGGTAACCTACGTGAACTGGTTATGAATGAAGCTCATAAATCCAGATATTCCGTTCACCCAGGTTCTACCAAAATGTATTGGGATATTAAGGAGTTATACTGGTGGCCGAATATGAAGAGAGATATTACGGTGTATGTGAGTAAATGTCTGACGTGCTCAAAAGTTAAGGCTGAACATCAGAAGCCTTCTGGGCTTCTTCAGCAACCAGAGATTCCTAAATGGAAATGGGAACATCTTACGATGGACTTTATCACCAAGTTACCCCGTAGGTCGCGTAGACATGATATGATATGGGTAATGGTGGATCGATTGACAAAGTCTTCTCATTTCTTAGCGCTTAAGGAATCAGACAATACGGAGAAGATATCGCAGTTGTACCTTAACGAGATTTAGCCATTCATGGAGTACCGGTGTCAATTATCTTGGATAAAGACGGACGATTTGACTCCAAATTTTGGCGATCTCTTCAGGAGTCGCTTGGTTCTCGTTTGGACATGAGTATTGCATATCATCCTCAAACGGAAGGTCAGAGTGAGAGAACCATTCAAACGTTAAAGGATATGTTGAGAGCGTGTGCGATAAATTTCGGTGGAAGTTGGGATACTCACTTACCATTGGCAGAGTTTTCTTACAACAATAGTTACCACGCTAGTATCAAGGCCGCTCCGTTTGAAGCCTTGTATGGAAGGAAGTGTCGATCACCACTTTGTTTGGCTGAAGTCGACGAGAAGCAATTAACCAGACCCGAGCTTATCCAGGAAACCACCGACAAGGTTGTCCAAATCAAGGGAAGGTTGAAAGCTGCTGCAGATCGACAGAAAAGTTATGCAGATAACCGGAGGAAACCGTTGGAGTTTCAGGTTGGTGATCGGGTTATGTTGAAGGTATCGCCTTGGAAAGGCGTTCTGAGGTTTGGAAATGGGGGAAAGCTGAGCCCGCGTTATATAGGTCCTTTCAAAATCACATCTCGAGTTGGATCAGTCGCGTATAGGCTTATGCTGCCGTAGGAGTTAAGTGGAGTACATGATGTGTTTCATGTCTCCAATTTGAAAAGTGTCTGTCAGATGAGACGCTGATTATACCCCCTGGTGAGGTTCGAGTGGATGATAAATTGAGATTTCTCGAAGAACCAGTAGAGGTTCTAGATTGGAAAATTCAGAAGCTTAGGAGGAGTAGGATTAAGTTGGTCAAGGTTCGCTAGAATTCTAAACGTGGACCCAAGTTCACCTGGGAACGACAGGACCAGATGCAACGGAAATATCCTCATCTCTTCCCACCTAGTGCGAAAACAAAACCTGTAGAGTAGAATTTCGGGGACGAAATTTCCTAAACATGGGGAGACTGTGACACCCGACTATTTAGGCTGTACCGTACAAATGTAACACGTGTCATGAATAAATAAAAAGGCTGTATTTGACTGATATTGATGGTTATATGTGATATTTGATGTGTTGGTAAATCTAAACTTTGATAAAAATTATGTTGGCAACAATAAGATAAACGCTTATCGTGTAACGAATAAAATGCAAAACGAACGTCGGTGACCATCTGATCAATGTTAAAATCCTAAAAATAGTCTGTTATGATTAGAATGGTAATTTTACTCATGTTCGGGTGGAAAAATAAATTAAAACGCTAAGAAACTCTATTTTTCGAGTTTAAGCATGTACCGCGTGATACTGCGCGTATCTGACAAAATACTGTCAACGCAGCCAGTCAAGGCAACTGATAATTATTTCAGTAATATTATTTTTATAGAATGATAAAAATAATTTAAATGCACTAAAACAGGATAAAAATGCTTGATAAAATACCCGGTATCCAGTAAAATACCAGTTTTTGGCCAAGATTATATATATGTATATATATACGAATATATATGTATGGGATGTGAGAGGTGGTGGCTAGGGGAGGCAAGACTCACTCTCTCTCCTACACTTGTTGGTCTTGGGTGAATCAAGTGATGATTAATCTTTTGCAAGATATTCTAATATCTTGCATAAACCAAGAAAATAATCAAACTCAATCTCACTCTCTCTCTCTAAAAGCTACGGTCGAACACCCCCTTACACACCTCCATCTTCATTTTTCAATCTTGTTCTTGAAGAATCAAGTCCATTCCAAGAAGGTTTCAAGGTGTTTTGAAGATCCAAAGGAGTTTTCAAGGTGAAACAAGCTCCAAACATCAAAAATCTTGTCAAAACCCACCAAAATCTTGAAAGGTATAAACTTATTTTTAAAATCATGTTCTTGATTCTTGGTGATGATGGTGATGTTGGAAGGTTTCTCTTGAACTTGGAATTAATCACAAACTTGAAACTAATAATGAATGAGATTTTAAACAAAGTAAAAATAGAAGTGTGAGTATATATATGTATAGACGTAGGGTGTATGTATGTGTGTATATAGTTGTGTTTTGATTTTGTTGAATGATTCTTGTTTGACATGATTCTTGAAAGATTGTTACATGCATGAATCAAAAATGGTGTTATAAAAGAAGGTTCTTGTGATTTGAAAAGATGACACAAAAGTGAACTTTTGGAAGTTCATATATGTATGTATATATGTCGTGTATATATATGTATGTATCCATGCATGTAAGTTTTTGTCACATGTTCATAAATGTAAGAATGTTTGCATTTATGTAAACATGATTAGATGATAATGTGATGAACATGTTGTGGTTTATATGGACATGAAATAAATATGCTATTTGATGCATTTAAGATCATCTAAGATGATGATGTTATGATATGGGTGCATTAGATGCACATACTTGGACATGCATGTTGATATGTGATCATAAAATGATGATTTGAATATGATTTGATAAAAATAAATTTTGACCAGATTCTAAAACCAAAAATATGAATATTTGAAGTGTTAAAATGGCATAAAACTTTGTCATAAAGTTTACTAGCTTTGCATGTTGTACTTGGTGCTTTATGTGTTGTAAAATACGTGAAATCGCATGATTTATGGGACTTACACAAAAACTGCACTAATCTGATTATAATCTTCATTTTAATCAGTAAATAGCATGTATTGTATTAAAATATCAAGTCATATTGTGTTGGGATGGTTATGGTAACGTTTAATGCAAAACTATGCGGTAAAACGGTTAATAATCGGCTTTTCGAAGGATTTATATAAAACTGTTTTAAATCAGTAAGTAAACTGGTATTTTTAGTTTAAATATAAGTATTTTAACTCATATTAAGTTTACTTGGTGTTTGGTTAGTCATACGTGACTTCTGACGCCCGAAAACGTTACCGAATCACTAAAATACGCGTTTTACCATGTACAGTAGCATGGGTTGTTTATGAGTGAACCTTATGTGTTAAAATGTGTTATGTGATTTAGATATGTGTATATGATAATATGCTAAGTATTGACATGATAGCGGGAGTTTAGACTAGTAGAATCGGTAAAATCGTGTTAAATGTGTAACTTGTTTGTCGAGCATGAAAATTGATACATATAAGTTATTTTATGTATACATGCTTTAAAAATGATAAAATAAATAAGTTAACGAGATTTCGCGTGTTAGGATGCTTAGTTTATGTGTACGTTTATGTATATATATTACGACGTGCAAATAGTAGATATATTACGTTACGTATAAACGGGTGTGTTAACGGATTTACATGATAATGGTCACCAATAAAATCGTTCAAGTCGCCAAATCTTTTATATATATATATATATATATATATATTAACGTGCCAACATAATCTAAAACGATAACTTTTTAAGAAAATCTCAAAGTTTTGTGAAAATTCTAAGATACAGAGAAACTTAGGAATTTTTGTGATATATTGATTGATAAAATCGTTCCTACGCATAATAGGACGTGTAGAAATCAATTTGTGGGATTGCGCTATTTAAAATACACACCCAAAGGTGAGTGTCACTAAACCCCCTCTTTTTACTGTTTTGTATATGTTTTGCGGGAAGAACACGCCTAAAAAGGGTTTAATAATGTTTTTGAATAAAACATACCTTTTGATATATAAAATGTATATTTTCATTGAAAATATATGGGTTTGTTAAATATATATGCTTCGGGGTGAAACAATTTTTGGTAAATATATGTTTCGGGGAGAAACGGATTTGGTGAATATATATGTTTCGGGGGAAACGGTTTTTGTGAATAAATATGTTTCGGGGAGAAACGGGGATTTGTACGGTGTTTCAGAGAAAACGACCGTGTAATTGGGGCGAATTTGCTTGATCCCAGGGATCTCAGGAAATTCGTACATCATATATTAAATTTATCATTATTAGTAGGATACATATATATATATATATATTTTACGTGAGGCGGGCATCATAGATGGCCTCGATATGGGCCATGCGCAAGTGATGTCGTTTAATCATTTAAGTATTGCACGCGAGGAATTGTTGGTAGATCTATCGGGTTGACAACCCCGTCGTGACCGGTCGCTCCGTGTCAAGTCAAACGACGAATTAATATTCTGTTCATAGTCTAGCATTGATTATACCTTCATTGTAAATATATAGTTCGTAATGTCTTGCTAACTTACGAGTCCAAACATTTGATTCTATCAATTTAATATGTAAACTCAGGAAGATGACTATGGTCGAAAGTTTCTACGGAAATGCTTGCGACGGCTGACCCTTGAGTTATTTTACAAGGAAATGAATTAACTTTCTTGAAATTATATGGATGTTTTATAATAAACACATTATTAGAAAGTTTTTCCTTGGGTCAAAATATTTTAAATTTGAATATGTGAACTCACCCTCCTTTGTGTTGACACTTGATTTTAACGTGTTCTTCAGGTACTTGAGTTCGGCTTCGGGAATTATGGCGTATCTTGTGGTTGTTGATGCATGTGTGGTTTGAAAATGTTGTGGACAAACTTTTAAAATAATTTGGGACCAATGTAATAAGATCCATAAGGATCAAGACTACTAAACTATGTTGTGGTTGTGCCGTACCTTGAAACTTTAAGTTTAAAAACTATGTTTTAATTAAGTTGATTGTTCAACATTGCGATGCATCATTCAGCAAGATATTAATGGGCACCAACTTCCGTCACCACTACGTTTTAGACTCCGCTGCGACGTTTTTGGGGTGTGACAGTAAATAGGTTACATTTTTCTTGATATTTGACTGGTCCTACGACATCGATCAGTGACGAACCGAACCAAACCCATACAGACATTGGTACCGGTATTCGTTTTATGGTTTAGGATTGATGAAAAACACGTGTTGATACCCTTATGGGGCTATCACGAATTTTCTTATTGGATGCTATACCGAGTACCAATGGTGTAACGAGCCAAACCAATACCGACGGAATTCCCGCTGCGTTAATTAAAAGTGAAGGTCGGTATTTTTTTTATCGCTATAAAACATGTGCCTATATTAATATTGTGACAAACTGAACTGATACCTACGTTTTTTGCCTAGTAAAAAAGTTTACGAAAGAATATAATGTCTATCACTGTTTTTGAGCTTTTATTGTTGTTTCTTCTTAGATATTTTGTTGGAAAAAATATATATTTTTAAAGAGCGCGAAGCAAGTTATTTAGAATAAAAAATTAGTAAATATATTTATGTGTTTGATTTTTTACGATGAATGGCCACCTGCCCGCTACCCGGTCTCCACCCCTGTCCCCACCTCCATCCAGCCAGTGTTTCATAGACTCCCTCACCCTTGACACCAAACTGGTGGTACACAACTGGTGGGGATAAAAGTAATGGTTGTGTGGTGATCGGTAGAGGGTGTTAGTGGTGGCACATTGTACGTTGGGGGTCGCGGTAGTGGAACTTGTAACACCCCAAAAACGGGTTTGGTAATTTAAACCCGGTTACTATTAAGAAACGGGTAATGTACCATTAATGATAAAAGTTAACCTGTAAATGAAGATTAACTAGGAATAATTAACGTAGTTGATTATTGGTATCGTTAGTAGTAAACGAAAAGTTGTAGCCTTATTTAATTAAAACAAAACATGAGGGACCAAAGTGGGATAACTTGAAAGTTGTTTTATTAAATGAAAATAACAAACACACACACACACTTCGTGTGTGTTCTGTACGTGATCAGGGGAAGGCTCTAGAGAGACAAACCCTAGTTCATCATATATGTAGGATCGTTTTCTGACCCAAACGAGTCGATCAGAAGAGTTTTTCTCAATACAACGGCGGAAACAGACGTATCGAGTTCAATTCAGCAAGATATACACTTTAAACTGTCTTTAGATTGATTTGACAAAGATTTACAGCGAGTAGACACTTCGGCAGCACTTCGGCTCTCAAACCAGAATCTAATTTCGTTTCAAATGACACAACACTATCTAGTATTTATAGGCATGGTAATTTCGTTTGAACCAGCCCAAGCGAAATCACTTTCAAGCGAAATCAGTGATTTCGTTTGAACTGACTTGATGATTTCGTGCGAAATTACAATTTGTAATTTCGTGTGAAATTACCTCCCGACCTATTTTTGACATATTTCTCATATTACGTGCCCTGATCTATCTATATATATACAAGACTCGATACAAGACGAAGTCAACAGACGCATGCACCAACAATATATCATCCAATTGAAGGATGAATTGAGGCTCAAATTCAATAAGGAACATGAATTAACGATCACCCAAGCTAGGGGAACATAAGGTATGTTGAATTTTGATGTTTAATGAAGTTGAGAAATCTTGATGAACATCACAAGTAGTGATTTGTGTACGAATCGTAGAGGTTATGGCGAAATTGGCAATGTATGCTTGCTTAGGAACGAACCCTAAGTGAAGATTTTGAGTAAATTACTATAAATTGAGTGTTTTGATGAATTACTACACCTAGCTAAGTGGGTTTATGTTTAATCCATGAAAGGGTAAGAAATTGATTGTGAATATGTGTAGTATGTGATGTGTACATGTATATAGATTGAGTATGGTATATAATTTGTATGATGATTACTTGTACTGATGAATGAAAGTGATAATTAGGAAGAAAAACATGAAATACTTGTACATCATGCTTAGAAATTAGTACGCACACCAAGTGTTTGATGAAATGTCAAAAAGACAATAATGAGTGAAATTGTATGCAAGTAATGGGTAAACAGATATAGTTCATGTGAAGATTATGTAGGGATGATGTTGAGTATGCTTTATACTTGTTTGAATGGATTAATGAAGGTCATATGTGATATGTGAATTTGATATGGTTGTTCATATGTATAAGCATATATGCTAATAAGAATGTGAATGTAATGACATGAATGTATAGGAATCATGTCAAGATGGTTGAGAGCGTGTGTGACAACTGTGCTCTGTAATCGATGTACGATGTAAAACAATGATGATTATTAATAAAACAATGTGATTTGGTGTTACTATATGTGTTTTGATGTTATTATGTGTGTATTTGTGTTTGGTGAATTTTCAATTCGATGTGATTCCAATTGCAAGCTTTAAATCGCGTTCTGGAAGGTTATACGCAAACTGGTGCGTAAACGCAGTCAGTATAACGCGAAAAACACTCTGGAATAGTGAAATAGGCTTAACATACCTTAAATAACCTCCACATAACTTAGAAATAAGTTTTCAATGGTTTGGTGTGTCGAAATCAACTTTGTTCGATCGCAGGGACTATTTGTGTCAAACTGCGAAACTATGCCGATTTGTACTGTAACGAACATTCCGGAACTTGATCATAAGTTAAACATACCCTAAATAACCTTTACATAGCTTAGAAATAGGCTTTGAGGGGTTCGGTATGCTAAAATAAACTTTATGCTCATTCAGGGACTAAAAGGGTCAAAAAGTGCCTAAGTTTGCATTTTCGCGCATAACTTACGTTCTCAATATATCCGGACCTCCAAAAATTTATGTAAGCATTAAAATATTTTATTTTAGTGTTTGGCATAAGAAAATTCCATTTGTCGCTTAATTTGGATCGTTTTTGCGTTCGTTACAACTTCCGTCGTAATTAACCGAACAACGCAACCGTACGGCCAAACAAACCGACATCTGAGATAATTTTTAGCATATTTTATGTTCCCTATGCTTTAACATCCTTGTGAAGCTTAAAAATGGGCTTGACGGGTCTTAGAAGTGCCAAAACACGACCATACGCGCACAGGGACCAAAACTGCCAAAACTGAAACTTGCTGGTCTGCAAGGTCCTTACGGACCGTATGGTTCTAGGTCTTACAGTCCGTAACCATGTTCCAGAACATTAGAAAGCTGTTTCCAGCTGTTACACACTCATAACTCTCTTGCACATGTCATTTCCTGATGATGGGAGGCCATTTTGATGCACATGGGGTTGTAAACAAGTGTAGGGATGAGATTGAAGCACGATTTTCGAGAAACGATCCTAACGGTGGTCCAATTCCTATAAATACCCACCATAGTTTCATTCCTTCCTTACAAAAATCTGATCTAAAGTGCTCTAACTTGAAGCCTTTGCTTCATACCTGAGCTATTTGGATCAAGATTTGCTTGCGGGGACCCTTTGTAAGTATTCCTTCATTCTTTTATCGCTTTTCGAGTCCGAAAGTCAAACTATATTTGACTTTCTGCATTGACCAGTTTATGGTCAACGTGAAGTTCGTTTGAACTTCATAACGTGAGCGTAATCACGATGGTTATAGTCCCTTGTGACTATACCTACTGATTACCACGTTATCTAGGCTCAGTGACGAGTCGTAGTTTCGGCCAAAATACGTGTTCTTATGTATTTTGTAACCAAACTACTCTTAGGTATCAAAACCGTTTGTTTTGATACCAAACTTGTTTTCTAACTTAGTTAAGCATGTTTTAACATGCTTAGCTCGTCACTTTTAGTTTTGTGCTTGTCTAGGGTCGTAAAGGTAAGCGATCTAAACAATCGCTTATACTTTCGAACCCGACCCGTTTGGTCGATCATTAGAATCCGACCAAACACATTAGGTGACCATATTGTATAGGGAATAACCTTCCAAGGTTATACCTTATGGTCGCTTCGTTTAAGTAGTTTTATGATAGGTAGTTTATATGCCTTAGGTAAATTACCAAAAATGCCCTTTTACGCCAAAATTCATTTTAAGCATATGTAACATAACCTTTGGTATCTAAACTGATTTGACAACACTATTAAACATGTTGAGGCATATTTTACTTATCATAGGACTAGTTAGGCGTTCCGAACGCGTTTCACGCGAACGACGCGTTAAAGTAGCATAAGCTACCTTAATGGGACGCGATGGGTCGAAAGCACTTAGGTTAGGTTTCATTTAGGATGTAGGCCTTGTTAAACCATATCACATGAGTTCCAACACTCATTTGTTTTACAAGACCTCATTCTGTCCGATCTTCCGATTTAGGCGTCTATTGTTTGACTAGTGATTAAATTACTAGGTGCTGCTTGATTTCTCTGGTTTACTCGAGTTTGTTGAAGTACTATTGATTGAGGATACCTTGCACTACATGTGAGTACATAGTTCCCCTATTTTACAACTTTCAATTGTTTTGGGGTGATTCATATGTACAAAATGTTTTCAAGGTTTAAACGATGATTTCAAAAACGAATAGAACGATTTATACTAAACTAATAACGATTTCGATAATGTGAACGAACTTGTTGGTTGTAGTTACATAACGAATGACATTCATTAATTTTGGCCGAACCGACCAGTATTAGGTTATGGTACCATAGGATCTGACATATCCCGTTATTGCACTATACCCATGGTTATGTGTGGGTGTTGTGGGTAACGACTGAATCTGTAATTATTAACTTACCCTTTGGAGGTTTGTTAATACGAGAAGCGAGGAACGAGGTAGTCGAGTCACGAAGGTTTGAATGTTATTAACGAGACGACCATATATAAGTTTTCAAAATTAAAACGAGGATGATTTAAACGATTTGGAAACGATTTGGAAATGATGTTAAACGATTTGGGTAAACGATTGGTTTTTGGCTAGTGTTTATTAACGAGACGACCATATATAAGTTTTCACAATTAAAACGAGGATGATTTAAACGAGTTGGAAACGATTTGGAAATGATGTTAAACGATTTGGGTAAACGATTGGTTTTTGGCTAGTGTTTAGATAACGGGACGGGTGTAATGTGGTGAAAACATGGTAGATACGCCGCTGGTACTTCTTATATATAAGTATTTTCAACATATTACATACCGTGGCGTAATTTAGTTCACTTGGGTAAACGATATTGAAACAATGTCACTCAACGATGTTTTCGAAATAATATACGAGTTTTATTAACGAGTTTATACGAGATGTTTTACAAGATGATTTTCTAAAACAAAAAGCTTTTGGGTTAAGAACCGTGGCTACGAAATTTTATAAATTATAACCATCTTGATTTGAGTTGGTTAATCATGTTGCAATATTATACACTTTTTAAAAACAAGGTTTTCGAGGTATTGCAATATATGTAAACAAGCCATGATTCTGATACCCTTATAAAACCTATGTACTCGCCAGCATTTCTTTGCTGACTTTGTTTTTACATATGTTTCAGGTGTTGTTGCTTGATTGACGTTCTAGGATGCATGCGTCACATAGGATCTGGACGAGGCCTTAGTGACATAAAACAATGATAGTCGATATAAAACTTGTTTGTTATGTGTTAAAACAATTTTAATGTTTAATATTATCAATAAAACGAAACACTTTTTGTATTCATGGTTTTGAAACGATAATTCTGTTACAACACTCCCCGATGTTTCCGCCAAGCTTTGTTGTTTTACGTGGTCGGGGTGTGACAGAAGAGTTTGTATCAGAGCCAATGGTTATAGGGAATTAGGTTATTAGTAATTCTTTGACCTAGACTATAACTTCTAGGACCCCAATGCAAGTTTATTTGCGTTTAGATTTTTTAAAACAAAATCGTGACCTATCCTTAGGTGATAACCACAACGAGAACACAATTTTCGAATCCGCTTTGAAAACTAATCATCCGTTCTAGGATGATTGATTACTAGGTTTTGAACCCTCTGTTGTAAGGTTTTGAACCCTTCCACTTTGACTCGTATTTGGCTTAGTGCCTTATGAGTTTTCAAAATCTCATCAAAGTTTGGGTCTAAATAATGTGAACATGTGCGAACTGGAAGAGTGAGTGGCTGTACTCTGAGTTTTCTGTCTAAGGCTAGAGTGTTCGTACAAATCCACATAATCGGACCAGTCACTCTTACCTGGGAACTCTTGGGGTGAGTGTTCACTTATAGGCGAGCATGTCTTCAAGATACGTTATTTGAATCTATTTACTTTGATTAGTCACTGCGTGTCGTTTGTTTGACCGGTGTTAATCCTACTACCCTTCGTCAAGCAATCGAGTTGTCTGCTGCCCTGATTGAGACTCAAGTCAGGAAGGGTAAACTCACCCGCAAGGGTGATAAAAAGAAGGCGACTGATTCAGGGAAGGACAAGAAAAAGGATAAGGGTAAGGAAAGTGAGTCGTCCAAGAAATCGAGGAAGCGAAAGGGTGCCCAGAATTTAGCTGTTACAGCACAGACTGCTCAGAACCCGCAGAACCCACGGGCTCAGCCACCTGCAAAGAAGGCATATGCTGGTACCGCACCTCATTGTGCTCATTGCAACGGTCATCACGTTTCACAACAAGCTTGCAAGCAATGCACGACGTGTGGTAAACTTGGGCATTTGGCCAATGTTTGTCGTTTGGGACAAAATCAGGTTGCCCAGGTTCAAGCTCTGATACAAGTAAGCGAACACAAATACGAACGCGCAATGTAAGTGTATTCCGGACTTACCCTTTAGTTTCTAAAATGTATTGTAGTATGACGATTATCGTGAGTCATGTAAGAAAGTATGAATTAATGGAAGTATTAAGGTAAGTTGGCGAAATGAGTCGAAAAGTGGTTAAGGGAAGAGTTTCTAACAAGTGCGGGTAAGAGGGAACTTACAATTTGGTATCATGTGTTAAGAGAAGATAGGTAGTTACAAATGTGGATATGGGTTTGATTGTATGTAAGTAGTTGAAACTAGTAGGAGAGTATGACTATGAACGCGTATGATGTAGATTGTAAGTATGTGCGTACGGATAGAAAAGTATGTATGAATGAATTGGTATTTAGCTAAATGCATGGACGAATGAGGTTTGTTTATGTGTATACGTGAACCTATATATATGAATGAAGTCTAACGATGCTAATCGATTTTCTATTAAGAGTGTAATGGAAGTGCAGGAATACTAATAATGGAAGTAAAGATTCGGTATTGAAGTCCGATGAATGTGTTCGAATGGACAGGTTAATGGCTCTACATAAGTGAGATCAACAGATGTTGACACTTGGATATACATGTTTTAAAATTTATGTATGATGTCACCGGTTGCTAACAATGTGATTGTATGTGGTGACTGCAGGTTATACAGGTTTATGGATTTCTCATCGTTGAGTGTATGCGGTCGAAGATCGAGTTAAGACATGGATTGTACGTGTGGGTGCATGGTTGCGTAATTTAGTATAAGTATGTCAGGTCTTAATTAAATTATAGAAGGGATTAAAGTATTTAAGGTGAAAGAATGAATATAATGAAAGAAATTTTAAATATGCATTTTCCTATGCGTTAAATTTGGTTAAAACGTGTTAGGGCGTTACAAGTTGGTATCAGAGCCTAGGTTTGAGCGAAATCAAGTAGAAATAAGTGAGTACTTGAACTCAAACCCGTGTGCTCTTGTGATTAATGACCCGTACAATCCGAGACTCGATCAAGACCGAAAGGTAAAATTTAATATAAGTAAGTATGCGTGATGCAACTAACAATGATGAATATTGAAAGGTGAGCTTGTTGGATAATGAGGACGTTCCACAGTCGTGGGCTAGTACGAAGGCTAAGGCATGTGATATGTCAGGAAAGTGGACCCCATGGACACAAATTTTAAATTTGGTAAGCATCGGAATATAGCATACCCTTATATACGAGGGTGAAATCCTTGAAGGATTCAAATGGGTGTGGCACGAACTTAAGACCGGTTCCCTGGATATAAAGGGATAATTCTCATGAGGACACGAGACTAGTATGTGGATTGCACGCCTGGCCAGTGCGCAGGAAGCATAGGACGCTCGTGGGATCATGAGAATCATCACATGTATGTCCGGACGAACTGGGAATAAGGGTTGTGTGGGATGGAAAGGGGTCCAATGATTCTTTAAGAATCGGGTCAAACATAAGAAAGAAAGAAAAGAATGCAAGGTTTGAATTCTTGAATGAATTTAAACATGAATGGAATGAAAAGAATGGAAAGTATGAACGGAGGTTTGAATCCGTAGGAGAATACGGATCAAACTTATGAAGAATGAAAAGAAGGAATGAAAGTTAAATCAGTGGGTGAACACGGATTAAACACGTAAGAAAGAGAAGAAGAATGAAAGGCTTGAGCCCGTAAGTAGGAACGGGTCAAGTATGCGGAAAAAGTATAATTCGATGCAAGGTAAGTAAAGTTTACGCTCATTTCGTAGAATACTTATTTATTTTACGAGTGATAAGTACAATAGGGTGAATTATGAAATATGAGGTTCCGACACGAAATGATATGGGTTGGAACGAGTGAAAATGATGAAAACCATGCTTAATGGTAAAAAGGAGCAAAAATGGTAATTTAGTCATCAATGACGAAAGTACAATGAGTTTTGAAAGATTACGTTATGATGTATGCCATAATGAATAACAAGGGTAAAACGGTAATTTAGTTATATGTTGACGAATGAAAGTAAAGTTTAAAGGACACCCTATGGCGTAAGCGATGATGGGTTAAATGCGTGGGAGAAAGGTTTAAGGATTATGACCATACGGTGAAAATCCGTAATGAGTCAAATGAGAGAATTGGTAAATAAATACCAATTTATTTAAAATGCAAAAAGGTTTGGGTTGTTTAGACCAAACGGGTCAGTTAATAATGATATTATCATTTGACGATGATGACTAATGAACGTTTGTTGAGTTTTATGCTCACAGGATTGATAGCGTATGGAAATTACATTGCTATTAATTAGCAAGTAAAAATGCAATGTACTTAAACGGGTCAATGCTTTGACTCGAGCCAGGTATGTGTAAGTAAAAAGTTTAGCAAGGATGTGCGATAGTTGAAAGCCCCTCGACGTAAAAGAAAGGACTAAAAAATTACCAAAACGCCCTTGAAAGGAAAATTGAGAAAACGACCCGTAAGGGTAGTTTGGAAATAAGTTTTATAAATGAATAAACCCTTTTAGTTGCGTAAAAGTGAAAGATGTAAGCCCTTTTGGCTTAATGCCCCGTAATGAGCATTTTTCGTAAATTGTCGAACCGAAGGGTAACATGTGGAATATTTGATTTTAGCAAGGTAGATCAACCACGAATATAGTCGTGGTAGAAGATAAAAGAAGCCTTAGTGTGAAAATTTGAGGCATGAAAAGTATAAGCGAGATTCGAGTTAAGAGCTTGAATCTCATTAAACGGGTCGAATAACTTTAATGCATACCGGGTAGTGGATGCCTAAATCCCATGAATGAGGCTCCGGATAATGAGAAAGTTTTATAATTATAATGTTCATGTGAGTTTTGAGTATAAACAAATGAGTTTGTTTGATAAAAACATGAACGGGTCGAATAATTCATAAGGAATATTAAGCCGAAAACTTATAAGTTAAGAATTTTCTTAATCCGGACGTGGGATTTTGAGTCCATATGAAAGAGGACCAAATTTCGATCATGTAGGAAGAAACGGGAGGTTAAATGGGTAAACGGGTTAAAAGTTATGCGAGTTTTAGTATGCAAGAACGACGAAAATAAAGCAGCAGAAAAATGAAGATTCGGGGTGCCGTCGTCGACGCCCAAAAGGGTCGTCGCCGACGGAACGTGTATGCTTACTTTTGGCCGACGGCTTAACCTGCTGTCTACGGAGAATTTCAGGCGACGGAGGTGCGTCGCCGACGGCCCTTATGGGCGTCGGCGACGGTGCTTGGGATGTGTGTTTTTCTATTTTCTTCCATTCTTGATCCCGTTGATCCAGTTCGTGTCCCGGTGCTCCGTTAAGCTCCCGAATATGCCGAAATTAAATTCTGATGCATTTTCGATAAAAGACTTTTTTCCAAAATAAAAAAAAATTCCAAGCTGACCTGGCAGCTCGACCCCAGCCAGGGGCTACCGCCCCTTGGACCCCGCTTCTCTCGGGGGCGCTGCCCCCGAACCCCCGTTAGTCCCGATGAAATGTATACATGTATGAAGTTACGCATGAATGTATGCATGTATGAAGTTACGCATGAATGTATGCACGCATGAAGTTATGTATGAATGTACCCACGTATGTAGGGATGTATGTACGTAGGAAGACGCTTATGTAAGTAAGTACGAAGGTATGTATGAGTGTATGCGTATATGTAGAGATGTAGTAACGTATGTACGTATGTAGATATGTATGTAACTATGTATGAAAGTATGCACGTACGCATGATTTAGATACGTTATAGCATTAACGTTATTAATAGTGTGCCTCGAAAATGAAATGTAATACAGGTACATTATTGAAATCTCACCAGGGAATGAATACGCAGATGAAATGCTTACATTTAAAGTGATAAGGGAATGTAAAGTATAAGTGGATGAACCTTGTAAGGGTTTTATGAGTATGAATATGTTATTGTATCTAAAATGTTGAAGTGTTATAAACATTGTATGAAAGTTTATGGCCATTATTTATATAAATGCGGAGGTTCTTATAAATTCTCGATTATGTAAGCTTAGGTCTTACAAGTTATATTATTTGGTCCATGTACAATATAATGTTAATGCAAATCGGGAATTCGTAAAAAATAATTATGGGTGAATAAACACCAAGTTGAACGAAAGTATGAGAGGAAATGTGATAACCGTTAGTGTTATGGATGAGAATGATGAAATCCTTGGCTGATGAAAGTATGTAGATGTGTATGTAAGCATGTATGAAGGTACGTATGAGTGTGTGCATTATATAACGATAAGTAAGTATGTAAGCACACACGTATGGGCATGTTTATGTTTGCAAGTATGTTTTCGGGTGTATGAAAATAGATATATGAGTGTACATATATGAACATATGTACGTATGTATGAAATGGGATTGAATGTGCACAAAGGAATAAAGCTGGTATGTATGAATATACATGTGAATGAACGTATGCACGAAGTAGGGATTATCGCCCATCAATGGATGAGGTATGTATGTATGTATGTATGTATGTATGTATAAATGTATTCATGTAGGTATGTATGTATGTATGAACATACGTGTGGATGTACGTATATGAGTATACATAGTAGCATGTAACGGTAACAAACGTAGAACGAAGTTTAACTCCCGAGTTAAGCATGAATAAGTGAGTTTGATATAGTAGTTTGGTTCCAGTAGTAAAACTATAAGCAAAAGTTTACAATATACTTATGATCATATCCTAACCCATTATGTGGCTAAAGAACTAATTATTAAGAATGTTAATAATGGACTGTTGTAATGAGTATTTGTGCGAAGAAAGTAAGAGTGGCATGTCCAACATGATTTATGAATAAAAGTAGATATAATCGAGTCGCTATGATCAATGAATGCATGGAAGTATTATGCTTGATTTAAGAAAGTAAGGATAATACGTCCGGTTATATTTGTTCATGAATGAGATCTTATTATAAGGTATGAGTGAATTCGTGCCATGGTATGTATTTTGAATGGAATGAATGAATAAACATGTAGTGATTATCATCACTAAGGAGCTAACATGAGGCAAGAATTCAAAATCCAAAGATATATGAATATATTTTAGAAGTGTGCTATATAGAAGGACTGGTAATAACCGGTAAGTAAAGATTTATGGCCCCGTGGATATGAGCAAGGTTTCGGGGACGGAACCTCTTTTAAGGGGGGTAGACTTGTAACACCCCAAAAACGGGTTTGGTAATTTAAACCCGGTTACTGTTAAGAAACGGGTAAGGTACCGTTAATGATAAAAGTTAACCTGTAAATGAAGATTAACTAGGAATAATTAACCTAGTTGATTATTGGTATCGTTAGTAGTAAACGAAAAGTTGTAGCCTTATTTAATTAAAACGAAACATGAGGGACCAAAGTGGGATAACTTGAAAGTTGTTTTATTAAATGAAAATAACAAACACACACACACACACACACATTTCGTGTGTGTTCTATACGTGATCAGGGGAAGGCTCTAGAGAGCCAAACCCTAGTTCATCATATATCATCCAATTGAAGGATGAATTGAGGCTCAAATTCAATAAGGAACATGAATTAACGATCTCCCAAGCTAGGGGATCATAAGGTATGTTGAATTTTGATGTTTAATGAAGTTGAGAAATCTTGATGAACATCACAAGTAGTGATTTATGTATGAATCGTAGAGGTTATGGCCAAATTGGCAATGTATGCTTGCTTAGGAACGAACCCTAAGTGAAGATTTGAGTAAATTGCTATAAATTGAGTGTTTTGATGAATTACTACACCTAGCTAAGTGGGTTTATGTTTAATCCATGAAAGGTTATGAAATTGAATGTGAATATGTGTAGTATGTGATGTGTACATGTATATAGATTGAGTATGGTATATAATTTGTATGATGATTACTTGTATTGATGAATGAAAGTGATAATTAGGAAGAAAAACATGAAATACTTGTACATCATGCTTAGAAAGTAGTACGCACACCAAGTGTTTGATGAAATGTCTAAAAGACAATAATGAGTGAAATTGTATGCAAGTAATGGGTAAACATATATAGTTCAAGTGAAGATTATGTAGGGATGATGTTGAGTATGCTTTATGCTTGTTTAAATGGATTAATGAAGGTCATATATGAGATGTGAATTTGATATGGTTGTTCATATGTATAAGCATATATGCTAATAAGAATGTGAATGCAATGACATGAATGTATAAGAATCATGTCAAGATGGTTGAGAGCATGGAAGGCTAACGGGCTAAGAAGACTCAAGTAAGTGAACGCAAATACGGACGCGCAATGTAAGTGTATTCCGGACATACCCTTTAGTTTCTAAAATGTATTGTAGTATGACGATTATCGTGAGTCATGTAAGAAAGTATGAATCAATGGAAGTATTAAGGTAAGTTGGCGAAATGAGTCGAAAAATGGTTAAGGGAAGAGTTTCTAACAAGTGCGGGTAAGAGGGAACCTACAATTTGGTATCATGTGTTAAGAGAAGATAAGTAGTTACAAGTGTGGATATGGGTTTGATTGTATGTAAGTAGTTGAAACTAGTAGGAGAGTATGACTATGAACGCGTAAGATGTAGATTGTAAGTATGTGCGTACGGATAGAAAAGTATGTATGAATGAATTGGTATTTAGCTAAATGCATGGACGAATGAGGTTTGTTTATGTGTATACGTGAACCTATATATATGAATGAAGTCTAACGATGCTATTCGATTTTCTATTAAGAGTGTAATGGAAGTGCAGGAATACTAATAATGGAAGTAAAGATTCGGTATTGAAGTCCGATAAATGTGTTCGAATGGACGGGTTAATGGATCTACATAAGTGAGATCAAGAGATGTTGACGCTTGAATATACATGTTTTAAAATTTATGTATGATGTCACCGGTTGCTAACAATGTGATTGTATGTGGTGACTGCAGGTTATATAGGTTTATGGATTTCTCATCATTGAGTGTATGCGGTCGAAGATCGAGTTAAGACATGGATTGTACGTGTGGGTGCATGGTTACGTAGTTTAGTATAGGTATGTCAGGTCTTAATTAAATTGTAGAAGGGATTAAAGTATTTAAGGTGAAAGAATGAATATAATGAAAGAAATTTTAAATATGCATTTTCCGCTGCGTTAAATTTGGTTAAAACGTGTTAGGGTATTACCGAAGTGGTGGTGACGGCAACTGCTAGGTAGTAGTGATGGCGGTGTCGAACGTGACGATGTGACAGGGGATGGGGGTGACGGTGATGGTGGTGACTGGTAGGTGGTGGTTGGAGTGATGGATATAACCCACTATATATAGGCAAGCCACTTCGCACGAACCAGGCATCCCAGTTCGCACGAACTGGTCTGGTCCAATTCGTACTAACTGGTCAGTTTGTGTGGACTGGCTGGTTCTTGCCTGTTTCTCGTTTTTCTCAAACTACGTGTCTTGGTCTATCAATTCTATCACATGACTCGATACAAGACGAAGTAAACAGACATATGCCCTTCAAACATGACTCTATCAATTCTATTACAGGGCTTTATGATTAAAGCAGTGTAAAAACTGAAAACACCAAAACGATTATAGAAAGATATTACAATTTGGTGGTTAACATGAAGCATTTGGATATCAAGAAAAGATAGAGAGGAATGGGTTGAAAAGTTGGCCGATGCGTTACCACAAGATGTTTGGGGCACGTATCTTATGATCTTGAAGAATAATGGTGAATTTGCAAATCTATCGCTAAGCAAGTTTATTGAAAAACTCGAAGTTCAAGAGATGGAACAACGGAAGATGGAGAAAATGAAGAATTCTAATGGAGAACAGGACATTGGTTTGTACTGCAAAGGAAGTACGAGTGATAAGACCAAAATTGCATCAAAGATCGAAATTGCATTTAACGCAAACAATTCTTCTGGAGGATCATCTCAAGGGTCAAACAACAATACTGGATTCTGGTCATATCCATCATTTGATCCAAATTTTTCAGCAACCAATTCTAAACCGCAGAGCTCATACAACAATAATGGCTAAGTACTACAATGCAACATTGCATTACATCTTCAGAATGGTCAGAATTTCTCAGAAGAGGTAGCCAAAGGTCATATGTGTTTATTGGTGACTGTGTTAGAGTCTTATGAAAGTTTGGTAGCCGGAAGGATTGGTAATCCGATGTTGACCAAAGAAGATTATGATCAGATTGATGCTGAAGATATGGAATTAATGGATATAAAGTGGTGTATGGCTAGTGTGTTGAGAAGAGCTGAGAAGTTTAAACAGATCACTGGAAGAGATGATTTCCGTGATGCTGGAACTTCACCTTTAGGTTTTGATAAATCTAAAGTTACTTGTTTTTGTTGCAGGGAGAAGGGGCATTTTAAGCGAGAATGCACAAATCGCGAAGCAAGTGGAGCTCAAAATCTGTTCGGCAACAATGATTATCATCGAAAAGCGATTTATCATCAAGTTGCTCCGCATCAACAACAATCGACACAAACTTCACATGCTAGGAAGGAGATTGAATAGCCATCAAAGAAAGCTTATCTAGTTCATCAAGACGATGAAAGAATACCAGAAGGTTTTAACTGGGATAATTATGATCCTAACAGAACTTCAAGTTCTAAAGCGTTTGTAGCTCAAATGTTTGAAGATTCAACTGCTGAAGATGAATTAGCATATGCTTATTACGAATCTCAGCAATTCAGTCCTAAAAAGATCGAAGAAGAATCAGTTTCAACAAGAGAGGCTTCAGTAAAAGCACCAATCTTTGATCAATCATCAGATGAAGAGAGTGATGATGACAGTGAAGAAATTCGAAAACTTGAATATTATACAAGAGAATTTTCATCTGATAGGTATAATTTGTGTTTTGCAGGTCAAATTGAAGAGATCAAAGATAAGGTCAAACCTGAGGAAAATGCTCGAGAAGTAAAGAAGCAGGTTAAAGAAATTCCAGCTATCAAGGTTGAGAAAGAAGCAGATACTGAAAAGATAGCTGAGAAATGTGAAAATTGTGATACTGTGAAAAGGCACACCAACAAATTGATTCATAACATGAACAAACTGAAAGAATCTTATGATGTTTTAAACAAAGCTATGAATCAATATAGCAAGTCAAGCAATGAACAAGAGTAGCTATGAAGACACTCAATGGAACGTTCATGACGAAGCAGAAAATCATCAATCAGTACATTGAGAAATGTGCTGAACTTGAACAAAAATTGGAAACCCAGAGGATAGAAACTGAGAGGGTAAATAGGTTATTGAAAAGTTATTCATGTGCTTCTTACGTGATTGACAGGATTTACCCTATAGTAGAAGGCATGAAAGCGTTTGAAGAGAAGAAATCTGAAGTAAAGGATACTGGTAAGAAACATAGTACCAATTATACAAAGTGTCCACCGCCGCTTGAAGAAGGATATTCTCCACGAAATCCTAATTCAGAAAGAGTAAAAAAGGCAACCAATTTAAAATGGGAATCTGAACCTTCAGATGGATTGCCAGACAACATTGATGTCACATTCACATCGTCTGACACTGATCATGAGTCTGAGTTAATAAAGAAAGTGGTCGATCAGGTGTTAGATAAAGATGAAACCGAGGAGTCAGAGTCAAAGTCAAAGTCTGACACTTCAAGTCCAACAGTTGAAAAGAGCAAAAGGGTTTACAATAAAGATTTTCTGATGTCACAAAATAATTTGAATAATGAAACAGTCAAAGTAGTATATACTTTGAATGATTCCGACAAATTATATTCTGATGAAGAATTTCCAATAAGAGGTGTTAAAATTGAAATGATTAAAAAGGTTTTTAAATTAACAGAAATTAACATTTCTGAAAGAAAAGATGTAAATCTTACTGAAAAACCTAAAAAATACACTTCAAGAGTTCAACAAAGATTAAACAAGAAAAATGGTTACAGTTCTGGTTCGAGTTATCGAAAGAAACCAAACCATAACAGTAATTTCAAAAAAAAGGATTAGGTTTTATTCCAAAAGAAAATGAAAATATGTTAAAGATTTTAAATCAAAAGCTGTTTTTGTTTCAGGACCAAGTTCTGAGGAAGAAGAAAAGAGCTCATTTTGGAAGCAGACGAACAAAGAATTCCTTGCTAAGAAGCAAGAGGGAATAAAGAATGATGTTGCTCAGAAAAAGGAGACAAGAACCTGTTATCAATGTAAAAAAGTTGGGCACATTGCCTGGAACTGTCCAAAGGCAACCCAAACAAAACCTGGAGTCTCTGAAAAATTGAAAGAAAAGTTGGTTGATAAAACTGAACCACCAACGGACAAATTCAAAGTGTTTAAAAATTCTACATTTGAAGTTGGTGAGAGTTCAAAAAGTTTTTACAAAAGAAGAGTGAATCTTAACAACCAAATGTGGGTTGTTAAGAAATCAGAAGCACTTTCTGGCGATGAATCTGACTCGTCAAAGTCAGAGGAGCCACAAGTTGAGCTAAAAGGTGATAATCCGTTCCGACAATGGATGATGCAAATTTCCCACCATTGTCAAATGGAAACTTAAAACAAAAAATTGGCAAAGCTGAAATTTCAAATCAATTCTTTTCTGAAAAGAAAGAATTTGATGTTGAAAAAGCCTTTAACCCTAAAGTTCTAAATATTTTTGAAAAAATGGTTGACGGGAAGGTCAAAGGGGTAAAGGAATTCTATGAAAAGAACAAGAAAGGAAAGAAACCGAGTGATGATGACTCGGAAACACCCAAGGACTGTCAGGCTTGGGTGAATCTCTTTAACTAAAAATCCTGACTTGCCGGAGCTCCCAAGTTGATAATCGTGGAGCATGAATCGGCATCATTCTTGAAAAATGTTTTGTGAATTTCTCAAGTGATATTTTAAAACTGTTATATTTTGACTTACAAATGTGTTTGTTGATAAGAACCTACAAGTGGTTAATCAAGGTCATTAAGTTGAACTTGATTTAACTTTCATTTAAGTGGTTAAAGAAAAGGACAAGTGTTAGATTTTACAAGTGGAAATTTAAGAACAATGTGATGACACCCCATGATATGTGATATCAACAAAACTAATTTTCCGGAAAAACCATTTTGATTAAAACAAACTTAAGTGTTTTGAAATCATAATGGGAAAATAGTTTGTTGTATAGTTTATAGTTTTTACGTTTCAAATTTTCCCGGAAAATAAAAAATGAAACATATTTTTGATTTTAGGGGGAGTAAAAAATTTAGAAATTTTGAAAATTTGAAAAATCCAAAAAACATGATAAAATCTAAAATCCAAAAACATCGAAAAATCAAAAATGAGTTTTGTTGTGAAAAAGAGGAAATGATATTACATCAGTAGACAATCACAGTACGCTAAAGAATTGGAAAGTTAAAATGTGATAAACGGTCTCACTGATGATATGCCAGTAGATTTTTACACGCTTAGTAGATTGTTGTCGAGATATAAACCTAAATATCAAACACTTACTTATTTTGTGGGGAACATCTCTCGGATATATAGGTAACCCCTGAAATCTTGTTTGAAGGGCTTTCTATTTTTGATATACTAGGTCTTTGTGCGTGATGATATCTGGGGTATTATACCAGGACTTCTGATTTTGCGGGAGCAATAGCCTAGTCCTCGTATAATACTTTGCAATGCTTTAATCATAAAGCCCACCCTCAGCATAAAAAATGATGAAACATTGAAAAATGCTAATCATGTGCTGTTGAAGAAAAGATCCCCAAATGGGACACACTTAAAAGACGAGCCATCATCTCTCTGATTGAATGGAAGTTCTAGTCTGAGCTCTCACGGTCTCGCATTAGCCATTTGCAGATATCATTAGTGTACATTCACCTGTAAGACTGAATATAGGAGTCTGGATACGGGAGTATATTCTGAGGTGGGACACGCGAATAAGTTAAGTCTCTTAAAACACTAATCTCGTATCTCGAAACAATTGAACTTTGTGTGAAAATTTAAGTGGATCAGTATACTGACAATCTAAGTGAATCGTTTAGAACTTAAAGTGTTTAAAGCACAATGGTACTAGTGATTTGTCATAAACTGATATGAGCCTCTTACACAAACTCACAAAAAGATGTCTGTATATAGTTTTTTTTTTCCCAAAATCCAAAAAGAGTTTAAGTGAGTTTTAGCATAAAATTTTGAAAAATAAAAAAGATTTTATTTCATCTTATTTTCGACAACTGATGTTGAAAAGCTGATTTTCAAAATTCCAAGTGCTGAACATGATGGACAACAGGGTTGGGAGTGTGACAACCCTCGCTAAACCAGGTATCCGTACGACTTAATTAATAATTAATTACTGCTTAATTACTGTGCTTGCTTGAACTTATGAATAAACTGCTACTTGAATACTGATACATGCACTTACTTGCATCATACTTTACTTGATGTCACTACATTACTTACATGCTGAACCTTAGTGACAAACATGATGCACAAAAGCACAGTAGCACTATAAACGGATAACCTATTGAACATGCTGATAAAGGCAGCATCAGGCAGACACTGCCCCTAAGGCCCGTATGAGCCAGAAATATTTTACTACACTAGTGGTGAGTGTAGGGGTACAAGGGTTGTAGAACTGTGTCTCTAGGAATAAGTTACAATGACTGGATGTGCCTAAAACGTGCTCTAAGCACAAAACTCAGCACTTTACATAATAATTCAGCTTTTAGCTAACTGATAAAGTGCCAAAACATGAGAAAAATATTACTAGACACTTTCCAAAGTGTCAGAAATGAGTTGTGTCACTAAAAAGGGTATTAACGACACTTTAAAGCTTTGTTAAGCACTTTAACGGATTTCTATCCAACCGAACAACCGGACTTTACCCGGAACATGAAGATTTTGACATTAACATTGTTTATCTTTTTCTGAGCCAGTTAGGGTCCCTGAATACCCTAACACCCATTGTAAAGCACAACACACTAGTAACCGGGTTAATCCCTAACTAACTAAACTTAACTTAACTAATACTTGGTGTTTAGTTGAAATGGAACCGGATTAGACCCCCCCCCCCAACCGAATTCGGTCCCCTAGGGGACACCCTTGTCCTTTCGTTGATTATTATAATCAACTTTGTTTAATATCTTGCCTACACAAAATCCATTGGATAATGCTCTTGTTAATTGTCTATAAGTTCAAGGGTTAACACTCTAATCACTCCACAACTCACAACTCAACTCACACACACTCCTCTCTCTCTCTCAAAGGCTACGGCCGAACACCCCCTTGAGCATACATCCATTTTCGATTTTTGATCTTCACATTCCAAGTATCTACAAGTGATAAGGATCATGTATAAGGAACCTTGGTGCAATCGGAAGGCGAAGGACCTCACTACATTGCTTTTATCCACGCGTTTTTCACTTAGATTCTTCCCTAGCCTCGAGCTAGTAGTAAGTTGCTTAAATCACCTACTCGAACTATTTTGAAGTGGTTAATATGATTTGTAACGGTTAAAACTCGTTAACATACAAGATGACACACAAAGTCTACTTAAAACACTAAAAATGGTGGTTAAAAGCTCATATGTTGTGTAAAACTTGTAGTATTTGATTTATGTGATTATTTGGACCCGATCTATGTTGTGGTAGCTCGGATCGTCATTTAACCCGGATTGGTCATGAGCATAAATCATGACATAAGGTTGTTTTGAAAGTAATAAGGGTTAAAGGATGAAACTCTACCACACACGAAACATGAACTTGTGTAAAAGCGATTTTGCTTGTGAAATAGTATTTAAAACTAGTAGATCTACGTATCTACAAGCGGTATTTTCAAAGGACCACGCGTCAAGAGAAAACATACTTTAAAGACGGATCTCACACTAACACGAATGGTTTTTAGAACACACAAGTGTGTAAACACTTGTGTAACACAAAGTTTTGACGAAATAACTAACTTGGTTAAAATTGATGAGAAGTTGTAAAGATGGAATTTCTTTGAAACGAGATTATTACGAAACCGGATTGATTTATACAAAAGATCCACTAAAAATAATGGAAAGATACTACATATTTTGGAAAAACCGCAAGTTCATGTATTTTTGCGATTTACATCTATTTTGACTAGTTTGATGGTTTGAATAATGCTTATTGTTGATTGAGAAAATTGTTGGTTGATTTGTAAAAGAAAATGATACGCTTAAAAGCGTGGCCGCCTCCAGTTATAGAAGAAACTCTGGCGAAATTTTTCCAAACGCCTAACACTTAGAAATATTTTCACTATGAGTGTTAGAAATACATTTTGACTTGCTTTCAAATTATAGATTTCGCCATGACTTATTTACAAAATATCGGAGGTGGGATTTCACAAAATAAAACGTGATACATATATATATTTAGTATATATTTTCACAACATCACTTGTATAAGTGTTTATGATTATTTTGTGAACTACGTAAATATTATCTTTAGGGTAAAAATAATATTACTAAGTATTATTTTGGGAAAATCACATGTGTTAAAGTATAATATTTTTGAGAAGAATATTTATATTTTGAAGTTGGAAATAAAATATATTCTAAGTGAGACTTAATAATATATTTCGAAAATTATACGAACATATGTATTAAATCCCCCATCCTTGGGAAGGAAAAATGACTACCAAGTATATACAGAATGTAAACACGAAATAGTTGCCTAACTATTTCCCAAAAACTTAAACCATAAAGCTAAGGCACGGCCGTCCGTCTAATAGAATTAGTACGTGTAGGTCGTCACACAGCTGTTTGATTTGGAGGCATACTTGGTAGAGACGCACCACGGTGAGTTCATGTCCCCCTTTCTCTAACTGTTTTCAGTTTTCTTAACTGCGGGGGTGAAATACATGTTACTTTGATTACAAGTACTTTATAACATGGTATGGTTAGCGTAAGGAGGTTTACTACTTAGATCATGTGAGTGGGTAGGAGCAATATGAGGCCATTAGTCCTCATGGCAGGACCGAGGGACAGGAGCGGTAGATCTATCTGGGTGTAGCGAGCCCAGCCCCAGGCCAAACTAGAAACGGACCTCGGGGTGACTTTGTCCACATACTAATGCCGTGGCGAAATCTGCTAGGTTTGAGTCTCCCTATTTGCACTTCACATATATCAGTGGCCTTGCAAACCATTGGTGATCTCAATTCCCTTATTTGCTACATACCAAGACTATTTTTATACTCACAAAGGTTTACTTACTCACTTACACATGAACTCGCTCAACATTATTGTTGATTTTTCAACTTACATGTATTTCAGGGAATTAAAGGATCTGGCGCGGTATGACATGTTTTTCCCGCTGCACTAGTTACGAGGTCATCCGGGTTTGGGGAAATGTGACTCTTTCCTGGACAAGTCACAGTCCTTAAACTGTGTTTATGTCATGTTGATGTTTGTGTTTGTTGAACAATGCCGTTAGGATGTGTTTTCGTTAAGACAATGTTATTGTATTTGGTTTTAAAACTTAATTAAATGGATGATCTTGCATGGTTTTATTTCATATAGCTTTGTTATGGTTAAGCTATGGTATTAAGAAGTCACACCAAATTAACCACGCTTCCGCAAAGCCATGGTGTGACAGCTTGGTATCAGAGCTCTGATGATAGCGAACTAGGATTCCTTCTCGAGTCTAGACTATGATCACTAGGGCTCTCATGAAAACATTTTTACTGCATACCATTTAAGTCCAGATCCAAAACGTTTTTACAAACAAATGTTGAGCACATTTTATATATTATTATTTTAGGCTCAGTCTTGGAGGCTGAGGCTCGGTCTTGGAGACCGAGGCTCGATTTAAGAAATCGAGGTAGATGGCTAGTAAAACTAGGAAGAGTAGGCTCAGTCTTGGAGGCTGAGGCTCGGTCTTAGAGGCCGAGGCTCGATCTAAGAGGTCGAGGTAGATGATAGAGCAGTCTTAGAGACTGGGAAGAATTTGGCTAGTGGGACTAGGAATGTCAGTCTAGGAGACTGGGAGGCTAGTGGGACTAGGAGAATTATTTGATTGACTAACACGTCCATATGATTATATGATTGATTATTATACGTATATGTGTTTGTGTTACAAACGATGCTTTCATCATGTACTAGAAAGATGGACACTACGAATCCCATGGCCATAGTATCAGACGACATAGTTTCATCGAAGCACGAGGTGTACATTTCCGATACTACCGGCACAGACAATGACGACTTTCAGCCCTTTTGCGCTGCCTGAAGTCATAGCAGAGCCTACTGATGGCCATCTTGTTGGGAATTTGCCCCCTTGCCGCTTATCCTGTTGTTGATATGCCCCCCCCCCGACGTGGCCTCTGACGACGATAACGATCTACTAGAGGAGGACCCATTCGAGGGCAGGGCCCTATTGCTGCTGGTATTAGCCTACTGCATGCGGACGCTCCTGCAGGGGAAACTCATGCCCATTCCCCTGTCCCAGACTCATTTGAGTTTCTGACATCCGCATTTTCGCATATACAGGGAGTGCAGCACCATTCACACGACCCCGACCCTGATACGGCATCATCAGCTGCACCGGTTCCCGCACCCAGCTTTGAGTTTGATCACAGTATTGAGGGTGATCTTGTTCTTCCACCTAGTTTTGATCCAGACCATGACCTTGAGTTCATACACTTAGACCAGCCCTTGGAGGATCCTGTAACCCCCTGTGTTTGTTGATCCAGTTGATCTAGAGATGGGGTTTTTGATCCGGAGCCAGCCGTGGCCCCTGAGCCAGGCGTTGCTCCTGACCCCGCATTAGAGGATGACCCTGTTCATGCCGATGCACCTGCTGTTGCTCCTTGATTGATCATCTGCTTGGACGAGAGAAACTTTGGGGTAACTGTGCAAGACAATTTATTATTACGGGGGCCCACGTAATAACGACTTGTAGTGCACAGAAATCCTGGTGGACTCTACGGGTCAAGCTAATGAAAACCAATGTAGCAGGAAATATCTAAAACACGAATGACCAAGGCGAGGCGATGTAGCCTCGAGTTCATTCTATTACAAGCAACAAGCCAAATTGGCAAACCTATGTGAAGGCTCAGAAATTTATTTCCCCAATCATACATTGAGTATATTTGCGTGTGAAATTGGGTGATTACATGATGGCTTATGTTGCTATATACCTCATAGACAATTGAAACGTTGTCTAACCCGCTTCACACCACTTCGACAAAAGAGAATGTCACCCAGATGTGACACAAACACCAGTACGTTGCCAAGGACAGAAGCCGAGCTGCAAGAACGCATCTCACAGATAAATGCACGACATGAAGCCCTCCGCTCTAAGCACAGCAATGGCACTACTGGAAATAACCCTCCAACTGGCTGCACCTATAAGCAGTTCCTGAACTGCAAGCCTTTGAACTTCGACGGAACAGGAAGCGCCGTTGCATTTGTTCGTCGGTCCAAAAAGATTGACTCCATTCCAAGAATGAGTGACTATTCGTCCCAACAGAGTGTTACCTACATCCCGGGGTTATTTCTAGATAACTTACTCTCATGGTGAAACCTTCAGTTTCAGACCCTTGGCACAGACACTGCTTATGCACTGAGCTGGGACGAGCTCAAGGAAACGATTGAGAAGAAATGTTGTTTTAGGACTGGAATTCAGAAGCTTGAGGTGGAATTCAGGAATTTGAAAATAGACGAACCAGAAATTCCTGAACTTGTCCTGCAATCGCACGACTTGTCTAGGGTCGTCCCCTACTAAGTCATTGACGTTGTATGATACAGTTGTGTACTTGTAAGCTTTACATTGTGGTCTCAATTTGTGGCAATGCAATCGCAGTATTCTCATCACTTGTGATGTTTGATTTATTGTTTATGTTCTATGACAAGAGATGTTATGTGGTTGATTTATTTATAGCACGAGATGTTATGTGTTGATATTGTTGAATACATACGAACATTTTACTTGCTATGACCTAACCTACGTGAAACATCTTTTAGAAGATGCCACCAAGACGCGAAATGCGCATGCCCACCTCAGAGGCGGAACTTCAAGAGATAATTGCTGCAGCTATAGCACAGCACGAGGCCCTACGCTCCGAACCTATCAGAGGTACCTCAGAAAATAACGGTTGTTCCTACTGGCACTTCCTCAACTACAAGCATCCGAAGTTCGACGGCACTGGAGGTGCCATAGCTTTTGTGAAATGGATCGAAAGTATGGATTCCATCTTTTAAGTGAGCGGTTGTACGACGGAACAACAGGTCCTATACGTTTCTGAGCTGTTTCTAGATGAACCCCGATTATGGTGGAATCTTCAGACCCATATAAAGGGTGCTACTGCAGCATATGCATTAACCTGGGGTGAACTGAAAGGAATGATGCATAAGAAGTATTGCCCCCAAACGGAAACCCAGAAGTGGGAAGATGAATTTCGGAGCCTGATGATGGAAGGTCCGAAGGTGTTGGAGTACGTGCAAAGACTTCATGATTCGTCACGAGTTGTTCCGTACCTGGTGAAACCAGAATTAAAGAAATTGGAACAATTCATTTGGGAACTGGCGCCTCAAGTCTTGAGCTTGATGACAACATCAACGCCACCAACAACTGATGTTGCAAGTAAGATGGGTCTGGCACTCGTTACGGAGGCAATTAGACTAGAAAAACTTGCAAACCCTGACAAGGAGACTCAGGTAGAGTCGTCTGGAAAGAACAAAAGGAAGCTTACCGAAGATACCCAAACGAATAAGGATGAACAAAGATCTATTCGAGGTTGTTTTGACTGCGGGGACAAATGGCATTTCAAGAAAGACTGCCCTAACAACAAACAGGCCAATGATAAGATTTACTTAGAAACTAAACCAAGACGTGTCGGGTGCAAGTATCACCACGAGTGTGGATGTCGAAGGTCTAGGTGCGGGAGGAAAGGACACAACAAGGATGGTTGTGGGATGAAGAGTCCCAGACAAGGAGAAAACAGTAACAACGTTCAAGGTGGAAATCGGAATGGAAATGGCCGAGTGTCAGGATGCTTCCATTGTGGGGATGTTGGACATCTTAAGAGGGAATGTCCGAAGTTGAAACAAGACCGTGAAAGGACATCCAACATCAGAGCTTGTGAAGTGTGCCAGGATCCAGGCGTGACTACTGGTACGTTCTCTATCAACCAAAACTTTTGCATCTATTTTGTTTGATACTGGTGCCAATTATAGCTTCGTATCGTTAGAATTTAAGAATACGCTTGGTTTAACCGCTAGTAAGTTAGATATTCCCTACTCAATCAAATTGGCCAATGGGAAGTTAGTAGAAGCCAATGAAATTGTCAGAGATTGTGTGATCGAATTGGGAGAGCGTGAATTTGCTCTGGATCTACTACCAGTCCAGTTAGGAAGCTTCGACGTGGTGGTAGGAATGGATTGGTTATCAGGCAACAAGGCTGAGATAGTTTGTCACGAAAAGGTCGTTCGTATCCCAACCGAAGATGGTGAGACGATTGTGGTTCACGGGGAGAAGCGTGATACGCCGTTAAGAATTATCAGCTGCCTGAAAGCGCGAAAGTGTTTGCAGAAGGGATGTGTTGCCTTCCTGGCACACATTGTGGATAAGAAGGCTGCTGAGCCAAGAATCGAAGACATCCCTGTCGTGAGGGAATATCCAGAAGTCTTCCCAGAGGACTTACCTGGACTGCCACCTCAGAGACAAGTAGAGTTCCGCATTGACTTAGTTCCAGGCGCCGCGCCTGTGGCTAAGGCACCCTATAGACTTGCTCCGTCTGAGATGCAGGAACTGTCGACACAACTTCAAGAGTTGTTAGACAAGGGATTTATCCGACCAAGCTTCCCGCCTTGGGGAGCTCCAGTCCTGTTTGTCAAGAAGAAGGACGGTAGTTTTCGTATGTGCATTGACTACCGGGAGTTGAACAAGCTGACGATCAAGAATAGATACCCTCTGCCAAGGATTGATGATCTGTTTGACCAACTGCAAGGCTCAAGCTTTTACTCAAAGATCGATTTGTGATCTGGATACCATCAGTTAAGGATACAAGAGGAGAGTATCCCGAAGACAGCCTTCAGAACTCGTTATGGGCACTACGAGTTCCTTGTTATGACGTTTGGTTTGACAAACGCACCTACAGTCTTTACGGACTTGATGAATAGAGTTTGCAAGCCGTACTTGGACAAGTTCGTGATTGTGTTTATCGACGACATCTTGATTTATTCAAGAACAAGGATGAGCACGAACAGCATCTAAGAGCTATTTTGGAGCTGCTAAAGAAAGAACAGTTGTATGCCAAATTCTCTAAGTGCGAATTTTGGCTACGTGAAGTCCAATTTCTTGGACATGTGGTTAATGGAAATGGAATCCATGTTGATCCCACAAAGATCGAAGCGATCAAGAATTGGGAAACGCCTACGACGCCAACCGAGATTCGACAATTCTTGGGTTTGGCTGGCTACTATCGAAGGTTCATTGAGGATTTTTTTTTTAAAAAGATCGCTCAACCATTGACGCTCCTCACGCAGAAAGATAAGAAATTTGATTGGGGAATCAAACAGGAAGAAGCGTTCCAGATATTGAAGGATAAGCTCTACAATGCGCCAATCTTAGCACTACCGGAAGGTACAGATGATTTTGTGGTATTCTGTGACGCTTCGCGTCAAGGATTGGGTTGCGTGTTGATGCAACGCCAAAAGGTTATTGCTTACGCATCGCGTCAATTGAAAGTGCACGAGAAGAACTATACCACACATGATTTGGAGCTTGGCGCAGTGGTTTTTGCATTAAAGATCTGGAGACACTACCTTTATGGTACAAAGTGTACAATCTTCACAGATCACAAGAGCCTACAACACATATTCAACCAGAAGGAGCTGAATATGAGGCAGAGACGATGGGTTGAGTTGCTGAATGATTACGACTGCGATATAAAGTATCATCCAGGGAAGGCGAATGTAGTCACCGATGCCCTAAGTCGAAAGGAGAGGATCAAGCCCATAAGGGTTAGGGATTTAGAAATGATTATCCGAACCGATCTTTCCTTGCGCATTCGTGCCACGCAGAAAGAAGCTCTCAAGGAAGGAAACCCTGAAGAAGAATATCTCAGTGGGATGGAGAAGCTACTGGTACCAAACGAGGAAGGAACGTTATGTTTTGAGAAAAGGATTTGGGTTCCTTGGTTTGGAGGTTTAAGGAAGGTTATTTTCGATGAAGCTCACAAATCGCGGTACTCTATCTACCCTGGAGCGGATAAGATGTACCAGGATCTCAAAGATTATTATTGGTGGCCTAGGATGAAAGGCGATGTTGCTGTTTATGTGAGCAAATGTTTAACATGCGCTAAGGTGAAAGCCGAATACCAGAAGCCTTCAGGACTTCTGCAACAACCTGAGATTCCCAAGTGGAAATGGGAACAAATCTCAATGGATTTTATTACAAAGTTGCCAAGAACGCCAAGAGGCCATGACACTATTTGGGTAATAGTGGATCGATTAACGAAGTCAGCACACTTCTTACCTATCAGAGAGAAGGATAATACGAGCAAGTTGGCCGAAATTTACATGAGAGAGATCGTCGCACGACATGGAGTGCCTCTCTCAATCATCTCTAATAGAGACGGAAGGTTTGTGTCAAGGATATGGCAATCCTTCCAAGAAGCTTTTGGCTCACAATTAAATCTGAGCACTGCGTTTCATCCGCAAACTGACGGTCAAAGCGAGCGAACGATACAGACTTTGGAAGACATGCTGAGAGCGTATGTTATGGATTTGGGCGGTAGCTGGGATAAGCATTTGCCTTTGGTTGAATTTTCATACAACAACAGCTACCACACCAGTATTGGTGTCGCGCCATTCGAAGCACTTTACGGACGCAAGTGTCGATCACCCCTATGTTGGGCTGACGCAGGTAATAGACAGCTTGCTGGTCCCGAAATCGTCCAAGAGACGACAGATAAGATTGCGCAGATTCTAAAACGCATCGAAGAAGCTCGCCACAGACAGAAAGCCTATGCAGATCCAAACCCGAAGCATGTGGAATTCCAAGTGGGAGAAATGGTTTTATTGAAAGTTTCACCCTGGAAGGGTGTGGCACGCTTCGGAAAGCGTGGAAAGTTAAATCCGCGCTACATTGGTCCTTTCAGAATTTTGGAAAGAATAGGGCTAGTAGCATACAAGCTGGACTTACCTGCTGAACTCCATTCAGTTCATGATACATTTCATGTATCCAACCTGAAGAAAAGTCCAACTCAAGATACCATTGCCATTCCCATCGACGAGATCCATGTTGACGACACGCTCCATTTCGTTGAAGAACCGGTTGAGGTTACGGATTGGAAAGTAAACAAGACCCGCCGGAGCAGTGTCAAGCTCGTCAAAGTTCGTTGGAATGCCAGACATGGTCCTGAATACACCTGGGAGCGTGAGGACCGGATGAAAGAGAAATACCCCCACCTATTTCCTAAGAACTCTGCATCTACAAGCAGAACTTAAAATTTCGGGACAAAATTTTTCTAACGGGGGGAGAATGTGACAACCCTCGCTAAACCAGGGATCCGTACGACTTAATTAATAATTAATTACTGCTTAATTACTGTGCTTGCTTGAACTTATGAATAAACTGCTACTTAAATACTGATACATGCACTTACTTGCATCATACTTTACTTGATGTCACTACATTACTTACATGCTGAACCTTAGTGACAAACATGATGCACAAAAGCACAGTAGCACTATAAACGGATAACCTATTGAACATGCTGATAAAGCCAGCATCAGGCAGACACTGCCCCTAAGGCCCGTATGAGCCAGAAATATTTTACTACACTAGTGGTGAGTGTAGGGGTACAAGGGTTGTAGAACTGCGTCTCTAGGAATAAGTTACAATGACTGGATGTGCCTAAAACGTGCTCTAAGCACAAAACTCAGCACTTTACATAATAATTCAGCTTTTAGCTAACTGATAAAGTGCCAAAACATGAGAAAAATATTACTAGACACTTTCCAAAGTGTCAGAAATGAGTTGTGTCACTAAAAAGGGTATTAACGACACTTTAAAGCTTTGTTAAGCACTTTAATGGATTTCTATCCAACCGAACAACCGGACTTTACCCGGAACATGAAGATTTTGACATTAACATTGTTTATCTTTTTGTGAGCCAGTTAGGGTCCCTGAATACCCTAACACCCATTGTAAAGCACAACACACTAGTAATCGGGTTAATCCCTAACTAACTAAACTTAACTTAACTAATACTTGGTGTTTAGTTGAAATGGAACCGGATTAGACCCCCCCCCCCAACCGAATTCGGTCCCCTATGGGACACCCTTGTCCTTTTGTTGATTATTATAATCAACATTGTTTAATATCTTGCCTACACAAAATCCATTGGATAATGCTCTTGTTAATTGTCTATAAGTTCAAGGGTTAACACTCTAATCACTCCACAACTCACAACTCAACTCACACACACTCCTCTGTCTCTCTCAAAGGCTACGGCCGAACACCCCCTTGAGCATACATCCATTTTCGATTTTTGATCTTCACATTCCAAGTATCTACAAGTGATAAGGATCGCGTATAAGGAACCTTGGTGCAATCGGAAGGTGAAGGACCTCACTACATTGCTTTTATCCACGCGTTTTTCGCTTAGATTCTTCCCTAGCCTCGAGCTAGTAGTAATTTGCTTAAATCACCTACTCGAACTATTTTGAAGTGGTTAATATGATTTGTAACGGTTAAAACTCGTTAACATACAAGATGACACACAAAAGTCTACTTAAAACACTAAAAATGGTGGTTAAAAGCTCATATGTTGTGTAAAACTTGTAGTATTTGATTTGTGTGATTATTTGGACCCGATCTATGTTGTGGTAGGTCGGATCGTCATTTAACCCGGATTGGTCATGAGCATAAATCATGACATAAGGTTGTTTTGAAAGTAATAAGGGTTAAAGGATGAAACTCTACCACACACGAAACATGAACTTGTGTAAAAGCGATTTTGCTTGTGAAATAGTATTTAAAACTAGTAGATCTACGTATCTACAAGCGGTATTTTCAAAGGACCACGCGTCAAGAGAAAACATACTTTAAAGACGGATCTCACACTAACACGAATGGTTTTTAGAACACACAAGTGTGTAAACACTTGTGTAACACAAAGTTTTGACGAAATAACTAACTTGGTTAAAATTGATGAGAAGTTGTAAAGATGGAATTTCTTTGAAACGAGATTATTACGAAACCGGATTGATTTATACAAAAGATCCACTAAAAATAATGGAAAGATACTAAATATTTTGGAAAAACCGCAAGTTCATGTATTTTTGCGATTTACATCTATTTTGACTAGTTTGATGGTTTGAATAATGCTTATTGTTGATTGAGAAAATTGTTGGTTGATTTGTAAAAGAAAATGATACGCTTGAAAGCGTGGCCGCCTCCAGTTACAGAAGAAACTCTGGCGAAATTTTTCCAAAAGCCTAACACTTAGAAATATTTTCACTATGAGTGTTAGAAATACATTTTGACTTGCTTTCAAATTATAGATTTCACCACGACTTATTTACAAAATATCGGAGGTGGGATTTCACAAAATAAAACGTGATACATATATATATATTTAGTATATATTTTTCACAACATCACTTGTATAAGTGTTTATGATTATTTTGTGAACTACGTAAATATTATCTTTAGGGTAAAAATAATATTACTAAGTATTATTTTGGGAAAATCACATGTATTAAAGTATAATATTTTTGAGAAGAATATTTATATTTTGAAGTTGGAAATAAAATATATTCTAAGTGAGACTTAATAATATATTTCGAAAATTATACGAACACATGTATTAAATCCCCCATCCCTGGGAAGGAAAAATGACTACCAAGTATATACAGAATGTAAACACGAAATAGTTGCCTAACTATTTCCCAAAAACTTAAACCATAAAGCTAAGGCACGGCCGTCCGTCTAATAGAATTAGTACGTGTAGGTCGTCACACAGCTGTTTGATTTGGAGGCATACTTGGTAGAGACGCACCACGGTGAGTTCATGTCCCCCTTTTCTCTAACTGTTTTCAGTTTTCTTAACTGCGGGGGTGAAATACATGTTACTTTGATTACAAGTACTTTATAACATGGTATGGTTAGCGTAAGGAGGTTTACTACTTAGATCATGTGAGTGGGTTGGAGCAATATGAGGCCATTAGTCCTCATGGCAGGACCGAGGGACAGGAGCGGTAGATCTATCTGGGTGTAGCGAGCCCAGCCCCAGGCCAAACTAGAAACGGACCTCGGGGTGACTTTGTCCACATACTAATGCCGTGGCGAAATCTGCTAGGTTTGAGTCTCCCTATTTGCACTTCACATATATCAGTGGCCTTGCAAACCATTGGTGATCTCAATTCCCTTATTTGCTACATACCAAGACTATTTTTATACTCACAAAGGTTTACTTACTCACTTACACATGAACTCGCTCAACATTATTGTTGATTTTTCAACTTACATGTATTTCAGGGAATTAAAGGATCTGGCGCGGTATGACACGTTTTTCCCGCTGCACTAGTTACGAGGTCATCCGGGTTTGGGGAAATGTGACTCTTTCCTGGACAAGTCACAGTCCTTAAATTGTGTTTATGTCATGTTGATGTTTGTGTTTGTTGAACAATGCCGTTAGGATGTGTTTTCGTTAAGACAATGTTATTGTATTTGGTTTTAAAACTTAATTAAATGGATGATCTTGCATGGTTTTATTTCATATAGCTTTGTTATGGTTAAGCTATGGTATTAAGAAGTCACACCAAATTAACCACGCTTCCGCAAAGCCAGGGTGTGACAGGGAGAGTTTGTTTGAAATGAGAAATGATTTTGAACTAATTAAATGGTTTCAAATTAATGAAATGTGAAATTTGAATGTTTCAAATACAAGTGGTTAAGCAGAGATTAAAGTTGTTAAAAATAAAAAATAAAAAAATCTTACTTTTGGGTAGAGAATTGTGCAGGTAAAATCTCTGAAAAAGCTAGGGTTCGACTCCTGAGGATTTTCCGCATAATCGTATGCAGAATAGAGCCAGGTTTCTGATTCTGGTGCTACGGAGAGCCAGGAGACGTTCCTGAACTTGTGTAAGCTTGCAGATAGAGAATTCCAGACTGCGATCCCAGCTTGTCGAACGGGGGAGTCTGAAGATAGTAAGATCCAGTTTACGATTCTGGAACAGTGCTCGAGATAGAAGCTGCTGATGCTGATGAGTTAAAGGAATCAGGAGATCTGATCAAGAGAATTTGAAGACTCAGATTGAGATTTTGGAAGAGAAGTAAGAGATAGATTGAAGGATGCTTACAGAGAAAGATACTTTGGAAAAGAGCATGAAGACTGATCAAGACTGAAGACTCGACACACTGAAGACTCGTCAACATCCAAGGGGGAGTTTGTTAGTGCATATGTCTGTTTACTTCGTCTTGTATCGAGTATTGTAAATAGTTTGATAGAACAAGACACGTTGTACGAGAGAAATGGGGCTGAAACAGCCACCTCGCATGAGGTGACAAGTCCAGTTCGTGCGAACTGGCAGTTCGTGAGAAGTGGACGAGTTGTTTCATGCGAACTGGTTCTCCCTATAAATACTAGGTCTTGGTTCTTCATTTGTAACTTTGGATTCCGGTAGCGAAGCTCTGCCGAAGTGTCGCCATGCCTGTAAAACGTTGTAATATCAATCCAATTGACATTTTAAGTGATTCTAAGTGCAAAAGCTGATACAACATCGATACGTCTGATTCCACCTTTCGTATTGATCGAGAACTCTTCTGAACGTCTCGTTTGATCGATTCAACGATCCTACATGTTGTTTAAGAAGTTCCATTCGAGTTTAAACAAAAATTCAAATGTTATCCAAGCCGTTTATTTTTTTCACCAATACACTTTAATAGATATAGTTGATATTTTCAAAACTTCATATGGAAGGATGTAGATTAAACCAATGCGTATTCATATAAAAAGTTAAAATAAAATAAAACTTGAATTTAGGTCACTTGTGACTTTAAGTAATGTTTATATGAAATAGGGTAAATTACTTTTTAAGTTCCTGTTTTTTAGGGGTTTTAACCATTTGAGTCCAAAATCAAAATGTTTAACGTCCTGAGTCCCTATAGACATTTTTCTTAACTATTTAAGTCCAAATTTTTAACCCCATCCACTAAATCTGTTAACTACGAGGGCAATTTAGTCATTTAGACACAAAGTACAACTCTTATATGCACAAGAGTATAATGAACAAGTCTTTGATGCATAATAATTTTAATATTATATAAAATCAATTTCACAAACTACACACACCCTCTCTCTCTAGACATCCTACCACCACCCTCCACCACACCACCACCACCTCCACCACAGCATCATCCCCACCACCACCATCCCACTACCGCTAACACCACCATCCCACTGAAACCCAAACACCACCATACAACTTCCACCACCTCTGAACAACAACCAACACCACCATCCTTTTAAAACCCCAACAACCACCATCCCCAACGGCTTCAACCACCATCCCCACCACTACATGTCACACCCCAACCGATGGCGGAATCATCGGGGCATGGCACTGAGGGAAACAGATTGTCCAGAAGTTTCCATAACAACTATCATTACCATTTGATTAAATAATACGTCCCATACCGTATTTCAAATAGTTAAACAATTATTACAGACAAACATCAAGACAAATATTCTGTTCCGACAACTCAGATTTAAACATAACATTTTATTCGTTGGTTTCTAGGACTCCAGTTCCTAGCTTCAAGTTCATCATAGCACAAAGAGCATAAAAGCAACCTAAGCACCTGTCACATACATTAAAATAAAGTCAATACATAAAATGTAAAGGTGAGCATACAAGTTTGATAATAGCATATAAAGTTCGAATTCGTTTACGCATAACCAGCACGTACACATAGTGAAATGAAGCACGTTTGTTATCGACATAGATCCATCGATACCAATGACTGCGGGTTGACTGCCCGAGGCAGTTCGCAATACATGATTACCACCGTAATCCATGCAAGTAAAAGATCCTTAACAACCCCCGTATGAACGGGTGCTGAGTCCAAACTATAGTACTATCGTTGCTAAGGCAGGTAGACAGCATTCCATGTGTAAACATAACAAACAAGCATTCATAAGCCACGTATAACATGCATTAATGGTTTAGCGTTAAAATAGCTTGAGTGGTGTGCTAGTTGTAGTTTGAATGTCCGTAACGTATGTAACACCCAAAAGTGCTAAAAGCAAAAAGGGTTCGAGTATACTCACTGCGATTATGGATTGAAGGGAGCGCTTTTCAGCGAGTACGGTTAGCCTGAATAGATTCGATAACGTAACGATAAGTGGCGCGCAAAACAGTACAAGGTGAGAGCGGGTAGGATAACTGATCGTGCGGATCAACTTATACGTGCGAGTAAGCTATCCGTGTGAGTGGTCATTCGTGCGGATTAGTAGTTCGTGCGAATGGTCATCCGTGCGGATCAGCCATTCGTCCGGACTAGTCACTCGTGCGGATAACCCACTCGTGCGGGCAACTTGTTCGAGTGGATTGTTTCTTCCTAAGTTAAGGATGTGTTTGTGTATGATGGCTTGTGCTTTGGAGTTTTCGTTGTAGCATTTAGAAAACATCTAAGTATCTCTATCCTTCAAGCCGGTCGCGCGGACAACAATCCGTCCGGATGGTAGTCCGTGCGGACACAACCTTAAAGGTGAGTCACTTGGTGAAGTCCGTCCGGATGGTAATCCGTGAGGACAATGGTAATCCGTCCGGACAGTCTGTTCGCGCGGACAAGGACAATCCGTCCGGATAGTCTGTCCGTGCGGACAACTTGGCCGTGCGGATGAACATTGTTTGAAATTATTTAAGGTCTTAGTATCTCATGATCCGAAGAGTAATCCATTCAGAGGTCATTCGTCCGGATTGTTCATTCGTCGATACTCAAACCTCGTTTTGAATGTGGGTCCCAAGTGTAGCTCACGCGGGTGACAACCCGTCCGGATCGTTTGTCCGTGCGGGCAGCTTGTTCGTGCGGACAGCTTGTCCGTGCGGACAGCTTGTCCGTGCGGACAGCTTGTCCGTGCGGACACCTTACTCGTGCGGTCAACTTCCTCGTCCTGGTTGTTCCGTCCGGTTACCCTTGGTCGCCTTTGCCGTCTATCGAGACGTTCCGATTACGTGTCAACCATTTGGAATCACATCCTTACCCGTATGACCAAGCCGGCCAGGAATCACCTTAACTCGGCCTGTCAGCGGTTTAGAACGGTCATCCCGGCCTAACCCGAAATCAGGTGTCTTGCGGGTAGAATCCAGATCTAGGACTAGTGCATCGCTATCATTTAGTAGGAGACTAGAACGGATCCGATTCCCACCGCTTTTGAGGTGAAGTTGTTGTGAAATCTTGTGGAAATCGTTCAGATCTGAGTTATTCTTGGTGGAATGAGGTCACATTTGAAGTTCATGAGAACTTCATGATGACGTCACCCGAGGATACCTCGAATCTTGATGATTTCTCGGTTAAAAGTTGAGATTTGAAAGATAGAAAGGTGTAGAAGTGTGTATAGATCAAGAACGTACAAGAATTAGAGTAAGATCTTACCTGGATTGAGAGAAATCGGAGAAAAGGTGAAGAATGCGTGCTGGTCGGACGTCACTTGCCAAAAGTGGAAAGTTGGGAGAGTGACCCGGGTATTTATAGGATGCTAAAAGGGGAAAGGGTGATCCGTGCGGATTGCAGGTCACCCGGATTGCTTATCCGTGTGGATTGGTCATCCGTGCGGACTGGCAATCCGTGCGGATTGGTCATCCGTGCGGACTAGCAATCCGTGCGGATGGACCATCTGTCCGGATGTCGACTGAAAGGTGCGTTCGGGTGCGATGGTGATTCGGTTTCGAATGCGAGCGATTCGATAGGGTTTCCTAGTCAAATTACTTTTAGTCCCAACTACTTCGTATATAACACGGTTCGATTCGGAATTCGGGTTCGGGTTCGTTTACACTCGAGTTAGACTTCGAGTTAGACTTCGAGTTCGATTGAGTTCGCTTGATTCCCACAACAAAACATAAATAAACATGCACAGGCAACACGTAAGGCACACACACACGTATAACGACAAGTAAAATACATAGCTCGAGTTACGATTTGATGTAGATTCGATTTGTATAGCTTGATTATTAGTTGATTAACTTTATCGCATTGTTACTTCCTATCATTCACAGTCGTAGGTCGATTGAAGTACGATTAACACGATTCGATTATTGCAATGAATGACACTTACTCCACATAATATAAATAAAATAAAAACATTTCTACGAGTCAAGTCGCGCGAAATCGGTCGTTGACTTTGACCTTGACTTTAACTTTCACTTATGAAAACACGGGGTGTTACAGCCTCCCTTGTTTAGGGAATTTCGTCCCGAAATTAAGCTGAAAGCCGTAACAAAGTCGTGAATCACGTATGAGAGTTCTGCGTTTGGACCGATTTTTGACTCGTGTAACGTGCGGAATCCGTGCACGATCGTGACCAAACACAATCGCAACGGAGTTGAAAACCGGGACCTACAAGTGGTATCTAAGCAGGTTCTCGATTGCACAGATCAAACGCACTAGATTCGCACAGAAATTGATCAGATTCAGAGTCAAATTCACACAGATTTGTCAAAATTCCTTCACTTTTCAACTATTTCACATTTCTAACTGAAAAACGTCAAATTAGACAAGATTTTACGGTTAAAAACGGCTAAAATTTGGATATGTTGTGCGAATTTACATGATCTAAAAGCCTACAAATTTTCAAAACTTAAACCCAAACCGTTTGAGAGAAATCTAAGTTTTTGTGGTTCGCTTTCTAATTAAACAACTGTGGGTACTTTGCCTTCATGTTGCTTTCGAGTTCCCAAGTGAACTCTGCGCCGCGTTTGCCTTCCCATCGGACTTTCACAATAGGAATGCGTGAGCGCCTGAGCTGCTTGGTTTGGCGATCCATGATTTCGACAGGTTTTTCCACGAAGTGTAATGTTTCGTTCACCTGTAGATCGTCTAGAGAGACATGTAAATCGTGGTCGGCGATGCACTTTCGGAGGTTTGACACGTGGAAATTCGGGTGAACATTGCTAAGTTCCTCCGGTAATTCGAGTCTGTAGGCGACTTTTCCGATCCTTTCCAGAATCTTAAAAGGTCCAACATATCGAGGCGCGAGTTTTCCCTTTTTGCCGAATCGGACTACACCCTTCCAAGGTGATACCTTTAGGAGTACGTAGTCACCAACGCCAAATTCACGGGGCTTGCGCTTTTTACCGGCGTAAACTTTCTGTCGATCCCGAGCTTTTGCTAAGTTGTCTCGAATTTGGAAAATTTTGTCTGTCGTTTCTTGTAGCAGCTCCGGACCGGTTAGTTGCGAGTGACCGATCTCGTGCCACACAATAGGCGATCGACATCTTCTTCCATATAACGCCTCGAAATGTGCCATCTGAATGCTGGGCTGGTAGCTGTTGTTATACGAGAATTCGACTAATGGCAGGTGTTTATCCCAATTACCACCGAAGTCTAAAACACACGAACGGAGCATGTCTTCAAGAGTATGAATCGTTCTTTCAGTCTGACCGTCGGTTTGTGGGTGGAAAGCGGTACTTAGATTAAGCGTTGTACCGAGCGCCATTTGAAACGTTTCCCACAATCGCGACATAAACCGAGCGTCGCGGTCAGAGAAGATATCCCGAGGCGTCCCATGTCTACAGGTGATCTCGTCGGTGTAGATTCGGGCTAATCGTTCCACCTTGTAGTCTTCTCGTATGGGCAGAAAGTGAGTTGATTTAGTCAAACGGTCAACAACAACCCAAATGCTGTCGTGACCTGATGACGTGGTTGGAAGCTTGGTTACGAAATCCATGGCTATGCTCTCCCATTTCCACATAGGAATTGGTGGTTGTTCGAGTAAGCCAGAGGGTCTTTGATGTTCAGCCTTGATTCTAGCACAGGTTAGGCATTTTCCGACGTAGAGAGCGATATCCCTTTTCATACCCGGCCACCAGTACCTATAGCGAAGATCCCGGTACATCTTGTCAGCTCCGGGATGAATGGAATAGCGGGACTTATGGGCTTCGTCCATGATAATCTGTCGCAAATTGGTTCGCTTGGGAATCCAAATTCGGTATAAGAAGTGGAATATCCCATTTGATTTGCTCACCAGCTGGGCTCCATCGTGGTAGATTCTTTCTTTCTTCAAAGTGCGTTCGTTGAAACACGCATGCTGGGCGTTGTGGATGAGAGTTTCGAGGTTATGCTGGGCTGGAACATTACGAGTGCTAAGCAGATAGCTCCGTCTGCTAAGTGCGTCGGCAACAACATTTTCTTTTCCTGGGTGATAACGAATCTCATAGTCGTAATCATTGAGAAGTTCTACCCATCGGCGTTGACGCATATTTAGTTCCCTCTGATTAAAGATGTGTTGTAGGCTCCTATGATCGGTGAAGATCGTACACTTTGTACCATACAGGTAGTGTCGCCAAATCTTTAATGCAAAAACAACCGCGCCTAGCTCGAGATCATGGGTTGTATAGTTCTTCTCGTGGATTTTGAGCTGACGAGATGCGTAAGCTATGACCTTGTCCCGTTGCATGAGGACACAACCAAGACCAAGGTTGGAAGCATCACAGTAGACAATGAAATCATTGTTTCCGTCGGGTAATGTGAGAACAGGAGCATTGCAAAGCATATGTTTGAGGGTTTGAAAGGCAGACTCTTGTTTGGTTCCCCAGACAAAAGGCTGGTCCTTATGCGTAAGAGAGGTAAGTGGTACAGCAATCTTCGAGAATCCTTCGATAAATCGTCGATAATAGCCCGCCAGCCCGAGAAAGGAGCGGACTTTGGACGGGTTCTTAGGCGTAACCCAGCTTTTAACAACTTCAATCTTCGCAGGATCGACGTGAATACCCTGACTATTTACAATGTGACCCAGAAACTGAACCTCCCCCAACCAAAATTCGCACTTGGAGAATTTGGCGTAGAGTTGGTTCCCCTGGAGTAACTCGAGAACCAAACGTAGATGTTACGCCTGTTCGGCTCTCGACTTGGAATAGATCAAGACATCGTCGATGAACACGATGACGAAACGGTCGAGATATGGTTTACACACGCGATTCATCAGATCCATGAAAACCGCTGGTGCGTTGGTTAGGCCAAAAAGCATGACAACGAATTCGTAATGGCCGTAACGGGTTCGAAATGCGGTTTTGGGTATATCCTCCTCTTGAATGCGTAGCTGGTGGTAACCTGAGCGTAGATCGATCTTCGAAAAACATGTAGCGCCTTGTAGTTGGTCAAACAAATCATCGATACGGGGTAAAGGATAGCGGTTCTTGATAGTTAACTTATTCAATTCACGATAGTCGATGCACATCCTGAACGACCCATCCTTCTTTTTGACGAAAAGGACTGGTGCGCCCCAAGGAGAGGTGCTCGGGCGAATGAAGCCTTATTCAAGCAATTCCTGGAGTTGGGTTGAGAGTTCGCGGATTTCGGATGGCGCGAGTCGATAAGGAGCTCTGGCGGTAGGATTTGCTCCAGGAATGAAATCAATGCGAAAATCAATATCACGTTTAGGAGGTAGTCCGGGAAGGTCCTCTGGAAAAACTTGAGGGAATTCCCGAACTACGGAAACGTCTTTTACTTCCTTCTTCTCTTTCTTTTCCTTCTCCGCTGCTACAACGTTAGCCAAGAAAGCCCTGTATTCCTTGCGGAGATACTTGCTAGCTTGTAGGCATGATATAAGTTTGAGACCCTTCGAAGTAGTATCACCAGAAACGTACAATGAATCACTGTTTGCGAGCGAAAAACGAATCATCTTATCGAAGCACACAACTTCGGCATGGTTTTCTCGAAGAAAGTCCATGCCTACTATGACGTCAAAGCTTCCGAGTTGCATCGGAATGAGATCAATTGGGAAGAGGTGATTGTTGAGCTCAAGAGTACAATCACGGATAACGGAGTTGACAGCGACGGTTCTTCCGGTAGCGACTTCAACATCAAATGCAGAGGGGAGTCGGGAACGTTTACGACTAATGAGTTTCTCAAATTCGAGCGACACGAAGCAGTTATCGGCTCCAGTATCAAATAAACATGAAGCATAAATACCATTCACAAGGAACGTACCATTGACCACGTTGTTGTCGGCCTGGGCTTGACGCACGTTAAGATTGAAAGTTCTGGCGCGTGCGGCTTGTTGTTGCTGTTGTTGTTGCTGCTGTTGTTGTTGCTGTGGCTGCTGCGGTTGCGGTTCTTGTTTCACCACCTTGTTCGGGCACATGTTGGCGAAATGATTCGGGTCACCACACGTGAAGCAGGCTCTGGCCTTGACTGCGGGTTCCGGAGGAGCTTGTTGACCCTGTGGGGCAGTGAGTAGAGCTTGATTGGTAGGAGCTTGACGAATACGGCAGTTGGCGGTAAAGTGGTCGTACACGTTGCAATGAGCACAAAAGCGGCATTGGATAGCAGTCGGGTGATGATAGGTGCAAGTAGGGCAGAGTGGGTGCGGCCCAGTATATGCACGCTTCGCAGGCGGTGCATTGGCCACAGGCGCCGCTACTTGACGCTGTTGGACAGGTACAGTCTGAACTGGTGCAGCAGTGATCGCACAGTTCTTGTTACTGGCGCTGTTCTTTCTCTTGTTCTTTCTCTTGCTGCTTGATGAGGTAGGTTCAACAGTTGGTGCGGTAGCGGTAGCTTGATGCAGATGCTTGGAGGTTTTATCCCACACCCCAGCCTTAACCCTTTTATCATTGATTTCAGCGGCTAGCAGATAGGTTTCCTCGATCGTGGTAGTCTTAGCCGCTTGCACGAAATCAGCAACGCAGTCGGGCAAAGCTTGGATGTACTTCTTGATGGTCATCTCAGGAGTCTTGACCTGGTCGGGACAGATAATGCTGAGCTGTTTGAAGCGAGCAGTAAGACTAATATTGTCTCCATCCTTCTGATGTATGTGCCAGAATTCATCTTCGAGCTTTTGACGTTCGTGAGGAGGGTAGAATTCCTCTAGCATGACTTCCTTGAGCTCGTCCCACGACAGACCGTAGGCTGCATCATTCCCTCGCTTGTTCCTCTCGGCCGTCCACCAGTCTAGAGCACGAGATTGAAAGACGCCGGTAGCGTTCAGAGTTCGAAGGTCATCGGGGCAACCACTTTGTCGCAGAGTAACCTCGATAGAGTCAAACCAGTGGAATAGTGTAGTGGGACCTCCTTCGCCAGTGAATTCTTTCGGCCCACATGACTTGAATTGCTTAAAACTGAAGGGCCTTGCGTTGGCTTTGGGAGCTTCGATTCTCGACTCCTCGGATGATTTGCTAGCATTCTCATACACATCACTCACGGCTTTAGCTACACTCTTCGCGATGATGGAAGCAAGGCGTCTGTCCCTCTTTTCTTGACGATAGAGTGGATGACGAGATCCAGACGACATTGTCTGCAATAGACATCGCCACGGAACTCAACACATGTATTCGAATCTCACCTCACACGTCTACTACTACTAAAGCTCAGTAACACGTACCATATAAACGCATATAGTCACAAAATCACAGAATTACACAAAATCACATAAACACATAGGGCACATAGTCACAATATTCCTAAACACGTAAGCACAATAGCGAGAAACACACACACCTTAGTCACTAGAGGCATTCAGAAAACAGAAACCTAGTATTCAGAGTTTGCGAGTGTTAGAACGTAGTGTAGTGCGAGCGATTCGTTAATTGATGTGTTGTGTGTGTGTGTGGATAGCCAAGGCCAAAAGCAGTAGATTGAAATCGGTAGTATCTCAAAACGCTAACAAATAAGCATAAAACACATAATTCCCATAAAAGCGACGAAAACTTAAAACACATATAATCGAGAATAGATTGTCTGCGGCTAGTAGACTTCGACTAACCAAGGTTATTCGACTATTCACAAGGATCCTGTGTGCACAATTACCTTCAGGACTATGCCTTTGCCTCGATTCTTGGGCGTTGGCGCAATTCCCATTGGTTATATTGTGTCTTCCGATCGTTGGAGTCCATCGAAACTTTGGTGGGAGTTTTGTATAAAAGCAGGACAAGTCGTCAAGGTTAGGGTTTCACCCCTATCTTACAACTTCGTCCTTGTTCTTAATAAAATTGAGGAGATTATTCATCAAAATATGGATTTCACTCCTAATTTGGTATGATTCTCCTCGTTTGTAGCTAAAATGCAAGCTGATTAGGCAACTTTAGTCGAGAGTTTGCGGTTTTCACACCTATTCTCGGCCTTATTACCCGTTCATAACTTGAAAATTCGAGTGCAGTGATAGAAAAGAGCGAGTGATAGTGGCGAGTTTACGCATACGCGTGAGTTGGTCAGTTGGTTCTTAACTATAGACTAGGTCTCTAAGACTTCGACCCGGACTAGGTCGAGTCTTGCCTAATTCCCTATAGTTATGGTTCTGATACCAATCTGTCACACCCCAACCGATGGCGGAATCATCGGGGCATGGCACTGAGCGAAACAGATTGTCCAGAAGTTTCCATAACAACTATCATTACCATTTGATTAAATAATACGTCCCATACCGTATTTCAAATAGTTAAACAATTATTAAAGACAAACATCAAGAAAAATATTCTGTTCCGACAACTCAGATTTAAACATAACAATTTATTCGTTGGTTTCTAGGACTCCAGTTCCTAGCTTCAAGTTCATGACAGCACAAAGAGCATAAAAGCAACCTAAGCACCTGTCACATACGTTATAATAAAGTCAATACATAAAATGTAAAGGTGAGCATACAAGTTTGATAATAGCATATAAAGTTCGAATTCGTTTACGCATAACCAGCACGTACACATAGTGAAATGAAGCACGTTAGTTATCGACATAGATCCATCGATACCAATGACTGCGGGTTGACTGCCCGAGGTAGTTCGCAATACATGATTACCACCGTAATCCATGCAAGTAAAAGATCCTTAACAACCCCCGTTTGAACGGGTGCTGAGTCCAAACTATAGTACTATCGTTGCTAAGGCAGGTAGACAACATTCCATGTGTAAACATAACAAACAAGCATTCATAAGCCACGTATAACATGCATTAATGGTTTAGCGTTAAAATAGCTTGAGTAGTGTGCTAGTTGTAGTTTGAATATCCGTAACGTATGTAACACCCAAAAGTGCTAAAAGCAAAAAGGGTTCGAGTATACTCACTGCGATTATGGATTAAACGGAGCGCTTTTCAGCGAGTACGGTTAGCCTGAATAGATTCGATAACGTAACGATAAGTGGCGCGCAAAACAGTACAAGGTGAGAGCGGGTAGGATAACTGATCGTGCAGATCAACTTATCCGTGCGAGTAAGCTATCCGTGCGAGTGGTCATTCGTGCAGATTAGTAGTTCGTGCGAATGGTCATCCGTGCGGACAAGTAATCCGTGCGGATCAGCCATTCGTCCGGACTAGTCACTCGTGCGGATAACCCACTCGTGCGGGTAACTTGTTCGAGTGGATTGTTTCTTCCTAAGTTAAGGATGTGTTTGTGTATTATGGCTTGTGCTTTGGAGTTTTCATTGTAGCATTTAGAAAACATCTAAGTATCTCTATCCTTCAAGCCGGTCGCGCGGACAACAATCCGTCCGGATGGTAGTCCGTGCGGACACAACCTTAAAGGTGAGTCACTTGGTGAAGTCCGTCCGGATGGTAATCCGTGCGGACAATGGTAATCCGTCCGGACAGTCTGTTCGCGCGGACAAGGACAATCCGTCCGGATAGTCTGTCCGTGCGGACAACTTGGCCGTGCGGATGAACATTGTTTGAAATTATTTAAGGTCTTAGTATCTCATGATCCGAAGAGTAATCCATTCAGAGGTCGTCCGTCCGGATTGTTCATTCGTCGATACTCAAACCTCGTTTTGAATGTGGGTCCCAAGTGTAGCTCGCGCGGGTGACAATCCGTCCGGATCGTTTGTCCGTGCGGGCAGCTTGTTCGTACGGACAGGTTGTCCGTGCGGACAGCTTGTCCGTGCGGACAACTTACTTGTGTGGACAACTTCCTCGTCCTGGTTGTTCCGTCCGGTTACCTTTGGTCGCCTTTTCCGTCTATCGAGACGTTCCGATTACGTGTCAACCATTTGGAATCGCATCCTTACCCGTATGACCAAGCCGGCCAGGAATCACCCTAACTCGGCCTGTCAGCGGTTTAGAACGGTCATCCCGGCCTAACCCGAAATCAGGTGTCTTGCGGGTAGAATCCAGATCTAGGACTAGTGCATCGCTATCATTTAGTAGGAGACTAGAACGGATCCGATTCCCACCGCTTTTTGAGGTGAAGTTATTGTGAAATCTTGTGGAAATCGTTCAGATCTGAGTTATTCTTGGTGGAATGAGGTCACATTTGAAGTTCATGAGAACTTCATGATGACGTCACCCGAGGATACCTCAAATCTTGATGATTTCTCGGTTAAAAGTTGAGATTTGAAAGATAGAAAGGTGTAGAAGTGTGTATAGATCAAGAACGTACAAGAATAAGAGTAAGATCTTACCTGGATTGAGAGAAATCGGAGAAAAGGTGAAGAATGCGTGCTGGTCGGACGTCACTTGCCAAAAGTGGAAAGTTGGGAGAGTGACCCGGGTATTTATAGGATGCTAAAAGGGGAAAGGGTGATCAGTGCGGATTGCAGGTCACCCGGATTGCTTATCCATGCGGACTGGCAATCCGTGCGGATTGGTCATCCGTGCGGACTAGCAATCCGTGCGGATTGGCAATCCGTGCGGATGGACCATCCGTCCGGATGTCGACTGAAAGGTGCGTTCGGGTGCGATGGCAATTTGGTTTCGATTGCGAGCGATTCGATAGGGTTTCCTAGTCAAATTACTTTTAGTCCCAACTACTTCGTATATAACACGGTTCGATTCGGAATTCAGGTTCGGGTTCGTTTACACTCGAGTTAGACTTCGAGTTAGACTTCGAGTTCGATTGAGTTCGCTTGATTCCCACAACAAAACATAAATAAACATGCACAGGAAACACGTAAGGCACACACACACGTATAACGACAAGTAAAATACATAGCTCGAGTTACGATTTGATGTAGATTCGATTTGTATAGCTTGATTATTAGTTGATAAACTTTATCGCATTGTTACTTCCTATCATTCACAATCGTAGGTCGATTGAAGTACGATTAACACGATTTGATTATTGCAATGAATGACACTTACTCCACATAATATAAATAAAATAAAAACATTTCTACGAGTCAAGTCGCGCGAAATCGGTCGTTGACTTTGACTTTCACTTATGAAAACACGGGGTGTTACACTGCACTACCATCGTCCCCAAGTTGTCCAGTAGATAAAATAAAAAGTTATCTAGATTCTCACTTAAAATTCAAACAAATCATGTAGTCTGAGCTCACCTCCATCATTATCACCATCCTCCCTACCATCATCCCCACCACCACACTACCCCCACCGCGCCGGAAAATCAGATCGCAATCATAATCGCTCCACCATTTCGCCTCATCTCCACCGTGACTTCCGATCTCCTCAACCGCCGCCGGTTGCCTCTGACTGACGAGTTCATATATCAGAGAGGAAGTGATGTTGATTCGTCATCGGAACACCGTATCAAACTACCGTATCAGATCGACTAAAATCACAAGCAAAACAACAACAACAACAACAACAACAACAACAACAACAACAACAACAATAATAATAATCAATAACATTAACTCACGAAAGTCAAAATTAAAATCAGAGTACACCTAACCTTTCCATCGATTATAAGCCAGCAATCCTTAGTTTTGTTATGCACGGAGACATGACTGAACACAAAAGTTTTTGGATCTGACGACATTGATACCTAAAAAGTTGAAAACAAAGCAAAATTCGGCCTCAATTCGAACAAATCTAAAAAACGAATCTTATAAAGTGAAAAAAACGAATATATCTGAACAAAATTGAAGTTCGATCGGCTTACAAGAAGGAATTTGACGCCGGTGTGAGGGTTTTCAACTCTCGTCACTACTTCGTTGGTATGGAAAGGATTCAATGCGTAGGTTAAGAACGGGGCTGGTGGAGGGGCTACGAGTGGACTTCCGACGATGGTGCATTGTGTAGCTAACAATTTGAATTGCAGTGTGGCCATTGATGCAGATCTGATTGTTTGAGAAAGATAGAGATAAGGAGAGAGGTTTATATGAGAGAGAGAGAGAGAAAAATCTAAATAAATTAGTTTTTATTTTTATTTTTTAGTTATATGGGTAATTAGGTCATTTAACAAAACTTGACAACAGAACTCTAACCTTGTTAGAAATTTGAACTCAAATGGTTAAGAAAAGTGGCTATAGGGACTCAGGACGTTAAACATTTTGATTTTGGACTCAAGTGGTTAAAAAACCTAAAACATAGGGACTCAGAAAGTAATTTACCCTATGAAATATTTTTCCTATGTCTAATATGGTTGCATATTTATGTGATGTTTGATTTTTAAGAGATAAATGTTTGCATTCTGCGACCACATCTGCAGACATCTGTAGAAGAAAAGGTGAACTAAACCTCTGCAGTTTGCAAGAAGAATGTTGTTTGTTTTTTAACGTATGTAGTTCTAAAATAAATTGGTAGTGGTGTATGGACGGTGGTGGTGATGGACGATGGTGGGTGGTGGATGGTGGTGGTGGTGATGGACAGTGGTGGTGGCAGGTGGTGTTTAACCCTCTTCAAACCTTAGAATATTTTAGAAGTGGCTGGGCTAAGTCTGCACCAAGAAGAGCTCGAGCACACGGTTTTTAATGAAACGTATTCAAAAAACAAACAGTCTGTAGATGACAATGTCTGCGTGTGATCTGCGCGGCACAAAGATAAGAGTCTGCGCAAGTATTTAAATAAAACTAAACACCACCTTAGTATTCAAGAATTTTCCTATATATTAAAAATCTAATGTTTTGAACAGTAAAAAACCCTAAATTAAAAATCTAATGTTTTGAACAGTAAAAAACTAAAAACAGTTATAATAATATATATGGTTTTTTTTAATAGTTTTATTATCTTCTTTACTTTTTAAGTTAGATAAGCTTTTGTCAATCGGTACTGGTATCGAAAATACCAGTACGGTTATCGGTACATAAAGATAAAAATCGACACCAGCCTGGTACATAAAACACCAAAAGTCGGTATCGAATTGATTTTGAAAATCTTTTAGTTCGGGACATTCGGTATAACCACCTGGTACCATTTGCTCATCCCTGATCACGGGTGTCGTACGAACAACAACGGTATCGTGCAACTTTTTTTTTCTTCAACTTTTAATGATTTCTTTTTTTAGTTTCAGGGGTAGGGATGAGCTCGGTGCCAACCAATACCGAATCGGTACTGGTACCGAAAATACCAATTACGGTACCTGTATATGAAGGTAAAAAACGGTAGCGAACCGGTAACAGGAACGCCAAAAGTCGTACCGAATTGGTACTTAAGATCTTTCGGTTCGGGAAATTCGGTACCGGTACCCAGTATCATTTACTCATCTCTGACCAGAGGTTTCATACGAACAACATTATTACCATGTAACTTTTTTGGTTGATTTTCTTTTGGTTATCTTTTAGTGTATTTTCTATATTTTCTTTTTATTCTTGTCAGTGGTTTCCGTGCGCAACGCACTCGTAGTGATTTCAAAACACATGAAACACAGACTAAACAACAAAAAACGTTTGCCGCAATGCGGCGATAGTAAAAAACTAGTTCAGTTGAATATCAAAACATAATTTATATTACAGATAATGAATTGAAAAATTAAAACTCAATGTATGATGAGTGATCTGAAATATTTTAATACATTTCATTTACTTTATACGTAAAAGATGAGAAAATTAAAATATATTTATAAATAAGTTACAATAATATGTAAAACTTAATATAACAGAAATATAATCAAATTCAAACCATAATAAAGCCCAATATAGTAAAAACAGAGTAGTAGTAGCATAAACCTAACATACTTAGCAACTTCATAATATAGATTGAAGGGAAAGATCACAATAAAGCCAAGCATCGTAAAAAAAAGTAGTAGTAGCATAAACCTAAATACTTAGCGACTTCATGATAGATTGGAGGGAAAGAAGAGAGCATAACTGTTTTGTAATAGATGACTTATTGAAAATGAGTAGGCGTGCTAATAAGAAGTGTTTCGTGAGTTTAAAATTTAGAAGCATGCAAAATAACTTGGAAAGGCAAATAACATCCTGTAATTAGGGAAACCGATATGGTTTTAACTACGGATAAATACGATGGTTAGCATATACTTGTGATATTTGATTGAAGAAAATACATATGACATACATTTCGACCATATATATAAACAGATTGCTCAAACATTTGAAATAAAGTTGTTAATTCGACCATATATAAACAAATTCCTAAAACATTTAAAATAAAGAAGATGTTGTCACATAACATTAAATGTAATCATTTATTAGAATTAGTATCTATCTGCCAACAAAATATGTAATTGTTATGTTTCTATACAACTTATTTTTATACGCTAATTTAACACTAGTTACTTAATAAGCTATGGTTTGAAGTATCCAGTTATTGCATTTTCTCCTTATCATTTTGTCAAAACTGAAATTTTCAAGTCTACATTAGTTTAATCGTAAATTGTGGTTGAAGGGTTCCGGTTATTGTTTTTTCTGCTTATCCTTTTGTCAAATTTGAATTTTTCAAAGTCTACATTAGTTATATCGTAAACTATGGTTGAAGTATCCAATTATTATATTCTCTTCCTATCCTTTAGTCAAAGTTAAAATTTCAAATTCTAGTTAATCCAACTAAAATTAAGCAAATAAAATGTGATTGATTAGTTAATCCAACTAAAATTAAGCAAATAAAATGTGATTGATATTATTATAAAACCATACGCAACTAAATAATTATTTTAGAATATATAGTTATAAACAGGGGCGGACCTATCTTAGGGGAAGGGGTAGCCTCCGCTACCGTTTGGTCCTCCGGTGATAGTGTAAATTTTGGAAAATTTTGACCTTTTTTCGATTTCGTTACCGCTACGAAGATTTTCTAAATCCGCCACTGGTTATAAAATAAACATTTAAATGATACATATTCATAAAAACGAAATAATGATTCTCGTTCATTTTTTTAAGAAGTAAAAACTAGTATTAAAACAATTGAGGAAATAAAAGAATTATCACTTAGTCACTACAAAGGAATGAGTCCAAGCTAGCCAACGTAAATTGGGTCAAATACAAGACCATTCCGTTCATATTATTGTTCCCCACATGATCAAAATTCTTCGATTTGGAAAAATAAAACATTAAACTTAGACTTTGATCAAATGCACACACCAGTAGAATATAAGTATTTTGAAATAACATATGCTACTAATATATATGCATGTTTGTCAACACAAACCTAGGGTTTTAAAAGCCGTGTTCATATGTAGAACATAAAAGCAAATCTTTTTAATTTCACCATTAGATACAAGAAGGAAACAAACATTATGTAGATCTTTATTCTTTAACCAGTGGAATTCTTCATCATCTTGCTGCAGTAATTCAATCGGTATTAGTTTGATTTATTATAGTATCTCGAGTAACTGTACAATATACCGACATTTGGTATGCAATCGAAAATAGAATACACAAAAAAAAGTCGTGATATGCTCAAAAAATATCAACAAGAGTTTTATATCGATCGAAAACTATAAAAACGAATACCGGTGGCGGTTCCCATAATACCAATACCGCAACTGATGTTTTATTGGTTCGGTTCGTCAAGGCACTGGGTACGATACCGGCACTCACTATAGCTTATGATACCTAAGAAACACTTTATTTTAAATATAACTTTGTTTTCAACAAAATTATACCGGAACGAAATTCAGTCCTTTTAAAAAAGTTGACATGACAACTTGTATGTTTGTGTTTCTATAATTTGTATATTATCACGCGTAACTCGGTTTGAATAAAATTTATATTAATGTAAATAAAAATAGCATGTCGCACTCTTGTGTGTGGACCGACCATGCAAAACCGTCGCGCGTTGCGGCGGCGGCGACAGGTGGAAACATATAGTAAGACAAAACACGATTCGTAAAACGCAGTGCGTAAAATACAATTATAAAAAAAGTGTAAAACACAAAGGTAGACACAAAGTGTAAAACACAATGCCTAAGACATTTCGTAAAATACAATGCATTGGCATTTGCACAAGTAGGAGTTGTAGTTTAGGGGTTACAATTGCAATTTTTCTAAAGTTGGGCGGGTCTAAAAATGGAGTAATAGTGCAAGGGGTAAAAAAACAAAGTCTAAAAAAGACAATGTAAAAGTATAGGGGTGGTGGCAAAAATGTGTAAAAGATGAGGGGGTGTTGGTGGAAATATAAAAGAAGACGGTTGGTGGCGTAACTTTGTAAGAGTTAAGGGGGTGATGGTGGAAAACCAAAGTAGAGTGTTGGTGCTAGCAAAGTTTGAAAGATGAGGTTGTGGTTTTGAAAATTCAAAGTAGAAGGATTAGAGACTAAATTTGCCATTTTATGAAACTTTAAAGGTACCATAATAAAAGGGCTAAAATTGCAATATCGTTAAAGTACAGGGGCTGAAAGGCAAAGCCGGTGGAAAATCCACCAACTTTGACATTTAAGATTGTATACAATATAATATAAGTGAAGAATTCACCAGGCTTATCACTCACCATCTCGATTTTCTAGCACTAATGACTCATAAGCTTGTAATGTAATGATACTTATTCAAAAATAAAATGATAATGATACTTAAGGGGGGTGTTCAAACATATGGGGACTAGTAAACTCTTTACTTAGTGAATCACATCATGTCATGTCAATTTCACACTTCACTCTCTATTTTGCACATCATGTCATGTCATGTCAATTTCACACTTCACTCTCTATTTAATCATTAGGGATTCTTCACCAAAATAATTTTTTCTTTAAAAAATACAATAAACAAATAAATGAATTTGTGATTTGTTAGAAGAGAGTGGGGCCCACCATTAACCCTCTCTCTCCCCTTTCTCATCAATGAATAGTCAGTGTGAATGTATATCACTGACACCGGACAACTCCCGACGACGTTTCCCCGATCGACAAAAGAACTCACCGAAAGGTTCACCACTTGGTGCCCTTACCACCCTAAACGCGTTGCATGGAATCTGGACATTAGTATTGAGATTAAGAGGGGATGATTGTGGATGCATTTTTCCCTTGTCTTTCATCAAAACCATATGGCATGTGTAGTACTATTTGTAGCATATTTTTGTCTCATGATACAACTATTTTATGAAAGGCTGCGTTCATTGGATGTGATGTTATTAGACTAGAATCAAACAATAAGAGACGATAAACATAAGCCAAAAATCGACAACTTTTATTCATATGAACTCACAAAATAACTTGACGGTAACAATGCAAACATAGACCACTATTAAAACCCAACCAAACCTAAAACTACCATGACCTGAAAACTAATTAAATAAACACAATAAGTAAACTATACTTATCCTAACATTTATCTAAACTCAAACTAATTGGCCGACTTATTCCTATTGTCCTGGCTAAGACAAACAAATCCATTAATAAAATTAACCCCTCCAACTATTAAAGTATATCAAGATTAGTCCAACAACCACTCCTCGAATCTTACCATCATACATTCACAGCCACATTCTTGGTTCATCATCCTCTTCTTGGGTCAAGTGACTCAAGTTGACTGCTTCTTCCTTCTTCTCCCACTTCGGACATTTAGACACATAACGTCGGAGCTCATTACACTTGAAACACCGAATGTGACTTTTATCCCACTTTAACACACGATATCCTCAACCTCTCTCGGACCCCTACCGTCTACATGTGAATGCATATGTCTGTAGCTTACGTCATGTATCGAGTCTTAGTTTATAGTTTATTGTATTGATTGTATGTATTTCGTACTGAACTGAATGTAACTTAATGTAAATAGTCCATTCGTACAGATGGAGTCCATCCGCACGGATGGACCCTATGGTCGGTTCGTACGGATCAAGTGTGGATATTTCTTTTGCATTTCTGATTCAAGCTCCTAGGTGTATTCTGGTTCTCTTTTGGAGTCTCACTTCACTTTGACTAGAACTAATCTCTTGTGTTTGAGGTTCTTGACTTTCCTGTCTTCAATTTGTAGAGGCCTTTCTACAAATTTTAACTGTTCATTTACCTCTATATCTTTAAGAGGTACTACAAGTGATTCATCAGCTAAACATTTCCTGAGATTAGATGCATGAAATACATCATGTATTCCTGTCATTTCCTTTGGCGGTTGTAGCTGATAGGCTACAGGTCCTATTCTTCTAATAATCTCAAAAGGTCTAATATATCTGGGGCTTAGCTTTCCCCTTTTGATGAATCTTACCACTCCTCTCCAAGGAGAGACTTTTAATAACACTTTATCTCCTACTTGAAATTCCAACGGCTTTCGTCTGTTATCAGCATAACTCTTTTGTCGATCACGTGCTGCTTTCAGTCGTTCCTTGACTTGAATGATTTTGTCTGTTGTTTCTTGTACTATTTCAGGCCCAGATAGTTGCTTTTCTCCAACTTCTGCCCAACAGACTGGAGTTCGGCACTTTCGTCCATAAAGTGCTTCGAATGGTGCAACATTGATACTTGTGTGATAACTATTATTATAAGAAAATTCTATCAATGGTAAATGATCGTCCCAATTACCTCCGAAATCAATTACACAAGCTCTAATCATATCTTCCATGGTTTGAATTGTCCTTTCACTTTGTCCGTCCGTTTGAGGATGATAAGCTGTGCTTAGATTCAATTTGGTTCCCATGGCTTTCTGGAAACTTGTCCAAAAATGAGAGGTAAAACGACTATCTCGGTCAGAAACAACTGATAAGGGAATCCCATGTAATGAAACTATTTCATTTACATATAATTTAGCTAATTGTTCCATACTGAAAGTTTCCTTCATTGGTAGGAAATGAGCTGACTTAGTTAGCCTGTCTACAATTACCCAGATTGTATCATTACCTTTCCTGGTCTTGGGTAATTTAGTTACAAAATCCATTGTTATCAATTCCCATTTCCAAACAGGCATCTCTAACTGTTGTAGTAAACCTGAAGGTTTCTGATGTTCAGCTTTGACTTGTGAACAAGTTAAACATTTTGCAACATATGTTGCTATATCCTTTTTTCATTCCTATCCACCATAAATTTTTTCTTAAATCCTGATACATCTTATCACTTCCAGGATGCATCGTATACTTAGACTTATGGGCTTCTTCTAATATACGGTGGCGTAGGTTTCCTAATTTGGGTATCCATATTCTTTTCTTATGGAATCTCCAAATTCCAGCTGTTCCTTGTTCTAATTCCTTAATCATTCCTTTCAACTTCTCAGTATCATCCTTGATTACTGATTTTTGTGCCTTTCTAATTTGATCATTTAAATCTACTTGCAGATTTAACTTAAGAGAACGTACTCTTTTTAGTTTTTCATGATACTTTCGGCTTAAAGCATCAGCTACTACGTTTGCCTTTCCTGCATGATATTGGATATCACAATCATAATCACTAAGCATCTCCATCCAGCGTCTTTGTCTCATATTCAATTCCTTTTGCCCAAAGACATACCTTAAACTCTTATGATCGGTGAAAACAATAAACTTACTACCGTATAGGTAATGTCTCCAAATCTGAAGGGCCAAAATTATAGCTCCTAATTCTAAATCATGAGTTGAATAATTCTCTTCATGATTCTTAAGTTGTCTGGATGCATAAGCTATAACCTTTTGACGTTGCATCAACACACATCCTTAACCTAATTTAGAAGCGTCACAATAGATTACAAAATCTTCAGTTCCTTCTGGTAACGCTAGTATGGGTACATGGGTTAATCTTTGCTTAAGAATTCTAAAGGCCTCTTCTTGTTTTGTTCCCCATTCAAACTTAACAGATTTACAGGTTAGTTTAGTTAAGGGAATGGCTATTCTAGAAAAATCTCGAATAAATCTTCTATAATAACCGGCTAGTCCTAAGAAACTTCTAACCTCAGTTGGTGACTCAGGGATTTTCCATTTGGTTATCGCCTCGATTTTGGTGGGATCTACATGAATTCCTTCATGATTAACTAAGTGTCCAAGAAATTGTACCTGCTCTAACCAAAATTCACACTTCGAAAATTTAGCATAAAGCTTTTCTTTTCTCAATAAACTTAGAAGTGTGTGCAAATGCTTTGCATGTTCCTATTTACTCTTAGAGTAAATGAGAATATCATCTATAAAGACAATTATGAATTTATCCAATTATGGCTTACATATTCGGTTCATCATGTCCATGAATGCAGCTGAGGCATTGGTTAAACCAAATGGCATGACAGTAAATTCATAATGGCCATACCTCGTTATGAAGGCGGTCTTAGGAATGTCCTCTTCCTGTACCTTTAATTGATGACATCCTGATCTTAAATCAATTTTAGATAAAAATCATGCTCCTTGCAACTGATCAAACAGATCATCTATTCTTGGTAATGGATACCGATTCTTAATCGGACTTTATTCAATTCACGGTAATCAATGCACATACGCATAGATCCGTCTTTCTTCTTAACAAATAAGATTGGCGCTCCCCATGGGGTTGAGCTTGGTTGTATGAATCCTTTCTCTAACAATTCGTCTAACTGTTTCTTTAATTCCTACATTTCTGCGGGTGCCAAACGGTAAGGTGCTTTGGCAATGGGTGCTGTCCCTGGTAGTAGGTGGATTCTGAATTCAACTTCCCTATTTGGAGGTTGCCCTGGTAGCTCTTCTGGGAATACATCTAAAAACTGAGATACTACTGGAATATTGTAGGATCGATTTGTGACCCAAACGAGTCGTTCAGAAGAGATTTTATCAGTTTCAGAGGCGGAAACTAAGAAACCGACGTCGAAACAACTTGAATATCACTTTAAACACTGATTATATTGATATTATAGTAATTACAATCAGTCTTCACACCGGCAGCACCTCGGTATGGAATTCACGAACTGTTACAAATGACAAGACCAATCCCCTATTTATACTATTCTAGGTTTAGCTTGAAGATGACATGACAATTTCAAGCTAAACCTCCTAATTACTTTCAAGCTAAACCTCCAAGCTAAACCTCCTTTTGTCTTCTAGCGAAACCTTTCATGTAAACTTCAATTCTGTTTTGTGTTTGACTTTGAATGATGATGTTATATTCATGTCATTTTCATGATGTCATCAATGAGTAAGATGACATCATGTCTTGATCAAAACCGCAACGAAAACTAAGACTCGACATAAGATGAAGACGACAGATGTGTGCACCAACAGACTCCCCCTCAGATGTTGACGAGTCTTAAATGTCGAGTCTGCACAATCTTCAGTCTTTATCAGTCTCTTTTCTTTCTTAGCATATACCAGGATCTTCTCTTTGGCTCTAACCTCGTCAGACTCCCCCTCTCATCATGATGGGATCACTGTCTGGAATTAGCTATCACCTTGAGATCAATCCATGGCTTTATCTCTGTTTAAGCTCATTTTCTACACAATTCTCAACAAAACATAAGTTTTTACTTAAATCAATAAGAAAAACTTATTAGAAATAGTTCCATCAAGTTCAAATTAATGACCCTGATTAACTAATCTCAACTTCTTTCTCAAATCAAAAAATTTTTAATTCAATACACACACTCCCAAACCAGTTCATCATGTTCAGCACTCGGAATTTTGAAAATCAGCTCTCCAACATCAGTTTTCGGAAATCTTTTTGGATTTTTCAAAAATTTATGCTAAAACACACTAAAATCTTTTTGGATTTTTGAAATAACAGAAATGCAGTAAAGAAATATTTACAGACAATATTTTTGTGAGTTTGCGTAAGAGGATCATATCAGTTTTTCAGACCAATCACCAACACCGTTAAGCTTTAAACATATTCAGTTCTAAACAATTCACTTAGATTGAGGATATGTTTGTCCTCTTAAGCTCAATCTAAAAACTTTCAATCTGCTTACCGATACGATTAGATATATTAAGATAGCACTAAATTCTTATGGACCCCACGATCTCAGCATATCCCCTCATCATGTAATACACTATCTCAAGTAATTCCTTTAAACTTTTATCAACTGTGATTTGTGCGAAAACAAAGCAGAATGTTTAAACATTAACAATCAGGTCGATACTTCCGTATACGCAGAGAAAGTCTAATGTTTAAACAAAATAAGAAAAATAAAACAAGTTGAAGTTGTTTAGGCTTTAACCACCAGGTCGATACTTCCGTATACGCAGAGGAGGTCCAAAGCTTAAACGAAACACCAAAAAAAATAAAGCAGAACGTTTAGGAAACAACATCCAGGTCGATACTCACGTATACGCAAAGGATGTCCGATGCTTAAACAAAATAAAGAAATAAAACAAGTTTAAATCTTTGCAAAATGAAATGCACAATCACAGCGACTTTTCAGCAAAGTTGTGAAAGTTCACAAACTTAACCAGTTTTATGTCTTTCGACAATCAGCGATTACTGAGTAGGCACACAGTCAAGAAGGACAAAACTAAGTACTATGCTTTTGACCATGTTTCCCACTAGAACTAGGCTTTTTCATTTAAGTTTGTATCGTTATCGCAAATCTACTAGTCTAGCTGAGCCTACCGTCACATCTTTAATGAGACCGTTTATCGCATTATATCTTTCCATTTCTTTAGCATGCTGTGACAGTCGGACTGATCTACTATCATTTCCTCTTTTTACAACAAAACTCATTTTTCATTTTACAATGTTTTTGAAATTTTCAAATTTTCAATTTTTTTTTTAAATTTTTCTCCCCCTAAAATCAAAATATATCTCAATTTTGATTTTCTGGGAAAATTTGAAAACAATAAACTGTACAAAGTAAAGTGACAACTTGACGATAATTGCTTCAATTCTCCATTCACTTGGCATAAACAATCAGAACTCCCCCTGACCACAAAACATTTTCCCATGGTGATTTCAAAACACTTAAGTTTGTTTTAATCAAAATGGTTTTTTCGGAAAATTAGTTTTGTAAGACGTTTCTCAAACATGGGGTTTCATCACCTTGTTCTTTCAACCACTTGTAAAAACTAACATTTGTAAGATCAATCCACAAACATCACTTGTAGAAAATCAAGTAAAATTTAATGTCTCTGATTTACCACTTGTAAGTCGAAATATCACATTTGTGAATTTCTCAAGAAATGTGCCGATTCATGTTCCACGCTTACCAACCTGGGAACTCCGGCAAGTCAGGTTTTTCATTTAAACAGATTCACCCAAGCCTGACGGTCCTTGGGTGCTTTTGAATTCTTGTTCAACAATGGTGGAAAATTTGCATCATCCATTGTTAGACCAGAATTCTCAACTTTTACCTCAACACATAGCTCCTCTGATTTTAACGAACCAGAATCATTGCCTGAATGTGGCTTGTCTGACTTTGATGAGCCAGATTCATCGCCGACATGTGGCTCCTTTGTTTCCGAAGAAACAGATTCATTGCCACAAACTTTCTTCTTTTTCTTTTCCTCTTTCGTCCTCAGATTTGTATCTGATGAATCTGTTTTGCTTGATTTGTAATTCTTTGGTGAGCAAGACGATTTATCAGAACTTTTATCTGTTTTACCAGTTGTATCCGAGGACAAAATCCTTTCAAGATACTCTCTCGCCTTCTTCCTCAGTCTGTCTTTTTGCCCCTGCGAAAGCTTCACTTTCGGTTTTAGAACTTTCTGTTCTTGAACTTTAGGTTCTTGAACTTTCTGTTCCTTGGGCTTTGCTTTGACATTGACTGGTTTCTTCACCTGCTTCTGAGATTCAGCCCTCGATCTTCACATTGATCTCATTGAGCAATCTCTAGCAATATGGCCAATGATGTTGCAGTTAAAGCATCTCCTTGACTCAAATCTCCAACTCTGGCAGTTAACAACAATGTGTCCTTGATAGCCGCATCTGTTACACACTCTGTTATCGTACCAATCACCATTTTTAGTCCAAACACTTAGATCAAAGCACTGTTTGGCTTGGTGATAATCTTTCCTCCTCTTGTTTGCTGGATTTGGCTTTTGAGCACTGTGGTCCAACCTGCACCACTCATTACCAACAATTTTTGAGTTTTCATTTTTTACTTTTTGTGGTTTTTTATTGCAATTGGATGATTGATCTGATGAACTTTTATTTTCTTTTTGAACATTTTTCAAAATTTTCTCTTTTTGTTTTTGTTCCACTTTCTTCTTCAAAGGTTTTTGCTTAGAGCATTCTCCCTTTTCAGTTGATTGTGGAACAGTTTCTTGAAACTTTTCTTTTAACTTCAAAAATAAATTCTTTTTCTTCTTTTTTTCATTTTCATCATCAGATTTCTCATCACAATCTTCAACTTTGACTTTGTCAAAGTTTGTGACATTGTCACTTATTGGAACTGAATTAATAGGTTTTAGACAAGGAATAGTTGAAGTATTCACAAACACCTTCAACTTTTCTTCCCATTCCTTGATTTTCTTTTGAGCACACTCTGCTTCCTTTTCAAGTCGAATAATCTTTTCAAGATGAGAATTGATTGTAATTTGTTTTTCAAGATTGTTTTTACCAAACAAATCTCTCTCATCTTCTAAAATTTTTATTGGACTTTGAAAATCTTTCTCAATTTTTACTTTTTCATTTTCCAAATTGTGTATTTGATTTTTCAAAACATTTTCTGATTTTTTAAGATTTTTGTTTTCTAATGACAAACTCTCAACCTCCTTCAAGAGTTTGTCATTTTCAGATGTCAACTTCTCACAATTTTTCAGCAAAACAAGAATCTGTTTATCATCAGCTTTTGTCTCAACCTTTAAAACTGAAATATTTTTAACCTGTTTCTTTTCATCATGAACACTTTCATTCTTACTCTCTTCTTCTGATGAATGATCAAAGATAGGTGCGTCTTCTGCAACCTCTTTCTTTAACTCTGGTTCAGGATTCACAGATACAGGTTTTTCAGATTCTACTTTCTCAACCTTGACCGATGGAATTTGTTCAATCTGCTCAGCTCTGATCTCTTCTTTAACAATAACTGCCTTTTGATTCTTTCTTTTTGCATCTTGTTTTTCTTTCAATTTTTCAATTTTATCGGCATAAAATAACTTTCCACTACGTTGATCAGATGGAAGTTGTTGTTTATGATATTCAAGTTCCTGGATTTCCTCTTCATAATTATCACTCTCTTCATCAGACGAATGATCAAAAATCGGAACTTTTTCAACAACTTCTTTTGCTGAGACTGTTTCTTCTTCTTTCTTTATCGGAATATACTGATGAGATTCATGATGCACATATGCCAACACTTCTTCAAAATCCATGTTTCGACAACACGTTTTTTTTTAACACAACACTTTCAAACGAAACCTGATGGAATGTTCAAGCTAAACCTGATGGAATGTTCAAGCTAAACCTGATGGAATGTTCAAGGGAAACCTGATGGAATGTTCAAGCTAAACCTGATGAAATGTTCAAGCTAAACCTGAAATTTTCAAGCTAAAGCTTGTGATTCAAGCGAAACCTCAGCAAAGTTCAAGCTAAACCTGAAATTTTCAAGCTAAAGCCAACTGTTCATTCAAGCTAAACCAGGTTTTCAGGTCATTTTTACAGGTTTTACTTCGAATTTTAAGCTGAAATTCTCAAGGGTTTTTTAATACATGATTACGCACAAGATGTGTGAATTTGAGCCGATTTTATCCGTGAAAAATTTTTAATTTTGAAAAGAATGGTGTAGAAATCAGAAAAAGTGACGAAAACAGGCTGTTTTTGCAAGATCTCTTCCTCCTGAGCTCTGATACCACTTGTAGGATCGATTTGTGACCCAAACGAGTCGTTCAGAAGAGATTTTATCAGTTTCAGAGGCGGAAACTAAGAAACCGACGTCGAAACAGCTTGAATATCACTTTAAACACTGATTATATTGATATTATAGCAATTACAATCAGTCTTCACACCGGCAGCACCTCGGTATGGAATTCACGAACTGTTACAAATGACAAGACCAATCCCCTATTTATACTATTCTAGGTTTAGCTTGAAGATGACATGACAATTTCAAGCTAAACCTCCTAATTACTTTCAAGCTAAACCTCCAAGCTAAACCTCCAAGCTAAACCTCCTTTTGTCTTCTAGCGAAACCTTTCATGTAAACTTCAATTCTGTTTTGTGTTTGACTTTGAATGATGATGTCATATTCATGCCATTTTCATGATGTCATCAATGAGTAAGATGACATCATGTCTTGATCAAAACCGCAACGAAAACTAAGACTCGACATAAGACGAAGACGACAGATGTGTGCACCAACATATATCCTTTAATTCTTTTCCTTTAGTGTTGGTGATTATGGAAATCAAATACACTAATGACCCTTTCCTTATATAACTTGCTGTTTTCATCACAGAGATGAATTTAGTGGATCTAGTGGTTTTATTTCCTTTAATTCTGATCTTTTCACCCTTTGGTGAATTGACTTTTGATTACACAAAATACTGGCTTTATTGGCTATTAACCAATCCATTCCTAACACGACATCAAATCCTGCCAGATTCAAGGGGTAAATGTTTGCAATAAATTTCTGATTTAGAATTTCTATTCTTGCTCCCTGCAAGATTTCAGAAATCTTAATGGTTTCCCCATTTGCCGTCTCTACTAAACATTCTTGTGGAAGTTTAGTTAATGATTGATTAAGAAGTTTGCAAAATGAAGTATTAATAAAACTTTGGTTTGCACAAGAGTCAAATAATACTTTAGCAAAAACATCATTAACTAAAAACGTACTCACATCCGGGATCATCTTTGCTTCTTCTGCAGTAAAAACAAATGCTCTAGCGTTTTTGGTGTTCGTGGCTGGAGCTAGCTTTGGACAGTTAGGCTTGATATGACCTTGTTCTCCGCAGTTGTAGCATATCCTATTGCTAATCTTTTTCCTGCAATCTTCCTCCTTGTGTCCTGATATTTTGCAGAAGTTACAGTATATGGAACATCTTCCTGAATGCTTACTTTTGCAATACTTACAGTAGGGTGCAGAGGTAGAGGCTACATTTTTCCCACGGTTAGAATTTCCCGAATGGAATTCTTGTGTAAGCTTCTGGGTTAGGTTCCTCCTTTGATCCTCGTCTCGGGTACGGACCAATTCATCTGTCAAGGTGTTGGCTAGTTCTACAGCTTCTTCTATGGTTTGAGGTCTAGCTGCCTTGACTACATGTCTAATCTCTCCAATTAATCCCCAGATATAACAGGAGATTAATACTGGTTCAGGGGATGCAAGGGTTGGCACTATTCGGGCATATTCAAAGAATAACTTAGTGTAACCCTTACTATCCACTCCAGTCATCCTAAGATTTAGGAATTTATTTGCTATCTGTTCTTTTTCGTTGGGAAGGGCAGAATTTCCTTTCTACCATGTTCTTAAACTCCTCCCATCCCATATTGTAAGTTCTATCACTTCCCCTAGACTGGAGGATAGTGTTCCACCATTATAGTGCTGAATTCTTAAATAGATTAGAGGCAAACATTATCTTATCCTCATCTGCGCATTTGCTTAATCTTAAGACTGCCTCAGTCTTTTCTATCCAGCGTAGAGATGCAACGACCCCTTCATTGCCTGAGAATTCCATTGGTTTACAAGACCATAATTCTTTGTAAGAACAACCGTAAGACACGGTTCTTCTTCTTTTAGGAATGGGCATTTGAAGTATGGGTCCATTGTTCACGCTGTGTTCAGGTTCAGAGGGTCGCTTGCTATCATGTTTACTTTTATTTTCTGCATCCCTAACCGTTTGAATAATATATGGCATCGCATCTATTAATCCTTGTGCCACTACGTGTTGGATGACACTGTTGTCCACTTGGTTTCCATTATTGTTGTTGTTTGGGTTTTCGTTATCCGGGTTATTGTTACTCTGGTTATCATTATTCTGGTTTTCCTGGTTCACTTTATCGTCCATCTGAATTTTAAACATTTGCCAATTATTAATATCACAAAATAATTAATAGTTTAGGTAACAACCACACAACACACATATTGGTCAAAAGCGTCGAGCATTGCGACTTACTCTTTTCTATTATAGTATGCGTCAAATACACACTAAGACTGGAATTAAAATTACAACACTACTATGCATCGTTAACCACGAAGTGGTCTATACTACAACATATATTATTATTATTACACACACACGCACACACATATATATATATATATATTTTCATGCAAACATATTATATATTATTATTATTATATTATTATTATTATTATTATTATTATTATTATTATTATTATCAACTCCACCACCACCTTCACTGATCTGGATTCATCCAGTAATCCATATTGCGCTCGTCGTATTTCCAGACGAGTCACTTTCCTACCTGCCTCATCCTCTCACTACTCTCTAAGATTTCTTCTCCGAAAATTCGGAGCTCGTGCACATTTTCTGCACTCATTGGGGGTGCAGGTGCTGGTACTGGGTCTGGGTACTGGGGCATGGGATTCTCCTGAGGGTACGGATTCTCTAAGATCTCCCTAATGTATTCATCGTTATCATAGTAGGGATCTAGAGGGTCCAGACCTGGATAGGCTGCTAAGTTCAGCATAGGTTCATCGTTTAGGTGATAGCGTGGCACATAATCCCTATGATCATCGAACCATGGATCATAATCTGGGTCTAAGGGATTAGGGGCTGGTATCCTAGGTATCTCCTCAGGGTTGAAATCATGCATTTGGACTTGGTTTTCGGGGTTGTTTTCTATCTCCATCGGCTGAGTGGGGAATAAAGGTAAGGGTTGTGGGGCTACTAGTTGTTCCAGATTTGGGTCAGCAGCAGTTGTTGCTAGGATATGAAAATTGGCTAAGCTCCTATTAAGCATATCCTGTGTATGGGCATCTGACTCTCGCTTAGCGGCTGCTAGGACTCTTTGCTGTTGCAACTTTCGCATTCTCTTCCTACGCTCGAATGCTCCCTTACTGAACCATCCTCTCCTTTTATGAGGGAATGGCTCTTCAGACTGAGCTTTAAAGACAAACATCCCTTCTTCCTGATCAGCTGAATACCCAGAGAGGGCAGGCTGGGAAGAAGTACCTTCACTCCTAGGTGAATCGGACAACTGACGATAAACGTCTGAGGGTCCTTGATCACTCATACTGTAACTAACAAATAGTCAAATAATAAATAACAATAACATACAATTATGCACGTATTTTCGTAATTAATTTCCTAGTAATTTGGATAATATATTGATGTCAGCAGAACACTTCTGTGGCTGAATCAGTGGCTTAGCTCTGATACCACCTTCTGTCGCAACCCCCGCCCCCTATCTGTCCCGGGAACGGGGGGCCGCGAGACCAGTTGTGGTGGTATCATTTGTTATCATTTTGGCAGCAGAAATTTCATCAGGACCGTAGTTAGGAAATGTTTTATCAGAGTAAAACCACCATATTTTATATTAATAATCACATGGGTAAAACCCAAGTTTCTTATTACAATATGTTTATAGGCATAAACCCTATTTTATTGAATTTAAAACAATGTCTTTTAGGTAACTTTTATAGCCACATTTTTCCAAGCCGTCAGTGCTCTCCAGCTGGCTTTCTTCTAATTGGCTTTTACATTTTGTTACCTGAAACGCGTTTTAAAAACATTTGTCAGTGGGAAATACTGGTGAGTGAATCCCAGTTTAATCAAGAAGAGTTTTATCAATAAACACAGTATTGAGATCGATCACAATGTTTATATCTACACAATTACTCATTCAGTACTGTGAATCCTGACTGGTGGGTCATATTACACATTGGCTAACTCGTTGTCCAATGGTAACGTGTTCCACATTTTGTATACAAAACCCAAACATACCGGCAGTAATTGAAGAACTACAAAGACTCAATCACTGCTTAATCACACTGTAAAACATTTAAGGTTTTGTAAAACAGATTACAAAAAGGTTTACAAAAAGAGGATAAACTCACATTGCTGTATTAGGTTTTCTGTAAGGGTTTCCTGGTGATTATCTATAATTTACACAAATGCACATATGTTAGTAAAATAACCCATTATTTACATTAGTAATACCCTCCCCGAGACGGCATTCCAACGACTACGTCGGGCAGTACCTTGACAGCCATTACGGAACCCTGGATCAATCGGGCAGCGTATCTAATACGTAACCGGGGTTAGAGTACTTACAATGGGGCAGAACTTCATTAATTAGGGGGGGTATTATACTTGAAAATTATGCCTACTATTTAGAATTTCGTTGAGAGAGAAAGAAACTGAGCGATTTGAGACTGAAGCCCGAGCTCCCAATTTATAGGGCCACAGTTCGAGTTTCTTGCGGCCCGCGTAAGGTGAGCAGGGGGCTTACGCGGCCCGCGAAGTAGGGGTTCGTAGGCCCTAGCTGATCCAGGTCACGAGTATAGGTCCAACACGTGTTGCCACGTGGCAGCACCAGGCTGCGTCTCGATGTCTGGCTGTCGCGCCCCGCGTAAAGTGTAGCCAAGGGCTACGCGCCCCGCGACAGCCTCAATTTTCTTGTTTTTATTTATTTTTTATAAAAATAAAGGTATTCGGGGTCCGTTTTCACGTACGGGGTGTATTTTAGGACATATTAAGGTATTTTAAATATATTAGGGTGTCGGAAAAATATTTTTGGAGGGCTGTTCTAGAGTTCTTCATTTGTCGACCTGAAAATAATGTCATCCACGTAAATTTGAACTATCTGAAGATGGCCGTCGACTTCTTTTGTGAGGAGAGTGGCGTCTACCTTGCCTCGGATGAAATTGTTGGCTAGCAAATGTTGAGAGAGCCTCACGTACCAGGATCTCAGGGCCTGATGCAAGCCGTACAACGCCTTGTCCAAGAGGTAAACCTTGTCTTTGTGGATTGGGTCGGTAAAGCCCGGTGGTTGTCCGACATATACATCCTCTTTCACTTTGCCATAGAGAAATGCTGACTTCACATCTAGCTGATACACTTTGAATCCCTTCCATGAAGCGAAAGCTAGGAAAATTCTGATAGCTTCAAGTCGAGCAACTGGAGCATACACCTTAGTAAAGTCTATCCCCTCCTGCTGACTGAAACCCTGGACCATGAGTCGAGCTTTGTTACGAACAATAACACATAGGTCATCCCTTTTGCACTTGAACACCCATTTTGTATTTATCTTTCGGTGTCCATCAGGCAGATCCACAAGCTTCCATACACCAAGCTTTTCAAACTGACTCAGCTCCTCCTGCATTGCATTGACCCATGAATCTTCAGTTAGTGCTTCCTTGTAGGTTGTAACATCCAAAATCTTTCCTTATAAATTTAAACAACGACATGCACTATTTAACAAAATTTGGGCATGATCCGTTCGTAAAAGGAGCGGGCCCCTGTTTTTCATATTCAAAATATCATTTAACATACGCTACGTTTCAAAAGACATAATGTACTACAGCAAAACGGACCTTGTTTCACATACGAAACCATCAAGCTAAGGTACTTACAACCGACTAAGTTTTAAAAGGTAAACAAGATAAAACTTAGGTTTTTAACTACTAGACATAAACTAAAGAGACAAAACATATTAACATTGTCTTCTTTACAAAAGTTGCGGAACGCATGACGGGATTGAAGTGTGTTCGAACCGGGCGAGGCTTGATAGCTAAACTTGAGATTTACCTACATTGCCACAACAAAATAAACTTCATTAGAACTAAAATTCTTTCCTTTAACTCAGGATTTCAATCCACGGATTTATAGTCGTTATGACGCCCGCGAACTTGCAATTTACTAAATACTTTCATTCTTGCACATAAGTATGCTCCAAATGGAACTTCATACCATTCCTTCCTTTCTTACATTCTAATCCTTTGACCCGTTCATAAAAGGGTCCACACAATTACTTTTTCATACTCAATTCGACACATTTTATGTTAAAACAACAATATAATGAAATCATAATTGTACAAGTAGTGTACCTCGATCTTGATTCCCTTGTTGCTTCGCTTGACTTGAACTTTCTTCCTTAACACCTATACATAACCATTCATACTTTTAATTTATGTCTCATACCCGTTTACACACACCAATGGATAATACTTCATAAAATTTACACTTGCTTCATAAACACATTCAATTCACTTGAAGTTTATAACTAACAACAAGGCTAACATCTTTATTAAGGCATTTCATCAAACACTTGGTGTGCATATCATTAACAAAGCATCAGGTACAAGTGTTCAAAGCATGGTTCTACTTGTTCACATTTCTAATCTAACAAGAATCAACCAAGTTCATATCTTTCTTTCATCCTACCTCATCTCATCTAATTTCTCTATATCAATTCAAGGTCATGTATCAATTTTCACCTAATGGCATATATGTAAGGCATCATGTTTATCATTCCTTCATAACAATTGGGTATAACATTTAAATCATTCAAACAAATCTGAAATCAAGAACATTTTCGAAACCCTAACTCTCAATTACATGAGATTTCCACATAATTTCATGATTAGGTTAAAACCCACTTTCTACAAATCATTCAAATCAGAAATTCCTACTTACCAATCGTTGAACAAGCTTTGATTATTGGACTTTTGAGTTCGTGCATCCATTTGGGCTCTTAATTTCCTTCTGATTTTGGGAATTTCATGAAATTAGGGTTTGTCTCCTTGGCCCCTTGCTCTGATCGATCCAAACAAACACACCAGAGTATGTGTTTGTGTTTTTCTTTTATTTATTTGTTTATTTTTAAAACTTCCATCCCTTTTCCCAAGTTTAGTCCCTCTATTTATTATTGTTATTTATTATCACATAAACTATCCCACTTATTGAATTGTTAACATATTCATTTAACTTGGTTAACAACACATAACTAGGCATTTAGAGTAACATAATGAATTGCATATTTTGGGGTGTTACAAGTCTACCCCCCTTAAAATAGGTTTCGTCCCCGAAACCTTAATACGTACCAAATAATGTCGGGTAATGTTTCCGCATATCATCTTCCAATTCCCAAGTTAGCTCTGAACCCTTCCTATGTTGCCATTGGACTAAGACTTGCTTTATAGCTTTGTTTCGAAGGTGCGTTACCTTAGAATCCTTGATAGCTATCGGTCTTTCAACGTAATTCAATCTTTTGTCTAATTCAATATCATCATGAGATACGTAAGCCGTTTCATCCGCTAGGCACTTCCTTAGTTGAGACACATGAAACGTGTTATGAATCCCTTCCAAAGTTGGCGGTAATTCCAATTGATACGCCACTTTTCCAATTCGGGCTAAAACCTTGAAAGGTCCTATGTACCGCGGACCCAATTTCCCTCTCTTTCGAAAACGTATTATGCCCTTCCATGGAGATACTTTCAAATACACGTAATCCCCAACTTGGAATTCAAGAGGACGTCTTCTTTGATTTGCATACATTGCCTGTCGATCTTGTGCCGCCTTTAATCTAGCCCGTATAAAATCAATCTTCTTGTTAGTCGTGGCTACTATGTCGTTGGGTGCAATTTCTCTTTGTCCCACGTCTTCCCAACATATGGGAGTTTGACATTTCCTTCCGTATAACATTTGATAAGGGGCCATTTGTATGCCACTATGATAGCTATTATTATAAGAGAATTCTAACAAGGGTAGATGATCATCCCAGCTTCCCCCAAAATCCATCACGCATGCTCTTAACATATCAACGAGCGTTTGAATGGTCCGTTCGGATTGACCATCTGTTTGTGGGTGGTAGGTGGTACTGAAATGTAATTTTGTACCCATTTCATCATGAAACTTTTTCCAAAATCGAGATGTGAATCAGATATCTCGATCCGAAATGATAGATACGGGTACTCCGTGACGAGATATAATCTCGTTCACATAAATTTCCGCCAATTTTTCTCAGGTAGCGGTTTCCCGAATGGGTAGGAAGTGAGCGCTTTTGGTGAGTCGATCTACGACCACCCATATGGCATCATGCCCTTTCTTTGTCTTTGGGAGTTTTGTTACAAGATCCATAGTCACATTTTCCTATTTCCACACCGGAATTTCCAATGGTTGAATCATGCCACAAGGTTTTTGGTGTTCCGCCTTAACTTGGGAACAAGTTCGACACTTTGCAACATATTTTACAATATGCCGTTTCATCCCGGGCCACCAATAGCTTTTCTTCAAATATAGATACATTTTTGTAGCTCCTGGATGAATCGAAAATCGGGATTTGTGAGCTTCTTCGAGTATCAATTCTTTTGCTCCACTAAACCGAGGTATCCATATTTGGCCATACATTGATTTAATTCCACTGGGCCTTTCTTCTAATTTATCAACAAACCCCTTTGTTCTTTCCTTTCTTGAATCCATTTCGCTCAGCGACTTGATTTGGGCTTCCTTAATCATTTCGAGAAATCGAGGTGTAACTACCATTTTCATGGATTTCCCTTGAATTGGAGGCGGATAATCCTTTCGGCTAAGGGCATCGGCCACTACATTTGCCTTGACCGGATGATAAAGGATTTCACAATCATAATCTTTAAGAAGTTCTAACCACCTTCGTTGCCTCATATTTAAATCTTTTTGCTCGAAAAAGTATTTAAGGCTTTTGTGGTCAGAATAAATTGTGCTTTTCGTACCGTATAGATAATGCCTCCATATCTTCAAAGCGAACACTACTGCTACTAACTCCAAGTCATGGGTTGGGTAATTACTTTCATGTGATTTCAATTGCCTTGAAGCATAGGCAATGACTCTACCCCTTTGCATCAAAACACATCCCAACCCTTGGTGTGATGCATCAGTAAACACCACCAAGTCTTCCGTTCCATCAGGTAAGGTTAGTACCGGGGAGCTCGACAGCTTCTCTTTCAGAGTTTGAAACGCCTTTTCTTGGTCTGTACCCCATGTAAACTTCTCATTCTTCTTGGTTAACTTGGTCAACGGCAGGGCCAATTTAGAAAAGTCCTGAATAAACCTCCTATAATAGCCTGCTAAACCCAAAAAGCTTCTCACTTCACTTGGATTATTTGGAGGTACCCATTCCATAACAGTTTCCACTTTCGACGGATCTAATAAAATACCATCCGCATTAATCACATGACCGAGAAATTGTACTTCTCTAAGCCAAAAAGCACACTTAGAGAATTTTGCGTACAATTTCTCCTTGCGGAGCACTTCGAGAATTTCGCGCAAATGACATGCATGTTCGGGTTTACTTCGGGAACAAACCAAGATATCATCAATAAAAACTATAACGAATTTGTCTAACATGGCCCGACAAACTCGATTCATAAGATCCATGAACGCGGCGGGCGCGTTCGTTAACCCAAAGGACATTACTAAAAACTCGTAATGTCCGTATCGCGTTCTAAAAGCCGTCTTCGCCACATCCTCATCCCGCACCCTTAACTGATGGTATCCGGACCGTAAATCTATTTTTGAAAACCAACTTTCCCCTTGTAACTGATCGAAGAGATCATCGATTCGGGGTAACGGGTATCAGTTTTTCACCATCAGCTTATTCAGCTCTCGATAGTCGATGCACATGCGCATCGAACCGTCTTTCTTTTTGACAAAAAGAACAGGCGCTCCCCACGGTGATACACTCGGGTGTATAAATCCCTTGTCGAGTAACTCTTGTATCTGAAACATTAACTCCCACATTTCAGTTGGGGCCAACCTATAAGGAGCTTTGGCCACGGGTTTGGCATCAGGATACAATTCAATCTTAAAATCTACTTCACGTTCTGGTGGAAGCCCCGGCAAATCTTCCGGAAATACATCAAGAAACTCTTTCACAACTTCAACCTCCTCTATCTTGGGGGTATTCTGGTTAGTATCTATCACGTAAGTTAGAAACGCCTTACTTCCATTTCGCACATACTTGAATGCTTGGACTATAGAACAAAGCTTTGAATTAACATTCCTTTCCCCTTGAATACTCACTCGTTTTCCTCCCGGTGTTAACACATGGATCACCTTTTTCTCGCATTGAATTTCTGCATGATGTTTGGCTAGCCAATCCATGCCAATTACAACCTTGAACTCCCCCAAAACCATGGGAATAAGGTCAATGGTAAACTTCTCATCTTCAACGATGATTTCACAATCTTTACATACTTCGTGCAATAAATAACTCTTACTATCCGCTATTTCTACTTCTAATGGCACATGCATTCTTTCGATTCTAAAAGAGTGGTGTGATACTAATTTACTTGATACAAACGATCTACTGGCTCCAGTATCAAATAACACATACGTAGGCATCAAGTTCAATAGGAATATACCTGACACAACATTCGGGTGATCCCTTGCTTCTTCAGTCGAGATCTGAAACATCCTCCCCTTAGCTCTTGGGACTTCATCCTTTCTTACTTCATTATTAGTTTTCTATAGAATCTTGGGACATTCAGCCTTAATATGTCCCGGTTGGAAACAGTTATAGCACATTCTGGTAGGATTAGGACATCTATAGTATGGATGTCCCTCTTGGCCACAATTGTAACAGCCCTTCTTCCCTTTTAGGCACTCCCCCGTGTGCAACTTCCCACACGTCTTGCATTTCGGAATACTACCTTTTGCCTTATCCTTCTTGCCATGATCTTGAAATTTCTGTTTCTTTAACGGGCTTGAGCTGGGAACATTCTCAGACACTCTCTTCTCACCTCTTTCTGCTTGTCTTCTCAGTTCAATCTCCCTATCTCGGGCCAAATTAATGAGTTCATTCAAGGTTTCACATTTAGCGGGAGTGATGAAATCCCGATATTCGGCCTTTAACATACCATGATAGCGGTTTATCTTCATTCTTTCCATTCCCGCTATTTCTTTACAGAATTTCAGTTTGTCAAGAAAAGTGTTTGTAATTTCATCAATGGTTTCGTCCTTCTGTCGAAGATGTAAGAAATCTTCTTGGATCCTGTCAATGGCATACTACAGACAATGGTACTTTAGGAAAGGTTCCTTGAACTCTTGCCATGTCAAGACTTGAACCTTATCTTCACCAATTTCTTTACTATAAGCATCCCACCAGTCTTTAGCTTGGAGTTGTAAACAATAGGTGGCAAACATTACTTGGTCTTCCTTTTCACAGTGGCTCCGTACAAACACCGCCTCCATACTTGCGATCCACCTTTGACATGCTATAGGGTCAATCTCTCCTTTATAGGGTAAAGGATTGCACGCCATTAATTCCTTGTATGTGCATTTGCGAGCCCCCTTCTTTCCTTGTATTTCACCAATCATCCCTTTCAACTCGTCCATCTTACTTGTCATCATCGTTTCCACCACTTCTAACACTTGACTCTCCACTTCTTGGGCTAATCGAGGAATACTTGCCTGGATTGCCTTTCCAACCTCTTCTGAAATCATAGTTTTTAGTTGTTCTTGTTGTGTCACTTCGTCCTCATTCGTATCCGCCATCTACACATAAACATCATTCTTTATTTCAAACTTTCATTCATCCTTTCTATCATGTAATCATGCTAGTAATACATAACTTTCATTCTTTTTAATGTGTAAAAGGAATTACACATGATTATTTCATACATAAACTTCCTTTGAAAGCTCAACGTTTCCGTCAACTAATCATCAAGGCATTCTTTCTTCTGTATATCTTGGTGTCATTCATTTTTTTTATTCTTTAAAGTCTTATTATAGCGTTTTCAATACTTCCTATGTGATAAAAACATCAAACAGAATGACACATTTGAAATTGGCTGAAAATGGTCCCCATCGTAAGCTACGGTGGCTACCGTAGCTTACGGTGGCGCCTTTTTCCTTACGCCACTAAGCTACTGTCTTACAGTGGCAATTCGGTCTCAGGGTCTACCGTAAGCTACGGTAGCCACCATAGCTTAACTACTAAACATAAACTAAAGAGACAAAACATATTAACATTGTCTTCTTTACAAAAGTTGTGGAACGCATGACGGGCTTGAAGTGTGTTCGAACCGGGCGAAGCTTGATAGCTAAACTTGAGATTTACCTACATTGCCATAACAAAATAAACTTCATTAGAACTAAAATTCTTTCCTTTAACTCATGATTTCAATCCACGGATTTATAGTATGTTCCAAATGGAACTTCATACCATTCCTTCCATTCTTACATTCTAATCCTTTGACCCGTTCATAAAAGGGTCCACACAATTACTTTTTCATACTCAATTCAATTCGACACATTTTATGTTAAAACAACAATATAATGAAATCATAATTGTACAAGTAGCGTACCTCGATCTTGATTCCCTTGTTGCTTCGCTTGACTTGAACTCTCTTCCTTAACACCTATACATAACCATTCATACTTTTAATTTATGTCTCGTACCCGTTTACACACACCAATGGATAATACTTCATAAAATTTACACTTGCTTCATAAACACATTCAATTCACATGAAGTTTATAACTAACAAGGCAAACATCTTTATTATGGCATTTCATCAAACACTTGGTGTGCATATCATTAACAAAGCATAAGGTACAAGTGTTCAAAGCATGGTTCTACTTGTTCACATTTCTATTCTAACAAGAATCAACCAAGTTCATATCTTTCTTTCATCCTACCTCATCTCATCTAATTTCTCTATATCAATTCAAGGTCATGTATCAATTTTCACCTAATGGCATATATGTAAGGCATCATGTTTATCATTCCTTCGTAACAATTGGGTATAACACTTAAATCATTCAAACAAATCTGAAATCAACAACATTTTCGACTATTATGAAACCCTAAGTCTCAATTACATGAGATTTCCACATAATTTCAAGATTAGGTTAAAACCCACTTTCTACAAATCATTCAAATAAGAAATTCCTACTTACCAATCGTTGAAAAAGCTTAAATTATTCGACTTTTGGGTTCATGCATCCATTTGGGCTCTTAATTTCCTTCTGATTTTGAGAATTTCATGAAGTTAGGGTTTGTCTCTTTGGCCCCTTGCTCTGATCGATCCACACAAACACACCAGAGTATGTGTTTGTGTTTTTCTTTTATTTATTTGTTTATTTTTAAAACTTCCATCCTTTTTCACAAGTTTGGTCCCTCTATTTATTATTGTTATTTATTATCACATAAACTATCCCACTTATTGAATTGTTAACATATTCATTTAATTTGGTTAACGACACATAACTAGTCATTTAGAGTAACATAATAAATTGCATATTTTGGGGTGTTACATAGGTTCTCGGCTCAATCTGCGAAATGAAACAGCTAAGTGAAAATTATGTTTGTAAAGGAGCAATTTTAGTATAAAAGCAAGTAAGGCCATGGTCAATTTGGCTTCTGGTGCGAACGCCTGACTGCAGCTCTCCGATTATCAGTTCCTCTGGATGGTATGAAAGAGTTCTTGGCATAACATCTCCTGGAACATCCACCTCGCCTTCCAAATTAGTAACGTTCTGCTCTGCAACATGTTCAGTGTCAAGAATTGTCTGATCTGAAGGTTGGATTTGCTCCCCCTCAGACTCTGAATCACCACGGTCAAAAGTAGGAATATCATCAGATTCTGAATTATCTTCATTGATTGTCGTCTGATTTTTAAGAGTATATTCACGTTCTGAAGAAGTCTGAGTTTGCTGGGCTTCATCATTCTCTCCAGTATAACTGGGACCAGCTTCATCATAATTGGAAGTTTGTTGTTGACGTTTAGAAGAACTTGCTGGAAATCTTCCCTGAGATGCTTCATATTCTCGTAAAATATCCAAATCATCAAAGAACTCTGGCTCTTCTTCTAACTCAAATGAATCCCAAAGGGTATCATAGTTGAATCGCCATGAATCCGCGGGCTTCTGTGGAGGCATTTTATAGCCTTGACATCAACATGTTGTGCTTCGATGATCTTCTTTATACATGGAACAAAGACGCGTTTGAGCGGACTTGAATATCCCACAAAAATACCTTCAATACTCTTTGGACCAAATTTGCCATCGGGATCTAGAACAGTGCAGGGGGACCCGAATGGCTCTAAATACTCGAGATTAGGCTTGCGATTGTTGATCAATTCGAAACACGTTTTGTTGTGCTTTTCCAGAGTAAGTACCCTGTTGAGTGTATAGCAAGCGGCTGATCTGCTTCTGCCCAGAAATTGATTGGTAACTTGGAATCAGCTAGCATCGTTCTCGCCGTTTCGATCAGCGTTCTATTCTTTCTTTCTGCGAATCCATTTTGTTGCGGAGTATAAGGTGCGCTGAACTCTTGCAATATACCTCGTCGATCACAGAACTCCTCTATTCTGTTGTTCTTAAATTCTGTACCGTTGTCGCTTCGTATTCTTCGTATGCGTGCTCGGTACAAATTCTCTATCTTTCTGAATAACCACAGCAAACTCTCAAATGTCTCGTCTTTTGACTTTAGGAACGACACCCACGAGAATCTCGAATAGTCGTTAGTGACTACTAGGCAATAAAGATCACCCGTAATACTTTTGACATTCACAGGACCAAAGAGATCGATGTGAAGTCTCTCTAGCGGCCTTGAGACTGAGTTCATCTTTTTGCCAGGATGGGATTTCTTTCGTTGTTTTCCTTTGATGCAACTAATACACTCCCCCTCAAGATGAAAACTCTTCAAGTGAACACCTTTTACCAAGTCATTATGCACCAGGTAGTTCATCTTGCGTAGGTGAATGTGGCCCATCTTCCGGTGCCACAACTGCGACTCCTTTTCAGTGGCTTTTGACATGAAGCAATGAGTTTGACCCATGGTAGTCGTAGCAATGCTCATATCCATCACGTACAGATCATTAACTCGTGGTGCTATCATGATGATCCACTCCTCGGGGATGACAAACCCCGGCTTCAAGATCAGACATTCTTTATCAGTGAAATGTGTCGAATACATTCGGTCACATATTTGAGAAATGCTAAGAAGATTATTCTCCAGCTCGGCTATGTAATTGACTCTTTCAAACGTAATAACACCATTTGACAATGTTCCTTCACCAATAATACGTCCTCCTTGATTACCAGCAAAACCGACATATCCACCATTAAACCCTCTAACATCGTAAAGTAGGGTTTTTCTCCCTGTCATGTGCCTAGAAGCTCCACTGTCCATGATCCACTTTAAGATAGACCTCGGAAGCTCCTGCACATTTTACAAACGTTTAGTTAGAAATTGAAGCGACCCAAGCCTCCTTTGACTCGGGTAGCTTGACATCAATGCGAGTTGTTGTGGTGTACAATGGTGGGAAATTCTTGTCATTCATTTTCAAGCTTTCTTCAGACCCAACCTCAACCTCTTTGTATAAGAAAAATTCATCTTTTTGAGATTGACTGGATGGTTGGTCTTTCTTCGGAACATACTTCTTCCCTGGTGGGGTTGAAGTTTGTTTTTCCAACTTTTGATAATAGTTCAAAGGCACATTCATCTCAACCTGTTTGGTTGAGGATGATTGTTTTTCAGTAACAAGAACCTTTGGTTTTGGAACATTCGATGTCTTAACCTCATTTTTTGGCTTCCAAGTTTGTTGTGAAGAAGCGACCCCGTTTGTAAAATTTATCAGTTTTCTTTACCGATTCTTTTACAAGTTCAATTTTAACTTTGATGTTTTTCTTCTTCAAAGTCTTTATCTCAACAAACATTGGAGCTTTTCCTTTGACATCATTCTTCTTTCTTGGACTCTCGACAACCACAGACTTAGGCTTTGAGTTGGTGCACTTTCGTGCAATGTGTCCAACTTCGTTACATTTAAAGCATGTGCGGGTATCCACTTCCCGACTTGTGCCTTCAGTCTGAGGCTGTGAGGCCTTCTTTTCAAAAAAATTCTTCATTTTATTTCGAAAAGATTTCAGATTCTTGCTCAGAATGTGAACTTGAGCTTTTCACAAACACTTTCTTTTCGACAAACCTTTTGTTTTGAAAATTTCTTCTTTGATTGTTCTTACCACCCTGATAACCACCCGACCATTTCTTTTGGTTGTAGTTATTAAAACATGGTGGTGCAGCAGGATTCTTGTAGTAAGATTTATCCTTTTCAAAGTTCAAAAACCTTTTTGACTTCTTTAAACCTTCAATTTTAGAAATATCGATTTCAACCAATTTGAAAACTTGTTTCAACTTGTTTCAGTTTGTCAACATTCACGTTCTCAAGTGGAAATTCAAGATCCGAATACAACTTATCAGAACCCGACATCTTGTACATCACAAGAGTAGATTCGTCATTTGAGTTGTTTTTAGATTTTGATTTCAGAATATAATTGTTGAGAAAGCACTCTTCATCTTCAGTCGAATCACTGTCTGATTTCAAAACGTTTTCAACCACATTTTTAACAACTTCAGACTGAATACTGTCTTCATCAGATGATGAAGTGAACGTGACATTGATCGTTTCTGGAAGTTTCTCAACATTTGATTTTTCATTTGTTTCAGAAATTTTATCCAACCCAGACTTTTTCTTTGAAAAATTATTTAACATGGGCGGTGGAACTTGATGATAACCTACCCCTGTTCCATCTGAGTAGATATCTTCACCAGCTTTGTTCTTCCCAATGGGTTTGGGAACTATGTGTTGAAGAACAAAGCTCGCAGAGCTGTAACTGTTCAATTTCAATGTGATTCTTTCATTTTCAATCTTAGCTTCCTGGTACTGAAGCTTAAGATTGGCAATCTCATCCAACTGCTGGTTGATTTTCTTTTCTTTTGACTGTAGAACTCAAGACATATGAAAATTTTCTTTAGAAGTTTTCGCATTTCGCTCATCAGAATCTTTAACAGTTCTTTTTAACTTTTCAAAATTTTCTAAAATGGTTATGTTTTCATGAATTAACTTTTCATTTTCTTTCTTAAATTGTTCTACATCAGTTTTATCTTTTTCAATCCTCTCAGTTAATTCCTTTATTCTATCATTTGAAGCTCTCACTAGTTTATCACGACTTAAAATTTGATCCTCAACCATTTTGACTTTAGGAACCAGTTCTTCAGTCTTTTTAGTGATGAGATATGCATTTGTGATGCAAACTTTGCAATCTTTCATGCAATTTTTGCAGTCACTTTCAATTTTAGCCTTATCAGTCTTACCTGATTCATTTGTTGAATCACTTTTACTGACCTTGCTCTTTGACTCAGATGCAGACTTAGAATCTACCTCTAATTCCTTTGCCATGAGCACTTTATCTGCCATCTTTGTCAGGTTCTCTGCGGTCATTGCTTTTGTTGTGTCGATTATCCCATCATCGACTTTTCTTGACTTTGACTATTCCTCTTTAGTTTTCCTTGCCTATTGTCTCTGTGTTGGATCTGAGTTTGATTCTGATTGTATTTTGTGTTTGTAATTAAAATGAAAATGGATGAGTGTGCAGCGGAATTATGAAGAAAACAAACTTTGCATACAATCAAGCGAGAGTAATACTTTGATCAAACATCTTTTCCCAATGAACCGGAAGATTGAATTTATTTCAATAACGATTACAATGATTGATGAATGAATGCAAACTCCCCCTCAGCCAGAGCTCAGTGTTTGTTCGTACAAAGAAGACGATGATGCAAAGAGCTGATAGAACAGTACAAAGTACTGAACTATTTATAGGCACTAGCAAACCACTGAGCATCTTAGCTGACGTCACCATGAAAGTGACATCTAACCTCCTAACAAACTCTAACCTCTGATCTATACAAACACTGCTATGTTAACTACTGCTATTTCATTACATTACAAAACAGACTATAGATCAGCTGCTGCAACCTTCCACTGCTGTGAACCCAGCAGTACTTGTCCGGATCAGCAGTGCTTGACTCAAGGCAGTAGATTGAATCAGCAGGGCTTTAGTCTTTCATCAGATCTTTACTTGAGCAGCAGTTGTAGGTCAGCAGTTTGCATGATCAGCAGATAGGAGGTCAGCAGATGTTGAAATCACTTTCAAGGGGAGAGACTTGCATGTAAACATCTGCTTATTCTGGATCCACTGCTCTGATCCAGTTTTGGCTTTAATTATATATTCCACTGATAGGGTTCAATCCCTACAATCTCCCCCTGGAACAGATAATGCCAAAACTCTTCATTATTGTGGACATTTATTGCCTCATCAACAGTTCCCTTATCTGACCTTTAAATTATAGTTCAAAGTCTAGGGCATCTGTGTCTTCATCATCCCTGCTAAGTGGAAGATCAAGGAGATCCTGCAAATCTTCAAGACTCAGGCCAAGAGCTTGTTCCCTTGATATTTTCTCCACTTCTCCACCAGACCTAAGCAAAGTCAATACGCAGGTCTGTTTGTCAGTTTCCCACTTTTGTATTTTTGAGCCTGGTGGGTTTCTTGGGAGATGTTTATTTGCAGAGGTATTTGGTGAGGCTGGCCTATTCATAACTGGCTGAGCAGTATTTGCAGTTTGGTCCAAACCAAGAGTTTCTATGATCATTTTCTTTATGCCTTCTTTTACAAGGTCATCTCCTTTTATCATCTCTTGGATGGTTTCACCTCCCAACTGTTTGTGTGTCCTTCTTTTATAGATGGCAACACCAGTTGGAGCAGTGGCTCTCCTGATTTGCAGCTTTGTTGGTCTTTTTGAAACCTCTGCTTCAGGATAGTCAGGCTTTTGAGGAACATTTGGATCTTTCTTTCTTAGTTCCTCCAACCTTTTGTAGGTGATCCTGACCACATCTTCTTTCCATCTAGCAATTTGTCTTTTGTTTCCATATTCAGCAGCAACCAGTTCTTCTTTCATTCTTTTCAGTTCTACCTGTTTGTCAGGTACATTCTTTCTAAACTTTGCCCATTCAGGAGGAGTGTAAGTGACTTTCCTTTTTATCATGTCTTGAATTCTTGCTGCTTCATTTTCAAGCTCAGGAACAGTCCACTCTTTGTACATGTATCTCTCTCCTTTGTACTTCTTGTGAGCCATGATGCTTTCAATGTAGTCTTTCTTCAAAGTTTCAGCTGCTCTTTCTGAAATTTGTTGACTGACATTTTTTGCAAATTGTTCTAGGGATCTGACTTGTGTGAGCAGATATTGATAGTTTCTTGAAATTTCTTTGTCAGATTTCCCTTGTGTGTTTCTTTTTGAGATATCCTCTGCTTGCTTGGCCTTGATTTTTAAATATTCATCAACATTTTTAGGCCAGGGATATCCTTTTATTGATGGCAAACTCCTTTTGGCAGGGTCATCCTCATAGTAAAAAGATTTTATTTCTTCCCTAATAGCTGCTAGTTCAAGAGGAAATTGAACACCTGCAGGAGGTAAGGGTTTGTGCATTTGAACTGAAGAGAGAGGAACTGGTTTTGGTATTGTGACAAGAGCTAAAGATTTTGAAGATGTTTGTGGTGGTGAAGTGTCATCATCTTTGAGAATTAACCTTCTCCTCTTTGTTTGAGGAGGGGCTGATGATGTTTTGGATGGAACAGTGGTGGTGGATATAGTGGCAGTGGTTTGTGATTGACTAACAGTTGTTGAAACAACTGTGTTCCAACCACTGTTGTCTTTACAGCAGATGTTGTAACAACTGCTGTCTTCTGCCTTTTGGCAGGAGGTGATTTTGTTTTTGGTGGTGATGGTGGTAAAGCAGTGACTGTAGTGTGTGTTGAAGTGGTGTGTGTTGAAGTGGGAGCAGATGTTGAAACCACTGAAGTACCAACAGTAGTGGGTACAACAGGAGTTACAACAGCTGTTTTAGATGGTGGTTTTGGAACAGACTTTGAACGTCTGGTTGGAATGGATTTGGGTAGCCTTACTCTTCTTGTAGGCTTCTTCTTTTCATCAACAAGATTTTCATCATCTTTTGACCCTGAAGTACCCTGATCCGGATAATCCACCCTGGCTTTCCTTTTGGCCTCTCTATCCCTTTTTACACTTGCAACTGCTTCTGCCTGTGCATTTGTGGTCACATCAATTTTCTTGCTTCCATCTGGCAGAGGGATCTGTTTGGTCATGTTTGCATTTTCTGGTTCAATGTAGAGACCATCATCTATTCCCTTCTTTTTCCACTCCTGAACTTTCTCCCCCTTTTTGGCATTATCTGGGGTAAGTTGATCAATGAAGAGAACAGTTGGAGGAGCAGTGCCAGTGGTGTGCAGGATCTGAGTTTTGAGAGCCTTTAAATCAGCCTGAGTGTTCTTGAACCTGGACTCCATTGCATTTCTCAGCTGTTGAACATGTTTTTCATGTTGCTGATCTGCTATTTGTGCTCGTTGATGGAGAAAAGGTTGAAATAGATTCCAGAGCTCATTTGTAGCAGGTGCCTGTTGTGGAGCAGGTGCTTGAGGTGGAACAGCAGTGGATTGTACCTTTTGTACTTGTAACAACTGTTGTAGCATGTTTTTGAGTTCTGCAACAGAGTTATCAAGCTTTTCAACACGATCCGTCAATTTCTGGTACTTTAAACCATCACCCAATTTAATGGGATCATCTGATTTCCCACTAACAGTGGTTTTATCAGTGGTAGAGGTAGGGAGTATACTCCAAACATTAACCACTGATGCCCCTTTTTCTTGGTACTGGGGTCTTCTCCCTTCAACACTTGACAACCTTTTGATGTTGCCAGTAGGATAAATAAATCCACTGGTGGTTGGCAGAGGTGCTATAGAAGGAATTGCCTCCAAGGAAGTCTTATTGATGTAACCACTGTCCAACTGTAAACCAGTGGGTTCAACAGTTGTAGTGGCTGCTTCACTTGGATTACCACCAAGAGTTACTTGTAACTCAAGGGGTGTAACCTCCTCAGGTTGTGTTGGTGGGTTAGCAAGGAATGATACATCAGGCTCAGTCATTTGTTGAGGCATATTCTCATTAACAGGTGATTGAGAAGGACTGGGTAATGCCTGGTTCAAATCTATTGCATCCAACAAAAGTTGTGTTTTTGGTGGAATTGTGGATGTGAGGTTGGGTGTAGAAAGAGAATTTGTCCCGGGCATTGGGCTGTGGATGATGGAAACGAGTGTTTCCAGAGCATCATAATGTGGTGGCCCTATGTGTACAACCTGTTCTTTTTGTGAAGAAGCAGGAGGAGTTTTGGTTATGGGTTGAGATATTTGTACCAACTGCTGTGAGGAAGTAGCAGCAGTGGTTTCTTGTGACATTTGTGCTGTCACAGGCAGTAGCTCTGGTATCTCATCCTCCAGAGTTGCCTTTTTGATTGGTTTTGGGGGTTTTTGATTTTTCTTTTTGGTTGGCTTTTTGGGATTTGTAGGTGTGGGTTTCAAAACAGTTGTTCTGCTGCTTTGATCACCTTGAGCAGTGGGCTCAGCAGCAGATACCTGAGGAGCAGTGGTAGCTGCTAAATTCTGCTCAGGCACCTCTGCTTGTGTTTTGCAAGGTGTTAACATTCTTGAAAAAGTTTCAGTTGTTAAACTGTTTATTTGAGTAGAATCACCTTGGATTATTGCTACTAAATCATCCTTACTGAATTTCTTTTCAAAATAGTAACTTAAAAACCTTGGAAACTGTAAGAATGATTTTGTTTCAACATTATTAACCAAATCTTTAAAGATTTCCCGAGAATAGTTAAAATTTTCTTCTTGAAGAATTGCATATCCCAGATTTTGAATCTTTAAAGGGATTTCATTGAAAGAAGTGGTTTTGTTTGAAACACATAGTAGGAGGGTATGAAATAAAAATCTGGTTGCAGAAGGAAAATAACCTTTTTGTAAGGTAAGTTTCTTCATCATTGTGGCTTCATACCCTCTCTCAATGAAGTCAGTTTGTAACTCGTTTTTAGTGAAAGAAGTTTTACCTTCCTGATCATCGAGTTGAAAGACCTCTGAAATGGATTGTGGCGTGATTTGGACAGCTTTACCCTTTATAGAAGAGTGTATGGTGGTTGCAGTGTCTCCTTATTTTTCATGGGTTGCATTTTTCCAGAACTCTCTTTGGGTCTCCAAATAGATTGGTGCATCGGCGGTGAACAAAGTTTTGTACTTTGATTTTGCCATGGTGTCAATGATGGAATCGAAAACATTGGTGGTTCCTAGTTTTGTGAGAAGACCCAGGAGATTGTGAGATGATTTATATGGGATTTCAGTGGAGATTGCCTTTTGAGAGGCTGTTTTCGATGATGATTTGGAAGTGGGTTTTGCAGATGGCTTCGATTTTGTCATTTTGAAAATGATAATCGAAGAAATTTGTGAAAGATGAGATGAAAAACTATTTTGAGAAGAGAATTTTTAAGAATTCAATTCGACAGTAAAACCTTGTTTTGTTGGTGAGTGGGGGTTTTTATAGGGAAGAAAGTGAATGCTGACGTGGCAGCCGTTACAAAAGGTCTGACCACTATGTACTGCCCATGTGACAACCCCTGGTGAAAGTGAAGGACAGTACTTTTATGAAAGTGACTGATGAAAGCAGTGGTAGTAAAGCAGTGGATGATTTTCACTATCAGTGGATAGCATATCAGTGGATAAGATACTCCTTTTGAACAACAGAGTTTATCAATGGAATGAGAGAACAGGGGTTGACTTTTAGCAGTGGACAGACTTTTTGAAGTAGAGCAGACTTTTGAACAATCAGTGGTTATGGCAGACTTTTAAGGATTTTAATGAAAATTTCATTGTTAGCTATTTTTAAGGATGGATTTTTGATTTTCTGAAAACATTTTGTTGCTTTTATTCATAGAAAAACAAGATGTTGCTTGTTATTCCATGTTCAGCATCCCAATCCTAGAGACCAAGCTTTCAAAAGTGGCTGTATCAAGTGCTTTTGTGAGCACATCTGCCAGCTGGTCTTTAGTTGGGACATGATGCAGAGAAATCAAACCTTTTTCATAGCAATCCCTCACAAAGTGATGTCTGATGTCGATGTGTTTGGTGGTAGAGTGGGAAACTGGATTTTTGATGATATTTTCTGCTGCTTGGCTGTCCAACATGAGTGGTGTCTTTAAGGCAGTGATACCAAAATCCAGTAACTGATTTTGAAGCCACAGGAGTTGGGATGTACAGCTTGCAACAGCAATGTATTCAGCCTCAGCAGTGGATGTTTAAACTGCTGCTTGCTTTTTGCTTTGCCAAGAAACCAAGTAATCACCTAGAAACTGGCACCCTCCTGAAGTGGACTTCCTTGTGGTGTGACATCCAGCAAAGTCACTGTCTGAAAAACCTGAAAGCTTGATGTTCCCATTAGCTGGATACCAGATACCAAGTGTGGGAGCACCTTTTATATATCTGAAGATCCTTTTTACAGCAATGAGATTTGATTTTCTAGGAGCTGATTGACTTCTTGCACAGACACATGTTGCAAACATGATGTCTGGCCTAGATGCAGTTAGGTACAATAAAGACCCAATCATGCTTCTATAAAGTGTTTGGTCAATCAGCTCATCTTTTTCATCAGACATGACCAGCTTATTTGTTGCCATGGGTGTGCTGCATGGTTTACAATCATTCATATCAAATTTGGTCAAAAGTTCTTTAGCGTATTTGCTTTGATGAATGAAAGTTCCATTTTGCATTTGCTGTACTTGGAGACCAAGAAAGCATTGCAGCTCACCCATTGCACTCATTTCAAACTCAGCTATCATGAGTTCTCTAAACTCTTCACACATTTTGTTACATGTGCTTCCAAAAATAATGTCATCCACATAAATTTGGACAATCATTAAATCCTTCCCTCTCCATTTAAGAAACAGTGTTTTATCAATGGTACCTCTTTTGAAACCATTTGAGAGTAGAAAGTTGGAAAGAGTTTCATACCAGGCTCTTGGTGCTTGTTTCAAGCCATACAAGGCTTTGTTCAACCTGTAGACATGATCTGGATAAAATGGATCCTCAAAGCCTGGAGGTTGACACACATACACCTCTTCTTGAATTGTACCATAGAGGAAAGCACTTTTGATATCCATTTGAAACACCTTCATGTTGTGGTTGACAGCAAAGGCCAGGAACAGTCTAATAGCTTCCAATCTTGCTACAGGGGCAAATGTTTCATCATAGTCAATCCCCTCTTCCTGTCTGTAACCTTGACCACAAGCCTGGCTTTATTCTTGACAACAATACCCCTTTCATCAGTTTTGTTCTTGAAGACCCACTTTGTGCCAATGGGACTAACCTCTTCTGGCAGTGGTACAAGCTCCCATACTTGTTGTCTTTTAAACTGTTGGAGCTCCTCTTGCATGGCTTCTACCCAGCTGTTGTCTTTCAGTGCCTCTTGGTACTTGACTGGCTGATGGAGTGATAGAAAACCAGCACAAAGACAAATGTTTTGGGTTTGGCTTCTTGTGAGCACCCCTTCATTGATGTTGCCAATGATTTGATCAGGTGGATGAGATCTCAAGAAGATTAAATCTCCTTGGTATGGTATGATGGCATTTGTTGGTGAAGGCTGCAAATGTGTATCATCTGAGCTAACCACTGCTGGGGACTTTGATGATCCAGCAGTGGCTTCAAAAGGTGGTGGAATAGGAGTTAATGAAGTGGACAACTGCTGACTTTTATCCACTATTTGAGGACTTTTGTCAGCAGTGTTTGAGGATGTGGAAGCAGTGGTTGATGGGCTACTTTGGCCAACAACTGTTGAGGTAGCAGTGGTTGGGCTTTGACAACTGTTTTGAACAGCTGATGCTTTTCCCTTTGTGGCAGACCTTTGAGGGATGATGATTTCATACTTTAGTCTTGACAGCAGTATTTTCAAAAGTAAATATTTCAAGATCAAACAGATCTGCAGGATTTGCTGGGATTTTCATTGATGAAAGTTCATTGAACTTAACATTCAAAGTCTTCTCCACTGCCTTGGTCCGTGTATTGAACACTTTGTAGGCCTTGGCAGTGGTTGAGTATCCCAGATGATAACCACAATCAATTTTGGCTGCAAATTTTGAAATGGAATCTTTTAAGTTCAAAATAAAGCATGGGCAGCCAAACACCTTGAAATATGAGATCAGTGGTTTGATTTTATAAAGAATTTCATAAGCAGTCTTTTTGTACCTAGGGTTTATTAAAAATCTGTTCTGGACATAGCAAGCAGTGTTTACTGCCTCTGCCCAGAAAGTTAATGGCAAACCTGAATCTGCAAGCATAGTTCTGGCAGCCTCAATCAAAGTTCTGTTCTTTCTTTCAACAACCCCATTTTGCTCTGGTTTTCTAGGGATGCTGTACTGCCTTACAATCCCTTTCTTCACACAGAAGGCATCCAACTCCTTATTTTTAAATTCTGTGCCATTGTCACTCCTGAAGCTTTTCACTGGAAGGTCAAATTGCTTTTCAACCTGTGTCACAAAGTCTTGCAAAATGCCTGCAGTCTCATCTTTTGAGTGTAAAAAGAAAGTCCATGTAAACCTAGAAAAGTCATCAACAATAACCAAACAATATCTTTTCTTCTTGAGGCTCATGACTTGAACTGGGCCAAACAAATCCATGTGTAGCATTTGCAAACATTGAGTTGTTTTGGACTCTTCAATGGACTTGTAGGAACTTTTATGCTGTTTTCCTTTTAAACAGGAAATGCAATGTTCAGGACAAGAAAACAATTTTTGTGGTAGGCCTCTCACCAAACCATTTTTTGAAATTTCAGTGATTGTCTTAAGATTTGTGTGCCCCATCCTTCTGTGCCAAAGTTCTGTCTCTTTGTTAGAGGCAGCTGAGAACAGACAAGCATCAGCTCTGGGACACTCTTTTGACATATCAACAACATAAACATTGCCACTTCTTTGAGCAACAAGTTTTGTTTGACCAGTTTTGATTATTGCTTCAATCTTTTTGACCATTTCTGGTCCAACAATCCTACAACAATATTTTGTGAAGAATGACCCAAACCCTTTGTCACTCATTTGGGACACACTCAGAAGGTTGAATTTTAGATTGTCTATCAGATTGACATTTTCAAATTTTATATTTCCAGACTGCACTGTACCAGACCCCAGAACTTTCCCTTTACTATTATTCCCAAAGGATATATCACCCCTCCATGGATTTTAAAGTCTTTGAGGAGGTCTTTACATCCTGTCATGTGCCTGGAGCCTCCACTATCTACATACCAAAGACTATTAAAGCATGCAGAAGCTCCCTGCACAGGAAGTAAAAAGATTAGTTCATTAAGGTCTCCAAAGCCAACAGGGCTTTGGATGGGGTCTCAACAGTGTCTGGGATGGATGCAGAATGATGGACATTGGTTAGGTCAGGGGTTTGGACAGTTTTAGTACTGTTTCTTGCTAACCACTGTTGGGGGTCTTGACCAATCACCTGCTGATAACCAAAAGGATGCCTATTCACTTTAGGTTTAGATGGCCTTTTGTAGGCCTCATAAACGTGTGGAATCCTTTGGTAGGACTGTTTTTCCTTGCCTTTTCTGAACTGATTGGCAGGGGGTGCATCAGTAACCTGAACATCTCTTTTGACAGGTGTTTGGTTCAGCTGTTTTGTGACAGCTGTTTGAACTGGCACAAACAGTGGTTGTTTCTTGGTGAATTTGACAGATGTTGATGATGATGATGGACTCAAGGATGTTTTAGCAATGTACTCATTCTTTTTCACATCAAATTTTTTGAGATACACACATGCTTGAGTTTTGTGGTTTGTTTTACCACAAACAATGCAACTTTCAACTGAAACAATGACACTTGTTCTGTTTAAATCATAAGCTTTTAAGTGGAAACAGTCTTTTGTTAGATGATTCCTTTTCTCACAGAATTCACAAAACAAGTTATCAATTTTTTCTTTCTTCTTTCTCTTTTCAGACTCCTTTGCAGCAGAGGTTTTAACCACTGATGGGATATCCTTGAGAGGTATGACTTTAGCTTTTGGAGCCTTAACACCATCAGTTGATGTAAAGTCCATTGGCTTGAAATTTTCAAGAATATCACACTCATCAGACCATTTTGGTTTAAACTGATAATCTTCAAGCTCCTCAAAAGTAGAGGATCCCATTGGTCTGTCAAGTGTTATTTTGTTACCAAGTTTGTCAGTAATTTTCACTTCTTGGCCATTCTTGTTTGTGGGGATGAACTCAGTGGTTACATCAGTGGTTTGAACAGATTTTCCAAAAGTAGTGGTTTCATCATCATGTTTTCTATAACCAACACCAAATTTCACATTGCTTTTTATCTGTTTTTCAAGCATAACCTCATACCCTTTGCATGATTCCACCCATCTCTCACATGTGATCTGGGTGGACTCCAACTCCTTTTTGCAAACTTGGTATTTTTCTACCATAGTTTGGAGTTGAGTTTTGGTTATGCTTTGTTCTTCTTTCAAACTGCTGATCTCTTTTTCCTTTTCAGTCAATTTGTTTTTAAGTTCTTTTAATGATCTTTCAAATTTGACTTCATCAGTTAAGATTTTATCCCGAAGGTTTTCATTTACCTCTTTGATTTTAGCAAAAGCAATAATGCAATTGTCAGAACACAGTTTTTCAAGAACTTGAGGTGATACCTTGGCAGCAGCCATCATTGCACAATCACATTGAGAATTTTCTTCATCATCAGCTCTTTCTTCTTTCTCACCTTCTTTTTCTTCTTTCTTTTTTTCCCTGTTCTCTTCGGACCATGGTTCTGTCAGTGGTTCAATCAGGGTACCTGAACTTTCTCCCAACAGTAGTTCACCAGCCACAGCAGTAACCACTGCTTCAGTCACCTCATCCACTTTTTCAGTACTCAGCTGTTCCTCTTCAGTTTCAACCCCCTCCTGTATTGACTCTAATGCCATCAAACAAAATTCATTATGAGAAGAATCATTAGAAGCATAGAGTGCAAAATTTTCATCACTAAGGTCTTCAGGCATACTGCTCCAGTCAACAAACCCTTGAGTGAAAAAACTTTGTTGATCTGGTTGTACTGCTGCTGGAGCAGTGGTTTGAGGTGCAATAGGTTGCATTTGTACCTGTGGAGCAGGGGTTTGAACGTACTGAATTTGTGGGACAGTAGTTTGGACATAATGCACAGGCACAGGGGCAGCAGCATAGTGAGCAGTGTTCACTTGAGCTGCAGGGGTGTATTGGGTATAGTGCACAGTGTTTTGACTTTGTGGTCTAGGGTTAGAGCTAGGATGAGTAACTGTTGGTCCATTGTTTTGACTTCTGCATTCCCTAGCAAAGTGCCCTAACCTATTGCACTTGTAACACTTGATTTTCGATTTATCCAACCCAACCCTCAAATTCCCATGAAGTCCTGGGAATTTTCTCCCTGTTCTTTTATAGAATTTGCTAGTTCTAACACTTAGCAAAGCCAACTGGTGCAGAATATCCATCTCTTCTAAGTCAGTGGGATCAAAATGTTGCAAATCATTGAGTTCAAAGCTTAGATTGTCTGACATCTGGTTTTCGTTTGCAGTGAATGCATAACTTGCAGAGTGAGGATCAGGGTTGTTAAAATTTGCCCCAGCAGTTATGTCAATGAAGTGATCATAACCCTGATCCTTACCACTGCTCCCAGATTCTTCTTGACCCAGAAGAGCAGTGTTACCGAATGTATAATCATCAACGGCTTTTCCTGACTCTTGTAACTTCCTTTTCTGGTTCAACTCCCTTTCGTAGGTCAGGAGTCGACCGTGGAGTTGGGTCAAGGTCAGATCCTTGAACTCAGGTGAGTTTCGGGTGACAAAAGCTATGGTGTCCCATTTTTCTGGCAGTGACCTGAGGAACCTGCTATTTTGAGTTGAGTTTGTAAAAGTGGTATTAACAAACCTCAGTTCACTGATGAGACAACTGAAACGTTCAAATTGTTGCGTCAGTGATTCACCTCTAACATGACAAAATGTTTCATACTGTTGGTTCAGGATTTCCCTATTGTTTTCTATGACTTCTTCGGTTCCCCCAAACTGTTCCTTAAGCGCGTCCCATAACTCTTTCGCATTGTTACAGTGTAACAGTCCAGCAGATATCTCATTGGGCAGCGCTGATGCTATGATGCTAAACGCTTTAGCATCTAGTTCGAACTTTTGATAGTCGGTTTCGGTATAATTTTCAACTGGTTTTGGAACGAACTTTTTAGCATCTTCAGCGCTTGGCACTGTGTGAACGTGGGGACCAAAAACAACAGACCTCCAACAACCTGTGCTTTGTTGAGCGAGGATGTGACCCATCCTCCTCTGCCAGATGTTGTACTCATTTCTTTTTAGCATAGGTCGTTTAAAAAGCGAGCCGATGTTGTTTTTATCATCCTGAGATTGTGACGTCATTCTTGTTGTTTTACAGACACTAAGAAATCAACTTTAATGGTGATTAATCCTTGCTCTGTTTTTCAACAAACGAACAAACGATCAGTATCAACTGTTATGAGCCGAACTATTTACGTCAAAATGATTGTTAAATCAAGTTTGACTGTCCAGGCTCTGATACCAATTGTTGGATCTGAGTTTGATTTTGATTGTATTTTGTGTTTGTAATTAAAATGAAAATGGATGAGTGTGCAGCAAAATTATGAAGAAAACAAACTTTGCATACAATCAAACGAGAGTAATACTTTGATCAAACATCTTTTCCCAATGAATCGGAAGATTGAATTTATTTCAATAACGATTACAATGATTGATGAATGAATGCAAACTCCCCCTCAGCCAGAGCTCAGTGTTTGTTCGTGCAAAGAAGACGATGATGCAAAGAGCTGATAGAACAGTACAAAGTACTGAACTATTTATAGGCACTAGCAAACCACTGAGCATCTTAGCTGACGTCACCATGAAAGTGACATCTAACCTCCTAACAAACTCTAACCTCTGATCTATACAAACACTGCTATGTTAACTACTGCTATTTCATTACATTACAAAACAGACTATAGATCAGCTGCTGCAACCTTCCACTGCTGTGAACCCAACAGTACTTGTCCGGATCAGCAGTGCTTGACTCAAGGCAGTAGATTGAATCAGCAGGGCTTTAGTCTTTCATCAGATCTTTACTTGAGCAGCAGTTGTAGGTCAGCAGTTTGCATGATCAGCAGATAGGAGGTCAGCAGATGTTGAAATCACTTTCAAGGGGAGAGACTTACATGTAAACATCTGCTTATTCTGGATCCATTGCTCTGATCTAGTTTTGGCTTTAATTATATGTTCCTCTGATAGGGTTCAATCCCTACACTCTGTTTATCTTCTTCTTGTTGCTTTATTTATTCAATGAGAGTTTCAACAATGAGTGTTGATGGTTCAACAATTATGTTGCCTTTTGGGTCCAAATAGCATTCACGATCAGCATCCCATCTGTTTGCCTTTTTGGCCTCTTTCCAGGCTCGATAATTTCTATCCTTCATGGTTTGAGCTAGCATTTTTCTATTAACGTATTTCTCATCTTCAGTTCGGGTGTCTTTGTATGGTTCAACTTTCGCCATCAATGCAAAGCCTACAATATCATCTTCTGGTAAGAACTCACTCCAGTCGAAGCCTTCATCGTCGTGAATCACTGCTAAGGCTCTTGACTTTTTTTTAGGAGTCCCTTCAATTTGTTTCATTCTTGGCGGCTCTTATTGATTTCGGTGATATATGGCCTTTTTATAGTAATCGTCATGGAACGGATTAGCCGTATCATCTGCAGCTGAATTCCTGCATTCCCTCTTAAAGTGCCCCTTCTGTTTGCACTTAAAACATGTCACCTTTGACTTATCAAAGCCTAGTTTCGTAGAGGGTCCACCGATTGAATTTCTTCCCGTTATCTCCATAAACCTTTGCGCTCTTCGAACTACGCTTGCCATGCACCAGCGTATGTCAATTAACTCCATCTCTTCGGGATCAAGCTGATCATAATCTTCCTTTGTCAAATTCGTATTTCCGATTTTCCCAGCTACCAAGCTCTCATAAGATTCCAAGATTGAGGCCAGAAACACCATTTGTTGTTTTGCAGTTTCTTCATTGAAGTTTTGGGCATTGCTCAAGTTCACTGCAATGTTACACTGAAACACATTTTTAGGAACTGTTTATTGTTGCTGGCTTGGAGCGGATGAAGAAGATCCTCCATGATATCCACAGCTTGGAACAGAACTGCTGCTTTGTTTCTCTTGATTTGTTGCACTAGAACTCTCAGCAGAAAAAGCAGTTTTTGGTGAAACAGTCTTAGGTATCATGCTTCCCCGATAATACAGATCGACGTTTTGTTGGTACGGAGTGTTGTTGTGACAACCCTCACCAAACCAGGTATCCGTACAAATTAATTAATATTTAATTACTGCTTAATTACTGTGCTTGCTTACAGTTGTGATTAAACTGCTATTTGGATTCTGATATATACATGTTCATGCATCATACTTTATTACTGTCACTCTATTATTTACACACAAACCTTAGTGACAACCTTGATGCACAAAAAGCACAGTGAGCACACTAACGGGATACCCAGTAAACATGCTGACATAGTCAGCATCAGACAGTTACTGTCTCTAAGGCCAGTATGAGCCAGGAATAGATTACTACACCTGTAGAGAGTGTAGGGAGATGAGGGTTGTAGAACTGCGTCACTAGGTGATAATTAAAGTGACCGGATGTGCCTAAAACGTACTTTGAGTACAGAATTCTGCACTTTAAATAAAAATTCAGCAATTAGCTAACTAGTAAAGTGCCATAACATGAGAAAAATATTACTAGACACTTTCCAAAGTGTCGGGAATAAACTGTGTCACTAAAAGAAATAATAACGACACTTTATATACTTATTTAGCGCTTTAACGGATTGATATCCAACCGAACAACCGGACTTAACACGGGATATAAAAATATTGACATCAACATTGTTCCATCTTTCCCTCTTTGTGAGTTCGGCCGAGAGCACCCAACAGATTATATATTAGACCAAAAGATTAGAATTGCATTCAAATACAACAACACTTTAGAAAAAAAAATCTCATCTTTCCCTCTTTGTGAGTTCGGCCGAGAGCACCCAACACCTACCATCCATCACCTTCAATGTTCCATCTTGCATTTTATTTACACACAAAGGAGAAGGGTCACGCATAAGGAAGCCCGGTGTTCACGGAATCGCAAGGACCTCACCTCAACGCTTTTAACCACTCGTTTTTCGACTAGTTTCTTCCCTAGCCTTGAGCTAGTAGTAAGTGACTCTAATCGCCTTCTTGAGCTTTTCTAAAGGGGTTAATAAGAGTTTTGTCGGTTAAAATTCATGATCATGTAGAACAAAATTAAAAGTCTACTAAATAATATAAACAAAGTGGTTAATAAATAAATAATAGTGTAAAACTTATAAAACTAGTTTTATTATGATTATTTATTGTTTTTGATTGCTAGTATGGGAATGGATCGTCATCAAACCCGCTAGATCATGTTCACAAAACATGAACTAGCCTTATGTTAAGTCGTAAAGTTATTAGATGACGAACCCTTCCAAACATAAACATGAACTTGTGTAAAAACAATTTTTCTTATGAAATAGAGTTCTAAACTAGTAGATCTACGGATCTACAAGTGGTATTTTTGAAGGACCAGGTGTAAAATGAAATCATAATTTTAAAGCCGGATCCTTCCTAAACAAAAGTGATTTTTTTTTTGTGAACACACAAGTGTGTAGACACTTGTGTAATAAAAAGTTTTAACAAAGAATTATTTTTATAAATTTGGACAAGAAGTTGTAGAAATGTATCTTCTTTAAGAACATGGTTCTCAAAGAAACCGAGTCTATTTATGAAAGATCTACTAAAATATGGGGAAAGTTACTACATATCATACACAAACCACAAGTTCATGTGTTATGCGATTTATATATATTTTGGACTAGCTGATGTTGAAATATTGTTTGTTAATGTTGGGAACATTGTTGATTTGAATTATAAAAGAAAATGATACGCTTGAAAGCGTGGCCACCTCCAGTTACAGAGGAAACTCTGGCAAAATTTTTCCAAAAATCTAACACTTGTAAATATTTTTATCACAAGTGTTATGGATATATTTTTAACTTATTTTTCCAAATAAATTTCGTCACGATTTTTATTACAAATTAAGCAAGTGTCGGAGATGGGATTTTCACAAAATAAAACTTGTTAAAATATATATTTAGAATATATTTTCATAACAACACCTGTGTAAATTTTGTGATTATTTTGTGAACTACGTAAATATTATTTTTAGGGTAAAAATAATATTACCAAATATTAACGACTCCAAAATAATTCTAACGCCTTCACAATAAATATCAAGTTACAACGGTATTAATATTACCACACGATCTTTATCCGTAACTTAAGTATTTTCAGAAAATACTCATAAGCGTGTATTTTGACAAGGATATTATTTTAGAAAATTGTATGGAATAAAATATAATATTTTTGAGAAAAATATTTATATTTTGGAAGTAAGGTATTTTTGGACAAATGAAATAAAATATATTTTATTAAGTGAGACTTAATAATATATTTCGAAGTTATACGAACGCACATGTATTAAATCCCCCATCCTTGGGAAGGAATATGTTTACAAAATAATTACGAAGTGTAAACACGAAATAGTTGCCTAACTATTTTCCAAAGACATTAAACCTTAAACTAAGGCACGACCGTCCGTCTAATAGAAGTTAGTACGTGTAGGTCGTCGCACATCAGATTTTCTGGGAGATACTTTTTAGAGACGCACTTCGGTGAGTTCATGTCCCCCCCCCCTTTCTCTTAACTGTTTTCAGTTTTTATACTTCGGGGGTGAAATACATGTTACATTTACTACAAACCTTTTATACACGGTATGATTAGCTAAGGAACTTACTGCTAGATCACGTGAATGGATAGGCTATTATCGTAAGACCATTAATCCTTGTATAAGGACCGAGAGGCATGAGTGATAGATCTATCGGGTGTTGCGAGCCCCACACATGGGCCAGCGTGTGGCTGCATGTGGTGACTATGTCGTTCCGCCGGAAGGACCGGTACGAAATTCGCGTTACAGGTTTGAGTGCTTCCTAGGCCATGTCACTTATTAATGTATTAGTTACACATTAATCGATCTCTTTTTCCTTATTTGCTACATACCAGGGATTTTTTTATACTTACAAAGGTTTTACATACTCACTTATACATGAACTCGCTCAACTTTATGTTGATTTTTCAACTTACATGTATTTCAGGGAACTAAGAATCTGGCCCGGTATGCTACGTTTTCGCGCTACGTTAGAGTATGGGATCATCCACGTTTAGGGATTGCGACTTTTACCTGGACGAGTCGCAAGTCTTAAACTACGTATATCTTAAGTTTGTGGTTGTGTCTTTCAAACAATGTTTTTATGTTATTAGGTTGTAATTTCCGTTGCGTGTGTCAACGCCTTAAGACAATGTTGTGGTATTTTACTTTTCAAACTTAAATCAATGGATGATCTGCATGGTTTTATTTTCATGTAGCTTTGTTATGATTAAGCTATGGTATTAAGAAGTCACACCAAATAAGCCCACGCTTCCGCAAAGCCAGGGTGTGACAGCTTGGTATCAGAGCCTCGATCATAGCGAACTAGGATTCTTTCTCGAGTCTAGACTATGATCACTAGGGCTCTCACGAAAACATTTTTACATTGCATACCACTTAAGTCCAGATCCAAAACGTTTTTACAAACAAAGTTGAGCACATTTTAATTGTTAGTTATAGGCTCAGTCTGGGAGGCTGAGGAAGTAGGCTAGTGGGACTAGGAGAACTATATGATTGCTTATTGGTGACTAATATGTTTATCTGACTATATGATTGATTATTTGTGTATATGTGTGTTTGTATTACAAAACGTCATGCCTTCATCAGATACTGGAGAGTCGGACACTACAGATCCCATGGCCATGGTATCAGGCGACATAGTTTCATCGGAGCACGAGGTGTACATTTCCGATACTACCAGCACAGACAATGACGACTTTCAGCCCTTTGCGCTGCCTGATGTCGTAGCAGAGCCTGCTGATGGCCATCTTGTTGGGGATTTGCCACTCGCGGTGATCCCTGCTCCTGTGCCCCTTGCCGCTTATCCCATCGTTCATATGCCCCCCGACGTTGTCTCTGACGACGATGTCGAACTATTAGAGGAGGACCCACTTGAAGGCGACGCCCTATTGCTGCTGGTGGTAGCCTACTGCTTGCTGACGCTCCTGCAGAGAAGGCTCATGCTCATTCACCTGTCCCAAACTCATTTGAGTCTGTGGCGTCCGCATCTTCGCATATACAGGGAGTGCAGCACCACTCACACTATGCCGACCCTGATATGGCGTCATCAGCTGCACCGGTTCCCGCACACAGCTTTGAGTTTGATCACGATATTGAGGATGATCCTGTGTTTCCACCTGGTTTTGATCTAGAGCATGACATTGAGTTCATACACTTAGACCAGCCCTTGGAGGATCCTGTAGCCCCTGTGTTTGTTGATCCAGCTGACTTTGAAATGAAGTTTGTTGATCCGGAGCCAGCCATGGCCCCTGAGCCAGGCGTTGCTCCTGACCCCGCATTGGAGCATGACACTGTTCATGCCGATGCACCTGCTGTTGCTCCTTGATTGATCATCTGCTTGGACGAGAGAAAATTTGGGGTAACTGTGCAAGACAATTTATTATTACGGGGGCCCACGTAATAACGACTTGTAGTGCACAGAAATCCTGGTGGACTCTGCGGGTCAAGCTAATGAAAACCAATGTAGCAGGAAATAACTTAAACACGAATGACCAAGGCGATGTAGCCTCGAGTTCATTCTATTACAAGCAACAAGCCAAATTGGCAAGCCTATGTGAAGGCTCAGAAATTTATTTCCTCGCTCATACATTGAGTATATTTACGTGTGAAATTGGGTGATTACATGATGGCTTATGGTGCTATATATCTCATAGACAATTGAAACGTTGTCTAACCCGCTTCATACCACTTCGACAGAAGAGAATGTCACCCAGACGTGACACAGACACCAGTACACTGCCAAGGACAGAAGCCGAGTTGCAAGAACGCATCTCACAGGCAAATGCACGACATGAAGCCCTCCGCTCTAAGCACAACGATGACATTACTGGAAATAACCCTCCAACTGGCTGCACCTATAAGCAGTTCCTGAACTGCAAGCCTTTGAACTTTGACGGAGCAGGAGGCGCCGTGGCATTTGTTCGTTGGTCCGAGAGGACTGAATCCATTCTAAGAATGAGTAACTGTTCGCCCCAACAGAGTATTGCCTATATCTCGGGGTTATTTCTAGATGGCACACTCTCATGGTGGGATCTTCAGGTTCAGACCCTTGGTACATATGCTGCTTATGCACTGAGCTGGGACGAGCTCAAAGAAATGATTGAGAAGAAATAATGTTCTAGGGCTGGTATTCAGAAGCTTGAGGTGGAGTTCTGGAATTTGAAAATGGACGAACCAGAGATTCATGAACATGTCCAGCGATCGCACGACTTGTCTAGGGTCGTCCCCTACTAAGTCATTGATGTTGTATGATACAGTTGTGTACTTGTAAGCTTTACATTGTGGTCTCGATTTGTGGCAATGCAATCGCAGTATTCTCATCACTTGTGATGTTTGATCCATTGTTTATGTTCTATGACATGAGATGTTATGTGGTTGATTTATTTATAGCATGAGATGTTATGTGCTGATATTGTTGAATACATACGTACATTTTACTTGCTATGACCTAACCTACGTGAAACATCTTTTAGAAGATGCCACCAAGACGCGAAATGCGCATGCCCACATCAGATGCGGAACTTCAAGAGATAATTGCTACAGCTATAGCACAGCACGAGGCCCTACGCTCCGAACCTAGCAGAGGTACCTCAGAAAATAACGGTTGTCCCTACTGGCACTTCCTCAACTACAAGCCTCCGAAGTTCGACGGCACTGGAGGTGCCATAGCTTTTGTGAAATGGATTGAAAGTATGGAATCCATCTTTCGAATGAGTGGTTGTACGCCAGAACAACAAGTCCCATACGTTTCTGAGTTGTTTCAAGATGGATCTCGATTATGGTGGAATCTCCAGGTTCGAATAATGGGCCTAACTACAGCATATTCGTTAACTTGGGATGGGTTGAAAGGAATAATGCGTAAGAAGTATTGCACCCAAACAGAAACCCAGAGGTTGGAAGGTGAATTCCAGAGCCTGATGATGGAAGGTACGAAAATGTTGGAATACATGCAAAGACTTCATGATTTGGCACGAGTCGTTCCGTACTTGGTGGAACCAGAATTGAAGAAATTAGGACATTTCATTTGGGAACTGGCACCTCAAGTTCTGAGCTTAATGACAACATCTACGCCCCCAACAACTATGGCTGCAAGTAAGATGGGCTTGGCACTCGTTACGGAAGCAATTAGACTAGAAAAACTTGCAAACCCTGACAAGGAGACTCAGGTAGAGTCGTCCGGAAAGAACAAAAGGAAGCTCACCGAAGATACCCGAACGAATAATGATGAACAAAGATCTATTCGAGGTTGTTTTGACTGCGGGGACAAAGGGCATTTCAAGAAAGATTGCCCTAACAACAAACAGGCCAATGATAAGATTTACTTAGAAACTAAACCAAGACGTGCTGGGTGCAAGTATCACCACGATTGTGGATGTCGGAAGCCTAGGTGCGGGAGGAAAGGACACAACAAGGATGGTTGTGGGATGAAGAGTCCCAGACAAGGAGAAAACAGTAACAACGCTCCAAGTGGAAATGGGAAAGGAAATGGCCGAGTGCCAGGATGCTTCCATTGTGGGGACGTTGGACATCTTAAGAGAGAATGCCCGAAGTTGAAACAAGACCGTGAAAGAACATCCAACATCGGAGCTTGTGAAGCATGCCAGGATCCAGGCGTGATTACTGGTACGTTCTCTAACAACCAAAAACTTTTGCATCTATTTTGTTTGATACTGGTGCCGATTATAGCTTCGTGTCATTAGAATTTAAGAATATTCTTGGTTTGATGCCTAGTAAGTTAGACGTCCCATATTCGATCGAATTAACAAATGGGAAACTAGTTGAGACCAGTGAAGTTGTCCAAGGATGTGTGATTGAATTTGGAGGGCACGAGTTTACGCTAGACTTACTACCTGTCGAGTTGGGAAGCTTTGATGTGGTAGTGGGAACGGATTGGCTATCGAGTAACAAGGCCGAGATTGTTTGTCACGAAAAGGTCATTCGTATCCCAACCGAAGATGGAGAAACAATTGGGGTTCATGGGGAGAAGCGTGATACGCCTTTAAGAATTATCAGTTGCCTGAAAGCTCGTAAGTGTTACAAAAGGGATGTGCTGCCTTCCTGGCACACATCGTGGATAAGAAAGCTGCTGAGCCGAAAATCGAAGACATCCCTATCGTGAGGGAATATCCTGAAGTCTTTCCTGAGGACTTGCCAGGATTGCCACCACAAAGGCAAGTGGAATTTCACATTGACTTAGTTCCAGGCGTCGCGCCTGTAGCTAGGGCACCTTATAGACTTGCACCGTCAGAGATGCAGGAATTGTCGACACAACTTCAAGAGTTGCTAGACAAAGGATTCATCAGACCAAGCTTCTCACCTTGGGGAGCTCCGGTCCTGTTTGTCAAGAAGAAGGACGGTAGTTTTCGTATGTACATCGACTACCGGGAGTTGAATAAGCTGACCATCAAGAATAGATACCCTCTGCCAAGAATCGATGATTTATTCGATCAACTCCAAGGTTCAAGCTTTTATTCAAAGATCGATCTTCGATCTGGATACCATCAGCTAAGGATACAAGAGGAGAGTATCCCGAAAACAGCCTTCAGAACTCGTTATGGACATTACGAGTTCCTAGTTATGCCGTTTGGGTTGACTAACGCGCCTGCTGTTTTTATGGACTTAATGAACCGAGTCTGCAAACCATACTTGGATAAGTTTGTGATTGTATTCATCGACGACATTTTGATTTATTCAAAGACAAAGGCTGAACACGAACAACACTTAAGAGCTATTTTGGAGTTGCTGAAAAAGGAACAGTTGTATGCCAAATTCTCTAAGTGCGAGTTTTGGCTACGCGAAGTCCAGTTCCTTGGACACTTGGTTAATGGAAATGGAATCCATGTTGATCCCACAAAGATCGAGGCGATAAAAAGCTGGGAGACTCCAAAGACGCCGACCGAGATTCGCCAGTTCTTAGGTTTGGCTGGCTATTATCGAAGATTCATTGAGGATTTTTCAAAAATCGCTCAACCCCTTACCGCGCTCACACAGAAGGATAAGAAGTTTGATTGGGGAATCAAACAGGAGGAAGCGTTTCAGTTGATTAAAAGACAAGCTCTGCAATGCGCCAATCTTAGCACTACCAGAGGGTACAGATGATTTCGTGGTATACTGTAACGCCTCACGTCAAGGATTGGGTTGCGTGTTGATGCAACGCCAGAAAGTTATAGCTTACACGTCACGCCAGTTGAAAGTTCATGAAAGGAATTATACCACGCATGATTTAGAACTAGGCGCAGTGGTATTTGCGATGAAAATCTGGAGACATTATCTGTATGGTACAAAGTGTACAATTTTCATGGACCACAAGAGTTTACAGCACATATTCAACCAGAAGGAGCTGAATATGAGACAAAGGCGTTGGGTCGAATTGTTGAACGATTACGACTGCGAGATAAAGTACCATCCGGGGAAGGCGAATGTGGTCGCCGATGCCCTAAGTCGAAAAGAACGGATCAAGCCCATAAGTGTTAGGGCTTTGGAGATGATTGTCCAGACAGATCTCTCTCTACGCATTCGTGCCGCACAGAGGGAAGCTTTGAAAGAAAGGAATATTGAAGATGAGTATCTCCGTGGGATGGAGAAGCAGTTGGTGCCAAACGAGGAAGGAACTTTATGCTTCATAAAACGGATTTGGGTTCCTCTGTTTGGTGGCTTAAGGAAGGTTATTTTTGATGAGGCACACAAATCACGGTACCCTATTCATCCCGGTGCGGATAAGATGTACCAGGATCTTAAGGATTATTATTGGTGGCCCAGGATGAAGGGCGACGTTGCTGGTTACGTGAGCAAGTGTTTAACGTGCGCCAAGGTTAAAGCCGAATACCAGAAGCCTTCAGGACTTCTGCAACAACCTGGAATTCCCAAGTGGAAATGGGAACATATTTCAATGGATTTTATAACGAAGTTGTCAAGGACGCCTAGGGGTCATGATACAATTTGGGTAATAGTCGACCGTCTGACCAAGTCCGCGCACTTCCTGCCAATCAAAGAAAAGGATAACACTAGTAAACTGGCAGAAATATACATGCGAGAGATCGTTGCACGTCATGGAGTGCCCCTCTCGATCATCTCTGATAGAGATGGACGTTTCATATCAAGGATTTGGCAATCCTTCCAAGAAGCTTTTGGCTCACAATTGAACCTAAGTACTGCATTTCATCCGCAAACTGATGGCCAAAGTGAAAGAACTATTCAGACATTGGAAGATATGCTGAGAGCATGTGTAATGGATCTTGGTGGTAGCTGGGATAAGCATTTACCATTGGCCGAATTCTCATACGACAACAGCTACCCCACCAGTATTGGAGCCGCGCCAATTGAAGCTCTTTACGGACGCAAATGTCGATCACCACTATGCTGGGCTGATGCAGGTGATAGACAACTTGTTGGTCCCGAATTAGTCCAAGAAACAACGGATAAGATTACGCAAATTCGAAAACGCATCGAAGCGACTCGTGAAAGACAGAAAGCCTATGCAGATCCAAACTGGAAACATTTGGAATTCCAAGTTGGAGATATGGTTTTATTGAAAGTTTCACCCTGGAAGGGTGTGGCACGCTTCGGAAAGCGTGGGAAGTTGAATCCGCGTTACATTTGCCCTTTCAGAATCTTGCAAAGGATTGGGCTTGTAGCCTACAAGTTGGACCTACCTGCTGAACTCCATGGTGTTCACGATACATTCCATGTATCCAATTTGAGAAAAAGTCCAACACAAGATACAATGATCATTCCGGCTGACGAAGTTCATATCGACGACACGCTCCACTTCACTGAAGAACCTGTTGAGGTCACGGATTGGAAAGTTAACAAAACTCACAGGAGCAGTGTCAAACTCGTCAAAGTTCGTTGGAATGCAAGACATGAACCTGAATACACCTGGGAGCGTGAGGACCGAATGAAAGAAAAGTACCCCCACTTATTTCCCAAGACCCCTGCAAATAGAAGCAGAACTTAAATTTCGGGACGAAATTTCTTTAACGGGGGGAGAATGTGACAACCCTCACCAAACCAGGTATCCGTACAAATTAATTAATATTTAATTACTGCTTAATTAATGTGCTTGCTTACAGTTATGATTAAACTGCTATTTGAATTCTGATATATACATGTTCATGCATCATACTTTATTACTGTCACTCTATTATTTACACACAAACCTTAGTGACAACCTTGATGCACAAAAAGCACAGTGAGCACACTAACGGGATACCCAGTAAACATGCTGACATAGCCAGCATCAGACAGTTACTGTCTCTAAGGCCAGCATGAGCCAGGAATAGATTACTACACCTGTAGAGAGTGTAGGGAGATGAGGGTTGTAGAACTGCGTCACTAGGTGATAATTAAAGTGACCGGATGTGCCTAAAACGTACTTTGAGTACAAAATTCTGCACTTTAAATAAAAATTCAGCAATTAGCTAACAAGTAAAGTGCCATAACATGAGAAAAATATTACTAGACACTTTCCAAAGTGTCGGGAATAAACTGTGTCACTAAAAGAAATAATAACGACACTTTATATACTTATTTAGCGCTTTAACGGATTGATATCCAACCGAACAACCGGACTTAACCCGGGATATAAAAATATTGATATCAACATTGTTTTTTTTTCTGAGCCAGTTAGGGTCCCCGAACACCCTACCACCCGTAATAATTTACAACACACTAGTAACTAAATTTAAATCCTTAACTAGTCTAACTAAGTGTTTAACCTTGGTTGAAAACCAACTAATTTCTCACCCTCCCCACAACCGATCGGTCTCATGCATGGGGACACACATTCCACACATGTTTGAATATTTTATTTGATTGTCTAGTATCTAAGCTACATACTAACTCATGGATAATAGGATTGCATGATTTATATATTAGACCAAAAGATTAGAATTGCATTCAAATACAACAACACTTTAGAAAAAAAAAAATCTCATCTTTCCCTCTTTGTGAGTTCGGCCGAGAGCACCCAACACCCACCATCCATCACCTTCAATGTTCCATCTTGCATTTTATTTACACACAAAGGAGAAGGGTCACGCATAAGGAAGCCCGGTGTTCACGGAATCGCAAGGACCTCACCTCAACGCTTTTAACCACTCGTTTTTCGACTAGTTTCTTCCCTAGCCTTGAGCTAGTAGTAAGTGACTCTAATCGCCTTCTTGAGCTTTTCTAAAGGGGTTAATAAGAGTTTTGTCGGTTAAAATTCATGATCATGTAGAACAAAATTAAAAGTCTACTAAATAATATAAACAAAGTGGTTAATAAATAAATAATAGTGTAAAACTTATAAAACTAGTTTTATTATGATTATTTGTTGTTTTTGATTGCTAGTATTGGAATGGATCGTCATCAAACCCGCTAGATCATGTTCACAAAACATGAACTAGCCTTATGTTAAGTCGTAAAGTTATTAGATGACGAACCCTTCCAAACATAAACATGAACTTGTGTAAAAACAATTTTTCTTATGAAATAGAGTTCTAAACTAGTAGATCTATGGATCTACAAGTGGTATTTTTGAAGGACCAAGTGTAAAATGAAATCATAATTTTAAAGCCGGATCCTTCCTAAACAAAAGTGATTATTTTTTGTGAACACACAAGTGTGTAGACACTTGTGTAATAAAAAGTTTTAACAAAGAATTATTTTTATAAATTTGGACAAGAAGTTGTAGAAATGTATCTTCTTTAAGAACAAGGTTCTCAAAGAAACCGAGTCTATTTATGAAAGATCTACTAAAATATGGGGAAAGTTACTACATATCTTACACAAACCACAAGTTCATGTGTTATGCGATTTATATATATTTTGGACTAGCTGATGTTGAAATATCGTTTGTTAATGTTGGGAACATTGTTGATTTGAATTATAAAAGAAAATGATACGCTTGAAAGCGTGGCCACCTCCAGTTACAGAGGAAACTCTGGCAAAATTTTTCCAAAAATCTAACACCTGTAAATATTTTTATCACAAGTGTTATGGATATATTTTTAACTTATTTTTCCAAATAAATTTCGTCACGATTTTTATTACAAATTAAGCAAGTGTCGGAGGTGGGATTTTCACAAAATAAAACTTGCTAAAATATATATTTAGAATATATTTTCATAACAACACCTGTATAAATTTTGTGATTATTTTGTGAACTACGTAAATATTATTTTTAGGGTAAAAATAATATTACCAAATATTAACGACTCCAAAATAATTCTAACGCCTTCACAATAAATATTAAGTTACAACGGTATTACTATTACCACATGATCTTTATCCGTAACTTACGTATTTTCAGAAAATACTCATAAGCGTGTATTTTGACAAGGATATTATTTTGGAAAATTGTATGGAATAAAATATAATATTTTTGAGAAAAATATTTATATTTTGGAAGTAAAGTATTTTTGGACAAATGAAATAAAATATATTTTATTAAGTGAGACTTAATAATATATTTCGAAGTTATACGAACGCACATGTATTAAATCCCCCATCCTTGGGAATGAATATATTTACAAAATAATTACGAAGTGTAAACACGAAATAGTTGCCTAACTATTTCCCAAAGACATTAAACCTTAAACTAAGGCACGACCGTCCGTCTAATAGAAGTTAGTACGTGTAGGTCGTCGCACATCAGATTTTCTGGGAGATACTTTTTAGAGACGCACTTCGGTGAGTTCATGTCCCCCCCCCCCCTTTCTCTTAACTGTTTTCAGTTTTTATACTTCGGGGGTGAAATACATGTTACATTTACTACAAACGTTTTATACATGGTATGATTAGCTAAGGAACTTACTGCTAGATCACGTGAATGGATAGGCTATTATCGTAAGACCATTAATCCTTGTATAAGGACCGAGAGGCATGAGTGATAGATCTATCGGGTGTTGCGAGCCCCACACATGGGCCAGCGTGTGGCTGCATGTGGTGACTATATCGTTCCGCCGGAAGGACCGGTACGAAATTCGCGTTACAGGTTTGAGTGCTTCCTAGGCCATGTCACTTATTAATGTATTAGCTACACATTAATCGATCTCTTTTTCCTTATTTGCTACATACCAGGGATTTTTTATACTTACAAAGGTTTTACATACTCACTTACACATGAACTCGCTCAACTTTATGTTGATTTTTCAACTTACATGTATTTCAGGGAACTAAGAATCTGGCCCGGTATGCTACGTTTTCGCGCTACGTTAGAGTATGGGATCATCCACGTTTAGGGATTGCGACTTTTACCTGGACGAGTCGCAAGTCTTAAACTACGTCTATCTTAAGTTTGTGGTTGTGTCTTTCAAACAATGTTTTTATGTTATTAGGTTGTAATTTCCGTTGCGTGTGTCAACGCCTTAAGACAATGTTGTGGTATTTTACTTTTCAAACTTAAATCAATGGATGATCTGCATGGTTTAATTTTCATGTAGCTTTGTTATGATTAAGCTATGGTATTAAGAAGTCACACCAAATAAGCCCACGCTTCCGCAAAGCCAGGGTGTGACAGTTGTTGACTTTATTCATCTTTTTGTTCTCAAATTCATGACTTACAAACCTTTCTATCAGCCAGTCAACAGTCATGTCAGACATTTTCATGGTGTTTCTCAAAACCAATGCATAATACTGCCAATCCTTTTCGTCTGGCAACGATTCCAATAATTTTTCAACCAATTCTACTTCGGTGAAAGTAATTCCATATCTCACAAGCTCTATCTTTAAATGAAAAAAACGCTCAATCATCTTCAACACCGACTCATTCTTCATACATCCAAACAAATCAAATTCTTTCTTCAGAAAAACGTTTCTTATTTTTTACTATCTCTGCTCCTCCTACACACTTCTTTTCTAATTTCCCCCACAAATCTCTTGCATTTTCGTAACTGATCAAAGAAATGATATCATCCCTAACAGATTGACGTACTGATGCTATGCATTTCTGTTCAGCAATAAACGCTTCTTGTTCAGTATCAATCAGATTTTCATAATCTTTCCTTCCAATATTGAAACCGTTTTTCAAACACTTCCAGCTCTGATAAGCGAATACCTTTAACCAATCTTCGAATCTGCTCGCCCATCGGTTATAGTCCTCAATCGCCATGAGCTTAGGTGGCTTGTTATATGTACCATAAGCGTTGTCCACACTGAGTGAATCAGCAATAGCCTTCTTCGGATTTGGATTAGTGTTGGAAGTAGTATCTGTTGATGTTTCTCTGGTATGGTATGCAAACATATCGCTGAATGGGTTAAGGAATTCGTCTCCCATCTTTGTATACCTGAAAAAATTCAAACACTTAGAAAAATTTTCACAATTTTCAAAATTCTCAAACTGTTGCACTTGGATCGGATGGTGATCCGGTCGAGTGGTGATCCGATCGGGTGGTGATCCGATCGGACAACACTACCAAGTACAATCAACAAATAAGCTCAAGTATCGGATGGCAACTCGATCGGGTGGTGATACGATCGAGTGGCTATTCAAACTTTAACACTCAACACTTCACCGATCGGGTGGTGATCCGATCGAGTGACAATGATGATGTCAGCAAGCAAAATATCTAGAACAGTCTATGCCAATCCGTTCGGACAGTTGTCCGATCAGGTGGATGACGTCAGCAAGAACAATGAACTCGACATGGTTTTTGATAGATTTGAATAAGTTTTAATTGGAATTTTTCTATGAAAATTTGAAGGATTGATCTATGAATGATTGCGAATCTACTGATATGATTTTTAGTCAATTTTGTCCATAAATTCCTGTTCCATTTTGAGTTTTTCTCATTTTTAAGGTGTAAAAGTGTAAACCTCAGCAAGAAATGAGTAGAAGATGAGAAATTGGTCAAATTTCCGGTGAAATTCGACTGAAATCGGTAAGAATAGCTGAAATTCCGGTGAATTTGCAGTCGTTGTCTTCGATTCAACCTCATGTGGCTTTGATACCACTTGTTAGGCCTTTGTGATCCGGATCTGTTCATCTGGAACGTGGATGAATCGACCAGAATCAATGTGCGGAATCCATTGATTATGTCACAAGATCAACAATAACGCATTCAACGTTTAAATCCGTCTGATTTCTATTAGATCAATGATGAAAGTACAATAGCACCGGTAGAGAATCAGACTGATAGAGGTTCCTTACAAGATCAGCCAAAAGTTCTAAATGACTATCCGAAGCTGGGTATTTATAGGAAACATCAGGGAGGAATAAGTGTTGTCCGATCGGGTGGTGATCCGATCGGATGGCCATCAGATCAGATAACATCAAACATCCGACGGACTTCACTTTTACAGTTAAACGCTATTCCCTGAGTTATCGTTACACAAACATACATACATTTACATACAACTATACAAAAGACATACACAGTACAAAATAATACTCGATGCTGACGGAAGCTACATACATATGAACTAACAAGGAGTTTCCTCTGTCTCGATGGTATCGATAGGCCCTTCTAATTTGTATTTCAACCTATGGCCGTTCACTTTCCAAGTATATTCGTCGGCTTCATCTTGCAATTCTACTGTACCATAAGGAAACACTTCCTTCACCAAGTATGGCCCCGCCCATTTTGATTTCAACTTTCCGGCAAACAATTTCAACCTTGAACTGTACAAAAGTACCTTATCGCCGGCCTTAAACTCTTTTAATCCCTTTAATATCCTATCTTGCAACACCTTCCTCTTTTCTTTAATACTCCAAGAACGTTCATATGCCGCATCCCTGAGTGCTTCCAACTCGTGAATTTGGAAGTAACGTTTCCTAGCCACTTCGGTAAGATCTAAATTGGCGGTTTTAAGAGCACAAAACGCTCGGTGCTTTAATTCCAAGGGAAGATGGCATGCTTTGACATAGACGATCATGAAAGGAATGGTACCTAAGGGTGTTTCGTAGGCGGTCCGAAACACCCACAACGCATCATCGAGTTTATCCGACCAATCTTTCGTACTCTTTCCTATCGTTTTCTCTAAGATTCTCTTCACCCCACGATTTGCATTTTCGGCTTGATCGCTCGTTTGAGGGTGGTATGCGGTAGACAAACGATGGGTGACTCCGTAGCGTGCCAATGCCTTATCCATCATGGCATTGCAAAAGTGAGTGCCACGGTAACTTATGATGGCTCGCGGTGTAACGAAATGTTTGAACAGCTTTTTAAGGAATATCACCACCACTCAGGCATCATTCGTAGGTAAAGCTTGAGCTTCATCCCACTTAGAAATGTAATCTATTGCCACGAGGATGTACCTATTCCCACTAGAGACGGGGAAAGGCCCCATGAAGTCGATGCCCCACACATCAAAGATTTCAAGAATTTGGATTAGATTTTGGGGCATCTTATCCTTGGATGAGATATTGCCGGTACGTTGCCATGCGTCGAATTTCCTAACAAACTCTAGAGCATCCTTAACTACCGAAGGCCAATAAAAACCACAATCGAAGACTTTTTGGGCGGTAACGTGTGGACCGTGGTGATCTCCCATTAGTCCCTCATGAACATGCCTAAGGATCTCTAACCCCTCTTCTCTCGGCACACACCTCCTAAGGATTCTATCTCCTTCTATCCTAAAGAGGTATGGGTCATCCCATATGTACTTCCTCGCATCTCGAAAGAACTTCTTCTGTTGGGTACTCATACCCTTCAACATATCTCCGTTCGCAAGGTAATTTGCCAAATCACTAAACCATGGCATACCTTACTTCTCCGCAGTGACAAACTCAATCAATTCATGAGGGAATCTATCTCCTATCGCCTCCTCATAAATCTCCTCCCTACTCGGATCCTCTAATCGTGATAGATGATCGGCCACTACATTCTCCGCTCCTTTCTTATCCTTAATTTCTATGTCAAACTCGGAAAGTAGGAGAATCCATCGTATGAGACGAGGCTTAGCGCCTTTCTTTTGGAAGAGATAACGCAACGCCGGATGATCGGTAAAAATGATGGTTTTCGATAGCACGAGGTATGAACGAAACTTATCGAATGCGAACCCTACGACTAGAAGTTCCTTCTCGATGGTGGTGTAGTTCTCTTGGGCATCATTGAGGGTTTTACTCTCATAATAGATCGGGCGAAGATGATTCTCCCGTCTTTGCCCCAAAACCGCACCGATCGCGTAATCACTCGCGTCACACATGAGCTCAAAGGGCAAGCTCTAATCGGGCGAGATTAGAATCGGGGCACTCAAGAATTTCTCTATTAGGAATTCAAATGCTTTAAGACACTCCTTGTCAAAGACAAAAGGAACGTCCTTCTCAAGGAGTCGGGTCATGGGGCGTGTGATTTTGGAAAAGTCCCTAATGAAACGCCTATAGAAGCCCGCATGACCAAGGAAGCTTCAAATCAATTTCACACTCGTCGGTGAGGGAAGCCTACTAATGGTGTCTATCATAGTCCTATCCACCTCTATGCCAGCTCGGGAAATTTTATGTCCTAGAACAATCCCTTCTGTCACCATAAAGTGACACTTCTCCCAATTGAGCATCAACTTCGTCCCCACACATCTCTGCAACATACTCTCAAGATTTCCTAAACACTGATTGAATGAATTGCCATAAACTGAAAAGTCATCCTTGAAGACCTCCATGGAACTCTCAATCATATCTTGGAGGATGGCAACCACACACCGCTGAAAAGTCACAGGAGTGTTACACAATCCAAACGGCATACGTCGGTACACGTACGTGCCATAGGGACATGTGAAGGTTGTCTTCTTTTGATCCTCTGGTGCGATGGGGATTTGGAAGTAACCTGTAATTCCGTCGAGAAAGCAGTAAAACTGTTGACCCGCCAGACTTGGTCAATGAACGGAAGCGGAAAATGGTCCTTCCGGGTGGAGTCGTTCAATTTTCGGTAATCAATACATTCTCTCCAACCGGTGATCGTATGTGATGGGATGAGTTCATTCTTCTCATTCATAACTACCGTCATCCCTACTTTATTCGGGACGATTGAGTTGGACTCACCCACGAGGAATCAGAAATTGGGTATATCAACCTGGCCTCCATCAACTTCATCACCTCTTTCTTTTCAACCTCTTGCATGCTTGGATTGAGGCGCCTCTACGGTCGCACAACTGGTTTATAAAATTCCTCCATGAGAATCCGGTGAGTGCAAAAAGTGTGGCTTATCCCATTTATATCCAATAGCCTCCATGCAATAGCCTCCTTATGTGTTCTCAACACCTCAAGTAATTTCAACTTCTCCGCCTCCGTCAACTTAGAAAAAATGATGACGGGCTTACTCGACCTCTCTCCTAAAAAGGCGTACTCTAGGGGTGAAGGAAGGACCTTAAGCTCTAAAAGGGCCGGAATATTTACGGGATCACTCTCCTCACTAATCGCATTGAGTTCCATCGTCTTGGGAACCCACAATGCATCCTCCTATACTTGGGGCTCTTCTTCAACCTCCTCTTCTACTACTCCCTCACTCACCAAGTCGGCTCCACTAATATACTTGAGAAACTGATCCATGCACGAAATGAATGATTTTAGAAAATAAACAGAATGGCACGGGCCACTATCATAATCTCTACCACTCGGGTATTACATAGCCCTAGCAATCTCAAATGTTACGTTCTTATTGCCCGCTCGTAGTTTGATCTTACCCTCAAAGACATCTATGAGTGCCTTTGCAGTGCGAAGGAATGGGCAACCTAATATGATGGGAACTCTCTCGTCGGCCTCCATATCTAGAATAACAAAATCTATGGGGAAAACAAACTTATCGACCTTAGCGAGCAAATTTTCTATGATCCCACATGGATACTTGACCGAGCGGTCGGCCAAAGACAATGTCATGCGAGTGGGAGTGAGCTCTCCTAACCTAGTTTCTAGTAAAGAGAGAATGACATGAAGTTGATGCTAGCACCTAGATCGACTAAAGCATGAGCGGGAGTAATGGCACCCCCGAATAGACATAGAATGCTGAAGGTGCCCTGGTTGGTTAGTTTCTCCGGTAATTTATTCAAAACCACCGCAGAACAACCCCCGGTCAATGGAATATTAGAAAGCTCTCATATCCTATCTTTACGCTTAAGAAGGTCCTTTAAGAATTTTGCATATTTTGGCATGGACTGAAGGGCTTCAATAAACGGAAGATTGACTTTTAACTGCTTGAACATGTCGAGAAATTTCTCGTATTCCTTAGGATATTTCTGATGCTTAAGGCGGGCGGGATATGGGACGCATGAATGATCCATGAGTGGTGACGGCCTAACCTTTGTGGGTCGCTTTTCTATGCTCCTCTCTGCTTGAAGCTCCTCGGTGTGTGCGGTAATTACTGGGTCTAGCCTAGTTTGCACTTTACCGGGTGTCTCCATCTCTATCTCCTCGTCTACTTCTTCCTCATCTTCATCCTCAACTCTCTCTCTCTAACTACCTTTCTTACCGTCTTACCACTTCGAGTTGGCCAGACAGGTTCGGTTGGGTATTGCCTGAGAATTGACTGGAAGGTCTTTCTTGCAACTGACGAGCAATGTCCCTGATTTGCCTCTGAAGATCCAAAAAGTTGGAATGGTTGTTCTTTAGGAGTGTGGCACGTTCTTCTAAGGTTCTTTGGGTGGTTTGATCCTTAACAAGTATTTGGGTTAACATGGATTTAATCTCATATAGACCACTACCCAAGTCTTGGTTGTTTGAACCTTGACTATTTAACCCCCACTAGGATATTGTCTATTTGAACCCCCATCAGAATACTGACCCTGATTGTTTGAACCCCCACTATAGATTTGACCCTGCCCCCTGTTTTGAGTTGAACGTGTTTGGAAACCAGGGGGTTACCGGAAGAACGGAAAGAGTTATTTTTACTACGCCAATTCGAACTAAAGTTTGAGTTGTTATTATTAAAAGGGTTTGTTGGACCTTGGTTTTGACACATGATGAACTTGACTTGCTCAAGAGTGAGCTTGGGACTCTCAATAGTATCATGACCTCCTCTACACACCTCACACCTACCACATTTGCCTTAAACTCCTGAATCTCTTTGGTAAACTTTTTCTCAAGATTCTCCATTGCCACGACTACCGTTGTTTCCAAGCTAACTTGGTGTATTCCCCAACCAGCCGAGGAAGTACTAGATACAGGAATGGCAGTCCTGGTGGTAGCACGATGATCGTTATCAGAATGTGCAAAGCTCTCAAATAGGTCATTGCATTCAGCCACCGATTTCTTACCCATGAGGTGGCCTCATGCTAAAGTGTCAAACTGGGCTCCTGTCTCGGGAGTGAGACCGTTGTAGAATTTCCCTATGAGTGCCCAATCAGATAAGCCATGTTGAGAGCAATGGGAGAGTAAGGTTTGGAATCTTTCCCAGGCTAGGTGGTAGGGTTCGTTAGGCTCCATCCGGAATGAATGGATCTGATCACGAAGGCGAGATGCTTTAGCAGGTGGGAAGTATTTAGCGAGGAAAGCGTCTCGGAGGGTAGCCCATGTGATAAAAGAACTTGCTGGCTACGAATCAAGCTTGGTGGCTACGCGGCCAACAAGTGAAAATGGGAAAACCTGGAGGTATCGGGGGTCAAGGTTGTCACCTTCGATGGAAAAAGGTGATGTAGAGGCGGGTGAGGCGGTTAATGTGGGCTGGGGCATCCTCGTCATCACGACTGTGAAATTGGCACGCGTTGGTGAAAGTGGTCATGATGTAGGATGGGATTTGCCAGGATTTGTCGTTGTTGATGGCGGGAAGGGTGATGGGTGAGTTCACACCGGTGAAACCAGTGGTAGAGCGTTGGTGGACGGTCTGATTGTTAGCCATTTAGACAACGGGTGGCGGACTCGAAGGACGAGGGTGGTGGGGAATTATGGGGAGACGACTTCAGTGTGAAGTCAAAGTTCGGTAGTTTAGATGGAAGAGTAGAGTCAGAAGGGGCTGAAGATGAAGGAAAAGTTCTACTAACCTTAGGGGTGGAAGACGAGAAGGCAGGCTTGTCCGTTGGCTACTTCGGTGGTGGTCCTTGCGAACGTGTATGGGGCATCCACTGCAAAACCGACAATAAACAAGTAAGACGACTCTAACGAATGACTATACAAAAATATAAAAGACACAAAAAGTATTTAGACTCCTCTGACTCAAACAAACAAATAACACGTATGATGTCAATTAAGTCAAAACAAAGTAATCAACGCTATTGCCAAAGAGCCCCCGGCAACATCACCAAAAACTTGATGTGCTAAAAGTAGTATAATAAACAAACTAAATTAACCTAAGCTAGACACTAAGTAATACTCTAGACTCTCTAAAACTCGACTAAACTACTAACCGGCAAGTGAACCGATCGACTCTAGTAAAGCTAAGTAAGTCCGGATATCGAACCCACGAGACTCAATTTAATTACGCTAACCACTATATCTTGACTGACACTGACACGACACTAACCATTTTTATGTTTGTTGGGAGGGGGGGGGGTTCTAAATATCCTAAATTGCAAACTAATTAAAGCTATAATAACCAAATTTACTAAGCACAAACAATACTTGGGTTTTACTCCGATGGTGGAAACAAGTACCTAGACTGGAATCTGGATTTGCATCAGTAATGATATTATTAGGATATTAGCTATTATGGAACCGATATGTTCTAGTACTAAACCTGTCGAAATACCAAACAAGACCCCCGACCCTTCTCAGGAAGACACTTACGGCACTCTAATGGTTGATACGAACACCAGTTGGTTAGACTCTTTCTCAAGATATCTAAGTGGTTTACGAAAGTACCCTAATTCAATTTACTCCCTCTCAGGCTATAAACCTAGGTTAGACTAGGGTTCTTGATTAGACTTGTTAGACAGCGGTCACTAAGGTAACTAGTTCAGACTCCTCTCAAAGCTCCTACCTAGCAATTTAATTGACTTAGACCCAACAATAACATCGCACCTCTCAGCTTTTGAGATTAGTAGAACACTTAAACTTATTTAACTATTGATTTTCACTTCTAAGGTGTATTGGCCAATTAACCCTAAAGATCACAATATAAAATCATAATCTAGCATGAACCTATTCCGTAAAAGACATTTACCAAGATTCACACAAAGCAATAAACAATATTCAAACACTTTTAAGCATGCATATACATCAAAACAATAACCAAGTCGACTAGTTTTGCAAATAATCCATAAACAACTAAATATCCATAATAAAAATCAAAACTTTACAAACCAATCATCCAATCTAGGTAGTATAAAAGATCTAGCCAATCATAATCATTGAACAAATCATAAACGAAGTATCTTTAATAACAAGAAACATAGTCAAAGTAAGAAACAGATATTAAAGACACCCGAATAGTAGAACAACGACCCGGATGACTTCCTAAGCTTCCAAACTTCAACCGGTTGCTTCGAGCTCTCAAAAATGCTCTAAAAGATGTCCAATTTTCGCCCAAGTTGCTGCTGGTTCGTAACTTAGGGTTATTTGCATGACTATGATGTTTATATAGTTTCCAGCAAGAATCCAGCACCAAAACAAAGTCTGCCGCGAATATAACCCTCGTCGCGTAGCGCGACGGGTATAAACTTCAAGCTCTGTGTAATGTGGCGTGCTTAAACTCAAGAAATTATATTTTATAGCTTTGTGTACCGCAAAGCCCTTTCTCTCTCACTATCGCGTAGCGCGACGATACCAATTTTCTAGATTTTCTCGATTTTTGTTCCTGTTCAGCTACGACACGACCCGAATCTCGTTGCTAACACTTTTTCCAACAGATTTTAAGTGTTTTCTCCTATTTGTAGCAACTAATAACTGCAAACACAAAAACTATCAAAAGAAACTGATTCTACCTTGAAGTCGACATAAACAAAATGAAAGGTATACAAACTATACATGATAAATAGATGTATTTTGCAATACATCGTCCCTTTTCTTTTTGCTTCATATTTTTTGACATCCTACGAAAGATCATATCGGTAACACTTGCCGGTTTACTTGTTAATATTTCTTTTTGAATAATCGAGGCACAAGAAAAATTGTTAGTATATTTTTCCTTTTAAGTCCATGTATCCTTCTTTCAACGTGCTTTCGGTGATAGTTTATCACGTTGAAGGTAATATTGACAAAAATGTTAATAGACCCCATTCGAGCTAGCCAGTTAGAATACTAAGCCCATGAGTACCACATCAGGACATACCCCAACGATCATGGTATGCACAAAGCTTCCTCATAACAGGTGAATATATTGTTATCATTGTTTTTAAATTATAAAGTCAGGACATTGGTGAACAGGTATGCACTTCCGTACAATCAAAGTGACAAATTTTCGTCAGACTAGGGCTAGGCATATATCTCATTAAGGTACATTTAATTTTGAATAACTCTTCTAAAAGAGCCTTTTCATTTTAAGGTTTTTGGCATCTTTGGCTCTTTTTGAAGATATCATAATCGTGACTAGGTCTGCATATATCTGGATGCAACAGAAGAACGATTATGATATCCCTGAATAATAAACAATACAAAGACTCATAATCTCAGACTTCGGCAATATATCGACGCAAATCATAATGCCAAATGCCGTAACGTATTACCCGCAAGATGCAAAATATTGAGGAAATCCGGAATTTTTGTGTGATCTTTATCTTTGTCTCCTAGTCGCAATTTACTCGATGGTGTTATTGAACCTACTAACACATCGTTGCTTGGCACCACAATATCCTCTCTTTTCTGTTCAAAGGATAACAAAGTATTATCAGTTTTCTATAAGTTCTTTCAAACAGGACTCAAAGCATCTATATTTCAGGTTTTCTGAGTTTTCTTTTGATTTTCATAATTTCTTTTCCCTCTAAAATTTTATTTTCGTATGCCTAGTACGGAAAAATAAATTTTAACATTTATAAAATATTTTTGGATTGGCATGGATTTCAAGACTATTTTTTATGTGAGAAAACATTTTTGTTGTTTTTGAAATTTTAATAAAATTGCACGGATAGAGTATGTACAGATGGTAATGAGGGTGATAAATCATTTCCAATCAAAGAAATTTGTCATTTCCAATCAGGTTACCAACTGGTTGAAAGCAGTTATATCAAAGGCTTTTATAAAGATGTCGGCCTTTTGTTGCGTAGTTTCCATTAGCACCACTTGAATCTAACCCTTTTCTTAAGCATCATGAACTACATGAATTCGAATCTCGATATGGTTGGTTTTCGAGTGGTGGATTGGATTCTTCACAATTCCCAGACATGCTTCATTGATGAATATCAGAGTCTTCATAATGTTGATTCCGTAATCCAGCAACTGATTTTGTATCAAGAGAACTTGTGAACAGTAACTGTAGGTCGCTGTATATTTAGCTTGTGCAGTGGACATAGTTGTCTGCTTTTTTACTCAGCCACCATATGAGATGATTTCCCAGATATTGACACCCTCCTGAAACAGATTTTCTGTCGACTTTGCAGCCGACATGGTCACTATCAGTGTAGGCAATAAGATCAAAGTTGCTATCTTTAGGATACCAAAGACAGAGCTTTGGTGTGCCTTTCAGGTAGCGGAAGATTCGTTTGTAAGACCCATAATAAATCAAGCGTATAATATTTATAAGAGTTTGCATTTTACATACAAAAATGCTAATTTCAAACACCAAACATAATTCATAGTTATTTTTGACTTCAAACGTGATCAAAGAATGTTTCTAACATTTAACAATATTTAAAATAAGCAAAGAGCACTAAAAAGTGTGGAATCTTTGACGTTATATGTGTTCGGTTCTTGAACGAGCTTGATCCCATCCATCATCCGCATGTCAAAGACCTAAATAGCATTTAAAAGCCTTAAATGTTAATAATATAGTGATTAAAGATAATTTAATAACATAACTTACTTAACAAATCAAAAATAAAAATTTTAAAAATCTTCTCCGTAAGTTACGGACTCCTGGTCGTAGCTTACGGTCCGTAAGGGAAATGCGGGAAAGAAGGTTCAGGCCATAGCCTACGGCCCCAAGCTGTAGGTTACGGTCCATATCTGCTAAATTTTGTTTCCATTTTGGTCCTTGGTACTAAAACGACCATAACTTTCAATCCTATCATCCGTTTAACCTCCCGTTTCTCCCTACATGATCGTAGTTTGATCCTCTAGCATATAAACTCAGCATCCACTATTCGGATCAACAAAATTCTTAACTTATAAGCTTTCGGCTGATAAATCTTTTACGAAATTGTTTGCCCCGTTTTGCAATAAATCCCATTTTCACATCTTATGGAAAGGATTAATTTTTTACCATTATTTCCCTTCCTCGGGCTTACTAAACTTGCATTTTAAGCTTCCTTTACACGGTTTGCATACGCATTGTTATCCCGTTTGGTTAATTCTAACCAAATGTAAACCTTACTTTCATTTTTCTTAGAGGAATTCATATTCTCTAAGTTTTAACCCCATTATAGATTTATCAAATACAAATCCGTGTTTCCATTACCCGGTTTACGTTTTCAATTAATTGGTTTGTTCGTGTGACAATCCATCACTTATAAATGAACCAACTAGATATTTTCTTTCTTTTGACCCGTTTGGTTGTTTGAGTGAAATCCATTACTTTATAAACATAACAAACGCATCATAAATCGTTAATTCCTCTAGCAAAATACAACGAAGTGATAAGCCGCGAACCTTAAAATTTTTCCTTCAAACGCTTGTCCGTTCCGGCTTGGCCACTTGATGCTTCACCCGATTTGACTATAGAGTTCAATCAACTTTATCCTTTAGAACTCATATTACAATATATATCACATGCAAATTGTCAAACTAGTCAATTACGTGATTCCTTCATATTTTTAACATTTCAAGATCACTTAGGCATTATATCGAGCATCTTATGGGCGAGATTTTCATACTACAATTACCAAGTTCATGATTTAGGTATTAACCATGTATTAGCATCGTTTTCAAGCCTCTATGTCTAATGTGTGTGATTAACACCTAGAATTCAACATCTTATCATCAAGTTCTACCATTTCTCTACCACAATTAAAGTGTTCATCATATTTATCAAAAACTTATTTAACACAAACATGGTTAGTTAATTAAACATTTAAATTATGGCATTTAATCACTAATTTCTCATCTAGGGTTTGTTCCTAGACTTGTATTCATTTCAATCTTGCCATAACATCTACCATTCATAATTGAATTGCAACTATGAATGTTCATCACAGTTTCACAACATCACCAAATCTCAAAATTTAACATACCTTGTGATCTCCTAACTTGGGTGACCACTAATTTAGCTAATGCACTGATTTTAGGCCCGATTTCCTCTTTGATTTTGAAGGATTTATGAATTTAGGGCTTGAGATGTTCGTCCCCCTTTGTTATCTGATTTTGGTCGACCAAATCACACACATCAGTGTGTGTTTTGTGTCTAATTTTTTTATTATAGTTAGTTTCTCAATTGTCCATTCCAGTCCCTCAAGTTCAAAGATTTATAAAAAGGGATAAATTTCATGTTTTTATTATTTAGCAACATATTATTAACTAGGTTAAATTCCTAGTTATATTTCATAAGGTTATAACCAACATATGTTTATATATATATATATATATATATATATATATATATATATATATATATATATAATTCAATACTTTGGGGTGTTACAAGTCCACCCCCTTAAAAGGGTTTCATCGCCGAAACTAGGATACGTACCGAATAAGGAAGGGTAAAATCATCTCATTTCTTCTTCGAACTCCCACGTGGTGTCCGATCCCTTCTGTTGTTCCCATTTGACCTTCACTTAATCAATTTTTTTATTTCTTAAGACTTTGACTTTTCGGTCAAGAATAGCGATAGGTTTTGCCACATAATTAAGTTTATCATCCACTTCTATATCGTCATAGCGGACATAGGCCGTTTCATCGGCCAAACACTTTCGGAGATGTGAAACGTGAAATGTGTTATGTATTCCACTCATTTTTTTCGGTAGTTCTAGCCGTTAAGCTACTTTACCCACTCGTTCAATGACTTTAAAAGGCCTAATAAAACTTGGGCTCAAATTCCCTCTTTTTCTAAATCTTATAATTCCTTTCCACGGAGATACTTTAAGCATTACCTTATCACTGATCTGAAACTCGATGGGTCTTCGTGTTTTATCCGCATAAGACTTTTGTCGGTCTTGGTCCGCTTTCGAATGAGCCTAAACCACATCGATTTTCTCGTTAGTGGTTCTAACTACATCTTTGTGGGCAAGTTCGCGAGGACCCACTTCACCCCAACATACGGGGTTTGACATTTCCTGCCATAAAGCATTTCGTACGGGGCCATTCCAATGCACAAATAGTAACTATTGTTATACGAAAATTCAACTAGCGGTAGATAAGCGTCCCAACTACCGCCGAAATCAATGATGCATGCCCGAAGCATATCTACTAAAGTTTGAATTGTTCGCTCTTTGCCCGTCAGTTTGAGGGTGATATGTAGTACTAATAAACAACTTAGTACCCATTTGCTCTTGGAAGTCACTCTAAAAATTTGAAGTGAACCGGGAATCCCTATCGGACACGATGGATACCGGACCTCCAGTGGCACGCTATGATTTCATTCGTATACACCTCTGACATCTTCTCAGATGTATATGTCTGACGAATAGGAATAAAGTGAGCGCTCTTCTTCAGTCTATTCACGACTACCCAAATGGTGTCGAATCCGCGAGTTATTCTCGGTAGTTTGGTTAATAGATCCATGGTGACATGTTCCCATTTCCAAACTGGTATGTCTAGCGGTTGGAGTTTGCCGTTGTCACACCCTGACTTTTGCGGAAGCGTGATTATGTGTGACTCGCTTAATAACATTGCATTCAACCATAACAAACATCTATATGATAAAACTAAAGTTGTTCATCCATAGATAGTTTTAAAAACATTACAATATCATTGTTTTAGAATTCAAACACAGACTTCGAATCTGAATTACAAACCATGTAATTTGTTTTAGAGTTCCATAAGGACTCGACAAAAGATACTACTAAAAACTAGGTTTTGGACTATGTATCTTATCTATAAGATACACAGCTCCAAACCCTTAGACACCGGATGACACCTTTTATTCTAAACAACCCTTGAAAACTTCAACGCCCGCCAGATCCATACTTAGTTTCCTGAAACACATGTAGTTTGAAAACATCAACAAAATTTGAGCGAGTTCATGTGTTTAGTGTGTGAGCTCGAATAAACTTTGTAATCATTGTAAGTAAGTATGTATTCGTAAACCATGGTATGAAAGCAAACAAGGAACAGATCAATTAATGATTTGCAAGGTCATTAATATGTGTGCAATGGTGTAGGAAGGCTCAATCCTTTGCGTATTACGTACCGGGCCTCCCGGCTAGAACGACATAGTCACCACATGCAGTCAACTCGCGGACCCATGGGTGGGGCTCGCAACACCCAAATAGATCTATCACTCATGCCCCTCGGTCCTTATAATAGGATTAATGGTCTCAAGTTAACGCCTACCCTTTCACATGATCTAACAGTATTTTCCTTAGCTAACCATACCATTTGTAATCATTGTATCATTTGTAACATGTATTTCACCCCCGAAGTTATAAAACGAAAACAGTTAAAAGAAAAGGGGGGACATGAACTCACAGTTTTGCGTTCTTCAGTTCAATCCAACGTAACTCACAGCTGGTACCCGTGTGCACGACTACCTACAACGTACTACGGTCTATTAGACGAGCGGGTCGTGCCTTGACTTAGTGTTAATTAGTGTCTTTGAGTTACGTTCCATTGTGTCCTTAATATTATTCCAAGTTATATAGTTATTTGTTAAAATAATAAATATTTTAACTTAAATTATATTTATTAAATTTTGGAATAATAGTTAAAATAACATATTTTAACTTGTTACTTTTCAAGTATTTATGCATGTATATCCTTCCCAAGGATGGTTGTATTTGTATTCGTATTCTTATACTTGTATATTTTTGCCAAGTATCGGTGGCGTATTCCGGTGTGTATTTATACGTACGATAATACGTATTTTTATTGTGTTTATTAAGTATCCTTATACTTAATTTTTGTATTAACTTTTCCGGAATAATATCTTTAATAAAAATGCATCAATATATATTTCCAAAATATATATTTTAAGAAATATTACTTAGAAAGATTATTTATAACTTTTCCCTTGGCAAAAATATTTATAAATCTCATACAAGTCTAACTTAGAAAATATATATAAATCCATTTTTCATCCAAAAATAATATATTTCAAGTTTATTTAAGAAAATATATTTTCACTCAAAAATAATGTATCTCATGTTTGTTTGAGAAAATATATATTTTCTTCCAAAAATAATACATCTTCTAATAATTCCTAGAAAAATATACATATTTTTACTTGCCAAAAATAATATATTTTCTCCTTTTCAAAAATATGATATATCTTGTAATAATTGTAAAAATCATAGTTTTGTTCTCTTTTTTTTTTTGGTAAAGGGTTACCCCGGTGATTTTATATATTCACAACCAAATAAAAGCATGTAGCATGGAAATGTTCCAAGCTAGATCATAAATGGGACAACCCCCCATTTATGTAAACCAAACCACAAATTAAACAAAAATGAGAAAACACGAATGCACAACTAGTCTACAAACTAGCACAAAAACCTGCAACTAACTATCTAGCTGAAAACTTGAATGAGCCCCCATGTCATAGTCTTCGTCCCCCCTTATATTCCATTTCTCCAACATCCTCGCCACTCGAGCCGATTCCTTAAATTTAAGACCCATTAGTTTGTAGCGAACAGTAGAAAGAATCTCCTGAGCTAGCTTGTCTAGTGGTCTCGCATTATTCTGGAATAACCTGGTATTGCGTTCTTTCCAGATGTAGAAGGCAGCAGCCGCAACGGTGAGCTGGCAACAATACTCGCTATCCTCTTCGACGCTTTTCTTTGGATCATCTCCGTGAAAACATCACTCCAAATAGGTTGAACATTCTCCATTTCTGCATGTGCACGAATATGGTACCAAACCTGGGTCGAATAAAAGCATGAGAAAAAAAGATGATCATGGGAATCATAATCTTTGTAGCATAAGAGACGGCACATCATATTCATATTTCGCCTCCTCGCATGACCCCATTTAAGAATTTTATCCTGAGTGAGAAGCTTCCTCCGAATAATCAGCCAGAATAGAAAAGCATGTTTAGGGATGCATTGAGAGAACCAAACACTCTCGGACCAAGGCACTTCCTCCTCTCGAGTTCGTATGGTTTGCCACACCACCGAGTTCGAAAAATCCATCATCTTATCTCCCACCTTCCAACATGTTTTATCTTGCACATCCTCCTGAAGATTGCAAGGGCCAATGTTAGTTAGAGCAGATGTTCGGTTCATCCATTGTATCGGCCAACCCCACCTCCCATTGATCAAGATATCCGCTACTTTAGATTTTAGATTAAACCATCCATTTGCTATCATTCTTGGTGTGATCATATGGTTTAGAGGACCCTCTTCGCACCATTTGTCAAACCAAGCGGAAGTGGATTTACCATTTCCCAGTTTAGACCACACATACGGTTGTATTAGAGGTCTAACCTGAATTATTTTCCTCCAGCTCCAGCAACTGTTATTTTGAGGCCGACACTCCCATAAGCTTCTGTTTTTAAGCCGATAAGAATTGACCCAAGCGACCCATAAAGACTCTCGGTTAGTGATGATGCTCCAAGCATGACCGGCGATCAGGGCATTATTCTATTGGTGTCCAAAATATTATTTACCAAAACATACTTACGAATAAACTTTCCGGAATATGTTGTAAGTTATATTCCTTTGTTTGGTTTCTCCAATATTTTGGGTATAATTTATATGTTCATTCTCTTGGGATTTTGGTAATATTTTAGATTGTAATTTTTGGTATTTTGATAAGTTATATTATTTCAAGTCCTAAAATAATATAACTAATACACATAATATACAAATAATCACACACATGGTGACTTCTAAATATATATTTCCTAAATACATATTTAGTCACTTTTATTTATAAAACCAACCTCCAATATTTATAATTTTTGTACAAAATTTATGGCAAACTTTATATGAAAATTCATGGTTAAAAATATACTTGTAAATATTTGTTTAAAAATATTTTTCTAAGTATTTAATCTCTAGAAAAATTTTGCCATAGTTTCCCCTAAAAATGAAGGTTTCCATGCTTTCAATGCATATCATTTTCTTTTATAAATCAACACAATCAACAACAAAGAAATCTACACTTACAGATTTGCCAAAAATCAAGCATAAACTACTACCTCATGAACTTGAAAATTTATAAAAATGTGTAGTAACTTACTAGTGTATTTATTAAGTCTAGTTACCCTTTAAAGTGTGGTTGTTTATTTAAAAACTTCATTCTTGAAGAAATTAGATCTTCACAACTTGTAATTAATTTTTCTAAAAATGTTTCTTCTTGGATTTTTCTTATAAAATACATGATCCTACACTTGATTAACCACTAAAAATGTGGTTTATTTATTTAAGAACCAAGATTAAGTAAACTTTGTATTTTTAACTTGATTTCTTGAAAAATCATTCTTGAGATCATAGATTTACAAGGATTTACACACACTTTGATCATCACTTAACAAGAAAACAACTTATTCTTTCAAGTTCATGATTCACATGAGGATGATCTATGGATCTTTAACATTTTCATCCTCTCATCTTGCTAGATTATGTTTTTAATCATTATCTAGCAAGATCATATGATGATCAACATCAAAAACATGAGTAAACAACAATCAACAAGCATAACAACATATAAACATCATGATTTCTTATGATTTTAAGCTTATGTTCAAGTTTCAAGTTCAAGATTTTTAGTGTTCATCATGTTTAATAACTTGTATCTTCTTTTAGCCACTAAAATAATATGTAAAATGAAGAGTATGGTGTTCTTACTACTAGCTCAAGGCTAGGGATGATCACTAGTTGATGAAGATGATAAATGTGGTGGATAAAAGCACAAGAGAATGGTCCTTCAACTTCCACAAGCTCCAAGCTTCCTAATTACACTAGAGACACCTTGTGAACACCTTAGAATGGAAGAGATTGAAGTGAAAATTAGTGGTTGTGTGTGGGTGTGCTTGGCCGTAGGTTAGAAGAGAGGAAGGAGAAGAAGAAGAAGTTTGTTGGTGTTGTGATGAGAAATGAAGGGTATGTCTCATGGGTTAAACTTATAATACTTCCACCAACTTAGTCTAATGGGTTTTATGTTTAGTAAAGTTGGAACAATATCTAATAATATAATCAAATCAAATCACAAGTGGGCCACCATGTCTAGCCGTGAATAGGTGGGGGGGGGGGGGTCTTAGGCTAGGTTTCAACTAATAGTTAGATTATGGTTAGATTTCAAGTGTTTAGTTAGGTGATTTAATTACTAGTTGTTATATGATGTGTTATGATGTTCGAGAACCATAACTAGCTTGGTAATGTTAAAACAATGCTTCTAGTGAAAATTTGGTGTTTCGGGTAATGTCCGGTTGTTCGGTTGGTTACCGGTTCGTTAAGGTGCTAAACTATGCAACTTAGTGTGCTTTATGTTATCTTTTGTGACAGTTTTGATTCCCGACACTTAGGAAAGCATTCAGGACCATCTAAACATATTTATGCATGATATTAGAGTGTTTAAATGCTGATTTTTACTGATTTCTGCAGAATTTTTGCAGTTTATGTGAGTTTTAGGCACTTTCCGACACTTAAACTATATCTAAGAAGGCAGTTTTATGATCCTTACTTTCCTACACACCATACTAGTGTAATTCTTGGTTTTTGGCTCATTCTGTATCCCAATACAATGTCTGTCTATTTACTGAACTCCGTTAGCATTTTTCTGATTTGTCTGCTAACTGTGCTGCCAGTGTTTCGTGCATCATTCGAATCACCAAAGTTTGCATGCAGTAATGATATGTCATTTGCAATATATGATGCACATGTATGTATATGGCAATAATCATAAAGTAATTCAAGTCATTAATTGTAATTCAGCACAGTCATTAAGCACTAATCATTGTTTAATAATTGTACGGATGCATGCAGATTTGACAGTTTTTACATTCTCCCCCTGTTAAGAAAATTTCGTCCTTGAAATTTAAACTACATTAACTCCTTAGGGTTACATTACACGTGCATGGAAATAATACCAAAGTAGATAACCACAAAACTGAATTAAGACTTAATCGAAACGGGTGAATCCAAGGACATATTACAACAATAAGAACCCAACGGTTAAAAGGTATGTGTTTCGGAATTTGATATCAAAGGATCACGAGACGTATAGATGTATATTCTAGTGTAACTTATTTCACAGGGGTTCAATAAAAGAGGAGTTTCGACCAATAGAATTCCAAGCGATCGTTCACAATATGCAAATGAGTTCTAGAAACAATAACATCCACTAAATGAACTCAGAATCAACAAGCTCAAATGAAAACATTCCGTCAACTTTCGAATAAATAAATGGATAAAATTAGGGTGTTGACATTATTGAATTGCAATAATACACCGAAATGAAATACAACCGAATCTGGTGTATCATTGTCTTAAGTTGCATTAAGAATGTTTAAATGATAAGTCAAACAAAAGTATGTGTAGTTTCGTGTGAAACGGTTGACCATGATTAGCAAAAGCTACAAGTTTGTACCGACACCACAGGGTGTCGTATTGACATAATTCAATAATAGCGGTGACCGAACAAGTTCACCGTGTTTGAATTCAAATGAAAGTGTAATGAAGCAAACCTGAAATCGTGATTCAAATGGCATCATAGGATATTTCAATTGAATATAGAATACCAAAGAACTACTATTTTCGATTGAAGATGAACGAGCAACAAATTTCGCAAGGCATTCGATCGATAATGAAAGAATCGTTAGGAGGTACGCTGGAATATAAAAAATGAATTTGTGTACCATCATCTTAACACATGATTGTGTTAAGATCTCTTTAATATGATAAATCAAAGCGGATTTAAAACAAAATAAATGATTAAATCCGTGCATGAGATGCGTATACGAGATTAGCGCAAGCTTCAATTTAGTGGAAGCATCACCACAAGGTGTCGAAATCATCGAACGATTTAATGGAGTCATAGACCAAACAAGTTTACTATGACTCGGAACAAATGAAACGCTTGCAAAAATGAATTTGAATATGATGTTTTCAATACATCATATGATGGCTTGAATTGAACATACGAAATGGACAAGTTCAAGCAATGGAACTTGGTTTGAGCGCATTATGACAATAAATACATGTATCAACCAGGAAGTTTCGGCAATGATTCAAATATAAACCTTGTATGAAGCTGAAAGGAAAAGAAATCTCAAGAAGGTTTTGTTGACTCAATATCAAGGAGTCGATACTTACAATAATGCAGATTATTCGAGACACAAGGCAATAACTGGATATAGCAAAATGATATTTGTAACTTTGATGAAAACGATCCTTAGAGGGGAAACCACATGCGTAACAAAAGATGCATGTGTATTGTATGAAATGATCAAGAAATGAAACAAATGAGTGTTTGCTCTAATAAAGAAAATTGTCGTGTTGCAAACTACCATTAAGAGGAGTAGAGATGCAAAAATCTACTCGCTAGAAGCAAAAATAGGAATTTCAATAAAAGAAATTTGAGTACTTTATTTGGTCGGTTAACTGAAATAGCATACATGACAGAATATTGGTGTTTGCCCGAGTTAAAGACGCGGTTCCTAAGTGATAGCCTTTAATGAGTTTTGACTTAAGTTCCCGAAGGTCCTAAGTACATGTCTCCTAGGTTCTCAAAGTTTTGTATTCTGTGTAAAACTGTTTTGTACATCGTGTAGAAAACACAATATTAGCGTATGTTTAAAACAAATTGTTGACTCACTGTACTTTGGTATACTTTCTTCCTAAGTCCGTGGCTGGCGATAACCTGATCGAAGATCGATCTTGGAATAGTAACTTGAACCCTGAAGTTGATCGAATAAATCATCAATCCTCGGCAAGGGATACCAATTCTTGATGGTTAGCTTGTTTAGCTCCCGGTAGTTAATGCACATACGCAAGCTACCGTCCTTCTTCTTGACGAACAGTACTGGAGCTCCCCAAGGAGAGAAGCTTGGCCTTATAAATCCCTTATCTAGCAACTCCTGAAGCTGCGCTGACAACTCTTGCATCTCTGAAGGCGCAAGTCGATAAGGTGCCTTGGCTACAGGCGCGGTGCCTGGAACCAAGTCAATGTGGGATTCGACTCGTCGTTGAGAAGGTAATCCTGGCAAGTCTTCGGGGAAGACTTCAGGATATTCCCTTACCACAGGGATATCTTCGAGCTTAGGTTCTTCGGCTGCTTTGTCCATGGCATGAGTCAAGGAGGCAACACATCCTTTACGCAAAAAACCTATGTGCCTTCAAACAACTAATAATCCGTAGAAGTGTATCCTGCTTCTCCCCGTGTATCACAATCATCTCTTAAGTCGCCATCGGATTATCTTCTCGTGGCAAACAATCTCTGCACGATTACTTGACAGCCAATCCATCCCAACTACAACGTCGAAGCTTCCCAATTCAACTGGCAGAAGATCTGACGAAAAATCACGCTCTCCAAGCTCTATAACACAGTCTCTAATCACTTCTTTGGCTTCTACTAGCTTCCTATTAGCTAGTTCTATTGAATACGGAATATCTAACTTACTTGCAACTAACCCAAGTATATTCTTAAACTCTAGAGATACGAAGCTATAATTGGCACTGGTATCAAATAGCACAGATGCAATGTGTTGATTAATAGGGAACGTACCAGTAACCATGCTTGGATCCTGGCGTGCTTCCGTAGCTCCGATGTTGTACGCTCTTCCATGGTCTTGGTTATTCTTCGGGCAATCCTTCCTAAAGTGCCCCACGTTCCCACATTTGAAGCAACCTGGAACTCTACCATTATCGTTTTCGTCTTGGTTGTCATCATCATTTCCTCCTTGTCTGGGATACTTCGCCCAGCAGGCATCCTTGTTGTGTCCTTCCTTTCTGAATCTATCGCACTTAGGCCTCAGACATCGACCTTCATGGTGAAACTTGCACTCATCACATCTTGGCTTAGTCCCCAAGTAAACCTTTCTGAAATACCCTATGCCACCACAACCTTAACCTTGTTCTTGATCATTACGGTTTTCGCCCCGATAGTCGTTGTTGTTTCCTCCGCGATTTCCGCTACCATCTTGACTTTCGTTTCCATGTTCAGTACCATGCCAACACGTCTCCTTAGGGTGACCAACCTTTCCACAAATTTCACATTTCCAATACTTGCATCGCCCAGTATGATGACGTAGACAGTTGTCGCACTTAGGTAGGATACCCATGTACTCTTTTCCCTTTTTGACATTGCTGTTGTTATTCGTCCGAGTACCCTTTTGGAAATTAGTGAGCTTCCTTTTGTTCTTTCCAGATGACTCCACATGAGTCTCCTTATTCTCGTCAGGGGTTGAAAGTTTTTCCAATCTAATCGCCTCTTTAGTGAGTGCCACACTTAAGTTACTCACATCGATAGTTATTGGAGGCGTTGTTGCCGTTATCAAGCTAAGAATCTGAGGCACCAATCCCCAGATGAATCGCTTTAGCCTCTTAAACTCTGGTTCCACCAGATATGGAACAACTTGTGACAAATCATGAAGTCTCTGCACATATTCTGCCACCTTTGGACCTTCCATCTTCAGGTTCCAGAATTCAATTTCCATCTTCTGGATTTCCGTCTGAGAACAATACTTCCTACGCATCAACTCTTTCATCTCACTCCATGTCATAGCATACGCAGCAGCCTCGCCCAACATCTGAACCTGAAGGTTCCACCATGACAGAGCACCATCTTGAAATAGTCAAGAAATATACGTGGCTTGTTGGTCTGAAGTGCAATTGCTCATTCGTAAAACAGAATCCGTAATCTCGACCCATCTCACAAAGGCTACGGCACCTCAAGTGCCATCGAAGTTCAGAGGCTTGCAGTCCAAAAACTGCTTGTAGGTGCAGCCTGCAACCCATGCAGCATTATTCACAGAAAGCGTTAGCAAAACACACTCGGAAATGTCCAAACGTATTGTAGTGTGTCTTAGGTGACTTAAACACTACCGTTAGGTGGATTATTCCCTGAGGTACCTCCGCTGTGTCTGTAGCAAAGAACCTCGTGTTGTGTGATGACCTGTGTGATGTGCGCTTGTAATTATGCCTCGGTCATGGGCAGCTGAATGATCCTTTGAGGAGGCATCGTTTAAGAAGGAGATCGGATTGGCCAGGTCTTATTTTCTAAATAAATATATATAATTGTCTAGAGGTCGTATGTACATACACATAATAAATCATCATATCAAACAATCGTGCAACAACACAATCATAACATAAACAAGTAATCCAACAATGTGTTTAGTGAGAACATGACGATTGAGCTTTCATTAATTATCGACCACGGTTACATTGTTTACAAAAGGGTTTCATATCAAAAGGGACACAGGGTCACACTACCCTTGTCTAATAAGTCTGTCAACGTACAAAGATCACATAGTCAAAAGGTGGTCTTCAAAAGTCTCCACAATCCCGGCTCAATAGTGGTGCTCTCACCAAAGGTAATGCATCTGCATAAGACCAAAAACCTACTGTATTGATGGCGGAGGCGGAGGAGGGAGGAAAAGTAAACTGAGAACATGTGCGAGCTCCTCCTCAAGTTTGCACACCTGATGAAGCAAGTAACGGACCTGCTGTTCAACGGTGAGGAATCGAGCATCAAACTCTGGGAAAGGAGTAAGAGGAGTAGGTGGATGTGCAAAAGGAGACGGTGATGAACGAGGGGGAACGAAAGCAGGCTGACAAGGACACGGTAAAGGACGCGGTGTCGACTCAAGCTCCAAGACTCTGCGACTCAGAACTTCAAATCTAATAAAGTAACTCATCCTGTGTATAGCCAACAAAATGCGAGGGATGGTAGGGGTCTGCAGTCGGCATGGAATACGGTGGGGACCATCGGAATTGCTCATCAAGTGGTGAAGAAGTAAATGGAGCAAAAGGTGCAGACTGAGGGATCTGTGGTAAAGCTGCTGAAACAAAAGGATCATCACGCGGGTGCTGACTTGAAGTACCTTCCCCTGGACGGTGTCACACCCCGAAATTATCAGAGCTGGCGTGACTGGACTGGTATCTTCATTGCACAGCTGAAGCAAATAAGCAAAAACTTCTAGAAAACGAACGCCGCTAAGTACTCGACTCCACATGGTTCTCCTATTCCAACCGTTCCATAATTTGAAAAGTATCCTGAGAAAGAAACATGCGAAAAATCAACATAAAGTTGAGCGAGTTCGTAGTTTGTTTTGGAAAAGATTTAAAACAAATCTTTTTGATAACCGGTTTTAAAGTTGTCGTGTAAATACAGAAAAATCATTTTTCTCAGCCTGATATATAAACACTGTGAGCTCCAAATGATCTTGTAAACAATTGTAATCATTGTAAGTATGTATGTATGTTTGTAAAATCCTTTGAAAACAGGTATGAAAAGAATTTTTGAACAAATTAACTTAAAGTTTTGCAAGGACATTAAAACATGTGAGGACGTAGGGAGCACTCGAAATGAGTAGGCTTATACCCTTGTAGATTTCCCTCGACTATGTCGAATTCCCCTTCGACTATGTCAATTCACCTTGACTATGTCAATTCACCTTGACTATTGTCGATTTACCTCGACTGGGACACCGAAGCACTCAAGTGGATACAAGTAGCATGAGTGGGGTTCGGCCGTCACCGTTAGATCTAACCTTCGTCCCTAATTAAGAGTTAATGGCATTTCAAATTTAGTCTATGCTCACATGATTTAATAGTTCATTTCATACCGTTTAAACATCCGTAATATGTATTCCACCCCCGAGAGTTATAAAACTAAAAATAGTAAAAGAAAAAGGGGGTCACGAAACTCACTGGGTGTCCCGTTCCCCAAACGCAGACCAACCCAGTCCCCAAAATTTATAACTAGACGATCCCATCCCTAGTTATGAAAATCATTCTCATTTCGATAATACGCATTTGTTTTGTAAAAACCGGTATATTTAGTATGATCCATTCGTAAACCATTTGAGTTCCTCGAAATCCATTCGTAACATGATTTAGAAATATGAGTTTTCGTTCATTCAAAAACTTTGTATGTTTCTGCAAAACGTGCTTTGTCTAAAATATGCAGTCTTTGTTCATCGAAAACTTTGTGTGTTTCTGCGAAACGTGCATGTCTTTCCACCCCGAAAACATTTATAAAAATGTAAAACCGTAAAAAGGTGGGGTTATGAACTCACCTGAATTGCCTTGTGCAAAGCTAGCTAATTACGACTTCGTGATGTCGTTTCCAAGACTTGACTTGCTAGCGAGCTTTCTACAATATTCCTAACACGGAATATCATATAAGTTTCTAAATAAACGCAGTAACTAAACTACGTGTCATCGAGCTCCACCGAATCGTTGACCAAACGAGTTGACGGTAAATCGTTAACTTAACGAAAATGACTAAGTTATATTCGTTAAGTTTCATTTATTGTCGATAAGATTACTAATTCTTAGTTCTCGAAAGATGTTAAAATATATAAATATTTATAAAAATATATAAATATATTGTTATAATCGCTTTAGACGTCCCGAGGAATCGTACGTGTATGTAACGAATAATATACAACGAACTCATATTATATGTGTCGTTTAGGCGTTTGAAATAAATGTAAAAGTTATATTCACTTTATAAAAGAATCGTTGACTTGTCGTGTTTGAAAATAAATGTATAACTATATTTATTTTTGTAAGAAAATCGGTTTGTTTGTGTCGGAAATATGTAACTATATTTATTTTATAAAACGAAATCGTGTAGTTTGATATTTGAAATAAATATATAAACTATATTTATTTTATAGAAAGAATTCATATTGTTTGATACTTGAAAGAATTGTCGAAAATAATGAAAGAATTGAAAATATTATATCACGTTTTATTTTATAAAAGCATTGTCGAAAATAATATCAAATTGTCGTTTTTCGTGATGTTGTAAATTGCCGTCGATATTTGTATTTGTGTTACTAAAAGATTACTTGAATTCCGATAGTTCGTTTTATAATAAAACGCGTTTTAGTTTTACGGATTTTCTCGAAAAACGGGCAGAGTATCCATAGTTTTTGGACGGCCCCGATAACACAAGTTGTCGTTATTCAATCAAGATTCAATAATCAATATAAATAATCTTGTTAAATATATCAAACGTAAACTATAATCAATCGGTTCGAGCTCGTCATCACGTAATAAACATAGGGAATAATTAACGTAAATATTATTCATTCTAAATCCTTTACCGAATCTTCGTGTCAGAACGTTGACTGAGTTGACCGGGTCAACTGAGTTGACCAGCTGAGTTGACCCATCCTGACTGTGTTGACCGAGTTGACTCGGTTGACCGAGTCGACCGAACCCGCTGACTAACTCGGACCGAACCGAACCGGGACACCCGAACACCCGAATAAACATCTGAGTTGAAATTAAAACCCGAAACACACCCGCACCTGCTGAACTGAGGTTGAACGGAATGAGACAACAAACAACCACTGTAGTCGTCGTCGGCCCGTCACCGCCGTTGGCGACGTCGCTGCGATTGCCCGAAATCTTGTCAGAGATGAAGAAATATTGCCGATGTCTCCACTGCCGAGACTCGCCACCAATGCAGACGGCTCCACCACCGCCGTGTCACTAGCTTACCGGAACAAGTTGATGTCGTTAAACCCACCTCCACCACTGATACCTATCGATCTGAAATCAAAGAGGAATCTCGTGCTTACCGGGATGAAATTCTTGAACAGTGACTGTCGTGGTTCTTTTCCGTCGTTTTCGTTGCTCGAACCGAGAATTCCGGCGCTTGAACTCTCTTGCCGTCGCCTGTCATACCGTCGCTGGCTCCGCCGGCCTAGCCGACCGGAGTTCGGTCATCAGTGTAGTGAGAGGAAGAGATCGGGAAGGAGGGGGGTTTGTTGTGGCTGTCTGTGTTATTTGTGAGTGTAATCGAGAGAGGAGGGAGTGACAGACATAATGTCTGTTTCTTGTGTGTTATAAATGAAAAAAAAGGAATGATACTCAGGGTTTTCTTTAAGAACGTAAAGGCAGAGGGGAAGTTTGTATGTGTTGTATGTTTAGATTTGTTTGAGTGTTTTATAGGGATCTTGTAGAGATCTTGTGAGGATCTTGTGTGTTCCACTTTTGAGACAAAATCTTTTGTAGAGATTTTGTATAGATTTGTATAGATTTGTAGAGATTTTGCCGAGATCTTATAAGATCTTGATAAGATTTTTAAGGAAAAGATCTAATATATTATGTGAAGGTTTAGGCTTGTGGGTTTTGGGCTTGGGCCCAGGGCCCACAAGCCCATCTCATGTGTAAGTGGCCCGTAATTCCTACGAGACACGTTTTTAAAACGGAAATCACCGTAGCCTAGTAAAATAATATTTCAGAGTTAAAAATGTGTAAAAATAATGTCGGTATCTGTCGTAGTCGCGTTCGTGCGTCGATAACAGTAATAATTGCGAAAAATTACATCGTTGCCGTCTTTAATCCGTTTTTCGAGCCGTTTTCAACTACGATTGCTAAAATATAATTACGAAGCTAGAATATATCGTAAAAATTTAATATTTGTCGGTGTTGTTAGTATTTTGTATGGTATCAGTTCGTTGTCGTTTGATGTTGTGCAGATTCCACGCGAATCTTCATACGCGTACTGTAAAGTCGGATAAACGTTTCTAGGCACTCCAAAGGCCTAATTAAGTAAATTTGTGCTGTAAACACTATTTATTATCGCGTTAATCCCCTGTTAAACACGTAAATAAGGGTCGTAAATCACCGGTTGTCACATTCTCCCCATGTTAATGAAATTTCGTCCTCGAAATTTAGACTATGTTAACTCCCCAGAGTTACGTTATGCGTTGATAAATACGAATAATATCAACGTGAACGACCATGGAATCCGATTAAGATTCATTCGAATTTTGTGAATTCAAGGACATACTTCAACAATAAGAACCCAACGTTTTAAAAGAAACGTGTTTCAGAAATTGATGTCAAAGGAAACAAGAATTATAAATACAGTCACTAGTGTGATTAAGTTAACAGGAGTCCAACAAAGAACAGGAACTTCGACCAATCGAATTCCATATGAACGTTTACAACATGTAAATGAGTTCTAGAAGCAATAACATCACTGGATGAACTTAGAATCAACAATCTCAAATGTAATAGTTTGCATGAAACGCTCGGTCGTGATCGGCACAAGCTGCAAGTTATACTTATGCCACAAGGTGTCGTAGAGAGTGAAACAAGTCAAATATAGCGGTGATCGAACAAGTATCACCTGTGTTTTGTATGAAGCACTCGATCATGATTAGCCCAAGCTACAAGTTTATACCGACACCACAAGGTGTCGTAGTGGTTTAAATAATTCAATAATAGCGATGATCAAACAATTTCACCGTGTTTAAAATCAAATGAAAGTGCAATAAAGTGAATCTGAAAGTTTGTTTCAAATGACATCATAGGATTTTCAATTGAATATGGAACATCAAAGAAATAATGTTTTCGATCGAAGACGAAGAAGCAATGAATATCGCAAAACATTCGATCGATGTTGAAAGAACCGTTAGGAGGTACACCGAAATATAAAAAAAATGAATTTGTGTACCATTGTCTTATCACACAATTGTGTTAAGACTGTTGTAATGTGATAAATCAAAGTGGATTTAATCTAAATCAATAAATAAGTAATTAAATCCGTGCATGAGATATCTAGACGAGTTTAGCGCAAGCTTCAAATAAGTGAAAATACCGCTACAACGTGTCGAAATCAACAAACAATTTAGTGGAGTCGAATGACAAACAAGTTTACTTCGACTCGGAACAAATGAAACACTTGTTAAAACGAATTTTGAATATGATGCTCCCAATACATCATATGATTCTTTGAATTGAATGTGTGTAATGGACAGGTTCAAATAATTGAATTTGATTTCGGCGCAAGCCGACAATAAATACATGTATCGACAAGAAAACTTTCGGCATGGTCACAACGAAAAACCATGTATGTAACTTGAAAAGAAGAGAAATTTCAAGAAAATGTGTTGACTTGATAACAAAGGAGCCAACAATTACAATAATGCGGGTCATTCGAATCACAAATCAATAATTAGATTTAGCGAAATAATATTTGAACTTTAATGAAACGCTTTATTCGAAACGAAACCACATGCGTAACAAACGATGCATGCGTAACATATAAATTTTCAAGAAATGAAGCAAATTAGTGTTTGCTATAATGAAAGAAAATATCGTGATACAATGCTATTAAGAGGAGTAGAGATGTAAGAATCTACTCGCTAGATGCAGAAGTCAAAATTTCAATAAAAGAAATTTAAGGACCTTACCTGGGGTTTCATGTGATGACCGGTTGTTAGGTGACATTACCATGGAATGTCGAACATATCGTACTCGTCGTTAATAAGATAGGGGGAATACGAAGGCATGCGTCTTCTCCTTAGCATGACTCGTGTCGTTGTAGGACCGCGTGCCAAACCGCCGCTTCCAGATCGATAGTTTTCGTGCTGACATGATTAGCATCATCGTTGAAATGTTCCATAGTGTCTTCTTGGCGACTTCACCTTGAAAGTCGTATGTGAGGTACTTCAACATCTGTTGATGTATAGCTTAAGTTTCTCGTATACCTGTGCGCTGGCGTTTCGTTCCGCGTAGAATGTGATGTACTCCAACATCCGTTGACGTAAAATTTGAGTTCCATGTATTCTCGTGCACTAGCGTTTCGTTATGCGTAGGCTGCCAGCTCGGGAAGTTAAAACATCATAGACAATATGGATAATAGTGTGTGCCTGAGTTAATAATCGCGGTTCCTACGTGATGACCTTTAATGATCTTCAACATAAGTTTCCGAAGGTCTTAAATGCATGTTTCCTAAACTCTCAGAGTTTTGTGTACTGTATGTAATTGTTTTATGTACCGTGTGTAAAACACCACTTTAGCGTATGTTTGAAAACAAAATCTTGACTGTTGGTTTTTCGGTAACGGTTGGAGACCATATTTGAGTACTAGGCGTTCTGTATGTATTCAAAGGCATAATAGTCTAAGTCCCCAGAGGAAAGTGAGGTTAGAGCCTAGGTATCGCAACAGAAACCTAATTCGCTGTAACCTATAGCTCTGATATCAATCTGTCACACCCCGAAATTATCAGAGCTGGCGTGACTGGACTTGTATCTTCATTGCACAGCGGAAGCAAATAAGCAAAAACTTCTAGAAAATGAACGCCGCTAAGTACTCGACTCCACATGGTTCTCCTATTCCAACCGTTCCATAATTTGAAAAGTATCCTGAGAAAAAAACATGCGAAAAATCAACATAAAGTTGAGCGAGTTCATAGTTTGTTTTGGAAAAGATTTAAAACAAATCTTTTTGATAACGGGTTTTAAAGTTGTCATGTAAATACAGAAAAATCATTTTTCTCGGCCTGATATATAAACACTGTGAGCTCCAAATGATCTTGTAAACAATTGTAATCATTGTAAGTATGTATGTATGTTTGTAAACTCCTTTGAAAACAGGTATGAAAAGCATTTTTGAACAAATTAACTTAAAGTTTTGCAAGGACATTAAAACATGTGAGGACGTAGGGAGCACTCGAAATGAGTAGGCTTATACCCTTGTCGATTTCCCTCGACTATGTCGAATTCCCCTTCGACTATGTCAATTCACCTTGACTATGTCAATTCACCTTGACTATTGTCGATTCACCTCGACTGGGACACCGAAGCACTCAAGTGGTCACAATTCGGCCATCACCGTTAGATCTACCCTTCGTCCCTAATTAAGAGTTAATGGCATTTCAAATTTAGTCTATGCTCACATGATTTAATAGTTCATTTCATACCGTTTAAACATCCGTAACTGTATTCCACCCCCGAGAGTTATAAAACTGAAAATAGTAAAAGAAAAAGGGGGTCACGAAACTCACTGGGTGTCCCGTTCCCCAAACGCAGACCAACCCAGTCCCCAAAATTTATAACTAGACGATCCCATCCCTAGTTATGAAAATCATTCTCATTTCGATAATACGCATTTGTTTTGTAAAAACTGGTATATTTAGTATGATCCATTCGTAAACCATTTGAGTTCCTCGAAATCCATTCGTAACATGATTTAGAAATATGAGTTTTCGTTCATTCAAAAACTTTGTATGTTTTTGCAAAACGTGCTTTGTCTAAAATATGCAGTCTTTGTTCATCGAAAACTTTGTGTGTTTCTGCGAAACGTGCATGTCTTTCCACCCCTAAAACATTTATAAAAATGTAAAACCTTAAAAAGGTGGGGTTATGAACTCACCTGAATTGCCTTGTGCAAAGCTAGCTAATTACGACTTTGTGATGTCGTTTCCAAGACTTGACTTGCTAGCGTGCATTCTACAATATTCCTAACACGGAATATCTTATAAGTTTCTAAATAAACGCAGTAACTAAACTACGTGTCATCGAGCTCCACTGAATCGTTGACCGAACGATTTGATGGTAAATTATTAACTTAACGAAAATGACTAAGTTATATTCGCTAAGTTTCATTTATTGTCGATAAGATTACTAATTCTTAGTTCTCTAAAGATGTTAAAATATATAAATATTTATAAAAATATAAAAATATATTGTTATAATCGCGTTAGACGTCCCGAGGAATCGTACGTGTATGTAACGAATAATATACACCGAACTCGTATTATATGTGCCGTTTAGGCGTTTGAAATAAATGTAAAAGTTATATTCACTTTATAAAAGAATCGTCGACTTGTCGTGTTTGAAAATAAATGTATAACTATATTTCTTTTTGTAAGAGAATCGGTTTGTTTGTGTCGGAAATATGTAACTATATTTATTTTATAAAACGAAATCGTGTCGTTTGATATTTGAAATAAATATATAAACTATATTTATTTTAAAGAAAGAATTCGTATTGTTTGATACTTGAAAGAATTGTCGAAAATAATGAAAGAATTGAAAATATTATATCACGTTTTATTTTATAAAAGCATTGTCGAAAATAATATCAAATTGTCGTTTTTCTTGATGTTGTAAAGTGTCGTCGCTATTTGTATTTGTGTTACTAAAAGATTACTTGAGTTCCGATAGTTCTTTTTATAATAAAACGCGTTTTAGTTTTACGGATTTTCTCGAAAAACGGGCAAAGTATCCATAGTTTTTGGACGGCCCCGACAACATAAGTTGTCGTTATTCAATCAAGATTCAATAATCAATATAAATAATTTTGTTAAATATATCAAACGTAAACTATAATCAATCAGTTCGAGCTTGTCATCACGTAATAAACATAGGGAATAATTAACGTAAATATTATTCATTCTAAATCCTTTACCGAATCTTCGTGTCGGAACGTTGACTGAGTTGACCGGGTCAACTGAGTTGACCAGCTGAGTTGACCCATCCTGAATGTGTTGACCGGGTCAACCGAACCCGCTGACTAACTCGGACCGAACCGAACCGTGACACCCGAACAAACATCTGAGTTGAAATTAAAACCCGAAACAAACCCGCACCTGCTGAACTGAGGTTGAACGGAATGAGACAACAAACAGCCACTGTAGTCGTCGTCGGCCCGTCGCCGCCGTTTGCGACGTCGCTGTGATTGCCCGGAATCTTGTCGGAGATGAAGAAATATTGCCGATGTCTCCACTGCCGAGACTCGCCACCGATGCAGACGGCTCCACCACCGCCGTGTCACTAGCTTACCGGAACAAGTTGATGTCGTTAAACCCACCTCCACCGCTGATACCTATCGATCTGAAATCAAAGAGGAATCTCGTGCTTACCGGGATGAAATTCTTGAACAGTGACTGTCGAGGTTATTATCCGTCATTTTCGTTGCTCGAACCGAGAATTCTGGCGCTGGAACTCTCTTGCCGCCGCCTGTCATACCGTCGCTGGCTCCGCCGGCCTAGCCGACCGGAGTTCGGTCATCAGTGTCGTGAGAGGAAGAGATCGGGAAGGAGGGGGGTTTGTTGTGGCTGTTTGTGTTATTTGTGAGTGTAATTGAGAGAGGAGGGAGTGACAGACATATTGTCTGTGTTTCTTGTGTGTTATAAATGAAAAAAAAGGGAATGATACTCAGGGTTTTCTTTAAGAACGTGAAGGCAGAGGGGAAGTTTGTATGTGTTGTATGTTTAGATTTGTTTGAGTGTTTTATAGGGATCTTGTAGAGCTCTTGTGAGGATCTTGTGTGTTCCACTTTTGAGACAAAATCTTTTGTAGAGATTTTGTAGAGATCTTATAAGATCTTGATAAGATTTTTAAGGAAAAGATCTAATATATTATGTGCAGGTTTAGGCTTGTGGGTTTTGGGCTTGGGCCCAGGGCCCACAAGCCCATCTCATGTGTAAGTGGCCCGTAATTCCTACGAGACACGTTTTTAAAACCGAAATCACCGTAGCCTAGTAAAATAATATTTCAGAGTTAAAAACGTGTAAAAATAATGTCGGTATCCGTCGTAGTCGCGTTCGTGCGTCGATAACGGTAATAATCGTGAAAAATTACATCGTGCCGTCTTTAATCCGTTTTTCGAACCGTTTTCAACTATGATTGCTAAAATTTAAATACGAAGCTAGAATATATCGTAAAAATTTAATATTTGTCGGCGTTGTCAGTATTTTGTACGATATCAGTTCCTTGTCGTTTGATGTTCCGCAGATTCCACGCGAATCTTCATACGCGTACTGTAAAGTCGGATAAACATTTCTAGGCACTCCAAAGGCCTAATTAAGTAAATTTGTGCTGTATACACTATTTATTATCGCGTTAATCACCTGTTAAACACGTAACTAAGGCCGTAAATCACCGGTTGTCACAGACGGGGTGCAGGGATGTCCTGAAGGAAAACGACCGGTGAGTCGGTGCGATGGGCATCGGACTCTACAGGAGGGAGAGGAGCAACATCAGCGGGTGCGGGTGGAGGAATAAATGGCTCAACAACAGGAGGGTCAACAGGTGCAGGGACTGGGTCAGGTATGAGGGGTGCAATTTCTGGTAAACCAAAAGGAATAGGGTCGTGATCAGGTAAGGGTACAGGATCAGCAGGTGCAACATCAGGCTGATCAACAGGAACAAAATCTAGCTCAAGATCACGCTCGGGATCATCTGGAGGAGATGGTGCAGCTGACATAGCCGTATCATCATTAGAATCAGTGGCATAGCGTCGTAATCCAACTGCCTGCAAGGCGGTAGACGTCACGGACTCAAAGGAATCTGAGACAGAGTGCAAACTAGTATCAGAGGATAACTCGATAACATGAATCTCAAGAAGCGGAATAGCAAAAACTTCCTCGCCTAGCTCTCCATCACCATGGTCGTCATCAGGAGGACCATCAACAAACAGATCAACATCATCATCAAACATATCATTAAAAGGCCAATCCTCAGGAGAGATGACCACTAAAGGAACAGGAGCGAGGATCGGTGCCACAATATGCTCACCATCGGGATGCCCGATGATAAGATGATCATGGACTTGAATGGGAACAACAAAAGGATCCTCGTCTGGAATACCATCAGCAAGCGGTAAGTGTTGGTGCATATGTCTGTTGACTTCGTCTTGTATCGAGTCTTGTAATAGGATAGGTTGATCAGGGCACAAAAAACGAGAAATGTGTAGGAATGTCATTCCGCACGAAATGACAAAGAGTCATTTTGCACGAAATGGACTGTGTCCATTTCGTACGAAATGAATCTTGGTCATTTCGTACGAAATACCAAGCCTATATATATGTGTTGTGTCAAGTAATTTGGAACAAGTTTCTGATTCCGGTACGAACTGCTGCCGACGTGTCTACTGACTGTAATCGTTGTCAAATCAATATACAAGACATTAAAAGTGATTCTGTGTGTAAATCAAGCCGATTCGAAGTCGATATGTCTGTTTCCGCCTTTCATATTAACTAAGAACTCTTCTGATAAACTCGTTTAGATCGTCTCCCGATCCTACAAGTGGTATCAGAGCTCAGGAGGAAGAGTTCTTGCCAAATTAGCCTGATTTCACCAAATTTCTGTCTTCTACACCTTCTTTTCAAAATTAAACAAGATTTAACGGTCAAAATGGATTGAATTTCACACATTATAAGCGAAACACTGTTTTAACTAATCCTTGAAAGAATTGGACTTAATATCGAACAAAAACGTGATCAATTTTGTCTTAAATCGTTCGAAAGTGTGACATCAGCAGCATTTCGTACGAAATAGCTTATTTCGTTTGAAATCACCATCATTTCGCACGATAAGAATAGTTTGGATCTCATTTCGCACGAAAAGAGCTTTTGGAACCTTTATTTCGCACGAAATCAAAAGTCGTTTCGCTTGAACGGACCATTCCGCTTGAAAGTCATCATTTCGCTTGAAAGATATCTCCATTTCGCACGAAATGGATTGTTAGTGAATCATTTCGCTTGAAGGTGGTCATTTCGCACCAAAAGTCTTTTTCGTTTGGGAAGTCATTTCGTTTGAATTTCATTTCGTTTGAAATTTGTAAATTTGTGAAACTTTGTACCATAACATGGAAGAAGAGTTTTATAATGCGTTTGCTACACCAGTTGCTCCAGTTACTGCTGCCGAAACTGTTTATAGTGAGAATGAGACGGGAACTTACCAAAAACCGCCAAAGCTTATGTACATTGAAGATTTTAAAGGATGGCAAAATCGTTTTGAAAACTGGGTGCAAGCTTATAAGTTTGACGCATGGTGTTCGTTAGATGTAGATTACGTTAAACCGAAAAATGCACGTGGAATTGAAAAAGCTTTCAGTGATTATTCAGATGGTGAGAAATTGAAATACACCAGTGAAAAAATGATGATTAGTATACTTCAACAAGCAGTAAAAGAAGACATCTTTGTTTTGCTTCAACATGAAAATACTGCTAGATCAATTTGGTTGGCGTTGATTAACAAGTTTAAGGGAAGTGCTGATATGATAAAACTAAAGAAATCATTTGATATGTTTGTAGCTTTTGAAGGTGAAACAACAAAAATAACAATTGATAGATATTGTCATCTGGTTCTGGAAATGGGAAGATTGGAAATAAAGAAAGACGACGATGAATGGGTTGATAAGCTAGCCGATGCGTTACCACAGAATAAATGGGGAACATATTTGCTGATCTTAAAACATATGAGAAAATCTGAAAGTATGAATTTGGCAAAGTTTATTCAGAAGATTGAAGAACATGAATTGGATATTCAGAAAACTGCTATTATGAATAATCCAAATGCTCAACAAGATGTTAGTTTATACTACAGAGGAAACAAATTTGAGACTACTCCGAGTCCAAAGATAAAGACTGCTTTCAGTGCTGATAGTTCTTCTGGAACAAATGGTAGTACAGTAACTCAGAGTGGTGGATGTTCATCATCATATTCGAGTTTTGATCCAAATTATACAACATCAAGTCCTCAACGACAGAATTCAACAAATCTGCAATGTAATGTTACATTGAACATTCAAAATGGTCAAAATCTGTCTCTAGAAATTGCTAAGTAACACATGGCATCACTTGTTACTATGTTAGAGTCTTATGAAAGTTTAGTTGCTGGAAGAATTAGGAATCCGATGCTCACCAAAGAAGATTATGACTAGATTGATGCTGAGGAACTTGAATTGATGGACATCAAGTGGTGTTTAGCTAGCGCTGTAAGAAGAGCAGAAAAATTCACACAAATCACCGGAAGAGATGATTTTCGTGATATTGCTACATCTCCGATAGGGTTTGACAAATCAAAGGTTACTTGGTTTCGTTGCAAAGAAAAGGGGCATTTTAAAAGAGAATGTAAAAATAAAGAAGCAACCAAAAGACAAGATTCATTTGGAAAGAATGATTATTATCAAAAATCAATTTTTCATCAGATTGATCAACAACCAACATCATCCCGTGCTATTGAAGACGGAAAGAAGAAAGCTTTTCTTTTTAATCAAGGCGATGAAAAAGTGGCAGAGGGAATTAGCTGGGATAAATACATTCCGGCTGATTTAGGATTAGTTGCTCGAATCTTGGAAGAAGAAGAAATCAAATCTAAGCCAAAAAGAACGAAGATTTTTAGATCATCAGAAAGTGATGAAGATACCGATGATGAGGAAGAATACATTAATAATGCTAGAAAAAGTTTAGACTCATTCAGTTTTAGTTTGTTTTTTGCAGATAAAATTGAGATGTTGAATGAAAAACGGGCTGCTCGTCTGAAGAAAGAATTGGAAGAAATGGAAGTAAGAAAGTTTGCTGAAGAAAAGGCAAAACTGGAAGCTGAGAAAGCAGAAGTTAAAGAAAATTCGACGGAAAAGGTCGAAGTTAAAGGATGGGAAGCATAAACAGAATTCAATGAAGAACTAATGAAAACTGAAAAGGTGACTGAGAAAATAGTTGAAAAAATTGTGGAAGTTGAGAAAATCATCGAAGTAGAAAAGATAGTCGAAGTTGAAAAGATTATTGAAGTCGAAAAGATTGTTGAAATCATGAAACCTTGTCTAACATGTTTGGAATCTTGCAAACATTGTGAAGAAAAAGACAAGAAGATTCGTGAACTCGAAGAGTTGAAAGAAAAATTGTTGTTTGATGTGAAATATGTAAAAGAATCGTATGATGTGCTGAACAAGACGGTTGCTAGTTTGAACAAGACAAACTTAGAAGTTGATGCCGCTATGACAATGATGAGTTCAACATTAATGACGAAGCAAAAGGTCATCAATGAGTATATTGAAGATTGTGCAAAACTAAAGCAGGATTTGGAACTTGAAAAGATTGAAAGCGAAAGAATTAAACGATTGTTGTTGAGTTATACAACTTGTGATTATTTGATTGATCGAGTTTATCCTACTGTTGCAGGTCTTGAAGCTTTTCAAGATAAAAAGACAGAATATACAGATACTGGTAAGAAACAAAGTGTCAATGATGTGTGCAAAATGCAACATATAAATTACATCAAACAAGGCATAAAACTAACCCTTTTTAAGTACTAATATTGGAAAAAGAGTGTTTTTGTCTTCCCTTTGTATTTTCAGGATTAAATGAGCTCAAAAACACAAAAGAAGCCAAAAGACAGCTAAATCCAACATAAATACAAGGAAAGGAACATTAGTGGACTGCCCGAACCCTCAACGGCACCTTCCAAAGCAAAATGGAGAAGGCAGAAGGCTGAACACGCCCCGTGCTCAGCCAGCACGGGGGCGTGCCCAAGAAGCAGCAGAAAAGACAAATCCATAGAAGCTTCTATTGCCCACCACGGGGCCGTGCTCAGCGGACACGGGGGCGTGTCGAAAGTACAGCAGGCGCATTTATTGTAATTGCGAATTACAATTAATGAGGAGAGAGAGTGTCAGACAGGCACGGGGCCGTGTCCAGCGGACACGGGGCCGTGTCCAGCTCTCTGTTCAGCCTATAAATAGGAGTGCTTGGATTCATTTCATCTCATCCCTTGGCACACCACCTCTCTCACACCTCACCCACCACCCACCACCATCACAACACCATCATCCACCACCATCATCCATTGTCCATCGTAGAGTGTGTGAGTCGTCTCGGGATCCAAGATTGATCGTAAGAGTTCTTGACAATCAAGGCCATGTTTGCCTAAGTCTCTTACATCACTTGGTGAAGACAAAGTGTCTAGTATAATACTTTTTATTTCTAATCTTTTGCACTTTTTATTTGGTTTTGTATTAATGACTTTAATAACTAGTTACTTATGTTGAAGGTGATCTTTCCTTATCGTTTGTCCGTGGTGTCTTGGCAATATTTTACTGTCTATATAAAATAAAGGATCTTCACCATTCATATCTCCACGGTCTATATGGAGGTATGTTGGCTACCTGGTCGGGGGTTAAGGGAACGGTTTGGAAAAGGTCTTGCCATTGTTCAGCGTTTAGAGGTCCTGCAATGGACCTGGGTCAAATTTAGTAGGACCTCCTTCAATGCTTCACGGTATTGGATGGCGGGGGTCCAAACTCTTTGATCCCCTCATAAGTTAACTACTATTAATACTATAACCCGGCTACTTAGGACTGTATCCCTGCTGACTCAGACTACTTAGCCGAGGGTAATGTCACCGCCAAAAGCGGGGCCTACCACAATACTGTATTAATAACTTAATTCATTATCTTCCAATAATCCACCCTTTTAGGATTGTATCCTTGCTGACTCAAACTACTGGGGTGAGGGTAACGTCACCTTCAAAAGAGGGGCCTACTACAATAACTAAGATAATCTCTTAATTATGTGCAAAAGTGCGGAAATAATCAAAGGTTATACTAGATACGAGTCGGAACCAAGTGATTCATCTTGTCTATCTGTTTTTCTTTTATTTTTATTTTCAGCATTTTAGTTAGTTTTATTTTTCTTAGTTTAAAACATTTTTTCTAAACTTTTTATTTTGGTTAGACGTTGAGGATAAACCGGTATTAAAAGCTCTTGTGTCCTTGGACGACCTCGGTATCTTACCAACGCTATACTACACTCAACGATGGGTGCACTTGCCCATATGTGTGTTTAGTGTTAGTGAAATATCGTGTTTTATAAATTTAAAACTTGGCTAAAATAAGTGTTAAAAAGGGCTTAAAATATACACCTAATATAAGTAACACTTCACACGCATCAAGTTTTTGGCGCCGCTGCCGGGGACACAAGGATTTTAAGAAAGCTTAAAATCGACGGCCTAATCAGTTTTTCAAAACCTTTTTAAAACGCGCGCACTTTTTTCTGCATTTTAGTTTAGATTTGCATTTACAGTAGCCTGTACACGGGGCCGTGCTGCACATTTTCATAAAAACACCCAGTAACAGAACCTTGAACACGGGCCGTGCTCACTGAACACGCCCCGTGCTCAACGAAATCAGTAAATTTAATTAAAACGCCCAGATACAGATCCTGAACACGGGGCCGTGTCCAGCCTCTGTTTCCGTTTTTATTTTTGTTTTCTGATCTCGAGACTCAGTTGTGGTCTGCTGAGTGATTCTTATGGATCAATACTCAGGAGGTTACAACTACACTTATGATGAGGATGATTATAGGGGTAATTATTGCACTAATTGTCGTAATGCACGCTCGATTCAAAATAATCACTCATATCAACCATCCAAATCATACACCTACTATGAGGAGCCCAGGTACGAGCCATCAACTTCATACACATCCTATGAAGACCAAAGGTATGAACCTCCTCCCTCATACTCATATTTTGATGAACCAAGGTATGAGCCTTCTTACTCATACTTTGAGGAACCAAGATATGAGCCACCACCTTCATATGCTTATTATGAGGAACCATGGCGTGAACAACCCACCTCATATGAGTATTATGAAGAACAAAATTACGAACCTTATCCATCATATGCTTACAATGAAGAACAATGGTGTGAACCATCAACTTCATATGGGTATTATGAGGAACAAAGGGTCGAACAACCGGATTCAAGCTTAGGAAATGATGATTCTTTTTCTATAACCGAAGTAACCGATAGGATATTAGAACACATTAGAGTTATCGATCGATGTATAAAAGAAGCTCGCGCAAGGGAAGAGGAGTCCCGCGCAAGAGAAGAATTAAAAAATGAAGAGATAACTAAAAATGTAAAAATGGAAGAACAAATAAGTGAAAAACCGACACATGAGTTAAACAACGAAAAAGGTGAGTCCGACAACGTTAAAATCCAAGAAGAGTCTAATTTTGAAGAAATTAATCTCTTGACACCTTCTTTCGAAAATCATTGTTTAGTACCCACTCATGCTAAGTTTTTAAAAGAGTTAAACACTAACACTAAAATTGACGAAAGGGTAAGTGTTAAGTTAACTAATGATCAAACTTCACTAATAAAAGAAGACCCATTTGAAATTAACATTACACCGGTTCCATGTTTCTTTCAAAATTCGTTTATTAGTAATGTCACAATCGATAAAGATCTTTGTGTTAACATAATGCCTAACTACATTTTCGAAAAATTAAGTATTAGTGATTTTTCTCCACTTCAAATACCCATTTTTCTATCCAATCGGAAAGTAATAAAATCAATCGGTATAGTTGAAGATGTCTTGGTTCAAACAAATCAAATGGTAATCCCAACCGACTTTGTCATCCTCGATGACGCTCCTCTAGTGTTGGGACGACCATTTGTAAAAACTCACGAAGCTTTGAAAAACCGGAAGTTCAATAATCTACCTCTTTAATTAGGGGCATTTAAAAGAAGTGTCGATCTCGAACGATCAATGAAATATCCATTCGGGAATAATGACCCCCTAATTGAAGATGAAGATGAACCACCCGATACAAGTGAAGAGATTGACCACTTTGTTGAAGAAGAGGTCGCCATAGAACAAACTTTTAAGGTTCTTGATCGAAACGAGCAACCAAATAAGGAGTCTCCTAAAGACCCACCACTTGAGCTCAAAGAACTTCCAAAAGGTTTGGAATATGCTTTTCTAGACAAAGATGGTAAGTTACCTGTAATTATTTCGTCTAAATTAGATAACTTAGAAAAAGAAAAATTAATTAATCTTTTGAAAAAACACAAAAACGCAATAGCTTGGAAACTTGTGGACATAAAAGGAATTAGTCCTTCTATGTGCACACACAAAATTTTGATGAATGATGACTACAAATCGGTCATACAACCACAACGTCGAGTAAATCCAAATGTTCAAGAAGTGGTTAAAAACGAAGTCATCAAGTTACTTGACGCCGGACTTATCTATCCTATCTCCGATAGTCCTTGGGTGAGTCCCGTCCAAGTAGTTCCAAAGAAAGGAGGTATGACGGTAATTACTAACGAAAAGAATGAACTAATACCAACGAGAACCGTCACAGGATGGAGAGTATGTATAGATTATAGACGATTAAATGAAGCAACAAGAAAGGATCATTTTCCTTTACCCTTCATTGATCAAATGTTAGAAAGATTATCCGGTCATAAATTTTACTGTTTCTTGGATGGTTTTTCAGGTTACTTTCAAATCCCGATAGCACCCGAAGACCAAGAAAAGACAACTTTCACATGTCCCTATGGAACTTTTGCTTATCGACGCATGCCGTTTGGTCTATGTAATGCCCCAGCAACATTCCAACGTTGCATGGTGGCCATTTTCCATGACATGATAGAAAAGATAATGGAAGTCTTCATGGACGACTTTTCTATCTTTGGGGATTCATATGACCAATGCCTCGATAACCTTGAACGAATGCTATTCCGATGTGAGGAAACTAACCTCGCCCTTAATTGGGAAAAATGCCCTTTCATGGTAACGAAGGGAATAGTACTCGGTCACAAAATCTCAAGCGAAGGAATGGAGGTGGATCGAGCCAAAATAGATACCATTTCTAGATTACCACCTCCATCCTCCGTAAGAGCTATCAGAAGTTCCCTAGGGCATGCCGGATTTTATAGACGGTTTATCAAAGACTTTTCGAAGATCTCAAGGCCTCTAACAAAATTACTTGAAAAAGATGCTCCTTTCATCTTTGACAAGGATTGCAATCAAGCATTTCTAACCCTAAAGGAAATGCTAGTCAATGCACCTATCATGATAGCGCCTGATTGGAAATTTCCTTTCGAAATCATGTGTGATGCCAGTGACTTTGCAGTTGGAGCTGTCTTGGGACAGAGAAAGGAAAAGCATTTCCACCCAATCTATTATGCTTGTAAAACACTTAACGATGCACAAGAAAATTACACAACAACTGAAAAAGAGTTACTAGCTGTGGTATTTGCTTTTGATAAATTTCGTTCTTATCTTGTTCTTTCTAAAACTATAGTCTATACAGACCATGCAGCCATTCGATATCTCTTCAAGAAGCAAGACGCAAAACCACGTTTGATTAGGTGGATTCTACTCCTCCAAGAATTTGACATTGAGATCAAAGACAAAAGAGGAGCAGAAAATACCGCAGCAGATCATCTTTCACGCCTAGAAGACCCATCTTTAGAGGCAACCAGGGACGAGCAAATCAATGAAAAATTTCCAACTGAGTCCCTGGAGATGGTGGAATACAAGGAAGAACCATGGTACGCCGACTATGCTAACTACCTAGCTAGCGGTATAGTCGCGAAAGGATGGCCACATCATCAAAGAAAAAAAATTCTTTGCTAATGTAAAACACTACTTTTGGGAAGATCCATATCTTTTCAAAATGTGTGCCGACCAACTCGTCAGACGATGCGTACATGGTAGTGAAGCACGAAGAATTCTCCGCCATTGTCATGAAGGTCCATACGGAGGACATCATAGTGCTGCCAGTACCGCTCGAAAGGTATTCGATTCAGGATTTTATTGGCCAACCATTTACAAAGACGCTCAAAGTCTTGTAAAGACATGTGATGCTTGCCAAAGAACAGGTAATATTTCTTCCAAAAACGAAATGCCACAAAATGGCATTCTTGTTTGCGAAATTTTTGAGTGTGGGGACTCGACTTTATGGGACCTTTCCCACCATCGAAAGGAAACAAATATATACTTGTGGCAGTAGATTATTTGTCTAAATGGGCCGAGGCCGAGGCACTTCCAACAAATGATGGAAGAGTCGTGGTAAGATTTCTGAAAAAATTATTCTCTCGTTTTGGCACACCTAAAGCTTTAATAAGTGATAGAGGTACCCATTTTTGCAACCATCAACTTGAAATTTTTTTAACAAGATATGGGGTCTATCACCGGGTTTCGACAGCATATCACCCTCAAACAAACGGACAAGCCGAAGTGACTAACAGAGGTTTAAAACGAATACTCGAAAAAACCGTAGGATTAAATAAAAAGGAATGGGCTGATAAATTAGACGATGCTTTATGGGCTTTTCGAACTGCTTATAAAACAACAATAGGTACAACCCCATATAAGCTAGTTTATGGAAAAAGTTGTCATTTGCCAGTAGAAATTGCACACAAAGCCTACTGGGCAATCAAAAATGTAAACTTAGATCTAGAATTTGCTGGTAAAAATCGATTTTGTCAAATAAATGAATTAGACGAGCTTAGGAATTATGCATACTCAAACTCTGAAATTTATAAGGAAAGAATGAAAAATTTGCATGACAAACATATTAAACCTAATGAATTTCGGGTAGGGGATTTAGTTCTTTTGTTTAATTCACGACTTCGATTGTTTCCTGGTAAATTAAAGTCTAGGTGGTCAGGACCTTTTTCCGTCACCCACATTTTTCCACACGGTGCAGTAGAAATTAAATCTCGAAATGGGCCACCATTTAAAGTCAATGGCCAACGGCTGAAACTCTATCAAGGATTTATTGAGGATGAGGAAGAAGAGATCTCGCTTCAAACCGTGGAAGAATAAAAGCATCATGCCTGGTAAGTTACGAACGATTGAGACGACAAAATAAAGCGGTAAGTTTTCTAACCATAGCTTATGGGAAAAAAAGGGGCACTCACACGCGTACTTAAAAAAAAAAAAACGCTCGGCACGAGGCCGTGTCCGCTGGACACGGGGCCGTGTTCGCGCTGCAGACGGGTTAAAACCCCTTTTTCAAAACAGTTTCTTCATTCCACACGCCCCGTTTCCCCACAAAAGCTCTGGTTCCAGGCGATTTTTCGCGAAATTTCGACGTCTCTTACCGATCTAACAACGTCAAGGTATGATTCTATCACTCTTAGTAGTTAGATTAGTTACTTGCATGTAGTTAAAACACCACAAATTTGGGGAAAAATCTAGGGTTCTTGATGTTCATCCGGATCGAACCCAAAATTTTTGCCTAAATCTGTTTGCATTTAGTTAGATTAGTGTTAAAGAAAGTAAATACACTTAGATTGTTCATAGATTCACCCGATTTCTTACAAAAACCCCAAACCCTTGTTCTTGAACCGAAAAAGATAAAATTGATAGGGTAAACGGGTTATTTTGGGAAAAACGGTGTTTAGGGTTTCATTTTCGGGGGAAACCGCACCTATTGGACCAAAAACTTTCAAGTTTTCGAATCCGGGTCGAAAAATGAAGTTTTTGAGTAACAGACCTCTGGACACGGGGTCGTGTCTAGCCCGCTGTTTGCAGTTTTGTCCGAAAACATTTCTGTTTCGTGCTAACTTTTGGTGTATTCTTTCAGATGGCAAAGTTCACAAGGTTCAATGCAAGTGAGCTTGATGCAAGGGCAAGGTATGAGGTTCTTCAAACAAGACCCGAAGAGTACCCCAGGAGAGCTTGCACGGACCTGTTAACCTTGGTAAACCAGCTGAACCGATTCAACAACATCGTTATGGGACCACTAGCTGTTGCACTAAACACTAGGCTTCGGTCGGTGCATCAATGCACCATGGAGTTCTACAGTACCTTCAACTTCAATTCAAGGTGTGACCCATTCGACAATGAAGGGGTTGTATTTCGGTGTGGAGGGACAATGTACTCGATCTCCATGGCACAGTTTGGGGCCATAATAGGGCTATACCAAGAAGAGGAATCGGGAAACGAAGAGAATACCGGGGGATTACGAGACTTGGAGGGAAATGAAAGACAAGCCGCATGGGCTCAAATCGGTGAAGGAATCTACGACCCTCGCAACACCAAGAGTACGAAGCTAAGGGATCCGCTCTATCGCTACATTTACAGGATCCTCACTTACTCTCTAAACCAACGTCACGACAGTAGCGGTGTTGTAGGGTTGAAAGATTTGGTTGTCCTCCACTGTATCCACAACCAAAAGCCTCTCGATGTTCCATATCTCCTGTTACGAAACATGCATCTCAACCGCCTTGCTCGCGCTCCAACGCCTATCTTCTTCGGAGGATGGGTGTACCGTCTTTTCAAGCATTACACGCAAATTCCAAGAGCCTTTGAAAGAAGCCCATGGTCGGGACGAGTTGACTACCACATTTGCCGAGCCATGAACTTACTTTATGAGGCGGAAGACGGAACTGTGAGTTTCCAAAGAACGCAAGGCTATGCATGGAACCCACAGGAGGCCCTAGTTCTTCACGCACCACCTCCCCACCACCAGTATCCACCCCATGGTGATCCGGGTCAATCCTCCTCACAAGGAGGCAGTTTTCCTAATTTTCAAAGCTTACATGATCTTATGCAGGAAAACCTCATGTGTACCAGGAACGCCTATAACCTCGCCAACAATACTTACCACCGGGTCGGAGCTATTGAACGCAACATCAACGATATACAAGACGATATCAGCAGCATCCGGGAGTACATGGCGGGGCATGGGGATGGAGGTGATGATAGCGATGATGATACGGAGTAGAGGGTTTGGAGGAGCAGGAGCGGGTTGATGGCGAGCCCACAGGTTTAAGTCCCTTTATCTTTCGAACAATTGGTGGCCTGCGTGCCAGAAGTTAAACAATTTACTTTCCTTGAAACACTTTTATTTTCCGTTTTATTTTTCTTTTACTTTATGCTTGGAACAATTAACTATGGTAAATTAGGATGTTTGTGTTGCTTGGTGTGGTATTAAGTGATGAAACAGGTACAAACCAAGGCTTGGGGTGCTAAGCCTCAGCACTTATAGGGCCAGGATGGAAAAACCGGAGGAAGAGACCTGTTTTTCAGGCTTTCAGACTGTCCACACGGGGACGTGTCTAGCCAACACGCCCCCGTGCTCACCTCCCAGACCTGCTGTTTGGCTTCTGTCCTGCAGATTTTTGTCAGACACGTGGCCGTGTCCAGTGGACACGGGGCCGTGTCCACCTTCTGTAAGTTCTTGTTACTGGCACCTGAACACGGGGTCGTGCCGACTCAACACGGGGCCGTGTTCAGTGCCCAGTAACACAAATTTTTGCTTTTTAAACACTATTTTACACATCTAATCAACCTAAAAATTTATTTTTGGGACACATTGAGGACAATGTGTAATTTAAGTGTGGGGGGAATGCTAAAACCTTGAATTTTGCAAGTCCTAAATACAAGCCTTACACAAAACTCTATTGGAACCGCTAATCACCCCAAATTTTTTTCAAAAATTTCATTTTTTTTACTTGTCTAGGTTTAACTCGGGAAATTCAAGTTCTCAAAAAGGTTATATTTTTACAAATTTACAACCGATAGCGTAGTGATAAAAAGAACCAACATAAGAAAATTATGAAAAAGCATGGCAAACTTAGTTAAAATTTGATTATATATACTTGATCACATAAAAACCCATTCCCACAAAAGTGAGTTTTGAGCCTTTATTGAGCATACAAATTTACATCTTTAGACTAAATGCTCATTTTTCATTTGTTGTGTGAATAGCCGCTTGGTTCTTACGACTCTAGAACTTGCCATGACGATACATTCCCGGTCCTTATCAACTTAAACCCGAGTAAGTAAATGATGGAGGCATTAGGACTAACTTTTTTTATTTCTACACCATTATTTTTCTTTTTCTTTTTCCACCTACCCAAAAATCCCCCTAGTTAACCCTTTTGAGCCTAAACCTTTTCATTTCATCACCCAAACCAAAAAACCCTTTTACCCACCAAACCTTTTTATTTTTAACCCTTTGTTTTAGTAACAAGTTCGGTTTTTCTTAAAAAAAAAAAAAAAAAAAATAATAATAATAATAATAATTTTTGATGATGAAGCAAAAAGAAAATAAACAAACAAGTTTATCAAAAATAACTTTGTTTGAATAAAAGCTTCATCAAAATAAAAATAAGAAAATCTTACGAAAACTGACACTTGTTACGCTTTTCGCCATTTTTCTACTAACCACTAACCACTTTCCCAACCACCTACCTTTAACCCAAGCCTAACCCTTAACCCACAAAGTCCTCTTGATATTTACAACGGTACAAAAGTTAAAAAGGAGGAGGATTGATTGCTTGGCAAGCCTATGGTAGGAATGAGTTCCATGCCGCTCTCGAGTGATTCACTAAAAATACACCTTCGGCCGAGTGTGAGTGATTTCTCCCGTGAGGTATGTGAACTTGTATATAAATGGAATTTTAAAAAGGCATGTTATGCCCAAATAAGTAATTTCTCCTATGAAAAGTTCTAAATAAATCATTACGAATAGGAGTGTAAATAAATAAAAATAAAACCCAAAAAGATCTTGGACATCCCGACACTCTACGACAAGCCCAAAACATTCTCTTCTACCTATTCCATTTGGGAGTGTAAGCCACATATTAAAGAGTTTTGCTTGAGGACAAGCAAAAGTTCAAGTGTGGGGGTATTTGATGTGTGCAAAATGCAACATATAAATTACATCAAACAAGGCATAAAACTAACCCTTTTTAAGTACTAATATTGGAAAAAGAGTGTTTTTGTCTTCCTTTTGTATTTTCAGGATTAAATGAGCTCAAAAACACAAAAGAAGCAAAAAGACAGCTAAATCCAACATAAATACAAGGAAAGGAACATTAGTGGACTGCCCGAACCCTCAACGGCACCTTCCAAAGCAAAATGGAGAAGGTAGAAGGCTGAACACGCCCCGTGCTCAGCCAGCACGGGGGCGTGCCCAAGAAGCAGCAGAAAAGACAAATCCATAGAAGCTTCTATTGCCCACCACGGGGCCGTGCTCAGCGGACACGGGGGCGTGTCGAAAGTACAGCAGACGCATTTATTGTAATTGCGAATTACAATTAATGAGGAGAGAGAGTGTCAGACAGGCACGGGGCCGTGTCCAGCGGACACGGGGCCGTGTCCAGCTCTCTGTTCAGCCTATAAATAGGAGTGTTTGGATTCATTTCATCTCATCCCTTGGCACACCACCTCTCTCACACCTCACCCACCACCCACCACCATCACAACACCATCATCCACCACCATCATCCATTGTCCATCGTAGAGTGTGTGAGTCGTCTCGGGATCCAAGATTGATCGTAAGAGTTCTTGACAATCAAGGCCATGTTTGCCTAAGTCTCTTACATCACTTGGTGAAGACAAAGTGTGTCTAGTATAATACTTTTTATTTCTAATCTTTTGCACTTTTTATTTGGTTTTGTATTAATGACTTTAATAACTAGTTACTTATGTTGAAGGTGATCTTTCCTTATCGTTTGTCCGTGGTGTCTTGGCATTATTTTACTGTCTATATAAAATAAAGGATCTTCACCATTCATATCTCCACGGTCTATATGGAGGTATGTTGGCTACCTGGTCGGGGGTTAAGGGAACGGTTTGGTAAAGGTCTTGCCATTGTTCAGCGTTTAGAGGTCCTGCAATGGACCTGGGTCAAATTTAGTAGGACCTCCTTCAATGCTTCACGGTATTGGATGGCGGGGGTCCAAACTCTTTGATCCCCTCATAAGTTAACTACTATTAATACTATAACCCGGCTACTTAGGACTGTATCCCTGCTGACTCAGACTACTTAGCCGAGGGTAACGTCACCGCCAAAAGCGGGGCCTACCACAATACTGCATTAATAACTTAATTCATTATCTTCCAATAATCCACCCTTTTAGGATTGTATCCTTGCTGACTCAAACTACTGGGGTGAGGGTAACGTCACCTTCAAAAGAGGGGCCTACTACAATAACTAAGATAATCTCTTAATTATGTGCAAAAGTGCGAAAATAATCAAAGGTTATACTAGATACGAGTCGGAACCAAGTGATTCATCTTGTCTATCTGTTTTTCTTTTATTTTTATTTTCAACATTTTAGTTAGTTTTATTTTTCTTAGTTTAAAACATTTTTCTAAACTTTTTATTTTGGTTAGACGTTGAGGATAAACCGGTATTAAAAGCTCTTGTGTCCTTGGACGACCTCGGTATCTTACCAACGCTATACTACACTCAACGATGGGTGCACTTGCCCATATGTGTGTTTAGTGTTAGTAAAATATCGTGTTTTATAAATTTAAAACTTGGCTAAAATAAGTGTTAAAAAGGGCTTAAAATATACACCTAATATAAGTAACACTTCACACGCATCAGTCAAGTATAACAAGTGTCCGCCTCCGATCTATGAAAGTTATTCTCCCAGAAAACCAAATGAGGAACGATTAAATAAGGCACTCAACATAAAGTTAAAGTCTGAAACCATTGATGAGTTACCAGACAACATTGATGTCACATTCATAGCGTCTGGCACTGATCTTGAGTCTGAGTTATTAAAGAAAGTGGTCGATCAGGTGTTGGATATGGATGAAGAGTCAAAGTCGGAGTCTAAATCTGAAAGTTTGAGTTCATCAGACAAGAGTCCGAGTTCACCGGTCAAAAGGGTTTATAATAAAGAATTTCTGATGTCGAAAAATAATTTGAATGATGAAACATTCATAGTTTCATATACTTTGAAAGATTCTGACAAATTATTTTCTGATGAAGAATTTCCAATAAGAAGTGTCAAAACTGAACAGATCAAACAGGTTTTCAAATTAACAGAAATTAGTATTTCTGAAATAAAAGATATAAATTTTACTGAAAAACCTAAAAAGTACACTTCAAGAGTTCAACAAAGATTGAACAAGAAAAAGGGTTACAGTTCTGGTTCAGGTTTTCAAAAGAAATCAAACCATAACAGTAATTTCAAATAGAAGGGTTTAGGATTCATTCCCCCAGAAAATCATAAAAATGAGAAAACTTATAAACCAAAACCTACTAAATTTGTTTCAGGTACAAGTTCAGAAGAAGAGTAGGAGAAATTGTTCAGGAAACAATTAAATCAAGAGTTTTTCGCTGAAAAAAAAAAAGAATATGGTAAAAGAATTTGAGAAGAGAGTTGAACGAAAAACCTGTTTCAAATGCCAAGAAGTTGGACACATCGCTTGGAATTGTTTAAATTCCACCAACACAAAACAGGGAGTTTTTTCTAATTCAAAGCTGAAAGAAAAATTCAAAGTGTTAAAAAAATTCGACTTTCGAAGTTGATGTAAGTTCGAAACGTTTTTACAAAAGAAAAGTTGATTTGAACAAACAAAGATGTGTTATTAAATCAGAAAGTAGTTCTGACAATGAATCTGACTCGTCAAAGTCAGAGGAGTCATTTGTTGGGAAAAGTAATGAGAATTCCGTTCCAGAAATGAACGATGAAAACTTTCCGCCATTGTCAAAAGAAAATTTGAAGTTAAAAGTTGGAAAGATTGAGATTTCAGATCAATTCTTTGCTGGTAAGGAAGAATTTGATGCTGAAAAGGTTTTCAATGGAAATGTAAAACATATCTTTGGGAAGATGGTTGACGGGAAGGTAAAGGGTGTGAAAGATTTTTACAAATAAAAAAGATGGTGGGATAGAGATGAATCACAATCACCCAAGGTTGGTCAGGCTTGGGTGACAACATTTTCTACTTAAAACCCTGACTTGCCGGAGCTTCCAAGTTGGTAATCGTGGAGCATGTATCGGCATCTTTCTTGAGAAATTCACATCTGTGATATTTCGATTTTACAAGTGTTAAATTTTTCAAAGTGGTTAAAAGAACAAGGTGATGAAACCCCAAATTTGTGAAAATCAACAAAACTAATTTTCCGGAAAAATCATTTTGATTAAAATAAACTTAAGTGTTTTGAAATCATAATGGGAAAATAGTTTGTTGTCAGGGGAAGTTCTGATTGTTTATGCCAAGTGGATGGCGAATTGAAGCTTGAAAATCAGTTGTTACTTTACTTGTACAGTTTGTTTTCAATTTTTTTAAATGATTTTGAATTTTAGGGAGAGTAAGAATTTTCAGAAAATCCAAAAACATGATAAAATTTGAAAAAGTCAAAAACATGATAAAATGAAAATGAGTTTTGTTGTGAAAAAAGAGGAAATGATAGTACATCAGTGGACAATCATAGCATGCTAAAGAAGTGGAAAGTCAAAAGTAATAAACAGTCTCAGTGATGATGTGCCAGTAGGTTTTTACACATTTAGTAGATTGTGTTCGAGATATAAACTTAAAGTTCAAACTTGCTTATTTCATGGGGAACATCTCTCGAATATATGGGTAACCCTCGAAATCTTGTTTGAAGGACCCTTCTTTCTGAGATACTAGGTTGTTGATGCACAGAATGTCTGTTGACTTCATCTACATCAAGTCTTAAGTCAAGAAAGTCAAGATAGGAGCTTGAAAGTCAAGATTAGGGTTTATAATGTTAATTTCGCTTATGTGAACATAGTTTATAGGTGATTTCGCTTTTAGGGTCTTTGTGATTTCGCTCATTAGTCACCTGGTTATTTCGCTTACATGACACATGGTGATTTCGCTTTTATGGTCATGACATATAAGCGAAATCAGTTACAAGTGATTCCGCTCATATGGTCATGCCATATAAACGAAATCAGTTCTAGTATAAATACCTCACATGTGTGACTTCATATGGGACATTGGAGCGAAATCAGGTCATTGCTAAGGTGTTGAAACTCTGTCAATTTTGTATCAGAAAGCATTTATAAAGCAGGAATTGAAAGGAATAGTTGTTGTTACGTTGCGTATACTGATTCCGCCTTTATACGTGATGATGAACTGCCTTGACTGATCGTTTAGGGTCACGACACGGTACAACAAGTGGTATCAGAGCTTCAGGACGAGGAGTTCATACTACTACAGCTGATTCGACATTATTCTCTCATTTCTACTCACTTTCTCTTTTATTTTTTTCGAATTAAACTAGTTCCTACGGACAGAATGATTTGAATTTCAAGTATATTGAGCGAAATTATCTTTTAAACAATCCGTAATAGTATCAGTTCTTAAAACAAAGTAAAAATCAATCAATTTTAACAAAATCTAGATCAGTTCACGAACAGGAACTTAAATCTTAGATCTGGAACAAATTTGTGGTCGAAATTGAACATTAAACATATCATTGTGATCGGAATTTTGTGTAATACAACCCTTGGAAGTTTCAGATTAAAATTTGGCTTAAAATTGGGTAAAAACGTGATTCCGCTTTTGTGAACATCGAGTGTTAAAAGTCTGATTTCGCTCATACGGACAAGTCTGATTTCGCTCATTTGAAATAACATGATTTCGCTTATTTGGACTATTGTGACTTTGCTGATTTCGCTTATTCAGACAAGGTGATTTCGCTTATTTGGACATAAGTAATTTCGCTCAAAGGGACATCATTTGATTTCGCTTATATGGACAAAAGTGATTTCGCTTTTGTGACACATATTGTGATTTCGCTTATCAGTCAATCTGACTGATTTCGCTCTTGTGCCATTATTTTTCAAAATTTCAAAATTTTACTAAGTGATTTCTGATTTTGCAGGTACATTTACGATGGATGATCTTTTCATGAACCCGTTTAGTGATATGTACGCGTTCGCTGGAAATTCTGGAAACGATGATTCTTCGTCTAGCAATGTGAACGAGAATCCACCGAAAGAGAAGAAAAAGGAAGCTTGGGAATCGGAAAGTGCCTTCGGAACGTTCAATAAACCTCCAAAGCTAATGGCTATCGAGGAATACAGTCGATGGTCAAGAAAGTTTGAAGACTGGTTGATGGCATTCGCATTTCCCAGCTGGAAGAGTTTGAAAAACGGTTATGAACATGGAAAGAAATATGGTGAAACTTTAAGAGCAGCCGAGGAGATTGAATCGTTTGTAGCTGAACAAAAGTGTGTGGCATTGTTATTTCAGTCCGTCCGGGAAGACATAATCTCATTGATCGATTATTCAAATGCAAAAGATCTTTGGGAAAAGTTAGAAAAGAAATGTTTAGGTAGTACTGAAATTGTGAAAAACAAAAAGAAACTTCTTAGGAAAGAGTTTGATATGTTTGGTTGTCTTAAGAATGAGTCAGTGTGTAAAATGATAGAAAGGTTCAGGCATCTGAAGCTGGAATTATCAAGACATGATATCAATTATTCTGATGAAGAACTTGTTGACAAACTGTTCGATTCATTACCAGACGAGATGGATTGGAGATATTATGCACTGATGTTGAAGAACACTATTGCTCCTGAAATGTTGAAACCAGATTTGGTGATTGAGAGACTTGAAAGTCACGAACTGGAATTGAAGAAGACGTATAAAGTTAATCATTCATCTTATCAACAGAATTTGGATTTATATTATTCAAAGAGCATGATGCCAAAAGCAACTTCTCCAAAGACTGCGTTTTCTGCTGAAAATGTGTCGACAGCTGGTAAAGAAAGTCAAAGCAGTCAAAGCAGTGGAAGTCACAGTGGTTATCACAGTGGATCTTCATCTTCTGGAGGTCATTCTGATGCAAAGAATCGTTTTCAATGCAATATCGCAATAGACTTGAAGAATGCTCAGAATTTTGATGAAGAGTCGGCCAAGCAGCAGATGATCTTCCTAGCATCGGTGTTGGAATCGTATGAAGGATTAGTAGCTGGGAAGATAGGAAACACAAATCTGACGAAAGAAGATTACGATCAGATTGATCCGGAGGAAATGGAACTGATCGATATTCGTTGGGCTATGGCAAGTGCTGTTCGCCGAGCACAGCGTTTCATGGAAATTACCTGAAGGAAGACAATTGGTGGTGCATCTACCAAGCTGGGGTTCGATAAGTCCAAGGTGACATGCTTCAAGTGTAAGCAGAAAGGTCACTTCAAACGAGAATGCAGAAACGCTTATGCTGATGAGTCGGAGAACCCTTTCAGAGATGATTACTACAAGAAGGCAATCTATCATCAGAATAAATACGAGCCGCCTAGATTGAAGCAGGTTGAAGACAACAAAGATAAATCTAGAGCTCTTGCAGTGATTTACGATGATGAGGGTTATGATTGGAGTCAAGAGGTTCTACCGGAAGAAGATGTGGTTGGTTACGTATTCATGGCAAAAAACGATGAACCTATTCCGTGGAAAGATGATAGAACTGAAGAGCAGAAATTTAGATACAGAAAAATGATAGCTGAAAACAAAATCATTAGAATATCTCGTATCTTTCTGGAAGCAAGGAGAGCCAATAGATGGGATCCAGACCGAGAGTGCTATCTTGATGAATACGGAAATATTGCGATCGATGATAGTACACTTGATATCGAAGCCATAATCCAGCAATACAAAGATGATGATGAGTATTGGCAACACAAATGGTGGGGAACTCCAACCGAGAAAATGAAAGAAGAAGAGATCGAGAAAGCAAAGAATGTTGATACTGGAATTATTGACACAACACAGGAGTTGACGGCTGAAAATCATGGAAGAATGGCTGACAAAGTGCTGGCTGCTAAGGCACTTGAGGTAGACTCTAACTCTGTGTCTGAGTCAAAAAGCCAGGTCAGTTCAAACGTGTCAACAAATGCGTCAGGTAAGAAAATCGATGGAAATGTTGATTGCAACAATTGCAACAAAGAGTGCAAATTTTGTAGCACAGTCACGTATCTCAACGGTAAGAAAGTTGATGATCTGACAGCAAAGGTCAGAAGCGTTGAGAATCAGATTCTTGATCGTGACAAAACAGTTAAAGCTTCAACTGAACGGATAAGAGAATTAACTAGACAAATTGAAAATGATAAAATTGATCATGTAGGATCGGATTGTGACCTAAACGAGTCGTTTGGAAGAGTTCTAGTCCATTTCAGAGGCGGAAACTAAGAAACGGACAATGAAACAGCTTGTTTCACACTTTAATCATCTTGTATATTGATATTACAACCTTTACATTCAGAAGAATCACCGGCAGCACTTCGGTATAATTCTCAGACCAATGTTACAAATGACAAGCACACTATCCTATATATAGTGGACATGATTTCTCTTGAAGCAAACATGAATGCTTCAAGCGACACCTCTCAAACGAAATCTTACAATTTGTCTTGAAGCGAAATCCTCATGCTATTTTGTCTTCTTGTGAAATCCATGCATAACTTTCATTCTCACGTGAATATGTAGTATGATGTCATTGATGATGTCATCTAGATGATGTCATCATGACATCATGTCTTGATTAGCTCCGCACCAAACCCGAGACTCGATACAAGACGAAGACGACAGATGTGTGCACCAACAGACTCCCCCTCAGATGTTGACGAGTCTTAAGTGTCGAGTCTTCTCAATCTTCAGTCTTTATCAGCCTTTGAGCTTTCTTCAGGATCTCTACCTGGCTCTATTCTATCTCCAAATCTCTCTCTCTCTAACAGACTCCCCCTCAAAACATGCTGGGATCGTAGTCTGGCTTTTACAGTATCAGAATCCTCAGGTATCGGAACCTGACACTCTATCTGCTATCCTGCACATCCTCTACCCAAAAATAAGATTCACAAGAATAAAATATTTAACAATTTAAATGCATCAAAAACAACTCTCATATGCATCAACAATCACTCTCCCTCAGATCACATACACATGATGAACCACTTGATGATTTAAAAACATATTTTGACAATTAAGACATACTCCCCCTCACATCAATGTCATCATGTTCAGCACTTGGAACTTTGAAAATCAGCTTTCCAACATCAGTTGTCGAAAATCTTTTTGAATTTTTCAAAAGATTTATGCTAAAACACACCAAAAATCTTTTTGGATTTTGAAATAACAGAAATAAAATGCAGAAATGAACTATTTACAGACACTATTTTTGTGAGTTTGTGTAAGAGGATCATATCAGTTTCTGAGACAAATCACCAACACCATTAAGCTTCATTTCATTTTAAGTTCTAAACAATTCACCTAGATTGTCAGTATATTTGTCCACTTAAATTTTCACACAAAGTTCAATTGATCCGAGATACGATGTTAATTGTTTTAAGAGACTTAAACTTATCCATGTGTCCCACTACTTGAATATACTCCCGTATCCAGATCCCAATATTCAGTCTTACAGGTGAGTATACCACAGATGATATCTGTAATGGGAATAAATTATGCAACCGTGATAGCTCAGGTCAGAACTTCCGTTCAGCAGAGAGCCTAGTTGACTTTTAGGTGTGTCCCCTTTAGAGGATCTTTTGTATTACAACAGCCATGATTAGCATTTTTCAATGTTTCATCATTTTTTAGCTGAGGGTGGTGCTATATTTCAAGCAAGCAGAAAGTATTCTCCGTGGACTAGGCCATTGCTTCCGCAAAATCAGAAGTCCCGGGATAATACCCCAGATATCACTGAGCATAAAGACCTAGTATCTCAGAATAAGGGACCTTTCAAACAAGATTTCAGGGGTTACCTATATATCCAAGTTTGTGTTAACCCACAAAACAAGCAAGTTTGATTTTAGGTTTATATCTCGTCACAATCTACTAAATGTGCAAAAACCTACTGACATATCCACAGTAAGATTGTTTATCACATTTTTACTTTACATTTCTTTAGCATGCTGTGACAGTCCACTGATGTACTATCATTTCCTCTATTCACAACGAAACTCATTTTTGAATTTTATCATGTTTTTGTCTTTTTCAAATTTTCAAATGTTTTTGGATTTTCTGAAATTTTCTACTCCCCCTAAAATACAAACACATGAAAGGAAATTTGAAAATAAACTGTACAATAAAGTGACAACTGATATCGAATCGCATCAAATCGCCATCCACTTGGCATAAACAATCAGAACTCCCCCTATCACAAAACTATTTTCTCATTATGATTTCAAAACACTTAAGTTTGTTTTAACCAAAATAATTTTTCCGGAAAATAGGTTTTGTTGATTTTACCACTTGTAAAGTTAGGGGTTCGTCATATCGTTCCTCAATCATTTGTAGAAAATCAAGTACAATTTAATGTCCTTGATTTACCACTTGACGTTGAAAACCTCTTTCAACCACTTGTAAATAATCACAATTAAAATCTGATATAAAGAATGATGCCGATTCCTGCTCCACTCTTACCGACCTGGGAGCTCCGGCAAGTCATACTTAACCTGTAAAATGCTAACAATTTTAAGAACTTTTCATATAAACTCACAAAACATGAATGATGCCGATTCCTGATCCACGATTACAAACTTGGGATCTCCGGCAAGTCAGGTTTTTCAGTGAAAGAAAATATCCACCCAAGCCTGACCAGCCTTGGGTGTAAGCTTCTCAACTTCACTAGGAGTTGGGCTATAAGTTGCCTTCTTTGTAGCATAAAACTCCTTTACCCCTTTAACCTTCCCATCAATCATTTTACCAATCATCTTTTTAATGTTTCCATTAAACGCTTTCTCAACATCAAATTCTTTCTGTTCAGAATAGAATTGATTTGAGATCTCAACTTTCCCAACTTTTGATTTAAAATATTCAGTCCTCAATGATGGAAAGTTCTCATCATCCATTGGAGGAACTGAGTTTTCACTTTTTAGCTCAACCTGTGGCTCCTCTGACTTTGCGGAATCAGATTCATCGCCAGATTTTACCTCTGATTTCTTAACAACCCAGGCTTGGTTGTCAAGATTTCCCCTTTTCTTGTAAAATCTTTTTGAACATTCACCAACTTTATATGTAGAATTTTTAAACACTTTGAACTTTTCAGTTGGTGGTTCAGTTTTGTCAACAATAACTTCTTTCAGTTTTTGTGAGACTCCCTGTTTTGTTTTTGTTGCTTGGGGACAGTTCCATGCAATATGACCAACTTCATTGCATCTATAACAGGTTCTTGTCTCCTTTCTTTGATAAGCTTCATTCTTCACTTTCTTTGCAAGAAATTCTGTGTTTGATTGCTTCCAGAATGAGCTTTTTGATTCTTCTTCATGGCTAGTTCCTGCAACATATTTTGTATTTGTTTTAGAAATTTTCTCATTTTTATAATTTTCAGGTGGAATAAAACCAAGTCCTTTCTTTTTGAGCTTACTATTGTGGTTTGGTTTCTTTTGAAAACCAGAACCAGAATCGTAACCTTTTTTCTTGTTCAAACGCTGTTGAACTCTTGAAGTGTATTTTTTAGGTTTTCCAGTAAGATTTAAATCTTTAATTTCAGAAATATTAATTTCTGTCATTTTGAAAACCTTTTTAATCATGTCAAAACGAACACTTCTAATTGGAAATTCTTTATCAAAATATAATTTGTCAGAATCATTCAAAGTATATGCAACTTCAAATGTTTCATCATTCAAATTAGATTTTGACAACAAAAATTCTTTACTATAAACCCGTTTTCCCGACGATTTTGAACTCTTTTCGGACGAACTCGAACTCCCGACAGACTGACACGAACTTTCGGACTCGGACTTTGACTCTGACTCCTCATCCTTATCCAACACCTGATCGACCACTCGTTTTATCAGTTCAGACTCATGATCTGTGTCGGACGCTGTGAACGTGACATCAATATTGTCTGGTAACACATCGGTTAACTCGGACTCTAACTTTAGATTGACTGCCTTTTGAACTTGTTCCTCATTCGGTTTTCTAGGCGAATACCCTTCCCAAATTGGAGGCGGACACTTGTTATAACAGACGTTCTGTTTCTTACCAGTATCCGTTTTCTTCTTTGATTTCTTGTCTTTATCTTCATATTTAAACGCCTCGAAACCTGCAACAGTAGGGTAAATTCTATCAATTATGTAATCACAACTTGTATAACTTTTCAGCAATCGTCTAATTCTTTCATTTTCTATTTTTTCACCATCTAACTCTTGCTTCCATTTAGCACATTCTTCGATGTAAAAATTTATCTCTTTTTGCTTCGACATCATTGTTGCATTCAACATCTTCAAAGCAGCTTCTCTTTCTGAATTAGTTTTCTGCAAACTATTCACTGTTCTGTTCAATACATCGTATGATTCTTTCACATTCTTTAAATCAAACACCAACTTTTCTTTCATCTTCTCTGAATCACTAAACCTCTCGTCTTTTTCTTCACATTGTTTGCAAGATTCCAAACATGTGAGACATGGTTTTGTGACTTCAACAATTTTTTCAATCTCCACAATCTTTTCAACTTCAACCACTTTTTCCACTTCAACAATCTTCTCAACAACTTTGACTTCCTTCATTACTTTTGCAGCTTTCTCCTCTTTCAGTTTCTTCAATTTTTCTGCAAAATAAAATTCAAAACTATCAGAAGATAAGTGAGTTTTTCCAATATTAATCTGTTCAATTTCTTCATCACTATCACTTGTCTCTGACGAACTGTTTTCAGATGAAACAGATCCTTCATCTTCACTTTTCTCTTCATCAGATAACACTTCCATCCATTCCTTTAGCATTTCCGGCTTTCGAATAATATGAGCAATAAACGCTCCAACATTTGAATCAGCTGGAATGTACTTGTCCCAGCTAAATCCTTCAGCCAATTTCTCATCATCTTGATCCATGATGCCATAGTAAGCCTTTTTGTTTGCATCCTCGATCATTTTTCCATGAGCTGTTTGTGGTTCTTTTTGTTGATGTGGTTGATGAGTGATTTGCTGATAAATGGTCTTCCGATAATAATCATCTTTACCAACAGATTCCTTTGCTCCTCTCGGCTCCTGATTCTTGCACTCCCTTTTAAAATGACCTTTCTCCCTGCAACGAAAACAGACAACTTTAGATTTATCAAATCCAAGATTAGAAAGATTTGCATCCAAGAAATCAGTTCTTCCTGTAACCAATCTAAATTTTTCTGCTCTCCTCAAAACGCTAGCTAAAGCCCATTTAATATCCATCAATTCTAGCTCCTCTGCATCAATTTGGTCATAATCTTCCTTTGTGAGCATCGGATTGCCAATTCTTCCGGCAATTAACCCTTCATAAGACTCTAATGCAGTGACCAATAATCCCATATGATGCTTTACAACTTCTTCAGAATAATTTTGACCATTTTGAAGATGTATAGCTACATTACATTGAATTGAATGCCCATTTCCAGCAGATACACTTTGAACACCTGGAGGATTCACCGTTGAGAACCCACTTGTGTTGACTGATCCTTGACTGCTTGGAATAGATTGATTTCCAGCACTGAATGCAGTTTGGATCTTTGGACTTGCTTCAACAGTTTGAATATTTCCTTTGTAATATAGTTTGACGTCTTGTTGATTGCTTGAACTATTCATTCTTGCAATCTTCTGTTGTTCAAGATCTTGTGCCTCCAGTTTTTCAATAAACTGACCAATCGACAATCTGCTAAACTGTCCAGAATTCTTCAGAATCATTAGATATGTACCCCATTCCTTTTGTGGTAAAGCGTCAGCAAGCTTTTCCACCCATTCTGCTGGAGTTTTAGTGATCTTCAACTGGGACATGGTGCGTACAAGATGGCAGTATCTTTCAATGAGAGTCTTTGTAGTCTCACCAGGCATGCTTGTAAACAATTCAAACTCCTTCTTCAGTAATGCTGCTTTACTCTGGAGCATCTCTGTACTTCCTTCAAACTTCTTCTCAAGAGCTTTCCAGATCGAAAAAGCATTTCCATCATGCTGAAGTAAAACAAATATATCCTCTGTTATAGCTTGCTGCAACAGACTTATCATCATTTTCTCTCCTTTATAACTTTCTCTCTCTTGATCTGAAAACTCCAAGATAATTTTATTAACATTCATAGCAGTCTGTGGTCTGATGTATGCTGTTTCAATGCTTTCCCAAGCTCTCAGATGGTTAGCCTGAACCCAATTCTCAAAGCGATTCTTCCATCCATGATACTCCTCAATTCCCATAAGCTTCGGGGGTTTTTGCATTGTTCCGGTTTCGTTTTCTGCCTTCATGTTTTGAGCAATTGAAGCTGGAGTATTCGAGGGTGTAGCAAACGCGTTGTAGAACTCGGAATCCATTTTTTAGCAACTTGAATCTCTTGTAGAAATCGACAAGTACCTTTACATTCAAACAACACACAATCAGTTTAAACGTTTATAAAAAACACTGAAACAAACTGGTACTCAAACTGGCGATTTTTGTGTGAACTGAACGTTGACCAACAGTACGAACTTCTAGGACCTGAATCGAAATCAAGTGACTTGACCCTTTGAAAACTTTGAACTCCGAACCGTACAAAACTTTCAAACTAGTCGATAACTTTAATACGCGATTTGACTGACAAAACGACTGATCAAATCGTGCTTCAAACCTTGTGACCTTTCGAATATCAATTTGACTTCCACTTTCGACCAAACAAAAACAATCAAAATGAACAATAGTTTCAATCAATATCTAATATATTCATAACAAAACATCCGGATAATATCATATGCAAACCTTGTATAAAGCAATCTCATGACCAACTGACACAAACTCGTGAATTATATTCCCAACAAACTGACATACTTAAATGTCTATCACATGCATACTAAAATCGAGATATTCATGCAGACTTACCAACAATTGTCAACAAAATCAATTATCCAAATCATATGATTAGACCAAGCAACTATCACATGGGTCCTGACACATTTGATCAAATCGAAACAATATCACATGAACTATTTAATTACTATATTAAAATCATTTTTTTATGTGACCGAGAATTTTATGCAATAAAATGACAAACAAACATAGGTAATATTTCACATGCTAAAGTAGTAAGTCGATGACAAAATGTATTCTATCGATGTGAGTGACTGACAACTTTGATCTGATCACATACAAAAATGATTTTCAATTTTGTGATTGGACCTATATCTATTAAAGGTTGACACAAATAGAACTATCAGTTATAACATGTGACCCTAAAATATATCAAATGCTATCACATGAAACTGCAGTAATTCACACGTGTTTGTTTATGTGCGACTAACAAACTCTTGTTTCAATGCAACTTGTTATCGAACAACTGAATTAATCACATGAACACAGTTCTGATGTAATCAGAAAACAATCACTTCAAGCTTGATTACGTGTATTGATTCAAGAGAAATCATCAATCATATCATACTTTCAAGCGATATCATCAAACAAATTCTTACTTCAAGCGAAATCCTCAATTTCGCTTCAAACTCTCAAGTGAAATCAGATCTAAAATGTTGATTTCAAGCGAGAGCCATATGACATCAGCAAACACGAACAACATTCAAGCGAATCCATGACTTTCATCCATTTTTAAGTTGATTTTCAATCGGAAATTTTCCAGAATTTGTTAATACATGTAAACGCACAATATGTGTGAAATTTAACCAATTTTAACCGCAAAAAATTTTTAGATTTGAAAAAGAATGGTGTAGAAACAGAAATCGTGATGAACACAGGCTGTTTTTTGCAAGAACTCCTCGTCCTGAGCTCTGATACCAATTGTAGGATCGGATTGCGACCTAAACGAGTCGTTTGGAAGAGTTCTAGTCCATTTCAGAGGCGGAAACTAAGAAACGGACAATGAAACAGCTTGTTTCACACTTTAATCATCTTGTATATTGATATTACAACCTTTACATTCAGAAGAATCACCGGCAGCACTTCGGTATAATTCTCAGACCAATGTTACAAATGACAAGCACACTATCCTATATATAGTGGACATGATTTCGCTTGAAGCAAGCATGAATGCTTCAAGCGACACCTCTCAAGCGAAATCTTACAATTTGTCTTGAAGCGAAATCCTCATGCTATTTTGTCTTCTTGTGAAATCCATGCATAACTTTCATTCTCACGTGAATATGTAGTATGATGTCATTGATGATGTCATCTAGATGATGTCATCATGACATCATCTCTTGATTAGCTCCGCACCAAACCCGAGACTCGATACAAGACGAAGACGACAGATGTGTGCACCAACAGATCATGACAAAATTAAACAAGAAAATGAAAAGTTGATTCTTGAAAACCGTCAGATTTCTGAAAAATTTGAAAAACTCAAAAGCACAATGAAAGATTGTGATGATCGAAATGGTAAAACTTTTAAAGAAAATGAAAATTTAAGAGCAGTGCTTAGAGTAAAAGAAGAATCAATCAACCAACAACTGGATGAAATCGCTAAATTGAAACTTAAAGTTCAAGAGGTTGTAATCGAAAATGAGCGAATCCAGTTGAAGCTTAACAGTTATAACTCCACAAGCTTTGTTTTGCAACACATTATTCCCAAACCCATCGGGAAAGACAAAGCGGGCGAAGATGTGTATTGTGATGGAACTGGGGTGGGGTTTCATAGAGTTCCACCACCTGTTCTTGATAATTACACTAAAAAACAGTCTGGGTTGGTTGAAATTGAGGAAGATAGTGAAGCTAAACTTCCAGAGAACATTGATGTCACGTTCACAACTTCCAATGACGATAGTGTCCAAAATGATATTGTAAAAGGTGTTGTTGAAAATGTGTTAAAATGGATAGTGACACTACTGAGGAAGATGGGTGTTTCTTGGACAAGTACATTCAGAAATCAAAATCCAAAAACAACTTAAGTGATGAATCGGGTCTTGTGATGTACAAGATGGCTGGATCTGATAAGTTGTATTCGGATTCTGAGTTTCCGATTGAGAATGTTAACATGAACAAATTGACAAATGTTTTCAAATTGGTTGAAGTTGAGTTGTCAGAAGTGAACAAGTTCAGTTAAACAAAGAGAAAAATGAGTTTTGAGAAAGATAAATGATACTACAAGAAATCTGTTAATTCATCACGTTTTTATAATAATAATCGAAACACTTGGTCAGGTGGTTATCAGGGTAGTTGGAATTATCATAGAAGAAATGTTCAAAACAAGAGGTTTGCTGAAAATAAGGTGTTTGTGAACAGTTCAAGTTCACTTGCTGATGAAGCGAAAGAATTTTTTTCAAAATCGAATGAAGAGTTCTTTGAGAAAAGAACTTCACAGTATCAGTCTGAAGGCACAAGTCGAGGTATTGATACTCGAACATGTTTCAGATGTAACCAAGTTGGTCACATTGCACGAAAGTGTACCAATGTGAAGCCTAAGACTGAAACTGTGAAGATTCAACAAAAGAAAGTTGACGTGAAGGGTAAAGCACCAATTGTTGTTGAGAAAAAGAATGAGAAAAATGACAACATCCAAGTGAAAAATGAACCCATAAAGAAAATGGTAACTAAAAATGACAAATTTTACAAGCGAGTTGCATTATCTCAACAAGTTTGGAAACCAAAACCAGAAATGAAAATTTCAACTTCTGAAGTGAAAAAGGCTAAAGAATCAATTTCGGTTGATTATGATGCAAATTTTCCACCTTTGAAAGCTGAAAATTTCAAAATTCAAATTGCAAGAGTCAAGGTTACACCTAAGGCTGATGAGGCCTGGGTGGTCACCATGTTCGAATAAGCAGTTTGAATGGCCGGAGCTTCCTGGATCGCGAAGCATGAATCGGCATCTTTCTTGAAGTTGTTTAAGTCATAGTTTGTTTTGTGCAGGATCTTCCAAGAGCTATTTCAAGATGGATCATGGATAGTGGCGCATCTCGACATATGACAGGAAAAACTGCATTGCTGTATGATGTGAAGAATATCAATGGTGGTTATGTGGGATTTGCAGGTCATGAAGGTGGTAGAATTGTTGGTGAAGGAACGTTATCCAATGGGATTGTGACGTTTGAGAGAGTTAACTACATCACTGAGCTGGAGAACAATCTGCTTAGTATCTCTCAGATTTGTGACAACATGTATACTACTCACTTCACTGATAAAGAATGTTTGATCTTGAAACCAGGTTTTGTTGTTCCTGAAGACTGGATTATCATGAGGGCACCTAGAGTGAATGATTTATATGTGTTAGATATGAGTGTAGCAACTACAACTATTGGTCAAGCACATTGTTTTGTGTCTAGAGCAACTGAGAAAGAATTAAGATTGTGGCACCGCAAGATGGGGCATATACATCTTAGGAAGATGAATCACTTGGTGCACAATGATTTGGTTTTGGGTGTTAATATCAAAGGTTTTCATCTGGAAGGGGAGTGCATTAGCTGCATCAAAGGCAAGCAGAAGAAAAAGTCACACCCTACAAAGCAAGTCAATTCAGTTTCGAGACCACTGGAAAGACTTCACATGGATTTGTTTGGTCCTGTGAATGTCAAAAGTATTACAGGAGATTTCTATTGTTTGGTCGTTACTGATGATTATTCCAGATTTTCGTGGGTTTCTTTCTTGAAGACGAAAGATGAAACATTTGACAGTTTGATGGGGCTGTTCAGGAAGATTGAGAATTTGTACCAAAGGCGTATCAAGAGAATTCGAAGTGATAATGGTACTGAATTCAAGAACAGCAAGATGGAAGAATTTTGTGATGAAAGAGGTATTTTGCATGAGTTTAGTGCTCCGTACACTCCGCAGCAGAATGGAGTTGCAGAACGCAAAAACCGGACACTAATCGAGACGGCTAGAACTATGCTCGCAGATTCAAAGTTACCGATTAATTTTTGGGCTGAAGCTGTTTCCGCCGCATGCTATACGCTCAACAGAGTTCTCACTGTCAAGAAGTTCAACAAAACATGTTTTGAGCTAATCAATAACCGCAAACCAAATTTGAAGTATCTAGAACCGTTTGGGTCACCATGTACGGTTATAGAGCCTTTTGGAAAGTTTGGTCCGAAGTGCATTGAGGGAATATTTGTTGGTTATGCAAATCCGATGCGACGTGTCTTCGTTCCAAGTGAGAAGCGGATTATTGAAGCTGCAAATGTTGAATGTCAAGGTTATACTATGCCGCCACAGAATCCTGGTGATTCATGGCGTTATCATTATGACAAACTGTGGGATTCGTTTGACATGAGAGAAGAATCAGAGGATGATGAAGATTTCTTTGATGAGTTGGATATTTTGCGTGAATATGAGTCACAGCTAAGGTTCCCAGCTGAGTATTCGAGGAGACCACGGGAAACTTCCAATGATGATGAAGCAGGTCCAAGTAATGCTGGTGAACATGATGATGTCCAACAGAATGAAGTTGCTCAGGATAATCAGTCAGTTCAGAATGATAATCTAGAAGCTGAAAACATGCCAGTTTTTTTATCATGGTGATTCAGATTCTGAGGGGGAGCAAATTCAGAATTCAAGTCAAATAAACCAAGTTGGTGAACAAGATGCAGAACAGAATGTTACTAATCTGGAGGGAAATGTAGATGTTCCAAGCGAAGTGATGCCGCGAACTTTTTCATATCATCCAGAGGAGTTGATCATAGGAGAATTGCAGACAGGCGTTCGCACTCGAAGACAGATTGATAAAGGGCTTACATGTTTTTATACAAAAGTTGCTCTTTTGCAAACTGAATTCTCATTAAGTTGTTTTATCTCGCAGGTTGAACCAAGAACTTACAAAGAGGCGCTTACTGAAGACTCTTGGGTCAATGCAATGCAGGAGGAACTTAGTCAATTCGAGAAATTGGGAGTGTGGAAGTTAGTTGATTTGCCGGATGGTCAGAGAAAGATTAACACCAAGTGGGTGTTCAAGTGCAAGAGGGACGATAGAGGAGTTGTTGTAAGGAACAAAGCTCGACTCGTTGTTCAGGGATTTAGTCAACAGGAGGGGATTGATTTTACTGAAGTCTATGCTCCTGTAGCACGACTAGAGGCAATCAGAATTTTCCTAGCATTTGCGTCTTGGAAGAACTTCAAAGTTTATCAGTTGGATGTTAAATCGGCTTTTCTCTACGGGAAGGTTAAAGAGGAGGTTTATGTCGGTCAGCCACCGGGCATCACCGATCCAATCCACAAAAACAAGGTCTACTTATTGGACAAAGCTTTGTATGGTTTACACCAGGCCCCGAGAGCTTGGTACGAGACTTTGTCTCAACACCTACTAGCCAACAAGTTCATTCGTGGAAAAGTGGATGCCACTCTCTTCACAAAAGAGGTCGATGGTCATCTTCTGATAGTTCAGATTTATGTGGACGATATAATCTTTGGGTCGACAAATGAAAATCTATGCAAAGATTTTGAATCAGTGATGAAGCAAAAGTTTGAAATGTCATCAATGGGGGAGATGAAATTCTTTCTGGGTTTACAAGTTGAACAACTTCCTGAGGGAATTTTCATTCATCAGTCAAAGTACGTTCATGATATTCTAGAGAAATTTGGGATGTCAAGTTCTACTCCTGCTGCTACCCCACTTGCAACAAATCATGGGATTCACCCAGATCTCACCGGAGACAGGGCTGATGAAACATTTTACCGATCCATGATAGGTTCTTTAATGTACCTAACTGCTTCACGTCCTGATATCATGTACCCAACGTGCCTCGCAGCAAGATTTCAGTCTAACCCGAGAGCATCGCATATGATTATTGTGAAGAGGATATTGCGCTACCTGAAAGGAACTCCTTCATTGGGGTTGTGGTATCCTAGAAAAGGCGACTTTACTCTCGAAGGGTATTCCGATTCGGATTTCGGATGCTGCAAAGTCAATTCAAAATCAACAACTGCAGGATGCCAGTTCTTTGGTCCTAGATTGGTTACCTGGCAGTGTAAGAAACAAACGTCTGTGGCGTTATCTACATGTGAAGCGGAGTATGTTTCTGCTAGCAGTTGCTGCTCTCAGATCTTGTGGATACAACAACAGATGCGCGACTACGGTTTGCAGTTTCTTAACACACCTCTTTTTGTTGATAATGAGGCCGCTATAAATATAACAAACAATCCAGTACATCACGCTAAAACTAAACACATAGAAATTCGTCATCACTTTATTCGTGATTGTTTTGAGAAAAAGTTGATATGAATTGAGAAAATCCACACTGACGAACAGAAAGCTGATTTACATACAAAAGGTTTTGATAAAAATCGGTTTAAATATTTGTTAAAACTGAATGGTATGAAGCTTCTTTCAGTGTCGGATGGCATAATTGGCGTTGATGAGAGTACTGTTGCGGATGAAGACAAGAAACAATCTGCAATGGTTTGTCGAATTTTTACTTGTTTTGGTATTTAGGGGGAGTAGATGTTTGTACATAGTTATATTTTCAGAAAATACAAAAACAGTAAAAAATGCAAAAATACAAAAACATGATAAAATCTGAAAAAGAGCTTGTGTATATAGGGAAAATGATAGTACATCGGCTAGACGATTACAGTATGCTAAAGATTTGTAAAGTATAAATGAGTTAAACAGTCTCACTGATGATGTGTCGATAGGTTTTCGCACATTTAGTAGATCTATTCGGGATATAAACCTAAATTCAAACTGGTGAATTTCGTGGGGAACACTACTTGGATATATAGGTAACCCCTGAAATCTCGTTTGAAAGGTCTCATAATTTGATATACTAGGTCTTTATACTCAATGATGTCTGGGGTATTATTCCTGGACTTCTGCTGAACGGTAGTTCTAACCTAGTCCTTGGATAATACTTTCTGCAAATGCTTGAAATATAGCATTACACCCTCAGCATGCCGATGAAACAATAAAATTGATAGTCGCTGCTGTTGTAAGCAAAAAGATCCTCTAAAGGGGACATATCGTAAAGTCGAAGCTGATATCTCTCTGTGTATACGGAAGTATCGACCTGAGATCCCTCGGCCCTCGCATACCTAATTTATATACAGATATCATTGTAGTATACTCACCTGTAAGACTGATTATTGGGATTCTGGATACGGGAGTATATTCAAGAGGTGGGACACATGAATGAGCTAAGTTCATAATTCATCTAAATCGTATCCTGAGTAAATTGAAATTTGTGTGGGAATTTAAGATGGATCAGTATATCGACAATCGAGGTGAATTGTTTAAGTCTGAGTATGAAATGAAGCTTAATGGTACTTGTAATTTGTCTGAAAAGCTGATATGATTCCCTGACACGCTCGCCAAAATATGTTTGTAAATAGTTTAGTTTGGTTACTTTCTGCAATTTAAGTTTTCTGTATTTCATTTCTTAGTTTAGAACACTTTATAAAATCCAAAAAGATTTTATTTCTGCTTTATTTTCCGACAAACCAAAGTGGAGAGTTGATTGTTGGATTCTCAGATGTTTGAAGCAGATGCAGGAGATTCTGGATTGAAGAATGAGGAGAGCCTACTTTGTTGAAGTTTGATTGTTTGGAAAGTCAAAAACAAGTTCATTAATTTGATACTTGTTATTTTTAGAAAATGTTTGAAATTGTTGTTTTTAAAATCAGTTTGTTTCGTCAAAAGATCAACCAAGGTCATTAAGTTGAACTTGGTAGATTAATCAAGTGATCAGGGTCATTAACTTGGACCTGAATACTTAAGTGGATTGTTAAAACTGATTGAGTTTGTGTTTTACAGTTGAAAAGATAGAATTGTAATGTTTATTGGTTGAGTAACAGGTTTGGACTTCATTTTTCCCAATGGAAGCTAATTGTTAAAGCTTGAACCAGATATCTCAGATTCTAGCATATTGAGAGGGGTAGTCTGTGAAAGGGGGAGTCTGGATCAACAGTCAAAGGGAAGATGGAAGTTAGAGTCAGGTTGTGATTCTGAAGCCTGTGAAGATAGAGTGCTTATGATGAGAAGACAGAGAGTTAGAGAAAAGACTAAGTCTGAAGACTCAGGAGCTGAAGACTACGTCAACATCCAAGGGGGAGTCTGTTGATGCACAGAATGTCTGTTGACTTCATCTACATCAAGTCTTAAGTCAAGAAAGTCAAGATAGGAGCTTGAAAGTCAAGATTAGGGTTTATAATGTTAATTTCGCTTATGTGAACATAGTTTATAGGTGATTTCGCTTTTAGGGTCTTTGTGATTTCTCTCATTAGTCACCTGGTTATTTCGCTTACATGACACATGGTGATTTCGCTTTTATGGTCATGACATATAAGCGAAATCAGTTACAAGTGATTCCGCTCATATGGTCATGCCATATAAGCGCAATCAGTTCTAGTATAAATACCTCACATGTGTGACTTCATATGGGACATTGGAGCGAAATCAGGTCATTGCTTAGGTGTTGAAACTCTGTCAATTTTGTATCAGAAAGCATTTATAAAGCAGGAATTGAAAGGAATAGTTGTTGTTACGTTGCGTATACTGATTCCGCCTTTATACGTGATGATGAACTGCCTTGACTGATCGGTTAGGGTCACGACACGGTCCAACATAGGTCTTTATGCTTAGTGATATCTGGGGTATTATCCCGGGACTTCTGATTTTGCGGAAGCAATGGCCTAGTCCCCGTATAATACTTTTCTCTTGCTTGAAATTAAAGCACCTCCCTCAGCATAAAAAATGATGAAAAATTGAAAATTGCTAATCATGTGCTGTTGAATAAAAGATTCTCTAAAGGGAACACACCAAAAGTCGAACCATCATCTCTCTGATTTTGCGAAAGCAATAGCCTGAGCTCTCATGGTCTCGCATTTAACCCCTTACAGATATCATCTAGGTATACTCACCTGTAAGACTGAATATTGGGATCTGGATGGGACACGCGAATAAGTTTAATTCTCTAAAACACTAATCTCGTATCTCGCATCAGTTGAACTTTGTGTGAAAATTTAAGTGGATCAGTATACTGACAATCTAAGTGAATCGTTTAGAGCTTAAAATGTTTAAAGCTTAACGGTGTTGGTGATTTGTTTCATAAACTGATATGATCCTCTTACTCAAACTCACAAAAATATTGTCTGTAAATATTTCTTTGCTGTTTTTCTTTTACAAATCAAAAATCCAAAAAGATTTTCGGCGTGTTTTAGCATAAATTTTTGAAAATACAAAAAGATTTTCGACAACTGATGATGAAAAGCTGATGTTCAAAATTTCGAGTGCTAAACATAACGAACAGGTTTGGGAGAGTTTTGTTCGAGATGAAAAGTGAAGGTAAAAGGTTGAGATAATCTATGAAATGTCATATTATAACAAATGATGTTTTGAGATTGTTTTTATAAGTGGTAAACAGAGAATAAATTTGTTAAATTTTAAATTTGTGAAATTTATTGTGTGGTAGAGATTTGTGCAGGTTCCTATGTCTAAACCGAAGCAGAGGTTGAGTCAGGTTTCGATTCTAGAACCTGTAAAAGCAAGACTACGATCCCAGCACAATTCAAGGGGGAGTCTGCTAGCAAAGGGGAGTCTGTAGATGCTAGAGCCAGTTTCTGATCCTGAAAATTTGTTAAAGATAGAAGCTGATTAATGAAGATAGAGCCAGGATCATGATTTTGGGAATGACAGAGAAAGAGGAAATTGAAGTTTTGTTAGATCAACATCCAAGGAGGAGGTTAGTTGATGAGAAAAGAAGAGAAATAGATTGAAGAATGATTACACTGTCAGATACTTTGGAAGAGCACGAAGACTGATAAGGACTGAAGATTGCGAAGACTCGACACCGAAGACTTCGTCAACATCCAAGGGGGAGTCTGTTGGTGCATATGTCTGTTGACTTCGTCTTGTATCGAGTCTTGTAATAGGATAGGTTGATCAGGGCACGAAAAACGAGAAATGTGTAGGAATGTCATTCCGCATGAAATGACAAAGAGTCATTTCGTATGAAATACCAAGCCTATATATATGTGTTGTGTCAAGTCATTTGGAACAGGTTTCTGATTCCGGTACCGAACTGCTGTCGACGTGTCTACTGACTGTAATCGTTGTCAAATCAATATACAAGACATTAAAAGTGATTCTGTGTGTAAATCAAGCCGATTCGAAGTCGATATGTCTGTTTCCGCCTTTCATATTAACTAAGAACTCTTCTGATAGACTCGTTTAGATCGTCTCCCGATCCTATAGTAAGTCATCTCCAAAAGCAGGCAACGCGAAGTGCTGGAAGTCGTCCTCGTCGTCAGATATCATGTCTGGGTCGCTCTCAGTATCGGATGTAAAGATCTCTGGCTCAGTATCGAGGGCCATAGGGTCATCAGTGTCGGACAATCCTTTCTCGGATGAAGACATAGTGTCTGTAACAGAACAATCGTAACATATGCACATATATTAACCACTGTCATTTAGTATTCAATCAAAGACAATGTATCATGAAATCATGTATCCTCATTATTCCTCACGAATCCTTTCTATTCTTCCTAGTCTCCCAGACTAAACCACAAATGTAACCTTACAATCGTGTTTCTTGTCTTTCCGTTTGCAAAAATGTTTATTTCCCTGGATCTGGGCGTTTCGTGTATGCAATGAAAACATGTTGTAAAAATATTTTCATGAGAGCCCTAATGATTGTAGTCTAGACTTGAGAAAGAATCTGTCACACCTCCAAAAGCCACCATGCGGAGTATCACCGCTTGGAGGCGTGACATGACCAGGATCGAGCCACCAATCATATTGAACAACGTAATCAAGTAATTAAAACCAACTTTAAGTTAACAGCGGAAGCATAAAACGTAGAACCAAAATATAAGTTCGATAAGTTCATAAAGTTCAAATGTTAAGCACGGGACATAACAGTCCATATCCCACAACGACCTCCTCCTCGTGCAAGCTCCATAAGCATCTAACGATCTGTAAGGCATGTAACAACGAGTCAACAATAAAGTTGAGCGAGTTCACAGTTGGTTGTTTAGTTTTATGTTGTTTCCGAAAACATGGTTTGTCTTTCGTTGGCTTACTTGCCGTGGGGGTCACCCATAGTTGAAAGTATGATTAACCAGTTCCTTCTTTATTACCCAAATCATATCCATAATCAGTGGGGGGCTTCCCCATGTGAACCACTAGACCGTTAACATATCGACAATTGACGAACAATAGTTGTGCCCTACGTCAATGTCTATCATCATTGACAGTTTGCCATAGTCCATTAGTACACGCCCGTCCGAACGGCACGGTGTGAGGTTTGTTAGACCTAATAGCGCTATTAACTAATGACCCGCTCGCCATTGGCCTCGGCGATTAAGTCGATATAAAATGAGGGACTTAGGTGATACAATTTTGGCTAGTAGTTTAAGGTTGTTGTCCTACCCAATGAGGACGAACGTACGTATTCTACCCAAGGAGAATACGCAAGATTAATATTGGCATCCTACCTATGGAGGATGACGGTACATATCCTACCCAAGGAGGATATGTAGGTTCCATTTTAGTTTCTTAACCCATTCCCAAACCACCGGGAATCCCATGCCTTGTAGAAAGTGTGAACTCACCTTTGGTTGCTCGGTTAGACTCTCAAAAATAGCTAACAGTCAAGGTTTGTCAATCACGTCCTAGTATGATTACCACTTAGTTTATTAGTGACTTCAAATAAGCATGAAGTTCCTACACGCATCTATCACATAACATGCATCACTTTAACGGTTCATGCCCATATAAACTTCCCATCTATTCCCGTTCATAAGCAAACATACGACATTGCACATAACACTTTTATTGACATATAACATGTTAGATCATTCTCAGATAACCTACCCGACATTTAGACACGCAAATTACTACTTATGTCGTTTCAGCTTTTACATTCAAAACTGGGCTGTTTTCGGGAATTTTAATAAAATAGTTACCCTATTCCAAAAATTCCCAACTTTCTACAGAAGGTCTTAAACGATCCAAATATTACTTTGTAAAAATCTCGGGATCCAATTCATTACCAATATTTTATAAAAATTCATTTACCGGACTGCAAACAGATTCCTCACTTTCTAACTGCAGTCCACGGAATAATTTATTTAAAATTCATCGTAAGTCCGATTTACAAAATTCCAGTGGGAGAATTACTAAGACATCAGTGTCCATTTACAGTACAAATTTCGTGACTAAATTCTACACAGATTTCAAGTTATGACGAAAAACATAACACGTATTTTCAGCAGTAAAAATGAAGCCTTTGCTGCTGTGAAAAACGACCCCTTTAAAAATAGCAAACGAAGTCCAAAAATTATGATTCCAGGCAATTAGAACCGTATTTCAAAATAACACGTTATAGACTCAAGAAAATCAGTTTTTCGTTAAGTTATGATCTGGTTACAGCCAACTGAAGTTGGCTGTAAACACCAACCAGCTTCCCTGTTTTCAGCTCTTAACTTTCTAACGCGTGTTCGATTGATTCCGTTAACATATTTAGCGAACAACAACGTATTTCTGGTAATCACAATCAAGCATCAACATATACCAAAAAACATCATACTACATCATTCCATCATGTAATCTTCATGTAAAGCTTTATGTTCATCTTTTTAGTTCTTGTTCCTTAGTGTCTTAGATAAACTTATCATACTACAACTTTTAATCCATAAAAAGTAAGATGAACAAGAGTTTAACAAGAACTTACTACTAGCACAAAGGCTAGGGAAGAATCTCTAGAAAAAGATGAAGAAAAATGATGGTGAAAAGCAATGTATGAAGCTCCTTAGTGATCTACAACTTCAAGCACCCTTGATTCACCTTCTAGCACTTAGATGAAGCTTTAAAATGGAAGAAAGTGGTGGTGAAATAGTGGTGATGGTGGCGGTTGTAGTGTGGCCGAGAGACGGAGAGAGAGATGAGAGTGAGAGAGTGAAGATTATGGAATGATATGAAAGGGATGGTGCCATACTTATAAGGATCTTCACTATATTATGTTCAACACCACAAGAAACAATCTATTATAATATTAGATAAAATCTCATGAAGGCATGGTGGGGATTTTGGGTGGGTCCACTTGGGACCGAAATCGGTTAAGGGGGAGAGGGGTTGGGTGTAAGTTTGTGACCAAGTTGGTAATTGTTAGTTAAAATCAAATATCTAGTTACATATATTAGTTAGTAGGGGATTTTTGTGGGTGTTATGGTAAACGGGGATCATGACTAGTTAAAAATAATAAAACAATGTATTTGAAAAAAATTTAGTGTCCCGGGTAATGTCCGGTTGTTCGGTTAGATACCGTTCCATTAAAGTGTTTAATTATTCCGTAAAGTGTCTTTTATATATATTTTTGTAACACTTTTAATTCCTAACACATAGGAAAAACATTCAGGACCATTTAGTCAATTTTCTAAACAAAACTAGTATGTTAACAAACACATGTAAGTATGACGCAGTAATCAGAAAATAGTTATGTAATTCAACACAGTCATCAAGCACTTTAATTAACATTGATACATCGTACGGATACATGTAATTATGAGGGTTGTCACATTCTCCCCCTGTTAAGAAAATTTTGTCCCGAAATTTAGCATGTGGTTACTGAGGAAGTAAGTTAAGTTGCGTGGTTTCCTTGTTTTCCTGGGGTGTCACATCATCCCCCCGTTGGTTTGGAATTTCGTCCCGAAATTCTGCAGTAGCTTCAGCCTCAGTAGTGGTTGCACTTTTCTTAAACAGCTGGGGGTACTTGAGTTTCATTTGGTCTTCTCGTTCCCAGGTATACTCTGGGCCACGACGGGAATCCCAACGAACTCGGACAAGGGGTATTCTAGTACGCTTGAGAATCTTAACATCTCGATCTGTAATCTATGCTGGTTCCTCGACGAATCGCAGCTGGTCGTCGATAGTGAGCTCCTTTAAGGGAACTATGAGGGTCTCATCTGACAAACACTTTTTCAGATTTGACACGTGGAATACGTTGTGAACTCCGCTGAGTTCTTCAGGTAGATTCAACTTGTAAGCGACTTTGCCAATTTTCTCAACGATTTCGAACGGTCCGACATAACGCGGATTGAGTTTGCCTCGTTTGCCAAAATTAACTACACCTTTCCAAGGTGAGACTTTGAGTAGCACTCGATCCCCAACCTGGAACTCGAGTGGTTTCCTACGCTTATCAGCGTAGCTTTTCTGACGGTCACGAGTTGCCGCCATTCGTTGCCGTATTTGAGCAATCTTATCAGTCGTGTCTACCACCAGTTCTGGGCCTGTGATTTGGCCGTCACCAACTTCTGCCCAACAAAGAGATGATCGACATTTACGTCTGTACAATGCCTCAAATGGAGCGGCCTGGATACTAGTGTGGTAACTGTTGTTATACGAAAACTCCACTAATGGGAGATGTTTTTCCCAGCCATTACCAAAGTCGATTACACATGCCCTAAGCATGTCTTCAAGGGTTTGGATGGTGCGTTCAGATTGCCCATCCGTCTGTGGATGATATGCCGTGCTCATGTATAATCAAGAGCCAAAGGACTTGTGCATAGCTTGCCATAATTCGGATGTAAAACATGAGTCACGATCAGAAATGATGGAGGTTGGCACTCCGTGCCTTGATACTACTTCCTTTAGATAGACGTCTGCTAGAGTAGAAAACTTATCCGTTTCCTTGATAGCCAGAAAATGTGCAGACTTGGTCAATCGATCCACTATCACCCAAATAGTGTCATTTCCGCGTTGAGATCTAGGCAGGCAAGTAACGAAATCCATGGAAATTTGCTCCCATTTCCATGTCGGGATCTCTGGTTGTTGGAGTAGGCTTGATGGTTTCTGATATTCAATCTTGACTCTCGCACAAGTCAAACATTTACTGACGTAGGTTGCTATGTTGGCTTTCATGCTAGGCTACCAATACGTAGTCTTGAGATCGTGGTACATCTTATCTGAACCAGGATGTACTGAATAACGAGACTTGTGCGCTTCATCCATCACAAGCTCACGTAGATTACCATAGAGTGGAACCCAGATGCGCCCGTTTATATAGTAGGCTCCGTCTTCCTTTTGTTCTAACCGTTTTCTTGATCCTCGTAGGGACTCAACCCTGATGTTCTCTGCCTTCAATGCCCTGAGCATCTCGTATCTGAGTAGGAAGACTAGATTGGATGGTAAGTTGTAACGCTCGCACACGTTTAGGTAGAGTATCCTTTCGACTGAGGGCGTCGGCCACAACATTGGCTTTGCCCGGATGGTACTTGATCGCACATTCGTAATCATTCAAGAGCTCGACCCATCGACGTTGTCGCATGTTTAACTCTTTTTACTTGAAGATATGCTCGAGACTCCTGTGATCGGTGTAAATGGTGCACTTGGTACCGTACAGGTAATGTTTCCATATCTTAAGTGCGAAAACAACTGCTCCCAATTCCAAGTCGTGCATAGTGTAGTTCCTTTCGTGAACTTTAAGTTGGCGCGATGCGTAGGCAATGACCTTGTCACGTTGCATCAACACGCAACCATGTCCTTGGATGGAAGCGTCGCAATAAACCACAAAATCATCTCTGCCTTCAGGCAATGAGAGGATAGGGGCGCTACAAATTCTATCTTTTAAGTGCTGAAAAGAAGATTCCTGTGCATCACCCCAACGATAGGTGACACCCTTCTAAGTTAGTGAGGTGAGGGGTTGCGAAATCTTAGAGAAATCTTTGATGAATCTTCTGTAGTAGCCCGCCAAACCCAAGAATTGGCGGATTTCTGTTGGTGTACGGGGTGCAGGCCATTTCTTGATCGAGTCAACCTTGGATGGATCCACATGAATCCCATCCTTGTTTACCACCTGGCCTAGAAAGTGGACTTCGCGAAGCCAGAAGTCACATTTTGAAAATTTGGCATACAGTTGCTCTGCTCGAAGAAGTTCCAGCATAAGTCGTAGATGCTGCTCGTGTTCCTCCTGACTCTTAGAATAGATCAGGATGTCGTCGATGAAAACAATAACGAACTTATCCAGGTAAGGTTTGCATACTCGGTTCATGAGATCCATGAAGACCGCTGGTGCATTCGTCAACCCGAAAGGTATGACCAGAAACTCGTAATGGCCATAACGAGTTCTGAATGCTGTTTTGGAGACGTCCTCCTCTCGGACTCTCAGATGATGGTATCTCGATCTCAAATCAATCTTAGAGTAATAGCTCGACCCTTGCAACTGGTCGAACAAGTCGTCTATACTTGGGAGAGGATAACGATTCTTCACGGTCACCTTGTTAAGTTCGCGATAGTCAATACACATTCTGAAAGTACCGTCCTTCTTCTTCACAAACAAATTAGAGCTCCCCAGGGTGAAGAGCTAGGACGTATGAAACCCTTTTCCAATAGTTCTTGTAATTGCGTGGACAGTTCTTCAAGTTCTGACGGAGCTAGTCGATAGGGTGCACGAGTTATTGGTGCTGCTCCAGGAGCTAGCTCGATTTGAAACTCGACTTGTCGATGAGGCAGAAGGCTAGGTAATTCCTCAGGAAATACCTCAGGAAAATCGCGCAAAATAGGAATGTCTTCAATTCTCTTCTCTTCTATTGACGCGTCAGTAACGAGTGCTAGAATGGCAGTGTGGCCCTTTCGCAAACACTTCTGGGCCTTAAGGAAAGAGATAATGCCTACGACAGCACCACTCTTGTCGCCATGAATCATGAGGGGTTCTTCACCAGAACGAGGGATGCGGACAATCTTCTCGTTGCAAAGAATTTCTTCTTGCTGATGAGATAACCAATCCATCCCAATAACAACGTCGAAACTACCCAGAACGATAGGAATAAGATCGATAGAGAAGGTCTGACCAGCTAAGACGAGGTTACAACCCTTAACTATGTGTGTGGCCTCGAGACTTTTACCGTTTGCTAGCTCTACCGTGTGTTTGGTGGTCAAAAGTGTTGGGGTGCGCTTAAGCGTTTGACTAACTTTTAAGGACACATAACTAGTATCGGCACCTGAATCGAATAAAACAGTAACAAAGAAGTCATCCAGAAGAAACTTACCCATCACACCATTGGGATCATTCCTTGCATCACCCTGACCTAGCACGAAAACACGTCCCCTGGCTCCATTGCCATTATTGTTACCCCCGTTGGTGCCTCCATTGTTGCCTTCATTGTTGTTCCCGTTTCCTTGGTTGTTGTTGTTGTTCTGATTCTGGTTCAGCTAAGGGCAGTTCCTCTTAAAGTGACCCTCAGCGCCACACTGAAAGCATCCTTTATTGCCCTGCTGTTGCTGCTGCTGGTGGTTCTGTGGAGCTTGTTGTTGCTGTTGGCGATTCTGATTGGCAGGAAGTGAGCTCCTACAATCCTTTGCTTCATGACCAAACTTGTTACACCTCAGACAACGACCTTTGTTACACTGCCCACTATGATGTTTGTTGCATCGGTTGCACTTGGGGTGGTTTCCCTTGTATTCACCCTTCCCCTGACTACCCGAAGATTGCTGACCAGGGTTCTTGTAGTCGTCAGTCCTTCGCTGCTGGGACTAAGACTGAGCTGAAGTCACACCCTTGCTGGAGGCTCCATCCCACTTACGCTTGTTATCACTGGGAGCATCAGAAGTAGTAGCGCTAATACGCTTGGGCAGCTTGTTCTGCTCAACTGCCTGATCAGTGAGACGATGAGCCAACCAAATGATTTGCTGAATGGTGCCAAGATTAGCTGAGGTCACGTGGCTCTGAATTTCTGGCACTAAACCATTAAGGTACAGCTCGATACGCTTGATAGGAGGATCCACCATAGTGGGACACAAGATAGCTAATCCGTTCGATCTCTTTGTGTATGCCTCAATTTCAGACCCCGTCATCTTCAAATTGAAAAATTCCACCTCTAGCTTGTGGATGTCGTCACGACTAATTTACTCTTCCTTGATCAAATATTTGAAGTCATTCCATGGGGTGGCATTAGCAGCAACCAACCCCAGCATCTAAACCTGAGTGTTCCACCACGTGAGCGCTACACCTTCAAGAGTACCAGTAGCATACTTCACCCTACGATCCTCAAGGCATTCACACATCTCAAAAACAGACTCGAGCTTCTCAAACCAATGGAGAAGACCTACAGCTCCTTCTATGCCGCTAAAAGTACTATGTCGGCAATCCATGAATATTTTGAACGTACATGCGGGAGGTTGAGCATGCTGACCTCCTGCAGGGACAGCTGCGAGTGCCTCAGCCACTCGTTCGTTGATTAGAGCCGTCAGCTGGGCTTGAGTTAGGTTCAGTCGTCCACTCATGATCTTCATATCAAAAGAAACATGAGTGAGGAAGGTGTCGAGAAAGTGCAATAACAGAAGAGAGTAAGCACACATGTGTTTCAACAATAGTTGCTACATTTATCTAAGCATACCATGAACAATGTACTATGTACCTAACAGCTAAGTAATATAAACATAAACCATATCATCTAGAATGTTGAGTCTTGCACGTGGAGCGATGCGTCGTTGTGGATCGTTGAGCACTGTACAGGTCATAGTCTGGTTTTGTCAAAAAGCTTTTCCCTTTTTAAAACCAAGTTCACTATAACCAATGGCTCTGATACCAATCTGTCACACCCCCAAAAGCCACCATGCGGAGTATCACCGCTTGGAGGCGTGACATGACCAGGATCGAGCCACCAATCATATTGAACAACGTAATCAAGTAATTAAAACCAACCACAATACAATTGGTGACCAAAAGAAAGTAACCAACTTTAAGTTAACAGCGGAAGCGTAAAACGTAGAACCAAAATATAAGTTCGATAAGTTCATAAAGTTCAAATGTTAAGCATGGGACATAACAGTCCATATCCCACAACGACCTCCTCCTCGTGCAAGCTCCATAAGCATCTAACGACCTGTAAGGCATGTAACAACGAGTCAACAATAAAGTTGAGCGAGTTCACAGTTGGTTGTTTAGTTTTATGTTGTTTCCGAAAACATGTTTTGTCTTTCGTTTGCTTACCTGCCGTGGGGGTCACCCCATAGTTGAAAGTATGATTAACCAGTTCCTTCTTTATTACCCAAACCATATGCATAATCAGTGGGGGGCTTCCCCATGTGAACCACTAGACCGTTACCATATCAATAACTGACGAACAATAGTTGTGCCCTACGTCAATGTCTATTATCATTGACAGTTTGCCATAGTCCATTAGTACACGCCCGTCTGAACGGCACGGTGTGAGGTTTGTTAGACCTAATAGCGCTATTAACTAATGACCCGCTCGCCATTGGCCTCAGCGATTAAGTTGATATAAAATGAGGGACTTAGGTGATAGAGTTTTGGCTAGTAGTTTAAGGTTGTTGTCCTACCCAAGGAGGACGAACGTACGTATTCTACCCAAGGAGAATACGCAGGATTAATATTGGCATCCTACCTATGGAGGATGGCGGTACATATCCTACCCAAGGAGGATATGTAGGTTCCATTTTAGTTTCTTAACCCATTCCCAAACCACCGGGAATCCCATGCCTTGTAGAAAGTGTGAACTCACCTTTGGTTGCTCGGTTAGACTCTCAAAAATAGCTAACAGTCAAGGTCGGTCAATCACGTCCTAGTATGATTACCACTTAGTTTATTAGTGACTTCCAATAAGCACGAAGTTCCTATACGCATCTATCACATAACATGCATCACTTTAACGGTTAATGCCCATATAAACTTCCCATCTATTCCCGTTCATAAGAAAACATACGACATTGCACATAATACCTTTATTGACATATAACATGTTAGATCATTCTCAGATAACCCACCCGACATTTAGACATGCAAATTCCAAAAATTCCTAACTTTTTACGAAAGGTCTTCAACGATCCATATATTATTGTGTAAAAATATCGGGATCCAATTCATTACCACTATTTTATAAAAATTCATTTACCGGACTGCAATCAGATTCATCACTTTCTGACTGCAGTCCACGGAATAATTTATTTAAAATTCATCGTAAGTCCGATTTACGAAATTCCAGTGGGAGAATTACTACGACATCAGTGTCCATCTACAGTACAAATTTCGTGATCAAATTCTACACAGATTTCAAGTTATGACGAAAAACATAACACATATTTTCAGCAGTAAAAATGCAGCCTTTGCTGCTGTGAAAAACGACTCCTTTAAAAATAGCAAACGAAGTCCAAAAATTATGATCCAGTGCCACTAGAACCGTATTTCAAAATAACACGTTATAGACTCAAGAAAATCAGTTTTTCGTTAAGTTATGATCTGGTTACAGCCAACTGAAGTTGGCTGTAAACACCAACCAGCTTCCCTGTTTTCAGCTCTTAACTTTCTAACGCGTGTTCGATTGATTCCGTTAACATATTTAGCGAACAACAACGTATTTCTGGTAATCACAATCAAGCATCAACATATACCAAAAAACATCATACTACATCATTCCATCATGTAATCTTCATGTAAAGCTTTATGTTCATCTTTTTAGTTCTTGTTCCTTAGTGTCTTAGATAAACTTATCATACTACAACTTTTAATCCATAAAAAGTAAGATGAACAAGATTTTAACAAGAACTTACTACTAGCACAAAGGCTAGGGAAGAATCTCTAGAAAAAGATGAAGAAAAATGATGGTGAAAAGCAATGTATGAAGCTCCTTAGTGATCTACAACTTCAAGCACCCTTGATTCACCTTCTAGCACTTAGATGAAGCTTTAAAATGGAAGAAAGTGGTGGTGAAATGGTGGTGATGGTGGCGGTTGTAGTGTGGTCGAGAGAGGGAGAGAGAGATGAGAGTGAGAGAGTGAAGATTATGGAATGATATGAAAGGGATGGTGCCATACTTATAAGGATCTTCACTATATTATGTTCAACACCACAAGAAACAATCTATTATAATATTAGATAAAATCTCATGAAGGCATGGTGGGGATTTTGGGTGGGTCCACTTGGGATCGAAATCGGTTAAGGGGGAGGGGGGTTGGGTGTAAGTTTGTGACCAAGTTGGTAATTATTAGTTAAAATCAAATATCTAGTTACATATATTAGTTAGTAGGGGATTTTTGTGGGTGTTATGGTAAACGGGGATCATGACTAGTTAAAAATAATAAAACAATGTATTTGACAAAAAAATAGTGTCCCGGGTAATGTCCGGTTGTTCGGTTAGATACCGTTCCATTAAAGTGTTTAATTATTCTATAAAGTGTCTTTTATATATATTTTTGTAACACTTTTTATTCCTAACACTTAGGAAAAACATTCAGGACCATTTAGTCAATTTTCTGCACAAGACTAGTATGTTAACAAATACATGTAAGTATAACGCAGTAATCAGAAAATAGTTATGTAATTCAACACAGTCATCAAGCACTTTAATTAACATTGATACATCGTACGGATACATGTAATTATGAGGGTTGTCACAGAATCCTAGTTCGCTACAATCGAAGCTCTGATACCAAACTGTCACACCCTGACTTTTGCGGAAGCGTGATTATGTATGACTCGCTTAATATCATTGCATTCAACCATAACAAACATCTATATGATAAAACTAAAGATGTTCATCCATAGATAGTTTTAAAAACATTACAATATCATTGTTTTAGAATTCAAACACAGACTTCGAATTTGAATTACAAACCATGCAATTTGTTTTAGAGTTCCATAAGGACTCGACAAAAGATACTACTTAAAACTAGGTTTTGGACTATGTATCTTATCCAGGATAAGATACACAGCCCCAAACCCTTAGACACCGGATGACACCTTTTATTCCAAACAACCCTTGAAAACTTCAACGCCCGCCAGATCCATACTTAGTTTCCTGAAATACATGTAATTTGAAAACATCAACAAAAGTTGAGCGAGTTCATGTGTTTAGTGTGTGAGCTTGAATAAACTTTGTAATCATTGTAAGTAAGTATGTATTCGTAAACCCTAGTATGAAAGCAAACAAGGAACAGATCAATTAATGATTTGCAAAGTCATTAATATGTGTGCAATGGTGTAGGAAGGCTCAATCCTTTGCGTATTTCGTACCGGGCCTCCCGGCTGGAACGACATAGTCACCACATGCGATCAACTCGCGGACCCATGGGTGGGGCTCACAACAGCCAAATAGATCTATCACTCATGCCCCTCGGTCCTTATAATAGGATTAATGGTCTCAAGTTAACGCCTACCCATTCACATGATCTAACAGTATTTTCCTTAGCTAACCATACCATTTGTAATCGTTATATCATTTGTAACATGTATTTCACCCCCGAAGTTATAAAACGAAAACAATTAAAAGAAAAGGGGGGCATGAACTCACTGTTTTGCGTTCTTCAGTTCAATCCAACGTAACTCACAGCTGGTACTCGTGTGCACGACTACCTACAACGTACTACGGTCTATTAGACGAGCGGGTCATGCCTTGACTTAGTGTTAATTAGTGTTTTTGAGTTACGTTCCATTGTGTTCTTAATATTATTCCAAGTTATATAATTATTTGTTAAAATAATAAATATTTTAACTTTAATTATATTTATTAAATTTTGGAATAATAGTTAAAATAACATCTTGTTACTTTTCAAGTATTTATACATGTATATCCTTCCCAAGGATGGGTGTATTTGTATTCGTATTCTTATACTTGTATATTTTTGCCAAGTATCGGTGGCGTATTCCGGTGTGTATTTATACGTACGAGAATACGTATTTTTATTGTGTTTATTAAGTATCCTTATACTTAATTTTTGTATTAACTTTTCCGGAATAATATCTTTAATAAAAATGCATCAATATATATTTCCAAAATATATATTTTAAGAAATATTACTTAGAAAGATTATTTATAACTTTTCGCTTGGCAAAAATATTTATAAATCTCATACAAGTCTAACTTAGAAAATATATATAAATCCATTTTTCATCCAAAAATAATATATTTCAAGTTTATTTAAGAAAATACATTTTCTCCCAAAAATAATGTATTTCATGTTTGTTTGAGAAAATATATATTTTCTTCCAAAAATAATACATCTTCTAATAATTCATAGAAAAATATATATATTTTTACTTGCCAAAAATAATATATTTTCTCCTTGTAAAAAATATGATATATATCTTGTAATAATTGTAAAAATCATATTTTTGTTCTCTTGGTGTCCAAAATATTATTTACCAAAACAACTTATGAATAAACTTTCCGGAATATTTTGTAAGTTATATTCCTTTGTTTGGTTTCTCCAATATTTTAGGTATAATTTATATATTCATTCTCTTGGGATTTTGGTAATATTTTAGATTGTAATTTTTGGTATTTTGATGAGTTATATTATTTCAAGTCATAAAATAATATAACTAATACACATAATATACAAATAATCACACACATGGTGACTTCTAAATATATATTTCCTAAATACATATTTAGTCACTTTTATTTATAAAAACCAACCTCCAATATTTATAATTTTTGTACAAAATTTATGGTAAACTTTATATGAAAATTCATGGTTAAAAATATACTTGTAAATATTTGTTTAAAAAATATTTTTCTAAGTATTTAATTTCTAGAAAATTTTTGCCATAGTTTCCCCTAAAAATGGAGATTTCCATGCTTTCAAAGCATATCATTTTCTTTTATAAATCAACACAATCAACAACAAATAAATCTACACTTACCAATTTGCCAAAAATCAAGCATAAACTATTACCTCATGAACTTGAAAATTTGTAAAAATGTGTAGTAATTTACTAGTGTATTTTGTAAGTCTAGTTACCGTTTAAAGTGTGGTTGTTTATTTAAAAACTTCATTCTTGAAGAAATTAGATCTTCACAACTTGTAATTCATTTTTCTAAAAATGTTTCTTCTTGGATTTTTCTTGTTAAATACACGATCCTACACTTGATTAACCACTAAAAATGTGGTTTATTTATTTAAGAACCAAGAGTAAGTAAACTTTGTATTTTTAACTTGATTTATTGAAAAATCATTCTTGAGATCATAGTTTTACAAGGCTTTACACACACTTTGATCATCACTTAACAAGAAAACAACTTATTCTTTCAAGTTCATGATTCACATGAGGATGATCTATGGATCTTTAACATTTTCATCCTCTCATCTTGCTAGATTATGTTTTTAATCATTATCTAGCAAGATCATATGATGATCAATATCAAAAACATGAGTGAACAACAATCAACAAGCATAACAACACATAAACATCATGATTTCTTATGATTTTAAGCTTGTGTTCAAGTTTCAAGTTTAAGATTTTTAGTGTTCATCATGTTTAACAACTTGTATCTTTGTTTAACCACTAAAATAATATGTAAAATGAAGAGTATGGTGTTCTTACTACTAGCTCAAGGCTAGGGATGATCACTAGCTGATGAAGATGTTAAATGTGGTGGATAAAAGCACAAGAGAATGGTCCTTCAACTTCCACAAGCTCCAAGCTTCCTAATTATGCTAGAGACACCTTGTGAACACCTTTGAGTGGAAGAGATTGAAGTGAAAATTGGTGGTTGTGTGTGGGTGTGCTTGGTCGTAGGTTAGAAGAGAGGAAGGAGAAGAAGAAGTTTGTTGGTGTTGTGATGAGAAATGAAGGGTATGTCTCATGGGTTAAACTTATAATACTTCCACCAACTTAGTCTAATGGGTTTTATGTTTAGTAAAGTTGGAACCATATCTAATAATAGAATCAAATGAAATCACAAGTGGGCCACCATGTCTAGCCGTGAATAGGTGGGGGGGGGGGGGGGTCTTAGGCTAGGTTTCAACTAATAGTTAGATTATGGTTAGATTTCAAGTGTTTAGTTAGGTGATTTAGTTACTAGTTGTTATATGATGTGTTATGATGTTTGGGAACTATAACTAGCTTGGTAATGTTAAAACAATGCTTTTAGTGAAAATTTGGTGTTTCGGGTAATGTCCGATTGTTCGGTTGGTTACCGATTCGTTAAGGTGCTAAACTATGCAGTTTAGTGTGCTTTATGTTGTCTTTTGTGACAGTTTGGATTCCCGACACTTAGGAACGCATTCGGGACCATTTAACCATATTTCTGCATGATATTAGAGTGTTTAAATGTTGATTTTTTCTGATTTATACAGAATTCTGTAGTTTATGTGAGTTTTAGGCACTTTCCGGCACTTAAACTATCTCTAGGAAGGCAGTTTTATGATCCTTACTTTCCTACACACCACACTAGTGTAATTCTTGGTTTCTGGCTCATTCTGTATCCCAATACAATGTCTGTATATATTTACTGAACTCCGTCTGCATTTTTCTGATTTGTCTGCTAACTGTGCTGCGGTGTTTCGTGCATCATTCGAATCAACAAAGTTTGCATGTAGTAATGATATGTCATTTGCAATATATGATACACATGTATGTATATGGCAATAATCAGAAAGTAATTCAAGTCATTAATTGTAATTCAGCACAGTCATTAAGCACTAATCATTGTTTAATAATTGTACGGATGCATGCAGATTTGACAGTTGTCACAGCCGTAAGGCTTTTGATGTTCTACTTTTACTTGTAAACAAGTCAAGCATTTTTCAACATACTTGGTTACATCTCTTTTCATCCTGGGCCACGAATAATTTTGTTTCATGTCACGATACATTGTGGTCACCCCCGGGTGAATAGAATAAAGTTATTTGTGAGCTTCGTCAAGAAAAAGGTCTTAACACCACACGTGTTTGGAACCCATGTTCTACCGAATTGGGTCTTCTACTCCTTATCACCATTTGTTAAATCTTTTAGTTGGCCTACTATTCGTTCCTTTTTCCAGTTCTCTTCATTTACTACTTCAATTTGTGCCTCTCGGATTCGTTCAAGTAAACCCGAGGTTACCAATAATTGCATTGACTGCACTCGAATGGGAGAGTATTCTTCTTTTCGACTTAACGCATCTGCCACTACATTGGCCTTTCCCGGATGATAGTGTATTTCACAATCGTAGTCTTTCACCATCTCTAGCCAACGTCTTTGTCTCATATTTAGTTCCTTTTGATCAAAGAAATATTTCAAGCTCTTGTCGTCAGTGAATATTGTGCATTTCACACCATACAAGTAGTGCCTCCAAATATTTAAGGCAAATACCACAGCCGCCAATTCGAGGTCGTGCGCAGGGTATTTCTTTTCGTGAACCTTTAATTGTCTCGAGGCATAGGCAATCGCCTTTCCCCATTGCATAAGTACACACCCAAGGCCCAGATATGATGCATCAGAATATACTACCATGTCATCTGTGCCATCCGGTAAAGTTAACACCTGAGCATGGGTCAACTTTTCTTTGAGTGTTTGGAACGCCTTTTCTTGATCGCCACCCCAGTCAAACCTTTCATAATTATGGGTTAGTTTAGTTAATGGCGAGGCAATCTTGGAGAAATCCTGAATGAATCTCCTATAATAACCCTTAAGTCCTAGAAAGCTTCTAATCTCCGAAGGATTTTTAGGAGGATTCCAATTTGACACAGCTTCTATTTTGGATGGATCGAGTAATATTCCGTTGGCACTAATTATGTGCCCAAGGAATTGCACTTCTCGGAGCCAAAAAGCACACTTCGAGAATTTAGCGTAAAGCTTTTCTCGCCCAAGTGTTTCTAGAACTTCTTGCAAATGATGAGTGTGGTCAATCCCGTTCTTCGAGTATACAAGAATATCATCGATGAACACTATCACCGACTTATCTAACATTGGTTTGAAAACCCGATTCATGAGGTCTGTGAATGTCACGGGTGCATTTGTTAACACAAAGGACATCATGAGGAATTCGTAGTGCCCGTATCGCGTACGGAAATCCGTCTTGGATACGTCTTCTTATTTCACCCTCAACTGATGATATCCTGACCTCAAATCATTTTTCGAAAACCAACTCGCACCTTGTAGTTGGTTAAACAGGTCGTCAATTCTCGGAAGCGGGTATCGATTCTTCACCGTAAGTTTATTTAACTCCCAATAATCGATACACCTACTGTCACACCCCGACCACGTAAAACATCAAATCGTGGCGGAAATGTCGGGGCGTGTTGTAACAGAATTATTGTTCCACAACCATGGTAATTAAAATTTATTTTATTCATCAACCAAAGAGTGGAATACATTGTTTCAAAACAAGAACCAAAGAGTACACAACATAATTAAACTAAGTCTATCTTTATTTTAAGTCTCTCAGGCATAGGTCCGCCCTAGTGTCACGATCATCATCCTAAGCAACAGCTCCGGAAACATATGTGAAAATAGGTACGTCAGCATAAAAATGCCTGTGAGATACATAGGTATTGTAAAAATAGGATTCATGACTTAAGTTTAAGAAAAAGTTGTTTAACAAAAGTCAGTCATGAATCTTGTTAATTGTTTTGTTTTATAAATCTTTTGAAAAGCGATGATAAAGTAGACGATATGTGAAAGAGTGATGTGAGGTTAAATGAATAACCGAGTAAAATGAGTTTTGTATAAAATAAGTTGTTTGTAAAATGATGTCTTAAAAAATATGTTATTTGTATAAAATGTTATATGTCTAATTTGAAATGATTCAAATAACGCTACGATATGTAATACCATACAAGCACTTATATATATGAAGTACCAGCGGCGTATCCACCATGCTTGTATCATATTACACACACCTCGTTACTCAAATCATTTTACCCAAACAAACCACCAATGTAAATTGCCCATGTCTAAACCATTTGTCAGATGTCTTTGTGTAAATCATGTCAAAATTTTTATGTCAAAATGTAGTCCATGAAATATGTATATCAATATCAAAATCTCTATGTCAAATGCCAAGTATGTAATGTGTAAACAAAATGTCATGTATGGCAAGTGAAACATATATATATATATATATATATATATATATATATATATATCTACTGAGCCACAGATAAAAATGCACAAGACAATGTATTGAAGTAAAACATGGTTTAAATCAACGCTATGTCTTGTGGAAATGCATGCTATACAGAATACAAACATTTATGCGGTATTGTAAAAATGCATACATCCAAGCCTTGTGACTGTGGTGATGAGCCCTTAAACAAATTAAAGGTCTATCTGTGTTATGTTTTATCGAATTCGGTCATTCCTTCCATCCAAACATACCTAGGATGTCAGGAACGGGAGTTGTCAATTCCTATGGTACCATTACCTACTAACGAGCGGCGTAGCTAATGTTAATGAATGTATATGGTCCCGTTTAAACAAACCAAATGTCATATCAAAATGTAAGCATGTGATGAAATGAAAATGTACTAAGTATGATGAACATACATAGCATGAAAAGGTAATGTAAAACAATGCACTAGGTATGCACTAAATAGACATACATAGCGTGAAATGTAATGAAAACAATGTACTAAGTATGCGCTAAATGAACATACATAGCATAAAATGTCATGTAAAATGATGTACTAAGTATGCTACAAAGGACACACATAGCAAAAACACAATGAAATCATGTACTAATAATGTACTAATGAACATAGCAAGTATATGATATGAAAGCATGGAAAGCATGAAAATAACAAGTAGGCACATGTGTTTCACCCCAAAAATGTTTGAAAAACAGTAAAAGAGGGGTCTATGTACTCACTTGATATTGCTCAATAGACTTTAGATATCCACCAAGAAAAGCTAGAAGGTTACGGAATCAAACGACACCTAATATAGGTAACTACATTAATAAACGAACCTATTCGGAGGATCGGGTAGCATGAGGGTTCGTAAACCAAATGAGTGCAGGAACTCATGTAATATGGTTTAACAAATCCTACATACTAAAGCAAAACTTATCCTAAGTGCTTTTGACCCGTTACAACCCGTTTAGGTAGCTTGTGCTACTTTAACGCGTCGTTTACGTAAAATGCGTTCGGGTCTCCTAACTAGCCCTATGACAAGTAAGATATTCCTTGACATGTCTAATATTGTTAATAAATCAGTTTAGATACCAAAAATTAAGTTACATAGGCTTAAAATGAATTTTGGCGCAAAAAGGGCATTTTGGTAATTTACCTAAGGTATATAAACTACTCATCATACAACTACTTAAACGGTGTGACCATAAGGTTTAACCTCGGAAAGTTATTCCCTATACAACTATGGCCACCTAAAGTGTTTGGTCGGATCCTAATGATCGACCAAATGGGTCGGGTTCGAAAGAATAAGCGATTGATTTGATCGCTTACCCTTACGACCCTAGACAAGCACAAATCTAAAAGTGACGAGCTAAACATGCTAGAACATGTTTAGTCAAGTTAGAAAACTGGTTTTGATATCAAAACAAACGGTTTTGATATCCTAGAGTAGTTTGGTTACAAAATACACAAGAACACGTATTTTGGCCGAAAATACGACTCGTCACTGAGCCTAGATAACGTGGTAATCAGTAGGTATAGTTACTAGGGACTATGACCATCGTGATTACGCTCACGTTATGAAGTTCAAACGAACTTCGCATTGACCATAAACTGGTCAATGCATAAAGTCAAACGCAGCTTGACTTTCGAGCTAAAAACGCATAAAAGAACGAAGGAACACTTACAAAGGGTCCCCGCAAGTATTTGATCCGATTCTCTCTCAAGTAGGAAGCATATACTTCCACTTAGAGAGCATGAATCAGATTCAAATTGTGAGTTGCAACAAATGGGGTGGGGTTTATATAGGAAAGCTAGAACCGTTAGGATCGTTTATCGGGAAACGAGCTTCGATCTAGGCCATCCAAGTGTGCCCCTTGTTTTCTAATACCATTAGAGCCCAAAGAAATGGCCCATGGTGTTGCAAAAACCGTTTGTAAGTCGAAAATGAGAGTATAACAGCTGTTAACAGGCTGTTTCACAGTTTATGCATATCTGGGAGGGCCTCGCGGCCCGCGTAAGGGACAACAGAAGCTTACGTGGCCCGCTTGGGTAGTACAGATCAGAAATAAGTTTTGCAGAATGACAGTTTCAGTCCCTGTTGTGTTTTAAAGCCATTTCCGACATGTTTAAGGCCCATCAAGCCAACTTTAAGGACCTAAAATGATGCTTAAACATTGTGGACATGAAACATGCTCAAAAATATGCCGGATTTCGGTTCGTTTGGTCGTACGATCGTGATGTTTGCTTAATTACGACGGAATGCGCATAAGCGCGAAAAACGATCCAAATTGCGCGACGAATGGATTTTTCTTATTCCAAACACTAAAATAAAATATTTTAGTGCTTACATAAATATTTGGATGTCCGGATGTATTCAGAACGTAAGTTATGCGCGAAAATGCAAACTTATGCACTTTTTGACGCTTTTAGTCCCTGAATGACCAAAAAGTTTATTTTAGCACACCGAACCTCTCAAAGCCTATTTCTAAGCTATGTAAAGGATATTTAAGGTGTGTTTAACTTATGATCAAGTTCCGGAATGTTCGTTACAGTTTAATTTGGCATACTTTCACAGTTTGTCAATTTTAGTCCCTGTAAGCGAATTAACTTGATTTTGCCATACCAAAGCCTTCAAAACTTATTATTAAGTTATGTAAGGTTATTTAAGGTATGTTAAGCATATGTTGATTTTCCGGAGTGTTTTTTGCGTTAAACTGACTACGTTTACGCACCAGTTTGCGTATAACTCTCCAGAAAGCAATATAGAGTTTGAAATTGAATAGAAATCAAAACATAAAAAATATCAAACATAAACAAACAAACATTGGGATCAAATAACTTTATTTCATTGATAACTGAACTGTTTACAATGATTACAAGCACAGATGTCACACCTACGCATACTCCCGTCTGTCTTCTTTACGAATAATACCGGTGCACCCCACAGGGAAACGCTTGGTCGAATAAACCCCTTATCGAGTAAATCTTGTAATTAAGACATTAATTCCCGATGCTCCGATGGTGCTAGCCTATACGGTGCCTTGACTACCGACTTTGCACCCGAAACTAACTTTATCCCAAACTCCACTTCACGTTCAGGTGCTATCCCTGGTAAGTCCTTCGGAAATACGTCTTCAAACTCTCGTACAACAGGTAGTCTGTAATCTTTGGCGAGTCTTTTTCTGAATCATGCATGTAAATTAAATACGCCTTACACCCATGTTGAATGAGTTTATGGGCTTCCATCATCGAGCATATAACGGGGTTACAATTCTTTTCCCCATAAATAGTAACACGCCTTCCGCTCGGAGATTTTAGTTGTGTCTCCTTACGGAAGCATATCACCTTGGCGTGGTGTCAAGATAACCAATCCATTCCAATCACTACTTGGAATTCTCCCATCGACATGGGTAATAAATCAACCAAGTAATCCTCTCCATCCACATTCAGTTTGCAATCCCGACACATATCACAAATGATAAAACTTTTATTATTACCTACTTCTACTTCCAGAGGCATAGGTAATTTTGTTAACATAAATGAAGGATGTTGAATAAATCCATGTGAAACAAAAGATTTATTTGCACCCGTATCAAATAAAATGCATGTAGGAATAGAATTTACGGTAAATGTACCTGAAACCACATCGGGTTCAATCTTTGCATCAGCCGCAGTTATATGGAAGGACCTTGCCTTTGATCTTGGAACTTCCGTTTTCGTGTCGAGCACCTCCTTCTTTCCTACCAACTCCGGGCACTCTGATTTCTTGTGACCTGGTTGGTAACATTTATAGCATACCGACACCTTATCGGGGCAAATTGAAGCCCCATGCCCCGTCTTCCTGCATATAACACATGGTTTATCTTTAAAAAAATACTCGCCCCTATGGGCTCGACCACATGTCTTACAGTTAGGTGATCCCTCTTTTACATTTGTTTTCTTCGAGGATTCAGTCATCTTTGGTTTCTTTGTGGGGCTTGGATTCACATCCAATGCCCTCCTTTCTTATCTCTCCACTTGTTTTCTTAACTCTATCTCACGTTCTCGAGTGATGTTTATAATTTCCGTGAGAGATTCATACTTTGAGGGAGTCATAAACTCCCGGTATTCCGCATTCAACATATTGTAATAGTAATAGATCTTTTGCTTTTCCATTTGCACCAGCTCATCACAAAAAATCAGCTTATCGAGGAATATTCTTGTGATCTTGTCAATCGTTTCGCCCTTTTGTCTTACTTGGATAAATTCCTCTTTGATCTTGTTAATGAAAGCTTTACGGCTATGATGTTTAAGGAAAGGGACCTTAAACTCTTCCCAAGTCATGTTTCTCATAGCTTCAACCCCTTGTTCTTTCTTAAGGTTGTCCCACCAATCCTTCACCTACCCCTTGAGTTAACCAGTCTCGTAAGCTACAAAGTCGCTTAAGTCACAATGAGTCCGTTCAAAGACTCCTTCTATGTCGCTTATCTAATGTTGGCAAATGATTGGGTCAACCTCCCCGTTATAAATCAGGGGTTTACAAGCCATAAACTTGTTATAGGGACAAGTTTTCCTCTCTCTATGTTAGTCTTTATCTTGATTTAAACTCTCCTTCAGTTTATTTCTCATCAACTGCCGTGAGTATCGTGTTTTGTAGCCTTTCCATGAATCCTGGTATGCTATTTCAAGAGCTTTTCCGACTTCTTCGAAAATCTTTTCTTTTATCTGTTCGGTGATTAAATGTACTATGTCATCACCATTTCCACCCGACATCTTTGTAACTGAAACGTTTACATCAAGTTGATAAACATTTCATCTCATTATTCTCACATTATTATGTGAGGATTTATCCTCTTCATTTATTTCTATGCTCAGTGTATCTTTTTATTTTGGTTTGGCCAAGTATATAACTTTGCCTTAACCGTTTATGTTTAGTGCACTTTCCCGGGTTTGAGAGTATCAATACACCTCTCCCTTGCACTTTAAATCATTATCTTTTCTAGTATTTATTTGGAATTCATTGTATAATTTAATTCTTACCGGATGTCTTGATCAAGCCTCGAACCGAACACATTTTTGTCTTTAACCTTGAGCTCTGATTACCAACTTGTAAGACCCATAACAAATCAAGCATATAATATTTATAAGAGTTTACATTTTACATACAAAAATGATAATTTCAAACACCAAACATAATACATAGTTATTTTTTACTTCAAAAGTGATCAAAGTATGTTTCTAACATTTAACAATGTTTAGAATAACCAAAGACAACTAAACAGGTGCAGAAGCTTTAACGTTACATGTGTTCGGTTCTTGAACGAGCTTGATCACATCCATCATGTTAAAGACCTAAATAACATTTAAAAGCCTTAAATGTTAATAATATAATGATTAAAGATAATTTAATAACATAAATTACCTTACAAATCAAAAATAAAAAATTAAAATTCTTCGCCGTAAGTTACGGACCCCCGGCCGTAGCTTACGGTCTGTAAGGGAAATCCGGGATAGAAGGTTCATGCCGTAGCCTATGGCCCCAAGCTGTAGCTTACGGTCCATATTTGCTGAATTTTGTTTCCATTTTTGTCCTTGGTACTAAAACAACCATAACTTTCAATCCGATCATCCGTTTAACCTCCTGTTTGTTCCTACATGATCGTAATTTAATCCTCTACCATATAAACTCAACATCCACTATCCGGATCAACATAATTCTTAACTTATAAGTTTTTGGCTTCTAAATCTTTTACGAAATTGTTTGACCTGTTTTGCAATAAATCCCATTTTCACATCTTATCGCAAGGATTAATTTCTTACCATTATTTCCCTTCCTCGGACTTACTAAACTTGTGTTTTAAGCTCCCGTTACATGGTTTGCATATGCATTGTTATCCCGTTTGGTTAATTCTAACCAAATGTAAACCTTACTTACATTTTTCTTAAAGGAATTCAAATCCTCTAAGTTTTAACCCCATTCTAGAATTTATCAAATACAAATCCGCATTTCCATTACCCGGTTTACGCTTTCAATTAATTGGTTTGTTTGTCTGACAATCCATCACTTATAAACGAACCAACTAGTTATTTTCTTTCTTTTGACCCGTTTAGTTGTTTGAGTGAAATCCATAACTTTTAAAACATACCAAACGCATCATAAATTGTTAATTCGTCATACAACGTATATCAATAACCAAAATTTTCTAGGAAAATACAACGAAGCAATCAGTCGCGTACCTTAAAGCTTTTCCTTCAAACGCGTGTCCGTTCCAGCTTGGCCACTTGATGCTTCACCCGATTTGCTTATAGAGTTTAATCAACTTTATCCTTTAGAACTCATATTACAATATATATCACACGCAAATTGTCAAACTAGTCAATTATGTGATTCCTTCCTATTTTAAGCATTTCAAGATCACTTAGGCATTATATCGAGCATCTTGTTGGCGAGATTTTCATACTACAATTACAAAGTTCATGATTTAGCTATTAACCATCTATTAGCATCGTTTTCAAGCCTCTATGTCTAGTGTGTGTGATTAACACCTAGAATTCAACATCTTATCATCAAGTTCTACCATTTCTCTACCACAATTCATGTGTTCTTCATATTTATCAAAAACCCATTTAACACAAACATGGTTAGTTATTTAAACATTTAAATTATGGCATTTAATCACTAATTTCTCATCTAGGGTTTGTGCCTAGACTTGTATTCATTTCAATCTTGCCATAACATCTACCCTTCATATTTGAATTGCAACTACGAATGTTCATCACAATTTCACAACATCACCAAATCTCAAAATTTAACATACCTTGTGATCTCCTAACTTGGGTGATCACTAATTTAGCTAATGCGCTGATTTTAGGCTCGATTTCCTCTTTGATTTTGAAGGATTTGTGAATTTAGGGCTTGAGATGTTCTTCCCCCTTTGTTCTCTGGTTTTGGTCGACCAAAACACACACATCAGTGTGTGTTTTGTATCTAAATTTTTTTATTATAGTTAGTTTCTCAATTGTCCATTTCAGTCCCTCAAGTTCAAAGATTTATAAAAAGGGCTAAATTTCATGTTTTTATTATTTAGCAACATATTATTATCTAGGTTAAATATTCCTAGTTATATTTCATAAGGTTATAACCAACATATTATTAACTAGGGTAAAATATTCCTAGTTAGGACGAATGGGACATCACCATTCAGGCAAGAGAACTGATCTCTTCATCCGACTGACTGATCCTCTTCGTGCGAAGGACTGATCCTCTTCGTGTGAAGGGTTCCTTCATACGAAGAGGTTTATACATTACATAACCGACTTTCTAACACACAAACCTATTACATACGTGACTCGATACGCTGACGTAGGCAACAGACATCGTGTATCAACAATCTCGCCCATGGATGTTGCCGGAATCTGGATCGGTCTTCATTCTCTTCTACACTTTAATAACTTTAACAACCTTGCTTGACAAAAATTCTTCTTTTTTCTTTGTCAATTCAGCTCTATAATCTCCCCCGTAACTTGAGCTTTCTTTTCTTTTTTCATTGTTTTGTCTAGCTCCCCCTTTCATTCAGCTTCCTGTTCAATCTCACTATTATTCAGATAAACATTTTAGATTCAAACTTTGAAATTTTTAAATCAAACTCTTCATCAATATTTTCAAATTTCAAATTTTAAACATGTTTATCAGCATTAATAACCCTCTCAGATAACCAAGTCCAAGTTAATGACCTTGGTCACCTGATTTGTCTACCAAGTTCAAGTTAATGACCTTGATTAAACATTTTCTGAACCAACTAAAAATTTTCTATCAAATTCAAGTTTCAGTATTTCTCAAGATTTGTTCAACATATTCAGATTTTGAAATTCAACATCCAATCATCGGTTGTCGAAAATAAAGATGAAACAAAATCTTTTTGTATTTTTAGAACTTTATGCTAAAACACTCCTAAAATCATTTTGGTTTTATCTAAAATGAAATAACTATCTACAAACATATTCACATACATATTTTTGTGAGTGTGTGTAAGAGGATCATATACTCCCGTAACAAGATTACCTAGATTCAGTCTTAACTTTGAGACAAATCACTAACACCGTTGATCTGTTTTAACTTTAAGCTTTAAACAAGTTCACATAGTTTGACAGTATGTTTGTCCACTTAAATTTCTACACAAACTTCAATTGTTTCAATATATGAGATTAAGTGTCTTAGAACATACTTAATAGTGTTTCCCACCTCAGAATATACTCCCGTAACAAGATTCCATAGATTTAGTCTTATATGTGAATATATCTAATTGATATCTGTCTCTGGGTTATGCGAGACCTTGAGAGCTTAGGTTAGTACCACCGTACAGGCAAAGAGATGTAGGTTTGACATATAAGTGGTGTTCCATTTTGGAATCTTTTTACTTCAATTGTAATATCTTTTGATACTTTCAATTTTTGTGCAGTTTTCGGGTTTGAAGCAAAAATATTGTACAAGTTCTAGGCCATTGATGATGCAAAATCAGAAGAACTTGTATAATACCCTAGATATCAACTAGTTATAAAGACCTAGTATCTCAGAATCAGGCAACCTCTCGAACGAAATTTCGATGTACTAAGACCATATATCCGAGAGAAGTTAACCAACTTATTAAGAAGTTTCGTTATGTTTATATCTCGAAAACAATTTACTAAATGTGTGAAACCTACTAGCACATCATCAGTGAGACCGTTTAACAACTTTTTAGCTTTGCATTTCTCTAGCGTGTTGTGATAGTCCACTGATGTATTATCATTTCTTATTTTTTACACTAAAACTCTTTTGTCTTTTTCATGTGTTTGTACATTTTCAAAATGTTTCAGATGTTTTTGAATTTTTCACTGCATTTTCTCCCCCTAAATTAAAAACATTTTAAAGAAAGAAAAATGACAAACCGATGTGGACAACTTTATCTCGCCATCCGTTTTTACTTCAAATTCTTTGTTTATCCTTTACCCCTCATGATAACAAAACCTTGATACTTTTTGAATTTTGAAAACATTTTTAATTCTGTCTTATCAATTTCTTTTGTTTGTTCAGCAAGGAGGGTTCTGTGATGTTTATTTAATCTTTTTCAAAAAAAAAATCAATCAAACCTATCATAGCCTTTTTCTGAACAATCAGACTACTTTTTCTTCATGTATCAGGATGCTCCTCTGTCTTCAATCCACTTTGATTGACCTCGGTAGCCCTACACATGCACAAAATCAATCATTTGAACAACGAAACCCAAGCCTTACCCTTGGGTAAAACTACGGGTTCTGGTTCACAAAAGCTTACATTCTTTTGAACAACTTTTTCAACTTTCTCAGTTGAAGAAGTTTGTTTTTCAACATCAGAATTCTTTTTCTTTTTAACCATCCATGTTTGACCTTTTGAAAATTTTTTCTTTACATAAATTTTGAATCTTTTTTGTCATTCTTTTTCAAAGATTCACCAGTTTGTTTAATGGAAACATTTGTTTTAACTGGTTTATCTTTATTGTTAGATCCATTTGTTCTTTTCCAAATTTGTTATGATTTCTTCTTTTCAACATAAACAGCCTAGCGATGCGTCCAACTTGACTGCATCTAAAGCACGTTTTGATTGTCGATTCTTCAACCTGTTCATGTTTTTTCTTTTGTGCAAAGAATTCCTCATTAGTTTGTCTACTAAACTGCGATTCTTTGTCACTTTCCGAACTTGTTCCATGAACAAAGTTCATCTTCTTCACAACATTTGATCTTTTAAACTTCTTGTTATGATTTTTCTTAAAATATCCCAACCCAGCTGTCTTATTGCTATAATTTCTCTTTTGAAAGTAAGATTTCTTCGATTTGGAATAGTAAGATTTGTCTTTCTTGTAGTTCAAATATCTTGTAGTTGTTGCAAGATTCTCAATCTTAGACACTTCAATTTCCACCAACTTAAAAACTTTTTCGAGCTTTTTCAAATTCACATTTTGAATTGGAAATTCCTCATCTGAATATAATTTGTCAGATCCAATCATCTTGTACATCATCATATTTGGATCATCATTCAAATTAGAATATGATTTTGGAATGTAATTTTAGTGAAAACTTTCTTCATCTTGAAAATGAGATTTTGAACTTTCAAACTTGGTGGTGTCACTATCATTTTCAAGAACCTTTTCAACCACATTTTTTACCAACTCTGACTCACAATCTTCGTCATATTTGGTGTACGTCACATCAATATCATCGGGCAACTGATCGATTTAGTTTGTTTAAACAGTTTTTAGCTTGAGATTTAGTGCCTTTTCCACTCCTTTGGTTTTTTTTTTCGACAGTAGCCTTCCCTCATAGGAGGTGGAACATGATGATAACCTAACCCTTTGTTCCGTTCCCATCAACTTCCTCCACAGATTCATCCTTTCCTGTCGGTTTTGGGAGGATATGATCAATAACATAAAAAGATGTTGAATAACTGATCAAATTTTTATTAACCCTTTCTGTTTCAATCCTAGCCTTTTCTAGCTCTTGTTTTAGATATGCAATTTTATGAATGTGTATGTTAATCGCTTTTTGCTTGTCCATTACAGTAACTTTGAGCAACTTCGTTGTAGCATCATTTTCTCGGCTTAAATCAACAAATTGGTTAACTGTTTTAATCAACTTATCATATGCTTCTTTCATTTGTTTATAATCGTATGACACATGATCAGTATGTTATTTTAGTTCTTGAAATTGTTTATCTTTTTCAACGCATGACATGTACTGTTCCATGCATTTTTGTTTAAACCTTTCGTCTTTTTCAGCTAGTTATGTTCATTTTTGTTTTAAAAATTCATCTTTTTCAGCACAGAACTTGCACGGTTCTGTGCACTTCTTGCATTGAATTTCAATTATCTAAACTTCCTTAACTTTTTCACTCTCATTTTTTTCAATCGTCTCACACTCATTTTGTTCACCAACTGACTCATCTTTCTTCTCTGACTCAAATTTTCTCACTTCCTCTTCGAACTGAGTCATCAAAGCTTTATCTGCTATGTTAGACAAATTTTCTTCATCCATCACTCTTGAAACTACAATGATTTCATCCACAAATTCTATCTTTTCTTCTTCTCTCTGCATCCCACTAGATCTTGAGCTGTTGCTGCTGAAGAAACCTACAAAAGCATTAAACATTTTAAGAGTCGTATTGATAAAAACCTTTTTCGCAACATTTCTTCAGAAGATTAAAATGCATCAGAATTTGTCTCCTCGAAACAAATTTCTCCTTCATCTTCAACTTCTTCTTCAATTGTTTGTCAGGCTCTTCGATTATTTCAGCAAGCATCGCAACACCTTTACTCTTTGGAATATATTTATCCTAGTTAAACCCTTCATCTTCCTGAGTTACTAACAAAGCCTTTTTCTTTTCTTTAGACGAACCATCTTCAATCTGAGGCCTTATCATGTTTGGCTGTGGCGATGTCTTGTGATATATTTCCTTTTATAGTAATCACCATGAAAAGGATTTACATTGCCCAGAACTTCCTGATTTAGGCATTCTCTTTTAAAATGTCCTCGTTCTTTACATTTAAAACAAGTAACTTTCGACTTGTCGAACCCTAATTTCGAATCAAAATCATTCAAACAACTTCTTCCAGTGATTTCCATGAACCTCTGAGCCCGTCTAAGACAACTCGCCATGTTCCATTTTATATCCATCAACTCTAACTCCTCTTGATGTATCTAGTCATAGTCTTCTCTTGTCATATTAGAAATGCCGATTGTTGCTGCAACTAGACTGTCATATGACTCGAGAACTGATGCCAAAAACACCATATGCTATTTTGTTGTGGATTCATTAAAGCCTAAGTATTTTGCAGATTAACAACTATATTGCATTGAATCACTTGAGTGTTTGAGCCTTGTGATAATTATGTTCGGCGTTTAAGAATTTGATTCAAATTTTGAAAATGTTGAAATCCCATTGTTGTTGTTTGAGTTGTTAGGAGAGAATCCAGATGAAATATCTGCACTGTATGCTGTCTGGATCTTCGGACTATGTATATTCGATAAGCTGCTACCTTTTTAGTACAGATTCACCTCTTGTTGTACATTAGCACTTTGCGTCTTAGCCATCTTACGCAATTCTAACTCGTGATTCTCCAACTTCTCGATGAACATGCTCAGAGTGAAATCTGCATATTCTCTGCTATTTTTCAGAATCATGAGATATGTCGACCAATCACCACCCTGTGGTAACGCGTCAGCCAACTTATCCACTAATTATTCTTTGTCTTTTTCGTTTCCCAGTCTCTTCATTTCAGCCACAAGAAAACAGTATTGTTCGATTATCTGTTTTAATGATTCACCTTTTAAGCTCGCAAAGATATCAAACTCTTTTTTGATCAACGACTTTTTATTCTTCAGCATTTGTTTACTTCCTTCATATTTATATTTCGGTGAATTCCAAATTGGGTATGTTGTTCCTTTGTGTTGTAAGAGTTTGAGAATATCATCTATTATTGATTGTCGAAAAAAATTATCATTTTCTTCTCATTGATAAATTATTCTTTTCAAGCTGGTCAAATTATATTAATGTTTTCTTTTGGCCATCTTCTGCAGCTGGTTCCGTATACTCATCTATGATTGAGTACCAACATTCCATGTGATTCACTGGAATCCAATTTGTAAACCGTTCGTGCTAACCATTGAATTCGTCAATACTCATCAACTTAGGTGGTTTAGTTGATGTTCCAAGTTCATTTTCTTAATTCAAACTTTGAGCCACCCAACTAGGAGTTGTTGCAAAAGCGTTATAAAATTCGTTTTCCATGTTGTCAAAATCACGAACTTCGTGCAAACAAACCTGAAAATCAGTCAAATGAGTCAAATAAACAATTCGTGCGAATGAACAAAGAACTATACGGACAAGTCAATTCATGCGAAGAGAATCTTGAACGACTAAGAAACCCCTCTTCGGGCGAATGAGATTTCAAACGATTGAAAAAATTCCTTCGTGCAAATGGGTCCCTTTCGGGCGAGTGGGTTCCTTTGTACAAGTTTTCAAGTTACGTTTTTTTGCATATTTTGACAAATTATGATGATTTAGATTGTGTTTTAATCTAATTTTTTCAATGGTTTATCAAAAACGTGTTTTACACAATCTGTGAAAAATTTAGGTCATTTCGTCCGTAAATTCAATCAGAAAAAGATAAAAAGTAGAATGAGTAGAAGTGGGAAGTGTAGAAAGTCTTCAAATTGTTGAAATCTTGTGCCTTGAGTCTCTGAAGTCGACCTCCAAGCTGTGATACCACTTGTGAGGACCGTTTCGATCTCGATTATGCTCCAGCCGACTCAATTTAGCTCTCCATATTGTGCGGAATCCAATTACAAAGTAGATATATACAAGATATCATCAATTAGCATTGATTTCATTAACAAATGTTAATTACAGACCCTCAAATCAAATGGAAAGCGTTCCGCCGTCAGAGTGCCAAAAGTTTTTTAATGCTAACACCCTCACACCTATTTATAAGCAATACCAACCATACAAAGGGCTAAGACGAATGGGACATCAGCATTCGTGCAAGAAAACTGATCTCTTTATTCGAGTGACTGATCCTCTCCATGAGAAGGACTGATCCTCTTCGTGCGAAGGACTGATCCTCTTCATGCGAAGGGTTCCTTCGTACGAAGATGTTTGCACATTACATAACCGACTTTCTAACACACAAACCTATTACATACATGACTCGATACGCTGACGTAGGCAACAGACATCGTGTATCAACAATCTAGAGATTTACACGGAGAGAAAATCTGTGACTTCATGTTTCCTGGTTTTTTAAATGTTTTACAGTTTTATACTCTCGGGGTAGGATACATGTTACATTTGGTATGGCTAAGCTAGATAATGAAAATATCATAGATCATGTGCTAATAAGATGTGTGTAACCATTAATTACCAATTAAACCGGGGAGCGAAAAGGATAGATCTATGAAGTGTGACGAGTTCCATTCTAAATGACAACCAATTCAGTTCGTTAGAGTGGTTTTGAGTCCTAACACAATGCATGCGTAAAAATTCATTTAGGCTTGGTTACTACCTATGTTGGCACACATATTAATGTCCTTGCAAAACATTAATAATCTTTCAAGTTTCATTAACGCGTTACATACCGGGTTTTCATTACAATACTTAAAATGTTTTAAAGATTCATTTGATTCAAAACTAAATACATGAATTCACCAACTTTGTTGACGTTTTCAAACTTAAAATGTATTTCAGGTAACTAGTGGACAACTTTTGGAAAACGAGTTTCGTGGGGTCAAGAAGTTAAGCATAAGATATCATCCACTTTTGATGGACTTTGGTTCACATGTCGCGTTTTTGTAGGAAACATGGAATGCAAAGTCTTAGTTGTTTTTAAGAACTTGGTTTCTTAAACTTATGTTTCAATTTAAAACAATGTAACTTACTTTCTTTGGTTATTTTACTTTTGAACAAACAAGTAATGGTGTAAATTTGTTTAAGCAAATCGTATGGATGAACATCTTATTATCTTTTATTTTAGTTGTTTACTTGATTGAATGAAATGAATACTGCTCTTATCACCCCTCGCGCTTCCGCTATGACTGGGTGTGACAATCACAGCGGTTTCACTTTTTGCTTCGAGAAAATTAACCCATAAAAATCGAGAGTAGTCATCGGTGATCACCAAACAGTAACAACTCTTAGCTAAACTTTTAACACTTACAAGACCAAAAATATCCATATGCAACAGTTGTAATGGAGAACAAATTGTGTTCACTGCTTTAGACTTGTGCGGTTTTTTGTGTTGTTTACCTTAGGAACATGTGATGCATTTTTCAGAAAACAGAAATTCTTTAATTGGTAAACCTCTCACTAAGTTTATTTTAGAGAGTTTGTTCATATTTTTAATATTCACATGGCCCATTCGCCTATGCCAAAGCAGTGACTCTGATTCTGATGCTTTTGGAATCAAACAAGGAATTTGATATTTTGACTTGACATTTCCTCTTATTTACGACAAATGTGTTATTTTGATGGGGTGCGAGAGCACAATCATCTCAGGAGGAATTGTATAACCTGGCTTGAGAAAGACGCATTCTACGTCGTTGAACAGAACTGATATTCCCTTATCACAAACTTTTGATACGCTAATAAGATTATAACACAGTTCTTGACATAGTTGACATTTTCAAGAGTTATAGCATCTGAAACGACATCTCCAAGTCCTACGATCTGTCCCCCTTTTTCATCGCCGGAAAAGGACACGATATCTCCGTCAATAAATACGAAATTATTGAGTAGTTCCTTCAGACCCGTCATTTGTCGTGAGCACCCGCTATCTACATGCCATATGTATTCCATTAAATCTCGTAGCCATTTTTGCAACTTATTTTGTATATACAAACAAAGAAAATAGAAAAAAATTGCAGAAAACAACCTTTATGTTTGTCTCAAACTGCACTTTTTACCTTTCACTATGAAATCAGCAAAAACCAACCTTTATATTCATGTTTTATTACACCCTATAACCTTTAGTACTAACCACGTCAAAAAAAATTTGTTAAGTGGATTCACATGCCTTGCACATGAGGGCATTTAAGTCTTTTACTTTTAAATTAAAACAATATTTTATTTATTAATAAAAACCCACTTCTTCTTCACTTCATCTTCTCCTTCTTCCTCTTCTCACTTTTCAACTTCACACTTCATCTTCACTGTTTCGTTGTGTTTCGGTGCTGTTTTGAAGATTTTCGGATATTCTTTATTAATTTTGAAATGTTTTACATTGATTTCGGACTAAACTAATAGAGTTTCGGATTATTTCAGATAATTTCAAGTGAAGATCATTGAACTGATTTTCATTGATTTCAGATCTGAACACGTCTTGAACAGTTTGCAATCAATTTCAGTTCGAGATTATATGTTTCGAACTAATTCGATCAATATTCAGTTTGTTTCGGATTGAAGTCTGTACATTTCGTATTGTTTCAACAAGTTTCGTTGTGTTTCGGACATTTTTTTAGATTTCTAGTTGTGTCGATAATCAGGATTTAACATCAATTGAATCAGTGATTTTTTTTTTCACTTGCACGCACGTATCAAATTGTTTGTTCTGAGATTTCGAATCTGAGTTTTTAAAACGGAAATCTGTTTTGAGTTCTTTTAAATCTGAATTTGAGTTATAAATATTCATTACAAGCTGCGTTTTTTAGTTTTGTTGCTGAAAATCGAGTTCCGATCTGAGTTGTTGTTGGTTTACGAATAAAAGGGATTGTTGTTGCATCAAAGAAGAAGAGAACATTACAGTTGTTGTTGACAATACAGTTTTTGTTGATTATAGCTGTTGTTGAAATTACAGTTCATATATTGTTGTATCACATCACTGTTTCAGTTAAAATCTAAAAACTTTCTGCAGGTTTACTATAGTTATGGACTCCATTGAAGAGTGAGAAGAGGAAGAAGGAGAAGATGAAGGTGGTGTTTGTTTTTCCTGAGAAGGTCTTCGGAACCTCTTATGTCTGCGCCGTGCAGACCGCGCGCAGACATTTGGGTCTGAAGACTGTTTGTCTTCTCGAAGACCTTTCATTAAAAAAAAGTCTGCAAGACCACTTCTTAGTGCAGACATGGACCAATGTCTTCATAGTCTGCAGACCTCTTCTTCTTCTTCACAAAATCCTAACACCTCGTCATCCCTTCTCCTCCACCCACCGTCCGCCACCACCTCTACCTCCGCCGCCCCTCCACCTCCACCGCCCCATTCTAGCCGATACCCACTCCAGCCGCCCCTCCGCCTCCGCCGCCCCACTCCGCCGGTTGCCTCGATATCCATCTCTCAAACGCATATGTGGTTCCATCTTCATTGATTCTGCTACTCAATTGCTTCCACAGGTAACATCTCTTAACAAGCTTTGATTATTGCAATCTGTTTGTCAGTCACCAACTGTGCTTTTTGTTCGATTCCTTTTTCTTGTGATTCAATGTGTATGTTCTAGGTTATGTTTAATTTGTTTATCGATTCTAGATATGTATAAAAATTAACCGTGGTTCAGTTTGTAGTAAGTTTTTAGGTTCTGGAAAACATTGGTTTACGCTAGGGTTTATGGATTATTTTCTGTTTAATAGTTCTAGATTGTGGTTGTATGTAATAACACTCGTAATTAGAAAATTAAAATGGAAGAATATGGTATCAAATGTAAAGAACATATAGAGGACAGTGACAGAGGAATTTTTTTGATGAATTCACAAACAATATTGTTTTTATATTTTAAGTGAGATGTGAGAACATACCCCCATTTTGGGGGTTTTATTTTTTAGATCTGTATGGGTCCTTGTATACTATAAGGCTTAAAAAACAAAACAAACAGTCTTCTTCCCGCAGACTGCAGAGGTTTGGTCCACCTCTTCTCGTGCAGACGTCTGCAGATGTGGTCTGCAGATTGCAGACCTTTTGCATCTGAAAAAACAAACACCACCGAAGTGAAGAAGAAGTGAGTTTTTATTATTAAATACAAAATTGTTTTAATTAAAAGTAAAAGACTTAAATGCCCTCATGTGCTAGGCATGTGAGTCCATTTAACTGAATTTTTTGACGTGGTTAGTGATAAAGGTTATATAGTGTAATAAAACATGAACATAAAGCTTTTGTTTTTACCGATTTCATAGTGAAAGGAATAAAGTGCAGTTTGAGGCAAACATAAAGGCTGTTTTCTACAATTTTGTCAAGAAAATATATAAAAATTAGTTAACAAACGAAACCAAAACTTGTGTAAATTTTAAGCTATGATGATTCTCTACAGTGATTTCTTCTTTTCTTTTTCAAAAGCAGGTAGAATTTATAAGACCTACAACAGATTTTTTTTATAATTTCAAATAGTTCAGTAATATTTCTAGTGAAACTGTGATTTTGTTTTTGAAAATTTTTGTTTTTGCAATGTTTCGCAATGTGTCCTAAATGACCGCATCTAAAACATCGAGGCGTTAGATGATGATGTGTATGATGATGATCTTGAGTTGCACGAGACATTGTCTGAAGAGGCAATCAAACTTGAGCTGTTGATTGTCTTCATTTTCTTGTCAAGTCGGCTGATGTCTTCTAGACAGTCTTTGAAATCTTCATTTCCCTTCGAGGTGGTAGTGCTTGATTCTTCAATGTAGCTTTCTTCACTCGCTTTCATATCTATAGTGATTGATTCTTTACTGCAACTTTTTTGTCCTTAATCCTTTTCTGAGTCTAAAGTACCTATTTGTGATGGTGCAAATTCTAGAATCTCCTCGGTGAGGAATTTTCCGAATCTATTTTGCTTTAATTATGGTACAAACACAGGAGGCTCATGCACAACATTGTCATCACAAAATGCAACAAATAAATCAAAGCATTCAACCGCTACATTCTCATGGTCGGAAGTTAACGTTTTAGGCTTAAGCCTGATACAATCATCCCGAATAGTTAAACTATGTTAGTACAGTCATCAATCCTAGTTCGAGAGTTATTACATTCATCTCGAATAAAAGTTTTGTTTGTTTTATTGTTTTGTGAAAACCAGTTAACAGTCGTGTAACTGTCGCCGGATTAACCTAGACCTATTTTCTTCCCACCACAACCATCATCGTCTGCCTCTTCCACCCTGTGACAACCGGGAATTTACGGCTCTTAATTACGTGATTAACAGGTGATTAACGCGATAATGAATAGTGTTTACAACACGAATAAACTTAATTAGGGCTTTGGAGTGCCTAGGAACGTCTATACGACTTTACAGTGCGCGAACGGTGGTTTACAGAGCAACCTGCTGAATATTACGAGACAACAAACTGATACCGTACAAGATACTGACAAACGCGACTACGACGGATACTGACATTATTTTGACACGTTTTTAACTCTAAAATATTATTTTACTAGACTTCGGTGATTTCGGATTTAAAAACGGGTCTCGTAGGAATTACGGGCCACTTACGCATGAGATGGGCTTGTGGGCCCTAGGCCCAAGCCCAAAACCCACAAGCCTAAACTTGCACATGATATATTAGATTGTATAAATCTCTATAGAATATTATCAAGATCCCTACAAGATTTGTAAATCTTAACAAATCTTTCCAAGATCTTATCAAAATCTGTATAAGATCTTCCAAAATCTCTAAAATAATCTTTATAAGATTTTTGTCTCTAATTGTGAAACATACAAGATCTATATAAGGCACATACCCCTTTCCTACACTCACTCAAACCACAAAAAAAAAAGACTTTGCCTGCCTTCCCCTTCTCCCTCGATGATATGCACTGACAAACCTAAACAAAAATCACACTCATCTTTCAATTCTACACATACAAACAATTAGTTCATCCTCTTAAACAAATGACACATTAACAAACACAAACAAAGACACAACACACCTCTCGGCTCACTCTCCTCCCCCGTTTTCCAGTCCGGCGACCGGTGAAGCCGGTGCTGCTTCTCCGACCAGACACACTCCCCTCACCATCTGATGAACAGCCGGCCGATGACCAGCGGTACCCCCCCCCCTTCGGGAGATCGAGCAATAACCACCACCATCGGGTGGTGGTGAGTTACGGTTCAAGCGGAGAGAGAGAGTCGGACGAGACGGAGAGAGAGAAGCTGAGAAGAGAGAGAGAGAGATGATGGCGGAGAAGAAGCGGCGCCGCCGCTCACGGCGGCGGCAGTGGCGGTGGTTCGGGTCTGTGGTCCGACGAGCCTCACCCGAATTACAGTGGCTTGGGTTTCAGCTAAGGTAAGACTCTGAGACTTTTGGTTCGATTATGGGTCATTTTCGATTCAAGTTGTGAATTTGGTTCAGTTACGAGTCAGACTCAAGCTTCGGTTCGACAGGTTTGGTCTAGGTTTAAGCCTCGGTTCAGTCACGGGTCAGTGGTTCGGTCAACACCGAGTCAACTCGGTCAAACGTCTCGACGATAAAGTTTTGGAAAAGAATTTAGCGTCGCAATTTATAATTACATTGTTTTTATTTATTTCGTGAAAACGAACTAGAACTGAACGATTAAAGTACAGTTTACGTTTCGATATATTTGATAAATTACATATAGTGTTATATTGTTGAATCTTGAAAAATATATCGACACCTAGTTGTCGGGATCGTCCAAAAAAAGAGGAAACTCTGTCCATTTTTCCTAAAAACCCGTAAAGCAAACGTAATTACTTTCTAGAAACAACACTTATCAACAATTCAAACTTTTTTTATAAGATAAATATAAAGTATATTTATTTTGTCGAGGTTATAAGATTACAAAACCGATACTTATTTAAAACAAAAATAACGGTAATAGTTATTTCAAACATCGATAGTTCCAAGCATTTTTACCAACGAATATAATGTTGATATTTATTTCAAACGCCGATAATACGATTCTTTTATAAACATAAATATAGTTTATATTCTATTTCAAATATCAATGACATGACGATTGTGTTACTAAAATAAATATAGTTTATATATTTATTTGAAGTATTAAACGACATGAATTCGTTTTACAAAAATATATATAGCCTATATATTCATTTCAAACATCGTATAACACGAATTCTTTTATAAAATAGATATATCTATTTATGTCAAACATTCAACAACTTGACGATACTTTTATAAAATAAATATAACTTTTTATATTTATTTTGAACGCCTAAACGACATCTACATTTACTTTGACATATATACAAGACGTAATATATACAAGTGTATTGTATATTACTTTCATACGAACGTTTCTATATACACAAACGACTTCTCGGGGCGACAAAGTTTAACTTAGTCCTTTTCGTTAAATTAACAACCTACCGTCGAATCGTTCGGTTAATGATTCGGTAGAGCTCGATGACACATAATTTAGCTACGTTTAATTAGAAACTTATAAGATATTCCGTGTTAGGAATATTGTAGAACGCACGCTAGCAAGTCAAGTCTTGGAAACGACATCACGAAGTCGTATTTAGCTAGCTTTGCACGGGAATATTCAGGTGAGTTCATAACCCCACGTTTTTACGAATTTACATTTTTCTAAATGTTTTTGGGGTGGAAAGACATGCACTTTTTGCAAAGCATACAAGAATTACATATTTCTAAACCGTTTTACAAGCAAGTTTTAACTGACACAAATGGGTTTCGAAAATCTTATGTTTTATACCGGTTTTTCAAACAAGCGTATTTTTCGAAATATGCATACACACGAATTCTAGTTTTCTAAACTACGGGAAAATACAAATACAAGAGTTTACAAGATACAAATGTTACAATGTTTACAAATGGTATGATGAATACAAGAATTGAGAAATGATACGATAAATCGTGTCACGAATAGGGTACCATAAGCACCATTAATCAACAATATACCTAGACCGCAGAACAAAAGGTTAGATCTAACGGGTTTCGGGCAGCCACACTCTTGTTGAGAACGAGTACCGAGTAGTGCTTTTGTGTCTCAGAATCGACAACTAGAAAAAATGCATATGGTTTGGTTGCTTCCTATGTCGTGTCACATGTTAATGGCCTTGCAACCCATTAACAACAAGATACATACAGAAATACTTGATTTATACATGATACATACAGAAATACTTGATTTATACAAGATACATACAGAAATACTTGATTTATACATGATACATACAGAAATACTTGATTTATACAAGATACATACAGAAATACTTGATTTACACATGATACATACAGAAATACTTGATTGACGGTTATACAACCTTTACAAATACAAGAGTTTACATACATAATGCGTTACAAATACAAAGTTTCCGTATAACATGACAAGAAAATGATTTTAAATTCGTTTTCTCAACAATACTTCAAAAACCGGTTATTCAAAAAGATTTCTTTCAAATCTTTTACTAACAAACTATGAACTCGCTCAACTTTATGTTGACTTTTTCGCATGTTTCTTTCTCAGGTTGCATTTTTAAGACAAGGCACGGTTGGAATAGGAGAACCATGAAGAGTCGAGTACTTAGTGACGTTCGTTTTCTAGAAGTCTTAGCTATATTTGCTTCCAATGTGCAATGAAGATACCAGTCCAGTCACGCCAATGCTCTGATAATTTCGGGGTGTGACAGATTGGTATCAGAGCTATAGGTTACAACGAATAGGGGTTCTGTAAAGATACCTAGGCTCTAACCTCACTTTCCTCTGGGAACTTAGAATATTAAAACCTGAATACATACAGAACGCATAGTACTCGAATATGGTCTCCAACCGTTGCCGAAAAACAAACAGTCAAGATTTTGTTTTCAAACATACGCTATTGTGGTGTTATACACATGGTACACAAAAACAATTACAGACAGTACATAAAACTCTGAGAGTTTAGGAAACATGCATTTAAGACCTTCAGAAACTCATGTTGAAGTTCATTAAAGGTCATCATGTAGGAACCGCGAATATTAACTCGGGCACACACTATTATTCATATTGTCTATGATATTTTGACTTCCCGAGCAGGCAACCTACGCGTAATGAAACATTAGTGCACAGGTATACGTGAAACTTAATCTACATGTCGACAGAGGTTGAAGTACGATTACATACGACTTTCGACAAGGTCTTTGAGAAGACACGATTGAGCACTTAAGCAACGATGCTAATTCCGACAGCAGGGGAATTACCAATCAGGATGCGACAGCTTGTCACACGATCCTGCAGCGACACGAATCACAGCAAGGAAAAGACGCAAGTCACCGTATTCCCCCTATTTCAGTTAACGACGAATTCGCTATGTTCGACATTCTATGGTAATGTCACCTAACAACCGTACGTCACATGCAACCCCAGGTAAAGTCCTTAAATTTCTTTTATTGAAATTTCGACTTTCGCATTTACTGAGTAGATTTTCGTATCTCTACTCCTCATAATGGTCATTGTGTCACAATCATTTCTTCTAATATAGCAAATATTCATTTGCTTCATTTCTTGAATATTCATATGTTATGCATGCTTCGTTTGTTACACATGTGGTTTCGTTTCAAATAAGCGTTTAACCAAAGTTTGAATATTGTTTCGCTAAATCTAATTATTGATCTGTGATTCGAATGACCTGCATTATTGCAATTGTTGGCTCCTTTGTTATCAAGTCAACACATTTTCTTGAAATTTCTATTCTTTTCAAGTTACATACATGGTTTTTCGTTGTGACCATGCCGAAAGTTTTCTTGTTGATACATGTATTTATTGTCGGCTTGCGCCGAAATCAAATTCAATTGTTTGAACTTGTTCATTACACATACTCAATTCAAGACACCATATGATGTATTGGAGACATCATATTCAAATTTGTTTCAAAAAGCGTTTCATTTGTTTCGAGTCGTAGCAAACTTGTTTGGCATTCGACTCCATAAAATTGTTTGTTGATTCCGACACCTTGTGGTGTCAGTATAAACTTGTAGCTTGGGCTAAATATGATTGAGCATTTGATACAAAAAAACAGGTGATACTTGTTCAATCACCGCTATTATTGAATTGTTCCATTCACTACGACACCTTGTGGCGTCAGTAGAACTTGCTGCTTGGGCTGATCATGATCGAACGTTTCATGCAAAACTATTTCGTTTGGACTTGTTGATTCTAAGCTTCTCCTAGCGAATGTTATTGTTTCTAACATTCATTTGCATATTGTAAACGTCCACTTGGAATTCTATTGGTTGAAATTCCTTTTCTATTGGACCCATGTTAACTTGGTCACATTGGTGACTGTATCAGTATGTCTTGTTTCCTTTGACATTATTCGTATTCACTTGCGCATAACATAACTCTAAGGAGTTAACGTAATCTAAATTTCGAGGACGAAATTTTATTAACAGGGGGAGAATGCGACAACCAGGAATTTACGGCTCTTAATTACGTGATTAACAGGTGATTAACGCGATAATGAATAGTGTTTACAACACGAATAAACTTAATTAGGCCTTTGGAGTGCCTAGGAACGTCTATACGACTTTACAGTGCACGAACGGTGGTTTACAGAGCAACCTGCTGAATATTACGAGACAACAAACTGATACCATACAAGATACTGACAACGCCGACAAATATTAAATTTTACGATATATTCTAGCTTTGTAATTAAATTTTAGCAATCGTAGTTGAAACCGGCTCGAAAAATGGATCAAGGACGGCAACGATGTAATTTTTCGCAATTATTACCGTTATCGACGCACGAACGCGACTACGACGGATATCGACATTATTTTGACACGTTTTTAACTCTGAAATATTATTTTACTAGACTTCAGTGATTTTGGATTTAAAAACGGGTCTCGTAGGAATTACGGGCCACTTACGCATGAGATGGGCTTGTGGGCCCTGGGCCCAAGCCCAAAACCCACAAGCCTAAACTTGCACATGATATATTAGATTGTATAAATCTCTACAGAATATTATCAAGATCCCTACAAGATTTGTAAATCTTAACAAATCTTACCAAGATCTTATCAAAATCTATATAAGATCTTCCAAAATCTCTAAAATAATCTTTATAAGATTTTTGTCTCTAATTGTGAAACATACAAGATCTATATAAGGCACATACCCCTTTCCTACACTCACTCAAACCACAAAAAAAAAAGACTTTACCTGCCTTCCCCTTCTCTCTCGATGATATGCACAGACAAACCCAAACAAAAATCACACTCATCTTTCAATTCTACACATACAAACAATTAGTTCATCCTCTCAAACAAATGACACATTAACAAACACAGACACAACACACCTCTCGGCTCACTCTCCTCCCCCGTTTTCCAGTCCGGCGACCGGTGAAGCCGGTGCTGCTTCTCCGACCAGACACACTCCCCTTACCATCTGATGAACAGCCGGCCGACAACCAGCGGTACCCCCCCCCCCCTGGGCAGATCGAGCAACAATCACCAAAATCGGGTGGTGGTGAGCGACGGTTCAAGCGGAGAGAGAGAGTCGGATAAGACGGAGAGAGAGAAGCTGAGAAGAGAGAGAGAGATGACGGCGGAGAAGAAGCGGCGCCGCCGCTCACGGCGGCGGCAGTGGCGGTGGTTCGGGTCTGTGGTCCGACGAGCCTCACCCGAATTACAGTGGCTCGGGTTTCAACTAAGGTAAGACTCTTAGACTTTTGGTTCAATTATGGGTCATTTTCGGTTCAAGTTGTGAATTTGGTTCAGTTACGAGTCAGATTCAAGCTTCGTTTCGACAGGTTTGGTCTAGGTTCAAGCCACGGTTCAGTCATGGGTCTCGGTTCAGTGGTTCGGTCAACTCGGTCAAACATCTCGACGAGAAAGTTTTGGTAAAGAATTTAGCGTCGCGATTTATAATTACATTGTTTTTATTTATTTCATGAAAACGAGCTCGAACTGAACGATTAAAGTATAGTTTACGTTTCGATATATTTGACAAATTACATATAGTGTTATATTGTTGAATCTTGAAAAATATATCGACACCTAGTTGTCGGGATCGTCCAAAAACAGAGGAAACTCTGTCCGTTTTTCCTAAAAACCCGTAACGCAAACGTAATTACATTCAAGAAACAACACATATCAAGAATTCGAACTTTTCTTATAAGATAAATATAAAGTACATTTATTTTGTCGAGGTTATAAGATTACAAAACCGATACTTATTTAAAACAAAAATAACGTTTATAGTTATTTCAAACTTCGATAGTTCCAAGCGTTTTTACCAACGAATATAATGTTGATTTTTATTTCAAACGCCGATAATACGATTCTTTTATAAACATAAATATAGTTTATATGCTATTTCAAATATCAACGACACGACGATTGTGTTACTAAAATAAATATAGTTTATATATTTATTTGAAGTATTAAACGACACGAATTCGTTTTACAAAAATAAATATAGCCTATATATTCATTTCAAACATCGTATAACACGAATTCTTTTATAAAATAGATATATCTATTTATGTCAAACATTCAACAACTCGACGATACTTTTGTAAAATAAATATAACTTTTTATATTTATTTTGAACGCCTAAACGACATCTACATTTACTTTGACATATATACAAGACGTAATATATACAAGTGTATTGTATATTACTTTCATACGAACGTTTCTATATACACAAACGACTTCTCAGGGCGACAAAGTTTAACTTAGTCCTTTTCGTTAAATTAGCAACCTACCGTCGAATCGTTCGGTTAACAATTCGGTAGAGCTCGATGACACATAATTTAGCTATGTTTAATTAGAAACTTATAAGGTATTCCGTGTTAGGAATATTGTAGAACGCATGCTAGCAAGTCAAGTCAAGTCTTGGAAATGACATCACGAAGTCGTATTTAGCTAGCTTTGCATGGGAATATTCAGGTGAGTTCATAACCCCACCTTTTTGCGGATTTACATTTTTCTAAATGTTTTTGGGGTGGAAAGACATGCACTTTTTGCAAAGCATACATGAATTATATATTTCTAAACCATTTTAGAAGCAAGTTTTAACTTACACAAATGGTTTACGAAAAGCTTATGTTTTATACCGGGTTTTTAAACAAGCGTATTTTTCGAAATATGCATACACACGAATTCTAGTTTTCTAAACTACGGGAAAATACAAATACAAGAATTTACAAGATACAAATGTTACAATGTTTACAAATGGTATGATGAATACAAGAACTGAGAAATGATACGAGAAATCGTGTCACGAATAGGGTACCATAAGCACCATTAATCAACAATATACCTAGACCGCAGAACAAAAGGTTAGATCTAACAGGTTTCGGGCAACCACACTCTTGGTGAGAACGAGTACCGAGTAGTGCTTTTGTGTCTCAGAATCGACAACTAGAAAAATACCTATGATTTGGTTGCTTCCTATGTCGTGTCACATGTTAATGGCCTTGCAACCCATTAACAACAAGATACATACAGAAATTCTTGATTTATACATGATACTTACAGAAATACTTGATTTATACATGATACATACAGAAATACTTGATTTATACATGATACATACAGAAAATACTTGATTTATACAAGATACATACAGAAATACTTGATTTACACATGATACATACAGAAATACTTGATTGACGGTTATACAACCTTTACAAATACATGAGTTTACATACATAATGCGTTACAAATACAAAGTTTCCGTATAACATGACAAGAAAATGATTTTAAATTCGTTTTCTCAACAATACTTCAAAAACCGGTTATTCAAAAAGATTTATTTCAAATCTTTTACAAACAAACTATGAACTCGCTCAACTTTATGTTAACTTTTTCGCATGTTTCTTTCTCAGGTTGCATTTTTAAGACAAGGCACGGTTGGAATAGGAGAACCATGAAGAGTCGAGTACTTAGTGATGTTCGTTTTCTAGAAGTCTTAGCTATATTTGCTTCCGCTGTGCAATGAAGATACCAGTCCAGTCACGCCAATGCTCTGATAATTTCGGGGTGTGACACACCCGCACATTCAAATCTTTGTGCCATCACATACAGGTACTTCATAAATATCATTTTCAACAACTAAATCATTTTGGTTAATTAAATCATTGTCAGGATGAGGAGTGGACGGAGTAGGAAAAAAATTATTCTTTTAGTTCCAAGTTTATCTTTGTAACCAATGTCATCCTTAACATATGTGGGCCTCTGACAATTTTTGATATCCACCAACGCCTTTTTACTAACGTTACATTTATCGATTATAATTTTCAATTTATTGGTCTCAATTTTGGATTTCTCTAATGTGACAACCCATACTTTTAACTTCGTATCATTTCCCTTCACGTTCCACTATTAAGTTGTAAATATGTGAATTTGATAAGCGAAAATTATTACATTAATTAATTGATTTATGAATATTGGGAGTTGTAATTATTATATGAAATTATTGATTGCTATGTCCAGTCGCACACCCAGTTACCTCGCACATTCCTTCATCCCGCACACTCCTTTGTGGGCCTAACCTAACTGAGCCCAAACCCTATTGGACCGCACACCCCCAACCGCATATTGAATCGCACATGTATGTGTGCGGAATCTTTGCTTTGTATTTGTATTCTTTACTGCCAAACCCTAAAGAATGTTTTCCCAATCATTGACGACAACTTTTCAAATATTCTCCCTCCCCTTTTCTAGCAACATTCCTCTCCATTTTTAGAAGATTGGCAGCAGCTCCTTTCTTCAAAGATTTCCTCTTTTCTCTCAAAGATCTCTCTCTTATCTTGCACACTCTTTATTTCATCATTTCCAGGTAAGTGTGTTCCTTGTGTTTTAGATCTGTGTTTCTCCATTGGTTCTCTTGGTTGATAGAATACTAGATCTAACTTACATTTTAGTGTTATATGAAGATTCACATGAGATTAAATTTAATGTTTTGTATGAAAGATGATTCTGATAATATTGTCTCTGATCCATGAATATTGTTGGATAAACTAGGGTTTCGTATATTGCAAGACATTAATGATTTCGTATGATGTAGTGTCTTCGATGATGATGTATGATAAGAGATCCACCGATTTGTTTTGATACTTGTCACTGATCTTGAATCTAGACTTGTTTGATGATTTATAGATGATTGTTAACAATGGTTCCTTGTAATGGTAAGTTATAGATCTATTGTGTAGGAATCATGTAGAAAATGTTATGTGTTGAATAGATCTGATTATGTGCAATGAATATGATGATTAGTGTTCATAAGGGTTGATGTATGAATCTACATTTTGTTTGTTTGATCGTGTAAAACAAAATGATTACTTGATTTATTAGCAGGATTGTACCGTAGACTACGGTTGAGCACCGTAGTCTACGGCATGATTAATTAACACTGCACACTCTTAAAATATACAACTTAACCTGCGCAATGTACAATCTAGTACAACATACCACACACAATTAAATAATATAACCTTTGATGCACAACGTACAAGCAAATGGTGCATGGTCTCACACTAATCAAAACCACACATCTCTGTTTTACAAGCATCTAATGCACAAAGTACAACTGCGCACTGCATACCACACACTTTTATATGTGCCGCACACCTGATAAATGGACCGCACACTTATATACTTAGGGTCGAACACTTATAATTGGGCCGCACATTATTTTGGGCCACACACTTACGAATATACAAATTGGGCTGCATAACTTTCTGTTCACTCCTTGGGTTTTGTTAAGAATCCAGCTATGGCCCACAAGCTATGTTATACGTGATGTCCTTACTTGTATGCAACCTGTTAGATACGTGTAGAAAATACGTGGATTACTAATATTGGTAACCATAATAGGACGTGGTTAACCAACTTAACACAAGTAATTTAACTGTCGAGCAAAACAAAGGTGAGTTCACACATTTACTAAAAGCATGTATTCCCGGTGGTTGGGAATGAAACTTCACTTTCCCTAGTTTAGGATTGCCTAGTATTCCGGGGAGGAATACTGTTAAATGCTATTTATATTTCATTTCTTTAGCGGACTAAACGATACTCTATCATGAAGTCCCCACATATTATACCGATTAATTTCCGGGGCTAGGCGAACGAGATATTAGTTGATAGCGCTGTTAGGTTTGACCAAGCTCACACCATGCCAGGGAGGATGGGCGTGAACTATTATGCTTTGGCAACTAGTCAATGATGATAGACAATGACTTGGGGCACAAACAACTCAACGTCTCAACTATTCGATACCACACTTAAAGATGGGGTAGTTCCTCGTGATATGTTTATAAATGAGTAATTTAACGACTTACGTTTTTGGAAATAAAACTGGAAAACCGTGAACTCGCCAACTTATATTGACACCCTACTGCATGCTTTGCAGGTCGTTAGGTACATCTCGGGAGCTTGCTACAGAAGGAGTTTAGTGGTTGCGTAGAACCGTTGTTGGGTTCTAAATAAATGTCTATGAACTTTAAAACTTGTGTTTGGATTTTTAAACTATATGCTTCCGCTGATGACTTGAACATTGTTTTTGGAACATAAACTTTTAGTCACTAATCTTATCGATATGATGGATTTACTTTATTTATTTATATTCTTCAACATGATTGGTGGCATGATCCCGGTCAGTCGCACGCCTCGCGGTAATACTCCGCAAGAGAAAGTTAAGGGTGTGACATCTAATTTTTTTGTTAGATTATTTATGAGAAAATCATTTTTTTAAACAAATTCTTTTAGTGTCAGCATTTCAACTAAACTCGAATTCAACTTTCTCTGATATGCAACTTCATTTAGTTTAAGTTCTTCGTTAAATTGTAACACCTTTTCTTTTTCCCTAGTTAAGGCGCGGTTCATGGATTTGTAGTGAGCTACGACACTAACACATGCTTGCTGTTGGTGCACTACATCTGTCGACTTCGTCTTGTATCGAGTCTTAGTCTTAGAATGTTAGATTAGGGCACATTGTACGAGATTTCCCGAGAAAGTTGATTTCACATATATGGACATGTCCATATGTGGGAAACCACATGTCCGTATGTGGGAGACCTCATGTCCGTATGTGGGAAACCTCATGTCCGTATGTGGGAAACCTTGTAGATGATTTCTCTTTTATGTACAATGGGGGGTTTCGCTTTTATGGACATGTCCATATAAGTGAAACCTAGTCCCTATAAATACCCTAGGAGCGAATTCATTTGTAACAGTTCTTGTGGTGCATACCGAGGTGCTGCCGGTGTGAGATTTGGATGTAAACGTTGTTATATCAATCAGAAAGGTGATTTAAGTGAAGATCTAGTTGTTTCTACGTTGATTACTTGTTTTCCGCACCTGTAATTAACCAAAACTCCTCTGATAGACTCGTTCGGGTCAGAATAGGATCCTACAAGTGGTATCAGAGCTTCAGGAGGAGGAGTTCTACAGAGATTTGCTGGATTTCATCATAAATTCTTACTTCTACACCTTCTTTCTTCATCAGAACGATATTTTACGGTCGAAATTCGTTCAAATTTTCACAGACTAAAGGAAATTGATCATAGACAAATCCCTGAAAGTTTGAGCTTAAAATTCTAATTAAAAATGGACCATAATGCCCTCCGAATAGGTTTCGCTCTTACGGACAACCAGTGATTTCACTCTTGTGATCATAGGGTTTCGCTCATTTGACAAAGGGTTTCGCTCATTTGACATAGGGTTTCGCTCATAGGACCTCTAAGTGACCTATTTCGCTTTTGTGTACACCAATAAGACCTGGTTTCGCTTTTGTGACAACCCATAAGACCCTATTTCGCTTTTGTGTCAACCCAAGACACCTAGTTTCGCTCAAAAGGCACATACAGGTGATACAAGTGTTTTACGAAAACTTTAAAGTGTGAACTACTTGAAAGTATCTGTCAACAATAATCTGCATCATTAATTGTCTCGGGACTTCATGTTATGTGAATATAGACTGTTTGAGTGTGTACATTGATTTGTGTATAACTTTCTGAACAAGGGTATCAGTACTTCGGGAAAAAATAATCACATACGTGTGTCAGTTCATGTGATTCAAAGTGTTGTCGATTATTTGAATTGAACAATTAAAAGTTGTCCGCTAGTGTAAATGGAGGTCCAGTGAGAATTCCGGTTTGCATGCAAAGGATAAAGTTGTCGGCCACATTTAATTAGAAAATTCAATTAAAATTGAGTCTTGTTTTCTCGGTTTGCATGTGAAAGTTGGTAAAAGTGTGTCATGTGATTGTTCCAAGAATTGCATGTGAAGTCAGATTTAGCGGCCCAATCAAAGATTTTTGAAAAACAAAGTGTCGGCTATGGGAATTGGAATTGTCTATTTGCATGCGATCTGCTTTTGTTGTCAGCCCAAGTATTAAATCAGCCCAAGGCACACAATACACTACATCGACCAAATTAGCATTTGAGAATATTCAAGCATGTTGTCCCATATGTTGTGAATTTTTATATAGGCCCAATCAAATATTGATCAATATCAAGTTCAATCGGGTCAATTGAATTCATTTCGTTCCGACAAAGTTCATTCATTCAGTGGTCTCACGTCATCAACATTGAAACGAGTCAACAAATCTTTGACACGAGTCCTCGATTGATTTCATCAACACACTTTTACATATTCAATCTGTTAAACTGATTGTTTGTTTGTTTCAGGTATATTTTTAAAAGGTGATCTATCTTGGAGTTAATATTTCGCTTAACGGGATTGTCTTGATAAACGTGTTTACGAATCATGGATATCAATGTCTTTAATATGACTAAAGAAACATTTGATAGAATAAATGTATTAAATAAAGAATTTGAGTTATTTATAAGTATGCCAGGTGAATCTACAAAGACTCTCATTGAGAGATATTGTCATCTTGTGCGTACCATGTCTCAGTTGAAAATTACTAAAACTCCAGCAGAATGGGTTGAAAAGCTTGCTGATGCTTTACCACAAAAGGAATGGGGTACATATCTCATGATTCTGAAGAATTCTGGACAGTTTAGTAGATTGTCAATTGCTCAATTCATTGAAAAACTTGAAGAACAAATTGATAACAGTGATGATGATGAGAAAAGTCAAGATGAAGAGTCTGTTTCTCAAGAAGAAAAGAATGAACAAAGTGAAGAAGTCAAGGTTGTTGAGAAAATAGTTGGAGTGGAAAAAGTTGTTGAAGTTGAGAAGATTGTGGAGGTAAAGAAGATTGTTGAAGTTATGAAACCATGTCTCACTTGTTTGGAATCTTGCAAACAGTGTGAAGTAAAAGACGAGAGGTTTAGTGAATCAGAAAAGATGAAAGAAAAGTTGTTGTTTGATGTGAAGAATTTGAAAGAATCCTACGATGTTTTGAACAGAACTGTGAATAGTCTGGAAAAGACTAACTCTGAAAAAGAAAAAGCTTTGAAGATGTTGAATGCTACCATGATGACAAAGCAGAAAGAGATCAACTTGTACATAGAAGAGTGTGCAAAGTGGAAGAAAAAGTTGGATAGTGAAGCAACTGAGAATGAAAGAATCAGAAGATTGCTGCAATGTTACAAAGGTTGTGACTACATAATTGATATAATTTATCCAACAGTTGAAGGATTTGAAGCGTTTAAAGGTGAAGAAACAAAGCCAAAGAAGAAAAAGGATACTGGTAAGAAACATGGTGTCTGTTATAATAAGTGTCCGCCTCCGATTTGGGAAGGGTACTCGCCTAGAAAACCTAATGAAGAAGAACTAAAACAGGCAGTCAATATTAAGTTAGAATCCGAGATAACCGATGTTTTACCTGACAATATTGACATCACGTTCACAGCGTCCGACACAGATCATGAGTCCGAATTGATAAAAAGAGTTGTTGATCAGGTGTTGGATAAGGATGAGGAGTCAGAGTCAAAGTCCGAATCCAAAAGTTCGTGTCAGTCTGTCAGGAGTTCGAGTTCGTCCGAAAAGAGTTCAAAATCATCGGGAAAACGGGTTTATAGTAAAGAATTTTTGTTGTCAAAATCTAATTTGAATGACGAAACATTTGAAGTTGTATACACTTTGAATGATTCTGACAAATTATATTTTGATAAAGAATTTCCAATAAGAAGTGTTCGTTTTGACATGATCAAAAAGGTTTTCAAAATGATAGAAATTAATATTTCTGAAATAAAAGATTTAAATCTTTCTGAAAAATCTAAAAAGTACACTTCAAGATTTCAACAGCGTTTAAACAAGAAAAAGAGTTACAATTCTGGTTCTGGTTTTCAAAAGAAACCAAACCACAATCGTAGCTACAAAAAGAAAGGACTTGGTTTTATTCCACCTAAAAACTATAAAAATGAAAAATATGTTCGAGATTTTAAATCAAAAATGACATATGTTGCAGGAACTAGCCATGAAGAAGAAGCAAAAAGCCTATTCTGGAAACAATCTAACCAAGAATTTCTTGCCGAGAAGAGAAAGAATGGAGCTTATGTGAAGAAAAAGACAAGAACCTGTTTCCGATGCAATGAAGCTGGTCACATTGCACGGAACTGTCCGAAAGCGACAAACATAAAACAGGGAGTTTCTGGAAAACTGAAAGAAGTTGTTGATAAAACCGAACCACTAACTGAAAAATTTAAAGTTTTCAAAAATTCAACATTTGAAGTTGGTGAATGTTCGAAGAGATTTTACAGGCGAAGTGTGAAACTTGACAACCAAAAATGGGTTGTTAAGAAATCAGAAGTAAAATCCGGCGATGAATCTGATTCCACAAAATCAGAGGAGCCATAGTTTGATGAGAGTGATGAAAACTCAGTTCCTTCAATGGATGATGAGAACTTTCCACCATTGAGGACTGAAAATTTTAAAAGGAAAATTGGAAAGTCTGAAATCTCAAATCAGGGTGATTTTGAGAAGGATAACTTTGATGTTGAGAAAGCGTTTAATGGGAAAGTTAAGAAGATTTTCGGAAAAATGGTTGATGGAAAGGTAAAAGGGGTAAAGGAGTTTTATGCTAAAAAGAAAGCAACTTACACTCCAACTGCTTCTGAATTAAAAACACCCAAGGCTGGTCAGGCTTGGGTGGGTATTTTCTTTCATTAAAAAACCTGACTTGCCGGAGATCCCAAGTTAGTAATCATGGATCAGGAATCGGCATCTTTCATGTTTAATAAGGTTGTTTTGAAAATGGTTGAAATTGTTAAAATTTTACAGGATAAGTGTGACTTGGCGGAGCTTCCAGGTTGGTAAGTGTGAAGCAGGAATCGGCATCTTTGTTGGTAAAATGAATTTGTGTAGAAGTGATATTCCTACAAGTTGGTTGATGAAGGTTTATACTTACAAATGGTTAATCAAGGTCATTAGGTTGAACTTGATTGGACCATATTTACAAGTGGTATTTGTAAGACAATATGATGAACCAAACCCCGAATTTACAAGTGGTAAAATCAACAAAACTTATTTTCCGAAAAAATCATTTTGGTTAAAACAAACTTAAGTGTTTTGAAATCATAATGAGAAAATAGTTTTGTGTAAGGGGGAGTTCTGATTGTTTATGCCTAGTGGATGGCAATTTGAGGTGATTTGATATCAGTTGTCTTTTTCTGTATAGTTTGTTTTCAAATTTCCTAAAATATGTTTGCATTTTAGGGGGACTAGAAAATTTCAGAAAATCCAAAAACATTTGAAAATTTGAAAAAAGACAAAAACATGATAAAATCAAAAATGAGTTTTGTTGTATAAAAGAGGAAATGATAGTACATCAGTAGACTGTCACAACATGCTAAAGAAATGTAAAGTTAAAAATGTGATAAACAATCTCACTGCGGATATGCCAGTAGGTTTTTGCACATTTAGTAGATTGTGACGAGATATAAACATAAAATTCAAACTTGCTTTTTATGTGGGTTAACAACTTCTTGGATATATAGGTAACCCCTGAAATCTCGTTTGAAAGGTCCCTCTTTCTGAGATACTAGGTCTTTATGCTCAATGATATCTGGGGTATTATCCCGGGACTTCTGCTGAATGGAAATTCTGACCTAGTCCCCGGAGAATACTTTCCGCTTGCTTGAAACATAGCACAGCCCTCAGCAAATTGATGAAACAATAAAATTGATAGTTATTGCTGTTGTAATCAAAAGATCCTCTAAAGGGGACACACCCAAAAGTTGAGTCATGATCTCTCTGCTGAACGGTAGTTCTGACCTGAGCTCTCATGATTCTTCATAATTTATAATCCCTTATAGATATCATCTGTGGTATACTCACCTGTAAGACTGAATATTGGGATTTGGATACGGGAGTATATTCAAGTAGTGGGACACACGAATAAGTTTAAGTTTCTAAGACATTAATATCGTATCTCGGAACAGTTGAACTTTGTGTGAGAATTTAAGTGGACCAATATACTGACAATCTAGGTGAATTGTTTAGAACTTAAAATGAAATGAAGCTTAACGGTGTTGTTGATATGTCTCAGAAACTGATATGATCCTCTTACACAAACTCACAAAAATTTTGTTTATAAATATTTCTTTATTGCATTACATTTTCTTTATTACAAAATCCAAAAATATTTTCAGTGTGTTTTAGCATAAAATTTCAGAAAATTCAAAAAGATTTTTGACAACTGATATTGGAGAGCTGATTTTAAAAAATTCTGAGTGCTAAACATGATGAGTATGATTTGAGGGGGAGTGTGTTTTTAAACTGATTATTTTTTTTATCAAACCTTCAAGTGGTTCATCAGATTGAAAAATCATTTTGTTCGGGTTTTGAATGTGAGTCTGAGTTAGTGCAATGTTATTGTTTAAAATTGTAAAATTTACTTTGAGGTAGAGATTGTGCAGGTTTGAGGAAAGGCTGAGTGTGAGAAAGGCTGATTGATATTGAGAAGCTGTTAGATGGAAAGCCAGACAACGATCCTAAAGCTGATGATGCTGATGAACTGGAGAAATGCCAGCATATCGCAAGAGGGAGTCTGAAGTCTTGCAATAAGATATTGAGAGAAAGAAGCCCAGAGACTGATCAAGACTGAAGATGCGAAGACTCAACACTTAAGACTCGTCAACATCTGAGGGGGAGTCTGTTGGTGCACTACATCTGTCGACTTCGTCTTGTATCGAGTCTTAGTCTTAGAATGTTAGATTAGGGCACATTGTACGAGATTTCCCGAGAAAATTGATTTCACATATATGGACATGTCCATATGTGGGAAACCTCATGTCCGTATGTGGGAGACCTCATGTCCGTATGTGGGAAAACTCATGTCCGTATGTGGGAAACCTTGTAGATGATTTCGCTTTTATGTACAATGGGGGGTTTCGCTTTTATAGACATGTCCATATAAGCGAAACCTAGTCCCTATAAATACCCTAGGAGCGAATTCATTTGTAGCAGTTCTTGTGATCCATACCGAGGTGCTGCCGGTGTGAGATTTGGATGTAAACGTTGTTATATCAATCAGAAAGGTGATTTAAGTGAAGATCTAGCTGTTTCTACGTTGATTACTTGTTTTCCGCACCTGTATTTGACCAAAACTCCTCTGATAGACTCGTTCGGGTCAGAATACAATCCTACACTTGCGAGCACTGTTTTATCTTGAACTCATGGGGTATGTTGTTTACCAAATCTTTCTCTTATTTCTCCTTGCTAGATTCCACTTTCATGGCCTCTACAGGAACTTTCTCTTTCTTTGTCACTCTAATGCCTCTAGCTACGGAATCCATCTTCTCTTGAGCTTCTATGGTTCCCCCGTTTCCTTTGTCAGCTACAAATTTGTCACCATTTAACATTCCCTTCAGTCCAGTATCCACAGCTTCAGCTCACATTGGAATACCTGCAGTTTTGTTGCTAAGAAAGCTTGAGAGAAGAGGAGCCGATCCGGTTGAGACCTTTGCCATGATAGCTTTGTTGATGTCTGTTTTAGCTTCAGTGATCTCTTCAGCCCAGTCATAATCTTCCATAATCAAAGCCTTCACATTTTCATTTGTAGTAGCATCACTTCCTTCGATTGCAATTGGCCTTCGAGCAGGAGTAGCTTTAAGATTTTCATTCTTGAGTACAGGACACTCTCGTTGGAAATGCCCGAGATTCTTGGAGTTGTAGCATTGAAGTTTGGATTTGGTAAAACCGGCTTTTCCCAAAGAAAGTCTCTTTCCAGTCTTTTCTTGAAATTTCTTCAATCTCAGCGTGATCATAGCCATCTTCCACTTCAGAGCCATCTCTTCCATATCACCCGGGTCCACCTGATACATGTATTCAGCAGTAAAAATGTCTTTTTTCAGCTCTTCGGCCATAAGAACTTCATCGTTGCACATGAATGTGTTGAACATAGCAACTTGTTCGGTGGAGATTTTTAGAGCTTGTTTTTCACCGACAACAATAGACTTATCGCTAGATTGTGGCGCCTTTGTGGAGTTTGATGAAATGTTGGAGGAGGCTAGAAAGTGATTGGAGATTTTTAGAGCTTGTTTTTCACCGACAACATTTGTAGCTTGAGAGCTTGAACCAACAAAAGTGATTGGGGCTAGAAAAGCCATGTTCTTTAGGGCAATAGCTTGCACATACTTTGGAGAGTATCCCAATTGATTCATTTATCTTTTGGTTATGTTCATTTATTATATTTTAGCGTGTTAATTAGATCAGATAAAGTGACTAGGTTTTGATTGTTCTGAAAGTCTCTCTTGATCATCATGCATTGTAAGCTCCACTCTTTTGGTGATGAATCCAAAAGCTTCTTTATTGTAGCATGGTTGGCAATGGGGTTTCCAGTTTCTTCATTTTTGTTAGCATGTTCAAGAAACGACTTATGTGATCAGATAAACTCTCACCGCGGACGCTTCCAAACATGTCATACTCCTTTTGCACCATTTCTCTCTTGTTTTGGATCATTTCTTCATTTCCCTTGTACTAGTCGATAAGGGCATTCTAGAGATAATATGCAATGGTTTATTCATCGAACATGTTGCAATCATCAGTTGATAAGGTCATTTTAAGTGCAGCGTGATCCCGACAGTCACGTTGGAATAATGCCTTGTCTTCATCATTGTATGTTGGTGCATATGTCTGTCGACTTCGTCTTGTATCAAGTCTTGTAATAGATTAGATAGATCAGGGCACGATATACGAGAAAAATGAGAAATGTGTAGGTTGTTGCCATTTCGCACGAAATAGGAAGGTTATTTCGTATGAAATGGACATTGTCCTTTTCGCACGATATGGATCTTGGTCATTTCGCACGAAATAGAATCCCTATAAATACCTGCCTTGAACCTTTCATTTGTAACTTTCTGATTCCGGTGCCGAGGTGCTGCCGAAGTGTCTCCAGGCTGTAAAACGTTGTTATATCAATAAACAAGACAATTAGAGTGTATATCAAGCTGATTCAACATCGATATGTTTGTTTCCGCCTCTCATGTGTAGGTTGTGGCCATTTCGCACGAAATAGGAAGGTCATTTTGTACGAAATGGACATTGTCCATTTCGCACGAAATGGATCTTGGTCATTTCACACGAAATGGAATCCCTATAAATAACTTCCTTGAACCTTTCATTTGTAACTTTCTGATTTCGGTGCCGAGGTGCTTCCGAAGTGTCTCAAGGCTATAAAACGTTGTTATATCAATAAACAAGACCATTAGAGTGTATATCAAGTTGATTCAACATCGATACGTTTGTTTCTGCCTCTCGTATTGATTAGAACTCTTTCGAACGACTCATTTTGGTCGTGCAAACGATCCTACATGTGGTATCAGAGCTCAGGAGGAAGAGTTCTTACCGATTCAGCTTGATTTCATCAAAATTCTGCTTTCTACACCTTCTTTTACAAGATTTTTCAAAATTAAACAAGAGTTCACAGTTAAAATGGGCTATTTTTCACACATATCACGCGTAACACTGTTTTAATCAATCCTTGAAAGAATTAGACCTAAAATCGACCTAAAACCTATTCAATCTGACAAAAATCTGGCCGAGAGTATGACATCAGCACCATTTCGCACGGATTAATCCATCATTTCGCTTGAAACAACACTCCATTTCGCACGAAGTGGGTACAGAGGTCCATTTCGTTTGAAAGTTGTGCCATTTCATAAGAAAACATCCCTTTCGCACCAAGTGAACCATTTCGCATCAATAGGTCCATTTCGTTTGAAGAAGTTTAATTCGTGTGAATAGTGCCATTTCGTTTGAAAGCTGAGTTTGTGAAATTGTTTACCGTAAACATGGAAGAAGAGTTTTACAACGTGTTTGCTACTGCCCCGGGTACTCCTGTTACCATTGCTCAGAGTGTGAACATGGAAAATGAAACAGGAACAAGGCAGAAACCTCCAAAATTGATGGGCATTGAAGAATACTATTGTTGGAAAGACCGGTTCGAAAATTGGGTTCAAGAAAATCATTTGAGGTCTTGGGAGTGTATTGAGAAAACGTATGTTAAACCTCGTACAGATGTGGGAGTTATCAAAACTATTTCTGAATTGTCGGATAAAGAAAGAGACATGTACAAGGCAGAAAAATGATGATTAGTCTTCTTCAGCAAGCTGTGAAAGAAGACATTTTGATACTACTTCAACATGATGGTACTTCACGTTCGATTTGGGAAGCACTTCGAATTAAGTTTGAGGGAAGTACGAAGATGATCAGGAGTAAGAAATCATTATTAAAGAAAGAATTTGATTTGTTTTCAAGTTTGCAGGGTGAAACTACAAAGAAACTGATTGAGAGATATTGTCATTCAGTGCGTTCAATGTCACTTTTAGATATAAACAAAGATCGAGAAGAATGGGTTGACAAATTAGCTGATGCTTTACCTCAGAAAGAATGGGGTACATATCTGATGATCATAAAGAACACTGGAGAATATGATAAATTGACAATTTCTCAGTTCATTGAAAAACTTGAAGGACAAGATCTTGAACAATAAAAGATTGCTAGAATGAACAATCCAAGTGGTCAACAAGACATCAAGATGTATTACAAAGGGAATGTTCAGAATGTTGAAGCAAGTCCGAAGGTCCAAACCGCTTTCAGTGCAGAAAACTCATCCGGATCAGTTAATCAAAGTCCAATCAGCAACAATGGTTTTTCTTCATACTCAAGTGTTAATCCGAATGTTTCAACCTCAAGTCATCAGTTCCAAAGCTCAAACAACAGTAATGGTCATGTGTTACACTGCAACATTGCATTGCATCTTCAAAACGGTCAAAATTTCTCTGAAGAAGTCGCTAAAGGTCATTTGACATTACTAGCCACAATATTAGAATCATTTGAGGGTTTGGTTGCAGGAAGGATCGGAAATCCTGTGTTGACAAAAGAGGATTACGATCAGATCGATGCTGAAGAAATGGAGCTTATGGATATTAAGTGGGGTTTAGCGAGTGTGTTGAGGAGAGCTGAGAAATTTAAGCTGATTACAAGAAGAGATGATTTCCGTGATGCTAATGTTTCTACTTTAGTTTTTGATAAATCTAAAGTTACTTGTTTTCGATGCAGGGAAAAAGGACATTTCAAGAGGGAATGTACCAATCAAGAAGCAGGAGGAGCTCAGAATTCGTTCGGGAACAATGACTACTATCGGAAAGCAATATATCAACAAGTTGCTCAACAACCGTCATCATCCCGTGTTATTGAAGATGGAAAGAAGAAAGCTTATATGGTGAATCAAGATGATGAAAAAGTGGCAGAAGGTTTTAGCTGGGACAAATACATTCCGGTTGATTCCAAGTTTGGATTTTTCATTGTACAGATCATTCAAGAGCCAGATTTGATGAAGGAATGGATGGATGTGTTTGCTGATGATGAGAAAAGTCAAGATGAAGAATTTGTCTCTTCGGAAGAAAGCTCAGAAAAGACAACAGTCTTTGATCAATCATCAACTGATAATAGTGATGATGAAGAAGAAATACAAATAAACATTGGAAAAACTCAATTATCTCCTGAAAGTTTTAAATTTTATTTTGCAGATAGATTGGAGAAACTAAAGGAGAAGCGAGCAGTAAAGAATCAGAAAAAGGTAAAATGCGAAAATGTTGCTCAGGAAGAGAAGTCTGAACAGAGTAAAGGAGTTAAAGTTGCTGAGAAGGTGGTTGAAGCTGAAAAGATTATTGAAGTTGAAAAGATTGTTGAAGTCACAAAACCTTGTCTAAAATGTTTAAAACCTTGGGCATTGTGAAGAGAAAGATGAGAAGTTTAGTGAGCTTGATATGATGAAAGAAAAATTATTGTTCGATGTTAAGTATGTGAAAGAATCGTATGATATGTTGAACAGAACAGTGAATAGTTTGCAAAAGACAAACTCATAAAGAGAAGATGCCTTAACCATGATGAATGCAGTGATGATGTCTAAGCAGAAGGCTATCAATCACTATATTGAAGAATGTGCAAAGTTGAAGTAGGAGTTGGAGACAGAAAAGATAGAAAATGAAAGAATCAGACGATTGCTGCAAAGTTATTCAAGTTCTGATTATTTAATTGATAGAATTTATCCAACTGTTGCAGGTTTTGAAGCCTTTCAGGACAAGAAGTCGGAAGAGAAGGATACTGGTAAGAAACAAAGTGCAAATTATAACAAGTGTCCGCCTCCGATTTGGGAAGGTTATTCTCCCAGAAAACCAAATGAGGAATAAGTCAATATAAAGTTAAAGTCCGAAATAACTGATGATTTACTAGACAACATTGAAGTCATATTCATATCGTCTGACACTGATCATGAGTCTGAGTTAATAAAGAAAGTGGTCGATCAGGTGTTGGATAAGGATGAGGAGTCAGAGTCGAAGTCTGAGTCTGAGAGTTTGAGTTCGTCGGTCAACAGTTCAAAATCATCGGTCAAAAGGGTGTATAATAAAGAATTTCTGTTATCAAAATCTAATTTGAATGACGAAACATTCAAAGTTGCATATACTATGAATGATTCAGACAAATTATATTCTGATGATGAATTTCCAATAAGAAGTGTTCAAATTGAAAAGATTAAAAAGGTTTTCAAATTAACAGAAATTAATATTTCTGAAATAAAAGATGTGAATCTTACTGAAAAACCTAAAAAATACACTTCAAGAGTTCAACAAAGATTGAACAAGAAAAAAGGTTACAGTTCTGGTTCTGGTTTTCAAAAGAAATCAAACCATAACAGTAATTTCAAAAAGAAAGGATTAGGTTTTATTCCACCCGTAAATCATAAAAATGAGAAAATTTCTAAAACAAAAACAGTATTTGTTTCAGGGTCAAGTTCTGAAGAAGAAGAAAATAGCTCATTTTGGAAACAATCGAACAAAGAGTTCTTTGCAGAAAAACAAAAGTTTGAGAAGAATGGAGCTTATCAGAGAAAGGAGACAAGAACCTGTTACCGATGTCAAGAAGTTGGTCACATCGCCTGGAATTGTCCAAAGGCAACCAACACAAAACAGGAAGTTGTTTCTAAACTCAAAGAAAAAGTTATTGATAAAACTGAACCACCAACTGAAAAATTTAAAGTGTTTAAAAATTCAACATATGAAGTTGGTGAATGTTCGAAAAGGTTTTACAAAAGAAGGTTGAATCTTGACAACCAAATGTGGGTTGTTAAGAAATCTGATGTGAAATCTGGTGATGAATCTGTCTCGTCAAAGTCAGTGGAGCCTCAAGCTGATCAAAAAGAAGAAAATTCAGTTCCGCCAATGGATGATGTCAACTTTCCACCATTGCGAACTGAAAGTTGGTAAAGTGGAAATTTCGAATCAATTCTATTCTGAGAAGAAAGAATTTGATGTCGAAAAGGATTTTAATGAAAAAGTGAAAAATACTTTGGAAAAATGGTCGAGGGTAAGGCCAAAGGGGTGAAATATTTTTATGAAGCAAAAAGAAATGTTCAAACCCCGAGTGAAACTGAGAAGGTCACACCCAAAGCTAGTCAGGCTTGGGTGTCTGTATTCCATATGTAAAAATTCTGACTTGCCGGAGCTCCCAAGTTGGTAATCGTGGAGCAGGAATCGGCATCTTTCTTGAGAAATATCACTTTCGTGAATGGTGGTTGTTCAATGATATTTCGACCTACAAGTGGTAGTATTCTTGAAAATTGTTATATTTCGTTTTACAAGTGGTATTGGTTGATAAGAACCTACATGTGGTTAATCAAGGTCATTAAGTTGAACTTGAGTTAACTTTCATTCAAGTGGTTGGAAGAACAAAGTGATGAATCAAACCCCGATCTTACAAGTGTTTTCAACAAAACTAATTTTCCGGAAAAACCATTTGATTAAAACAAACTTAAGTGTTTTGAAATCATAATGGGAAAATAGTTTGTTGTAAGGGAGAGTTTTGATTCTTTATGCCAAGTGGATGGCGAATTGAAGCAATTCACATCGGTTTGTCAAATTTTTCTTTAAATGATTTTGAATTTTAGGGGGAGTAAGAAATTTCTGAAAATCCAAAAACATTAGAAATTTTGAAAAAGCAAAACTCATTTTTGAATTGAAAAATATTGAGAAAACGAAAAAAACATGAGAAAATGAAAAAGAGTTTTGTTGTAAAAAAGAGGAAATGATAGTACATCAGTAGACAATCACAGTACGCTAAAGAATTGGAAAGTTAAAATGTGATAAACGGTCTCACTGATGATATGCCAGTAGGTTTTCGCACGCTTAGTAGATTGTGTTCGAGATATAAACCAAAATATCAAATACTTACTTATATCGTGGGGAACATCTCTCGGATATATGGGTAACCCCCGAAATCTTGTTTGAAGGGCTTTCTATTTCTGACATACTAGGTCTTTGTGCGTGGTGATATCTGGGGTATTATACCAGGACTTCTGATTTTGCGGGAGCAATAGCCTAGTACTCGTATAATACTTTGCATTGCTTTATTCTTAAAGCTCGCCCTCAGCATAAAAAATGATGAAACATTGAAAAATGCTAATCATGTGCTGTTGAAGAAAAGATTCTCTAAAGGGAACACACCTAAAGTCGAACCATCATCTCTCTGATTTTGCGGAAGAATAGCCTGAGCTCTCATGGTCTCGCATTTAACCCCTTACAGATATCATTAGTGTACATTCACCTGTAAGACTGAATATAAGAGTCTGGATACGGGAGTATATTCTGAGGTGGGACACGCGAATAAGTTAGTACTTAAAACACTAATCTCGTATCTCGAAACAGTTGAAATTTGTGTGAAAATTTAAGTGCATCAGTATACTGACAATCTAAGTGAATCGTTAATATGTTTAAAGCTTAACGGTGCTAGTGATTGGTCTCAAAAACTGATATGAGCCTCTTACATAAACTCACAAAAATATTGTCTGTAAATATTTCTTTATTGCTTTTCATTAAAAACCAAAATCCAAAAAGAATGTGTTTTAGCATAAAATTTTGAAGAGTCAAAAAGATTTTATTTCATCTTATTTTCGACAACTGATGTTGGAAAGCTGATTTTCAAAATTCCAAGTGCTAAACATGATGAACAACAGGTTTGGGAGAGTTTAATTAGAAATGAGAAAAATGATATTTTTTACAAGTGATCATCAGATATTATAAATGTTAAATCATTTTGAACGATATCTGCAAGTGGTATATAAATTTGTCAAATTGTTAAATTTGTGAAATTTATTTCGAGGTAGAGTTTTGTGCAGATCCCTATGTCTAATCCTGAGCAGAATGTGAGCCAGGTCACTATCCTAGAACGAGAAAATCCCAGCTTATTGAAAGGGGGAGTTTGAAGACATCAAGAGGGAGTCTGAGGACGTAAGAGCCATATTCGAATCCAGGAACAGTGTTCAAGATAGAAGCTGCAAATGCTGAAGAACTTAAGGAATCAAGAGATCTGATAAAGAGAATTAGAGAGAGGATAGAGTCAGATTGCGATTCTGGAAGAGAGAGAAAGAAGATAGAGATTGATGAGGCTTACACTGTCAGATACTTTGGAAGAGCACGAAGACTGATCAAGATTGAAGATTTGACATACTGAAAACTTGTACTGAAGACTCGTCGACATCCAAGGGGGAGTCTGTTGGTGCATATGTCTGTTGACTTCGTCTTATATCAAGTCTTGTAATAGATTAGATAGATCAGGGCACGACATACGAGAAAAATGAGAAATGTGTAGGTTGTGGCCCTTTCGCACGAAATAGGAAGGTCATTTCGCATGAAATGGAATCCCTATAAATACCTGCCTTGAACCTTTCATTTGTAACTTTCTGATTCCGGTGCCGAGGTGCTGCCGAAGTGTCTCCAGGCTGTAAAACGTTGTTATATCAATAAACAAGACAATTAGAGTGTATATCAAGCTGATTCAATATCGATACGTTTGTTTCCGCCTCTCGTATTGATTAGAACTCTTCTGAACGACTCATTTTGGTCGTGCAAACGATCCTACATTGTAGGTAGTAGGATAATGATTGATCACCTGAATGTCGTTTGTGGTTTTCATAGGGACATGTGGTCCAACGGCAACCATGATCCATTGATTATAGTCCATATACTCGAAAACCGATTTAGTTCGGTTTTCCTAACTGCCAAAATCAGCAAATTCCTTAAGTTTAGGTGGACGGGTTGCAGTTTTAGTTTCGAGTTCAGCTTGTGCAATCGGGTTTCGTTGGTTAATCAAAATTTTGATTAAATTTATGTCTGGATCATTAAGAACAAGTTAATTACACTAGTTTTAAGGGTACTGGGCATAAAAACATTGTAAATACGCTGAGAATTCAAATGCGCTGGTTTAGTCTGACAGGTAATTACGTTGACTTGTTTTATGAGTTGGGTTGACAAAAAACGTTGCTTACCGGAGTTACTATATATGTTGGGAGGTCTAAGATCAAAATAACAATGCTCGGAATGAGTCTAAACACCGTGATAAAATCGCAGAAGATTTATATCACCGACCCCGAAGTCGACTTCAGATAAATACGTGACCAAGACAAATATGCAGCCAGATCAATGTTCTACACTGAATCTTAAACAAATACACCCAGAAGGGTTTTAAACATGAATCAAAACCCACTAATCACCCAAATAACCCAAAAACCATGGTACATTGTATACAAATGACCCACAATAAAGCCTAAACACTGATTAACAACTTCCTAAGCATTAAATACACCAAATCAAGTTATTTTTACCCAACCTTTTTGCAAAACCTTAAAAAACTTTAAAAAACCTTCAAAACTTTGAAAATCTTTAAAAAACCAACAATCAATCAAGAACACAAAGGTTTTGATACCAAATTGTCGATCCCAAAACACTATGTATCACAGTGGTGATGATTGATTAACACATAAACACCTATTAATTAGGTGTTTGAGTGAATAAACAAAAGAATATAAAATGAAGATGAAGGATATTGGAAGTTTAGTGTAAATAAACCAACAATGATATGCAATTCCATGTGATATAACACAATCAAGATCATGGATATTCGATTTAGCACAATAGATCAGAGATAAAGATTCAAAACACAAAGAAATACAGTGTGTGCTAGTGTGTATATACTAAACGGCTAACCTGCGTATTTATTAATATGCAAGTAGCTAAATACACCGCCCTAATACATACCAAAACCCGAATTCATATTTACACATTGACCCCCTGAACTATTAAATACATAAACAAAATGTCCTAACTTATGTTTCTCTACCAACGCTCTAATTTAATCCAACATAATGGCTTGTTTTTTGACCGCCCATTCACGATAGTTTATAGACATCAAAATGGAATATTGATAACTGGTACGATTGTCGCGTTAGGTTGTGTTGCTACCATTTTCTAATCTGAAAATTTCAATCCCTTTGTCAAACCTAGGTCATTAAGCCACCTGCTCTCAATCAATAAATGAAAAAAAAAAACAAGTTTCATGTTCTTCGGTTTCTTTCAGCTTGCTCAACAGAATTCTGCCACTTTTTTTGTGTTTCTCTTTTGCTACTAGTTTGATTGCTTCTTCCAAAGGGACAATAGGATCGATGCCCTCTTATGTATTCATTATACAATATATATCCAAGGTTACCTACACTAATTTAGGGATGATTTAAAATTGTATCCTCTAAATATATGGAAAGATATAATTTCCTATGTATGCTATTACACCCCCGCAGTCAAAGCGTGAGCTGGCCGGATGCTAAGACTAGACCTGAAGTCGTCAAAAAGAATCCTCAACAGGCCTTGGGTAAAAATGTCGGCAATCTAAAAGCGGGACGAAACATGCATTACCTTGACGTGCCTTCGTTGAACTTGATCGCGAACGAAGTGGATTTTGAGTTCAATGTTTTTCATCTGTTGGTATTGGACGAGGTTACTGGATAAGAAATGGCGCTAACATTGTAAAAATGTACGAGTGTGGCCTGTGTTTGTGGATGATGGAGTTCGAGTAAGAGATTTCAAACTGCTCTAGATTCTGCCTCTAGATTGGCAACAACATTGGCAACCCCTCTAGATTCCGCCTCGTCACTAGATCTAGACATAGTAGCTTGACATTGCGAGGACCAGGATATAAGCTTATCACCATAATATATGCAATAGCCGTTGTTTGACTGATGCGTATCTAGGCATCCTGCCCAATTAGTATCTGTGTAGCGAGAAAATAAGGACTCGTGGATAAATTGAGCTGGAGACCATAAGAAACGCTCCCCTTTAAGTACCTAATGACCCACTTAAGAGCATTCTAATGATCAGTTTTCAGGGCGTGCATGTGCATGCATATTTGTTGAACTGCATAACTAATGTCAAGTCTGTGAGTTCAGGATCCGACGGGTTTAGACGGAAGTTTGGATAGAATAAAGCTAATTTGGAAGAAGTCTCGTAAGAGTAGTCATAAGAAAAAAGCTCCCATTAATACCAAAAAAGCATACATTGTTGACCGGCTGGAGAGAGTATCAACAATCTCCAGCCAAACTCCCAAAACTTATCAACTAACAAACACACGACACTATATATATATATATATATATATATGTATGTATGTGTATATATATATATATACACATGAGGTTTGGACAGACGAGCACCTCCGTGTGGATGAGCTTGTCCGTACGGATGAGTTACATCCACATGAATGTGTTACATCCGCATGAATGTGTTACATCCTTACGAAGTTACATTCGTACGAAGTTACATCCTTATGAAGTTACATCCGTAAGAAGTTACATCCTTATGAAGTACATCCGTACGAAGTTACATCTGTACGAATGTGTTACATCCGTATGAACCTCTCTTGTCCTCTCCAAAGTCACGTGCTTGTATCTCAACTATACAATATTCAACACACGCTCTATCTAGCCTATTCGCACAGTGGCAGACATACATAATATGCACCAACAAATGCCCCCTTGGTCATCAATGTCGAATCTTGATCTTCAAATATGAGAGCCGTGTTTGAATATTTTGCAACTTCAATCAAGCATTTGATTTCTTCAGATAATTCCCCCTTGATTGATGATTCAGATTTGCATTATCTTCGTTATAAACAAATTCCCCCTAAAATGAATCTTCAGGCCTTTGTTTGCACGGTTCCCGACCTCCTCTGATTTGCTTAACTGCAATTCTCATGACTAATCACCAACTTGAAACTAATTAACCTAGCTTCTCCGTTTCAACTGTAATCACATCCGTGTTCAGTTTTTTATTAACACTTTAGCTGAATCTCTTGATCTTCAAAAACCTAACCGGCAATTGATAGAAACTTTGAATCACGATACCGGTAAACTTCAAGTCTGTGAATACCCATGAATATCTAAAATCCCATTTTTCGTAATCACCTTTAAGCACACTCCTGAATGATTGATCAGTGTAAATGGTAATCTCCACAATAAGCAAATCTTCATCGGATAACAAATCATCTGGTAATGCATTGTGACCTAAGAAACATTCTTTCACGACCAGATCCACATTCTTCATCTTCAGTCACGAAAATAGGTATATATTCTTCTTTGTTAGTCCCGACAGCAACTTAATCGACAAACATTGTCATTCCCCGACTGTTAGTCCAGAAAATAATTCATCTGCTCGAAGATTAACCATTCTGACACTTTAGACTATCACAAAGCTGTGATATCTTTTAAGTATCGACAATACTGATGCATCTCCTAATGCTAATCCCGACTTGTATGAAGACTCGGGACTCAAACCCTAAGACATCAATCTGACCACAATCTGTAGAATCTGAACTTCCTATGATCATGAACTAACGAAACCAGATTTTATGTATCCCCGGACAATCTGAAGTCAGAACCACCCAAATACTATTGCAGTGTCTGAATTTTAAAAATGCCAGAATTTCAATTTATTCCAATGAAATTTTTATTCCCCCTCATTTTTGCAAATTCCGACCTCTCTAAACTCATCACTGAATTTCCCCATCAAAATAGGCAAATTCAGGTCTCTTGCGGATTTAACAATTTTGGCCCATTAATAGTCACTTCACCAGATGATAAGCCTTATAAATAGGTCTCCGTGACTACCCCGATCTCTATCAACATTCTGTTTGTGAATTCATCAAACAATCTCTTTTGCGCGTGAGAGTCCTCGACCGAATGACTCTTCGTGAAGATGACTCCTTCGAGAGGACGATTCCTTCGTGAGGACGAGCTTTTCGTGAGGACGTAACATGTTCGTGCGAATGTGCTACATCCGTATGAAACTGACTCATCCGTGCGAAACTGACTTTTCACATTCTTCGATCTAAAATCTTTATTTCTTCAAATTTGGTGACGATTCTTCCACATACTAGGTCGAATTCATTATTGATCAATCCTATGGTTTCAATTTAACTTTTTGTCCGTGAATTAACCATTAATTTGATGCTTTTCATCTAAAACCCCATAAATCATGAGCGTAGGTGGCGTGTGTCGGTGTGAGTATATTTTTTAGTTATATTTTTAACTCGCCAATTTTCAAGTTTTAAATTTATAAAAAACACGATATTTTACTATCACTCTACACACGTTAGGGCAAGTGCACCCATCGCGGACGTAGTATAGTGATGGTAAGATACCGTGGTCGTCCAAGGACACAAGAGCTTTTAGTACCAGCTTATTGTCAACGTCTAATCGAACCAAATTTTTAGAAAAGATTTTTAAACTACTAAAAAGATAAACCAGAAAATAAAAATAAAATAAAAATGATAGACAACAAAGAATCACTTGGATCTGACTTATCTTTCATGTACCCTTTTGATGATTTTCGCACTTTGGACATTTTAAGAGATTATCTTAGTTATAGTAGTAGGCCGCTCTTTTGGAGGTGACGTTACCCTCAACCTAGTGGTTTGAGTCAGCAAGGATACAATCCCACTAGGTCGGAATACTGAAAGATAATTAAGTAAGTTATTAATGCAAAATGTGGTGGACCCCCCTTACGAGGCGGCGATCACCCTCAACCCGTTGGTCTGAGTCAGCAAGGATACATTCCTCGCGGGGTTGGTTTAAAGTTTTAGTAGTAGTTTATGAATAAGGGGTGCAAGCATTTTCTTACTCTTAGTCAGGCCAGTCATTCCCGGCCAATCCATGGAGTAGTACTAAACTTGCAACAGGTTCTCACAGGATCTATACACTAAACGAGACATAGAATTACCCAGTCCACCCTTCTAAGCCCCTTACAAGCAATTAACTTGCTTTATATAGATCGTAAAGACATGAATATGTTGAATAAACAAACATATGAAGAATGGGTGAATAAATTCGCCTTCAATATAAAAAACTAATTATTAAAGTCATTAATACATACCCAATTAAAAAGTAGCCAAATATTGGAAATCATAAAAGAAATACATAAAAGATATGTCTTCACCAAGTGATGTAAGAATTTAGCCAAGCATGTATACAATGGAATCCTCAATACCCTCAAGTAGAGTTAGAACTGGAGTATTGCTCAACTTGTGCTTTAGAATCTCAAAGGATTCTTGCTGCTTGGGACCCCAGTCAAACTTAACATTTTTGCGGGTTAGGGTAGTCAAAGGAGTGGCTATTCTTGAGAAGTTCTCAATGAATCTTCTATAATATCTAGCCAATCCTAAGAAACTACGTATCTCCGATGGTGTCTTTGGTGCTTCCCAATTCATGATGGCTTCTATCTTGATGGGATCCACTTGGATGCCACACTCACTAATCATATGTCCAAGAAATTGGATTTCTCTAAGCCAGAATTCGCATTTTGAGAAGGCCCTTTGTTTGACAAGGATTCTTACGATCAATCTTGGATCCCGAGACTACACACACACACTAAAGATGAAAAAATGGATAATGGTGGAATGGTGGCAAGTGAGAGAGAAGTGGTTTGACAAGGGATGAGTTGAACTGGAACCAAACACTTCTATTTATAGCTGTCTTCAAAAGCTTCATCATGGCCCATGCCCGGCTGGCACGCACCGTGCCCATCTCTCTATCTCTTCCTCATTAACTGCTTGTCAGATGTTGTACTAACACGACCCCATGTGTCAACGGCACGGCCCATGGCCAAAGTACTTGTTGTTCTATCGCAGATTCTGAAAATCTTTGAGTTGACCACGCCACGTGTTGGCTAAGCATGACCCCGTGTTGGCTGTCATTTTTGTCTTTTGAAGTTGTCTTTTTCTCCTGCCCAGTATCCATCTTCGGACACGACCTCGTGTCAGCCTTCTGTTCTTGTTATTTTGAGGTTTAGATGTGAATTGGGGATTGGCGAGCTGCGGCAATTCCTTCTTCTTTACATTTATGTTGGATTTTGTTGTCTTTTTGCTCCTTTTGCAAATTTAATCTCTTTATCCCTGAAAATCTAAAAGGAACGAAAACACAAGCTTCAACATTAGTACTAAAAAAGAGTTGCTTTTACGCCATATTTGTCATAATTTATATGTTGTATTTTAATCACTTCAAATACCCTCACACTTGAATCTTTGCTTTTCCTTAAGCAAAACTTTATTACGTGGCTTACACACCCAAACGAAATAGGTAGAAGAGAAGGTTTTTAGGTCCTATCTTTAGAGTGTCGGGTATCCAAGTTCTAAATTTATTTTGTGTTTATTTTATTTACAATCCTATTCGTCATGATTTATTTAAAACTCAATTTATGAAAAAAATATTTACTTTGGGCATAATATGCCTTTATAAAATTCTATTTAGTTATATACAAATTTACACATCACAAGTATTCACTCAACACGCGGCCAATATTAAGTGAAACGCTCATGCCCGGGTTGGAACTCACTCCTACCATAGGTTTGACAATCGATCAAACCTCCTCCTTTTGATGTTAAATCCTTATAAGTATCAAGAGGACCTTGAAGGGTAGATGGCGGTTCGGGTTTGGTAAGTTTTATTTGGGAAAAGGTGAAAAACGTAAATTATCGGTTTTTCTATTGCTTTTTGGCTTAGAAAAAAAAATACTTTGGCACATTTTTCAAATTTTTCTAATTTTTTTTTGTTGCCAAAGTTGAAACTAAGCCGAAATTGTAACTTTATAACCGATATTTTACAAAAATGAAAAAAAGGTAGTTTTTGTGGGTTTGAAAAAAAAGGTTTAAAGGTTCAAAGGGTTTAACTAGGGGGGGTTGTTTTTGGATAAATCAACGAAAATAAAGGTTTTGTTTTGAAAAAGGGTTTGTCCTAATGCCTCTATCATTTACTTACTTGGATTTTTGTCTGTAAGGACTTGGAATGCATCGGGTTGTCAAGTTCTAGATTCATGAGAACCAAACGGGCTATTCACACAAGGAACGAAAATTGAGCAATTAGTAAAGATGTATATTTTTATGCTCGGTAATGGCTCAAAACTCACTTTTGTGGGAAAAGGGTCATAGTGTAAAAATGTATATATAATCAAATTTTACAAAGATTTATCATGCCCGTTTTCATAATTTTTCTAAATTGGTTCTTTTTATCATAACTCTATAGGTTGTAAATTCGTAAAAACATAATTTTTAGAACTTGTTTACCTAACGAAACTTAAGATAAGTAAAAAAAATGAAAAGAAAATTTTTGAAAAAGTTTGGGGTGTTTAGCGGTTCCAAGGCGAGTTTTGTGTAAGACTTGATTTAGGACAAGCGATTCAAGGTTTTTATTATCCTTCCCCCACACTTAAATTACACATTGTCCCCAATGTGTCCCAAAAAAGGATTTTGTTAGGAAACTTTTTATGTAAGTATTGAAGGGAAACTTATTCATCCTGATCTAAAGAAGAAGATAACGTCCTGAAGATCAAACAACAAGAAGAAACCAGATTAGACACTTGAAAGGAACAACACATCTTCTTCAAAGAATCAGAAGCTGATCAAGAACAAGAAAAGATTATCAGAAAAGACCATTCTGATGGATCTGATGATATTTGTGATGAAATATCATCAGTTTCTGGTAAATCTGATCATCGGACTTTCTGATGATTTGTTCATCAGAATTTCTGATGAAGTGGTTATCAGAAATTCTGATAAACCCCACTTGTTTGAACGAGATCTACCTTGCCACAATAACCAAAGTAACTTAACATTATTGGATCTCATGATGACCAAAGCAACTTGATAATTGGATTCAATGAATATGTTAAGAAGCTACTTTTTGTAGGACATATGCATGAATAAACAAATGTTCATTCATGCCCCTCGGCTTTCTATAAATAGAAAGCTCTTCAAGCAAAGGGCGATGAGTTAAGCCAAGCATTTAATACATACAACAAAAACTCAATTGTCCTTTCACCTCAGAATTACACAAGTATTCGTTTGTAACAGATAATAACCTCACAATCACCTTGTAAACCATTTTGTTTCAAAGTGATATAAACTTGAAAATTCTGTAGGTCTTGTTTCTTGAAAGTCTGATTTCTATTTCCGCACACTATTTTCATATATGTTGAAATCACTTGCCATATTACGTGAAAAGAAAGTTTTTAAGTCCATATGGGACCAACAATTGGTATCAGAGCTCATTGAATAAATTATTCTCAAACGATCAATTGCTCGTCTCTTTTTTCTCTAAATATGGCAAACTTTCAAACATGGAATATTGCTTTCAACATTGGTTCAATGTCTAAACCTCTGACCTTGGTCAGAGAGGAATACCCACAATGGAAAATCAGGATGGTCAACTTCCTTAATGGACATGACCGAACTCTGGTTCAATCCATTGAAAGGGGTCTATATGTACCAACGACTGAAATACCAGCTATTCCATCAACTGATCAATCACTAGGACTCCCTGCCTCTTTGGCTCCTAAAAATGAAAGTCTTTAGAGCCAAGAAGACAAGGAACTAGTGGCTGCAGATGAAAGGGCCAAATCACTTTTGATAATGGCAATTCCCAATGACATATTCTCTCAAGTTGATGCATGTGCATCAGCTAAAGAGATATGGGATCAGTTAGAAAATCTTTGTGAAGGAGGGGAAAGGATGAAGAGAAACAAAACAACAAACTGTGTTTCCTCCTATGAGAGATTTAAAAGTTTACCAAATGAAAAACTTTGTGAAACCTATAATAGATTTGCAAAACTTTTAAATGAGCTAAAGAAATTTGGGATTGTAAAATGAAATGATGAAAGAAATATAAAATTTCTGGATGCTTTGCCTAGAGAATGGAGAAGTCTAACCATGACTTTGTCCTCCACCTTAGAACTAGGTATTATGAGTCTTCATGACTTATATAGCATTCTTGTCCCCAGAGAAGAAGAAATATATGAAGAATCAAATCAAAGAGGGGGATCTTTAGCTTTAATCTCAAACTCACAAAGAACACCCATCTGTGATCCACTAACCTCAAACTGTCAAAATATTGAAAATTCTGATACATCATCAGATTTTTCTGCTTTTGCTAAAGCAATTGCATTGCTCACCAAAACTTTTAAGAAGAGGTTAAGGGGAGGTGGTCAGAGGTACCAGAAAAGTGATAAAGGGAGGATGGATGGAAGATCAAGGGATAAAGGAAAAGCAGCAGTTGTGTGTTACAAATGTAAACAAAGTGGTCACTGTGCATCAGAGTTCAAAAATAAGAAACTGTAGGATGTTGCATACTATGAGAAGAAGCTGGAAGAAGCCAAGAAGCAACAACAAGCCAGTTTGATAGCTAGGACAGATACATGGCTATCAGATGATTATGAAGAAGAAGAAGAAGAAGAAGAAGAGATGGCAAATTTCTGTCTCATGGCACTTTCTGGTGAACTACATGAAACATCAGAACATAAGGTAAATCTAGACAATCTTGACCTTGAACACAAATTAAACAAACTTATGTCAGATTTTCTAAATCTACAAGAAAAAACAAAAATCAGAAAGTAAAAAATCTGATGAGTTGCAAAGAACCCTGAATAAAGTTATAATTGAAAATCAGTTACTAATAGAAGAGAGCTTAGATCACAGAGCAAAAATTGAATTTTATGAAAAAGAAAGGAAAGACGTATACAAGAAAATTCATGATAAAGAAATAAATGTAAAGGGTTTTCAACAAGCAAAGGAATTCATTAACTTTAATGAAACCACACCAAAGAACGGAGATAAGGGTTTAGGGTATGTAAAAACAAATGTAATTAAGCCCACCACCTTTGTGAAAGCAACACATCAGATTTCTGATAAATTTGCATCAGAATCTGATTCAGAATCATGCAGATCAATAAGTTTTGAGAACTCTTTTGAAATCTTAAAACTCAACTTAAAAGCAAAAAGGAGTGAATCCAAACAAAAGTTTTTAAAAACTCCAAAAGTAGTTCACTCAAAATTTCAAAATTATCCAACAATTCCATCACAAGAAGAGAAATCAGAAAATTCTGATGAGGAAACTTGTATGTGTGTTGACATTCTGAAGCTAGTTCAACATCATCTCCAAACAAAAATTGAAAAACCTATTCATGGCTCAGCATGCAACAGATATTCTGATGAAAGTTCATCAAAAGAAGACAATCTGATTAAAACTTCATCAGAAAAAGTACCCAAGCAAGTCTGGCTACCAAAAACCCTCTAACTTTACCATTTCAGGACCATCATGTGCAGCAGATTTGGTACTGCGATTCTGGTAGCTCCAAGCACATGACTAGAGACAGGAGCTTGCTCAGTAATTTTGTTTCAAAACTGGGTAAATTGGTTAATTTTGGGAATGGAGTAAAGGGGAGGATATTGGGATATGGATATATAAAGTATGGGTGTTTGACCATTGAAAAACTAGCCTATGTAGAAGTCTTAAAGTACAATCTGCTGAGTTGTGGTTAATTTTGTGACAAAGGTTTTCAGGTAACATTTTTACTAGAAAAATGTTTGCTAATTGGTATGGATGATAATAAGATCTATTTAAGTGGAAAAAGAATAAGACAGTCTATCTATTATTTTAATTTTAAAGAGGAAAATGAACATCCAAAATTGTGTTTACTTTCAAAAATTAACAAAGGTAGTAGTTGGCTGTGGCACAAAAGATTAGCCCACTTAAACTTTAAAAATTTAAGCAAATTAACAAACAAGGGACTGGTAAAAGGATTACCTTTCATATCCTCAAAGAAGGATAAAATTTGTGAAGCTTGTGAAATGGGTAAATCTAAAAGAAGCTCACACAAAACAATTTCTGAATCTTCAATAACACAAAATTTAGAACTTTTGCATATGAATCTTTGTGGATCCATAAGCACTGAAAGCTTTTCTGGAAAGAAGTAAATACTTGTCATTGTAGATGACTTTTCCAGATACACATGGGTAGAGTTTTTACGAAAGAAAAGTGAAACTCCAGATCTGATCATAAATTTTATCAAAAAAATTGAAAAACTTTAAAAATTGTCAGTCAGAAGGATCAGAACAGATAATGGAACAGAATATAAGAACTCAAAAGTTGAGAGCTTCCTTGTAAGCAAAGGAATCTCTCATGATTTTTCTGCTCCAAGATCACCTCAACAGAATGGAGCGGTAGAAAGGAGAAACAGAACTTTAATGGCAGAAGCCAGAACAATGCTTGCTCATGCAAAACTGCCCACTCACTTTTGGGCAGAGGCAATAGCAAATGCTTGTTTTACCGAAAACAGGTCCATAATCAACAAAAGACATAATAAAACACCCTACAACATTATAAATGGGAGAATACCAAATGTAAAATTTTTGCACACATTTGGCTGTAGGTGTTTTATTTTTAATGATTTTGAAAGTCTTGAAAATTTTGACAGAAAAGCAGAGAAGGGTATTTTTCTTGGTTATTCAATGTCCTCAAAAGCATATAGAATTTTTATCTTAAACACAAGGACAATTAGAGAAAGTTTATATGTATCTTTTGATGATTCATCAGAAACAGAAGTTTCTAATAAATATATGAAGGAAATAAACCTTTCTGATAAACAAGAAAAACTTGAACATCTTTTTGAAATATCAACAGAAGAATTCCTAGGATATAATCAAAACCTGACAGAAAAATCTATAGAAAAGTCATGTGCTAACCCTGCAGGACAAGTGGAAAATGTATTAGAAACCTTGAATCAGAACAATGAAAATATATCTGATAATCAAAATTCGGTTATATTCTAAACAAATGAGGCAAATGTTTAGGGGGAAACTTCAAATCCATCAGAACCAACAACTTTTCCAAACAGGCTAAGATGGATAAAAGGACATGTTCAATCTGACATCATTGGTAATCCAGAAGATGGTGTAAGAACTAGATCTTACAGCACATGAATGTGCTTTTGTTGGGTTCTTAAGCAAGATAGAACCTAAATCTGTCAAAGAAGCTCTTAATGACTCAGACTGGATACAAGCAATGCAAGAAGAGCTTGATCAATTTGAAAAGAGTAAGGTATGGGATCAGGGGCCAAAGCCAAGTGACAAATCTGTCATAGGATCAAATTGGGTAATTAGAAACAAATCAGATGAAAATGGCATAATAACAAGGAATAAGGAAAGGTTAGTGGTTAAAGGTTATTGTCAACAAGAAGGTATTGACTATGATGAAACCTTTGCACTAGTGGCCAGATTAAAAGCAGTAAGAATCTTTCTTGCTTATGCTGCATCCAAAGACTTCAAAGTATATCAAATGGAGGTGAAATCTGCATTCCTAAATGGTAAGATTGAGGAAGAAGTTTATGTGCATCAACCTGAAGGCTTTGTTGATCCTAAATTTCAAAACCATGTTTACAAATTAAACAAAGCCTTGTATGGTTTGAAGCAAGCTCCTAGAGCATGGTATGAAACACTTTCAAACTTCTTACTTAATTCTGGCTTCACAAAAGGTACTACTGATACAACACTCTTTCTTAAAACTCACAAGGGTCACACTTTGTTAGTCCAAATTTATGTTGATGACATTATATTTGGATCAACAAATGAAAAGTTTTGCAAAAAGTTTCAAAAATTAATGACTAGCCACTTTGAGATGAGCATGATGGGTGAGTTAACTTTTTTCTTAGGTTTATAAGTCAAACAAAGAAATGATGGAATATTTCTGAGTCAATCTAAGTATGTAAAAACAATTTTGAACAAATACTCACTTGAAAATTGCTCAATCTCAAAAACTCCCATGGCAACAGGGAACAAACTTGATTCTGATAAAGAAGGAACACGTGTGGATATTAAAACCTATAGGGGGATGATAGGATCATTGTTATACCTAACTGCAAGCAGACCAGATATTATGTTTGCTACATGTTTTCTGACAAGATACCAATGCAATCCTAAAGAATCTCACTTAAAAGAAGTCAAAAGGGTTTTTAAATATCTAAAGGGCACATCAGAACTTGGTCTCTGGTATCCTAAGGATACAAATCTTGAACTAATTGCATACACAGATGCAGATTATGCAGGATACAAGATTGACAGAAAAAGCACATCTGGTGCATGTCAAATTTGGGAGAAAAGTTGGTATATTGGGCAAGTAAGAAACAAAACTGTGTTGCAACATTAACAGCTGAATCTGAATATGTAGCAGCAGCAAGTTGCTGTTCACACGTGTTATCGATGCAAACTCAGCTGAAGGACTATGGAATAAATCTGACAAAGATACCCATTCTATGTGACTCAAAGAGTGCAATTGCAATTACAGAAAATCCAGTTCATCACTCTAGAACCAAGCACATAGATGTTAGATATCACTTCATAAAGGATCATGTTGAAAATGGTAACATAGAGATGTTCTTTGTTCCAACAGAAAACCAAATTGCTGACATTTTTACAAAACCTCTTGATGAAAAGAGACACAGTTTTCTAATCAGCAAACTTGGCATGGTTAACATAAAGGATGAAGATATTTCAGAAAACAATAAGTCACAAACTGAAAATCAATCTGATGAGTCTAAAGGAGATAATCAGGGTGTAAACACAAATTCTGATGATCAAAGAATAAAACAACAGATTTCTGATAAAGAAAGCCATCAATCTGATGAAATATCAGAAAATCTGATAAATTATCAATAATCTGATAATTTACTAGAAAATCTGTTGATTCATCAGAAAATCTGATGATTCATCAGAAAATCTGATGAATCATCAGAAAATCTGATGAATCATCAGAAAGTCTGAAGTGTCATCAGAAAATCTGATAAAACATCAGAATCACCACTGATTATCAGAAAATTTCACCATCTTTATTCATATCTCATATTATAAACACATAACTGTAGATAATCTGTTTTTGAATTTTTTTTGTTTACTTTATATAGTTTAAATTAAAAAAAAAATCAAAAAGGGGGAAAGGCCGCTTGCATTAAGATTAATTCAAAGCCACCATAGGGAAAATCAACCGGCACAGGTAAAATTTTCTGCAAAAATTCATTTCACTTTTACTTCCAAAGCATGCAACGTCATCTTTCAAAAGAGTATAGCAAGACACATGGGCATAAAAACAATTAGGGGCTATAAAAGTACCCACCTAATTATTTAATGCAACATAAAAGCATCTCACAAATGGGGGCTTATCTCTGTCACTTAGCTTCTGAAGACAGATATTGTATTAAATGAAGAGAAAGAAAATGAAAAGAAAATCTTGAGTTGTTAATACCATTTATGGCATAACTATCACTTTCATCTATAAATATTAACAAACTCCTGAAGACCTTCTTCATCAAACCTCCACTTCAAAACTTTTTCAGTAAATCTTCACTCTTAAAAACCTCAAATGGCAAAAGAAATCAGAACCGAGCACTTTCCTCTTATCCTTCACACCACACACAACCTTAGACTAAGGTCAAAGCTTGAAGGTCCTACATGGGATGACTGCCGGGTGGTGTACAACATGTTAAAGCAAAGTCCTCTGGGCCCTGCTATATCAACTCATGTCACAATCTACCCCACACTACTTCAAGAGTTTTGGTAGAATGCAGAAACCATCTACAGAGCCACTAGCATGTGGATACAAAGCAAGGTGATGAACAGGGTAATCATTCTAAAGGAGGTAACTCTTAGAGATGCCCTCCAGTTGACTGATGACCCAGACACCACCTTCTTCCCAAGGGAAAAGATGGAAGAGACCCTGAGGGAAATGGGTTATCGCACACCCAATCTTTTAAGGCAGATCAGCAAATCTGGTTTTATTCCACCATACCAGTATTTTGTAACACAGCTCAGTGTCTGCTTGTCAAAGAAGATTGGACATTTCAATGAGCTGTCCTACAGGCTGATGGAGGTGGTACATGCAGTTGTACAAGAAAAACCATACAACTTCTCCAAATTTCTCATGAGAGATTTGGAAGCAAACATACACACTCGTCAACCTTTTCTGATCTTTCCTCGTTTTGTGACCAAGGTGATAACAAGCCAGCTGGACTTCGGAGGAGTAACAAACTGGTACCCAAGGACCAAGGTTGTTTTACAAGAAAATTTGAATGTTCCCTCCCTAGTTCCAACTCATAATCACAGTGGACGCAGAACCTATCTATGGGTGTATGCTACTAGTTTCTATAGTGATTAGTTTTTTTTTATTGTACATTTTTTTGTTTGTTTTAATAGTATATATTTGCTTTGTTTCAAAGAAAAACATCACAATAGATTTAGGGGGAAGTAAATGACATATCTGATAAAATCATGAAAAAATATATGATGAAGTATAAAGAAATCTGGTCAAAATCAGAAAATCTGATGTATCTGATAAACTTATCATAAATTCTGATAAAAAATCAGAAAATCTGATGAATCATCAGAAAAGCTTCAAAATAACCAGAATGACTGATAAATCAACAGAAAAATGAGAAGAAATATCAGATAACATTGCTTAAAACCATATTTAAAACAATGACAAAGAAATTTGTGACAAACGAGAAAAATATTCATAGAAAGTTTCTGTCAAAATTGGAAATTTTTCTGGATAATCTATCTTCAAAAGAATGAAATAAAAGTGATGTTAAAGTAACGAGAAAACCTTTTCACAACAACACTCCTTGAAGATCAGAGCAAAGATGTGAGGTTCAGAAATGCTATGTAAGTAATATCTTCAAAACTCTACTCATCTCAAAAAAAAAAAAAAAAAAAAAAAAATCTCTGATTCAACTCTCAAATATTGAATTCAATGAATTCTGATGAAGTATAGAGAAAATCCAACACTCAAGAGTTAACATGAGGATTTTCTGATACACATCATCACAAGAACTTTTTGGGAACCAGGTCAGTTCAAAAAGGGTTTTTACTGGACTTTTTATAATAAAAGGGTCCCATAGGGAGAAAAGGTGCAAGTTGGATGTTAGTGTTTATCTTCTAAATCTTTGAAATCTCTGATTTTTAATAAAAGATTTGTATCAAAAATTTTCGGAGATATATCAAGGGTTTTGTAAAACGGTTGTTTCCTCAATGGATTAAAACATCATTAAGGTGTCATTAACCACCTTAAATATAAACCACCCGTGATAAATACACAAAGATCTCGGTCTCAAAACACTATAAATACATCTTACAAACGGCAGAGAATTCCACCTTCAACTTCCATCCTCAAAAGCAAGAACCCTAAAAACCCTTTTCGAAGCAAAACTCAAATCACCATGGCCGCAATCAACATCAACATGCCACCAGTTGAACACTCTGTTCAATTCATCAATGAAGCAGAATTCCTACCCTTGAAAAGCAACAATGAAGCTATGAACACCAACATAGGAGAATATGACATGAAGTGCCAAATCCTGATCGAATTTCTGACAAGGTGTCCTATTGCTCAAGCCATAACAAAGACCAGAGATGTACCGGAAAAGCTTATACAACAAGTGGTGAAGACACTCGAACACTCAAATTCCAACGAGCTGACAGCACACTTATGGGGAGATATCTTCATTGTAATTACACCGGATAAGATAAGGGAATGTCTGGAGTTGCCTATAAGCCAAAATTATGATGAAGCACCAACAAAAGATGACATGTTTGCACAACTTGATGCTGTAATGGGATACAAGGTAAAGATCTCAAAGATTGGCGATTTTAAAAGAAATAAGTTGCCTGCCTTCTGGCAAGTACTAATGGAAATCCTAAACAAATGCATATCATCAAAAATTGGGGTAACATACCAGATTAATAGGAATGTTTTGACGATCATGTTCAGTCTCATCACAGGGATGAACATTGATTTGGGAGCAGAAATCTTTAATCTGACCAGAAGATCAATATTGACAAATACTGGGAGAATAGATTCACATCTACCCTTTTCCATAGTTTTGTCAATCCTGATTTCTGATGCATTTTCTGAAAGGAATATGGAAATTCCTTCATCAGAAAACATATGGAATACTGATGTGATGAGACCATGGTTTGCATTTGGCTTCTGGAAATAAGATTTTGATGCGCCTGCTCTATTATAAAGTATGATGAATCTGATACCAAAGGATTCACCCTACAGAGCAGAATATCTAAAGATATTGAACATAAAACCAGAGAATGTAGCAGTTTTTGACAGTGTGTCCCCAATGGAGCATGATGCCCAAGAATCAAGTGCACCAAAAACAGAGCAGGAGGCTCAATCAGAACCTCAACAAGGTGATAGAGATGTACAAATGAGTCCATTGGCAGAAGAGCATCATGCAGAAACTTCACACATGGGAGAAAAGGAGCACAACACTCTAAATTTAATGTTGTTCAAAATTTTGATAGTGATTCTGATGAATCAATTCAGGGAAATTATATTATAGAACATAGAGTGACTGTTTCCGAAAAACAACTTGTGAGTGAATCCAAAGACCCATTCTCTGAATCAGAAAATGAGGAGGAGAATGAGGTGGAAACAGGTGGAGATTAGTTTATTGATCAAGGAAACCTGGATGAGAAAAACAAGAGTTTCTCAACAACTCATGGAGAACCTAAAAGTGTTCAAGGATATGTGGAAAACCCGGATTTGAATAGGTTTCAATATTCTGGTAAGGGTATGGAGGATTTGGATTATTTCCAATCTGATAACCTTAAAACAGCAGCAAGTGTGTCTTCTACTGGTGTTAGAGGTGGAACATCTGTTTTTCCTCTTGTTACCCAACAACAATAAACTATGTCAACAGAAAAACTTCACAAGGAGCTTGATGACATCGCAATTGTCTGTACTGAAAAGACAGCAACAGAAGAAAAGCTGGATCTGATACTGGAAGAGATCAGAAATCAAAGATCTGATATTAAAGATTTATCAGAAACTGTTGATACTGTGAAGAAACAAACAGAAGTCAACACTGCAGCTCTGAGCAAACTTCAGCAGTCATCAGCAAACAAGAGCAATTCCAGTTGAATCATCTTCCACAGCTCTTACTGATGAAACAAAATTCAGCAAACAATTTAATGCAACAGAGAAAAGAAAAAGGGAAGATGAAGTGATATCCTCAAAAAGACCAAAAACAGTGATTGGAGAAGGTCCAGACGGAAAGCCAAAAGAATTCTCACTCTTGGAACCTAATCAACACACAATGATGTACCCTAAAGAACACTTGAAGCACTTCTACTGGAATAATAAGAAAGATAAAAAGGAAAGGCCCATCTTTCCGATAAGTTCAAACATCATTCAAATAAGAGGACAGGGAATTTGGGAACTCATGCATAATCCTGTTACAAATCTAGTGGTTGGTATTGAGAAAATTAGCACTGTAAGTTATCAAGGTAGAGTCATGGGAACTTATGAGCAGAAAAAGTATACATTGCTCAGAGGAGATGGAACTACAACAACTGTTACTGATGGAGATCTGGCTTATCAAATTCATCCACTGAGCATAGTAAAAATGAAACAAATCATTGATCAAGAAAAGGGCAACACAGTACACATCAGAAAAGCCCTTCACAGCATCAAGGAAGCAGGAAAGAAAATATATCAAAGAGCTGCACTGACAGACTTTGACTTATGTATCAATTTTGAGTACAGCAGGAAAGTACAAACACCTCCTCCAAACAACTCCATTCCAGCTGAAATCCAATCCAAAGCAAGAACTGGAGCTATCTTTGAAACACCTGAAATGTCAGTGGTTTTCAAAGATGCTAATGATGAGAAAGCTCTGTTCAGAATCAGTGAAACTAACAGGTATTCAAATCAGACCCTGAACTATATCAAGAACTGCATGAATAAAAAACAAGAGCAGCTTAAGAAGAAAGGAAAGGATAATGAACAGTTGAGGAAGACAATTGAAGATATTATTGAAATATGGAAGGAAGTAAGAGGATGGTACAAAGAACTATACAAAGCAACTCACAAGAAGATGGATTACAAGAAAAAGTTAAAGACAGGAGACACTTACAAAAGTGGGCTGAAGATCAACTGATGAATTCATGAATTTATAATCTGTTTGGGAAACATTACTTTTGTTTTTGAACTTGTTTGGATTTTCTTAATTTGGTTGTTTGAACTCTGTTTTTAAGTTTGGTTGAAATTTGTTTAAGTTTGACATAAGTAGTTGTTTTTCTACAATACTTAGGGGGAAACTGATAGGAAACTTTTTATGTAAGTATTGAAGAAAAACTTATTCAGTGTGATCAAAAGAAGAAGATAACGTCCTGAAGATCAAACAACAAGAAGAAACCAGATTGGGCACTTGAAAAGAACAACACATCTTCTTCAAAGATTCAGAAGCTGATCAAGAACAAGAGAAGATTATCAGAAAAGACCATTCTGATGGATCTGATGATATTTCTGATGAAATATCATCAGTTTCTGGTAAATCTGATCATTGGACATTCTGATGATTTGTTCATCAGAATTTCTGATGAAGTGGTTATCAGAAATTCTGATAAACTTGTAACACCCGAATCGCGTAATACAACAACACGCGGCGGAAATATCGGGGAGTCACGTTACAAATTGCTCACAACTACTGGTACTAAATTGTTTCTATATTATTAACATCGTTTTACAACCAGAGAAAACATGTAATTGTCTTTTGATTTAGAAGTCTAAGGCCCGAATGCAATCCTATGCGTTGCATGTCACACCCTGGCTTTGCGGAAGCATGGTTAATTTGGTGTGACTTCTTAATACCATAGCTTAATCATAACCAAGCTATATGAGTTAAAAACATGCAAGATCATCCATTAAGTTTTGAAAACCAAATACAGTACCATTGTTTTAGCGGGAACATACCCTAACAACCATAACCTTGTTCAACAGACATTACAAACTTGAAACATAACATAAACATGGTTTAAGGATTGTGTCTTGTCCAGGAAAGAGACACATCCCCTAAACCCCGGATGACCTCGGAAACTAGTGCAGCGGAAAACATGCCATACCGTGCCAGATCTCGTTAATTTCCTGAAATACATGTAAGTTGAAAAATCAACAATAATGTTGAGCGAGTTCATGTGTAGTGAGTATGTAAAACACTATGTAAGTATAAAAGTTCTCTGGTATGTAGCAGTGTAAGGAAAAAGAGATCACCAATGGGTTGCAAAGCCATTGATATGTGTGAAGTGCAAGTAGGAAGACTCAAACCTAGCGGATTTATGCGTTGGGCACAAAGTCACCCCGAGGTCCGTTCTGTTTGGGCCTGGGGCTGGGCTCGCTACACCCAGATAGATCTACCGCTCCTGTCCCTCGGTCCTACCCTGAGGATTAATGGCCTCAAGTTTCCGCCTACCCACTCACATGATCTTAAGTAGTAAACCTCCTTACGCTAACCATACCGTGTATAAAGTACTTGTAAACAAAGTAACATGTATTTCACCCCCGCAGTTAAGAAAACTGAAAACAGTTAGAGAAAAGGGGGACATGAACTCACAGTGAAACGTCTCTACCAAGTATCTCCAAATCAGAAAGCTGTGCGACGACCTACAAGTGCTAATTCTTATTAGACGGACGGCCGAGCCTTAGCTTTATAGTTTAAGTCTTTGGGAAATAGTTAGGCAACTATTTCGTGTTTACATTCTGTATATACTTGGTAGTTAATCTCCTTCCCAAGGATGGGGGATACAATACATGTGCGTAAGTTACGTTTTAATAATCGAGTGGTAATATATTTACCGGTGTAACTTATATATTTATGTGAAAGCGTTCGCATTATCTTGGAATCGTTAACGTTCGCAAATATTATTTTTACTCCGGAAATAATATTTATGCATTTTCACAAAATAATCAAAAACAGTGTGTGAAAAATATATATTTATCACGTTAATTTTTGTGAAAATCCCACCTCCGAATATTTAGTAATAAAGTCATGGCGAAATTTATATTTCGAAACCACGTCAAAAATAATTTCTGACACTCGTAATGTAAATAATTCTAAGTGTTAGGTTTTTAGAAAAATTTCGTCAGAGTTTCCTCTGCAACTGGAGGTGGCCACGCTTTCAAGCGTATCATTTTCTTTTACAAAATCAATTCAACAACTTCTCTATTCAATCAAACAATTTCCGACACATCAAACTAGTCGACAAGTATGTAAATCGCATAATCGCATGAACTTGTAGTTTTTCCGCAACTATAGTATAAATCCCATTATATTTTGTGGATTTTTATATAAAGTAATTTTGATCTCGTAAAAACCTTGTTCTTAGAGAAATCCGTCTTTACAACTTCTTGTCTTCTTTTACAAAAACGGTTATTTGTCGGATCTTTTCATTTCACAAGTGTTTTCACACTTGTGCTTTATAAATCATGCTTGTTAGTATAAAACCCTTCTTTTTAAATACATGATTCTTTGACGCGTGGTCCTTTGAAAATACCACTTGCAGATGCGTAGATCTGCTAGTTTTAAACACTATTGTACAAGCTAAAACACTTTTACCCAAGTAAAACATTTTTACACAAGTTCATGTCTCATGTATGGTAGAGTTTCACCTTTTAACCCTTGTTACTACTAAAACATGCTTATGTTAAGATCCATGATCTTACCAAACCGGGTTAAATGGTGATCCGAGCTACCACAACATAGATCGGGTCTAAATAACCACATATTTCAAATACTACAACTTTTACACAACAAAAATGCTATTAACCACCATTTTTCTTACTTTTAGTAAACTTTTGTTCATCATATTGTATGTTAACGAGATTTAACCGACATAATTCCTTTTAACCACTTTAGATTAGTTCAAAAACAAGTTTTAAGTGTTATACCTCTAGGTCAAGGCTAGGGAAGATTCTTGCTGAAAAACGCGTGGATAAAAGCTAAGCGGAGAGGTCCTTCGCGTTCCGTTTGCTCCAAACCTCCTAATACGTGACCTTTGATGTATGTATGATGTTGGAATGGCAAGAACCAAACTCGAAAATATGATGGATGGCAAGGGGGTGTTCGGCCGAAGCTAGAGAGGGCAAGAGAGAAGAGTTGGAGTGTGTTGTGTTAAGTGTGGAGTCCATGAGTGATTAGGGTTAACTTATAGACAAATGTAGGATGATTATCCAAAGGTCTTAGTGTAGTCTTGATACCCAACATAGGATTAAAATAATCAAAGTTGTACTAGGGGTGTCCCCCTAGTTTGAGGCCGGTTAGAGAAAGGGGGGGGGGGGTTAGTTCGATCTCAACTAGGTTAGTTAGGGTAACTAAGTTAAGTTAGTTAAGTGTTAAGTGTTAAACTTAGTTACTTGTATGTTATATGTTATGGCGGGTGTTAGGGTAATCAGGGACCCTAACTGGTTCAGAAAAATATAAGTAGTGAAAATAACAATATTTTCATGTTTCGGGTAACGCCCGGTTGTTCGGTTGGATAGTAATCCGTTAAAGTGTTAACAAAGCCTTAAAGTGTCGTTATTACATTTTTAGTGACACAACTTATTCCTCCAAAGTGTCAGGAATAGTTTCTCATGTTTTGGCACTTTATTAGTAGCTAGAAGCTGAATTTATTATGTAAAGTGCTGTGTTTTGTACTTAAAGTACGTTTTAGGCACATCCAGTCACTGTGACTTATCCCTAGAGACGCAGTTCCACAACCCTTGTATCCCTACACTCACTACTAGTGTAGCCAAATATCTCAGGCTCTTATAGGCCTTGGAGGCAGTGTCTGCCTGATGCTGGCTTTATCAGCATGTTCAATAGGTTATCCGTTATTGTGCTACTGTGCTTTTTGTGCATCATGTTTGTCACTAAGGTTCAGTATGTAAGTATTGTAGTGACGACAAGTAAAGTATGATGCAAGTAAGTACATGTATCAGATGTCAAGTAGCAGTTCATCAGCTAGTTCAAACAAGCACAGTAATTAAGCAGTAATTAATCATTAATTAAGTCGTACGGATACCTGGTTTAGTGCGGGTTGTCACATTCTCCCCCCGTTAAATAAATTTCGTCCCGAAATTTAAGTTCTGCTTGTAGATGCAGGGTTCTTAGGAAAAAGGTGGGGGTATTTCTCTTTCATCCGGTCCTCACGTTCCCAAGTGTATTCAGGACCATGTCTGGCATTCCAACGAACTTTGACGAGTTTGACACTGCTCCGGCGGGTCTTGTTAACTTTCCAATCCGTGACCTCGACAGGTTCTTCAACGAAGTGGAGCGTGTCGTCAACATGAATCTCGTCGATGGGAATGGCAACGTCAACTTGAGTTGGACTTTTCTTCAGGTTGGATACATGAAATGTATCGTGAACACCATTCAGTTCAGCAGGTAGGTCCAACTTGTATGCTACTAGTCCTATTCTTTCCAGAATTCTGAAAGGACCAATGTAGCGCGGATTTAACTTCCCACGCTTCCCAAAGCGTGCCACCCCCTTCCAGGGTGAAACTTTCAATAACACCATTTCTCCAACTTGAAAATCCACATGTTTCCGGTTTGGATCCGCATTGTTGGACCGTTGTATGACCCTTAAACGTCAGTCAAGGCAATTCATCTCAGTTTACAGAGGCGGAATCAAAGTAAACTAAGTCATAACAGCTCTAATCCTTTTAATCTTTCTTTTCTGATTAATATGAGTGCTTGTACAAGGTTTTCTGATACAAATCCGTCAGCACTTCGTCACACGTACAATGACAACTCCCTTCTCTTCAAATGACCAACACACCTATATATAGAGCAGCATGATTTCGCTTGAGGTTGTCTGAAGCGAAATCTGTTATGTTGATTTCGCTTCAAGCATCCACATATCCTTTCAAGCGAAATCATGTGTGTTCAACATAAAAACCCTAACTTAAAACCTAATGTGTAATCATTCAAACAATCCTAGACACAAGACTTGATAATGACGTAATCAGCAGACATTTAGTGCACCAACAGACTCCCCCTTGGATGTTGATGAAGTCTTTGGCTTCAAGTCTTTGTCTTTAACAATCTTCAAACATTGTAAAAACTCTCATCAATCTCTATCTTCAAGCTTTAAACTTTAAACTTCAATCTTCCCTTTGACTGTTGATCCAGACTCCCCCTTTCACAGACTCCCCCTCTCGATATGCTAGAATCTGAGAAATCTGGTTCAAGCTTTAACATTTAACTTCCGTTAGGAATAATGAAGATCAAACCTGTTACTCAACCAACAAACATAACCATTCTATCTTTTCAACAATAAAACACAAACTCAATCAGTTTTAACAATCCACTCAAGTATTCAGGTCCAAGTTAATGACCCTGATTACTCAATTAATCTACCAAGTCCAAATTAATGACCTTGATTGATCTTTTGACGAAACAATACTGATTTTAAAACAACATTTTCAAATATTTTCTGAAAATAACAAGTATCAAGTTAATGAACTTGTTTTTAACTTTCCAAACAATTCAAACTTCTTCAAAGTAAGCTCTCCTCATTTTTCAGTCAAGAATTTCCTGCATCTGCTTTAAGCATCTGAGAATCCAACAATCAACTTTCCACTTTGGTTTGTCGGAAAATAAAGCAGAAATAAAATCTTTTTGGATTTTATCAAAGTGTTCTAAACTAAGAAATGAAATACAGAAAACTTAAATTGTAGAAAGTAAACAAAGTAAACTATTTACAACCATATTTTTTGTAAGCGTGTCAGGGAATCATATCAGCTTTTTAGACAAATCACAAGTACCGTGAAGCTACATTTCATACTTTAGACTTAAACAATTTACCTCGATTGTCGATATACTGATCCATCTTAAATTCTCACACAAATTTCAACTTATTCAGGATACGATTTAGATGAATTAAGAACTTAGATCATTCATGTGTCCCACCTCTTGAATATACTCCCGTATCCAGAATCTCAATAATCAGTCTTACAGGTGAGAATACTACAATGATATCTGTATATAATTTAGGTGTGCGAGGGCCGAGGGATCTCAGATCGATACTTCCGTATACACAGAGAGATATCAGCTTCGACTTTTCGGTGTGTCCCCTTTAGAGGATCTTTTTGCTTACAACAGCAGCATATATCAATTTTATTGTTTCAGCAGCTGAGGGTTTAATGCTGTGTTTCAAGCATTGTAGCAAGTATTAGCCAGGGACTAGGTCAGAACTATCGTTCAGCAGAAGTCCCGGAATAATACCCCAGACATCATAGAGTATAAAGACCTAGTATATCAGATTACGAGACCTTTCAAACGAGATTTCAGGGGTTACCTATATATCCAAGTAGTGTTCCCCACGAATTCACAAGTTTGAATTTAAGTTTATATCCCGAATAAATCTACTAAATGTATGAAAACCTATCGACACATCATCAGTAAGATTGTTTAACTCTTTTAAACTATTCAAATCTTTAGCATACTGTGAACTTCTAGCTGATGTACTATCATTTTCCCTATATACACAAGCTCTTTTTCATCTTATCATGTTTTTGTATTTTTGCATTTTTTACTGTTTTTGTATTTTCTGAAAATAAACTATGTACAAACATCTACTCCCCCTAAATACCAAAACAAGTAAAAATCCGACAAACCATTGCAGATTGTTTCTCGTCTTCATCCGCAACAGTACCCTCATCAACGCCGATTACGCCATCCGACACCGACAAAAGCTTCATACCATTCAGTTTTAACAAATATTTAAACCGATTTTTATCAAAAGCTTTGGTATGTAAATCAGCTTTCTGTTCGTCTGTGTGGATTTTCTCAATTCGTATCAACTTTTTCTCAAAGCAATCTCGAATAAAGTGATGACGAATTTCTATGTGTTTAGTTTTAGCGTGATGTACTGGATTTTTAGTTATATTTATAGCAGCCTCATTATCAACAAAAAGAGGTGTGTTAAGAAACTGCAAACCGTAGTCGCGCATCTGTTGCTGTATCCACAAGATCTGAGAGCAGCAACTGCTAGCAGAAACATACTCCGCTTCACAAGTAGATAACGCCACAGACGTTTGTTTCTTATACTGCCAGGTAACCAATCTAGAACCAAAGAACTGGCATCCTGCAGTTGTTGATTTTAAATAAACTTTGCAGCATCCGAAATCCGAATCGGAATACCCTTCGAGTGTAAAATCGCCTTTTCTAGGATACCACAACCCCAATGAATGAGTTCCTTTCAGGTAACGCAATATCCTCTTCACAATAATCATGTGCGATGCTCTCGGGTTAGACTGAAATCTTGCTGCGAGGCACGTTGGGTACATGATATCAGGACGTGAAGCAGTTAGGTACATTAAAGAACCTATCATGGATCGGTAAAACGTTTCATCAGCCCTGTCTCCGGTGAGATCTGGGTGAATCCCATGATTTGTTGCAAGTGGGGTAGCAGCTGGAGTAGAACTTGACATCCCAAATTTCTCTAGAATATCATGAACGTACTTTGACTGATGAATGAAAATTCCCTCAGGAAGTTGTTCAACTTGTAATCCCAGAAAGAATTTCATCTCCCCCATTGATGACATTTCGAACTTCTGCTTCATCACTGATTCAAAATCTTGGCATAGATTTTCATTTGTCGACCCAAAGGTTATATCGTCCACATAAATCTGAACAATCAGAAGATGACCATCGACTTCTTTAGTGAAGAGAGTGGCATCCACTTTTCCACGAATGAACTTGTTGGCTAGTAGGTGTTGAGACAAAGTCTCATACCAGACTCTCGGGGCCTGGTGTAAACCATACAGCGCTTTGTCCAATAAGTAGACTTTGTTTTTGTGGATTGGATCGGTAAAACCCGGTGGCTGATCAACATAAACCTCCTCTTTAACCTTCCCGTAAAGAAACGCCGATTTAACATCCAACTGATAAACTTTGAAGTTCTTCCAAGACGAAAATGCTAGGAAAATTCGGATAGCCTCTAGTCGTGCTACAGGAGCATAGACTTCGGTAAAATCAATTCCCTCCTGTTGACTAAATCCCTGAACAACGAGTCGAGCTTTGTTCCTTACGACAACTCCTCTATCGTCTCTCTTACACTTAAACACCCACTTAGTGTTAATTTTCCTATGACCATCCGGCAAATCAACTAATTTCCACACTCCTAATTTCTCGAATTGACTAAGTTCCTCCTGCATAGCATTGACCCAAGAGTCTTCAGTAAGCGCCTCTTTGTAAGTTCTTGGTTCAATCTGCGAGATAAAACAACTTAATGAGAATTCAGTTTGCAAAGGAGCAACTTTTGTATAAAAACATGTAAGCCCTTTATCAATCTGATTTCGAGTGCGAACTCCTGCTTGTAATTCTCCTATGATCAACTCCTCTGGATGATATGAAAAAGTTCTCGGCATCACTTCACTTGGAACCTCTACATTTCCCTCCAGATTAGTAACATTCTGCTCTGCATCTTGTTCACCAACTTGGTTTGTTTGACCTGAAATCTGAATCTGCTCCCCCTCAGAATTTGAATCTGAATCACCATGATCAAAAACTGGCATGTTTTCAGCTTCTAGATTATCATTCTGAGCCGACTGATTATCTTGAGCAACTTCATTCTGTTGGACATCATCTTGTTCACCAGCATTACTCGGACCTGCTTCATCATCATTTGAAATTTCCCATGGTCTTCTCGAATACTCAGCTGGGAATCTTAGCTGCGACTCATATTCACGCAAAATATCCAACTCATCAAAGAAATCTTCTGCATCCTCTGATTCTTCTCTCATGTCAAACGAATCCCAAAGTTTGTCATAATGATAACGCCATGAATCACCAGGATTCTGCGGCGGCATAGTATAACCTTGACATTCAACATTTGCAGCTTCAATAATCCGCTTCTCACTTGGAACGAAGACACGTCTTAATGGATTTGAATAACCAACAAATATTCCCTCAATGCACTTCGGACCAAACTTTCCAAAAGGTTCTATAACCGTACAAGGTGACCCGAACGGTTCTAGATACTTCAAATTCGGTTTGCGATTATTGATTAGCTCAAAGCATGTTTTGTTGAACTTCTTAACAGTTAGAACCCTGTTGAGCGTATAGCATGCGGCGGAAACAGCTTCAGCCCAAAAATTAATTGGTAACTTTGAATCTGCGAGCATAGTTCTAGCCGTCTCGATTAGTGTCCGGTTTTTGCGTTCTGCGACTCCATTCTGCTGCGGAGTGTACGGAGCACTAAACTCATGCAAAATACCTCTTTCATCACAAAATTCTTCCATCTTACTGTTCTTGAATTCGGTACCATTATCACTTCGAATTCTCTTGATACGCCTTTGGTACAAATTCTCAATCTTTCTGAACAGACCCATCAAACTGTCAAATGTTTCATCTTTTGTCTTCAAGAAAGATACCCACGAAAATCTGGAATAATCATCAGTAACGACCAAACAATAGTAATCTCCTGTAATGCTCTTGACATTCACTGGACCAAACAAATCCATGTGAAGTCTTTCCAGAGGTCTCGAAACTGAATTGACTTGCTTTGTAGGGTGTGACTTCTTCTTCTGCTTGCCTTTAACACAGCTAATGCACTCCCCTTTCAGATGAAAACCTTTGATATTAACTCCCAATACCAAATCATTGTGCACCAAGTGATTCATCTTCCTAAGGTGAATATGCCCCATCTTGCGGTGCCACAATCTTGATTCTTTCTCAGTTGCTCTAGACACGAAACAATGTGCTTGACCAGTAGTTGTAGTTGCTACAGACATGTCTAACACATATAAATCATTCACTCTAGGTGCCCTCATAATAATCCATTCTTCAGGAATAACAAAACCAGGTTTCAAGATCAAACATTCCTTATCAGTGAAGTGAGTAGTATACTGATTGTCACAAATCTACGAGATACTAAGCAGATTGTTTTCCAGCTCAGTGATGTAGTTAACTCTCTCAAACGTCACAATCCCATTGGATAACGTTCCTTCACCAACAATTCTACCACCTTCATGACCAGCAAATCCCACATAACCACCATTAATGTTCCTTACATCATACAGTAATGCAGTTTTTCCTGTCATATGTCGAGATGCACCACTATCCATAATCCATCTGGATATCAGTTGTGGAAGATCCTGCACAAAACAAACTACTACTTAAACAACTTCAAGAAAGATGCCGATTCATGCTTCGCAACTCAGGAAGCTCCGGCAATTCAAACTGCTTATTCGAACATGGTGTCCACCCAGGCTTCATCAGCCTTAGGTGTAACCTTGACTCTAGCAACTTGAATTTTGAAATTTTCAGCCTTCAAAGATGGAAAACTTGCATCATAATCAACCAAAATTGATTCGTCAGCCTTTTTCTCTTCAGAAGTTGAAATTTTCATTTCAGTTTTTGGTTTCCAAACTTGTTGAGATAAAGCAACCCTCTTGTAAAATTTGTCATTTGTAGTTACCACTTTCTTAACGGATTCATTTTTCAATTTAATGTTGTCATTTTTCACATTCTTTTTCTCAACAATGATTGGTGCTTTACCCTTCACATCAACTTTCTTCTGTTGAAACTTCACATTTTCAGTCTTAGGCTTGGAGTTGGTGCAATTTCTTGCAATGTGGCCAACTTTGTTACATCTAAAACAAATACGAGTATCAACTACTCGACTCGTGCCTTCAGACTGATACTGTGAAACTCTTTTCTCAAAGAACTCTTCATTCGATTTTGAAAAAATCTTTTTCCCTTCATCAGCAAGTGAACTTGAACTGTTTACAAACACCTTCTTTTCAGCAAACCTCTTGTTTTGAAAACTCTTTTTCTGATAACTCTTACCATCCCAATAACCACCCGACCAATTGTTTCGATTGTTATTATAAAAACGTGGTGGAACAATAGACTTTTTGTAATAAGCTTTATCTTTCTCAAAATTCATTTGCCTTTTTGTTTGACTCAAACTGTTCACCTCTGTCAATTCAACTTCAACTAACTTGAAAACATTTGTCAGCTTGTTCATGTTAACATTCTCAATGGGAAACTCAGAATCCGAATACAACTTATCAGATCCAGCCATCTTGTACATCACAAGACCCGGTTCATCACTTAAGTTGTTTTTGAACTTTGATTTCTGAATGTATTTGTCCAAGAAACCCCCATCCTCCTCAGAAGTGTCACAATCCGGTTTAAGCACTTTGTCTATCACACTTTTCACCACATCACTTTGGACACCCTCGTCATTGGAAGATGTGAACGTGACATCAATGTTTTCAGGAAGTTTAACTTCACTTTCTTCCTCAATTTCAACCAACCCAGATTGCTTTTTCGTGTAATTATCAAGAACAGGTGGTGGAACTTGATGAAAACCCACCCCAGTTCCATCACAATACACATCTTCACCTGCTTTGTCTTTCCCAATAGGTTTGGGAACAATATGCTGCAAAACAAAGCTTGCCGATTTATAGCTGTTAAGCTTCAACTGGATTCGTTCATTCTCAATTTCAGCTTCTTGAACTTTAAGTTTCAATTTAGCAATTTGATTCAGTTGTTCATTAATCGATTCTTCTTTTAATCTCAAAACAGCTCTTAGATGTTCATTTTCTTTAAAAGTTTTACCATTACGATCATCACAATCTTTCAATGTGCTTTTGAGTTTTTCAAATTTTTCAGAAATCTGACGGTTTTCAAGAATCAACTTTTCATTTTCCTTTTTAATTTTCTCATGATCAATTTTATCATTTTCCATCTGTTTAGTTAATTCTTTTATCTGTTCAGTTGAAGCTCTAACCGTTTTGTCACGATCAAGAATCTGATTCTCAACATTTCTGACCTTTGATGTCAGATCTTCAACTTTCTTAATGTTGAGATACGTGACTGTGCTACAAAATTTGCACTCTTTGTTGCAATTTTTGCAATCAGCATTTCCTTCGATCTTTTTACCTGACGCATTTGTTGACATATCTGAACTGACCTGGCTTTTTGACTCAGACACAGAGTTAGAGTCTACCTCAAGTGCTTTGGCAGCTAGCACTTTGTCAGCCATCTTTCCCAGATTCTCTGCAGTCAACTCTTGCGTAGTATCGATAACTCCAGTATCAATCTTCTTGGATTCTTTTCCTTCGATTTCTTCTTTCTCCTTTCTTTCTTTCTCCTCTTCAATCATTTTCGAAGTTGGAGTTCCCCACCATTTGTGTTGCCAATACTCATCATTTTCTTTCATTTCCTTGATTAAGACTTCTATATCAAGAGTTTTGTGATCAACTGCAATATTTCCATACTCATCAAGATAACACTCTCTGTCTGGATCCCATCTTTTTGCTCTTTTTGCGTCTAAATAAATTCTAGAAAGTCTAGTAATTTTGTTTTCTGAAATCATCTTTCTGTATTTATACTTCTGCTCTTCAGTTCTCTCATCTTTCCATGGAATAGGTTCATTTTTTTGCCATGAATGCGTAACCAACCGCATCTTCTTCAGGTAGAACCTCTTGACTCCAATCATACCCTTCATCATCATAAATCACTACAAGAGCTCTAGATTTCTCTCTGTTGTCTTCAACCTGCTTCAATCTCGGTGGCTCGGATTTATTCTGGTGATAAATCGCCTTCTTGTAGTAATCATCTCTGAAAGGGTTCTCTGATTCATCAGCATAAGCGTTTCGGCATTCTCTCTTGAAATGACCCTTCTGCTTACACTTGAAGCAAGTCACCTTCGATTTATCGAATCCTAGCTTAGTAGAAGCACCACCAATTGTTTTTCTGCCAGTGATTTCCATGAATCTTTATGCACGACGAACAGCACTTGCCATAGCCCAACGAATATCGACCAGTTCCATTTCCTCTGGATCAATCTGATCATAATCTTCTTTCGTCAGATTTGTATTGCCAATCTTCCCAGCTACCAATCCTTCATACGATTCCAACACCGATGCTAGAAAGATCATTTGCTGCTTTGCCGACTCTTCGTCAAAATTTTGAGCATTCTTCAAGTCTATTGCAATATTGCATTGAAAACGATTCTTTGCATCAGCATTTCCAGAAAATGAAGATCCACTGTGAAAACCACTGTGACTTCCACTGCTTTGATCACTTTGACTTTCTTTGCCGGCTGTCGACACATTTTCAGCAGAAAAAGCAGTTTTTGGAGAATTAGCTTTCGGCATCATGCTCTTTGGATAGTATAGATCCAAATTTTGCTGATAAGATGAATGATTAACTTTATACGTCTTCTTCAACTCTAGCTCATGACTTTCAAGTTTCTCAATCACCAAATCTGGTTTCAGCAATGCTGAAGGAATAGTGTTCTTAAGCATGAGAGCATAATATCTCCACTCCATCTCGTCTGGCAACGAATCGAACAACTTGTCTACTTGCTCATCATCAGAATATCTGATATCATGTCTTGCTAATTCCAGCTTCAGATGACCGAACCTTTCAATCATTTTACACACTGACTCATTCTTAAGACAACTAAACATATCAAATTCTTTCCTAAGAAGTTTCTTTTTGTTTTTCACTATATCAGTACTTCCTAAACATTTCTTTTCTAACTTTGCCCAAAGGTCTTTAGCGTTTGAATAATCGATCAATGAAATGATATCCTCCCGAACAGACTGAAATAACAATGCCACACACTTTTGTTCGGCTACGAATGATTCAATCTCATCAGATCCTGTTAAAACTTCCCCATTCTTGTTTCCTTGGTCATAACCATTTTTTAGACTTTTCCAGCTTGGAAACGCGAATGCCATCATCCAGTCTTCAAACTTTCTGGACCATCGACTGTACTCCTCAATAGCCATAAGTTTTGGAGGTTTATTGAACGTTCCGAAAGCACTTTCTGATTCCCAAGCTTCCTTTTTCTTCTCTTTTCGCGAGTTATCATCCACATTACTTGATGAAGTATCATCGTTTCCGGAATTTCCTGCAAACGCGTACATATTGCTAAATGGGTTCATGAAAAGATCATCCATCATGAATGTTCCTGCAAAATCACCAAACTATTAGAAAAATTTTAAGTTTTGAAAATTCAGCAACTTCAAGCGAAAACAGTTTAATAAAACTGTTCAAGCGAAATCTGATCCAATCACTTTTCAAGCGAAAACTACTATTTCGCTTCAGCTAATCAGAAGCTTCAAGCGAAATCACAACAGATCAGATTTAACACTTTCAAGCGAAAACTAGATGAACTATTTCGCTTCAAATGATCTCAAGCGAAAACAGAAACAACAAGTCTACTATTCAAGCGAAATCCTTAACAACTTAATTTCGCTTGAACTACTCAAGCGAAATAGTCCAAAAACCAAGTGAAATATGTCTGATTTTCAAGCGAAATCTATCTTATCCTACGAACTCTTTCAAGCGAAACCCTGTTTTAGGTCTTTTTTATCATGTTTTAATCTGAATTTTAGTCCGAAACTTTGTAGGTTTTGTTAAAACTTCGTTTTACAAGTTATACTCGAAAATTAGACCATTTTGACCGTTGGAAATAGTTCAGATCTGAAAAATGTAAAAAAAATGAGTAGAAAGAAGATAATCCGCTGCTATGGTATGAACTCCTCGTCCTGAGCTCTGATACCACTTGTTGGACCGTTGTATGACCCTTAAACGTCAGTCAAGGCAATTCATCTCAGTTTACAGAGGCGGAATCAAAGTAAACTAAGTCATAACAGCTCTAATCCTTTTAATCTTTCTTTTCTGATTAATATGAGTGCTTGTACAAGGTTTTCTGATACAAATCCGTCAGCACTTCGTCACACGTACAATGACAACTCCCTTCTCTTCAAATGACCAACACACCTATATATAGAGCAGCATGATTTCGCTTGAGGTTGTCTGAAGCGAAATCTGTTATGTTGATTTCGCTTCAAGCATCCACATATCCTTTCAAGCGAAATCATGTGTGTTCAACATAAAAACCCTAACTTAAAACCTAATGTGTAATCATTCAAACAATCCTAGACACAAGACTTGATAATGACGTAATCAGCAGACATTTAGTGCACCAACACGCATAGGCCTTTTGTCTGTGGCGAGCTGCTTCGATGCGTTTAAGAATTTGCGCAATCTTGTCTGTCGTCTCTTGGACGATCTCGGGACCAGCAAGCTGCCTATCACCTGCGTCAGACCAACATAGGGGTGATCGGCACTTGCGTCCGTATAGGGCTTCAAATGGCGCGACACCAATACTGGTGTGGTAGCTGTTGTTGTACGAAAATTCGACCAAAGGTAAATGTTTATCCCAGCTACCACCCAAATCCATAACACATGCCCTCAACATGTCTTCCAAAGTCTGTATCGTTCGCTCGCTCTGGCCGTCAGTTTGCGGATGAAACGCAGTGCTCAAATTCAATTGAGAGCCGAAAGCTTCTTGGAAGGATTGCCATATCCTTGACACAAACCTTCCGTCTCTATCAGAGACGATCGAGAGAGGTACTCCATGGCGTGCAACAATCTCTCTCATGTATATTTCCGCAAGTTTACTAGTACTGTCTTTCTCTTTGATTGGCAGAAATTGTGCGGACTTTGTTAGGCGGTCAACTATTACCCAAATCATATCATGGCCTCTTGGCGTTCTTGGCAATTTTGTAACAAAATCCATTGAGATTTGTTCCCATTTCCACTTGGGAATCTTAGGTTGTTGCAGCAGCCCCGAGGGCTTCTAGTATTCAGCTTTCACCAAGGTTGGAGAACTCGCTAGTCGCTAGCGGGTCGGTGAGGTAGGGACTAGCGACTACTCGGGATTACTCGGGATTAATCGGGATTAATCGGATCGGACTTTTTATGTATAATTTTAAGTTTTTATACATATATACATATATTTTTATACGTAATTTTTTAAGTGGACAAGTTTTGACCGGAATCTGGGAGGTTTTGGCCGGAATATGTGTTTTTTTCCGATTTTTTCTGATTTTTCCCGATTTTTTTTGTTTTTTCCCGAAATTTTCCGATTTTTCCCGACCGACTAGTCGCGATTAGGGCCGACTAGGGCCGATTAGGGCCGACTAGGCCGACTAGCGATTTTTTTACTGATTAGCTGAAAATTACTCAGTTGATGGGCGACTAGCGACTAGTCAGCGATTAATCGCCGACTAGTCGCGATTTTTGCAACCATGGCTTTCACTTTAGCACACGTTAAACATTTGCTCACGTAAACAGCAACATCGCCTTTCATCTTAGGCCACCAATAGTAATCCTTGAGATCTTGGTACATCTTATCCGCTCCAGGATGGATAGAGTACCGTGATTTGTGAGCTTCATCGAAAATAACCTTCCTTAAACCACCAAACAGAGGAATCCAAATCCTTTTCTCAAAACATAACGTTCCTTCCTCGTTTGGTACCAATAGCTTCTCCATTCCACGGAGATATTCTTCCTCAAGGTTTCCTTCCTTGAGAGCTTCTTTCTGCGCGGCCCAAATGCGCAAGGAAAGATCGGTTCGTATAATCATTTCCAAAGCCCTGACCCTTATGGGCTTGATTCTTTCTTTACGACTTAGGGCATCGGCGACTACGTTCGCCTTTCCTGGATGATACTTTATCTCGCAGTCGTAGTTGTTCAACAACTCAACCCATCGTCTTTGCCTCATGTTCAACTCCTTCTGGTTGAATATGTGCTGTAGGCTCTTGTGATCTGTGAAGATTGTACACTTCGTACCATAAAGGTAGTGTCTCCAGATCTTTAAAACAAAAACAACTGCGCCGAGTTCTAAATCGTGTATGGTATAGTTCTTTTCGTGCACTTTCAGTTGACGTGATGCGTAAGCAATAACCTTTTGGCGTTGCATCAACACACAACCCAATCCTTGACGCGATGCGTCGCAGTATACCACAAAATCGTCAGTACCTTCCGGTAGAGCTAAGATTGGCGCATTGCAGAGCTTATCTTTCAATACCTGAAACGCTTCCTCCTGTTTGATTCCCCAATCAAACCTCTTATCCTTCTGGGTGAGGAGCGTCAATGGTTGAGCGATTTTCGAAAAATCCTCGATGAATCTTCGATAATAGCCAGCCAAACCCAAGAATTGCCGAATCTCGGTTGGCGTCTTTGGCGTTTCCCAATCCTTGATTGCTTCGATCTTTGTGGGATCAACATGGATTCCCTTTCCATTAACCACATGTCCAAGGAACTGGACTTCGCGTAGCCAGAACTCGCACTTAGAGAACTTGGCATACAACTGTTCCTTCTTTAGCAGCTCCAAAATAGCTCTTAGGTGCTGTTCGTGCTCAGCCTTCGTTTTTGAGTAAATCAAGATGTCGTCGATGAACACAATCATGAACTTGTCCAAGTACGGCTTGCAAACTCTATTCATCAAATCCATAAAGACTGCAGGTGCGTTTGTCAAACCAAACGGCATAACAAGGAACTCGTAGTGTCCATATCGAGTTCTGAAGGCTGTCTTCGGGATACTTTCCTCTTGTATTCTCAACTGATGGTATCCAGATCGAAGATCGATCTTTGAATAAAAGCTAGAACCTTGAAGTTGGTCGAACAGATCATCAATTCTTGGCAGAGGATACCTATTCTTGATCGTCAGCTTGTTCAGTTCCCGGTAGTCGATGCACATACGGAAACTACCGTCCTTCTTTTTGACAAACAGGACCGGAGCTCCCCAAGGCGAGAAGCTTGGTCGGATAAAACCCTTGTCTAACAACTCTTGAAGTTGTGTTGGCAGTTCCTGCATCTCAGACGGAGCAAGTCTATAAGGTGCCTTAGCCACAGGCGCGGCGCCTGGAACTAAGTCGATGTGGAACTCTACTTGCCTCTGAGGTGGCAGTCCGGGTAAGTCTTCCGGGAAGACTTCTGGATACTCCCTCACGACAGGGATGTCTTCGATTCTTGGCTCAGCAGCCTTCTTATCCACAATGTGTGCCAGGAAAGAAACACATCCTTTCTGCAAACACCTCCTTGCTTTCAGGCAGCTGATAAATCTTAGCGGCGTGTCACGCTTCTCTCCGTGAACCACAATTGTCTCACCATCATCGGTTGGGATACGAACAACTTTCTCGTGACATACTGTCTCCGCCTTGTTTCCTGATAACCAATCCATTCCTACTACCACGTCGAAACTCCCCAACTGGACTGGTAGCAGATCTAAAACAAACTCACGCTCTCCCAATTCAATCACGCAACCTCTGATAACTTCGTTGGCTTCTACTAGCTTCCCATTAGCCAATTCAATTGAGTAGGGAATATCTAACTTATTAGCGGCTAAACCAAGCATTTTCTTAAACTCTAACGACACGAAGCTATAATCGGCACCAGTATCAAATAAAACGGATGCATAGCGTTGATTTACAGGGAACGTACCAGTAACAACATTGGGGTCCTGGCGCGCTTCCCTTGCTTCAAGTTGGAACACTCTTCCACGGGCTTGGTTTAAGTCTGGGCAGTTTTTCTTAAAATGCCCGATATCACCGCAGTTATAGCATCCAAGTCTTTGCCCGTTTCCACCTCCATTACCAGCTTGATTGTTCGGATTACGGTTCATGTTACCAACTTGATTTGCGTTGCCTCGGTTCCCATTACCTCCATTGTTTCCTTGTGGGCGATTTCCAATTCCACCCCTGTTGTTGTTTCTGTTTCCAAATCCTCCTTGGCCTCCCTGGCCAGTAGTGGCCCAACAAGAATCCTTCAAGTGGCCAGGTTTTCCACACGAATCACATACCTTTAAACCACATCGTCCAGAATGGTGACGCTGGCAGGCGTTGCACTTGGGCTGGGTGCCCATATATCCCTTTCCTTTCTTTCCACTACCAGCTGTAACCTGAGCTGGTGCGTTTGGTTCTCCTCTCTTACCAACACTGCCAATGCCTTGTTTGAAGTTCGAGAACTTTCTTTTGTTGCCTCCTGATGACTCGACGTGAGTCTCTGCCTTCTTTGTCTTGATCTCATCAAACTTGTTCAGGCGGATGGCCTCTTCTGTGAGAGCCACGCTCAAATCAATCGCCTCAGTAATGGTTGCGGGCTTGGATGAGGTTACCATGCTTATGATTTGGGGAGCCAAACCCCAAATGAAGCGCTCGATTCTCTTGAACTCGGGAGTGACCATGTAGGGTACCACTTGAGATAAGTCATGGAATCTTTGAACGTACTCCGCTACCTTTGGACCGTCCATTTTCAAGTGCCAGAACTCGGTCTCCAACCTCTGGATTTCTGCGCGGGAACAGTACTTTTTGCGCATAAGTTCTTTCAGTTCGGTCCAGGTTAACGCGTAGGCAGCAGCTTCGCCTAGTGTCTGCACTTGTAGATTCCACCAGGATAGGGCTCCATCTAGAAACAACCCTGAGATATAGGTGACTTGCTGATCCAGCGCGCATTTGCTCATGCGAAGTACAGATTCGTTTTTCTCAGCCCAACGAACAAAGGCGACAGCACCTCCAGTACCATCGAAGTTGACCGGTTTGCAGTCTAGAAACTGCTTGTAGGTGCATCCTGTACACACGTTATAACATACGTTTGGCGTTAGCATCACTGCTAGAGATATCCAGTTAGGTCACGGTATGTCTTAATGACTTAGTATTACCGTGAGGTGGATTGTTATTGCCTTGGTTAATACTTCCGCTCGTCCCGGGCTGAGATGCTGCATACTGTGCTATGGCAGCAGCAATAATCTGCTGGAGTTCTGCCTCATTGGTGGGCATGTGTGTCTCACGTCTCGGCGGCATCTTCTAAAAGATGGTTTACGTTGGTCAGGCCATAGCGAAATGTACGTATATAGTAATAGTAATAGCACATAACATCTCATGTTATCAATACATCATAAATACCAATCACACAACATCCATGTCATACAAATACAAACAAGCAATCAAGCGAATCAGATATGATGAGAATACTGCGATTGCCATATATCGAGACTACATAGTAAGTGTATCAGTACATCATAGTGTTATACAGTCATCAATCAACTAGGGGCTACATCACCCCTGTACAAAACCATAACATATCAGGGTCAAATACAACATCAAATACATGTCAACAAAAGTCAGGATCATAAAGTAGTCTCCAAAAATGTTGTGCAATCCAGCAATCGCCGTCTTCTCATCCTCGTCTACCCAAACAGCACTGATGAGCTCTATACAGATAGTGGTGGAGGAGGGGGAAGGTGGATGTAAAACAAACGACGTAACTGGAGCCAGTCCTCCTCCTGGGCTCGCTGAGTACGGATGATAGAAGCAATCTGCTGCTCTAGTGTAAAGAGACGGGCAGCATAATCTGGAGGTAAAGGTCGAAATGGCTGCAGAGGAGAGTGTGTCTGACCATGGCACGGACACGGTGGTAGCTGAGCTCTCTCAAGCTCCTGGATGCGCTGCGTATGTGACTCATGCTGAGCTACAAAAGACATCAAGACGTCCTCGATAGTATACCCCCTGTGGAAAGAATGGTAGGGGTCAGTAGGTGGCATACCAGAGTCTGGTGCCCAAAGAAACGGCTCACTAGTGGGGTCCAAAGGTGCCACGTGAAATGGAGCAACAGTGGGTGGACATATGACATCTGTGGCATGAAAGGGATAGGCATCGGTACATGCCCAACAGGATGGGCTGAAGAACCCTCTCCAGGCCTCGCTGGAGGTACAAACTGAGGAACCTGAAAAGTAAAATCAACATGTCGTGTAACAGGGATCTGAGGAGGAAAAGGTGGGACATCCTCATCAGTAGGTATCCAACCGTGCTGTGCATGCTCATCTGGTGGATCCATGCGTGCCGCGAACAGTGCATGCTCGGGCTCTAGTGGGATGGGATCAGGTGGGGGAGCAACAACAGGGTGAACAGGTGCAATGTGCTCAACGGGAGGGTCAACAGGTATAGCGACAACTGGTAAAGGATCAACAGGATCAACGATGACATGATCGCCCTCCATCAAAGGAACATCCACGGGGAGATCATCAGCAACAGGCTCAAAAGGGATGTCAGCATGTACTGGGTCATGCTCAAGTATGGGGTCTAGAGCGGCTGCCTGCTCTGGAGCAATGGCAGGCTCGAGGTCATCAAAAGCCATCTCGAAATCAAAATCTGGGTCAATAGGATCAAATGGGTCAACAGGGTCTACTGGATCCTCCATAAACTGATCCATGGGACCAAGCTCTAAGTCACGATCTGGGTCGAATCCTGGGGGAAACATAGGATCGGAATCCCCCTCATCATCATGGTCGAAAACAAAACTGGGGATAGGGGCAACAGAAGATGCCTGATCAGGATCTGATCCATGAGAGAAATGTTGCGCACTCTGGGTGTGTGAGGGTACAGAGGCCACAGACTCAAAGGAGTCTGGGACTGGAGAGTGAGCAGGTGACTCCGCGGCGGGAGCATCTGCGATCAACAAGGGACCATCAGCAGCAGGAAGGGCCTCGCCCTGAGCATCCTCCTCGAAAGGCTCCTCATCAAACATATCGACATCATCCTCCTCGTCGTTGATAGGTAAATCGTAAGCAGGGTACGAAGCAAGCGGTATAGGAGCAGGGATCACTGCAAGTGGTAGATCCCCAGCCAAAAGGCCATCTGCGAGCTCGTCAGCACCGTCAGGTAATGCGAAGGGCTGAAAGTCGTCCTCATCTGTGCTCGTGACGTCGGACGTGTGAACCTCGTGCTCCGATGACTCTAGGTCGTCTGATACGATAGGCCTAGGGCCTGTGGTGTCTGAACCACCAGTGTCTGTAGAATCCATGTGTCTGTAATATATACACAAACATGCACAAACAGTCAATCATATAATAAAAATAATCACATAAGTCACCAAGTAAGATATCACATAATTCTCCTAGTCTCACTAGCCAACTTCTCCCAGTCTTTAAGACTGCTCTATCCTCCACCTCGACCACTTAGATCGAGCCTCGGTCCCCTTGACCGAGCCTCAGCCCTCATGGCTGAGCCTACTCTTCCTAGCCATCTACCTTGGTCACCTCGACCAAGCCTCGATCCTCCAGACCGAGCCTCAGCCCTCCAGGCTGAGCCTATAATAAATCAACGTGCTCAACTACCTCGGTCACCTAGACCGAGCCTCGATCCTCCAGACCGAGCCTCAGCCCTCCAGGCTGAGCCTATAAATAATAAAATGTGCTCAACATTTGTTTGTAAAAAGTTTTGGATCTGGACTTAAGTGGTATGCAAAAAAATGTTTTCGTGAGAGCCCTAGTGATCATAGTCTAGACTCGAGAAGGAATCCTAGTTCGCTATGATCAGAGCTCTGATACCAAGCTGTCACACCCTGGCTTTGCGGAAGCGTGGTTAATTTGGTGTGACTTCTTAATACCATAGCTTAATCATAACCAAGCTATATGAGTTAAAAACATGCAAGATCATCCATTAAGTTTTGAAAACCAAATACAGTACCATTGTTTTAGCGGGAACATACCCTAACAACCATAACCTTGTTCAACAGACATTACAAACTTGAAACATAACATAAACATGGTTTAAGGATTGTGTCTTGTCCAGGAAAGAGACACATCCCCTAAACCCCGGATGACCTCGGAAACTAGTGCAGCGGAAAACATGCCATACCGTGCCAGATCTCGTTAATTTCCTGAAATACATGTAAGTTGAAAAATCAACAATAATGTTGAGCGAGTTCATGTGTAGTGAGTATGTAAAACACTATGTAAGTATAAAAGTTCTCTGGTATGTAGCAGTGTAAGGAAAAAGAGATCACCAATGGGTTGCAAAGCCATTGATATGTGTGAAGTGCAAGTAGGAAGACTCAAACCTAGCGGATTTATGCGTTGGGCACAAAGTCACCCCGAGGTCCGTTCTGTTTGGGCCTGGGGCTGGGCTCGCTACACCCAGATAGATCTACCGCTCCTGTCCCTCGGTCCTACCCTGAGGATTAATGGCCTCAAGTTTCTGCCTACCCACTCACATGATCTTAAGTAGTAAACCTCCTTACGCTAACCATACCGTGTATAAAGTACTTGTAAACAAAGTAACATGTATTTCACCCCCGCAGTTAAGAAAACTGAAAACAGTTAGAGAAAAGGGGGACATGAACTCACAGTGAAACGTCTCTACCAAGTATCTCCAAATCAGAAAGCTGTACGACGACCTACAAGTGCTAATTCTTATTAGACGGACGGCCGAGCCTTAGCTTTATAGTTTAAGTCTTTGGGAAATAGTTAGGCAACTATTTCGTGTTTACATTCTGTATATACTTGGTAGTTAATCTCCTTCCCAAGGATGGGGGATACAATACATGTGCGTAAGTTACGTTTTAATAATCTAGTGGTAATATATTTACCGGTGTAACTTATATATTTATGTGAAAGCGTTCGCATTATCTTGGAATCGTTAACGTTCGTAAATATTATTTTTACTCCGGAAATAATATTTATGCATTTTCACAAAATAATCATAAACAGTGTGTGAAAAATATATATTTATCACGTTAATTTTTGTGAAAATCCCACCTCCGAATATTTAGTAATAAAGTCATGGCGAAATTTATATTTCGAACCCACGTCAAAAATAATTTCTGACACTCGTAATGTAAATAATTCTAAGTGTTAGGTTTTTAGAAAAATTTCGCCAGAGTTTCCTCTGCAACTGGAGGTGGCCACGCTTTCAAGCGTATCATTTTCTTTTACAAAATCAATTCAACAACTTCTCTATTCAATCAAACAATTTCCGACACATCAAACTAGTCGACAAGTATGTAAATCGCATAATCGCATGAACTTGTAGTTTTTCCGCAACTATAGTATAAATCCCATTATATTTTGTGGATTTTTATATAAAGTAATTTTGATCTAGTAAAAACCTTGTTCTTAGAGAAATCCGTCTTTACAACTTCTTGTCATCTTTTACAAAAACGGTTATTTGTCGGATCTTTTCATTTCACAAGTGTTTTCACACTTGTGGTTTATAAATCATGCTTGTTAGTATAAAACCCTTCTTTTTAAATACATGATTCTTTGACGCGTGGTCCTTTGAAAATACCACTTGCAGATGCATAGATCTGCTAGTTTTAAACACTATTGTACAAGCTAAAACACTTTTACCCAAGTAAAACATTTTTACACAAGTTCATGTCTCATGTGTGGTAGAGTTTCACCTTTTAACCCTTGTTACTACTAAAACATGCTTATGTTAAGATCCATGATCTTACCAAACCGGGTTAAATGGTGATCCGAGCTACCACAACATAGATCGGATCTAAATAACCACATATTTCAAATACTACAACTTTTACACAACAAAAATGCTATTAACCACCATTTTTCTTACTTTTAGTAAACTTTTGTTCATCATATTGTATGTTAACGAGATTTAACCGACATAATTCCTTTTAACCACTTTAGATTAGTTCAAAAATGAGTTTTAAGTGTTATACCTCTAGCTCAAGGCTAGGGAAGATTCTTGCTGAAAAACGCGTGGATAAAAGCTAAGCGGAGAGGTCCTTCGCGTTCCGTTTGCTCCAAACCTCCTAATACGTGACCTTTGATGTATGTATGATGTTGGAATGGCAAGAACCAAACTCGAAAATATGATGGATGGCAAGGGGGTGTTCGGCCGAAGCTAGAGAGGGCAAGAGAGAAGAGTTGGAGTGTGTTGTGTTAAGTGTGTAGTCCATGAGTGATTAGGGTTAACTTATAGACAAATGTAGGATGATTATCCAAAGGTCTTAGTGTAGTCTTGATACCCAACATAGGATTAAAATAATCAAAGTTGTACTAGGGGTGTCCCCCTAGTTTGGGGCCGGTTAGAGAAAGGGGGGGGGGGGGGGTTAGTTCGATCTCAACTAGGTTAGTTAGGGTAACTAAGTTAAGTTAGTTAAGTGTTAAACTTAGTTACTTGTATGTTATATGTTATGGCGGGTGTTAGGGTAATCAGGGACCCTAACTGGTTCAGAAAAATATAAGTAGTGAAAATAACAATATTTTCATGTTTCGGGTAACGCCCGGTTGTTCGGTTGGATAGTAATCCGTTAAAGTGTTAACAAAGCCTTAAAGTGTCGTTATTACATTTTTAGTGACACAACTTATTCCTCCAAAGTGTAAGGAATATTTTCTCATGTTTTGGCACTTTATTAGTAGCTAGAAGCTGAATTTATTATGTAAAGTGCTGTGTTTTGTACTTAAAGTACGTTTTAGGCACATCCAGTCACCGTGACTTATCCCTAGAGACGCAGTTCCACAACCCTTGTATCCCTACACTCACTACTAGTGTAGCCAAATATCTCAGGGTCTTATAGGCCTTGGAGGCAGTGTCTGCCTGATGCTGGCTTTATCAGCATGTTCAATAGGTTATCCGTTATTGTGCTACTGTGCTTTTTGTGCATCATGTTTGTCACTAAGGTTCAGTATGTAAGTATTGTAGTGACGACAAGTAAAGTATGATGCAAGTAAGTACATGTATCAGATGTCAAGTAGTAGTTCATCAGCTAGTTCAAACAAGCACAGTAATTAAGCAGTAATTAATCATTAATTAAGTCGTACGGATACCTGGTTTAGTGCGGGTTGTCACATTGCATGCTTGAATAGTTGAAAACCTGAAACATATGTGAAAAATAGTCAGCATAAAAATGTCGGCGAATACATAGGTTTTGTTGGCCAAATAAATGGAAAAACATTTGACATTGCAATACTTTGACAACTACGAGAGTTGTCAATTGAAAATAAATCTTGAAGCCAAAGAATGGCAAAAATTTAGTATTGCAATACATAATCTTGATTGTGAAAACTCGTGAAAAATAGTTTTGTGTATGGCAATATGATTATTACTAAGTCATTTTTATGCCATTTGAAATTGTACATCGTAATCTCGTTTAAACCATCGTAAAACTCGTTAATGTGTTATTAGAAATTCAATTAAGGATTAATAATAACTGTTTTGAAATAAATGAAAACTTATGTGAGTATTATATAAATCAAATCAATGATTTATGATAATACTTTAGATATCCTTCTAAGAATCTAACATATAAATATATGGGAGATTCTACTAAGATTTCGATAATCGAATATTGAAACAATAGTACACAAAACCCTAAAGTGATCCAGATAACGCTACAAGAATAATAAATAAGAACACTTATATATAGGAAGTACCAGCGGCGAATCCACCATGTTCTTATTTTATTACACCCGTTTCGTTATCTAAATCACAACTACCACATAAACACATAAATCGTTAACTCGTTCCAACTCGTAAACACGCATTAAAGTACACAATGAATCCAAACAGGGGCTCCAATATTAGTACTCTAAACATCCCATATATGTCTATCTATGAAGATAGATAGATACTACAGGGATCAGGTTCTCGTCACATTGTCTCGTTACATACGCATTAAAGTACACAACGAATCCAAACAAAGATTCCATTATTAGTACTCTAAACATTCTAGAAGAATCAATCTATGAAGATAGGTTGATGTTAAAAGGATTTCATTTCTGTCGTATTGAATCATCGCATCACAACACCCTAAATCCTAATAGTGATTCGGGATAACGCCACGAAGAGTAATACAATAAGCGCACTTATATATAGGAAGTACCAGCGGCGTATCCACCGTATGCTTATTGTATTACCTAGTTTCGCTATCTAAATCACCAACAATCTACACATAAACCAACCATCGAGTCGTAAAGTACTTCTTAAAAACCTTACTATGAAGATAGGAAGATCTAAGACTGTACTTCAATTATCCTATACAAATCTAACTATGAAGATAGATAAATCTTTAAGGATTCGAATAAACATCGTATTTACATAATCGGAAATAATACACATAAAAGCACTTAGTAAACACATATATGCCATACATTTGGAAAACAAATCGGTTACACATATGAATCACCCCAAAACAATTGAAAACGTAAAAGAGGGGAACTATGTACTCACCTAAGGTTGCGTATAGTTCTTGTTCAAGTGATATAACAAAGCTCAAAGGATCAACAGCTCAAGTGTCGAAGTGGTTCCTAGTGTAACGAATACTATGTTAGCGAATCGACACCTAAATCGGAAGATCGGGTAGAATGAGGTCTTATAAACCAAATGAGTATTGGAACTCATGTGATATGGTTTAACAAAGCCTACATTCTAAATTGGAACCTATCCTAAGTGCTTATGACCCGTTATGACCCGTTAAGGTAGCTTATGCCACTTTAACGCGTCGTTCGCGCAAAGGCGTCGTTCGCGCAAACGCGCGTTCGAGACGCCTAACTAGTCCTATGACAAGTATTATATGCCCTAACAAGTTTAAATATGTTGGATAATCAGTTTAAATGGAAAAAGTTACGTTACATATGCTTAAAATTCAATCGTTCATGAAAAGGGCATTTTGGTCATTTTCCTAAGGCATAGAAACTACCTATCATATAACTAATTAAACTAAGTGACCATAAGGTATAACCTTGGAAGATTATTCCTTATACAACTATGGTCACTAAACATGCTTGGTCGGATCCTAACGATCGACCAAACGGGTCGGGTTCGAAAGTCTAAGCGGTTGTTAAAACCGCTTGACTTACGACCCTATACAAGCACTAAACTAAAAGTGACGGGTTAAACATGTTAAAACATGTTTAACTAAGTTAGAAAACAAGTTTGATATCAAAACAAAGCATGAAGGAGACTTACAAAAGGTCCAAGCTATGAAGATTTGAACTCAAAATACTCAGGTATGAAGCTTCTCAAAGGAGAGCTTCAACTTAGAGCAAAGTTGAGATCAAATGTGTGAAAAATGCAAATGAGGTAAATGGGTATATATAGAAAGTTAAGAACCGTTAGGATCGTTTCTCGAAAATTGAGCTTCAATCTTGGCCATCCAAGTGTTACACATGGTTTTGGAATACTAGGGGAACTTGAAAACCAGCTTCATGTATTGCAAAAGTTACAAAAAGGACCCTGAACTTCGAGTCGGTTGCAGAAAACAGGCCTGCTGTTGCTGAAACAAGATTTCTATCCAGCTATAGGCATCGCGTCAGGCCACAGGAAAGGCCTTTTGCTGTCGCTGGACACCACGGCATAGGCTGAAGTTTCAGAATTGGCAAAACAGGCCCCTGCACACATTTTTATGCATTTTCGACACGTTTAAGCCCCATTAACCCATTTTCAAGGCTATATAATGAAGTTAAAGCATAGGGGACTTGAGATATGCTTGAAAATATCTCGGGTGACGGTTCATTTGGTCTATGGTTGCGTTATTCGGTTAATTATGATGGAAGTCGTAACAGACGCGAAATCGATCCAAATTACGCGACGAATGAAACTTTAGAATTCCAATCACTAAAATAAAATATTTTAATGATTACAAAATTTTTAGATGTCCGGATATGTTCAAAACGTAAGATATGCGCGTAAATGCAAACTTATGCACTTTTTGACGCTTTTAGTCCCTATTGATCAATTAAGCGTATTTTCGCATAACGAACCCTTCAAAGCCTATTTCTAAGCTATGTAAAGGATATTTAGGGTACGTTTAGCTTATGTTCAAGTTCCTAAATGTTCGTTACTATACGAATCAGCAGACTTTCGCAGTTTGACGCAAATAGTCCCTGAGAGTGAATAAACTTGTTTTTGACACACCAAAGCCTTCAAAACTTATTTCTAAGTTATATAAAAGTTTTTTAAGGTATGTTAAGCCTATGTCACTATTCCAGAGTGTTTTCCGCATTAAACTGATTATGTTTACGCATCAGTTCGAGTATAACTTTCCAGAAAGCGATTTAAAGTTTGAAAATGAACTAGAATCAAAACGTGAAATTGTCAAATGCAAATAAACAAATTTTGAGACCAAAACACATTGTTTCTTGGATAAAAGATATTGTCCTACATCGTGCGGTGTTTACGGAACACAAGTGTCATAGTCTCCCCTACTTTAGGAAATTTCGTCCCGAAATTTATTCGAAGGAGACCGTAGAGTGTAATTGAAACAACTGATGGATAAGCAGATTGCTAGATCCGAAAGATGCGGAGCATCATTTGGTGTTGTAAATTTTAGGGGATTCAAAATGTGATTTGGGATATTTAAAGTATCTCAAGGTATTTAACACTTTGAAACTTGTGAATTTAAAGAAAAATTCAACCAGTGTTCAAAAATCGTTTGAGTATGGCACTATGTTATACTAAGCTCTTAGTGTAAGTCCTAGCAAACAAAGGGGTGTACATTCAAGCCCTACACGTACACGGTTTCTAATGTCCCAAGAGGTACATCCCATGTACCATGAGCATCTCATGCATAGGAGACGGGTCAACATACCTATGGCATCAAGATCGTCGCCTTTAACACCATAATATACTCCTGGTCAGCTCGATTTGAGTTAATGAATGTACTCATTATCGTCCATCGTAAATAACCACACAAATCACAAATAAGCACATAATCACATAATGGTCTGATGTGTGCAAAATGCAACATATAAATTACATCAATTGTGGCATAAAACTAACCCTTTTTTAGTACTAATGTTGGAAAAAGTGTGCTTTTGTCTTCCTTTTGTATTTTCAGGATTAAATGAGCTCAAATTAACAAAAGAAGCAAAAAGACATCAAAATCTAACATAAATACAAGAAAAGGAACAAGACGTGACATGCCCGACCCCACGACAGCATCTTCCCAAGCAAAACAAGAAGACAGGAGACTGAACACGCCCCGTGCTCAGCTAGCACGGGGGCGTGCCCAAGTGTCAGCAGAAAAGACAAAGTGGTAGAAGCTTCTATTGCCCACCACGGGGCCGTGCTCAGCGGACACGGGGCCGTGGTCAACTATAAGATTCGCACAATCTAAGCAAATCTTCATAGTACAAAGATTCTTCTGCCCACGGGGTCGTGCTCAGCGGACACAGGGGCGTGGTCAACTAATAAGACAAGCTGCATTAAATGAAGAAAGAGAAGGATATGGATATGGACACGGGGTCGTGCCCACTGGACACGGGGCCGTGCCCGAGCTTTTGTTCAGCCTATAAATAGGAGTGCTTGGCTCAAGCTCAAACCATCCCTTGGCACACCACCTCTCTCACACTTCACCCACCACCCACCACCACCATAACACCATCATCCACCACCATCATCCATTGTCCATCGTAGAGTGTGTGAGTCGTCTCGGGATCCAAGATTGATCGTAAGAGTTCTTGACAATCAAGGCCATGTTTGCCTAAGTCTCTTACATCACTTGGTGAAGACAAGTGTCTAGTGTAATACTTTTTATTTCTTATCTTTTCGCACTTTTTACTTGGTTTTGTATTAATGACTTTAATAACTAGTAATTATGTTGAAGGTGATCTTTCCTTATCGTTTGTCCGTGGTGTCTTGGCATTATTTTACTGTCTATATAAAATAAAAGATTTTCACCATTCATATCTCCACGGTCTATATGGAGGTATGTTGGCTACCTGGTCGGGGGTTAAGGGAACGGTTTGGTAAGAGTCTTGCCATTGTTCAGCGTTTAGAGGTCCTGCAATGGACCTGGGTCAAATTTAGTAGGACCTCCTTCAATACTTAACGGTATTGGATGGCGGGGGTCCAAACTCTTTGATCCCCTCATAAGTTAACTACTATTAATACTATAACCCGGCTATTTAGGACTGTATCCCTGCTGACTCAGACTACTTAGTTGAGGGTAACGTCACCTCCAAAAGAGGGGCCTACCATAATTTGCATTAATAACTTAATTAATTATCTTTCAATAATCCGACCCTTTAGGATTGTATCCTTGCTGACTCAAACTACTGGGTTGAGGGTAACATCACCTTCAAAAGAGGGGCCTACTACAATAACTAAGATAATCTCTTAAATAAGTGCAAAAGTGCGGAAATAATCAAAGGTTAAACTATACACGAGTCGGAACCAAGTGATTCATCTTGTCTATCTGTTTTTTCTTTTATTTTTATTTTCAGCATTTTTAGTTAGTTTTTATTTTTCTTAGTTTAAAACATTTTTCTAAACTTTTTGATTTGATTAGACGTTGAGGATAAACCGGTACTAAAAGCTCTTGTGTCCTTGGACGACCTCGGTATCTTGCCAACACTATACTACGTTCACGATGGGTGCACTTGCCCATATGTGTGTTTAGTGTTAGTAAAATATCGTGTTTTATAAATTTAAAACTTGACTAAAAAAGTGTTAAAGGGGCTTAAAATATACACCTAATATATATACACTTCGCACGCATCAAGTTTTTGGCGCCACTGCTGGGGACACAAGGATTTTAAGAAAGCTTAAAATCGACGGCCTAATCAGTTTTTCAAAACCTTTTTAACGCGCGCACATTTTTCTGCATTTTAGTTTAGTTTTGCATTCACAGTAACCTATACACGGGGCCGTGTTCACTGAACACGGGGCCGTGCTGCACATTTTCATAAAAACACCCAGTAACAGTAGCTTGAACACGCCCCGTGCTCACTGAACACGCCCCGTGCTCAACTAGATCAGTAAATTTAATTAAAACGCCCAGATACAGATCCTGAACACGGGGCCGTGTCCACTGAACACGGGGCCGTGTCCAGCCTCTGTTTCCGTTTTTATTTTTGTTTTCTGATCTCGAGACTTGGTTGTGGTCTGCTGAGTGATTCTTATGGATCAATACTCAGGAGGTTATAACTACACCTATGAGGAGGATGATTATAGGAGTAATTATTGCACTAATTGTCGTAACCCACACTCGGTTTAAAATAATCACTCATATCAACCATCCAATTCGTACACCTACTATGAGGAACCCAGGTACGAGCCATCAACTTCATACACATCCTATGAAGACCAAAGGTATGAACCTCCTCCCTCATACTCATATTTTGATGAACCAAGGTATGAGCCTTCATACTCATACTTTGAGGAACCAAGATATGAACCACCACCTTCGTATACTTACTATGAGGAACCATGGTGTGAACAACCCACCTCATATGAGTATTATGAAGAACAAAATTACGAACCTTATCGATCATATGCTTACAATGAAGAACAATAGTGTGAACCATCTACTTCATATGGGTATTATGAGGAACAAAGGATCGAACAACCGGATTCAAGCTTTGAAAATCCCGATTCTTTTTCTATAACCAAAGTAACCGATAGGATATTAGAACACCTTAGAGTTATCGATCGCTATATAAAAGAATCTCGCACAAGGGAAGAGGAGTCCCGCGCAAGAGAAGAATTAAAAAATGAAGAGATAACTGAAAGTGTAAAAATGGAAGAACAAATAAGTGAAAACCCGACACATGAGTTAAACAACGAAAAAGGTGAGTCCGAAAACGTTAAAATTCAAGAAGAGTCTAATTTTGAAGAAATTAATCTCTTGTCCCCTTCTTTTGAAAATCATTGTTTAGTACCCACTCATGCTAAGTTTTTAAAAGAGTTAAACACTAACACTAGGATTGACGAAACGGTAAGTGTTAAGTTAACTAATGATCAAACTTCACTAATAAAAGAAGACCCATTTGAAATTAACATTACACCGGTTCCATGTTTCTTTCAAAATTCGTTTATTAGTAATGTCACAATTGATAAAGATCTTTGTGTTAACATAATGCCTAACTACATTTTCGAAAAATTAAGTATTAGTGATTTTTCTCCACTTCAAATACCCATTTTCTATCCAATCGGAAAGTAATAAAATCAATCGGTGTAGTTGAGGATGTATTGGTTCAAACAAATCAAATGGTAATACCGACCGACTTTGTCATCCTCGATGACGCTCCTCTAGTGTTGGGACGACCATTTGTAAAAACTCACGAGGCTTTGAAAAACCGGAAATTCAAAAATCTACCTCTTCAATTAGGGGCATTTAAAAGAAGTGTCGATCTCGAACGGTCAATGAAATATCCTTTCGGCAATAATGACCCCCTAATTGAAGATGAAGATGAACCACCCAATACAAGTGAAGAGATTGACCACTTTGTTGAAGAAGAGGTCGCCATAGAACAAACTTTTAAAGTTCTTGATCAAAATAAGGAGTCTCCTAAAGACCCACCATTGAGCTCAAAGAACTTCCAAAAGGTTTGGAATATGCTTTTCTAGACAAAGATGGTAATTTACCTGTAATTATTTCGTCTAAATTAGATAGCTTAGAAAAAGAAAAATTAATTAGTCTTTTGAAAAAACACAAAAACGCAATAGGTTGGAAACTTGTAGACATAAAAGGAATTAGTCCTTCCATGTGCACACACAAAATTTTAATGAATGATGACTACAAATCAGTAATACAACCACAACGTCGAGTAAATCCAAATGTTCAAGAAGTGGTTAAAAACAAAGTCATCAAATTACTTGACGCTGGACTTATCTATCCTATCTCCGATAGCCATTGGGTAAGTCCCGTCCAAGTAGTTCCAAAGAAAGGAGGTATGACGGTAATAACTAACGAAAAGAATGAATTAATACCAACGAGAACCGTCACAGGATGGAGAGTATGTATAGATTATAGACGATTAAATGAAGCAACAAGAAAAGATTACTTAATGGTAGCCATTTTCCATGACATGATAGAAAAGACAATGGAAGTCTTCATGGACGATTTTTCTATCTTTGGGGATTCATACGACCAATGCCTCGATAACCTTGAACGAATGCTATCCCGATGTGAGGAAACTAACCTCGCCCTTAATTGGGAAAAATGCCATTTCATGGTAACGGAGGGAATAGTACTCGGTCACAAGATCTCAAGCGAAGGAATGGAGGTGGATCGAGCCAAAATAGATACCATTTCTAGATTACCACCTCCATCCTCCGTAAGAGCTATCAGAAGTTTCCTAGGGCATGCCGGATTTTATAGGCGGTTTATCAAAGACTTTTCTAAAATCTCGAGGCCTCTAACAAAATTACTTGAAAAAGATGCCCCTTTCATCTTTGACAAGGATTGCAATCAAGCATTTCTAACCCTAAAGGAAATTTTAGTCAATGCACCTATCATGATAGCGCCTGATTGGAAATTTCCTTTCGAAATCATGTGTGATGCCAGTGACTTTGCAGTTGGAGTTGTCTTGGGACAAAGAAAAGAAAAGCATTTCCACCCCATTTATTATGCTAGTAAAACACTTAATGATGCACAAGAAAATTACACGACAACTGAAAAAGAATTACTAGCTGTGGTATTTGCTTTTGATAAATTTCGTTCTTATCTTGTTCTTTCTAAAACTATAGTCTATACAGATCATGCAGCCATTCGATATCTCTTCAAAAAGCAAGATGCAAAACCACGTTTGATTCGGTGGATTCTACTCCTCCAAGAATTTGACATCGAAATCAGAGATAAAAGAGGAGCAGAAAACACTGCAGCAGATCATCTTTCGCGCTTAGAAGACCCAACTTTAGAAGCGACCAGGGACGAGCAAATTAACGAAAAATTTCCAACTGAGTCCCTAGAAATGGTGGAATATAAGGAAGAACCATGGTACGCCGACTATGCTAACTACCTAGCTAGCGGTATAGTCGCAAAAGGTTGGCCACATCATCAAAGAAAAAAATTCTTTGCCAATGTGAAACACTATTTTTGGGAAGATCCATATCTTTTCAAAATGTGTGTTGACCAACTCGTCCGACGATGCGTACATGGTAGCGAAGCACGAAGAATTCTCCGCCATTGTCATGAAGGTCTATACGGAGGGCATCATGGTGCCGCTAGTACCGCACGAAAGGTATTTGATTCAGGATTTTATTGGCCAACCATTTACAAAGACGCCCAAAGTGTCACACCCCGACCACGTAGAACATACAAAACGTGGCGGAAACATCGGGGAGTGTTGTAACAGAATTAATTGTTTCAAATCCATGGAAATTGAAGTTTCGTTTTATTGATTAAAAGTGTTACAATGTCTTAACAAACAAGAAATACAACATAATTAACTAGTCTTGCATCTTTTATTGTCACTAAAGCCCAAGTCTGCCTATGTGTATCTTGATCATCTTATGCAACAGCTCCTGAAAAACACATGTGAAAATAGGTACGTCAGCATAAAAATGCCTGTGAGATACATAGGTTTTGTGAAAATAGGTTCCATGACTTATTTTTGAGAAAATGTTTAGTCATGAACCTTGTAATTTGCTTTGTTTTGTTTTGTAAATCATTTGAAAAACAATGAGTTCAGATGATATGTATAAATAAATGAATAATGTATGGTTAAATGAATAACCATAGTAAAATGGATTTGTATAAGATAAGTTGTTTGTAAAACAATGTCTTGTGAAAAGTATGTTATTTGTATAAAATGTTATATGTCTCAAACTGAAATGATTCAAATAACACTACGATATGTAATACCATACAAACACTTATATATAGGAAGTACCAGCGGCGTATCCACCATGCTTGTATCATATTACACACGTATCGTTACTTAATCATTTAATCAAACCAAACTATCAAGATGAAATGTTTAACAAGTATAGAAATGTTCATGTATAGTCAAATACGGTTCACACGGTTCACAGATACAAACGGTTAACAGATACAAACGGTTCACAGATACAAACGGTTCACAGATACAAACGGTTCACAGATACAAACGGTTCACAGATATCAACGGATCACAGATACAAACGGTTCACAGATATCAACGGATCACAGATACAAACGGTTCACAGATATAAACGGTTCACAGGTACAAACGGTTCACAGATATCAACGGGTCATAGAGTTAAATGATTACAACGGTTCACATAGTCAAATGTTTACAACGGTTCAATATGTAGTATAATGTGTTCATATGCTGGATAAGCATATGCAACAGAAAAGCAATGTAAAACAATGTACTAAGTATGCACATAATGGACATACATAGCATAAAATGTAATGAAATCATGTACTATAATGTACTAACAAACATAGCAGGTATATGATGTGAAAACTGGAAAGCATGAAAGTAACAAGTAGGCACATGTGTTCCACCCCAAAACAGTTTGGAAAACAGTAAAAGAGGGGTCTATGTACTCACTTGAGATTGCTCAGAAGTCCTTGAGTAACAACCAAACAAAGCTAGAGATCGCGGATATCAAACGGCACCTAGTATAGGTAACTATGTTAATAAACCGGACCTAGATCGGAAGATTGGGTAGCATTAGGGTTTGTAAACCAAACGAGTGTAGAGACTCGTGTCATTTGGTTTAACAAAGCCTACATACTAAATGAAACTTAACCTAAGTGTCTACGACCCATTACGACCCGTTTAGGTAGCTTATGCTACTTTAACGCGTCGTTCGCGTGAAACGCGTTCGGACCGCCTAACTAGTCCTATGACAAGTGTTATATGCCTAAACATGTTACATAATCAGTTATGTGACAAAGGTTTAGGTTACATATGCTTAATTACCAATTATACATGAAAAGGGTATTCTGGTAATTTACCTAAGGCATATAAACTACCTATCATACAACTACTTAAACGATGTGACCATAGGGTATAACCTCGGAAGGTTATTCCCTACCTACTATGGTCACCTAATGTGTTTGGTCGGATCCTAATGATCGACCAAACTGGGTCGGGTTCGAGGTATAAGCGATTTATCAGATCGCTTACCCTACGACCCTAGACAACGTGGTAATCAGTGGGCATAGTCCCAAGGGACTATGACCAACGTGATTACACTCACGTTGCGAAGTTCAAACGAACTTCGCATTGACCATTACTGGTCAACGCTGAAAGTCAAACAAAGTTTGACTTTCTGACTCGAAAAGCAGTAAAATAAGGAAAAGAACGAAAGAATACTTACGAAGGGTCCCCGAATGCTAATCCCGATCCAAGAACTCAGGTATGAAACAATGGTTTCAACTTAGAGCTCTCAAAATCAGAATTCTTGTAAGAAATGAGGTTGGATGGGTTGGGTATTTATAGGAATACCCGAACCGTTAAGATCGTTTCATGGAAAATGTGTCTTAATCGCAACCGTACAAGTGTCGGAACCTTATGGTGACTAAATTGCCACTAACCATAGGGAATCAACACTTGGCAAGGGATTTGGGAGTGGATAACAGCTGTAAACAGCTGTCGATACATCGAAACTGGTCCCGAAAATGCGAAAAATGAGTTTTCTGCATGTTTCTGCCCAGAATAGGCAGTCGCGTAGCGCGACGGTGAGGGCCTAGGCAGTCGCGCTACACCACTGACCCCCCAGTTTCAGAAAAGTTTTAAAATTTACAGTTTTGGTCCCTGTTGTGTTTTAAGGCCTTTTTTGATGCGTTTGAACCCCGTTAACCTCATTTCAAGGCTCTAAAATGAAGTTAAAGTATAGGGAACTCAAAACATGCTCAAAAATATGCCGGATGTTGGTTCGTTTGGTCGTACGAACGCGATGTTCGCTTAATTACGACGGAATGCGCATAAGCGCGAAAAACGATCCAAATGACGCGACGAATGGATTTTTCTTAAGGCGAACACTAAAATATAATATAGTCATGCTCCCATAAATTTTTGGATGTCCAGATGTATTCAGAACGTAAGTTATGCGCGAAAATGCAAACTTGTGCACTTTTTGACACTTTTAGTCCCTGAATGACACAAAAGTTTATTTTAGCACACCGAACCCCTCAAAGCCTATTTCTAAGCTATGTAAAGGATATTTATGGTATGTTTAACTTATGGTCATGTTCCGGAATGTCTGTTACAGTTCAAATTGGCATACTTTCGCAGTTTGTCAACTTTAGTCCCTGTAAGCGAATTAACTTGGTTTCGGCATACCAAACCTTCCAAAACTTATTTCTAAGTTATGTAAAGGTTATTTAAGGTATGTTAAGCCTATTTCACTATTCCGGAGTGTTCGTTGGATTAAACTGGTTATATCTACACATCAGTGCGCGTATAACCTTCCAGAAAGCGATTTAGAGCTTGAAATCGAACAAGAATTAATATGCGCAAACGATACACATATTTTTACAAATCCCAAGTATGAAATACAATATTTCATTGGTTTGGCATTTGTTTGATGGTTGGAGTGACACGGGTGTTACAGTCTCCCCTACTTTAGGAAATTTCGTCCCGAAATTAATTCGTAGGAGTCTATCTGTGACTTTGTGTTAAATAACCATCAAAGATGAACAAGACGTAATCCTGTAATTTCTCTTTAACGAACATTTTTCAGAAATGAAAAATGAACGGAGTTATTTTCAACAGGCATTCTTCAGAAACGAAAATGAACGAAATGAGTCTTTTTCCACAACCTCTTCAGAACCGAAAATGAACAAAATGAGTCATTTTCCACAACCTCTTCAGAACCGAAAATGAACGAAAAGAGTCATTTTCCACTATTTCTTCAGAACCGAAAATGAACGAAATGAGTCATTTTCCACAACTTCTTCAGAACCGAAAATGAACGAAATGAGTCATTTTCCTCAACTTCTTCAGAACCGAAAATGAACGAAATGAGTCATTTTCCACAACTTCTGCAGAACCGAAAATGAACGAAATGAGTCATTTTCCACAACTTCTTCAGAACCGAAAATGAACGAAATGAGTCATTTTCCTCAACTTCTTCAGAACCGAAAATGAACGAAATGAGTCATTTTCCACAACTTCTGCAGAACCGAAAATGAACGAAATGAGTCATTTTCCACAACTTCTTCAGAACCGAAAATGAACGAAATGAGTCATTTTCCTCAACTTATTCAGAACCGAAAATGAACGAAATGAGTCATTTTTCACCATTTCTTCAGAAACCAAAAATGAACGACAAGAGTCATTTTTCACCATTTCTTCAGAAATTTCTTCAGAAACCAAAAATGAACGACAAGAGTCATTTTTCACCATTTCTTCATAAACCAAAAATGAACGACAAGAGTCATTTTTCACCATTACTTCAGAAACCAAAAATGAACGTCAAGAGTCATTTTTTTTTTTCAGACACATGACCAAACTAGCTGTGGTTTCCGTGCACTGAATTCCATAATTATGTATGCATCCATAATTACGCAATTCCTTGCATAGTCCGCACAATTTGCTTGTAATGTGGAGGGGAGGAAAATCAAACCTGTGATGAGCGTGACTAGACTACCATGGGGTCCTTTTAATTAGATCTACAAAGGATCCTTTTTAATTAGGCCACCAAGGAGTCCTTTCAGCTATATCATCACATGATATTCCTAACCAGATTTTTGGATCAATCTGTTTACCTAGACCACTCAGGGGTCTAATTATGGAATGGTACAATATAATCCAAGGGTCTTTACTATTACGTACAAGCCCATTGAGGATTTAATATAGCACCTTTGGATATCCTACTATGAATCCCTTATACGAAGATATGGAAGATTCTACGAGGATTTGGATAACAAAAACTTGGATTATACCAAAAACATAAAAGGAAACACATAAGCATATAATTACATAGTTGTTTAACTTGGTTACTGATTTGTTATCTTTGGACGCGGATACTTAAAGCACACCAGGAATCCAACTCGTGGATTTCATTTGGCACTTTAATCATTTCAAGAATCCATCCATGAAGATAGGATGATCTACCAAAAATTCGATTTTCGTTTTCAGGAAAACGCAATATTCGAATTAAGGTACACAATAATTTAGGACATACGGAAATGCCCTTAGGTACCCTATTAAGAATTTATAGTGGTACTTGGGGTATTCGTACAGAATTATAACTTGCACCTTGTACTTCGTCTCTTTACAAGAGACGGGTACTTAGGATCTTTGTGTAAAACGCAAGAGATTGTAAAATGGAAGAATTTTGGGAGTAGTTTGTTCTTCAAGGAATGCGGTTCCTTGATTGTCGGTATTGTAGGGGATATGTTGTTTATACATACAATCACATAAATACATTGTAATGTAAATAAAAGATTTATTTATAAACAATGTTAACAACTGTTTCATGGACCTTGACAACAAAAGAAAATAATACATAAGATGTGATTATTTCTAAAGAGTGTTGTCTTCTAGTCGGTCAGAGGCTCATCTCTGTGCTAGATTAGCATTAGCACGCTTTGGGCAATTTCTTCGGAAATGTCCCATCTCGCCACACTTGTAGCAAGAACCTGGTGGAAAGCGAGCTTGAGCAGGTTTGTTGTCAGCTTGATTTGGTGCAACTGCTGCTACGCAAACTTTTGCTGTATGACCTTTACGTCCACAAATTTGGCATTCGCGGCACTTCACCATAGCATGATGATAAAGGTTACATTTGTTGCACAAAGGTGAAGTTCCATTATATGGCTTCCTAGCACGGGGTTGAGCTGGTTGGTTGGGGATGACTTGACCATTGTGAGCAACCATGGCGAAGTTCTGAGAAACCTTTTGCTTCTTTGACCGTTCAAGGGATCCAGTCTGTACATCCATGGTCTTTGATTCCTCAATTGGTTTCTTGTCACCCTTTCGGAAAAGCTTACGTTTCCTGATCTGAGATTCAGTCAACGTTGCAGATAGCTCAATGGCTTGCCTAACCGTAGTGGGGTTACTACCAGTAACAATGTCTTGAACTGAGTCAGGGAGACCATCAATGTATTTTTCGATCGCCTTATCCAAAGGCGTAACCATGGTAGGACACAACAGGCTCAGCTCCTCATATCGATCAGTGTATGCTCGATGTTCACCGCTGTCTTGCTTAAGATCATCGAATTCCCTTTCCAATGCCCTGATCTCGTGACGAGGACAGAATTCCTTCATCATCAGTGCTCGAAGTTCTTCCCAAGTTTGGGCCAGTGCCACTTCGGCACCCCTATCTCTCACCACACCGTTCCACCATGTCAAAGCTCGTTTCTCGAAGACACTAGATGCAAAATCTACCTTTCGCTCGTTTGGACATTGGACATGCCTGAAGGTGCTCTCTAGACTCTCGAACCATTGCAGAAGTGCAGTCGCTCCTTGAGACCCAGAAAACTTTGATGGCTTAGCCGAGTTGAACGTCTTGAAGCTGCAGAGGGCATTATTGTTGTTGATAGCTTGGTAACATTGAGCAACGACGTTCAGGATTGCAGCAGTCATTTGCTGTGTAATGACAGCTGCCAGCTCGTCAACAGATACTGGATTTTCGCGTCGTGGAGGCATTCTAAAAGAGAAGAACATGAAAGGAAACGAGTGAGAGAATTAGACTAAATGAATGAGATGAAACAAATCTGATGAAAGCAAGGATAGTGGTCATTTGTTTGTTACTAAAGGCAAACAAATGAGATGGTGGCTAATCAAAATAAATGGGTCAATATAATGTATCGCGAAGACATGCTCGCCTATAAGTGAACACTCATCCCAAGAATTCCCAGGTAAGCACAACTGGTCTCGCGTCTGATGAGATGTATACGAAGTGCTTGCCTAGACAGAAAACCCAGAATACAGGCATTCACCCTTCCAGTTTGCATGTGTTCACATTATTTAAAACCCAAAACCTTGACGAGATTTTGAAAATTCAAAGGGGTTCAAAACCTAGTAATCAATCATCCTAGAACAGATGATTAGTTTTCAAAGCGGTTTTGAAATATATGTTCTTGTTGTGGTCGTCGCCTAAGGATAGGTGACGGTATTGTTTTATGACTAAACGCAAGTAAACTCGCGTTAGGGTCCTAAGAAAGTTATAGACTAGGTCAAAGCATTACTAATAACCTAATTCCCTATAACTATTGGCTCTGATACCATCTTTTCTGTCACACCCCGACCACGTAGAACATACAAAACGTGGCGGAAACATCGGGGAGTGTTGTAACAGAATTAATTGTTTCAAATCCATGGAAATTGAAGTTTCGTTTTATTGATTAAAAGTGTTACAATGTCTTAACAAACAAGAAATACAACATAATTAACTAGTCTTGCATCTTTTATTGTCACTAAAGCCCAAGTCTGCCTATGTGTATCTTGATCATCTTATGCAACAGCTCCTGAAAAACACATGTGAAAATAGGTACGTCAGCATAAAAATGCCTGTGAGATACATAGGTTTTGTGAAAATAGGTTCCATGACTTATTTTTGAGAAAATGTTTAGTCATGAACCTTGTAATTTGCTTTGTTTTGTAAATCATTTGAAAAACAATGAGTTCAGATGATATGTATAAATAAATGAATAATGTATGGTTAAATGAATAACCATAGTAAAATGGATTTGTATAAGATAAGTTGTTTGTAAAACAATGTCTTGTGAAAAGTATGTTATTTGTATAAAATGTTATATGTCTCAAACTGAAATGATTCAAATAACACTACGATATGTAATACCATACAAACACTTATATATAGGAAGTACCAGCGGCGTATCCACCATGCTTGTATCATATTACACACGTATCGTTACTTAATCATTTAATCAAACCAAACTATCAAGATGAAATGTTTAACAAGTATAGAAATGTTCATGTATAGTCAAATACGGTTCACACGGTTCACAGATACAAACGGTTCACAGATACAAACGGTTCACAGATACAAACGGTTCACAGATACAAACGGTTCACAGATATCAACGGATCACAGATACAAACGGTTCACAGATATCAACGGATCACAGATACAAACGGTTCACAGATATAAACGGTTCACAGGTACAAACGGTTCACAGATATCAACGGATCACAGAGTTAAATGATTACAACGGTTCACATAGTCAAATGTTTACAACGGTTCAATATGTAGTATAATGTGTTCATATGCTGGATAAGCATATGCAACAGAAAAGAAATGTAAAACAATGTACTAAGTATGCACATAATGGACATACATAGCATAAAATGTATTGAAATCATGTACTATAATGTACTAACAAACATAGCAGGTATATGATGGGAAAACTGGAAAGCATGAAAGTAACAAGTAGGCACATGTGTTCCACCCCAAAACAGTTTGGAAAACAGTAAAAGAGGGGTCTATGTACTCACTTGAGATTGCTCAGAAGTCCTTGAGTAACAACCAAACAAAGCTAGAGATCGCGGATATCAAACGGCACCTAGTATAGGTAACTATGTTAATAAACCGGACCTAGATCGGAAGATTGGGTAGCATTAGGGTTTGTAAACCAAACGAGTGTAGAGACTCGTGTCATTTGGTTTAACAAAGCCTACATACTAAATGAAACTTAACCTAAGTGTCTACGACCCATTACGACCCGTTTAGGTAGCTTATGCTACTTTAACGCGTCGTTTGCGTGAAACGCGTTCGGACCGCCTAACTAGTCCTATGACAAGTGTTATATGCCTAAACATGTTACATAATCAGTTATGTGACAAAGGTTTAGGTTACATATGCTTAATTACCAATTATACATGAAAAGGGTATTCTGGTAATTTACCTAAGGCATATAAACTACCTATCATACAACTACTTAAACGATGTGACCATAGGGTATAACCTCGGAAGGTTATTCCCTACCTACTATGGTCACCTAATGTGTTTGGTCGGATCCTAATGATCGACCAAACTGGGTCGCGTTCGAGGTATAAGCGATTTATCAGATCGCTTTCCCTACGACCCTAGACAACGTGGTAATCAGTGGGCATAGTCCCAAGGGACTATGACCAACGTGATTACACTCACGTTGCGAAGTTCAAACGAACTTCGCATTGACCATTACTGGTCAACGCTGAAAGTCAAACAAAGTTTGACTTTCTGACTCGAAAAGCAGTAAAATAAGGAAAAGAACGAAAGAATACTTACGAAGGGTCCCCGAATGCTAATCCCGATCCAAGAACTCAGGTATGAAACAATGGTTTCAACTTAGAGCTCTCAAAATCAGAATTCTTGTAAGAAATGAGGTTGGATGGGTTGGGTATTTATAGGAATACCCGAACCGTTAAGATCGTTTCATGGAAAATGTGTCTTAATCGCAACCGTACAAGTGTCGGAACCTTATGGTGACTAAATTGCCACTAACCATAGGGAATCAACACTTGGCAAGGGATTTGGGAGTGGATAACAGCTGTAAACAGCTGTCGATACATCGAATCTGGTCCCGAAAATGCGAAAAATGAGTTTTCTGCATGTTTCTGCCCAGAATAGGCAGTCGCGTAGCGCGACGGTGAGGGCCTAGGCAGTCGCGCTACGCCACTGACCCCCCAGTTTCAGAAAAGTTTTAAAATTTACAGTTTTGGTCCCTGTTGTGTTTTAAGGCCTTTTTTGATGCGTTTGAACCCCGTTAACCTCATTTCAAGGCTCTAAAATGAAGTTAAAGTATAGGGAACTCAAAACATGCTCAAAAATATGCCGGATGTTGGTTCGTTTGGTCGTACGAACGCGATGTTCGCTTAATTACGACGGAATGCGCATAAGCGCGAAAAACGATCCAAATGACGCGACGAATGGATTTTTCTTAAGGCGAACACTAAAATATAATATAGTCATGCTCCCATAAATTTTTGGATGTCCAGATGTATTCAGAACGTAAGTTATGCGCGAAAATGCAAACTTGTGCACTTTTTGACACTTTTAGTCCCTGAATGACACAAAAGTTTATTTTAGCACACCGAACCCCTCAAAGCCTATTTCTAAGCTATGCAAAGGATATTTATGGTATGTTTAACTTATGGTCATGTTCCGGAATGTCTGTTACAGTTCAAATTGGCATACTTTCGCAGTTTGTCAACTTTAGTCCCTGTAAGCGAATTAACTTGGTTTCGGCATACCAAACCTTCCAAAACTTATTTCTAAGTTATGTAAAGGTTATTTAAGGTATGTTAAGCCTATTTCACTATTCCGGAGTGTTCGTTGGATTAAACTGGTTATATCTACACATCAGTGCGCGTATAACCTTCCAGAAAGCGATTTAGAACTTGAAATCGAACAAGAATTAATATGCGCAAACGATACACATATTTTTACAAATCCCAAGTATGAAATACAATATTTCATTGGTTTGGCATTTGTTTGATGGTTGGAGTGACACGGGTGTTACACAAAGTCTTGTCAAGACCTGTGATGCTTGCCAAAGGACATGTAATATTTCTTCCTAAAACGAAATGCCACAAAATGGCATTCTTGTTTGTGAAATTTTTGATGTGTGGGGACTCGACTTTATGGGACCTTTCCCACCATCGAAAGGAAACAAATATATACTTGTGGCAGTAGACTACTTGTCTAAATGGGCCGAGGCCGAGGCACTTCCAACAAATGATGGAAGAGTCATAGTAAGATTTCTGAAAAAAATTATTCTCTCGTTTTGGCACACCTAAAGCATTAATAAGTGATAGAGGTACCCATTTTTGCAACCATCAACTTGAAATTTTTTTAACAAGATATGGGGTCTATCATCGGGTCTCAACAGCATATCACCCTCAAACAAACGGACAAGCCGAAGTGACTAATAGAGGTTTAAAACGAATACTTGAAAAAACCGTAGGGTTAAATAAAAAGGAATGGGCAGATAAATTAGATGATGCTTTATGGGCTTTTCGAACTGCTTATAAAACAACAATAGGTACAACCCCATATAAGCTAGTCTATGGAAAAATTTGTCACTTGCCAGTAGAAATTGCACACAAGGCCTACTAGGCAATCAAAAACGTAAACTTAGATTTAGAATTTGCTGGTAAAAATCGATTTTGTCAATTAAATGAATTAGACGAGCTTAGGAATTATGCATACTCAAACTCTGAAATTTATAAGGAAAGAATGAAAAATTTGCATGACAAACATATTAAACCTAATGAATTTCGGGTAGGAGATCTAGTTCTTTTGTTTAATTCACGACTTCGATTGTTTCCTGGTAAATTAAAGTCTAGGTGGTCAGGACCTTTTTCCGTCACCCATATTTTCCCACACGGTGCAGTAGAAATTAAATCTCGAAACGGGCCTCCATTCAAAGTCAATGGCCAACGGCTGAAACTCTATCAAGGATTCATTGAGGATGAAGAGGAAGAGATCTCGTTTCAAACGGTGGAAGTATGAAAACATCAACATCATACCTGGTAAGTTACGAGAGATCGGGAAGATGTCTACAACGGTAAGTTTTCTAAAAAAAGCTTACGGGAAACAAAGGCACTCACATGAGCACTTAAAAAAATCAAAAACTTTGCTCGGCACGGGGCCGTGTCCGCTGGACACGGGGCCGTGTCAGCGATGCAGTCGGGATATATCCCCCTTTTCACAACAGTTACAACATTCCACACGCCCCGTTTCCCCGAAAAAGCTCTGGTTCCAGGCGATTTTTCGCAGATTTTCGACGTCTCCTATCACTCTAACAACATCAAGGTATGATTCTATCACTTTTAGTAGTTAGATTAGTTACTTGCATCTAGTTAAAACACCAAATATTTTGGAAAAATCTAGGGTTCTTGAAGTTCATCCTGATCGAACCTCAAATTTTTGTTTAGATCTGTTTGCATTTAGTTAGACTAGTGTTAAGGGAAGTAAATACACTTGTATTGTTCATAGATTCGCCCAATTTCTCACAAAAACCCCAAACCCTTGTTCTTGAACCGAAAAAGATAAAATTGAATGGGTAAACGGGTTATTTTGGGAAAAACGGCACTTAGGGTTTCATTTTCGGGGGAAACCGCATCTATTGGACCAAAAATTTTCAAGTTTTCAAAACCGGGTCGAAAAATGGAATTTTTGTGTAACAGATGCCTGGACACAGGGCCGTGTCCACTGAACACGGGGTTGTGTCCAGCCTACTGTTTGCAGTTTTGTCCGAAAATACTTCTGTTTTGTCCAGCCTAACTTTTAGTGTATTCTTTCAGATGGCTAGGAAGTTCACAAGAATTAACGCCAATGAGCTCGATGCTAGGGCTAGATACGAGATACTTCAAACAAGGCCGGAGGAATACCCGAGGCAAGCATGCACGGAACTGTTAACTATGGTGAATCAAATCGACCGTTTCAACAACATTGTCATGGGACCACTAAGAGTCGCTTTAACAACTCGACTCCGTTCCGTCCACGAATGCACTTTGGAATTCTATAGCACCTTCACATTCAACTCAAGGTGTGACCCATTCAACAACGATGGGGTAGCATTCCGATGTGGCGGAACTAGGTATTCGATCTCTATGGCACAATTTGGGTCGATTGTCGGGTTGTATGCAGAAGAGGATGCGGGAAACGAGGAAAATACCGGAGGGATGCGAGAGATAGACGAAAACGATCGCCAAGCTGCATGGGCTCAGATTGGTGAAGGGTACTACAATCCGAGCAGCACTAAGAGCACGAAGTTGAGGGATCCGCTCTACCGATACATCCATAGGCTCCTCGGCTACTCTCTTAGTCAAAGGCATGATAGCGGTGGCGTCGTTGGGTTAAGAGATTTGGTTGTCCTCCACGGCATCCACAACCGCAGGCCGCTCGATGTTCCGTTCCTCATGCTCCGAAACATGCATCATAACCGCCTTGCTAGTGCACCGACTCCTATCTTCTTTGGGGGATGGGTGTACCGTCTCTTCAGGCACTTCACCCGCATACCTAGGTCATTTGAAAGGAGCCCATGGTCGGGTAAGGTAGATATACACATCTGCCGCTCAATGAACCTAATTTATGAGGCGGAAGACGGGACGGTAAGCTTTCAAAGGATGCAAGGTCATGCATGGAACCCGCAGGAGGCACTTGTCCTTCACGCTCCACAACATCATCAGTATCAGTACCAACCCCAAGGTGATCCGGGCCAATCCTCCTCAGGAAGCGGTTTTCCTAATTTCCAAAGTTTGCATGATTTGTTGCAGGAAAACCTTATGTGCACCAGAAACACCTACAACATGGCGAGCAACACGTACCACCGGGTTGGAGCTATCGAGAGAAACATATCCGATATCCAAGATGATATTGGATATATTCGGGACTACATTGCGTGCCATGGAGGGGATGATGATGATGATGATGATGATGATGAGGACATGGCTTAGGCGGGAGGAGCGAAGGAAGAAGTGGATGGTTGATGATTCCCCAGGTTAACCCTTTTCCATCTTGAACAATTTAAGGCCTGCGTGCCAAGTGTTGAACAATTTACTTTCCCTAACTTCTTTTATTTTCTTCTTTTATTTTTCTTTTAACTTTGTTGACATGGATGTTGAACTTGGTAAAATTAGGATGTTTGCTATGTTTTGGTGGAGTGTTTATTGATTAAACAGGTACATACGAGGCTTAGAGTACTAAGCGTTAGTACTACTAAATCCGGGACATGAGAACCGAAGAAAGAAACCTGTTTTTCAACCGTACAGATTGTCCACACGGGGCCGTGTTCAGCCGACACGCCCCCGTGCCCATTCCCCTGAACCTGCTGTTTGTTTTAATTCTGCAGACTTTGACAGACACGGGAACGTGCTCAGCAGACATGCCCCCGTGTTCACCTTCTGTAAGTTTTCGTTACTGGCACCTGAGCACTGGGTCGTGTCCACTCAACACGGGGTCGTGCCTAGGTAACCAGTAGCACAAATTTTTTGCTTTTCACACCTTTTTACACATTCAATCAACCTAAAAAATTATTTTTGGGACACATTGAGGACAATGTGTAATTTAAGTGTGGGGGGGGGGGGGGGATGCTAAAACCTTGAATCTTGCAAGTCCTAAATACAAGCCTTACACAAAACTCTATTGGAACCGCTAATCACCCCAAATTTTTTCAAAAATTTTCATTTTTTTTACTTGTCTAGGTTTAACTCGGGAAATTCAAATTCTAAAAAGGTTATATTTTTACGAATTTACAACCGATAGCGTCGTGATAAAAAGAACCAACATAAGAAAATTATGAAAAGGCATGGCAAACTTAGTTAAAATTTGATTATATATACTTGATCACATAAAAACCCATTCCCACAAAAGTGAGTTTTGAGCCTTTATTGAGCATACAATTACATATCATTAGACTAAATGCTCATTTTTCGTTTCTTGTGTGAATAGCCGCTTGGTTCTTACGACTCTAGAACTTGCCATGACGATACATTCCCGGTCCTTACCAACTTAAACCCGAGTAAGTAAATGATGGAGGCATTAGGACTAACCCTTTTTATTTCTACACCATTATTTTTTTTTACCACCTACCCAAAATCCCCCTAGTTAGCCCCTTTGAGGCTAAACCTTTTCATTTCATAACCCAAACCAAACACCCTTTTACCCACCAAAACCTTTTTCATTTTTAACCCTTTGTTTTAGTAACAAGTTCGATTTGTCGTATGACTTTTCAAAAAAAAAAATGTGTGTTGATGATGAAGCAAAAGAAAATAAACAAACAAGTTCATCAAAAATAACTTTGTTTGAATAATAGCTTCATCAAAATAAAAGTTACAAAAAAATAAAAAGTCTTACGAAAACCGACACTTGTTACGCTTTTCGCTTTTTTTTCTACTAACCACTAACCCAACCACCTACCTTTAACCCAAGCCTAACCCTTCACCCGCAAAGTCCTCTTGATATTTACAGAGGTATATAACTTAAAAAGGAGGAGGATTGATTGATTGCTTGGCAAGCCTATGGTAGGAGTAAGTTCCATGCCGCTCTCGAGTGATCCACAAAAATACATTTTCGGCTGAGTGTTGAGTGATCCCCGTGAGCTATGTGAACTTGTATATAAATAAAATTTTAAAGAGGCATGTTATGCCCTAATAAGTAATTTATCTTATGAAAAGTTTTAAATAAATCATGACGAATAGGATTGTAAATACATAAAAATAAAACTAAATAAAGAATCTTGGAAATCCCGATACTCTATGACAAGCCCAAAAACCTTCTTCTCTACCCATTCCATTTGGGAGTGTAATAGCCACATATTAAAGAGTTTTGCTGGAGGACAAGCAAAGATTCAAGTGTGGGGGTATTTGATGTGTGCAAAATGCAACATATAAATTACATCAATTGTGGCATAAAACTAACCCTTTTTTAGTACTAATGTTGGAAAAAGTGTGCTTTTGTCTTCCTTTTGTATTTTCAAGATTAAATGAGCTCAAATTAACAAAAGAAGCAAAAAGACATCAAAATCTAACATAAATACAAGAAATGGAACAAGACGTGACATGCCCGACCCCACGACAGCATCTTCCCAAGCAAAACAAGAAGACAGGAGACTGAACACGCCCCGTGCTCAGCCAGCACGGGGGTGTGCCCAAGTGTCAGCAGAAAAGACAAAGTGGTAGAAGCTTCTATTTCCCACCACGGGGCCGTGCTCAGCGGACACGGGGCCATGGTCAACTATAAGATTCACACAATCTAAGCAAATCTTCATAGTACAAAGATTCTTCTGCACACGGGGTCGAGCTCAGCGGACACGGGGGCATGGTCAACTAATAAGACAAGCTGCATTAAATGAAGAAAGAGAAGAATGTGGACACGGGGCCGTGCCCACTGGACACGGGGCCGTGCCCGAGCTTCTGTTCAGCCTATAAGTACGAGTGCTTGGCTCAAGCTCAAACCATCCCTTGGCACACCACCTCTCTCACACTTCACCCACCACCCACCACCACCATAACACCATCATCCACCACCATCATCCATTGTCCATCATAGAGTGTGTGAGTCGTCTCGGGATCCAAGATTGATCGTAAGAGTTCTTGACAATCAATGCCATGTTTGCCTAAGTCTCTTACATCACTTGGTGAAGACAAGTGTCTAGTGTAATACTTTTTATTTCTAATCTTTTCGCACTTTTTACTTGGTTTTGTATTAATGACTTTAATAACTAGTTTCTTATGTTGAAGGTGATTCTTCCTTATCGTTTGTCCGTGGTGTCTTGGCATTATTTTACTGTCTATATAAAATAAAAGATTGTCACCATTCATATCTCCACGGTCTATATGGAGGTATGTTGGCTACCTGGTCGGGGATTAAGGGAACGGTTTGGTAAGAGTCTTGCCATTGTTCAGCGTTTAGAGGTCCTGCAATGGACCTGGGTCAAATTTAGTAGGACCTCCTTCAATACTTAACGGTATTGGATAGCGTGGGTCCAAACTCTTTGATCCCCTCATAAGTTAACTACTATTAATACTATAACCCGGCTATTTAGGACTGTATCCCTGCTGACTCAGACTACTTAGTCGAGGGTAACGTCACCTCCAAAAGAGGGGCCTACCATAATTTGCATTAATAACTTAATTAATTATCTTTCAATAATCCGACCCTTTAGGATTGTATCCTTGCTGACTCAAACTACTGGGTTGAGGGTAACGTCGCCTTCAAAAGAGGGGCCTACTACAATAACTAAGATAATCTCTTAAATAAGTGCAAAAGTGCGGAAATAATCAAAGGTTATACTATACACGAGTCGGAACCAAGTGATTCATCTTGTCTATCTGTTTTTTCTTTTATTTTTATTTTCAGCATTTTTCGTTAGTTTTTATTTTTCTTAGTTTAAAACATTTTTCTAAACTTTTTGATTTGATTAGACGTTGAGGATAAACCGGTACTAAAAGCTCTTGTGTCCTTGTACGACCTCGGTATCTTGCCAACACTATACTACGCTCACGATGGGTGCACTTGCCCATATGTGTGTTTAGAGTTAGTAAAATATCGTGTTTTATAAATTTAAAACTTGACTAAAAAAGTGTTAAAGGGGCTTAAAATATACACCTAATATATATAACACTTCACACGCATCATGGTCCAAGATAACATAAAATCACCAAGTGATCTTAGCAACGTTCTGAAGAATAACACAATAAGAACACTTATATATAGGAAGTACCATCGGTGTATCCACCATATTCTTATCGCATCATACTCCTCCCGTTACCTTAATCACTCTAGATCTTATGCCACCATACTTAAGAAGGCTTACTATGATTCTCATGCGTCGAATCTCATAATTAAGTGTGCACCCATAATTACTCGTTTCGTCGCATGGTCCACATAGCTCCTCTTGTTAAGCGATGGTAAACAAATAATAAGGTCGAACTGTCGTCTAAATCAAATAAACATAACATAACATCTGTCAAATCGAATCGTATTTCATACTAGCAATGATAGCACTACTTATTTTTCATACAACGAATTTAGTAGTGGGTATTCTATTCTAGTACGAATGTTTATATATATGTTTCATATTAACCAAACAGGTAGAATGGAACATATACTAATCGTGCATTGTCATAATAATATAAGCATATCAAGGGAAATGTTTTCAAATCATGTGCCAAGTATGCTAAGTTAACACATTAAGCAAAATGCATTTGAAAATTAGTGTACTAAGTACGTTAAATCAACATACGAAGCAAATTGTATTTATAATTATGTACTATACATATTAGATAAACAAATCATGTATGTAACGCTATGATCATAAAATTGTATTAACTTGTTCATAGTATTCGTATCGATCGTGTTGCCAAGTTTGTATGAATGCACTAGAGTGCAATCATGGTATACTAATTTACAAGATTTAGTTCCTAAAGAACGGAATCCTCAAAGTCAGCATGTAATTGTAATCACACATAGTGTAATCACATTAGAGTTTGTAATTGAAAAAAAAATGAATAACAAGGATAAAGATAAATTTCTTGAAATTTATATTGTCTGTGACAATCCTCAAAATCCCATGTATTCCGTACAATTTATTTTTGAAAATTAAAGTGTTTGACGACTGTGTGGAATTACTTAACTGCTCTCTGATTTCTGTGTTATGCTTACATGTATTTGTTAACATACTAATAGTATACAGAAAAGTTACTAAATAGTCCGGCATGCCTTCCTGAGTGTTAAAAATTGAAAACGTTGCAAATATATATATATATATATATATATATATATATATATATATATATATATATATATATATATATAAGGCACTTTACGGATTAATTAAGAACTTTAACGGAACAATACCGAACCGAACAACCGGACTTTACCCGGAACATGAAAATATTGTCAAACACATTGTTTTTATTTTTCTGAGCTAGTTAGGGTCCCCGAACACCCTAACACTCTTTATATTAAATAACACACTAATGTTCTAACTAAAATCCTAACTAAGACTAACTAGATAGTTACCATTCCATCACAACCCAACCCATACCACCCCCCCCCCCCACTAATTGACGGTCACTTAGGGGTGACCCACCCATTGATTTTATTGATTATAAAAAACGGATTATGTAGGGTGTTTAGGAACATTATGTACAAAGGATAAAAGATGGACATGGTCTATAAAATTGCACACTAGAACTTGAACCTCATTTCACAAACACACCACATCAAACTTGGCTCTCTCCTTCCTCTCTACCCCATTCACGGCAGCCACCACCCACCACCCTACAACCACCATCAACTTCCATTAAAGTCATTTTACATACACTCAAAGGTGCTACGGGTCATACAACGAAGCTCGGTGCTCTCGGAAGTGGAAGGACCTTGTCCATTCGCTATTAACCACCACATTTCTTCACTCGAACTTCCCTAGCCTTGAGCTAGTGGTAAGAACTTAGATCCATTCATTCTTCATGTTATTTAAGTGGTTAATAGGTGATTTAATGATTAAAATTATGAAACACTAAAGCTCATGAACAAGTCTTGAACATAATGTGTTAAAGTGTGGATAAAGAGAAGTTATGTGTGTAAATCATGTAGATCTTGTGTTGTTATGATTCTTGTTGATTTTCTGATAATTTGTTGGTTAATATTGATGTTTGATGTTGTTGTGATCACTAAACATGATTAACGGAATCAATCGAACACAAACTAGAAAGCTAAAGACTAAAAACAGAATCTGTCCAAGCTTTACAGCCAACTTCAGTTGGCTGTAAACAGGCCATAACTTAACGAAAAATGTATTTTCTGAAGCCTTGATTTATGAATTATGAAATACGGTTCTAATGGCACCGGAATCATAATTTTTGGACTCCGTTTACTATTTTTAAAGCGTCATTTTGTAACAGCAGCTAGAGCTGCATTTTTCTGCTGAAAATATGCGTTTTGTTTTCTGTCATAACTTGAGTTCTATGTAGAGTTAGATCATGAAACTTGTATTGAAGATGACCACCGATTTATTTGTAATTCTCTCACTGGAATCTCATAAATTGGACTCTCGATGAATTTTAAATAAATTATTCCGTGGACTGTGGTTAGAAAAATATAAATCTGAGTTCAGTGTGGAAAATGAATTTTTATAAAATATTAGTAATGAACTGGACCCCGATATTTTTACACAATAAAATTTGGAACGTTTAAGACATTCTGTAAAAATTTGGAACGTTTAAGACATGTCCGAAAACAGCCCGTTTAAGACATTCTGTAAAAAATTGGAACGTTTAAGACATGTCCGAAAACAGCCCGGTTTTGAATATTTAAGCTGAAACGACATAAGTTGTATTTTGCGTGTCTAAATGTCGAGTATGCTATCTGTGAATGATCTAACATGTTATATGTGTTATGTGCATTATTGTATGTTTGCTTATGAGTGGGGAATGGATGGGAAGTATATATGGGCATACACCGTTAAAGTGATGCATGTTATGTGATAGATACGTGTAGGAACTTTGTGCTCTATTTGTAAATCACTAAATGACTAACTGGTAATCATATTAGGATGTGATTGACCGACCTTGACTGTTAGCTATATTTGAGAATCTAACCGAGCAAACCGAGGTGAGTTCACACTTTCTACAAGGCATGGGATTCCCGGTGGTTTGGGAATGGGTTAAGAAACTAAAATGAAATCTACATATCCTCCTTGGGTAGGATATGTACGGCCATCCTCCATAGGTAGGATGCCATTATTAATCCTACGAATTCTCCTGGTGCAGAATACGTACGTTCGTCCTCCTGGTGTAGGGCAACAACCTTAAAAACTAGCTAGACAAAACTCTATCAATAAGTCCCTCTTCATTATATCGACTTAATCGCCGAGGCCAATGGTGAGCGGGTCATTAGTTAATAGCGCTATTAGGTTTAACAAACCTCACACCGTGCCGGTCGGACAGGCGTGTACTAATGGACTATGGCAGATTATCAGTGATGATAGACATTGATATAGGGCACAACTTATTTGCGTAGTAGTCGATATCATACCGTCTAGTAGTTCACACGGGGAAAGCCCCCACTGATTATGGTTATGGTTTGGGTAAAGAAAAAGGAACTGGTTAAACATACTTTCAACTACGGGGTAACCCCCACGGCAATTAAGCCAACGAAAGTCAAACCACATTTTTCAGAAACAACTTAAAACTAAACAACCAAACGTGAACTCACTCAACTTTGTTGTTGACTCATTGTTACATGCCTTACAGGTCGCTAAATGCTTGGAGTTTGCACGAGGAAGCAGTCGTTGTGGTGTACGGACCGTTGTGTTCCGTACTTATTATTTAAATCCTTATGAACTTATTAAACTTACGTTTTGAACTTTAACTTATAAACTATGGACTTATGCTTTTGGATTTACCTTTATGCTTCCGTTGTTTAAACTAAACATGGTTAACTAGCTTTGGTAACCAATCGTATTGTGGTTGGTCTTATTTGCTTAATTACGATGTTCAATATTATTGGTGGCTCGATCCTGGTCACGTCACGCCTCCAAGCGGTGATACTCCGCATGGTGGATTTTGGGGGTGTGACAGATTGGTATCAGAGCCATTGGTTATAGTGAACTTGGTTTTAAAAAGGGAAAAGTTTTTTGATAAAACCAGACTATAACCTGTACAGTGTTCAACGATCCACAACGATGCTTCGCTCCACGTGCAAGACTCGACACCATAAGGGGTATGATTGATGTTATATTGTTGGTTAGATAGTTCTCACTGTGCATTAGATAATGTGATAATTGCTATTTGAACCTTGTGTGCTTACTCTCTATTGTCGTCCCACACTTACGCACTTTCGCTACACCTTTCTCTCTTACGTTGCTTCATTATGAAGATCATGAGCGGACGCGGAGGACGTATCAACCTCACTCAAGCCCAGTTGACGGCTTTGATCAACGAACGAGTCGCTGAGGCACTCGCAGCTAACCCTACAGGAGGTATAACCTGCCATACCAACTCACCTTAGGACGTTTAGATCCTACCTTCGCAAACCAACCCTCATGCTTAATCTTGTCTTTTATTCTCGCGCAACAGGTCAACATGCTCAACCTCCTGTGTGCACATTTAAAACCTTCATGGACTGCCGACCTACTACTTTCAGTGGCACTGAAGGAGCTGTAGGCCTCCTCCACTGGTTTAAGAAGCTCGAGTCTATTTTTGAGATGTGCGAATGCCCCGAGGCTCGTAGAGTGAAGTATGCTACTGGTACTCTTGAAGGAATAGCGCTCACGTGGTGGAACGCTCAGGTTCAGATGCTGGGGTTGGTTGCTGCTAATGCCACCCCATGGAACGATTTCAAGGAAATGATGAAGGGAGAGTATTGTAGCCGTGATGACATCCACAAACTAGAGGTGGAGTTTTTCAACCTGAAAATGACGGGGTCTGAGATGGAGGCGTATACGAAAAGGTCGAATGAGCTGGCCATCTTCTGCCCTACCATGGTGGACCCTCCCATCAAACGAATTGAGTTGTATCTCAAGGGCCTTGTACCGGAGATTCAAAGTCACGTGACTTCAACCAAGTTGGGTACCATAAAGCAAATCATCAAGTTGGCCCATCGACTCACTGACCAGGCGGTGGAGCAAAACAGGCTGCCCAAACGAATCAGTGCCACAGCTACTTCTGATGCACCTACCGACAATAAGCGAAAATGGGATGGGAACTCCAGTAAGGGTTCTGCTTCGGTTCAGTCTCAGCAGCGAAAGACTGATGACTACCAGAGTCCTGGTCAGCAATCTTCCGGTAATCAAGGACAGGGTGGATACCGAGGAAACCACCCCAAGTGCAACCGGTGCAACAAGCATCACAGCGGGTAGTGCAACAAAGGTCGATGTCAGAGATGTCACAAGCTGGGCCATGAAGCTAGGGATTGCAGGAACCCGCGTCCTGCAAATCAGAATCGCCAACAACAACAAGCTCCACAGAACCACCATCAGCAGCAACAGCAGGGCAATAAAGGATGCTTTCAGTGTGGCGCTGAAGGTCACTTTAAGAGGAACTGCCCCCAACTGAACCAGAATCAGAACAACAACAATCAAGGAAATGGGAACAACAATGGAGGCAACAATGGAGGCAACAACGGTGGTAACAACAATGGTAATGGAGCAAGGGGTCGCGTTTTCGTGCTAGGTCAGGGTGATGCAAGGAACGATCCCAACGTTGTGATGGGTAAGTTTCTTCTGGACGACTTCTTTGTTACTGTTTTATTCGATTCGGGTGCCGATACTAGTTATGTGTCCTTAAAAGTTAGCCAAATGCTTAAGCGCGCTCCAACACTTCTAAACACCAAACACACGGTAGAACTAGCTAACGGTAAAAGTCTTGAAGCCACACACGTAGTTAAAGGTTGTAACCTCGTCTTAGCTGGTCAGACTTTCTCTATCGATCTTATTCCTATCACACTTGGTAGTTTCGACGTCGTTATTGGGATGGATTGGCTATCTCATCATCAAGCGGAGATTGTTTGCAAGGAGAAAATCGTCCGCATTCCTCGTTCTGGTGAGGAACCCCTCGCGATTCATGGCAACAAGAGTGGTGCTGTCGAAGGCATCATCTCTTTCCTTAAGGCCCAGAAGTGTTTGCGAAAGGGCCACACTGCCATTTTAGCACTCGTTACTGAGACATCAACGGAAGGGAAGAGAATTGAAGACATCCCTATTGTACGTGACTTTCCCGAGGTATTTCCTGAGGAATTACCTGGTCTTCCGCCTCATCGTCAAGTTAAATTTCAAATCGAGCTAGCTCCTGGAGCAGCGCCCATAGCTCGAGCACCTTATCGTCTAGCTCCATCAGAACTTGAAGAACTGTCCACGCAATTACAAGAACTCTTGGAAAAGGGTTTTATATGTCCTAGCTCTTCGCCCTGGGGAGCTCCAGTCATGTTTGTGAAGAAGAAAGATGGTACTTTCAAAATGTGTATCGACTACCGCGAACTTAAGAGGATGGCCGTGAAGAATCGTTATCGTCTCCCACGTATTGACGACTTGTTCGACCAGTTGCAAGGGTCGAGCTATTACTCCAAGATTGATTTGAGATCGGGATACCATCAGCTGAGGGTCCGAGATGAGGACATCTCCAAAACAGCATTCAGAACTCGTTACGGCCATTACGAGTTTCTGGTTATGCCATTCGGGCTGACGAATGCACCAGCGGTCTTCATGGATCTCATGAACCGAGTATGCAAACCTTACCAAGATAAGTTCGTTATCGTGTTCATCGACGATATCCTGATCTATTCTAAGAGTCAGGAGGAACACGAGCAGCATCTACGACTTATGCTGGAACTTCTTCGAGCAGAGCAGTTGTATGCCAAATTTTTGAAATGTGACTTCTGGCTTCGTGAAGTCCACTTTCTAAGCCATGTGGTAAACAAGGATGGAATTCATGTGGATCCATCTAAGGTTGAATCGATCAAGAACTGGCCTGCACCCCGCACACCAACAGAAATCCGCCAATTCTTGGGTTTGGCAGGATATTACAGAAGGTTTATCAAGGATTTCTCAAAGATTGCGCAACCTCTCACTTCACTGACTCAGAAGGGTGTCACCTATCGTTGGGGTGATGCACAGGAGTCCGCATTTCAGCACTTGAAGGATAGACTTTGTAGCGCGCCTATCCTCTCATTGCCTGAAGGCACAGATGATTTTGTGGTTTACTGCGACGCTTCCATTCAAGGACTTGGTTGCGTATTGATGCAACCTGACAAGGTCATTGCCTACGCATCGCGCCAACTTAAGGTTCATGAAAGGAACTACACTACACACGACTTGGAACTGGGAGCAGTTGTTTTCGCACTTAATGTAACACCCCAAAAACGAGTTTGGTAATCAAACCACGTTAATAGTAAAGACGGGTAAAATACCGTTAGTGGTAAAAATTAACCTGGTAAATATTAGGATTTAAATAAATAAACTTGATGTTAATTAAAAAGGGGGATAAATACTTTGAGAAAACAAAATATATAGAAGGGTCGAGTTAACGAGACTTAAAATAAAACGGGTTATGACTTTCCAAACCCACTAAGTGACTAGGAATATTAACCTAGTTAATTATGTGTTGTTAGAACAATAAATGTAACTAGAAATAGTTAAACCTTTTATAAAAACAAAACATGAGGGGCTAATAGTGCCAAATGGAGGAAACTTATTTATTAAAACTAAAAATAAAACACAACACACACTTGGTAAGTGTGTGTGTGTGTGCGTAGGAACGATCAGAAGAACCAGGGGTTCTTTCAAAACCCTAAAGCTCATGAAATCCAGCAAAATCAAGGAGAAATCGAGCAAAGAAATTAGGGCTTTAACTAAAATCGTGATCACCAAGCTAAGGGGATCGTAAGGTATGTCGAATTTTTTATATTTATGAAGTTGAGAATTCTTGATGTGCATAAGAAATTCGAAATTTATGTTGCATGATTGTGGTATGGATGATATTGAAGTGAAATAATGTTTAGGAGTAAACCCTAGACAAGAATATATTGAAATCATGCCTAGCTCAAATAAATTCAGATTTTTGTTGATGCTAAATTCATGTATGAGATGTTTTTAGGGGTTTGATTGCTAAAAATTAGTGTTATGATGTCAAGAACATGATTAAATTAAAAGTTGAATGCAAACAACTCCTGATAAGAAATTACAGCCAACTTGTAGTGGCTGTAACCTGAACAAAACATGACAAAAACGTGTTTTTCTTAAGTCTAAAATGTAACTCCAGGAAATATCTTTAAACCCCACTGGAATCGCATTTTTTCGACGAAAATTGAGCATTTTATGAATTTTTCCGTATCAAAGGTTCAAGCTGCGTTTTCTGGCAGAATTTGCAGCCCATTACGAATGTCATAACTCAATTTAGGAATTGAGTTATGATCTCAAATTCGTACTGTAGAAATTTTTAAGTGATTAAAAGAATCGCCAATTGGAATTTCGTCAATCGGATAAACGAGGAATTTTTAATGAATTTTTCCGTAAGCTGCAGTCAGAAGTGACGAATCTGATTGCAGCTTAGTAAATGATTTTTTACGAATTTTTGGTAAAGAGTTAGATCTTGAAATTTTAACACAAGGTCTAACCCTCCGAGAGGTACGCCACATAAAAAATCATAATTTTTGAAGACTTGTAAACAGGTTAAACAAGTCACCAAAAACAGCCCATTTTTCAGTGATATGAAATGTCTGAATGAAATCGTGGTCTACTTGGTTGTGTGTAAAATTTGATTTCATTAAGAGTTCGGATGAAATATGCCTAAGTGTGTTCAATGAACCAAATGTGCATTTGAATATGTTGATAAGTTAATTGACTTTTAAAAAGTCAAACCGACCAATGATTAGATCGAATGATAATTTTTATATGGTCGAATGATAAATTCGACATAAAACCCGTAGGATGGAATAGTCGTAAACGATTATGGCTAATCTAACCGTCTTACGAATTGTGATGATGATAGTTTGACTCTAGACAAGCTAGATGAAGACTTGGGAAAGAAGCGGGTCAAACGGATCGAGTACGCGGAAAAAGCACATAACCGGATGCAAGGTAAGTGAAACTTACACCTTTTAGTAAAATAAATGTTAATCCTATAAGTTTCGAATACAATAAGGATAATATTCAAGATATGGTTCCCGACGCGAAATAATACGGGTCGGAACTAATATAAATGATAAAAAAACCATGTTTAATGGTAAAAGAGATAGAACGGTAAATTAGCCATGAAAAGCTAATTATAAAAAAATGGGTTTTTGAACGAGTACTATAAGTAAGCCTAAAGAATAAAAAGAGTAAAACGGGTCAAATGGTAATGTGGATACCATTTGACAAATATCGACTAATAAGCACTTGTCGAGTTTTATGCTTACAGGATATGAATTAGCGTTGTTATGAATTAGCAAATTTTTGAGACAAGTTATTAAAACGGGTCAACGTATTGATCCGAGCCAGGTACGTATGATTATGTTGTAGTTAAAAGTGCTAATTTGGTCAATAATTGGTGAGAGTCTTTTGTCGTAAAATAAGAGACTAGAATTGACCAAAAAGCCCTTAACGGGCGAACCGGGTAAATGACCGTTAGAGTTTGTTTAGAAACTCGTTTATTGATTTTGAAACCTTTAGATACATATAAAAAGTATAGGCAAAAACGTTTGCAGGTCAAAATAGACTAAGAAGTAAATTGTGGTTAAATGCTTAGATAGATACAAATGAATCGGTGAATGTAAACGCCTACGTAAACTCTAGGATGGGAGTGAAAACGTTAAGGTTTGACAAGCCCGAGATGGGTAAAATGATAGGAATTAACTATTTTCTTTTAGAGCATGTAGTGAAATAATAATGCCAAACGGGTCGAATAATGACCTAAAGGATTTATGAGCCAACATTGGATAAATCAGATTTTTATGTAAACCAAGGTGATAAACGGGTCCGTAATTTAATTACGGACGCGTAGGAAAAAGAATCACGTAAAACAGACTTGTAGATAAAAAATGTTAAGACAATCTCAAGTTTGATTTTTGTTGAAAATTATAGCTGGGCAGAAAATGCCTGTTTCAGTAATGAACCCGCTGGAAATTGGGTTCCCCCGCGACACGCGACGAAAGACTCAGCTTGGGGCGCGACACGCGATGATCGCCGCGACACGCGACACATTGAGATGGGTCTCCCGCGACACGCGGGAGACATCAAAGTTGGAAATAAATATTTTGTTTGATTATTCGTTGCTTAGAACTTGTTTAGACTAATATTTAAGTTATCAAAACTAACTTTTATGTTGGTTTTGATCATATGTGGATATCAAGAGTACCCGGATGAAGATCAAGCGGCGAGAAAGAACCGAACACATGAAAAAGAAGCTTCCGCACGGTGTGTCGTCGTAACTTTTAAACGACGACTAAACTACATTATGTTGTATATTTTTTTTAAATTGTAAAATTTTTAATAAAACCCGTATTTCCGATGTATACGTAAACTTAATTACATGATCTTTTTCGCAAACTATACGTTAAACCTTGATTCAATTTAAAGGGTGTTACAAGTTGGTAATCAGAGCTCAAGGTTAAAAGAGTAAGTGTGTTCGGTTCGAAGCTTGATCGCAAATCCGGTAAGTACATGTATGTTAATAGTTTAGTAGGATTAAAGTGTTGTGAACAACACAAAGGGTATCGTGTAATACACGTTACACCAACCAAAATGATTAGTATAGTTAACGAAATCACGTGCAGTAAAAAGCCTTGTATTACAATACGTGCCTTTATTAATGTCGAAATTACTAACTGTTGTAAATGTTTTAGTTGAAGGACACTCGCATATGAAGATAGCGAGAGTTTAACAAATCGCGGACTTGATAGAGGAACGGTCCAAAGAGTATGCTCATCGAGGACCTAAATCACGTGGCGGTCGCGAACAAGGCTAATGGAAAGAGAAGCCCGTTAGGGCAAGCATTACCAGGTGCACATTTTAAATTTAATTGCACAAATAGTAATATGCAACAAATATGTAGAAATTGAAAGTTACATATGTAGATTAAAAACTTGGAAAACCCCGAATAGAAAATGTATTCGGGATATTGTTTCCAAGAGAAACAAATAGAGGCATTACTTACATAGGGCGTGATGTGAAAACTATAAAAAGGTCATGCGTGTCATGTGTTAATCGCTTACTCTGGCCAAGTAAGTAGTGGCATATGATACCATGAACTTCTTATAGCGGACACATTTACATCTGATTTAGTAAGGACGGGGTTAAAGGGACAAATTAAAAAGGTAGCCAAAAAATAAGTAAAATGTTGATAGTAAACGTAAACGCAATTCGGACGACGAAAGCGTATAACGTTAGAATAACGAGCCCTAGAAAAGGGACAAAGATTAAAGTAAATGAAAATACGAACCAACTAACGTGAATTCTAAGACATAGGGGATAAAGTTTGACTGTCATAAGTGATGAAATTCACACAGACAAGTCAAAAGGGGTTGACTAAAGAATAAAGGACTCGACTGAATAAAAACGATGAATTTCGCTAAGACGACCAAATAAATTAAAGTGACGTCTAAAACCATATAAGAATGGTTACTTGATGATAACTTCGGTAAAGATACCCGATAGATGGGTAGGATTTTGAAAGTATGCGTAAACCAAGATACGGGAACGCGAAATAGAAAGTCAAAGGACTCGGATTAAGAGTCATGACTAAAAGACGATGAGAAATTGCAAACAAAAATTTTGATAACTACGTTCAACTCTTTTAAAGTTGAACGGGTCGAATGAAGGATGAAGTTTGACGTTCATGAGTAATGAAATCTCACATGAATAAGTCAAACGAGATAAATAAAGTGTAAAAGCTTGGTAGTGCAAGTAAGCGCAAACCTAATAATGGAAGCGTGAAATATTAATGAACCTATGTGAGGGGTTGTAAAGGAATGTAGATAGGAGAAACGCAAACTAGCGAAACAAGAAAGTTAAAAACACTAAGATAAAGAAATCGGGTAACGGGTCGTAAAGAAGTATAGGTAAGAACCGGGTAACGGTAAGCGTTGGACAAACCGACGTGTAAATGACGATAAAAGTCATAAGGTCGGAAAGATAATTTGAAAGAAAACAAATGTAGCCTTAGACTACGGTCAAGGTTAAATGAAATCCAAAAAAAAAATTAATTAAAAAAAATTAAAAGTAAATAATTCCAAACATAAAAAGAGGTGCCTTGATGCTATATGTATACATACAGTTGAATAAAGACCCGAATAAAAGATGATCTACGGGATCATCATGACCTACGGGATTATAATTAATGTTAAATCTACGGGACCAAAAGACCCTCGGGTCACGAATAGAAAGAAATGAACTGATGGGGTTTTACCTTAAAAAGGTAAAAAAACTAAAGAAAAAGCCTACGAGGCTAAGTAAAGGAACCTACGGGTTGCTTGGGTAAAGCGTGGAAAACTGGTCACAGTTCTCCATGTAAAATAATAACGGTCAGGAATAAAACTTAGACGGAAATTCCTAGACTTGAGAGAAAAAAAAAAGAGACGTAAGACAGAGAAAACGTAAACTAAAAATTTAGTTTTTAGTCAAAAGCAGCGTTCTAACAAACATAAGTAATATGAGGGGATTTAGAAAATCTTAAACAAACATAAGGCCGGAGATGGCAAAATAGTATACCCGGATGATGGGGTATGAAGTGATGGCGACTAATTAGTTTAGCTGGTAAAACTAATCAAAGTTAAGAAAATGTCCTGACAAAAACAAAGCGCTTGTTAATATAAGACAAGCGCGGGATAAACATGTTAATAAACTGATGAGACTAAGTGATCGAGTGACGACTCGGTTAAAAAGGTCCAAAGGATAAGGAATAAGAGGTGAAAGCCTCGGTCAGTGAGGACTTACACATAAAAGACACCAAAGGAATGAATATCATAAAAACGAAACTAAGTTCGTTTAGTCAAAAAATTAAAAGAACTACATAAATAAGGTTTCGGGGACGAAACCTCTTTAATAGTAATCAAACCACGTTAATAGTAAAGACGGGTAAAATACCGTTAGTGGTAAAAATTAACCCGGTAAATATTAGGATTTAAATAAATAAACTTGATGTTAATTAAAAAGGAGGATAAATATTTTGAGAAAACAAAATATATAGAAGGCTCGAGTTAACGAGACTTAAAATAAAACGGGTTATGACTTTCCGAACCCACTAAGTGACTAGGAATATTAACCTAGTTAATTATGTGTTGTTAGAACAATAAAGGAAACTAGAAATAGTTAAACCTTTTATAAAAACAAAACATGAGGGGCTAATAGTGCCAAATGGAGGAAACTTATTTATTAAAACTAAAAATAAAACACAACACACACTTGGTAAGTGTGTGTGTGCGCAGGAACGATCAGAAGAACCAGGGGTTCTTTCAAAACCCTAAAGCTCATGAAATCCAGCAAAATCAAGGAGAAATCGAGCAAAGAAATTAGGGCTTTAACTAAAATCGTGATCACCAAGCTAAGGGGATCATAAGGTATGTCGAATTTTTTATATTTATGAAGTTGAGAATTCTTGATGTGCATAAGAAATTCGAAATTTATGTTGCATGATTGTGGTATGGATGATATTGAAGTGAAATAATGTTTAGGAGTAAACCCTAGACAAGAATATATTGAAATCATGCCTAGCTCAAGTAAATTCAGATTTTTGTTGATGCTAAATTCATGTATAAGATGTTTTTAGGGTTTTGATTGCTAAAAATTAGTGTTATGATGTCAAGAACATGATTAAATTGAAAGTTGAATGCAAACAGCTCCTGATCAGAAATTACAGCCAACTTGTACTGGCTGTAACCTGAATAAAACGTGATAAAAACGTGTTTTTCTTAAGTCTAAAATGTAATTCCAGAAAATATCTTTAAAACCCCACTGGAATCGCATTTTTTCGACGAAAATTGAGTGTTTTATAAATTTTTCCGTATCAAAGGTTCAAGCTGCGTTTTCTGGTAGAATTTGCAGCCCATTACGAATGTCATAACTCAATTTAGGAATTGAGTTATGATCTCAAATTCTTACTGTAGAAATTTTTAAGTGATTAAAAGAATCGCCAATTGGAATTTCGTCAATCGGATAAACGAGGAATTTTTAATGAATTTTTCCGTAAGCTGCAGTCAGAAGTGACGAATCTGATTGCAGCATAGTAAATGAATTTTTACGAATTTTTGGTAAAGAGTTAGATCTTGAAATTTTAACACAAAGTCTAACCCTCCGAGAGGTACGCCACATAAAAAAATCATAATTTTTGAAGACTTGTAAACAGGTTAAACAAGTCACCAAAAACAGCCCATTTTTCAGTGATATGAAATGTCTGAATGAAATCGCGGTCTACTTGGTTGTGTGTAAAATTTGATTTCATTAAGAGTTCGGATGAAATATGCCTAAGTGAGTTCAATGAACTAAATGTGCATTTAAATATGTTGATAAGTCAATTGACTTTTAAAAAGTCAAACCGACCAATGATTAGATCGAATGATAATTTTGATATGGTCGAATGATAAATTCGACATAAAACCCGTAGGATGGAATAGTCGTAAACGATTATGGCTAATCTAACCGTCTTACGAATTGTGATGATGATAGTTTGACTCTAGACAAGCTAGATGAAGACTTGGGAAAGAAGCGGGTCAAACGAATCGAGTACGCGGAGAAAGCACATAACCGGATGCAAGGTAAGTGAAACTTACACCTTTTAGTAAAATAAATGTTAATCCTATAAGTTTCGAATACAATAAGGATAATATTCAAGATATGGTTCACGACGCGAAATAATACGGGTCGGAACTAATATAAATGATAAAAAACCATGTTTAATGGTAAAAGAGATAGAACGGTAAAATAGCCATGAAAAGCTAATTATAAAAAAAAAATGGGTTTTTGAACGAGTACTATAAGTAAGCCTAAAGAATAAAAAGAGTAAAACGGGTCAAATGGTAATGTGGATACCATTTGACAAATATCGACTAATAAGCACTTGTCGAGTTTTATGCTTACAGGATAAAACGGCTTATGAATTAGCGTTGTTATGAATTAGCAAATTTTCGAGACAAGTTATTAAAACGGGTCAATATATTGATCCGAGCCAGGTACGTATAATTATGTTGTAGTTAAAAGTGCTAATTTGGTTAATAATTGGTGAGAGTCTTTTGTCGTAAAATAAGAGACTAGAATTGACCAAAAAGCCCTTAACGGGCGAACCGGGTAAATGACCGTTAGAGTTTGTTTAGAAACTCGTTTATTGATTTTGAAACCTTTAGATACATATAAAAAGTATAGGCAAAAACGTTTGCGGGTCAAAATAGACTAAGAAGTAAATTGTGGTTAAATGCTTAGATAGATACAAATGAATCGGTGAATGTAAACGCCTACGTAAACTGTAGGATGGGAGTGAAAACGTTAAGGTTTGACAAGCCCGGGATAGGTAAAATGATAGGAATTAACTATTTTCTTTTAGAGCATGTAGTGAAATAATAATGCCAAACGGGTCGAATAATCACCTAAAGGATTTATGAGCCAACATTGGATAAATCAGATTTTTATGTAAACCAAGGTGATAAACGGGTCCGTAATTTAATTACGGACGCGTAGGAAAAAGAATCGCGTAAAACAGACTTGTAGATAAAAAAAGTTAAGACAATCTCAAGTTTGATTTTTGTTGAAAATTATTGCTGGGCAGAAAATGCAGGTTTCAGTAATGAACCCGCTAGAAATTGGGTTCCCCCGCGACACGCGACGAAGGACTCAGCCTGGGGCGCGACACGCGAAGATCGCCGCGACACGCGACACATTGAGATGGGTCTCCCGCGACACGCGGGAGACATCAAAGTTGGAAATAAATATTTTGTTTGATTATTCGTTGCTTAGAACTTGTTTAGACTAATATTTAAGTTATCAAAACTAACTTTTATGTTGGTTTTGATCATATGTGGATATCAAGAGTACCCGGATGAAGATCAAGCGGCGAGAAAGAACCGAACACATGAAAAAGAAGCTTCCGCACGGTGTGTCGTCGTAACTTTCAAACGACGACTAAACTACATTATGTTGTATATTTTTTTTAAATTGTAAAAGTTTTTAATAAAACCCGTATTTCCGATGTATACGTAAACTTAATTACATGATCCTTTTCGCAAACTATATGTTAAACCTTGATTCAATTTAAGGGTGTTACACTTAAGATATGGAGACATTACCTGTATGGTACCAAGTGCGCCATTTACACCGATCACATGAGTCTCGAGCATATCTTCAAGCAAAAGGAATTAAATATGCGACAACGCCGATGGGTTGAGCTCTTGAACGATTATGAATGCGCTATCAAGTATCATCCGGGCAAAGCCAATGTTGTGGTCGACGCCCTCAGTCGAAAGGATACTCTACCTAAGCGTGTACGTGCTTTACAGCTTACCATCCAATCCAACCTTCCCGCTCAGATTCGTGATGCTCAGGTCGAAGCATTGAAAGCAGAGAACATCAGGGCCAAGTCCTTGCGAGGATCGAGGCAGCGACTAGAGCAAAAGGAAGACGACGCTTACTATGTAAACGGACGCATCTGGGTTCCACTATATGGAGACCTACGCGAGCTTGTGATGGATGAAGCACACAAGTCTCGTTATTCGGTACATCCTGGTTCGGATAAAATGTACCTCGACCTCAAGACTACATACTGGTGGCCCGGTATGAAAGCCAGCGTAGCAACCTACGTCAGTAAATGTTTGACTTGCGCTAGGGTCAAGGTCGAATACCAGAAACCATCAGGCCTACTCCAACAACCAGAGATCCCGAAATGGAAATGGGAGCAAATTTCCATGGATTTCGTTACTGGCCTGCCCATATCTCAACGCGGAAACGATACCATTTGGGTGATCGTGGATCGGCTGACCAAGTCTGCACATTTTCTGGCCATCAAGGAAATGGATAAGTTTTCTACCCTAGCAGACATCTATCTAAAGGAGGTAGTGTCAAGGCACGGAGTGCCAACCTCTATCATTTCTGATCGTGACGCGCGTTTTACTTCTGAACTGTGGCAAGCAATGCACAAGTCTTTTGGCTCACGTTTAGATATGAGCACCGCTTATCACCCGCAGACGGATGGGCAATCTGAACGCACCATCCAGACCCTTGAAGACATGCTTAGGGCATGCGTAATCGACTTTGGTAATGGCTAGGAAAAGCACCTCCCGCTAGTTGAGTTTTCGTATAACAACAGCTACCACACCAGCATCCAAGCCGCTCCGTTCGAGGCATTGTACGGACGCAGATGCCGATCACCTCTTTGTTGTGCAGAAGTTGGTGACAGCCAAATCACTGGCCCAGAACTTGTGGTAGATACCACCGAGAGAATTGCTCAGATACGGCAACAAATGGCGGCAGCTCGTGACCGACAGAAAAGCTATGCTGATAAGGGAAGAAAACCACTCGAGTTCCAGGTTGGGGATCGAGTGCTACTCAAAGGCTCACCTTGGAAAGGTGTAGTCCGCTTTGGCAAACGAGGCAAGCTCAATCCGCGTTATGTCGGACCGTTCGAGATCTTTGAGAAAATTGGCAAAGTCACCTACAGGTTGAATCTACCTGAAGAACTCAGCGGAGTTCACAATGTTTTCCATGTGTCGAATCTGAAGAAGTGTGTGTCTGATGAGACCCTCATAGTTCCTCTCAAGGAACTCACAATCGACGACCAGCTGCGATTCGTCGAGGAACCAGTAGAGATTACGGGTCGAGATGTTAAGATCCTCAAGCGTACCAGGATACCTCTCGTTCGAGTTCGTTGGAATGCTCGTCATGGCCCAGAGTATACCTGGGAACGAGAAGACCAAATGAAACTCAAGTATCCCCAACTGTTTAAGAAAAACGCAACCACTACTGAGGCTGAAGCTACTGCAGAATTTCGGGACGAAATTCCAAATCAAAGGGGGGGTGATGTGACACCCCAGGAAAATCAGGAAACCAACGCAACATAACTAGCTTCCTCAGTAACCGCGAGCTAAATTTCGGGACGAAATTTTCTTAACAGGGGGAGAATGTGACAACCCTCAAAATCCCATGTATTCCGTACAATTTATTTTTGATAATTAAAGTGTTTGACGACTGTGTGGAATTACTTAACTGCTCTCTGATTTCTGTGTTATGCTTACATGTATTTGTTAACATACTAATAGTAAACAGAAAAGTTACTAAATAGTCCGACATGCCTTCCTGAGTGTTAAAAATTGAAAACGTTGCAAAAATATATATATAAGGCACTTTACGGATTAATTAAGCACTTTAAGGGAACAATACCGAACCGAACAACCGGACTTTACCCGGAACATGAAAATATTGTCAAACACATTGTTTTTATTTTTCTGAGCTAGTTAGGGTCCCCGAACACCCTAACACTCTTTTTATTAAATAACACACTAATGTTCTAACTAAAATCCTAACTAAGACTAACTAGATAGTTACCATTCCATCACAACCCAACCCATACCACCCACCCCCCCCCCCTAATTGACGGTCAGTTAGGGGTGACCCACCCATTGATTTTATTGATTATAAAAATGGATTATGTAGGGTTTTTAGGAACATTATGTACAAAGGATAAAAGATGGACATGGTCTATAAAATTGCACACTAGAACTTGAACCTCATTTCACAAACACACCACATCAAACTTGGCTCTCTCCTTCCTCTCTACCCCAGTCACGGCAGCCACCACCCACCACCCTACAACCACCATCAACTTCCATTCAAGTCATTTTACATACACTCAAAGGTGCTACGGGTCATACAACGAAGCTCGGTGCTCTCGGAAGTGGAAGGACCTTCTCCCTTCGCTATTAACCACCACATTTCTTCACTCGAACTTCCCTAGCCTTGAGCTAGTGGTAAGAACTTAAATCCATTCATTCTTCATGTTATTTAAGTGGTTAATAGGTGATTTAATGATTAAAATTATGAAACACTAAAGCTCATGAACAAGTCTTGAACATAATGTGTTAAAGTGTGGATAAAGAGAAGTTATGTGTGTAAATCATGTAGATCTTGTGTTGTTTTGATTCTTGTTGATTTTCTGATAATTTGTTGGTTAATATTGATGTTTGATGTTGTTTTGATCACTAAACAAGATTAACGGAATCAATCGAACACAAACTAGAAAGCTAAAGACTAAAAACAGAATCTGTCCAAGCTTTACAGCCAACTTCAGTTGGCTGTAAACAGGCCATAACTTAACGAAAAATGTATTTTCTGAAGCTTAGATTTATGTATTATGAAATACAGTTCTAATGGCACCGGGATCATAATTTTTGGACTTCGTTTAGTATTTTTAAAGCGTCATTTTGTAATAGCAGCTAGAGCTGCATTTTTCTGCTGAAAATATGTGTTTTGTTTTCTGTCATAACTTGAGTTCTATGTAGAGTTAGATCATGAAAGTTGTACTGAAGATGACCACCGATGTATTCGTAATTCTCTCACTGGAATCTTGTAAATCGGACTCTCGATGAATTTTAAATAAATTATTCCGTGGACTGTGGTCAGAAAAATATAAATCTGAGTTCAGTCCAGAAAATGAATTTTTATAAAATATTAGTAATGAACTGGACCCCGATATTTTTACACAATAAAATTTGGAACGTTTAAGACATTCTATAAAAATTTGGGAATTTTTGGAATAAGTTAACTATTTTATTAAAATGTCCGAAAACAACCCGGTTTTGAATATTTAAGCTGAAACGACATAAGTTGTATTTTGCGTGTCTAAATGTCGAGTATGCTATCTGTGAATGATCTAACATGTTATATGTGTTATGTGCATTATCATATGTTTGCTTATGAGTGGGGAATGGATGGGAAGTATATATGGGCATAAACCGTTAAAGTGATGCATGTTATGTGATAGATACGTGTAGGAACTTTGTGCTCTATTTGTAAATCACTAAATGACTAACTGGTAATCATATTAGGATGTGATTGACCGACCTTGACTGTTAGCTATATTTGAGAATCTAACCGAGCAAGCCGAGGTGAGTTCACACTTTCTACAAGGCATGGGATTCCCGGTGGTTTGGGAATGGGTTAAGAAACTAAAATGAAATCTACATATCCTCCTTGGGTAGGATATGTACGGCCATCCTCCATAGGTAGGATGCCATTATTAGTCCTACGAATTCTCCTGGTGCAGAATACGTACGTTCGTCCTCCTGGTGTAGGACAACAACCTTAAAACCTAGCTAGACAAAACTCTATCAATAAGTCCCTCTTCATAATATCGACTTAATCGCCGAGGCCAATGGCGAGTGGGTCATTAGTTAATAGCGCTATTAGGTTTAACAAACCTCACACCGTGCCGGTCGGACGGGCGTGTACTAATGGACTATGGCAGATTATCAGTGATGATAGACGCTGATATAGGGCACAACTTATTTGCGTAGTAGTCGATATCATACCGTCTAGTAGTTCACACGGGGAAAGCCCCCACTGATTATGGTTATGGTTTGGGTAAAGAAAAAGGAACTGGTTATACATACTTTCAACTACGGGGTAACCCCCACGGCAATTAAGCCAACGAAAGTCAAACCTTGTTTTTCAGAAACAACTTAAAACTAAACAACCAAACGTGAACTCACTCAACTTTGTTGTTGACTCGTTGTTACATGCCTTACAGGTAGCTAAACGCTTGGAGTTTGCACGAGGAAGGAGTCGTTGTGGTGTACGGACCGTTATGTTCCGTGCTTATTATTTAAATCCTTATGAACTTATTAAACTTACGTTTTGAACTTCAACTTATAAACTATGGACTTATGCTTTTGGATTTACCTTTATGCTTCCGCTGTTTAAACTAAACATGGTTAACTAGCTTTGGTCACCAATCGTATTGTGGTCGGTCTTATTTGCTTAATTACGATGTTCAATATTATTGGTGGCTCGATCCTGGTCACGCCACGCCTCCAAGCGGTGATACTCCGCATGGTGGATTTTGGGGGTGTGACATTGTCATTACAAACATAGTTGAAATATGTACATTGTTTTCGAAAATAAACAAAAAATATAGAGGTTCAAATGATCATAAGTGCTTGATCATTAGCTTGAGCCTCATTGACGTTGAACACTCGTCCATTAGCATTAGCAAGCTTGGGGCAGTTTCGCTTGAAATAATTTAAATCACCACAATTGAAACATGCTCTAGGCGAGTCTGAGTAGGGGCTGCTTGGTTCTGGATACGACAAGTCACAGCTAGATGTCCAAATAGACCACAGATTGTACACTGGCGACAAGGAGAATTTGATGCGTGATGATAGTTGCAATGATTGCATCGAGGTTGCTTTCCACGATAAAATCCTTTAAAGGGTACTGAGTTTAGTGGAACAGGTGCAGGAATTCCAAAATTCTTTGAAGCCTTGCGCTTCTTAGAATTTTTCGAAGATTCGGCCTTTGTTCGTTTTGAATTTTCATTAGTAGTTTTGGTGTTTTGTTTCTTTTCTCCATTTCGAAATAGTTTACCTTTTCTAACCTGGGATTCGGTTAAGATAGCGGCTAATTCCTTAGCCTCCCTAAGCGTTGTAGGTTGGCTGCCAGTGACAATGTCTTGGATAAGATCAGGTAGGCCATCAATATATTTCTCAATGACCCGATCCAAAGGTGTGACCATAGTGGGGCAAAGTAGGCTTAACTGTTCAAATCGGTCAGTGTAGGCACGGTTTTCCCCACTATTTTGTTTTAGATAATAGTAGTGGTTTTCAAGTGCCCTTATTTCGCTTCGTGGGCAGAATTCTTTCTTCATAAGATCCTTAAATTCTTCCCACGTCAGTGCCATTGCGATATCGGCACCTTGGTCTCTCATAATACCATTCCACCAAGTGAGTGCTCTCCTTTGAAGGACACTCGAGGCGAAATCTACCTTGCGCTCATTGGGACACTGAACATGGCGGAATGTGCTTTCTATACTTTCAAACCATTGTAGGAGCGCAGTTGCTCCTTCAGACCCATAAAATTTCGATGGCTTAGCTGAATTGAACATTTTGAAGTTACAGTGAGCATTGTTATTATTGTTATTGTTATTTTCCTGGTTTATCTGAGTAATGAGGTTCGGAATCACGGCAATCATCTGTTGAACAATTGTGTCTAGGAGGCATCTTGAAAGTATAGCTATAATGAAAATCAAACAAGTTAGATTTACCAAATTGTTATGAGTTTATAATATTGTATAATGAAAATTTTAACATATTAAAATCTCGTTCTTGTACTTAGAGAATTGAATGTTAACTTTGACTCAGTAGAATCTTGCTTATAAGTCTCGCTCTTGTATTTAGAAAAAAATACAGTGTTGTGGATTCTGTTTTGAGACAGGAGCTGTTTGAAAAATAAACTTTTGTAATATTTTTGGATGAGAGAATACAAACCAAGTTAATGGTTTGTGTTTAAAAATTCTTTTACTATTTAAAAATTTATTGTTTTTAAGATAAAATGTTTTAAATTAAAATTTTAAAACAAAGAAACTTTATGTTTGAAATTTTGAAAATTCTCATCCAAATGGTAAAAATTTGAAATTTTAAAAAACAAAGGTAGTGTTTCGAAAATGAAATAGGATCTCATAGTGTCGTGAAATGAAATGAAATTCACTTCGATCATCTCGAATCAAACATATCACCGAATGTAATATGATGAATTAATATTGTGAAAGGAAATTTGTTTCGATTGTCTTGAATACCAAACATATTACCGAGGGTAATATGAATGAATAGTGATACAAAGGTCGTTTAGAAATCATTCAACATGGTCAGGATGGATAGGTTTTTATAATGCTTCACGAACACATGTTTTAGCCTATAAGTGGACACTCACCCTAAGAGTTCCCAGGTAAGAGTGACTGGTCCATAATGCGGATTTGTATGAACACTCTAGCCTTAGACAGAAAACTCGGGGTACAGGCATCCACCCTTCCAGATTGCATGTGTTCACATTATTAAAACCCAAGATTTCGATGTAAAACGTTTGAGGAAAACATTTAAGAAATCTTTTGATACAAATCGTTTAAGATAAAACATGTTGTGAAATATTTTAACAAAAACGTTTAAGAAAACATTTTGAAAAATATTTTAATGAAAACGTTTTGAGAAAATATTTTGAGGAACACCTTAAGGCATAAAGCCTAAGGCTTTTAGGATAAATCAGACTAGATGATTTGTAAACCATAGAGTAGTTATGGAACGAATAAGGATGAGGATTTAGGAAGGAGTTCCTAAGTCTACTCATGTTTGGGTCCTAGGAAGGTTATAGACTAGGTTCAAGGCATGCTAATAACCTAATTCCCCATAACCAGTGCTCTGATACCAATCTGTAACACCCCAATCGCGTAATACAACAACACGCGGCGTAAATATCGGGGAGTCACGTTACAAATTGCTCACAACTACTGGTACTAAATTGTTTCTATATTATTAACATCGTTTTACAACCAAAGAATACATGTAATTGTCTTTTGATTTAGAAGTCTAAGGCCCGAATGCAATCCTATGCGTTGCATGCTTGAATAGTTGAAAACCTGAAACAAATGTGAAAAATAGTCAACATAAAAATGTCGGTGAATACATAGGTTTTGTTGGCCAAATGGCAAAACATTTGATATTGCAATACTTTGACAACTACGAGAGTTGTCAATTGAAAATAACTCTTAAAGCCAAAGAACGACAAAAAATTAGTATTGCAATACATAATCTTGATTGTGAAAATTCGTGACAAATACTTTTGTATATGGCAATATGATTATTACTAAGTCATTTTTATGCCATTTGAAATTGTACATCATAATCTCGTTTAAACCATCGCAAAACTCGTTAATGTGTTATTATAAATTCAATTAAGGATTAATAATAACTGTTTTGAAATAAATCAAAACTTGTGTGAGTATTATATAAATCAAATCAATGATTTATGATAATACTTTAGATATCCTTCTAAGAATCTAACATATAAAGATATGGGAGATTCTACTAAGATTTCGATAACGCTACAAGAATAATAATATAAGAACACTTATATATAGGAAGTACCAGCGGCGTATCCACCATGTTCTTATTTTATTGAACCCGTTTAGTTATCTAAATCACAACTACCACATAAACACATAAATCGTTAACTCTTTCCAACTCGTAAACACGCATTAAAGTACACAATGAATCCACACAGGGGCTCCAATATTAGTACTCTAAACATCCCATATATGTCTAGCTATGAAGATAGATAGATACTACAGGGATCAGGTTCTCGTCACATCGTCTCGTTACATACGCATTAAAGTACACAACAAATCCAAACAAAGATTCCATTATTAGTACTCTAAACATCCTAGAAGAATCAATCTATGAAGATAGGTTGATGTTAAAAGGATTTTGTTTCTGTCGTATTCAATCATCGTATCACAACACCCTAAATCCTAATAGTGATTCGGGATAACGCCACGAAGGGCAATACAATAAGTGCACTTATATATAGGAAGTACCAGCGGCGTATCCACCATGTGCTTATTGTATTATCTAGTTTCGTTATCTAAATCACCAACAATCTACACATAAACCAGTCATCGAGTCGTAAGGTACTTCTTAAAAACCTTACTATGAAGATATGAAGATCTAAGACTGTACTTCAATTATCCTATACAAATCTAACTATGAAGATAGATAGATCTTTAAGGATTCGAATACACATCATATTTCCATAATCGGAAATAATACACATAAAAGCACTTAGTAAACACATATCTTCCATACATTTGGAAAACAAATCGGTTACACATATGAATCACCCCAAAACAATTGAAAACATAAAAGAGGGGAACTATGTGCTCACCTGAGGTTGCGTATAGTTCATGTTCAAATGATGTAACAGATACTATGTTAGCGAATCGACACCTAAATCGGAAGATCGGGTAGAATGAGGTCTTGTAAACCAAATGAGTATTGGAACTCATGTGATATGGTTTAACAAATCCTACATTCTAAATCGGAACCTATCCTAAGTGCTTACGACCCGTTACGACCCGTTAAGGTAGCTTATGCCACTTTAACGCGTCGTTCGCGCAAACGCGCGTTCAAGTTGCCTAACTAGTCCTATGACAAGTATTATATGCCCTAACAAGTTTAAATATGTTGCATAATCAGTTTAAATGGAAAAAGTTACGTTACATATGCTTAAAATTCAATTATGCATGAAAAGGACATTTTGGTCATTTTCCATAGGCATATAAACTACCTATCATATAACTAATTAAACTAAGTGACCATAAGGTATAACCTCGGAAGATTATTCCCTATACAACTATGGTCACTAAACATGCTTGGTCGGATCCTAACGATCGACCAAACGGGTCGGGTTCGAAAGTCTAAGTGGTTGTTAAGACCGCTTGACTTACGACCCTATACAAGCACTAAACTAAAAATGATGAGTTAAACATGTTAAAACATGTTTAACTAAGTCACAAAACAAGTTTGATATCAAAACAAAGGGTTTTGATACCCAAAGATAGTTTCGTGGCAAAATACGCATAAACACGTACTTCGACCGAAACTATGACTCGTCACTACGCCTAATCAACGTGGTAATCAGTAGGTATAGTCACAAGGGACTATAACCATCGTGATTACGCTCACATTGCAAAGTTCAAACGAACTTTGTGTTGACCATAAACTGGTCAAAGCAGAAAGTCAAACGCTGTTTGACTTTCATGCTTGAAATGCATAAACAAGCATGAAGGAGAGTTACAAAAGGTCCAAGCTATTAAGATTTGAACTCAAAATACTCAGGTATGAAGCTTCTCAAAGGAGAGCTTCAACTTAGAGCAAAGTTGAGATCAAATGTGTGAAAAATGCAAATGAGGTAAGTGGGTATATATAGAAAGTTAAGAACCGTTAGGATCGTGTCTCGAAAATTGAGCTTCAATCTTGGGCATCCAAGTGTTACACATGGTTTTGGAATACTAGGGGAACTTGAAAACCAGCTCCATGTATTGCAAAAGTTACAAAAAGGACCCTGTTGCAGAAAACAGGCCTGCTGTTGCTGAAACAAGATTTCTGTCAAGCTATAGGCGTCGCGTCGTGCCACATCAAAGGCCTTTTGCTATCGCCGGACGCTACGGCATAGGCTGAAGTTTCAGAATTGGCAGAACAGGCCCCTGCACACATTTTTATGCATTTTCGACGCGTTTAAGCCCCATTAACCCATTTTTAAGGCTCTATAATGAAGTTAAAGCATAGGGGACTTGAGATATGCTTGAAAATATCTCGGGTGTCGGTTCGTTTGGTCGTACGGTTGCGTTATTCAGTTAATTACGACGGAAGTCGTAACAGAAGCGAAATCGATCCAAATTACGCGACGAATGAAACTTTAGCATTCCAATCACTAAAATAAAATATTTTAATTATTACAAAAAAATTTTGGATGTCCGGATATGTTCAAAACGTAAGATATGCGCGTAAATGCAAACTTATGCACTTTTTGACGCTTTTAGTCCCTATTGATCAATTAAGCGTATTTTCGCTTAACGAACCCCTTAAAGCCTATTTCTAAGCTATGTAAAGGATATTAAGGGTACGTTTAGCTTATGATCAAGTTTCGGAATGTTCTTTACTATACGAATCAGCAGACTTTCGCAGTTTGACGCAAATAGTCTTTGAGAGTGAATAAACTTGTTTTTGACACACCAAAGCCTTCAAAACTTATTTCTAAGTTATATAAAAGTTATTTAAGGTATGTTAAGCCAATGTCACTATTCCGGAGTGTTTTCCGCATTAAACTAATTACGTTTACGCATCAGTTCGCGTATAACTTTCCAGAAAGCGATTTAAAGTTTGAAAATGAACTAGAATCAAAACGTGAAATTGTCAAATGCAAATAAATTGAGACCAAAACACATTGTTTCTTGGATAAAAGATATTGCCATGCATCGTGCGGTGTTTACGGAACACAAGTGTCACAAAACTCCACTTGTTGAACGAGTTCTACCCTGCCACAATAACCGAAGCAACTTGACAATATTGGATCTCATGATGACCAAAGAAACTTGATAATTGGATTCAATGAATATGTTAAGAAGCTACGTTTTGCAGGACATATGCATGAATAAACAAATGTTTATTCATGCCCATGGGCTTTCTATAAATAGAAGGCTCTTCAAGCAAAGGACGATGAGTTAAGCCAAGCATTCAATACATACAACAAAAACTCCATTGTCCTTTCACTTCAGAATTACACAAGTATTCGTTTGTAATAGATAATAACCTCACAATCACCTTGTAAACCATTTTGTTTTAAAGTGATATAAACTTGAAAATTATGTAGGTCTTGTTTCTTGAAAGTCTGATTTCTATTTATGCACACTATTTTCATATCTGTTGAAATCACTTGCCATATTATGTGAAAAGAAAGTTTTTAAGTCCAACTGGGACCAACAGATTTATTTTGGAAAAATGTATAAAAAGTATGAAAATAACAAAAAAAAATTTGTTACTGGCACTTGCAGCACGGCCCCGTGCTATGGGGACACGGCCCCGTGTCCAAAGTACCAATAACAAATGAAATCAGAAGACTTACAGTGGGTGGCCACGGGGGCGAGCTGGGTAAGCACGGCCCGTGCCACCTTCTGGACAGAAAATGTTTGATAACAGTAAGACGGGCACGGGGGCGTGCTGGGTGAGCACGGCCCCGTGCTGCAGCCACTGTTTTGCAGAAAATGAGTCGCGAGGCTTCTGTTTCAAGTGCATTGGTTCCATTCCATCATCCATCTTTCTCTGTTGAGTGTCTCTTACTCCTACAAAGCTAAATACTCAAAATAAAACATTAAACTAGATATTAAACTAAGAATAAACTAAATTTAAACTAAGATTAAACTAGTAAACTAAAGGATAGTCCATGGAATGCCTCCATGGTGCGCCACGTTTATCAGGGTCATTGGCTAGACCCAAAGTCGGTCAAATGTTACCCGCGTGGGATGACTCACATCCCGAGTTGTAGCGTTGAAGTGCATCGTTTAAGCTTGAGTCAACGCGTTGAGGTATTTGACCGGATCATCCTCCGCTCGTTGCCCAACTTCAAACTTGGTCTCTTTTTCACCAACCCTCAATGTTAGTTTTCCTTCGCTCATGTCTACCATAGCTCGTGCGGTGGCAAGGAAGGGTCGTCCTAGTATGAGCGGAATTTAGGTGTCTTCTTCCATGTCTAGAATAACAAAGTCCGCAGGAAAAACAAATTCTCCCACCTTTATCAATAAATCTTCTATGACACCTTGAGGGTATTTTACCGACCGATCTGCAAGTTGGATGCTCATTTTTGTAGGATGTGGTTTACCTAATCCTAGTCGGTTGAACATAGAGGCCAGCATTAAATTAATGATAGCCCCCAACTCGGCTAGTGCATTACTTATCGGTGATCCACCAATAGGGCAAGGAATGGTGAAGCTTCCGGGATCAATCTTCTTTTAGGGGAGCTTGTTGAGGAGTGCCGCCGAGCATTCTTCACTAAGGGTGACTTGTTGGATCATTTCAATCTTTCTTTTATGAGTGAGGAAGTCTCTCATAAACTAGGAATACTTTGGCATTTGAGTGAGGACTTTTACAAAAGGAAGATTGATGTGGAGTTGTTTAAGCAAGCTCACGAACTTAGTGAATTTTTCGTCGGTCTTTTGCCGAAGTAAACAACTGGGGTAAGGGACCGGAGGTGGTTTGGTTGTGTCGGTGTCGGTGTTTTGGGGTTGAATATTTTCTTGGTTATTGTGGGTGGGTGTTTTAGCTTGGATTGGGTCAGTTTGTTGTGGGGTTGGCTCACTCTCGGGTCCTACCTTCCGGCTTCTTAGATTGATTACATTTACTTGGGCTTTTGAGTTGTTTCGGTGTTACTTGGTAAAGCTCCTTGTGGTCTTTCGGCAAAATGTTGGGCTAGTTGACTAAATTGTTTTTCCAAATTTTGAATACTAGCCCGTTGGTTTCTAATTTCTGTTTCGGTTTGTGAGAACCTTTCCAAGTATCTTTTATCGGATTCGGAGAAGAGGCGAGTGATGATATCTCAAGCCTTTCTCTTCCTCCTTGTTGTGATTGAAAACCTTGTTGCCCATTTTGTTGTTGAAAGTTAGATCGTTGATTTTGATTTTGTTGCTTATTACCCCCCGATTCCTTCCAACTAAAGTTGGGATGATTACGCCACTCGGGAGTGAAAGTATTACTTTGAACTCCTGGTTGTCATGGCCTGTTGTTTTGGCAATTTACCAATTCCGTTTGATTTTCTAGATCTTTCATACAACTCCAGTTTTTGTGGGGGCCACCGCATCCTTCGAAAGCCATAACCGAACCCGTTTTGTTCTATTTAAGTTTCTTTATTTTATTAGTTAAGGCTTCGATTTGGGCTTGCAAAGAAGTGGATTCATCCGTATTTGTGGGCGCCCGGCGCTATAGATTTTGAGCCCCTAGGAGTGTGCCATTGAAAACTGTTTTGAGCAAGTTCTTCAATTTGATTATAGATTTCCTCGGGTCGCCGATTCCCAAGGAGCCCCCCAACGTTCAAGACCTTGATGCGGGCACTTCCTTAGTAGCTCCTTGAACCTTTCCCATGTCTCGTACAAGGATTTCACGTCTTCTTGAGAGTAGGTGTTGATCTCGCTCATGATTTTGGCGGTTTTAGCGGGTGAGAAATATATGTAGAGAAATTTTGGGCAAGTTCATCCCAAGTGTGTACGGACCCACTTGGGAGGGTGTTTAACCAAGCTTTTGCTCGGTCTTTGAGGGAAAAAGGGAACATACAGAGCCTAACGGCATCTCTAGAGGCTCCATTGATCCGGAAGGTGTCACATATTTCCAAGAAGTTGGTAATATGTAAATGGGGATCTTCATAGGCTAGGCCATGGAAAGTGGCGGAATTTTGGAGCATTTGGATAAGTTGTGGTCGAAGCTCAAAGTTGTTAGCATCGACGTTAGGAGGGTTAATAGCGGCTCCAAGATTACCGACCCTAGGTCGTAGGTAATCGATGAGAGTGCGTTGATCCACCATAGGGGGGTTTTGGATCGAGGATTTTTGTTGGTTTTTAGCCTTAAGGCGTTTTCTTAAAAAGTGCTCGGGTTCGTCAAGCTGTACTTTTATGTCTTTGTCGGAGGTGGAGGTCATGCACCAAACTGTATTCCTGCGAATTATACAGAATTGTGTGATTTTTTGCAAACAAAAACAAAAAGAAAGCTTGATCAGAAGGGTAGGGGAAAAGAAAGCTTGATCAAGCGGTACTTTTATGTCTGGCATGACCCGTACTATCCAGGAAAAACTTTCTGTTTTCAGGTTCCCAATACTGGAAGTTCAACACGGCCCCATGTCGAGTGTTCCAGTAACAAGAAAACAGATTTTCCCAGATACTACAGATTTAACACGGCCCATGTTGATCCCACACAGCCCCGTGCTAAATCTGTAGAAAACAGAATTTTAGGGGAAAAGAAGAAAAATAAAAAGAAAAGATAAAAAAAAATGATTAGGTCGTTAATTTTAAGCTTTCCTAAAATCCTTGTGTCCCCGGCAACGGCGCCAAAAACTTGATGTGTGTCAGTGTGAGTATATTTTTTAGTTATATTTTTGGCTCTTTTTTAACTTGCTGATTTTCAAGTTTTAATTTTATAAAACACGATACTTTACTATCACACTACACACATTAGGGTAAGTGCACCCATCGCGGACGTAGTATAATGATGGCAAGATACCGAGTTAATCCAAGGACACAAGAGCTTTTAGTACCGGCTTATCGTCAACGTCTAATCGAACCAAATTTTTAGAAGTGATTTTTAAACTACTAAAAAGATAAAAATAGAAAATAAAAATAAAATAAAATAAAAATGATAGACAAGAAAGAATCACTTGGATCCGACTTATCTTTCATATACCCTTTTGATGATTTCCACGCTTTGGACATTTTAAGAGATTATATTAGTTATAGTAGTAGGCCCCTCTTTTGGAGGCGACGTTACCCTCAACCTAGTGGTTTGAGTCAGCAAGGATACAATCCCACTAGGTCGGAATATTGAAAGATAATCAAGTAAGTTATTAATGCAAAATGTGGTGGACTCCCCTTACGAAGCGGCGATCACCCTCAACCCGTTGGTCTGAGTCATCACGGATACAGTCCTCGCGGGGTTGGTTTAAAGTTTTAGTAGTAGTTTATGAATAAGGGGTGCAAGCGTTTTCTTACTCTCAGTCAGGCCAGTCATTCCCGGCCAATCCATGGAGTAGTACTAAACTTGCACCAGGTTCTCACAGGATCTATACACTGAACGAGACATAGAATTACCCAGTCCACCCTTCTAACCCCCTTACTGGAAATTAACATGTTTTATATAAACCGTAAAGACATGAATATGTTGAATAAACGAACATATGGAGAATGGATGAATAAATTCGCTTTCAATATAAAAAACTAATTATTAAAGTCATTAATACATACCCAATTAAAAAGTAGCCAATGATTCAAAATCATAAAAGAAATACATAAAAGATATGTCTTCACCAAGTGATGTAAGAATTTAGCCAAACATGGCCTTTGTTTGACAAGGATTCTTACGATCAATCTTGGATCCCGAGACTACACACACACTATAAAGATGGAAAAATGGATGATGGTGGTGGATGATGATGTTGTAGTGGTGGTGGAGTGGTGGCAAGTGAGAGAGAAGTGGTTTGCCAAGGGATGAGTTGAAGTGGAACCAAGCACTTCTATTTATAGCTGTCTTCAGAAGCTTCAGCACGACCTGTGCCCGGCTGGCACGGTCCCGTGCCCATCTCTCTCTCTCTCTCTTCCTAATTAACTGCCTGTCAAATGTTGTACTAACACGACCCCGTGTGTCAATGGCACGGCCCGTGGCCAAAGTATTTGCTGTACTATCACAGATTTTGAAAATCTTTGAGTTGACCACGCCCCGTGTTGGCATAGTACGGCCCGGTGTTGGCTGCCATTTTTGTCTTTTCTTGTTGTCTTTTTCTCCTACCCAGTATCCATCTTCGGACACAGCCCGTGTCTGGTGGACACGGCCACGTGTCAGCCTTTTGTTCTTGTTATTTTGATGTTTGGATATGAATTGGGGCTTGGCGAGCTGCGGCAATTCCTTCTTCTTTACATTTATGTTGGATTTTGCTGTCTTTTTGCTCCTTTTGCAAATGTAAGCTCTGTTATCCCTGAAAATCTAAAAGGAACGAAAACACAAGCTTTTTCCAACATTAGTACTAAAAAGGGGTTGCTTTTACACTGTATTTGTCATAATTTATATGTTGTATTTTATTCATATCAGTGGGTGATTCAATCAATTGTTAGATCGATTGAATCGTTATTGTAGCTCTAATACCAATTGTTTCAGGATCTGGCGGGTTTAGACGGAAGTTTGGATAGAATAAAGCTAATGCGGTAGAAGTCTCGTAAGAATAGTCATAAGAAGAAAGCTTCCATTAATACCGAAAGAGCATACATTGTTGACCGGCTAGAGAGAGCATTAGCAATCTCTCCAGCCAAACTCCCAAAACTTATCAACTAACGAACACTCGACACTATATATATACATGAAGTTGGGATGGACGAGCATTTACGTGCGGATGAGCTTGTCCATATGGATGAGTTACATCCGCACGAATGTGTTACATCCTTACGAAGTTACATCCGTACAAAATTACATCCGTACAAACCTCTCTCGTCATCTCCAAAGTCATGTGTTTGTATCTCAACTATACAATATTCAACACACACTATGTCTAGCCTATTTGCATAGTGGCAGACATACATAATATGCACCAACAAGGTCTTGTAAAGGTGAGGTATTACAAAGCCCCGACATAACTGTGATATAGTGTAGGATTATCAAAGTCAACACTTGATGTGGCACTTATCTTAACATTTGTAACAACTGGTGTGGAGACGGAGATGCAAGATTGCATACAAGCTCTTTCAATAATTTCCTTGGCATACGTTTGTATTGAGAGAAACATGGAATGCTTAGTTCGTGAGACAGAGATACCAATAAAAAACTAAGAGGCCATAGATCCTTCATGGAAAATTCGGTATGAAGGCACACCATGAGGTCTTTCCGTAGGAGATCTGAAGAGGTGACTACTAAAATATCATCAACATAGAGAAGGAGAAAGGCCATGTCTTTACTTCGATGAAGTGTGAAAAGTGAGGCATCACATTTACTTTATTGAAAACCCAAAGTAAGCACATAACTGGTGAAACATTGGTACCATGCCCAAAGTGCTTGTTTCAAACCATAGAGGGACTTTTGAGGCGACACACATGGTTAGGGAAACTACTATCATGAAACCCCAACGGTTGATACATATAGTCCATTTCTGGAAGCTTCCCATGTAAGAAAGCGTTGGTGACATCAAGTTAATGAACCGGCCATGATTTTGAAAGAGTAAGAGATAAGACTATACGGATTGTAGCTGGGCTAACAACCAGACTAAAAGTCTCCTCGTAGTTAATGCCTACTTATTGAGAGCGACCATCACAAACTAACCAAGCTTTGTACATTGCCAAGTAACCATTAGATTTAAACTTATGTTTGAACAACCACATACTTCGGATGATGTTCATGCGTGGTTGACGAGGAACAAGTTCCCAAGTCTCATTTTTAATAAGAGCATGGTATTCATTGGTCGTGGCATTAAACCATTCTGGTATGAACAAGGTATTAATAAAGTTTTTGGGAATAGGGAGGATGATGTTGGTGTGAAGATTAAAGTGTTGTTTCAGGTTTACGATGCCATCCACGCCATGAGTTCGCACGGTGTTAGTGGACGTGGTAGGAGGGGGTTTATGTGAGATGAAGTGTTTGGTAGGCTAGAGGTGGTTGTCGAGTGGGTGTGGGAAGGTAGGCTGTGAGAGTTTGATGATTGACAGGCTGTGGGTGGTGGCGGGTTGGGTGGTCAGTTGTACATGTGCTGATGAAGTAGGATGTTGGGCCACAGGAAATGTGGGGTAAGGTGGTTGGGTTGGTTGGTTACATTGTTGGGTCATGGGAGATAAGGAAGGTGATGTGGGTGGAGAGTGTGGTATAGTGGGTTGGGCTGTAGGTGTTGGTGTTGGGATAGACGAGGGGCCATAGGTGGGATGGGAGGAGTTCGTAAAAAAATCATAGGATGGTTCAGGTCGAAAAGTGTTTACAAACGGAATGAGGTTTCCTAAAAAACCATGTGTCATGAGATTGTGATTTGTCTTGTTTGCTAGTCAAAACACTTGTAGCCTCGATGGGTTGGGGTTATTCGAGAAATACACACAGACGGGACCACTGATCAAGTTTATGGATAGCTGTAGTGGGATGCAAAGGGTAACAAAGATACATGAAGACCCTTAGGTGGCCATAAGAGGGTACACAGAGATATAGTATATCGGTGAGGTATTGTTTTGGTGTGACTTGTCGGGCAACATATTTAAAAGATAAGTGGTAGTTTCAAGTGCATGATGCCAAATAATAATGGGTAAGGATGCGTGGGTTAAAAGCGTGCGGATCATATTGTTAATGGTACGTATTTTCCGCTCGACTTTACCATTTTAGCTAGACGTATGTGGCCAAGATAGGCGAAAGACCATGTCGTTTTGGGGAAAAAATGGTTAAAAGAAGAATTGACATATTCTTTCCCGTTATCACATTGGAATTGTTTAATATGTCATTCAAATTGAGTTTGAATCTGTTTGGTAAGATGACAAAATGTGGAGAACACTTGTGATTTCTTGGAGATTGGTTAGGTCCATAAAAAATTAGTAGAGTTATCCAAGAATAAAATGTAATAATGATGACCGGTTGAACTTAATATGGCTGATGTCTACAAGTCACTATGCATTATATGAAATAGTTGATAGGTACACATACTAGAAGTATGAAACGGTAACGAATGCTTTTTCGAAACACACAAGATGAACAAACATGTTTATTAAAAATCCCGAAATTAACAGAACCACAATGTTTAAGAATGTAATAAAGGACGTCTCGGGTGCACGAGACATTGATGCCATAAATGTGAAGAAGTAACAGCAAATGTAGACGGTTGTGAGCTTGTGGAACCGAGCAGGAGAGTGTAGAGATCACCGCTGCTGTTTCACCGGAAGATATGGGTCCGGGTCTTGAGGCCCTTCACAATAAAACCAAATGGGTCAGATTCTATAGACACAAAATTGTCAGTTGTGGTGACAAACATAAATAAATTTTTGATAACTTTAGGTGCATAAAGAATGTTTTTGAGGATAAAAGGTTGGTATGGGGCGGATAGGGTTTGTGTTCCATGTCCTAGTACCGGGATATTAGAGCCATTACCAGCTATAATATTTTGATGCATGTAGTTATTAAAAAAGGACTGAAAATTACCTTGTTCATTCGTCATGTGAATTGTGGCTCCACTATCCATCACTCCAAATTCTGGTTGATTAAGTGGCATAGTATATAGGACTTACTCGATGTCTATTGGAGTGTAGGCAACATGATAGGACTGAGTTGGTCGAAGGCCTAGGATGTCGCTCCCGCTGTTGGTACTTGATCGTGTAGTAGAAGTAGGATATGGGCAAGGTGGCGTGGGCCATTGTGGCCACGATGGGGTTTGTGGGCCGGCCATGTAGGTGGTGCATGGGGTTGAGCCCACTAATTGGAGAAGTTAGTGGACCAAGAACTTGGATGTGAAATGTATCTAGAACCCCTGTCGCGTCCCCATCAACTTCGAACCAGGTCACGCAAGCAGCCTCTGTTGCGGCCATGTTCAGAACCGCCTGACCTATATTCGTTCCAATAATCCGGTGGAGTAGGGGCTTAGCTAGCGTTTTCAATGCAGAAGTGGTGAGAGCAGTACTTATGGTTTTAGAGGCTTGAAGATCCTGCTCAACCTTGCGAGATTCCACAAGAACGAGTTTAGATCTAGCAGCATAAAAGGTGGGAAGATGGTCCGGCTGCTGCAAGATTGTGGCTATATCTTCTTATTGTTCATTGAGCCGTATATTAGCTGAAGAACTAGGTTGTTATTGTCAACCAACGCCCCAACGTTAGCCAATTAATCAGCAAGGACCTTGAGTTCTTGGCAATTAATCAGAGACATTGGCAAACCCGTCAAGACGGGTGTTCGAGAACCGGTGACAGAGGTGAATGGCCCGAGAGTTTTTGTTGTCATGGAAGATGTTTTCGAGAGTTGTCCAAGCGTCATGTGCCGTGGAGTTCGGTTTGAGTATGGTATGTAGAAGGTCCATGGATATAGTGCCGTAAATCCAATGTAGTACTATAGAATCCTGGAGGGTCCAAAGCTCATCGGCTGTGGCTGCAACGAGTTGCTTGTATATGTCAATTGAAGCGTAAGGAGTAGTAGGTTCTTTGTGGGGAAGGAGATGATCATAAACTTGGAAGGATATGCAGTAAAGTTTAAATAACTCCGACCAAGTGGTGATGTGACCGGTTTCCATCATACCTATGATAACACTTATTTTAATTTATACTAATTTGCCGACTTATTACTATTGTGTTGACCAAGTTACTTCAAAACAATATAAATAAATAAATAAAACTTAGTAATTAACCTCTCTAATCAACAATTAAATCATGACAAGATTAGCTCAATTGATGTAACATAAATGTTTTTATGCTTACAATATTTTTGCAATTTAAAACTACATATATAGCCTGAGACCATAGACGTATACCTCAGCTCCTATACATGCATTATAAGACACTTTGAAACATTTCTTTCAAAGTGATACATTTGATAAAAGTTATTTCTGTATGTCTAGAAAACTATCTACTTGTTTGCATTGACTGAAAGTAAAATTCTTCTTGCACTCTCACTAACCTCTTCAATCCTTTTCCTCTTTCTCTCCTTATCACCATGCACCTCCAACCTTACCCCAAACAGTTTTGGCCTTTGGTCATCTTCCTCTTTTTTGTTTGAGCTACTAGCAGCGTACATACTAACCAAATCAAGGAGCTCCTTGCACTTCTTTCTCATGCTCCAAAGCTCAGAACATAACACTTTATTCTCGTTCTTGAGCTTATGGTTCTCATCCATGAGGATGTTGTATCCTGAGGATAGAGAATTGGTAGATGAAGATCTTTGATCTTCATCGGATTCTTTCAGTGTTTTAGTGACTGGTTGTGCCTTGTTGGCCCATGATTTCCTTCTTCTAATTTGACATAGCACCTCTTTGTGACCTTTGTGAAACCTTTCGTTGCAGAATTCCCATCGGCTTGTTGCAACTTTACGGAAACCCTACACGTGCACCATGATATAATTATTCACATTGTTTTTCTTATTTTTTTTTCAACGTCAAACAAACGCTGGCCCCTAGTTACACCCATAGGCAAAAGACCACCCACGATAGGTGACCTGGCCCGTCACAAATTCTAGGAGAAACCCACCACTTGAAAGCTCACGCATGACATTTTGTGACGAACACGACTCCAATCAGCGACCTCTCCCTTTAAAAAGTCACAAGGTACCGCTAGAGCACTACCCCTTTTAATATTATTTTCTTTATTTATAATGTTTTATCATACGAAGTCTTAAAAGTAAATGAATTTGTTTTTCCTTTCATAGACTAGATACAAGAATTAAACTACGGAATCTGTCCAAATATCTGTTGACTTTGATGCGTGTATAATATTAACTAGTGATATTCCCCGCGCTTCGCGGCGGGGATTAAGTCGATATCAGTTTGGTTCGTTACAGTACCTACACTCAATATAGTAATTGAAAGAGAAAGCATTACATCGATTGAAAAAAAAAAAACACATATTGATATGGTACCTATATATGTTGTTCAGTTGATATCGGTTCGGTTCGGTTCACTTGCATTTTATGTTTATTTTATTTCAAAATTACGATATTTTTTTTATAACGTATATTTTGCCGCTATCGTACCAAGCCCAATCGAAACTGAATTGAACAACATTTGTATCGGAACCAATATTTTTTTATAGTTTTTTTGCTTTCAATAAATTAATACTGTATCGCTGCCATATTGTACCGAACATCATCGGTACCGGTATACATTCCGTTTTATTGTTTCCTGTTTGATAACGGGTACTATGATCGTATCTTAAAAATTATATGAGAGAACAAAATGTACTTAAATCAATTTAAGTAATAAACAAAGAAAATAATAAAACCTTAGAAAAACAATATTGAAAAAAATCAAAAACAATTATTCACCTCTTTGTATTTCAACATTACGATATATATTTTTTAAACGGATATTGTGTCGCTATCGTACCAAATTCAATCAAAACCAATTGAATAACATATGTATCCGTATTTATTTTTAGTGTTTTTGTTTTCGATGAATTAATATCGTATCGCTACCATACAGTACTGAACAACATCGGTACCAGTATATATTCATTTGTATGATTTCTTGTTTGATGACTGGTACTTTAATTGTATCTTAAAAGTTATATAAAAATATATGTTTAAATTAATTAAACAAATAAAACAATATAATACTAATAAAAATCTAGAAAAAATACAATATTAATAAAAAATCAAAACACTGTTCATTGCCACTTTCTAATAATATGTATAATATAATGTATAATATAATGTGATTGTACTGGTTCAGAAACATTAGATAAACAATATACCTAAAAGAAACTAGTAGGTAAGGATGTATGAAATGATTTGTAAAGAAAATATTAATATTTATCCATTTTGTCCATAGTTGTAAATCATTTATTTATTGTATAAAGGACAAAAATTGATTAACATGTTCAACACTATATATATGATGATTAAAGAAATTTAATTTAAATTCCACGTTCTTAAACTACTTTGATTTTACAATCCAACTACCACTCTTACAAAAGCTCGCCGAAAGACAAATTCTAATTTTTTGGTTTGACAAGTATGCCTCACCCCTTGACAATATATCTAAATTACCTTTTTAAAAATATAGAATAAATATGATAATTTATTATATGTAACATAACAATATATTCTAAGATATATTTTTAAAAAAATAGTGTAATTATGATACTTCTTATATGTATAACATATAACCTAATGATATAGAAAAATTGTTATTCATGAGTTTTACATTAACCCCCATAAATTTGAAAGTAAAAGTGTGAACAAGGAAAGAGAGATGAAGCATGCATACATAGGTATTGAGTTGTCGAACAAAGCTGGAAAAGTTGCTGTGTTTGAAGAGAGTCGGAAGCAAGTCGCGGGCGAACTCAGCCGGCTGCCACACGACGAAGCCCGTCCCAGCAGCGTTCCAAGACACCACATGGTCCGTGGCAGGATCATCAACCAACATGTAAGTTTTCAGGAGGAAGGGGGATGGAGAAGACTTTGTGACCAACAACTCCCCCATCATAACTCTATTTGAAGAAGTTAGTAAGAAAAGAAAATTAGTAGGAGGAGGAGAAAAGAAGAAGGGCAGTTAAGAATTCCCAGTTCCAGCAATAGAAACCCAACACGATTGCTCCTGTACTGTTCATGAGATTCATGCAATTCTCTAGATCTTTGATCACATCATACACACTCTATTCTATCTATATATTTATTCTCTCTGGAAGTTTGTTTGTGTGTTCTCTCTGGAAGTGTGTGAGGAGAGAAAAATGGAAATGGTTGAGACGTTAACGTAAGGAAAACATAGGGTTCCTTTTTATTTCCTTCTATAGTGTTATATACATGACTAGAAACATTTTTTAGTATATAAATAATCATGATATTCCACCACACGTCTCTCTTTCTATAGAGGGGGATAACTTACCTTATGTAACAACCTGTCAATTCTTTATTATTTATGTTGGTTATTAACAAAAAGAGGTTCTTAATAAGCCTATGTGGATTATAACACGCGACATGTTTATTTTTTACTAGTATAGGAAACCATGCTTTGCGGCGGGTCGTAAGAGAATGCTATTGAGGATGCATTTGTTACATGATATATTGATGCGTTATTATAGACCATGTAGGCTTTAAGCTAAACCATGGTAAAAATAATAATCAGCACCGTAGAGTAAACATTCTAGAGTTAAAAGTTAGCTATAACTATAATAAGGTAAGTAAAAATAATTAAATTGGTTGCGTGGTATATTGAAGGGTTAATGCAGACAATGTAGGCTTTAATTTAAACGACGGTAAAAATAAGCAAGGAACGTGATTATGTAAATGTTGATGCATATTTCGTACGTCTGCCACTATGCGAATAGCTAGATAGAGCGTGTGTTGAATATTGTATAGAATAGAGAAAGTTGGACACAGTTTTGATAATGGAAAGGTCCTTCCGGACGGATGACCATCCGGTCAGATGACAATCCTGGCGGATGGACATAGTTAGTGGTTGTCTATAGATAGTGACTTGGGGTTCCCATTTGGACAAGCTTTTGGTTCCCAGAGAGGACATGTTGTCCAACTGGTCTTGTGGTGCTATAATCGTTGAATAATCAATAGAGACCAGATTGTAAGTGACTGGTCGATGTCGTGTCTATCTTCTACTCCTTTCTTATTCGTACTAAACGCACCGAACACGTCGTTTCGGGACCGAAGCTCCGTCAAACTCACCGGATCCTGGAATCAGCAGTGGTATCAGAGCTACGGTACCGATTTAATCGATCTAATAGTCAGTTAAATCACCCAAAGCTCATCAATTTTGGGATTAAACAGGAGTTTTGACGTTAAACAGAGAAACTTATCAAAATAAAGGTCAATTCACGGATAGATTTTGGAATTGAAGACATCATTCTGTTCGGAATTGATTCGCGCACAATCCTGTGAAGTTTCATCATGAAATTCACACAAATAAAGATTTTGGATCGAAAAAATGTGATTTGGAGTGTTCTTGAGTTGTTAGAACATATCCGATCCGATGGCAATCCGATCGGATAACCATCCGATCGGATGACCATCCGATCCATATCACTTTCTTGCTTGAAGGCTTATTGAAGGTTTAACTGCTTTCAATCGAATGACTATTCGATTGGATGGCCATCCGATCCATCATACCATCTTGCTCATTTTGTCCTTCGATCGAATGACCATCCGATCGGATGACCTTCAGATCCATGCCATTCGACCAGATGATCAAATGCCTAATAAAAAAGGCATTTTTTGATCGCAACGATGAGGAGAGTCTCCAGAAAAAAAATTGGTGATTAACAATTTTTTCGGATTTTTAACGACCAAGTTGGGTTGTTCGGGGACACTGTCTGGGGCTTCAGTGAACATATTTGATGATGCGATCACGGATTGTGAACATATTAGTGGGGTAGTCATGATAATGGTGCAGAATGTTTATCACTTAGGTTATCTGACTATTTATGGGCCAAATCGTAAAATCCGCAAAAGACGAAAAAATTGACAATTGTGGCGAATATTGTGATATTCTAGTTTGGTCAAGTTTTTCGAAGAAGAGAATTGAAAACCGAATTCAGTAATAGAGACGTCAGAATTTGCAAAAATGAGGGGGAATAAAAATATTCAATGTCGTATGTTGAAATTCCGGCATTTTTTGAAATTCGTGACACTGCAACTGTATTCAGGTAGTTTCGACTTCAGATTGTCAGGGGGATTGTGAATCTGATCGTGAGTATAAGCTTCCGGGATCAAGATGATCCAAGGTGTTGATATCTGATCGTGGACGAATGCTTCAGAGATCTGAGAGAGATCATGGGTGAAAGCTTCTGAGATCTAGATTATCCGAGGAAATGAATCTGATTGTGGACGAATGCTTCAGAGATTGGATTACATTACCAGATGATTTGTTTTTCCGATGAAGATTTGCTAATTGTGGAGAATATCGGTTACAGGGATCTGCCATTCTTACGATGCGTTAACGTGGATCACGGTAAACAGGATATCAGATCTTCAAGGGGAATCATGGATTTGAAGTTAACCAGTGGGCTATTTGAAGTTTCTATCAATTGCCGGTTGAGTTTTTGTACATTCTTAGATCGAGAAGGCGGAATGCGATATCGTGGTGCTTACAGGTCATATAAAAAACTAAGCTCGGATGCGCTTAAAGTTGAAATAGAGGATGCTGCATTGATTAGTTTCAAGTTGTTGATTGTTCGTGAAGGTTGCAGTTTAGCAAATTAGAGGAGAGTCGTAAACTATGCAAAAGACCTTAAGATTCATTTCAGGGGGAATTCGTGCTTTACTTTGGCAAAAGCAAACCCGAATCATCAATCGAGGGGGAATTTGGATAGTCAGATTTCAAGATACCTGATTAAAGTTGCAGAAAAGTTGAAGATTACTGAATATTCAAACACAGCTCAAGGTTTTCAAAGTTTTAAAGACGATTCGACAGTGACAGCCGAGGCGGAATCTGTTGGTGCATATTCCATACGTTTGCCACTATGCGAATAGCTAGATAGAGTGTGTGTTGAATATTGTATAGAATAGAGAAAGTTGGACACGGTTTTGAAAATGTAAATGTCACACCCCCAAAATCCACACGCGGAGTATCACCGCTTGGAGGCGTGACTGACCAGGATCAAACCACTAATCATATTGAACAGGCAGGTAATTAAATGTAAAAGTCCAACCAACACAATTAGTGTCCAAAACAACCATAGTTCAAGTTATGAGCGGAAGCATAATGTTTAAAACCAAATCAAAAGTTCAAGTATCCAAAGGTTTAACATGACACACAGCTGTCCATGTCCCACAACGACTCTTCCTTGTGCAAGCTCCAGCTAAGTACCTATAGACCTGCAAAGCATGTAGTAACGAGTCAACAACAAGTTGAGTGAGTTCACGTTTGGTTGTCCGGTTTATAGTTGTTCCAAAAACACAGTTTGCTCTTTACCAGCTATCCAGCCGTGGGGGTTACCCCATAGTTCGAAAAACGTTTATTAGTTACCCGTTCTTACGTTGGCTATTCCAGCCCGACTCTTTGGCCGTGGGGGCTACCCCATGTTTAATTCACCAGACTCGTTACCATATCGACTACTAACGTTCGTCATGTTTAAGTGCCCTAACGTCTGTGTCTATCATCACTGACGTGCCATAGTCCATTAGTCCATGCCCGTCCTCTACGGCACGGTGTGAGGTTTGTTAAACCTAATAGCGCTATTTAACTAATGACCCGTTCGCCATTGGCCTCGGCGATTAAGTCGATATAAAAGGAGGGACTTCATTGATAGAGTTCTAGTCTAGTATAGTTAAATCTGTCTCATACTGGACGAGGAATCTATGTTCCTGATTACGTCTCAACAGGACGAGGAATCTATGTTCCTGATTACGTCTCAACAGGACTAGGAATCCCTATTCCTTAACCCATTCCCAACCCCTGGGAATCCCATGCTTTGTAACGAAGTGTGAACTCACCTTGGTTTGCTCGGCAGATTACACAGAAAGGTCAAGTCTAGCAGCTAGTGGTCAACCACGTCCTAACATGGTTATCATACAAGTCAGGTTTTGGTTTCAAGTAGTGCATACAAGCATCACATAGATAGCACGTAAGAAACACATATGGATCATGGCAACATGCAACATTACGTTTAACAGTTATAACATATTCACGATTGGACTCGCACAAGTTAAATGGCCTTGTGCGAGTCATCTGTTGGAGCCCAATACTACCCGGCCCAAAGTCAAGAACCCAAACAATACTATAAGCATAACCACGGCCCAACAAATAACCTTAGGCCTTGTGCGATCCTATTGGGTTGTGCGGTCGTACCTGGCCCAACCCACATATAAAAATTAATTCATCTTGTGCGATCCAGTACCTTGTGTGACCATTATTGTTACCCAGCCCAACATATGATCATACGGCCCAAATAACAACAACAAGCATCCTTGTGCGACTGGAGACCCCTTGTGCGATCAGGGCCTCTTGTGCGACCAGATCTGCTTATGCGACTGATCTTCTTGTGCGAGTGGGCATCTTGTGCTACCAAGATGCCTTGTGCGATTAGTTTTAAATTCCGGATTTCATGCAATCAGTTAACACTTCTGAATATCATGCATATTAGTTACATTGTTTCCAAATATTCGATTCAGTCAACAGTCAAACCGTTATCTATTGATTTTACAAATCGATTCCAATAGTTACCAAACTCGCAATTTAGAAATCACACAATCAACAGTTCTTAATGGAATCATCATGACTCTAATGAAATAACAAACATCATCATAAGAAACATCATGCTTGGTATCGTATATGACTCATCTCTATCTTCATAATTAGCCGACTCACATCATCATCTTATATTATCAATATCAATATTCAACTCAATCAATTTAAGTCAAGTCTCATAAAGAGGTACCACAGCCGATTCCTAGTATTATTCGGATTCACCATCATGCATTCAAGGATCATCAGAACTCTATGTCCCTTATCATCACAATCATTACACATCGATTAATGGGAATACTTTAGCAGACTATATCTCCTCTAATACGTATGCTAGCTTTTAATAATTTGCACACATAACATTGATCACATGTAACCTGGCAATTCCTATGTCATCACATGCATATCATTAAATTTGGCTGCAACTTCAATACAATTCACATGCAAAATCTGCCATAACTTTATAATACCACATGCAATAATAACCTCACTATCTATTTAATATACTCAATCATGATAACAAAACAAACCCATCAACATAATCTTAAATAGTAACAGAAGGTTTCACATTAACAAGAATACAACATCGGCATGTGTCAACATATATATATATATATATGATTTATTAACCCAATCGCACATAATAAAATTATCAAATATGAATCCGTTCAAAGGTGATTTCACTAACCGATTGACAAATGGAAGGAGAGTTAATCCGAGAGATGAAGCTTCGAGAGGGGTGGAAGGTTGTTGCCGTCGAGTTTGAGAAGAGAAGAAGGAAACTAGGGTTTGTGTGTGATAAGGGATTTGCAACAAAATGGGAATTGTTGACCTCTTCTTGAGGTTATACGTGTGAGAGGTGGGCCGAACCCACCACTATGGCAGCTCATTCGGTTCAAGTGAGGAGTGGGCCAAGAGTTGTAAAAGACCAAAGCCCAAAGGCTTGTGTGATTCGAATAGCGTTGTGCGATCGGTTTAATAACATACAATACACATCATCACATAATCATAACATTCAATAAGTCACTCAAGTTCATATAGTCACGTTACGTTCAAATACGTTACATCAAAGTACAAAGATAAGCTCGGAAATACAAGTTGTCACATTATCCCCAAGCTGAAAGAAATTTCGTCCCAAAATTTAGCACGTACACACTGAGGAAGCTAGTTAAGTTGCATGGTTTCACTGGTTTTCCTGGGGTGTCACATCCTCCCCCCGTTATCTGGAATTTCGTCCCGAAATTCCGTAGCTTCAGCCTCAGTAGTGGTTGTACTGTTTGTGAATAGTTGGGGATACTTTTGTTCCATTTGATCTTCGCGTTCCCAGGTAAACTCTGGGTCACGACGTGAGTTCCAACGAACTCGAACGAGAGGTATTCTAGTACGCTTGAGGACCTTAACATCCCGGTCCGTGATTTCAACAGGTTCCTCGACGAATCGTAACTGCTCGTCGATCGTGAGCTCCTTCAAAGGAACTACGTGGGTCTCATCTGACAGACACTTCTTCAGATTTGACACATGGAAAACGTCGTGAACTGCACTGAGTTCTGCTGGTAAGTTCAGTCTGTAGGCCACCTTGACTATTTTCTCAATAACTTCGAAAGGTCCAACGTATCGTGGGTTAAGTTTGCCCCGTTTCCCAAAACGAACCACACCCTTCCAGGGTGAAACTTTGAGTAGTACACGCTCCCAACCTGGAGCTCTAGTGGTTTTCTGCCCTTATCGGCGTAGACTTTCTGACGGTCACGAGATGCCGCCATTCGTTGTCGTATCTGAGCAATTTTCTCTGTTGTGTCCACCACATGTTCTGGACCAGTAATCTGACTATCCCCCACCTCTGCCCAACAAAGAGGTGACCGGCATTTACGCCCGTACAATGCCTCAAATGGAGCAGCTTTAATGCTGGTGTGGTAGCTATTGTTGTACGAAAACTCCACAAGTGGCAGATGCTTTTCCCAGCCGTTGCCAAAGTCAATTACGCATGCCCTAAGCATGTCTTCGAGGGTCTGGATAGTACGTTCCGACTGCCCATCTGTTTGTGGGTGATAAGTTGTGCTCATATCTAACCTTGAGCCAAAGGACTTGTGCATTGCTTGCCATAGTTCTGAAGTAAAACGGGCATCTCGATCCGAGATGATAGAGATGGGCACCCCGTGTCTCGAGACAACTTCCTTAAGATATACTTCTGCTAGGGTGGAGAACTTATCCGTTTCTTTGATAGCCAAAAAGTGAGCAGACTTTGTGAGTCGATCCACGATCACCCAAATAGTATCGTTACCACGTTGAGATCTAGGCAGGCCAGTAACAAAATCCATGGAAATTTGCTCCCATTTCCATTGTGGTATCTCTGGTTGTTGGAGTAGGCCTGAAGGTTTCTGGTATTCCGTTTTGACTCTCGCACAAGTCAAGCTCTTGCTAACGTAAGTTGCTATGTGTGCCTTCATGCTAGGCCACCAGTATGTGGTTTTGATATCGTGGTACATTTTATCCGAACCAGGGTGCACTGAGTAGCGAGACTTGTGTGCTTCATCCATCACAAGCTCTCGTAGGTTGCCATAAAGTGGGACCCAAATGCGTCCTGTGACGTAGTAAGCACCGTCTTCCTTCTGTTCTAAGCGTTGCCTTGAGCCGCGTAGGGCTTCAGCCCTGACGTTTTCTGGTTTCAATGCTTCTACCTGGGCATTTCGTATTTGAGAAGGGAGACTAGACTGTATTGTGAGTTGTAGAGCTCGTACGCGCTTAGGCGCAGTGTCCTTTCGAGTGAGGGCGTCAGCCACAACATTGGCTTTGCCCGGGTGGTACCTGATCGAGGATTCGTAGTCATTCAGCAGTTCGACCCATCGTCGCTGTCGCATATTGAGTTCCTTCTGTTTAAAGATATGCTCGAGGCTCCTGTGATCAGTGTAGATAGCGCATTTGGTACCATACAGGTAGTGTCTCCGTATCTTAAGTGCAAAAACAACCGCTCCCAGCTCTAGATCATGTGTAGTGTAGTTCTTTTCATGAACTTTGAGTTGGCGTGAAGCGTAGGCTATAACTTTATCCCTTTGTATCAACACACCACCAAGACCCTGAATCGATGCGTCGCAATAAACCACAAAATCGTCCGTGCCCTCTGGCAAATGAAAGAATGGGTGCGCTGCAAAGTCTACCCTTTAGGTGCTGAAATGCTGATTCTTGTGCATTACCCCATCGATAAGTAACGCCCTTCTGCGTTAGTGAGGTGAGAGGTTGCGCTATCTTAGAGAAGTCCTTGATAAACCTTCTGTAGTAGCCCGCCAAACCCAAGAATTGGCGAATTTCCGTTGGTGTACGAGGTGCAGGCCAGCTCTTGATTGAGTCTACCTTGGATGGATCAACATGGATCCCATCCTTGTTTACCACATGGCCTAGGAAATGGACTTCACGAAGCCAGAAGTCACATTTCGAAAACTTAGCATAAAGTTGTTCTGTTCGTAGGAGTTCCAAAATAAGTCGTAAATGTTGCTCGTGTTCCTCCTGACCCTTCGAATAGATCAGGATGTCGTCGATGAAAACTATAACGAACTTGTCCAGGTAAGGCTTGCACACGCGATTCATCAAGTCCATGAAGACCGCCGGTGCGTTTGTCAGCCCAAAAGGCATGACCAAAAACTCATAGTGTCCATATCGAGTTCTAAAGGCTGTTTTGGAGACGTCCTCCTCTCGGACTCTCAGCTGATGATATCCCGATCTCAAATCAATCTTTGAAGAGTAGCTTGACCCTTGCAGCTGGTCGAATAGGTCGTCGATGCGTGGAAGAGGATAGCGATTCTTCACAGTCGCCTTGTTCAGTTCACGGTAGTCGATGCACATTCTGAACGTACCGTCTTTCTTCTTCACAAATAGCACTGGAGCTCCCCAGGGCGAAGAGCTAGGACGAATAAAACCCTTATCTAAGAGTTCTTGTAATTGCGTAGATAGCTCTTTCAACTCTGATGGAGCTAAACGATACGGTGCACGAGCTATGGGCGCTGCTCCAGGAGCTAGCTCGATCTGGAACTCGACCTGTCGATGAGGCGGAAGGCCAGGTAGTTCCTCAGGAAATACCTCAGGATAGTCGCGTACAATTGGAAAGTCTTCTATCTTTTTCTCTTTCTTTGGGGTGTCAGTAACAAGAGCCAGAAAGGCAGTGTGGCCCTTACGCAAACACTTTTGAGCCTTAAGGGAAGAAATGACGCTCACAACAGCACCACTCTTGTCGCCACGAATCATAAGAGGTTCCTCACCTGGGCACGGAATGAGGACAATCTTTTCGTTACAAAGATTCTTTGTTCGATGTTGAGGTAGCCAATTCATACCAATAACGATGTCAAAACCATCACAATGTTGGGGTCATTCCTAATATCACTCTGTCTAATCACGAATACTCGACCCCTGGCACCATCGCCATCATTATTACCCCTGTTGTTGCCCCATTGTTGTTCCTGTTGCCTTGGCTGTGGTTCTGGTTCTAGTTCAACTGTGGCCAGTGTCTCATGAAGTGACCTTCAGCACCACACTGATAACATCCCTTGTTACTCTGCTGTTGCTGCTGATTCTGTGGAGCTTGTGGCTGCTATTGTCGGTCCTTGTTTGCAGGACGTGAGATTCTAAAATCTTTGGCTCCATGACCAAGCTCGTTGCATCTCTGACAACGATCTCTGTTGCATTGCCCGCTGTGGTGCAAATTACATCGATTTCACTTAGGGTGGTTTCCCCTGTATCCACTCTGACTTCGATTACCAAAAGACTGTTGACTAGAGCTCCTGTGCTGCGGCTGAGGCTGAACCGAAGTGGGACCCTTGCTCGAATTTCCATTCCACTTGCGTTTGTTGTCACTGGGAGTAGCAGAAGTGGTAGTAGTAGTACCAATATGCTTAGGCAGCTTGTTCTGTTCCACTGCCCGGTCGGTGAGACGATGAGCAAAACGAGTAACATCCTGGATAGTAGCAAAGTTAGCAGAAGTCACATGACTTTGAATCTCTGGTACTGAGCCCTTGAGGTACAGCTCAAAGCGCTTGATGGGAGGTTCCACATAGTTGGGCACAAATTGTCAGTTCGTTAGATCGCTTCGTATACGCCTCTATCTCTGACCCCGTCATCTTCAAGTTAAAGAACTCCACTTCCAGTTTGCGGATGTCATCACGACTACCCTATTCACATTTGATCAGTTCCTTAAAATCATTCCAAGGGTTGGCATTAGCAGCCGCCAGTCCTAGCATCTGAACTTGCGCGTTCCACCAAGTTAGCGCAGTGCCTTCGAGAGTACCAGTGGCGTAATTCACCCTGCGAGCCTCAGGGCATTCACACATCTCTAAAACAGACTCGAGCTTTTCAAACCAATGGAGGAGTCCAACAGCTCCTTTAGTGCCACTTAAAGTACTAGGATAACAGTCCATGTACGTCTTGAATGTGCATACAGGTGGCTGAGAGTTCTGACCTTGTTGCGCGAGGAAGAAGAGACAGGGTTAAGCGCGAGAGTTAGGTCATGAGAGTAGGATCTAACATCCTAGGGTAGGTTCGTAATAGCAGGTTATACCTCCTGCCTGGGCGGCCGCGAGTGCTGCCGTAACTTGTTCGTTGATAAGAGCCGTCAGCTGGCTTGAGTTAGGTTCACACGTTCCCTCATGATCTCACATCGAAGGAAACACAAATAGGAAAGGTGTCGCAAATGTGTGTAAGTGTGGAGTGACAGTAGGGAGCAAGCACAAATGTGTTTTCAAACTATAGTTGCTACGTTTATCTAAGCATACCATGAGCAAAGTTCTATGCAATCTAGCAAGTAGGCAATAAAACACAAACCATGTCACCTAGAATGTTGAGCCTTGCACGTGGAGTGAAGCGTCGTTGTGGATCGTAGAGCACTGTACAGGTTATAGTCTGGTTTTAACAAAAACATTTTCCTTTATTAAAACCAAGTTCTCTATAACCAATGGCTCTGAAACCAATCTGTCACACCCCCAAAATCCACACGCGGAGTATCACCGCTTGGAGGCGTGACTGACCAGGATCAAACCACTAATCATATTGAACAGGCAAGTAATTAAATGTAAAAGTCCAACCAACACAATTAGTGTCCAAAACAACCATAGTTCAAGTTATGAGCGGAAGCATAATGTTTAAAACCAAATCAAAAGTTCAAGTATCCAAAGGTTTAACATGACACAAAGATGTCCATGTCCCACAACGACTCTTCCTTGTGCAAGCTCCAGCTAAGTACCTATAGACCTGCAAAGCATGTAGTAACGAGTCAACAACAAGTTGAGTGAGTTCACGTTTGGTTGTCCGGTTTATAGTTGTTCCAAAAACACAGTTTGCTCTTTACCAGCTATCCAGTCGTGGGGGTTACCCCATAGTTCGAAAAACGTTTATTAGTTACCCGTTCTTACGTTGGCTATTCCAGCCCGACTCTTTGGCCGTGGGGGCTACCCCATGTTTAATTCACCAGACTCGTTACCATATCGACTACTAACGTTCGTCATGTTTAAGTGCCCTAACGTCTGTGTCTATCATCACTGACGTGCCATAGTCCATTAGTCCACGCCCGTCCTCTGCGGCACGGTGTGAGGTTTATTAAACCTAATAGCGCTATTTAACTAATGACCCGTTCGCCATTGGCCTCGGCGATTAAGTCGATATAAAAGGAGGGATTTCGTTGATAGAGTTCTAGTCTAGTATAGTTAAATCCGTCTCATACTGGACGAGGAATCTATGTTCCTGATTACGTCTCAACAGGACGAGGAATCTATGTTCCTGATTACGTCTCAACAGGACGAGGAATCCCTATTCCTTAACCCATTCCCAACCCCTGGGAATCCCATGCTTTGTAACGAAGTGTGAACTCACCTTGGTTTGCTCGGCAGATTACACAGAAAGGTCAAGTCTAGCAGCTAGTGGTCAACCACGTCCTAACATGGTTATCATACAAGTCAGGTTTTGGTTTCAAGTAGTGCATACAAGCATCACATAGATAGCACGTAAGAAACACATATGGATCATGGTAACATGCAACATTACGTTTAACAGTTATAACATATTCACGATTGGACTCGCACAAGTTAAATGGCCTTGTGCGAGTCATCTGTTGGAGCCCAATACTACCCGGCCCAAAGTCAAGAACCCAAACAATACTATAAGCATAACCACGGCCCAACAAATAACCTTAGGCCTTGTGCGATCCTATTGGGTTGTGCGGTCGTACCTGGCCCAACCCACATATAAAAATTAATTCATCTTGTGCGATCCAGTACCTTGTGTGACCATTATTGTTACCCAGCCCAACATATGATCATACGGCCCAAATAACAACAACAAGCATCCTTGTGCGACTGGAGACCCCTTGTGCGATCAGGGCCTCTTGTGCGACCAGATCTGCTTATGCGACTGATCTTCTTGTGCGAGTGGGCATCTTGTGCTACCAAGATGCCTTGTGCGATTAGTTTTAAATTCCGGATTTCATGCAATCAGTTAACACTTCTGAATATCATGCATATTAGTTACATTGTTTCCAAATATTCGATTCAGTCAACAGTCAAACCGTTATCTATTGATTTTACAAATCGATTCCAATAGTTACCAAACTCGCAATTTAGAAATCACACAATCAACAGTTCTTAATGGAATCATCATGACTCTAATGAAATAACAAACATCATCATAAGAAACATCATGCTTGGTATCGTATATGACTCATCTCTATCTTCATAATTAGCCGACTCACATCATCATCTTATATTATCAATATCAATATTCAACTCAATCAATATAAGTCAAGTCTCATAAAGAGGTACCACAGCCGATTCCTAGTATTATTCGGATTCACCATCATGCATTCAAGGATCATCAGAACTCTATGTCCCTTAACATCACAATCATTACACATCGATTAATGGGAATACTTTAGCAGACTATATCTCCTCTAATACTTATGCTAGCTTTTAATAATTTGCACACATAACATTGATCACATGTAACCTGGCAATTCCTATGTCATCACATGCATATCATTAAATTTGGCTGCAACTTCAATACAATTCACATGAAAAATCTGCCATAACTTTATAATACCACATGCAATAATAACCTCACTATCTATTTAATATACTCAATCATGATAACAAAACAAACCCATCAACATAATCTTAAATAGTAACAGAAGGTTTCACATTAACAAGAATACAACATCGGCATGTGTCAACATATATATATATATGATTTATTAACCCAATCGCACATAATAAAATTATCAAATATGAATCCGTTCAAAGGTGATTTCACTAACCGATTGACAAATGGAAGGAGAGTTAATCCGAGAGATGAAGCTTCGAGAGGGGTGGAAGGTTGTTGCCGTCGAGTTTGAGAAGAGAAGAAGGAAACTAGGGTTTGTGTGTGATAAGGGATTTGCAACAAAATGGGAATTGTTGACCTCTTCATGAGGTTATACGTGTGAGAGGTGGGCTGAACCCACCACTATGGCAGCTCATTCGGTTCAAGTGAGGAGTGGGCCAAGAGTTGTAAAAGACCAAAGCCCAAAGGCTTGTGTGATTCGAATAGCGTTGTGCGATCGGTTTAATAACATACAATACACATCATCACATAATCATAACATTCAATAAGTCACTCAAGTTCATATAGTCACGTTACGTTCAAATACGTTACATCAAAGTACAAAGATAAGCTCGGAAATACGAGTTGTCACAGTAAAGGTCCATCCGGACGGATGACCGTCCGGTCGGATGGACATAGTTAGTGGTTGTCTATAAATAGGGACATGGGGTTCCCATTTGGACAAGCTTTTGGTTCCCAAAGGGGACATACTGTCCAACTGGTCTCGTGGTGCTGTAATCGTTGAATAATCAATAGAGACCAGATTGTAAGTGACTGATCGGTGTCGTGTCTATCTTCTACTCCTTTCTTAGTCGTAATAAACGCACCGAACACGTCGTTTCGGGACCGAAGCTCCGTCAAACTCACCGGATCCTGGAATCAGCAGTAAATAGAGTTAAGTTAACGTACAAAGTGTCTTATCGTACAAAACGTACGAAAGGCATGTAAAAGCAACAAAAAAAAAACACGGTGGCATTTTCTTAATTATTTGTTGGTAGGGTAATTATCAAAATTACTCTACAAATAATCTTGTAGGGTAATTTTGATCTTGTTGAGTAATTTTGATAATTACGAAAATACCACCGCGTTTTTTTAGCAAAACCTTCAGTTCGTACGTTTTGTACATTAAAGGTATTTGTATTTGATCTTTAATACATTAAAAATTATAAGTAAAATAAAAAAAGAACTAAACTCATAAAACAAATAAACGAACATATATTTGTTAAAAAGGGAAAAAAATTAACTTCATTAAACTTCAAGGGCCGTATAACTTTATTAAAGTTCAGGAGTTAAGACGTAAATCGTTTATAAGAAAAGAGTTATTAATAATTTATAAGAAAAGATAAATCATTTATAAGAAAAGAACTCTTAGAATTTAGATGTTGTGTAATAACTCTAATAAAGTTCAGAATTAGAAAGTAAATTAATTAAAAAAACAATAATATTGTAGCCCTCCAAGTTCAAGTCATTGACCAATAAAAAAATTAGTACCCTTAACTATACACACCATTGGCATCTTGAATGTTGGACACACTCGTATAATTTGTTGGACTAAATGATGTAATCAAACGTTCATAAAAAGAATTACTATAAAGAAAACAAATCATAACTAAAAAGTTAGATGCACAATTATAATGCATTTGCCACACCATTGTAATCTACTATGCATCAAACAATTTAAAAATGTCAACATTTAATATGTTAATGAGGTTACAATCAAGATCGTACGATGAGTTCCAAGCTTGTTAACATATCAAACAATGATTCTTTATTTGATAATTAAGAATCTGCATTCCTCAAATGACGCTCAAAACTCCCATAGGCACCTCACATCACTTTATTGATGCCATCTCTTTGTCTTTGTCACCCATAGTCAAGGTTCGACGAGGAACCAAAACCTTCAACCACCTCGTTGCACCTCCATAAACAACACAATATTCATCCTAAATCTATAATCGATGACTTTTATAAGTTGATGTATTTGAGTAATTTGGTTTGGGATACCAATAACTATTAGGAACTAATATGAAGATGATGAACCATCCTAAACAAACCAATAATTTCTGGCGCATGGAAATTAGTTGGGGCTTAGGTCCGCTGATAAGAGAAATGCAACAAATAACAAAGAAATGGTTGCAACGTGAAAACCGACGGTGACTTTGGTGCTACTCCAAACAATAGTGGTACTACTCAAAACGACAATGACACTACTCTAAATTGTTGGATCTACATTCCCAAGGCACAACATATGGCAATGTTATCATTGACATATGATCCTAAAATGTCATACACTAATCAACTTTTCCATGTACACATTTAAACTCAGTTTTAACGTATACAACCTAGCAATAATATCAAACGTGTTATTATTAAGTAAAATGATAATATGAAATGAAATTTTTTTGTTGTTATATAATATATATATATATATATATATATATATATATATATATAGGGAGCCGCTAGAATGAGAACCACCACGAGTTATGAGAACCACGAGAACCGCGACCCGCGGGTGGCCGTCGGCGACGAAATTTTTTTTACACCTAGATCCGTATATTTTAGTGGGGGGTTTAAATTTTCGGTTCAAACGGCGCGCCCGAGGGGGTAGTTTTTTACGCCCAAAGTTTGGTAAAAAAAAAAGAAAAATTTAAAAAATTTAAAAAACCCAAACTTTGGGCGTAAAAAACTACCCCCTCGGGCGCGCCGTTTGAACCGAAAATTTAAACCCCCCACTAAAATATACGGATCTAGGTGTAAAAAAAATTTCGTCGCCGACGGCCACCCGCGGGGCGCGGTTCTCGTGGTTCTCATAACTCGTGGTGGTTCTCATTCTAGCGATCCCCTATATATATATATATATATATATATATATATATATATATATATATATATATATATATATATATATATATATATATATATATATAGGGTGAGGTTCTAGAGTGAACACTGATGTATTTGCGAACTGAGTGAACAAATCTTGGCCATTGATTTACACACGTGGATGGCTATGATTTCATCATCAAATCGTAAAATACACTAGTGTATTTCATCATCAAATCCTGCCCATTGATCTACACACATGTATGGCCAGGATTAGTTCGCTCAGTTCGCAAACTACATTAGTGTTCACTCTTGAACCTAATCTTATATATATATATATATAAATATAGTGGAGAGTTCAAATGAGAAGAATTTTTTTGTAAGAAGAAAAAAGAATAAGTTTTAACCAATAAAAATGATTCATTTTACTTCATTTAATATTTGCATTTAATTTTAATATAAGGGTATATTTGTAAACTTACATAGATCATTAATTTGTAATTTGCCTCTTTAATAGCTAACTACATTAAATTTGTAACTTATTTTCAAAATATATATATTTTTTCAAAAAATAAAAAAAAATTAATTTAGAGTGTAAGACAAATTACTAGGTGTGTAGGATAAATTACTAGTTGTTTAGGATAAATTTAAGGGAAAATTACCAAATTAGCCAAGAAAAAACTTTGACCACCAAATTAGCCATTTGATGCCTCCTTGGAGCAGGGCATCACGGATTCAAATGTGCGGGATGCCTCTTTCAAGACCCCTCATGCCTCTTTAAATATGGAAGTGACACGTGTCTCAATGATTAGGTAGACTCCTCAAATGCCCCTCAGCAGACTCATCCAATGCCTCAGCAGACTCTTCCAATGCCCCTCAACAGACTCTTCCAATGCCTCATGTATGAGTTAAAATTTTATGTGAGACCTACTACCCACTTCATCTTAACCACCACCACCGCCACCACTACGACCACCGCCACCGCCACCGCCACTTCATCTTCAAGATCCTTCATGAGCTCCAACACATCAATAACTTCATATCCTTGCTCTAAAACACTGTTCTTAAATTCTTTGCGAAGTCAATTTTATGCTGAATAATCTGCATTATGTACGAATCTGAATAAAGTTGCATTATATGCTGCATTCGGTCTATGCAAGAACGTGGTCCCTATAACTTCAGTTTTTATTAATACTATTATTTTCGAATTCAAAGATTAGTAGAATATTTTATGGTGGTGGTGGTGGCGGCGGCGGCGGCGGTGGTGGTGGCGGTGGTGAAGATGAAGTGAGTGGTAGGTCCCACATAAAATTTTAACTCATGCCTGAGGCATTGGAAGAGTCTGTTGAGGGACATTGGAAGAGTCTGCTGAGGCATTGGATGAGTCTGTTGAGGGGCATTGGAGGAGTCTACCTAATCATTAAGACACGTGTCACTTTCATATTTAAAGATGCATGGGGGGTCTTGAAAGAGGCATCCCGCACATTTGAATCCGTGATGCCCTGCTCCAAGGAGGCATCAAATGGCTAATTTGGTGGTCAAAGTTTATTATTGGCTAATTTGGTAATTTTTCCTAAATTTAAATATGTGTAGGATAAATTTCAAAATGTGTAAGGTAACTTTTTATGTGTGTAGGAATAAAAATTAGTGTAGAAAATGATAGTCTTTATGAGTAATTAATTACTTAAAGATAATAATAAATGAGATGAAAGAAAAACTATTTAACATTTTACAATAGTACCCTTTGTTCTTTTTATTCTCAATTAATTTTTCTTCTCAAATGAAACTCCCCCTATATATATATATGTGTAAATATATAAACATTTATCAATTTTTATGATTCAATGGAAGTGAGTGAGAAGTGTTTTATGAAATATTTGCACATTATTTATGTTGTTGAAATGTTGAGTTATATCCAATGTTTGCAACATAATTTTTTTAGTTTATAAATCATTAAAAGATTTATAAAACTAACATGCTTATTAAATCCATAAATTAAACAAGATCTTTGACAATTGGATCTACTCGTCACAAATCAGTATCTCACTCTATCCATAACTACTTTCAGCCTAAGCCTAAATGAAAGATTATCCACACCCTTGCTTGTTTGACTTCTCATTTTAGTCCCCATGTGTCATGAGAGCCAAAACATGTGTGTAGGTTTTCAAAAGGTGAATACAATATAACGTCTTTGAGTTTTATAAAAAAAAAAAGTAACTCACAAAGTCTCTCATTTTCTACGTTTAAAAGTCGAGAGCAAAAGGTGATAGGATAGAAATTCGGTTTTGAGTGAGATAAACACAAGAATCTGATAATTAGTTTGTCTTGGTTCTTCAAGGTGTTTTGGTTCTTGTCTTGCATAAACTTCCACCAACAAAAGAGAGTTTTCTTGTTGCCTTCTTAACATTTGTAGGTTGTTTTTTACTAGCATCTCTTGGAACTTTTCATTCCTTGGTGTGGATCTAGTTCATCATCTTACACTTGGATCCTTGTTCACCATCTTCCTAAGGTATAACCACTTCTCATCAAAGGTTGTTATAACTTAACATCGTATCTATGTTCTATGAGTTTCAAGTCACTTACACATGGATCTTCGGGGGTTTCTTTACATATATTAAAAAGTTAACATGATTCAAATGTTTTCTAAAAGACATGTTAAAGTTGTCATAGATATATGTGCAACCGTTTTCCCATGTTCTTTGCCGCATTCATCATATTCGTCCACGTGGCTTGTGATTTCATCGTGTCCATCATCGTTAGAGTAGTGGACAGTCGTTGGAGAACATCTATTCTTCGTTTTTTCGAATGAGGGGAAAATTGTAGGTGAAGCAACTTGGTAGAGGGAATAGGGGTTAGGGGTTTTATATTGTTTAACATTTTTTGTTTTATAAGTATATAGTTTATTTGGTAGAGGGAATAGGGGTTTGGGGTTTTATATTGTTTAACTTTTTGGTTTTATAAGTATATAGTTTACTTTTTGTTTCACAAGAACTTAATATATTTCTACGTTGGGACTAAAACCATAATCTAACCTTAACACATGACCATTCAACTATCTCGTTATCTTCATACACATACACTAGGGATGGGAAGCTGGACTAAAAATTTGAAAACTATATCAACCAATGAAAACCACTTTTTACCTTCAGATCTACTTGAAGAATTTTTTTATGTGGTTGTGTTTTTTTATTAGTTAAAATATGTTAGGTTAGAATTTGATTTGTCATTGTATTCAGATGCACCACTGAATTCACAAGTGGTTACTCGCTTACTTGTATTCACTATTGAACACAAGATGTTTTCTCATTACTTGGAAAATTACACTCTGTGAAAAAAATTCTAGCAAATTTCACGAATATAAAGTGATTCATGATTTTTAAAGTAGTTATTATTACACTATTAATATACATGAACATATGAAAATTATACCTTAAATTTGTTTAAAAAAAATATATAATATAAGGGCATGTTCATTTCAGAAGAAAATTTTAATTGAGAAGAAAAATAACAAATGATACAATTATAAAATATTAAATAGTTATTCTTTCATCTCATTTATTACAATATTTAAGTAATTAATTACTTATAAAGACTATTATTATTTACACTAATTTTCATTGTCTGCACATATAAGAAGTTATCCTATATTTCGAAAATTATCATACACATACTTAAATTTATCCTACACAACTCGTAATTTATCCTACACACCTAGTAATTAGTCCTATATTATAAATTAATTTTTTTTATTTTTTTGAAAAAATATATATTTTGAATATAAGTTACAAATTTAATGTAGTTAGCTATTAAAAAGGAAGACTATAAATTAATTATCTGTGTAAGTTTACAAATATATCGTTACATTAAAATTAAATACAAATATTAAATGAAGTAAAATTAAACATTGTTATTGGTTTGAACTTAGCACTACTAGAAAAGTGGGCAATTGTGACCAAAATTTGCAACCAACAAAAGGTGGTCGCAAAATTAGCAACAAATTTGCGACCGAAATCAAAATGGCCGCAAAATTAGAGACCAACCCATAATCGGTTGCAAAACGGTCACAAATTTTGTGACCGCATTTTTCAGTCGCAAATAAGTTGAATAGTGGTCGGAAAACGGTCGCAAATACGAGAAATATATAAAAAGAAAAAGTTGCGACCATCTAAATCGGACGCAGATACGAGAAAAAAAAAACTTCAGTTGTGTCTGTCTAAAACACTCGCAGATACGAGAAATATATTATATAAAAAAAACAAAAATTCCAACCGTCTAAAGCGATTGCAATTTATTATTTTAAAGCAGATTCAAACAAAACAATTTTAAAGTTACATCATCATTTTTTTAAACAAGGAAAGTAACACCACGCGCTACAAAACCACGTACATCACCATTGGTCCAAAATGAACTGAAAACCCTAGATCCCCAAAATTTCACAACTACTTTTATAAAGCGCTAATTCGACCATCAATTCACAAAATTCCGTTCATGTCGTCGGAAAAACACTAATCCATTGGTTCGTTACTCATCCGGAGCAACTTTCAACAATCAATTTCATCGTCCTCTGCATTCTCTTCTCCGGCGAGATCCACATCTTCGAGAAGAATCACCGTCACACGCTACGTTACGTGATGGCATCTCCGTCCGTTCGTTTCTCTATCCATCACCGTCACACATCCCCTAACCGTACGATTGTGTCCATGACGTCACCTAACCGTTTGATTACATCAGCTCTGGTGACTCTGTAATAACAGGATCCGCCATAGTTGTACGGTGAGATTCTAATGTTCTCATGCCTATGCGATATTTTAATGTCATATATTTCAATTTTTGTTTCTAATCATTATTTAGTGTATAATGTGTAATTTGATCGTGTTTGTGTTAGATATTCTAGGTTTTGCGAACTGACACGATGATATACTTGTCTATAATGTTTAATTTGATCGTATTATTCTTAAATATGCTAGGTTTTGCGCATCAACATGTTGAAATACTTGTATCTAATGTTTAATTTGATCGTAAACAAGATAAAGCTTGATTCAGGTTAGAGTTATTATGGCTTAAATTAGTGAATTGATGCAGGTGCTAGGGTTTTGTGATTAGAGTATAATTGGTTATGCATTTGTATTAGGAGGTGATAGTGGATACTTTAACAAAAAAAAGTTGCACAGGTAGTTAATGATATGCTTCATGACTGGGAATGGAGTTGGTAAAATTTCGGTGGACAAGTGAGTCTGCTATTTTGTAATTAGGCATTGTTTAGTTCGTTTCGTTCATATTTCTCTAATTTGGTTGACATATTGTTTTGGATCTGTTTGTTTTGCTAGATCAATGTGAAATCTGAATTGTTGATCAAGTATGGTTAGATCTAGGGTTTACGTTTAGATCTGATTGGGCAATAGTTTTTTGTGGCTCTGATTAGCCGAATAGATATATATTTGTGTGTATAAATAACACGAGGATGATAACTTTTGTTGTAGTTCGATTTGACGATCTATGATTTTTTTTAGATGATTTATTTTGTAGTTTTTATGTCTAAAAGTTCTGATCTAGGTACGATCTCCTTCAATGTTTACTTAATGAGAGAGTATTAATTGCTGAAACCCTAATTTATGATTTTAAGCAAGTTTGGTACAATTTTGATCAAAATCATGTTGGAAAGGAGAGTTAATAATGTCTGTTTACAGGTGTCTGTTTCTTATGGATACAATGTATTCTCCGCTCTCTAGCTCGAAGCAAAAGTTTATCAAGAGAGAACATCCAAACTTGACTAATGCTAAGCTAGTCGGCATTCATAGCTGCCTTAGTGGAACGGCTTTACGAATGTAGATTTAGCTTTCGCCAAAGCTAATTTCCATCACACACCGTAACCCAACAATCTACTACTTGAAGGCTGTTCATCAAGCATACTTGTGATCTCAAATATACAATGTATTCTCATCTCTCTAGCTCGAACCATTCTCATCAGTTATATGAAAGGCCAGGTGAGATTCTTCACCATTTTCAGTCAAAAGTAAATAACATGTTAAGTGAGAGTTCAATTGTGTATTTCTGTTATACTTTTAAGAGTGAAGGATCCAGGGATGTTATTGCACTAGGAACAATACCATTGGCTGTCATCAAAAAATTCAACAAGATTCTAAGTTTTGTTTATTTAAAATCACCATTACGACTTCTAGAATCAAACAATTATTTGGAATGAAGCCTCTGCAAGTAAAACTTTTGAAACGGGTTTCGTCTTGAAAGCTCACCTTGATCATGTTTCAGGAAAAAGTTGCTTGGTTGGCTGATAATGATGCACGGCTTGCTTTAGAGCCAAACAATAAATGCCGAAGGTGAAATTTTGGTGTATAAAATTGTATACTTATTCTAATAATGTTTTTTTTTCGTTTTCCAACAATTACATCTATCCTTTTCTTATCAGCCAATAATTGTTTTTTCCATTTTCCAACATTTACATCTGTTGTTTCTTGCTAGACAAAATCTCATAGTCATGGCGATGTTCACCCTCTTATTTATTCAAGTGGCCTTCTGAAAGAATGGTATGTAAAGCCTCTTCTTTCTTGGTTTTCTATCCTAATAAAGTATAATATATAATCATGTTTTTGGTGCCATTACCTATTTTTTGAGATTTTTGGTACCGGTATTTTTGGTATCGGTTGGTACCAAGTTCATCCTTACTGCGATGTCAGTTGTGAAACTGGCTATTTTCCATAACTAGGAAACATAAAGCAAGTATAATACCCTAAAATGGCTTACTTTTATGTTCCCAAGGTTTTAAAATTGCAACTTTTTTACTTTGTTTATGAGTATTGATTTAGGATATCTATTTATAGTATTGTTTGCATTGATCATGGTCCTTTGCAGTTCTTCTTGAACTTGGCCCTTACATTGATGAGCTCCCGTGCTATTAAAGGAGTCTGTAAACCCCAAGTAAATGTATTCTCTCTTTCACCCTTTCTCTTTTACTTCTCAGTAATTTGCATTTTCTTCCATTTTTTTCTCATAGACTAATATGTATTTTGCTTTGTAGATACATGGACTCAACAAAAACTGAATCCTAAAATTTTGTCTCCATCAACTAGGGTTGGATTCACAGTAAGTAAAACATCATATTGGGCCCTTATATATAGTAGTTTTTAGTTACATTTTTTTCAACTCTATATTGTGTATTCATTATTTTTTTTTACTTTATATATAGTGATCGTATCTGCATTTCTTTTACTGTCTTTGCATTTCTTTGCCTATCTTTGAATGGTAGGATTTCAATTTTTTGATTTTTCAATCAGTCATCTTAAAAGTTTTTAACAGTATAGTTTGGTTTTGCACTGTGTCATGAATTGGAAGATTTTCTTTTGTTATATATTAAATTGAATGGAAGGTGTGAAAAAAGGATATGGGTCATGTGAATTACCGAGCTCTAATATTTTTATATATTTGTTTATTATTGTTGATTACTACATCCGAACATCTACTAAAATATATTTGAACCTTAACTTCATGCATTGGTTTTTATAGGAAAGGCGAAGAAAGAGACCATGCATGATAAGGCGAAGAAAGAGACCATGCTTATGGCTAACATTGAACCGATGTTAAAAGCTAGGTCCTAAAACGTTTAATCATCGAGTTAGTTCAAGACACTTTATTTTGCATATGTATAATGTTAGGATAACTTGGGATCTTTTAATTAATTGTTTTATATATAATTTTAAAAATTTGATAAATGCTTAAATTGTAAAAATAAGAACTAGCAGGTTTCAAATAAAAAATAACTAAAAAAGCAAAAAAAATAAATAACGAAATTTTGCGACTGCTAAACGGTTGCAAAATTTGCGACTGCTAAACGGTCGCAAAATTGTAAAACGTAAGCGGTTGCAAAACAGTCGCAACAAAACTACAAAAACCAAAAGCAGTCGCAAAATTTGCGGCTGCTTTTTTGCTCGCAAAAACTAGTCGCAAAAATTTAGTAGCGGTTGCAAATTGGTCGCAATAGGGCAATTGCGACGAGTGTTTTTCCGATTGCATGTTCGGTCGCGAAACGGTCACAACAGGTCAGTTGCGACTTTTTTGCGACCATAAATGCAATCTCAAAAACCCAATTTTCTAGTAGTGTAGGTAGCCTTTGGTATAAAGGAATAGAAGATGGAATGGAATTGATCATTATGAAAAAAAAAAATGTTTTGTTATCATGTTGTAATGGAATGGAGCATACCAAAGGAATGTAACTCCTTCCAAATATAACAATTTTCATTCCTTGGTATGTGAGTGTTTTTTTTTTCATTACTTCAAGGAATGGAAAGAAATTTATTATTGTTATTGTTATATTTATATTTATTAATATTCATACTAATATTGATATATATCAAAAATTTATTATTAACTTTTTACCATTAATATATTATTATTATTAACGCAATTATATTTTTGTCGTTTTTAATACAATCGTGTTTCGTTACTAAGTCTTTTTTTATCCAATTATACAAAGTAATGATTCATTCTATTCAAATATAAGTAACCAAACATCACAATGGAATTGAATGATCCATTTCATTCCGCTGTCCATTCCATTACATCACCCATTCTATTCTCTCATCCATTCCATTACCCCATACCCAAAAAAACCCTTATTATTTTTTCTTCTTAAAAAGAAATTCTTTTCATTTAAACCTTTCACTACGCCATTAGTTAAATTATACCTTATATTTGTTAAAAACAATATAATATAAATGCCATTAATTAGTATTCAATAAGTTAATTGGTCAAATTTTGATTAGATGCCCGAGTGAATGTGAAGTGATGAATATATATAGTAGTTTTATAACAAAGTATAAGAAGATTTTGTGGAATATTATACTATTATACTTCCGCAACACCAAGAAGTAAGAATATCAAAAAATAAATGATAAAATTCAACATAAACAAATCCCCTTAGGGGACTGGGGTGATACGTGATGGAACTCCCATCACTCATGGAAAACTTTAGCACACCGCCGTCACCACCTCCCATCACTCGTGAACTTTATCACTTGTGGAGTTTTCCACGCGTTGATGTCCATTCCGTGATAATTGATGTGAGAGAGTGTGGGGGTTTATTGTTAGGTGCTGTGAGTGATAACCACTGCCACTAAAAAACGTTGTGAGTGATGAAATAATGGTTGATGAAATGACGGAACTTGATTGGATATTGTGAATGATGGAATTTGTACCAACCCCAGTCCCCTTAGACTTTTTGGTAAAACATGTTATTATCAACGTATTCTATTTCTATCATCTATGTTGGTGTTCTTTTGTATTCTTTTGACTCTTCACATCTCAGCCTCCGTATTCTTTTCTATATTACAAATTGCAAGAAGACAATGGACGTATTTCTTTACACCTAATGTATGGATTTCTCATATGAGCACCATGCAAATTGATATCTATTACACGTTACACACATACATATGTGTGTGTGACGTGTAGTAGATATCAATGTTTTTTTTCCTTACAATTAAAAAAACAGCGGGTATGTATACATGTGCATATATAAATCTCTTTATATATTTTTTAGAGTTAGGTACATAGTTAGTCCCTGTGGTTTGCATAAAATAACATATTTAGGTACTAATGGTTTAAAATCACCTTCTAGGGTAGTAACTTTTCATTTTGTAATGTTTGGAGGTACCTTATGTAGAAACTAACGTTTTTTGTGTCAATAGAGTCACAATTCCTAAAAGGCTTGATATTACTTGATAGAATGTGAATGGAGCTGGAATTCAAGAAAGGTGATATATGAAGCATTTCGCAAGAAAAAAATGTGTGCACGTCGTCGGTGAATATGCAGTTGAAATACTGAAAACTCGCAAGATATAGGAGAAGAAAGAAAACAAATGATAGATAATTGATTAACCGGGGAGCGAGAGAAATTAATGTTGTACATACACACATGCATGCATGCATGCATGCATGCATACATACATGCATACAGAATAATACACTGTTGAAGAAACACTGACCTGAAAGGTAGGCTCCGACTAGGACTTCAAATCTTGGCGATCCGAACAGCTAGCTGCAAAACAGAACACCGTTAGGACTCGTTACAGGAATGGGGTTATTCCTGTAACCACCCTCCGGCGTGAGAATAAGTCTCGATTTGTGGGAGTAAGGATGTATGTATAGAGAGAGAGATAGAGAGAGAGTAAACGAGAGCAGAATGAGAATACCTTTGATGTTTACCTCTATTTATAGTTTACCATTAGGGTTTCCTCTAACTTAGGATGAACTCCGATAAGTTAGGGATTTGCATGATCTTCCCAAAATATTGGGGATTTGGTTACGTGGTTAATCCATGCAGAATAGAAGATTCTATAATAAACGTGTGTAATTGCATATTTATAATAAAATAATAGGTGATGACCGGGTCGGGTTAGCCGTTCCAGGTCATACCTCGTCATGTCCCCCCAGTCCGAAGTTATGAAATGAAATTCATGAGATCGGACTTAAAAAGGAAAAAGTCAAAATACCCCCTTGAGTGCATATTTCTCAAATTGAAGTACTACGCTTTTTTGAATTGTGGCGGTGATGTGAAAAGGGTGTGACAGTTAGGTCATCATTAGGATGACAGCTGTGCTTTCCCTAGTTTGACACGCGTTCCCATCTCGTTTGCCTTTTTTGAATTTGAAGGGTTGTTTTCCCCTTTTAAATAGTCTGTCCGTTGGGGATTTGTTCATTTCGTTCTTTTCCTTCATCCCCTTCAAGTTCTTGATTGCACACCATGGCTTCCAAAATCGGCGAATCTTCTTTAGCCCAGGCAAGTTCCGATGCCTTGTATTGCAAGTGGGGAACAATATCGTTCAACAATCTTCTACAAGAGTACGATATTAAAACAGAGTGGAATCCGGTGTTTCCGTCGAAAAGAGATATGACATTTCCTCTAAAACAGGGGAAAATCACTTTGTTTAGTGATTTTTTTCAAATTTTGCAACTTCCGGTTGCCAATCACCAAATTTTGTAAGTCTATTCTAGACGAATACCAGATTCACATCTCTCAGATGCATCCCCTACGGTTAGTTAAACTTCGGCATTTTGAATTTGCCTGCATAGCATTGGGTCATATCCCTGAAATCATGGTGTTTAGGGCTTTTTTCATTCTTGTATGGAAATCCCCCTTTTTTACATTCGATCGGCGAGACATCGGTGTGTCTTGCCTGAGAGACATCCCTGCAAGTTCCAGGGATAAGGACTGGAAAAAAAATCTTCTATATTGATTCTGGCGTCATCCCCGGGGAGATGCACTGGAGGGAAATGGGAGCCAAAGATAAATTCAAAGATGATGGTCCATCTGCTAATGCTTATATTGAAAATGCTCTGTTCAAGAGGTTAAGCCAATGCCCCTTCGAGTGCCAGGTGATCCCGGAGGGGGCACTGGTGATGGCTGGTATGAGCTTGCTATGGTGTAATAGCTGGTTGTACCCTGCCTTTCAAAGGGTTGATGGAGGTACGTGTCAATTTGCTGTTAACCTAATTTGCAGGTTGTGTTTAACGTATGTGGATGTCAAATAGGCGAATGGAGATTGTTTGAATTTGTTGATCCTCCTCGGAACGCTGCTCTGAGGTCCGCGGACCGCGTGGTTAGGGAGCAGGAGCCTGATGTGTTGAAGATTCACATCGAAAAATTTCTACTTCCCGCCGTACCAACGGGTGCAAATGCTCAAGTGTTTAATCCTCCCCCCAGCGGGGGGAGCAGGGTTTCGCTTGAAGAGACGAAGAAACCATCCCGGATAAGGCTAATCGGGAAGACAATTATTACCGCTAGGGCAACTGCTTCGCCTGTGGCGGCTAATGTGTCCGCAGCCCCGAAGATTGCAGTTGTTACTTCTGCCCCCATTATGGTGAGTCCACGCCCCGTGCCTAAGAGGCGTAGGATAACGCCTTCTTTTTCCACTTTTCAAGCAACCAATGCTGCTCAAGTGTTACACGCTAGTAAGTGGTTGTACTTGTCAGTATAGGATTTGATCCCTTTATTTGATTTCTGACCATTTGATTTAATGTAGATTCTCTTGCTGAGAGCCAAGGTGGGAGCGGGTCATCTATGCCCTTAACTTCTGGGGAAATTTCTTCTTCCGCCACTAGCGGCCAAAGTGTCTCACTTGCAGATCTTATATCCCAAGCAAGTGCAATTTGTGACAACTGTGCTCTGTAATCGATGTACAATGTAAAACAATGTTGGTTATCAATAAAACAATGTGCTTTGGTGTTATTATATGTGTTTTGGTGTTATTATGTGTGTGATTGTGTTTGATGATTTTTCAATTTAATTCGATTCCGATTTCAAGCTTTAAATCGCTTTCTAGAAGGTTATACGCAAACTGGTGCGTAAACGCAGTCAGTTTAACGCAACAAACACTCCAGAATAGTGACATAGGCTTAACATACCTTAAATAACCTCCACATAACTTAGAAATAAGTTTTGGATGGTTTGGTGTGTTGAAATCAAGTTTGTTCGATCGCAGGGACTATTTGTGTCAAACTGTGAAACTATACCGATTTGTATAGTAAGGAACATTCCGGAACTTGTTCATAAGTTAAACATACCCTAAATATCCTTTACATAGCTTATAAATAGGCTTTGAGGGGTTCGGTATGCTAAAATAAACTTATTTGATCAATAGGGACTAAAAGCGTCAAAAAGTGCACAAGTTTACATTTTCGCGCATATCTTACGTTCTGAATACATCCGAACATCCAAAAATTTATGTAATCATTAAAATATTTCATTTTAGCGTTTGGCATAATAAAATTCCATTCGTCGCTTAATTTGGATCGTTTTTGCGTTCGTTACGACTTTCGTCGTAATTAAGCGAACATCGCGATCGTACGAACCAAACGAACCGACATCCGGCATATTTTTGAGCATGTTACATGTCCACAATGTTTAGTCATCATTTTAGGGCCTTAAAGTTGGCTTGACGGGCCTTAAACATGCCAAAATGAGCTTAAAACACTAACAAGGACTGAAACTGCAATTTTGGAAAACTGTTGCTGATCTGTGCAGACCAGGAGGGCCGCGTACCCCTTGCCTGTGTCTTACGCGGGCCGCGTAGGTGTACCAGATCTGCCCAGATTTGATTTTCTTGCTGTTTCCAGCTGTTGCATGTCACACCCTGGCTTTTGCGGAAGCGTGAGTTTATTTTGGTGTGACTTCTTAATACCGTAGCACAATCATAACAATGCTATATGAATTAAAACACATGATAGTCATCCATTCATTTAGTTTTAAAAGTTACCACAACAACATTGTTTTAAAAGTCGACACATGAAACCAAATACAATCACGACATAATTAAAAACATGTTCATACGACATGACAAAAGTCTTGACTAGAAATATGGTTTAAGACTTTTACCCCGTCCAGGAAAGGGTCACACCTCCTAAACCTGGATGACATCATTATTCCCTACGCAGCTTGACGTGATTGCATAACTTGCCAGATCCATTAATTTCCTGAAATACATGTAGTTTAAAAAATCACCAAAAGTTGAGCGAGTTCATGTAAAAGTGAGTATGTATAAACCTTTGTAGTATGTATGAAAATCCCTGGTATGTATCAATTAAGGAAAAAGAGATCACCATTGGGTTGCAAAGCCAATGATATGTGTGAAGTGATGCAAGAAGACTCAAACCTAGCAGATTTTTGTGTCGGGCTCAAAGTCACCCCATGGTCCGCTCTGTGGACTCAGGAGTTAGGCTCGCTACACCCAAATAGATCTATCACTCATGACCCTCGGTCCTACAACGAGGATTAATGGCCCCAAGTACCACCTACCCACTCACATGATCTAAGTAATATACCCTCCTTAAGCTAACCATACCATGTATAAAAGTGTCTGTAATTATTGTAACTTGTATTCCACCCCCGAAGTATAAAAACTGAAAACAGTTAAGAGAAAAGGGGGACATGAACTCACTGAAGTGCGTATCCCGTAACGTCAAACTCAAACTCGATCTGCTGCGTGACGACCTACACGTACTAATGTCTATTAGACGAACTGGCTGTGCCTTGGCTTAGGGTTTAGTGTTTTGAGTTGCGTTACTTTGATATTATACTTGTTAAAATAATATTAATTATTTTAACTTAACTTTTGTATTTAGGAAAATAGTTAGGCAACTATTTCGTATTCACACTTCTTAATTATTTTATAAGTGTATTTCCTTCCCAAGGATGGGGGTATATGTACACTTGTAATTCCGAAAAATATATTTTAAGTCCCACTTAGGAAAAATATATTTAACTTATGTGTCCAAAATATATGTATTTTTCATGGTAATTGTCAAGTTATATTATTTTACCCTAAAAATAACATAACTAGTTCACAAAGTATGCAAATACTCACGCAAGTGTATTAGTGTAAAATATATACTCTAAACATATTTTTATCCGTTTTTATTTATAAAATAGACCTCCTTTACTTTATATTTTTGTAACAAAAAATATGGCGAAGTTTATATTTGAAACACAAGTTATAAATTATACTTGTAATGTTTGTCTAGAAAAATACTTTCTAAGTGTTAGATTTTTAGAAAATTTCGCCAGAGTTTCCTTTGTAAATGGAGGCGTCCACGCTTACTAGCGTATTATTTTCTTTTGTAAAATCATTCAAATTAACCAACAAATTACTAAATAATGTTACACAAGTCAAGTGCCAAAAACAATGCATTTTTCATGACAACATAAACTTGGCGTTTCATAAAAACGCGTAGTAATTTAGTGGTGTGTTTAGTGGGTTTAGTCACCCTCCAAAGTGTGTTTATTTTCATAAGAATTTCGCTTTCGGGATTTTTAGAGGTTGACAACCTGTGAACTTATTTTACAAAAAATATCCATTTACAACTTTTTCCTGTCTTACAAGTATACATATACTTATTTCTTCCAAAAATGGTGTAAAACTCATGACTTTTCAAAAACCCGTCTTTTAACTTGGTTTGTCTAGAAAAATCATTTGTAAATCTCGGGTCCATACGACCATCTACTCACTTAGTCCATTTATTTTTCAAGAGCTCACTTTGTTACCAAGTTTATGTTGAAACATGGTGGTGATTCTTTTTTTGTAGTTTACTAATCACCTCCGAACTTGTTAACTTAAGTTTTTAATCTTTCTTTAACAAGTTCATCCATGATGTTAAACATCCCATGACTAGTAATCACCAAATAAATAACAACATCATCAAAAAAACTTTATTTTATCAAGAGTTTCTTCTTATTTAACCTCATACTAGCTTTATGTTCAAGTTTGTGTTCATGATCTTTTAATGTTCTTGTAGTTACATCACAACATAACTATTAACCACTATAAATGAGAAGTAAATGAGGATCAAAGGGACTTACTACTAGCTTTTAAGCTAGGGAAGAAATGAGACAAAAAATGAGTGGTTAAAGACAAACGAGAGAGGTCCTTGGCAATCCGTGTGCTCGACACCTTCTAAAACACCTTTGTGCACCTTGTAGTATACTTGGAAGGCTTGAACAAAAATTGGAAATGGTGGTAGTGACAAGGGGATCTTCGGCCGTAGCTTGTTTGGGGAGGGAGAAAGAAATTTGGTGGTGATGTAGATGATAAGTAAGGTGATTTTCTTATAACCAATCTTCTTTACCCTTTGGTTAATGTGTCAACATAAGTACAAGCATAATCAACTATGATCTCTAATGAGATTGCATGGGAAAAGCACAAAATTTAGGAAGTCTTGTGGGGTGGGCCATGGGAGCCGAAAGTTTCAGCCAAAAAGAGGGGGTTTAGTGTAAGTTATTTGGTAAATGGTGAGTAGTTAGGGGGTGCTAGATGTAATTGTTAGTACAATAATAAACTTCTCACAATCCCAAGGTAAATTGCATGGGGAATGAAGACTTTTCTTGAGTTGTCCATATGGGTGTCGTAGGTTTGAGAGGGGGGGCCATGGGAGCCGAAAGTTTCAGCCAAAAGAGGGGGTTGAGTGCAAGTTTTTTGGTGGGTAATTGGTGATTAGGGGTGCTAAGTGTAAGTATCATTGGTGAGTACAAGTCCTATCATAATCTTGATATTTCCTAGGTGATCACATGGGATTTTGGCAAGATTTATAAAAGAAAGAAAAACCTTGTAATGGGTCCCACGGGGACGGTTGTACCATGAGGGGGGGGGGTAAATTGTAAATTTGTGGGTAAGTAATTTAATTAGTGGGGGTTTAATGTTATATCCAGTGTTTAGAGTGTACCGGGTATTATGTAAAGTGTTATAGTGCTCGGGGACCATAACTAGCTTAGAAAAAGTGTAACAATGTTTTAAATAATATTTTCGTGTTCCGGGTAATGTCCGGTTGTCCGGTTATATACCGTCTCGTTAAAGTGTTAAATTATTCCTTTAAGTGTCTTTTATATAACTTTTAGTGACACATTTAATTCCCAACACTTTGGAAGGTATCTAGGACTATTTTGCCAAGTTTTTGCACCTTACTAGCATAGTTAAATGCTGAATTTTGTTTAAAAGTGCAGAATTTTGCAGTTAAAGTGGGTTTTAGGCACTTCCCGACACCTAAACTATCACCTAGTGACGCAGCTTTATGGTCCTTACTTCCCTACACTCCATACTAGTGTAGTACCTTGTCCCTGGCTCATATTGGCCTCAAAATATTGTCTGTCTAGGTGCTGGCATTGTCAGCCTGTTTTTTGGGTTATCCGTTCACTGTGCTAACTGTACTTGGTGCATCAAGTTTGTCAGTAATGTTTGTGTGTAATAAATGGAGTGACAGCATAAAATGTGATGCATATGTATGTATGTAACAGAAATCAGTAAGCAGTTAAATTAGCATTTGTAATCAAGCACAGTCGTTAAGCACACATTAAATATTAATTAAGTGTGCGGATACCTGTAATTATGCGGGTTGTCACATTCTCCCCCTGTTAGAGAAATTTCGTCCCGAAATTTTAGTTCTGCTACTAGATGCAGCGGTCTTGGGGAATAATTGTGGGTATTTTTCCTTCATACGATCCTCACGTTCCCACGTGAATTCTGGTCCATGTCTTGCATTCCATCGAACTTTGACGAGCTTGACACTACTCCTGCGTGTTTTATTAACTTTCCAATCCGTAACCTCGACGGGTTCTTCGGTAAACTGGAGCGTGTCGTCGATATGAACTTCATCAGCAGGAATGATCACTGTCTCCTGTGTTGGACTCTTTTTCAAATTCGATACATGGAATGTATCGTGAACACCATTAAGTTCAGCTGGTAGGTCCAACTTGTATGCCACAAGCCCAATCCTTTGCAGGATTCTGAACGGGCCAATGTAACGCGGATTCAACTTCCCACGCTTCCCAAAGCGTGCCACACCCTTCCAGGTTGAAACCTTTAACAAAACCATATCCCCAACTTGAAACTCTAAAGGTTTCCTCCTTTGATTTGCATAGCCTTTCTGTCTGTCGCGAGCCGCCGTGATGCGCTCTCGGATCTCTGCAATCTTGTCTGTCGTCTCTTGCACTATTTCCGGCCCAACCAGCTGTCTATCACCCGCATCAGCCCAGCACAGTGGTGATCGACACTTGCGTCCATAGAGAGCTTCAAATGGCGCGGCTCCAATACTGGTGTGGTAGCTGTTGTTGTACGAGAATTCGACCAATGGTAAATGATTATCCCAGCTACCACCCAGATCCATAACACATGCTCTCAGCATATCTTCCAATGTCTGAATAGTTCGTTCACTTTGGCCATCAGTTTGTGGATGAAATGCAGTACTTAGATTCAACTGTGAGCCAAAAGCTTCTTGGAAGGACTGCCAAATCCTTGACACGAAGCGTCCATCTCTATCAGAGATAATCAAGAGAGGCACTCCATGACGTGCAACAATCTCTCACATGTATATTTCAGCAAGTTAACTAGTGTTGTCTTTCTCTTTGATCGGTAAGAAGTGCGCAGACTTTGTTAGACGGTCTACTATCACCCAAATTGTATCATGGCCCTTGGGCGTCTTTGTCAATTTCGTTATGAAATCCATTGAGATCTGCTCTCTTTTCCATTTGGGTATTTCAGGTTGTTGCAGAAGTCCTGAAGGCTTTTGGTATTCGGCCTTTACCTTTGCGTACGTTAAACATTTGCTAACATATACTGCAACATCACCCTTCATCCTAGGCCACCAGTAGAAATCCTTGAGATCTTGGTACATCTTATCCGCTCCTAGATGAATCGAGTACCGAGATTTGTGAGCTTCATAAAAAACAACCTTCCTCAAACCACCAAACAGAGGAACCCAAATCCGTTTCATAAAGCACAAAGTCCCTTCCCCATTTGGTACCAACTGCTTTTCCATCCCACGGAGATACTCGTCCTCAATATTCCTTTCTTTCAGAGCTTCTATCTGCGCGGCACGAATGCGCAAAGAGAGGTATGTCTGGACAATCATTTCCAAATCCCTAACCCTTATGGGCTTGATCCTTTCTTTTCGACTCAGGGCATCGGCGACCACATTTGCTTTCCCTGGGTGTTATTTCAACTCGCAATCATAATCATTCAACAGTTCTACCCAGCGTCTTTGTCTCATGTTAAGCTCCTTCTGGTCGAATATGTGTTGCAGGCTCTTATGATTAGTGAAGATTGTACATCGCGTACCATACAAATAATGTCGCCAAACCTTCAACGCAAATACCACCGCGCCTAGTTCCAAGTCGTGCGTTGTATAATTCTTCTCATGGACCTTCAACTGGCGAGAAGCATATGCTATAACTTTCTGTCTCTGCATCAGCACGCAACCCAAACCTTGACGCGAGGCGTCACAATATACCACGAAGTCATCCGTTCCTTCGGGTAGCGATAAGATCAGAGCATCACAAAGCTTGTTTTTCAACAACTGAAACGCTTCTTTTTGCGTGTCACCCCAATCAAACCTCTTGTCTTTCTGTGTGAGTGCGGCCAGAGGTTGAGCGATTTTAGAGAAATCCTCAATGAACCTTCGATAATAACCAGCTAAACCCAAGAACTGTCGAATCTCGGTTGGCGTCTTTGGTGTCTCCCAATTCTTGATCGCCTCGATCTTTGTGGGATCAACATGAATTCCATTTCCATTAACCACATGTCCAAGAAATTGGACTTCGCGTAGCCGGAACTCGCACTTCGAGAACTTAGCGTACAACTTCTCCTTTTTAAGTAGCTCTAGAATAGCTCTTAAGTGTTGTTCGTGCTCGTCCTTCATCTTCGAGTAGATCAGAATGTCATCAATAAACACGATCACAAACTTATCCAAGTACGACTTGCAGACTCTGTTCATTAGATCCATGAAAACTGCCAGTGCGTTTGTCAACCCAAACAGCATAACCAGGAACTCGTAATGTCCATAACGAGTCCTAAAGGCCGTCTTCGGGATACTTTCCTCTTGTATCCTTAGTTAATGATATCCTGATCGAAGATCGATCTTTGAGTAGAAACTTGAACCTTGCAACTGATCAAATTGGTCATCAATCCTTGGCAAAGGATATCTGTTCTTGATAGTCAACTTATTAAGCTCGCGGTAGTCTATACACATACGAAAACTACCATCCTTCTTCTTGACGAACAGAACTGGAGCTCCCCAAGGTGAGAAGCTTGGTCTGATGATTCCTTTATCCAACAACTCCTAGAGTTGCGTTGACAACTCCTGCATCTCCGAAGGTGCAAGTCTATAGGGTGCCTTGGCTACAGGCGCGACGCCTGGAACCAAGTCAATGTGGAACTCAACTTGCCTTTGAGGCGGCAATCCCGGCAAGTCTTCTGGAAAGACTTCAGGGTATTCTCTTACGACCGGAATGTCTTCTATTTTTAGCTCCGCGGCTTCTTTATCCACGATGTGTGCCAAGAATGCAACACATCCCTTCTGTAAACACTTTCTAGCTTTCAGACAGCTAATAATCCTCAAAGGTGCATCACGTTTCTCTCCGTGCACTACGATCGTTTCTTCATCCGTCATAGGGATGCGGATGGTCTTCTCGTGACAAACGATCTCGGCTTTGTTGCTGGACAACCAATCCATTCCCACTACCACGCCAAAGCTTCCCAACTCGACTGGTAGTAGGTCTAGCGTAAATTCGTGTCCTCCCAGTTTTGTCACGCATCCTCTAATGACTTTACCCGTTTCAACTAGTTTTCCATTCGCCAATTCGATCGAGTACGGAACGTCTAACTTACTAGTGGTTAATCCAAGTATATTCTTAAATTCTAACGATACGAAACTATAATTGGCACCAGTATCAAACAGAACAGATGCAAAGCGTTGGTTTATAGGGAACGTACCAGTGACAACGTTTGGATCCTGGCGCGCTTCCCTTGCGCCAATGTTAAAGACTCTTCCCCGTGCTTGGTTCAGTTTTGGGCATTCCCTCTTAAAGTGCCCAACATCCCCACAATTAAAGCATCATGGCCCTCGGCCATTCGCATTTCCACCTTGAGTGTTGTTTTGGTTGCGATTTCCACTCCCAGCTTGGTTCGCAAAATTCCCACGATTACCATTTCCTCCATTATTCCCTTGCGGGCGATTTCCATTACCATTCCCATAACCTCGATTACCACCACGCCCAGTACCAGTTCTGGCCCAACACGTATCCTTCGAGTGACCGTTCTTCCCACATGACTCGCATTTTCTCAATCCGCACTGGCCAGAATGATGGCGCTGGCATGTATCACACCTGGGCAGAGTGCCCATGTAGCCTTTTCCTCTGCTTTCAACACCGGTTTTGGCTCTGGCCGGCGCGTTTGACTCACCCTTCCTGCTCACATTGCTTGTACCCTACTTTAAGTTGGAAAATTTTCGTTTGTTTTCACCAGACGATTCAACATGTGTCTCCTTTTTCTTCTGATCAGAAACTGAGAACTTGTTTAACCTAATAGTCTCCTCAGTAAGCGCCACACTTAGGTCGATGGCTTCCGTGATCATTGCAGGCTTGGACGTGGTAACCATACTCATTATCTGGGGTGCCAATCCCCAGATGAAGCGCTCGACACGTTTAAACTCGGGCGTGACCATATACGGCACTACGTGGGACAAATCGTGAAACCTTTGAACATATTCTGCAATCTTGGGACCATCCATTCTTAGGTGCCAGAACTCAGTCTCTAGCTTCTGTATTTCAGCACGCGAGTAGTACTTCTTTCTCATTAACTCTTTTAACTCGGCCCATGTTAACGCATAAGCTGTCGCTTCTCCTAATGTCTGAACTTGCAAATTCCACCACGATAGGGCTCCATCCAGAAACAGCCGTGAGATGTAGGTCACTTGTTGGTCGGGAGCGCATTTGCTCATTCTTAGGACAGAGTCTGTCTTTTCAGCCCACCTAACAAACGCAATAGCACCTCCAGTGCCGTTGAAATTCACGGGCTTACAGTCGAGGAATTGCTTGTAGGTGCACCCTGCACATACGTTAGAATTTACAAATGGTATTAGCGGACGTGCTATAAATATCCAAATGTATGGTAATATGTCTCAAACGACTTAACATTACCATTGGGTGGGTTGTTATTGCCGTTGTTGTTCGAAATACTCCCGCTGGTTCCTCCTTGGGAGGCTGCATACTGTGCTATAGCTACGGCGATTATCCCCTGGAGTTCCGCCTCGGTAGTAGGCATGCGTACATCTCGTCTTGGAGGCATCTTCTAAAAGATGATCATGTTGATCAGGTCATAGCAAGTATAAAAAATATACGTATATAGTAACATCCATCAAGCACATAACATCTCATGTTATAAATTAAAACATATAACTCAACAAAGCATGTAGTGAGAACGTTGCCATTGAGCGTCATTAATCACGATCAAAATATTGTTTTACAAGTTTAATAGTACATCACATATCTGAATAAGATCATGGGGCTACATCACCCTCAAAAATACAAGTCAAACTACAACTATCATATACAAAAAGTGTGATCTCTCAAAAGTCTTCGTAAACTAGCTCAATCACGACTTTCTCACCAAAATGATCGACCCGCATCAAACCAAAAATACCTATGCTGATGGCGGAGGAGGAGGAGGAAAATGAGAGAAAAGCAAAAGACGCATGTGTAACTAGTCCTCCTCTAAGGCACGAAAGGCGCGCAACAAATATGCAATCTGCTGCTCAGATGTCAAGAAACGAACGTCCGAATCAGGGGAAAGTGGACGGGGAGTGTGTGGTGCTGCAAAGGGTGTCTGACAGTGGAAAGGTGGACGTGGAGATCTCTCCAACTCCTGAACACGACGGCTCAGCGCGTCCTGCTGTAGCTGTAGCGACGCTAGTATATCCTCCGTGGTGTACCCCACATGAAATGGGTGGTACGGGTCGGATAATGGCATAACAGGGGGCGTAGTCCATAAAAATGGCTCGCTCGAATGTATGAAAGATGGTGCAGTAGGTGGTGCGACATGAGGAAACTGTGACAGAAACGAGAAAGTTGATGACAGTACGGGTGGAACAGAAACAGGCGGCTGCCTCGATGAACCCTCTCCAGGACGAGGTGGTGGTATATCCTGGAGGAATGTGATGGGGAGATCAGTGCGATGGGCATCAGTGGTGTGTGGGTGAAACAGTGGGATACCAGTGGGTGCAAAAACTGGTGCTACGGGAGGCGTAACTGGTAGCACATATGGTGGGTAGTCATCGTCGTTGATCCACCCGTTGAGGGTGTCGGCATATCGAGGGTCAATGTGAGAAGCAAACGGTGCATGGTCAGCATGCACTGGGGCTGAAACAGGTACTACAGGTGCAACAATGGGTGCATCAATAACAGGAGCACCAGGAATCGGTGGTAACTCGACGGGCGCAACAATGACAGGTGGTGCTATGTCTGGCATATCGTCATGACCAGGCTCAGGTAAAGGGTCTGGTAAATGTGCAACAGCTGGGGCCTCAATGGGATCATGAGCAACGACCGGCTCCGGGCCGACAGGAGCAGGCTCGTCAGGCAAAATCTCGACCTCTGAATCTGGGTCAACGTCAAGGGGAACGAGGGGCGCCACAGACATCGCCATGTCTGAGTCGGAATCAGAGGAATAGAGTTGTACACCCTGGGCGTGCAGTGAAACGGACGCTACAGACTCGAAGGAGTGAGCACCAAACAGATCAAAAGGAGCCTCCTCAATGGGAGCCTCGACTGGAATGACAGGATCAACAATGGGAACATCAGCAGGAATCTCGGCCAAGGGAACAACTGGGTCGACAATAGGATCATCAGCAAAAGGGACATCGGCATCCATGAGGGCCACTCCATCTTGGTCACCCTCCGGGGGACCCTCTAGGAACAAGTCGACGTCATCATCGACGAACTCATCATGAGGCAGATCCTCGGGAGGAACTGCAGTAAGCGGTAGAGGAGCAGGGACCTGAAGAAGAGGTAGGTCCCCACCGATAGGGCCATCAGCAATAGGAACATCATCTCCAAAATCAGGAAGAGCAAACGGCTGAAAATCATCCTCATCCGTGCTAGTAGTGTCTGACGTGTACACCTCACTCTCTGACATAATCTCATCGTCTGACACGATCGCTAAAGGATCCAAAGTGTCCGATACTCCAGTATCTGATGATGATGGCATGGTGTCTGTAACACAACCACACATATGCACAAATATCAACATGAAATCAATAAACATATAAGTCACAATAATGCAAGCAAGCAATCCTCCTAGTCTTCCCAGACAACCCTCCCAGCCTCTCAGACTAACTCCCTGGTCTCTAAGACCAACCTCCTAGTCTCTAAGACTAAATCCCTGGTCTCTAAGACCAACTCCCTAGTCTCTAAGACCAAAACCTCCCAGTCTCTAAGACTAAACCTCCCCAATCTCTAAGATTGAACCCTTCAGTCTCTAAGACTGAACCTCCCTAGCCTTTAAGGCTAAACCTTCCTCAGCCTCTAAGACTGAACTCCCTCAGTCTCTAAGACTGAACCTCCCCAGCCTCTAAGGCTGAACTCCCTCAGTCTCTAAGACTGAAATAATATTTATGAACAGTGTATTTGTGCCTTTTGTAAAAATGTTTTATACCCTGGATCTGGACGTTTAGTGTATGCAATGTAAAATGTTTTCATGAGAGCCCTAGTGATCATAGTCTAGACTCGAGAAAGAATCCTAGTTCGCTATGATCGTGGCTCTGATACCAAGCTGTCACACCCTGGCTTTTGCGGAAGCGTGGGTTTATTTTGGTGTGACTTCTTAATACCATAGCACAATCATAACAATGATATATGAATGAAAACACATGATAGTCATCCATTCATTTAGTTTTAAAAGTTACCACAACAACATTGTTTTAAAAGTCGACACATGAAACCAAATACATTCACGACATAATTAAAAACATGTTCATACGACATGACAAAAGTCTTGACTAGAAATATGGTTTAAGACTTGTAACCCGTCCAGGCAAGGGTCACACCTCCTAAACCTGGATGACATCATTATTCCCTACGCAGCTTGACGTGATTGCATAACTTGCCAGATCCATTAATTTCCTGAAATACATGTAGTTTAAAAAATCAACAAAAGTTGAGCGACTTCATGTAAAAGTGAGTATGTATAAACCTTTGTAGTATGTATGAAAATCCCTGGTATGTAGCAATTAAGGAAAAAGAGATCACCATTGGGTTGCAAAGCCAATGATATGTGTGAAGTGATGCAGGAAGCCTCAAACCTAGCAGATTTTTGCGTCGGGCTCAAAGTCACCCCATGGTCCGCTCAGTGGACTCAGGAGTTGGGCTCGCTACACCCAAATAGATCTATCACTCATGACCCTCGGTCCTACAACGAGGATTAATGGCCCCAAGTACCACCTACCCACTCACATGATCTAAGTAGTATACCCTCCTTAAGCTAACCATACAATGTATAAAAGTGTCTGTAATTATTGTAGCATGTATTCCACCCCCGAAGTATAAAAACTGAAAACTGTTAAGAGAAAAGGGGGACATGAACTCACTGAAGTGCATATCCTGTAACGTCAATCTCAAACTCGATCTGCTGCGTGACGACCTACACGTACTAATGTCTATTAGACGAACTGGCCATGCCTTGGCTACGGGTTTAGTGTTTTGAGTTGCGTTACTTTGATATTATACTTGTTAAAATAATATTAATTATTTTAACTTAACTTTTGTATTTAGGAAAATAGTTAGGCAACTATTTCGTATTCACACTTCTTAATTATTTTATAAGTGTATTTCCTTCCCAAGGATGGGGGTATTTATAAGTCCCACTTAGGAAAAATATATTTAACTTATGTGTCCAAAAATATCCTATTCCAAAATATATGTATTTTTCATGGTAATTGTCAAGTTATATTATTTTACCCTAAAAATAACATAACTAGTTCACAAAGTATGCAAATACTCACACAAGTGTATTAGTGTAAAATATATACTCTAAACATATTTTTATCCGTTTTTATTTATAAAATCGACCTCCGTTACTTTATATTTTTGTAACAAAAAATATGGCGAAGTTTATATTTGAAACACAAGTTATAAATTATACTTGTAATGTTTGTCTAGAAAAATACTTTCTAAGTGTTGGATTTTTAGAAAATTTCTCCAGAGTTTCCTTTCTAAATGGAGGCGTCCACGCTTACTAGCGTATCATTTTCTTTTGTAAAATCATTCAAATCAACCAACAAATTACTAAATAATGTTACACTAGTCAAGTGCCAAAAACAATGCATTTTTCATGACAACATAAACTTGGCGTTTCATAAAAACGCGTAGTAATTTAGTGGGTTTAGTCACCCTCCAAAGTGTGTTTATTTTCATAAGAATATCGCTTTCGGGATTTTTAGAGGTTCACAACTTGTGAACTTATTTTACAAAAAATATCCATTTACAACTTTTTCATGTCTTACGAGTATACATATACTTATTTCTTCAAAAAATGGTGTAAAACTCATGACTTTTCAAAAACCCGTCTTTTAACTTGTTTTGTCTAGAAAAATCATTTGTAAATCTCCGGTCCATACGACCATCTACTCACTTAGTCCATTTATTTTTCAAGAGCTCACTTTGTTACCAAGTTTATGTTGAAACATGGAGGTGATTCTTTTTTTGTAGTTTACTAATCACCTCCGAACTTGTTAACTTAAGTTTTTAATCTTTCTTTAACAAGTTCATCCATGATGTTAAACATCCTATGACTAGTAATCACCAAATAAATAACAACATCATCAAAACAACTTTATTTTATCAAGAGTTTCTTCTTATTTAACCTCATACTAGCTTTATGTTCAAGTTTGTGTTCATGATCTTTTAATGTTCTTGTAGTTACATCACAACATAACTGTTAACCACTATAAATGAGAAGTAAATGAGGATCAAAGGGACTTACTACTAGCTTTTAAGCTAGGGAAGAAACGAGACGAAAAATAAGTGGTTAAAGACAAACGAGAGAGGTCCTTGGCAATCCGTGTGCTCCACACCATCTAAAACACCTTTGTGCACCTTGTAGTATACTTGGAAGGCTTGAACAAAAATTGGAAATGGTGGTAGTGACAAGGGGATCTTCGGTCGTAGCTTGTTTGGGGAGGGAGAAAGAAATTTGGTGGTGATGTAGATGATAAGTAAGGTGATTTTCTTATAACCAATCTTCTTTACCCTTTGGTTAATGTGTCAACATAAGTACAAGCATAATCAACTATGATCTCTAATGAGATTGCATGGGAAAACCATAAAATTTAGGAAGTCTTGTGGGGTGGGCCATGGGAGCCGAAAGTTTCAGCCAAAAAGAGGGGGTTTAGTGTAAGTTATTTGGTAAATGGTGAGTAGTTAGGGGGTGCTAGATGTAATTGTTAGTACAATAATAAACTTCTCACAATCCCAAGGTTAATTGCATGGGGAATGAAGACTTTTCTTGAGTTGGCCATATGGGCGTCGTAGGTTTGAGAGGGGGGCCATGGGAGCCGAAAGTTTCAGCCAAAAGAGGGGGTTGAGTGCAAGATTTTTGGTGGGTAATTGGTGATTAGGGGTGCTAAGTGTAAGTATCATTGGTGAGTACAAGTCCTATCATAATCTTGATATTTCCTAGGTGATCACATGGGATTTTGGAAAGATTTATAAAAGAAAGAAAAACCTTGTAATGGGTCCCATGGGGACGGTTGTACCATGAGGGGGGGGGGGTAAATTGTAAATTTGTGGGTAAGTAATTTAATTAGTGGGGGTTTAATGTTATATCCAGTGTTTAGAGTGTACCGGGTATTATGTAAAGTGTTATAGTGCTCGGGGACCATAACTAGCTTAGAAAAAGTGTAACAATGTTTTTAATAATATTTTCGTGTTCTGGGTAATGTCCGGTTGTCCGGTTATATACCGTCTCGTTAAAGTGTTAAATTATTCCTTTAAGTGTCTTTTATATAACTTTTAGTGACACATTTAATTCCCAACACTTTGGAAGGTATCTAGGACTATTTTGCCAAGTTTTTGCACCTTACTAGCATAGTTAAACGCTGAATTTTGTTTAAAAGTGCAGAATTTTGCAGTTAAAGTGGGTTTTAGGCACTTCCCGGCACCTAAACTATCACCTAGTGACGCAGTTTTATGGTCCTTACTTCCCTACACTCCATCCTAGTGTAGTACCTTGTCCCTGGCTCATATTGGCCTCAAAATATTGTCTGTCTAGGTGCTGGCATTGTCAGCCTGTTTTCTGGGTTATCCACTCACTGTGCTAACTGTGCTTGGTGCATCAAGTTTGTCAGTAATGTTTGTGTGTAATAAATGGAGTGACAGCATAAAATGTGATGCATATGTATGTATGTAACAGAAATCAGTAAGCAGTTAAATTAGCATTTGTAATCAAGCACAGTCGTTAAGCACACATTAAATATTAATTAAGTGTACGGATACGTGTAATTGTGCGGGTTGTCACATTGCACCTGTTTTACCCACTTGCAAATGGTTTTTGCAATACCATGAGCTCATACTAGGGGCTCCAATGGTATTAGAAAACAAGGGGCACACTTGGACGGCCTAGATCGAAGCTCTTTTCCCGATAAACGATCCTAATGGTTGTGCCATATCTATAAATACCCCCACCATTCTTTCTCAAAACCCACTTGATTTTTATGAGATTTCTCTAAGTTGAAGTGTTAACCACTTCATACTTGAGGATACTTGGAAAATCAAACTTGCGGGGACCTGTTGTAACTATTCCTTCGTTCTTTTTACACGTTTTTAGCTTAAAAGTCAAACTGCATTTGACTTTCTGCATTGACCAGTTTATGGTCAACACGAAGTTCGTTTGAACTTCGCAATGTGAGCGTAATCACGATGGTTATAGTCCCTAGTGACTATACCTATTGATTACCACGTTGACTAGGCGTAGTGACGAGTCGTAGTTTCGGCCAAAATGCGTATTTATGCATATTTTGTAACCAAACTACTCTTGGGTATCAAAACCGTTTGTTTTGATACCAAAATCTATTTTCTAACTTAACTAAACATGTTTTAGCATGTTTAGCTCGTCACTTTTTAGTTTAGTGCTTGTGTAGAGTCGTAAGTCAAGCGGTCTAAACAACCGCTTAGACTTTCGAACTCGACCTGTTTGGTCGATCATTAGGATCCGACCAAACATGTTTAGTGACCATAGTTGCATAGGGAATAACCTTCCGAGGTTATACCTTATGGTCACTTAGTTTTAATTAGTTGTATGATAGGTTGTTTATATGCCTTAGGTAAATGACCAAAATGCCCTTTTTTATGCATAATGGGTAATTAAGCATATGTAACATAAACTTTTGTCACGTAACTGATTATGCAACATATTTAAATATGTTTAGGCATATAATACTTGTCATAGGACTAGTTAGACGTCTCGAACGCGCTTTTGCGCGAACGACACGTTAAAGTAGCATAAGCTACCATTAATGGGTCGCAATGGGTCGAAAGCACTTAGGTTAGGTTCCGATTTAGGATGTAGGTTTTGTTAAACCATATCACATGAGTTCCAACACTCATTTGGTTTACAAGACCTCATTCGGTCCGATCTTCTAATTTAGGCGTCTATTGTTTGACTAGTAATTCGATTACTAGGTGCTGCTTGAAATCTCTAGTTTACTTGAGTTTGTTGAAGTTCTATTGATTGAGGATACTTTGCACTTCATGTGAGTACATAGTTCCCCTATTTTACTGTTTTCAATTGTTTTGGGGTGATTCATATGTATCAAAACGATTTCGATATTTTAACAATGGTTTCAAAAACGATTAAGATGGTTTATACTAAATTAATAACGATTTTGATAATGTGAACAAACTTGTTGGTTGTAGTTACATAACGAATGACATTCATTAGCATTGATCAAGCCGACCAGTATTAGGTTATGGTACCATAGGATCTGACAAATCCCGTTATCGTACTGCACCCGTGGTTATGTTAATGTGGGTAACGACTGAATCTGATTATTAACTTACCCTTTGGTGGTTTGTTAATGCGAAAAGCGATATAGTCGAGTCACGAAGGTTTGAATGTTATTAGCGAGACGACCATAAATAGTTTTCACAATTAAAAACGAGGATGATTAAAAACGAGTTAAACGATTTGGAAACGACTTAAACAAGTTAAACGATTTTGAAACGATTTAAACGAGTTAAACGAATTGGATAAACGATTGGTTTATGGTTAAGTGTTTAGATAACGGGACGAGTGTAATATGGTGAAAACATGGTAGATACGCCGCTGGTACTTCTTATATATAAGTGTTTTCAACATATTACATACCGTGGCGTTATTTAGTTCACTTGGGTAAACGATTTTGAAACGATATCACATAACGATGTTTTCTAAAGGATATAAACCATACGAGATTTATTAAACGAGTTAATACGAAATGTTTTACAATTTGGTTTACTAAAACAAATGTTTTTGGGTTAAGAATCATGGCTACGAGGTTTTATAAATTATAACCCACTTGATTTGAGTTGGTTAATTAAGTTGCAATATTATACTCTTTGAAAAACAAGGTTTTTAATAAGATATTGCAACATGTAAACTAGACATGAATCTGACACTCTTATAAAACCTTTGTGCTCGCCAGCATTTCTTTGCTGACTTTGTTTTTACATATGTTTCAGGTGATGTTGCTTGATGTTCATTACTAGGATGCATGAGTCACATAGGATCTGGACGAGGCCTTAGTGACATAATAATAATGATAGTTGATATGTAACTTGTTTGTTTCGTGTTAAAACAATGTAAATTACTTAATGAATAAATAAAATGAAACTTTTTGTATCCATGGTTGTGAAACTATAATTCTGCCACGACACTCCCCGACGTTTCCGCCACGGTTTGTTGTTTTAACATGGTCGGGGTGTGGCACAATTCCTGGTAGTTCTTCAATGCCTCCACCGTTGTTTACTACATCCGTTCTAGGATGATTGATTACTAGGTTTTGAACCCTCTGTTATAAGGTTTTGAATCCTTTAAGTTTTCAAAATCTCGTCAAAGTTTGGGTCTAAATAATGTGAACACGTGCAAACTGGAAGAGTGAGTGCCTGTACTCTGAGTTTTTTGTCTAAGGCTAGAGTGTTCGTACAAATCCACATAAACGGACCAGTCACTCTTACCTGGGAACTCTTGGGGTGAGTGTTCACTTATAGGCGAGCATGTCTTCGCGATACGTTATTTTGACCCATTTACTTTGATTAGTCACTGAGTGTCGTTTGTTTGTTCGAGGTAACGAACAAATTATCGCCTTCCTTGTGTCTTGTCGATACCTCTTTTGCTTTTCCTAATTGTCGACCTCACTCGTTTCTCATATTTCCTTTTAGACAATGCCTCGACGTGATGCACAATCTTTTACTGCTGAGGAAGTCGCAGCCCTTGTCTCTCAGCAAATGGCTGCTGTGCTTCCAGGCGTTGTGACCCAAATCCACGAGTTATACAACAACAATAATAATAACAATGTATAGTGTAATTTCAATAATTTCAATTCTGCTAATCCGCTAAAGTTTTCTGGGTCGCAAGGAGCAACTGCGCTCCTGCAGTGGTTCGATAGTATCGAGAGCACATTCAGACATGTGCAATGTCCGAATGAGCGAAAGGTTGAATTTGCATCAAGTGTGCTCGAGAAGCGTGCTCTTACGTGGTGGAACGGAGTGATGCGCGATAGGGGTGCCGAAGTGGCATTGGCACAGACATGGGAAGAGCTTCGAGCTCTCATGATGAAAGAGTTTTGTCCCCGTCATGAAATTCGAGCTTTGGAACGAGAGTTTGACAATCTAAAGCAAGATGGGGGAGAACATCGTGCGTATACGGATCGTTTCGAGGAACTCAGTCTTTTGTGTCCTACTATGGTTACTCCGTTGGAGAAAGCGATAGAGAGGTATATCGATGGTTTACCCGATTCCATACAGGATATTGTGACTGGCATTAATCCTACTACCAATCGTCACGCGATCGAGTTGTCTGCTACCCTGACTGAGTCTCAAGTCAGGACGGGTAAACTTACCCGCAAGAGTGATAAGAAGAAGTTGACCGATTCTGTTAAAGGCAAGGATAAGGGTAAGAAAGGTGAGTCGTTGAAGAAGTCGAGAAAGCGAAAGGGTGCTCAGAATTTTGCGGTAACAGCTCAGAACCATCAGAACCCACCGGCTCAACCGCCTGCGAAGAAAGTGTATGCTGATACCGCACCTCATTGTGCTTGCTGCAACGGTCATCATGTTGCACAACAAGCTTGCAAGCAATGCACAACATGTGGTAAACTTGGGCATCTGGCCAACGTCTGTCGTTTGGGTCAGAATCAAGCTGCTCAGGTTCAAGCTCCAGTTCAGGGGAATGCTGCTAGATTCCCACCGGATTCATGTTTCAATTGTGGAGGGTTTGGTCACTTCCGCAACAACTGTCCGACGTTGGCAAATGCAAATGCGAATCCGAACGTGAATGTCAACACGAATGTGAATCCCGCTCGTGGACGAGCATTCAATCTGAACGCTAACGAGGCTCGAGCTGACAACCTCGTTGTCAATGGTATGTTTCTTGTTAACAATCGACCTGCATCTATTCTTTTTTATTCTGGTGCCGATAGAAGTTTTGTTTCGTTATCTTTTGAACCTTTACTTGCAATACCTAGAACTAAACTGAGGAAACCCTTATCTGTCGAAGTTGCTACTGGTAAACCTCTTGTTCTCGATTATGTTATTCGTGATTGTCAATTGAACCTTGATAACCATCTTTTTCCCATTGACCTCACACCGATGCAACTTGGGAGCTTCGATATTATCGTGGGGATGGATTGGTTAACAAAAAATCATGCTGAGGTGGTTTGTTTCAATAAGATTGTTCGTATTCCTCTTCCGTCTGGTGATGTTCTGGAACTTCATGGCGAGAAACCTTCAGGTGGATTGAAGCTTATATCGTGTACAAAAGCCCAAAGTTATTTAAGAAAAGGATATGTTGCTTTTCTGGCACATGTCACCGAGGAGAAAGACAAAAGCAAGAGTATTCAGGATATTCCGATTGTTCGGGATTATCTAGAGGTGTTTCCCGATGAACTGTCTGGTTTGCCTCCAGTTCGTTAAGTCGAGTTTCATATCGACCTTGTACCCAATGCCAGCCCGATTGCGAAAGCACCTTATCATCTTGCACTGTCGTAGATGCAAGAGTTATCAAAACAGCTTCAAGAGTTATCTAATAAAGGATTCATCCGTTCGAGCTTTTCACCATGGGGTGCTCATGTCCTCTTTGTGAAAAAGAAAGATGGATCTTTTCGAATGTGTATCGATTATCGTGAGTTTAATAAGCTTACCATCAAGAATCGATATCCCCTACCTAGAATTGATGATCTCTTCGACCAGCTGCAAGGTGCTTCATGCTTTTCCAAGATCGATCTGCGTTCTGGGTATCATGAACTTCATGTTTTCGAAGAAGATGTTCCCAAAACTGCTTTCCGCACAAGATATGGGCATTATGAGTTCACTGTCATGCCTTTTGGTTTGACGAATGCCCCAGCTATCTTCGTGGACTTAATGAATAGGGTCTGTAAACCTTATTTAGACAAGTTCATCATTGTATTCATCGACGACATTCTTGTTTATTCGAAGTCTCGAGCCGATCACGAGCAACACCTTCGTTTGACATTGGAAATCCTAAAGAAAGAACAACTTTTTTCCAAATTCTCCAAGTGTGAGTTTTGGCTTAAAGAAGTTCAGTTCTTGGGTCATATAGTCAACGAGCAGGGTATTCATGTGGATCCATCCAAGATTGTTGCTATTAAAGATTGGAATACACCGACGACGCCTACCGATATTCGATCTTTTCTTGGTCTTGCTGGATATTATCGTCGATTCATTTCTAATTTATCGAAGATTGCGGTTCCACTCACTGCTTTGACTCAGAAGAATAAGCCTTTTGAATGGGGACCCAAGCAAGAAGAAGAATTCCAAATGCTGAAACAGAAGTTATGTGATGCTCCTGTTCTATCTTTGCCCGAAGGAAACGATGATTTCGTTGTCTACTGTGACGCATCTAATTTAGGCCTTGGTTGTGTTCTTATGCAACGAGGTAAAGTGATAGCTTATTCGTCAAGACAGCTGAAAGTTCACAAGAAGAACTATACGACTCATGATCTTGAGTTAGGAGCTGTGGTTTTCGCTCTTAAAATCTGGAGACACTACCTCTATGGAACGAAGTGTGTGGTTTTCACAGACCACAAAAGTCTCCAGCATATTCTCAATCAGAAGGAGTTGAACATGAGGCAACGACGTTGGGTTGAGCTCTTAAACGATTATGACTGCGAGATTCGCTACCATCCTGGTAAGGCGAATGTCGTGGCTGATGCGCTTAGTTGAAAGGAGCGAGTCAAGCTTCATTCTGTTCGAACTCTATCTAATATTCAATCTCATGTTCTTCATGCTCAACGGTCTTGTGTGATCAAAGGCTTATTGAAAAATGAGCTACCGCTTCAACTCGAGCTTAAACTCGAAAGGAAAGACGATGGTTTGCTATATTTCAAGGATCGTTTGTGGATTCCGTAACAAGACGATCATCGCACTTTAGTGATGGACGAATCTCACAAGTCTCGATATTCTATCTATCCTGGTGCTGATAAAATGTACAAGGATCTTCGTACTCAGTGTTGGTAGCCTGGTATGAAGAAGGATGTTGCCTTGTATGTGTCGAAATGCCTAACTTGTCTCAAAGTCAAGGCTGAACATCAACGACCTTCTGGTTTGCTTGTACAACCAGAGATACCGGTTTGGAAGTGGGAGAACATTGCAATGGATCTCATCACTAAGTTACCGCGTACGTCTAAAGGTCATGATGCTATTTGGGTTGTTATCGACCGATTAACGAAATCAACTCATTGTATTCCGATTCGCGAGGATCTATCTGCTGATAAACTTGCAAAGATTTATGTTGATGAGATAGTATCTCGACATGGTGTTCCTTTGGATTTCATATCTGATCGTGATGCTCGATTTTCATCTCATTTCTAGAAGATCATGCAATCTGCCATGGGAACCCAGCTAAATGTATGCACTGCATATCATCCCTAAACAGATGGTCAATCTGAGAGGACGATTCAAACTTTGGAGGATATGCTTAGAGCATGCGTGATAGACTTTGGTGGCAATTGGGATTCTCATCTGCCATTGATCGAGTTCTCATACAACAACAGTTATCATGCTAGTATTAATATGGCACCATTCGAAGCTCTCTACGGTCGAAAATGTCGTTCACCTGTCTGTTGGAATGAGATCGGTGAAGCTTAGCTTACTGGACCTGAGCTCATTCTAGAAACAACAGACAACATCAAAAAAATTCGCGATAATCTTGTGACAGCTCGCAGCCGTCAAAAGAGTTACGCGGATATACGACGCAAGCCCTTAGAATTTCAAGTCGGACATCGTGTCCTACTCAAGGTGTCACCTTGGAAGGGAGTGGTGAGATTTGGAAAGAAAGGAAAACTTGCACCTCGATATGTTGGACCATTTAAGATTGTGGAAAGGATTGGAAAGGTTGCCTATCGACTAGAGCTACCTCCAGAACTTGGAAATATTCATCCGACTTTTCATGTGTCCAATTTGCGAAAGTGTTTAGCTGATGCTGATCTTCACATCCCTCTCGACGAGATTCGAATCGATGAAACGATGCACTTTGTCGAGAAACCCGTGGAGATAGTGGACCGTGCTTCCAAACAGTTAAAGAACAAACATATTCGATTAGTCAAGGTTCGTTGGGAGTCCAAACGTGGCCCAGAGTTTACTTGGGAACGTGAGGACCAGATGAAGATGAAGTATCCACATTTGTTTTCACAAGCTTCCTCTAGTTAAAATTTCGGGACGAAATTTCCTAAAGTAGGGGAGACTGTGACAACTGTGCTCTGTAATCGATGTACAATGTAAAACAATGTTGGTTATCAATAAAACAATGTGCTTTGGTGTTATTATATGTGTTTTGGTGTTATTATGTGTGTGATTGTGTTTGATGATTTTTCAATTTAATTCGATTCCGATTTCAAGCTTTAAATCGCTTTCTGGAAGGTTATACGCAAACTGGTGCGTAAACGCAGTCAGTTTAACGCAAAAAACACTCCAGAATAGTGACATATGCTTAACATACCTTAAATAACCTCCACATAACTTAGAAATAAGTTTTGGATGGTTTGGTGTGTTGAAATCAAGTTTGTTCGATCGCATGGACTATTTGTGTCAAACTGCGAAACTATACCGATTTGTGTAGTAACGAACATTTTGGAACTTGATCATAAGTTAAACATACCCTAAATATCCTTTACATAGCTTAGAAAAAGGCTTTGAGGGGTTCGGTATGCTAAAATAAACTTATTTGATCAATAAGGACTAAAAGCGTCAAAAAGTGCACAAGTTTGCATTTTCGCACATATCTTACGTTCTGAATACATCCGGACATCCAAAAATTTATGTAATCATTAAAATATTTCATTTTAGTGTTTGGCATAATAAAATTCCATTCATCGCTTAATTTGGATCGTTTTTGCGTTCGTTACGACTTCCGTCGTAATTAAGCGAACATCGCGATCGTACGACCAAACGAACCGACATCCGGCATATTTTTGAGCATGTTACATGTCCACAATGTTTAGGCATCATTTTAGGGCCTTAAAGTTGGCTTAACGGCCCTTAAACATGCCAAAATGAGCTTAAAACACTAACAGGGACTGAAACTGCAATTTTGGAAAACTGTTGCTGATCTGTGCAGACCAGGCGGGCCGCGTAGCCCTTGCCTGTGTCTTATGCGGGCCGCATAGGTGCACCAGATCTGCCCAGATTTGATTTTCTTTCAGTTTCCAGCTGTTGCACCTGTTTTACCAACTTGCAAATGGTTTTTGCAATACCATGAGTTCATACTAGGGGCTCCAATGGTATTAGAAAACAAGGGGCACACTTGGACGGCCTAGATTGAAGCTCGTTTCCCGATAAACGATCCTAACGGTTGTGCCATATCTATAAATACCCCAACAATTCTTTCTCAAAACCCACTTGAATTTTCTGAGATTTCTCTAAGTTGAAGTGTTAAGCACTTCATACCTGAGAATACTTGGAAAATCAAACTTACGGGGACCTGTTGTAAGTATTCCTTCGTTCTTTTTATGCGTTTTTAGCTTAAAAGTCAAACTGCGTTTGACTTTCTGCATTAAACAATTTATGGTCAACACGAAGTTCGTTTGAACTTCGCAACGTGAGCGTAATCACGATGGTTATAGTCCCTAGTGACTATACCTACAGATTACCACGTTGACTAGGCATAGTGACGAGTCGTAGTTTCGGCCAAAATGCGTATTTATGCGTATTTTGGAACCAAACTACTCTTGGGTATCAAAACCGTTTGTTTTGATACCAAAACCTGTTTTCTAACTTAACTAAACATGTTTTAGCATGTTTAGCTCATCACTTTTTAGTTTAGTGCTTGTGTAGAGTCGTAAGTCAAGCGGTCTAAACAACCGCTTAGACTTTCGAACTCGACCCGTTTGGTCGATCATTAGGATCCGACCAAACATGTTTAGTGACCATAGTTGCATAGGGAATAACCTTGCAAGGTTATACCTTATGGTCACTTAGGTTTAATTAGTTGTATGATAGGTAGTTTATATGCCTTAGGTAAATGACCAAAATGCCCTTTTTATGCATAATTGGTAATTAAGCATATGTAACATAAACTTTTGTCACGTAAATGATTATGTAACATATTTAAACATGTTTAGGCATATAATACTTGTCATAGGACTAGTTAGACGTCTCGAAGGCGCTTTTACGCGAACGACGCGTTAAAGAAGCGTAAGCTACCATTAATGGGTCGCAATGGGTCGAAAGCACTTAGGTTGGGTTCCGATTTAGGATGTAGGTTTTGTTAAAAAATATCACATGAGTTCCAACACTCATTTGGTTTACAAGACCTCATTCTGTCCGATCTTCCGATTTAGGCGTCTATTGTTTGACTAGTAATTCGATTACTAGGTGCTGCTTGATCTCTCTAGTTTACTTGAGTTTGTTGAAGTTCTATTGATTGAGGATACTTTGCACTTCATGTGAGTACATAGTTCCCCTATTTTATTATTTTCAATTATTTTGGGGTGATTCATATGTATCAAAACGATTTCGATATTTTAAGAATGGTTTCAAAAACAATTAAGATGGTTTATACTAAATTAATAACGATTTCGATAATGTGAACGAACTTATTGGTTGTAGTTACATAACGAATGACATTCATTAGCATTGATCAAGCCGACCAATATTAGGTTATGGTACCATAGGATCTGACAAATCCCGTTATCGTACTGCACCCATGGTTATGTGTGGGTTAGGTGGGTAACGACTGAATCTGATTATTAACTTACCCTTTGGTGGTTTGTTAATGCGAGAAGCGAGATAGTCGAGTCACGAAGGTTTGAATGTTATTAGCGAGACGACCATAAATAGTTTTCACAATTAAAAACGAGTTAAACGATTTGGAAACGACTTAAACGAGTTAAACGATTTGGAAACGATTTAAACGAGTTAAACGAATTGGAGAAACGATTGGTTTATGGTTAAGTGTTTAGATAACGGGACGGGTGTAATATGGTGAAAACATGGTAGATACGCCGCTGGTACTTCTTATATATAAGTGTTTTCAACATATTACATACCGAAACTCTTATAAAACCTATGTGCTCGCCAGCATTTCTTTGCTGACTTTGTTTTTACATATGTTTCAGGTGATGTTGCTTGATGTTGATTACTAGGAGGCATGAGTCACATAGGATCTGGACGAGGCCTTAGTGACATAATAATAATGATAGTCGATATGTAACTTGTTTGTTTCGTGTTGAAACAATGTAAATTACTTAATGAATAAATAAAACGAAACTTTTTGTATCCATGGTTGTGAAACAATAATTCTGCCACGAGACTCCCCGACGTTTCCGCCACGGTTTGTAGTTTTAACGTGGTCGGGGTGTGACACAATTCCTGTTAGTTCTTCAATGCCTCCACCGTTGTTTACTACATCCGTTGTTATGACGCCCAGCCCTGTCACCACACCAATGCTTTCCAGCTCTACTCCCGTGTCTATTTTTTATTCTCCCATTGGCGATTTTCATGCGCCCGGGAAAGACATGCCTGTCACTTCTGCCGGCGACGAGTCAACAAGTGCCAAGGACATCGCCGTTAGTGATACTGGGGGTTCCAGCGGTAATTTTGCTGATGATCGGGCCCGTTTGTTTGATGACATGTACCTTCCCACTATATATGCTGGGATCCATATGCCTAGGATAAACGCTACCAACCTAAGTGGAAGATAGCTGGATCATCTAGGCTAGTATTTCCCCCGTGGTACATCACTGGGTTGAACGGGCTTACCCTCCTTCTGAATTTGCCTATGTGGAGGGGTTAGACAACGAGCACTTGATGAATACGACGATGGTGGATGCTATTGGTCAACCCAGGAGGCTGGCTGAGGTCCGACGCCGATGGATGCATGATAATAATGAGCTACACTAGGCGCGGATGACCATTCAAGAGCTCATGGATGAGAAGCATCGTTTGGAAAGCCAGCTCCAGGCTGCTAGTTTCAGTGAGAGCCGGTTTGTGTCAGAGAAAAACAAGACCAAGGATGATCTGAAGCGAGTGACGGCCAATCTTGCTGAGGAATGGGTGATATGGGCCCGTGATATAGCGGAAAAAGATCGCATCCTTTCTCATGCCAAGGATTTTCAAGAAGAATTGAAGCGTAAAGCCATCAATGAGGCTCAAAAGGTCCGATCTGAGTTATCTGCTGAGGTGGAAAAGTTCCGTATTGACACCGATTTTGTTTTAGCAGGTGCAGGAGAGGTACCAAAATTTGAGCCTGGAGTTAGAGGCGTCTAATGCCAAAGCCCAGGCCAAACAAGTTGAGCTGGAGGAGCGGGAGGAAAAACTTAGGGAGTTGTAGCAAATGTGTGACTCCCTGGTCTCTGAAAAGAATCAACTTCTTCTATCTTCTACCGCCCAGCAGGCGCGTCTCTAGGAGGCGAAGAGTGCATTGGAACAATCCAACGCTGAGTTGGATAGCTTGACCAGCCGCCTGGCAGGGCTGCAAGGTGACCGGAACTGGCTAATATCCCAGGGTTTAGTTGGTTCATTCGAGTACCTACGCCAGTCGGAATATTTTGTTGCCCTACTGGATCACCTGTCTACTGTTGCTTACAAGTCAGTCCATTATGATGGCGTTCACGAAGGCTATGCCGGTTACCATCAAATAAGTAAGGTTATTCCTGAGTTCCAAGAGAAAGGAGGCAAGCTGACAGCAGAAATGGCGGATGCTCTTGAGGCACTTTACAATGATCCGCTGCCAGTGTATGCTGATTTGCTGATAAGGTGGCTGAGGACATAGTGGACTCTTTACGCCATATGCTGGAGGTGGCGGATGAATCCGGAGAAGAATGAGTGTTGTTTGTTTGATATTTCCACTATTCCTTAGATATTTTTGTAAGAAAACAATATTTTATGTTTGTTGGGGTGCGTGTGAGCACTTGACTTTTGATAGGAACAATTAATGAAACCATCATTATGGCAGCTCCGCCGTTTGCAAAATGTGGCGATTAGACATGTAATCATGATTCCTTATTAATTTTGCTTGCGTCATGGTTGTCAACTTGTTTAACCATCTATAAATTGACTTGCTTTTTACCATATTTGGTAAGTGAAACAATGAGTCGTAAATACCGTCTCCGGAAAGTCTCCGACATACTGTAGACCCTGGACGTAGCTGAAGCTATGGTCCGTCTTCAGGACAAGATGCCGGAGAAGACTGTGGAGTGTCAGGAGGTAGACTCCGACTATGCGGTGATATGTACGAATATTTTCGGCAAGGTTATTGAAGAGGAAGGTCCTTATTTTGCCGGAGTCAAGTTAGATAGAGGTGTTGTATTCTTGACAACGGACACTCTAACACAAGCTTTTCCTTCTGAGTACTTACGTCGATGCAGAGTGGTTTATGAATGACGTAGAAGTGGTCGTTGTAACACCCGTCTAATTTTACTTGATTTTAGTAATAGTTTATACCATTTAAAATAAAGTATTGTTTGACTAACATGACCTTCATTACAAAAATTGATATATAACATCAAGCTTAGTCATCTAATGACTAAGTTAAAACGTTTTAAAAGATGTTTAAACAAGTGTCTACAACCCATACACAAAAGTACTAAAGATTTAAAACGTTGCGGAAGCTTCAAAATGTAGTGTTCGGTTCTTCATTTTATGCTTGATCGCCATCCGTAAGTTTCCCCAACATGACCTAATGTTAAAACCACATCAAAAGTTAGTTTTGACAATAATATAACATGTATAATCGAATTCTAGGATCAAAACAATTGAAAACAAATGAAAAATTCGAATTCAGCTCACTCGCGCCCCGCGAGAGGTTCTTCGCGGGCCACGAGGATCTCCCGCGTGTCGCGGAGTGATTCGGGTGGCCTTCCGCGTGGCGCGGGGGGTCGCGTTTTCCAGCAGCTCCAGTTTTGTGAGCTGCATTTGCTGCCAGCTCCGGAAAATCCAGTTTTTAACTTCGTTTGGCCATATCTTTTGACTCGTAAGTCCGTTTTAAGTGATTTTTCTTCCTATATGTCTGTAAATTCATTACCGACATAACTATTATAAATTTGATGCCCAAAATTTATTTTACGGACCGAAAGACCATATGTCACAATGAAATTATTCGACCCATTCTAACCTTACACAATTTACAACCATTTGACTACAATTTTCCACACTAATAGATCAATTGGCTCATCTTGTGGAACCATACACTTATGATGACTACCAATTAGGTTCGTTTACTATACTAATTCTATCAAATTCACATTCCAACCATAATCGACATAAATTCTATCAATAATGCATAGTTTATCCATATCTCAACGAATGTAACGGATCAAGTTACATACCGTAGTGTACGCCCTTCAACCGCAAATCACCACCGGCTTGTCCACTCGACGTTCCGGTATCTTTTCCTATAGAGTTCAATTCAAGACATGTTTAGAACTCTCTTTAAACCTTACATCGCATAATACACCGAAACATCATGATTATGCGTTTAAACTTGAAACTTCAGTTTTAAGCCTTCATAGAGGCATTTCAACAAACACTTCATGAGCATATTTTTACATGATTAAACATCATATCTTTATTTTATCAATCAGCCCTAATTTCACATAATTCAACCATTTTACATGGTTGCTAGCTTCTAATTTCTGAAATCACTTTGAAATTGCCAAATTACACTAGATTAACAATCTATTTCCTAGTGTTCATCCAACTACACATAACCCACTAATCACCTACAATGGTGTTCATGGATTCACCAAAAATTTCCTATGATTTCAACTTCTATTTGTCTAGGGTTTGTCCCTAAACACCATAGTTGTTCCTAATTCATCTTAAGGCAAACATGCAACTAGAATTTCAGATTTTTCCCAATACATGAGAATTTCAAGTTAAGAATTTTCACTAAATTTTACATACCTTGTAATCCTCTTGCGATGAGGATCACGATTCTAAGCTCGGATTTTCGTTTGGACCAGATTTGCTCCTCCAATTTGAGAGTTTTAGTAGAATTCTAGGGTTTCTTTGAAGGTGGGTGTCGCCCCCTTGTTGTTCTGATCGACCAGACCCCCAAAATGGGGTGTTTGGTTTGTGTTTTATTTTTCTAATTATACTCAAGTTTCAATTTTTACAAATTAAGCCCCTCCATTTTAATCAACATTTAATTTGATTGCTTTTAACCCTACTTTGAGTTATTTCTAGAAATTAACTAACTAGGTTAAAATTCCTAGTTAATAAATTCCCGTTTATTTAAACTTTATAATTCTAATATAAAGTTTTATATTTTTTTTTTCGGGGTGTTACAAGTCCACCCCCCTTAAAAGGGTTTCGTCCCCGAAACCGAAGTACGTACCAAATAATGTAGGGTAGAGTCGTCGCATCTCTTCCTCGGACTCCCACGTAGTGTCTGAGCCTTTTCTATGCTCCCATTTGATTTTGACTTGATCGATTTGTCTATTTCGTAAATATTTGACCTTTCGATCTAAAATCTCCACCGGTCTCACCGCATAATTCAGACTATTATCTACTTCGATATCATCGAAATGAATATAAGTTGTTTCATCCGCTAAGCACTTTCGTAATTGTGACACGTGAAACGTGCTATGAATTCCACTTAGTTCCTCCGGTAACTCAAGGCGGTAAGCTACCTTGCCGACCTTTTCAACGATTTTAAATGGCCCAATAAACCTCGGGCTTAGCTTCCCCCTTTTTCTGAATCTAATAACGCCCTTCCATGGGGAAACTTTTAGCATAACCATGTCACCAACCTGGAATTCGATTGGCCTATTCCTTTTATCAGCATACGCCTTTTGCCTGTCTTGAGCCGCTTTCAAGTGTGCCCGAACTATATCGATCTTCTCATTCGTGGCTCGTACTATATCTTGGTGGGCGAGTTCACGTGGACCCACTTCACCCCAACATACCGAGGTTCGACACTTCCTACCATAAAGAATTTCGTACGGTGCCATTTTAATACTAGATTGGTAGCTGTTATTATACGAAAACTCAACTAACGGTAGGTGAACATCCCAACTTCCTCCAAAGTCGATTATACACGCCCGTAGCATATCCCCCAATGTTTGTATTATTCTTTCACTCTGTCCATCTGTTTGAGGATGGTACGCAGTGCTAATGAACAATTTGGTTCCCATTTGCTCTTGGAAATCTCGCCAGAAATTTGAAGTAAACCGGGTATCCCTATCAGACACAATGGACACCGGCACCCCATGACGTGCTATTATTCCATTAGTGTAAACTTCTGACATCTTTTCTGACGTGTAAGTCTCACGAATCGGAATGAAGTGAGCACTTTTCGTCAATCTATCCACCACTACCCATATGGCATCGAAACCACGATTTGTCTTAGGCAACTTGGTTAATAGGTCCATTGTAATATGTTCCCATTTCCAAACTGGAATTTCTAACGGATGGAGTTTGCCATATGGTTTCTGGTGCTCCGCCTTGACTTGTAAACATGTCAAGCATTTTTCCACATACTTTGCCACATCCCTCTTCATTCCGGGCCACCAATAATTTTGTTTCAAATCATTGTACATTTTGGTCGCACCCGGATGAATTGAATAACGGGATTTATGAGCTTCATTAAGTAGAAGCGCCTTCACTCCACAAGTATGTGGGGCCCATATCCTTCTGGATCGGGTCTTCAACCAGTTATTCCCATCCGACAAATCTTTCAATTGACCGATTATTCTTTCTTTCTTCCAATTCTCTTCTTTCATTGCTTCTGATTGCGCCTCTCGGATACGTTCAAGTATACCCGAGGTCACCACGAGTTGCATCGATCTTACTCGTATTGGGACATAGTCCGCTTTTCTGCTCAGTGCATCCGCCACCACATTAGCCTTTCCGGGGTGATAATGTATTTCACAATCGTAGTCTTTCACCGTTTCCAGCCATCGCCTTTGTTGCATATTTAACTCCTTCTGATCGAAAAAGTATTTCAAGCTCTTGTGGTCGGTGAATATGGTGCACTTTACCCCATACAAGTAGTGCCTCCATATTTTTAATGCAAATACCACCGCAGCCAACTCGAGATCGTGCGTGGGATATTTCTTCTCGTGTATCTTCAATTGTCTCAAGGCATAGGCTATTACCTTGCCCCATTGCATCAACACGCAACCGAGCCCCGATAATGAAGCATCCGAATAAACCACTATGTCTTCGACGCCGTCCGACAATGTCAATACCGGAGCTTGAGTTAACTTTTCTTTTAGCGTTTGAAACGCTTTTTCTTGATCGGCACCCCAAATAAACTTTTCTTTCTTTTGGGTTAGCTTTGTTAGCGGTGACGCAATCTTGGAGAAATCTTGAATGAATCTCCTATAGTATCCCGCAAGCCCCAAAAAGTTTCTAATTTCTGAAGGGTTCTTCGGGGGATTCCATTTTGACACAGCCTCTATCTTTGACGGATTCACCAAAACTCCGTCGGCACTTATGACATGGCCAAGAAATTGTACCTCTCGTAACCAAAAGGCACATTTAGAGAATTTTGCATATAATTTCTCCCGTCTAAGTGTCTCTAACACTTCTTGTAAGTGGTGTGCGTGTTCAACTTCACTTTTCGAATACACCAAGATATCATCGATAAACACGATGACCGACTTATCCAACATTGGCTTGCAAACCCGGTTCATGAGGTCCATGAAAGCCGCGGGTGCGTTTGTTAGCCCAAATGACATCACGAGGAATTCGTAATGTCCGTATCTCGTGCGGAAAGCCGTCTTCGGCACATCTTCTTCTTTGACCTTTAGTTGGTGATACCCCGATCTAAGGTCAATTTTTGAAAACCAGTTCGTACCTTGTAGTTGGTCGAATAAATCATCTATCCTCGGGAGTGGGTATCGGTTCTTTACCGTGAGCTTGTTTAACTCCCGGTAATCGATACACATGCGCATGCTCCCGTCTTTCTTTCTCACGAACAACACCGGTGCGCCCCAAGGAGATACACTCGGCCTTATGAATCCCTTGTCAAGCAGGTCTTGGATTTGGGACATCAACTCTTGTAATTCCGACGGTGCAAGTCGGTACGGGGCTTTTGCTACGGGTTCGCGCCCGGAATCAATTCGACCCCGAACTCTATTTCCCGTTCAGGCGGTATCCCCGGTAAATCTTCCGGAAACACATCTTCATAATCTCGTACTACCGGTACATCTCCAATCTTTCGTGATTCTTTTTCGGGCTCAGTAGCGTATATCATGAATGCCTTGCATCCTCGCTTCATAAGCTTGTGAGCTTTCAACATTGAGCATACTATGGGGTTGCCTCCTTTTTCGCCATAAATGGTGACGTGTTTCCCGCTCGGAGATGTTAGTTTTATCTCTTTACGAAAACACACGACCTTTGCATGGTGTTGAGATAGCCAATCCATCCCAACGACTACTTGAAATTCTCCCATTGACATCGGGATTAGGTTTATCAAATATTCTTCGTCATCAATGCTCAGTTTACAGTTTTTACATACATCACAAACCATAAAGCTCTTGTTATTACCTATCTCTACTTCTAAGGGCACAGGTAATTTTGTTAGAACAAATGAAGGATGTCGAATAAATCCATATGAAACAAAGGATTTATTCGCACCCGTATCAAATAACACGCGTGCAGGAATCGAATTTACAGCAAATATACCTGAGACCACGTCTGGTTCAACCTTTGCTTCTGCGGCGGTTAGTTGAAAAGATCTTGCCTTAGCTTTTGGGGCTTCACCTTTCGGGTCCTGCCCATCCTTCTTTCCAACCAGTTCCGGGCATTCCGACTTTTTGTGACCCGTTCTATAACAATTGTAACAAACCGTCACTTTCTCCGGGCACGATATAGCCATATGTCCCGTTTTTTTGCATATGGGACAAGGCTTATCCTTGTAACGGCATTCGCCTTTATGACCCTTTCCGCAGATTCTGCAACTTGGCGACCCGCCTTTCGTATCAAATTTCTTTGCGGTTTCGTTTGTTCGTGCCTTCTTAGCCGGGCTTGGGTTTACATCTTGTGCTTTCCGTTCACCCCTTTCAATGCTCTTTTTCAGTTCGATCTCCCTTTCCCGAGCAGCATTTATGATCTCGGTAAGGGTCTCGTATTTGGAAGGGGTGATAAATTCCCTATACTCAGCACTCAACATGTTGTGGTGGTAGTATATCTTTTGTTCTTCATTCGTCACTAGATCATCGCAAAACTTCATCTTATCCATAAACGTTGCCGTAATCTTGTCTATGGTCTCATTCTTGTGCCTAAGTTGCATGAACTCCTCCTTGATTTTATTCATAACCGCCTTGGGGCTATGATGCTTAAGAAATGGCATCTTGAATTCTTCCCAAGTCATGACCTTAGCAGCTTCAATACCGATCTCTCTCTTTTTGTTATCCCACCAATCTTTCGCTTGACTCCGTAGTTGACCCGTACCATAGGCTACGTAGTCATCTTCGTCACAATGGGTCCTCTCGAATACCCCTTCGATATCACTTAGCCATCGTTGGCACACTATTGGGTCAACCTCCCCATTATATATTGGTGGTTTACAGGCCATGAATTCCTTGTATGAACAAGGCTTTCGTCCTCCATGCTTTTCCTTTGCTAAATTTGAATCATCTTCCAATTTCTTGATTCTCTCTTCTACTATTGATAAAACTGTGTTTTGAATTTTATCAATAAAGCCCGACAAACTGTTTTCGATCGCCTTTCCAACCTCTTCGGCAATCACTTCCCTCATTTGTTCGGTGACTCTTGGCACCGCATTATCATTACCTCCATCGGCCATCTCTATTTCTGAAATGTTTACATAGGTTGTTAAACATTCCATTTATAACACATGCTTTACTTGTTTTGATTCAATCAAGTTCATAATCTTGATTTAATCGTTCTTGTTTCAATTCAATCAAGTTCATAACTTGATTTAATCATTCTTGTTTTGATTCAATCAAGTTCACAACTTGATTTAATCGTTCTTGTTTCAATTCAATCAAGTTCATAACTTGATTTAATCGTTCTTGTTTTGATTTAATCAAGTTCATAACTTGATTTAATCGTTCTTGTTTCATGCATTTCTTGTATTTGAGTGAGCTTACACACTCTTTTCATGCATATTTGTTCATTTCTCATTCTTTACATAATACCTAATTTATTAACAAAATAAGTTAATTCTTACCGGACGATCGATCAAGCTTGAACCGAACACTTTGTTGACAACCTGGCTCTGATACCAACTTGTAACACCCGTCTAATTTTACTTGATTTTAGTAATAGTTTATACCATTTAAAATAAAGTATTGTTTGACTAACATGACCTTCATTACAAAAATTGATATATAACATCAAGCTTAGTCATCTAATGACTAAGTTAAAACGTTTTAAAAGATGTTTAAACAAGTGTCTACAACCCATACACAAAAGTACTAAAGATTTAAAACGTTGCGGAAGCTTCAAAATGTAGTGTTCGGTTCTTCATTTTATGCTTGATCGCCATCCGTAAGTTTCCCCAACATGACCTAATGTTAAAACCACATCAAAAGTTAGTTTTGACAATAATATAACATGTATAATCGAATTCTAGGATCAAAACAATTGAAAACAAATGAAAAATTCGAATTCAGCTCACTCGCGCCCCGCGAGAGGTTCTTCGCAGGCCGCGAGGATCTCCCGCGTGTCGCAGAGTGATTCGGGTGGCCTTTCGCGTGGCGCGGGGGGTCACGTTTTCCAGCAGCTCCAGTTTTGTGAGCTGCATTTGCTGCCAGCTCCGGAAAATCCAGTTTTTAACTTCGTTTGGCCATATCTTTTGACTCGTAAGTCCGTTTTAAGTGATTTTTCTTCCTATATGTCTGTAAATTCATTACCGACATAACTATTATAAATTTGATGCCCAAAATTTATTTTACGGACCGAAAGACCATATGTCACAATGAAATTATTTGACCCATTCTAACCTTACACAATTTACAACCATTTGACTACAATTTTCCACACTAATAGATCAATTGGCTCATCTTGTGGAACCATCCACTTATGATGACTACCAATTAGGTTCGTTTACTATACTAATTCTATCAAATTCACATTCCAACCATAATCGACATAAATTCTATCAATAATGCATAGTTTATCCATATCTCAACGAATGTAACGGATTAAGTTACATACCTTAGTGTACGCCCTTCAACCGCAAATCACCACCGGCTTGTCCACTCGACGTTCCGGTATCTTTTCCTATAGAGTTCAATTCAAGACATGTTTATAACTCTCTTTAAACCTTACATCGCATAATACACCGAAACATCATGATTATGCGTTTAAACTTGAAACTTCAGTTTTAAGCCTTCATAGAGGCATTTCAACAAACACTTCATGAGCAGATTTTTACATGATTAAACATCATATCTTTAGTTTTCAATCAGCCCTAATTTCACATAATTCAACCATTTTACATGGTTGCTAGCTTCTAATTTCTGAAATCACTTTGAAATTGCCAAATTACACTAGATTAACAATCTATTTCCTAGTGTTCATCCAACTACACATAACCCACTAATCACCTACAATGGTGTTCATGGATTCACCAAAAATTTCCTATGATTTCAACTTCTATTTGTCTAGGGTTCGTCCCTAAACACCATAGTTGTTCCTAATTCATCTTAAGGCAAACATGCAACTAGAATTTCAGATTTTTCCCAATACATGAGAATTTCAAGTTAAGAATTTTCACTAAATTTTACATATCTTGTAATCCTCTTGCGATGAGGATCACGATTCTAAGCTCGGATTTTCGTTTGGACCAGATTTGCTCCTCAAATTTGAGAGTTTTAGTAGAATTATAGGGTTTCTTTGAAGGTGGGTGTCGCCCCCTTGTTGTTCTGATCGACCAGACCCCCAAAATGGGGTGTTTGGTTTGTGTTTTATTTTTCTATTTATACTCAAGTTTCAATTTTTACAAATTAAGCCCTTCCATTTTAATCAACATTTAATTTGATTGCTTTTAACCCTAGTTTGAGTTATTTCTAGAAATTAACTAACTAGGTTAAAATTCCTAGTTAATAAATTCTCGTTTATTTAAACTTTATAATTCTAATATAAAGTTTTATATTTTTTTTTTCGGGGTGTTACAGTCATCAATGCCCAAGTTCTGTTGATGACCGGAAGACGGCAGCTTCTCCGATTGGTGGGGTGGATGATGACAACTTGATCGTCGATCCTCACCCCTTGGAGTGGTACGGTGAGGCATTGCACAACCCTGCAGAGGTGTTAGCAATGTTTCCCGACTTGTAATGTAGTAGAACATGTTCTTTTTTTGGTGTTCCCATATGTTGGTTTTTGACAACAGGGACAAGTACATGGTTTTGTATGATAGTTGTATGTATTTATTACCAAAATACCTAACTTTTTGTTAGTGGTTGACGTATCTATTACCAAGATACCCACTTTTAGCGTTGTATAGTTTTGGTCATCTGACTTTGTTATATATGAAAAATATTTTCGTGTTAGAGACATTTTTTACCGTGATATGCAGTTCAAATGCGGTGGTAATTTTTTGTACCGTGATACGCAGTATAAATGCGATGGTAATTTTTTGCACCGTAATATGCAGTATAAATGCGGTGGTAATTTTTAGTCTGCATGTAAATGACAAAAGAGAATAAAAAAGTAATTTTTATTAACTTAATAACTGAAAAGAGAAAGAGACCTCGTTCTTGATGAATTACACTTGTTAAAAAGGAAAACTGTCTATTCCGCCGTTAGGGGCGGAAGTCTACATGTAACATTTTTTCAATTGAGCCGCGTTCTAGCTACGTGGAATCGCTGTGCCATCGAGTCTGGATAGGCAGTAAGCCCCTTGCCTAGATCTTCTTGGACTATGTAAGGGCCTAGTTGGGTCCCAGCTTGCCTGTGGCTTCCGCCCTACTAGCCTCATTGTCCCGTATGACATAATCGCCCTCCTTGAAGGTTTGTTGAGCCACGCGTTGATTGTAATGCTTCTCTAAAGTTCTCTTGTATTTTGCCTCGCTGATAGCGGCCGCTTCGCGCCGTTCTTCTAGGAGGTCCAGGTTGTAACAACCCGCACGTTTGTGCGTTGTTACTACTCGTTACACTCGTTACGCCTAGCACCAGAGATTCAGATCATAATGTAGCTATATCGCATACATCGCTATTTCACAGTATTTTCGCATATTACGCATACTTTATCGCTATCACATCACATTGCACTTGCTGACAACCACGAATATGTCAAGTGAGGACCAATTCTACCCTCCTTGATAGCCGTGATGTGTCACAGTGCAACTCAATACTCAAGAAAACGCACTCGCAGGCACGCGTAACTCGATTATCACAGGATTTGAGACATGGATATGTATATACGACCCTATGTGACTAATTATAATAAATACATGAATATGGGTAACCAAACAATCGCGACGCTTAGCGAACAAAACGAAACATCGAAACGCCATTCGCCGGAGACCACCGATCGAGTGACCACTCGATCGGGTGGCCATCCGATCGGATTACCACCCGATTGGACAGCCACCCAATTGGACAGCCACCCAATCGGACAGCCACCCGATCGGACAGCCATCCGATCCATTGCACTTCTTCCCCTTCACTCCACTTCATCTATAAATAGCACTTGTCACATCACTTGAACAGTGATGTGACAGCTCTCACTCGACCAGCACGCTTTTGGGGCTTTTCCTCTCGATTCCTCGCGATTCTTGTAAGTTTACAACTCAAATCTTGTACTTCTTTGATCCACACCCACTTCTCCATCTTTTTCACCTTTGAATCTTAACTTTTAACCATGAAATCAATGGATTTGAGGTGTTCTAAGGTGAGGTCATCATGGAATTCTTATGAACTTCAAATGTTTGCCTCATTCCACCAAGAATAACTCAGATCTGAAGGATTTCCACAATGATTTCACTACGATTTCACATAGATCTAGACACTTCAATGATAAAAGGATTGAAAGAAAGTTTTTCAACTTTCTTTCAACTCTTTTACACTCAATGCACTCAAAACCGATGGAATCAGAGCTCGTTCCGATCTTCTACTCATTCTAAGTGAAGTGTTGGTTCCAAATCTGATTCTGTCTAAAGAGACAAACGATGTCGGGTTAACGATGAACAAACTTTACAGAGAGTTCACTGATCGGACCAGGGTGATTCTGGTTCAATAGGAAGACTTGGTTCGTAATGGAGTTCTGTTGTTTGGCACGTTATCACATCGTCTCGATCAAAACCACAAACTTTCAAAACAATCAAGGCAGTTGGAACGGAATGCCGTCCGATTGGATTACCACCCAATCGGACAGCCACCCGATCGGACAGCCGTCCGATCGGCTTGCATTTGGTTCCTCACTTAAACTATCATTTCAACTTTTCAAAGTCTTGAACGTCGAACGGATTGCCGTCTGTTGGTGCATATTCGGTGACAACAGCTTAATAGTTTGATTATTTAGTCTTTGGATATTTTGTATTGGGATTAGCTTATTGGTTAGTGAGTTTATTATTGTAATGGGCTTGGAAAATGGCCTAGTCCATGTAGGAAGCCCAGTTCACAGACATGTGGTATATAAACATGTTTTGTGATTAGGGTTTTAGGAGTTAGAGAATTTTAGAGAGAGAAAGTCTAGAGTGAGAGAGGAAAAACGAAATTAGGGTTAGTAGCAAGATCACAGATAGTGGTTGTGTGGTCTTGAGTTGATTGTAAAACGTTTCGTTTGGATAATCAATAGAAGACCAGTTTGATTGTGAATTTCTGTTTCTACTAATTTCTGTGCAAATCTGATCTAGGGGATTCCGCACTCTAGGTTAGACATACAATTCTGTGAAAGATCCATACATCAAGGGGAAATATTTTTGGTATTTTTGATATTTTAAGAAAGTAGTAAACTATTTACAAAAGCAATAAACACTCTATTTTTGTGAGAATCACTGGTAAGTAGATCATATCAGCATAATCAAACCGTTTTCACACTATTAGATAATTCTTTATTTAATTTTTCGTGAAAAGCAGTCCAAGACGATTACCAGTATGTTTGTCCACTTAAACAAAATGCATGAACATTTCAAGTACCATTACCGTATGACACGTTAAGGTAATTTTAATTACTGATATATTAGTGTGTCCCACTTCAGGATATACCCCCGCGATCAAGGTATGCACAAAGATTCATCGTAGTAGGTGAGTATACTGAATTCATCCGTTTTGTATTTCAACGTTTAGATAATTGGTGAACAGGTCAGTACTTCCGTACAGCAAAGAGACCAAAATATCTAACGAGGGCTATGACAAATACCATTTTTGGTACGATTTATGCATTTTGCACATTTGAATAACCTCCTTTCTACATTGCAGACAAAGTTGAAGAGATTGAAGATTGCTATACATATGCTGAACTGGAGTTTACTAAAACGCTAAAGTTTTTGAAGATTTGGTGATTGGATGCATCAGCTTAGGGGGAGTCTGTTGCTGACAGAAGCTATTGAAGCTGAAGCTATCCAAAGACCAAAGACAGTGCAAGACTACATGAAGATTGCAAGAAGACTGAAGACAAAGTTATTTTATGAAGCTATTGTCAAGGGGGAGTTTGTTGGTGCATATTCGGTGACAACAACTTAATAGTTTGATTATTTAGTCTTTGGATATTTTGTATTGGGCTTAGCTTATTGGTTAGTGAGTTTATTATTGTAATGGGCTTGGAAAATGGCCTAGTCCATGTAGGAAGCCCAGTTCACAGACATGTGGTATATAAACATGTTTTGTGATTAGGGTTTTAGGAGTTAGAGAATTTTAGGGAGAGAAAGTCTAGAGAGAGAGAGGAAAAACGAAATTAGTGTTAGTAGCAAGATCACAGATAGTGGCTGTGAGGTTGTGTGGTCTTGAGTTGATTGTAAAACGTTTCGTTTGGATAATCAATAGAAGACCAGTTTGATTGTGAATTTCTGTTTCTACTCATTTCTGTGCAAATCTGATCTAGGGGATTCCGCACTCTAGGTTAGACATACAATTCTGTGAAAGATCCATACATCAAGGGGACCTACACCATCCGATCGGATTGCCACCCGATCGAACGAGCATCAAACCATGTGATGTTTAGGACTTCGACACTTAAACAATTCAATACATAGTCAGTTCCAAACGGATTGCCACCCGATCGGATTGCAATCCGATCGCGTGACAAACTGCTGTGAAGTTGTTCTCACTAAGTGTCCTACTAATCGGATCGTCACCCGATCGAGCCGCCGTTCGATCGATCGACCTGAAGGGTAGAGATACTTCTCTGTTTTCAAAATGCTACAACGAAAACTTCAAAGGTCAAACCATCATACACAAACACATCTTCACCAAACAAGGTGACAATCCAATCGAATGGACATCCGATCGGATGACCATCCGAATGGATTGCCACCCGATCGACTGGCCATCCGATCGGATTGCCATCCGATCGGATTACCGTTTGACGCTTGGTTCACTCGTCACCATTTAACGCACTGTTCGACGCTTACGCTATCAATCTGTAACCAGGCTGATCTCCGACGCGCTCCATTCAATCCAACCAAGTTGTGTTTACTAGTTGAACACCAACTGTGAGTATACTCAAACCCCTTTTTATCGCATTTTGGGTGTAACATACGTTCCTATTAGATCGAATTTATCAAAACAAATTATTCAATCAAACTATTTATCACTTGCGAATAACTGTTATGCATATTTATACGTGATGCTAGTTACATATGCGTTAGGACTTATACTCGCGAGGTCCCGCCTTAACTAGTATAGTACTATAGCACCCGACGGGGTCTAGTTAGGATGAATAGCAATCGCAATCGCATCTCGAGTGACTTAGCTGGTAGTATCGGTCTTATATGCATATATGCTGAGGTATCTCATTTATGTATTTGGTAATTCGCACCTCTTTTACTATTTACGCTACACTATCAAAACTTGTATACTCGCCAATACTTTTGTATTGACGTTGTTTTTAACGTATGTTGCAGGTTTAGTCGCAGTCTACATCAAATCAAGCTAGGAAGTCTAGAAACACACCTAAAATCTAGGTTGTCGGATTGTATTGTTTGAGAGAACATGAAAATTCATGACAGCTTATGTGATTGTACTTGTTTATTAGTATGGGATAATGAACGCATTAAATACTGTCGCAATTTAGTTGTTATGGATTCTCTTGAGCAATCTGATTCGCCTAGTGCCGCGCCCCGATGATTCCGCCATCGGTTGGGGTGTGATAGATTGGTATCAGAACCATAACTATAGGGAATTAGGCCAGACTAGACCTAGTCTGGTTCAATGTCTTAGAAACGACCTAGTCTATAGTCTAGGTACCAACGGGCCGACTCGTGCGAACCTACTAAGATTTGCACGGGCCTACTTGATACTCTCGTTCGAATTTGCTAAAAGCTACTACTTCACGTGAACACCGCATACTACAACGTCACACGAAGAGCCTTTCCTAAGGCTAGAATATTACTTAGACTTTCCTAAGGCCAACACAATACACACGTTTTTTAAAATACTCGCGTAACCCAACCGAGTGATCCAGTCGAGATCAGGCGTGGAAACCAAGAACTCTCGATAAGATCGCTCACTCAGCGCATTTTTCTAGCACAATAACTTTTGTTAATATCTCAACGAAAGTCTCCATTTCAAAATCTAGTGGAACTCCCTAATTTATTCGAAGAGCACAACCACATTCAGGAGCGAAGTTATTAATTCAGGGGTGAAACCCGTATCTTAATAAACCGTTCCGCTCTCTATGAAATGGTTTTCAAAAAGCTCTCACCAAGGACTCGACTATGACGATGACTCAAGCCACGCGATGACCAGGAAGACGAATGCCATGAGCTGCATCCCAGTGGAAGCATAAGCCTTCTACGGCAATGCGTGTGCGCGAGCTGTTGGGTATAGTTGGGTTACCTTGGGCAGTCGACGCCTAAACACCCGAGGCACTCTATCTACTTTTCTAGCTTACGACTCACCGATTTTACGCTATATGGAATCTATTTACGCTTATGTGTTTACAATTTAAACTTTACGCCTTATCGATTTCTCGATTTATCGATTTTCGCTCCCTGCTTTTGTAAAACACACAACTCGCACAACTATCGCAATCTAAAACGACAACCGAATGTTCGCAACAAAGCTAATGTCTAATTACTCGCTTTCGCTCTCGCTCTCTCCCTTTTCATCGCGTCCTCGCGCATTCAACACAGACATGTATGTGTGTAAGTATAAACTACAACTAATTATATATATACAAGCAAATCAATTATGTGTGGGAATTTTGGAATCTCGTGTCTCCCATGTGGCTCCTATGTGAAGTCTATTATATTACTCGCAGCAAGTTTTGATCGCGCTCAATCGCATCGCAAACTCAAAATCATTATGATCGAATCTCACTCCAAATCTCTCTCTCTCTCTCTCTAGATGCCTTCCAACGACTCTACCTCGAGATAAACAGCGAGGAGAAGAGCCAAACGAAGCGCCGAAAATAGGATTGCCTCGCTTGTGGCCAAGGAAGTGTCCAAGGTCATTCCTCAAATTGTCGCTCAAGTGCACTCTCTTAGCAACTCTCGAACCCCGAAAGACATTAAGACGAAAGCGCCGCAATCCGCTTTCCTCTATAAACACTTCAAAGCCTGTGGCCCGATGGAGTTCACAGGGGAAGGAGGTGTGTCCCAGCTACTCCAGTGGTTCGATTCTATTGAAGTCACCCTTCGTCAAAGTGGGTGTCCCGATAGTTTCCGTACTACTTGCGCTACCGGAGTATTTCAATCGCAAGTACTCGACTGGTAGACAGCCGAACGTAACAAACGTGGGATCTCTGCAGCTTACGCTATCTCTTGGGATGAGCTGAAAGAGCTCATGAAGAAAGAGTACTGCCCACCCCACGAAGTCCAGAAGCTAGAAAACGATTTTTGGGAAATCAAGCAAGTTGAAGGTGACAATACTGGCTACACCGCAAGGTTCAAACAACTCAGCATAACCTGCCCAAGTCAAGTCAACACTTCAGAAAAAGCCATCACGAAGTACATTCGCGGCTTGCCTGAATGTGTGGGCGATTTTTTCGAAGCTGCCAGACCTGCTACCATCGAAGAAACCTACCGCTTGGCCGCATAAATCAACGACAAACGAGTCTTGGACGAATTTTTCTCTAAGAATCATGTCAAACAAGCTCATCAAGCAATCGTCGTTGACTCTTCCGATGATTCTTCTAACGATTCTTCCGACGATTCTTCAAGCGAGTCCTCAGACGAATCCTCCGATGATAACACACCGCTTCAGGAAGCTCAGCCTAGCCGCAAACGAAACACCATGAGCCCAAACTCTTCAACAACCGAGCTGTCGCAACCAGAACCTCTCCAAGCAATTCCAGTTCACTCGAAGCGCGACTACAATGGAACCCATCCCCTGTGTCTCATGTGTACATATCATCACCCACCAGGAGCTAACTGTCGCTATTGCAACAATTGCAACCGGTATGGTCATTTTACCCAGAACTGTCGCACAGGACCGCAACCTTGAGGAATTTCAGCAACAACCGCAGTCTCCGTAGAAGTACTCCACAGCAACGTTATTTTGCTTCTAATGTTGTTGTAATAATACGACTTATCGCCGTCAATTTCTTTAAGTGTGGGAACTTATCCTAACTCTCGACACATGTGGATTCTATTTCTCTCTTGTACTCGTGCACAATCTAATGCTAGCACTATGTACTATATAATGTCTTTTACCCCTACTATGCGTCCTTGAGATAAGGTACGATAAAAGTGCAAGAATCAAACTAATCACAGGTGCACACGGGATTATTTTGGTTAGTGCATGGAGATCGTAGTGAGTTTCAATGATGCCTCAACGTTCAGTGCATGGTTAAGCGTGGTGGATACGCCGCTGATACTTCCTATATATAAGCGTCTTGACCATGTCTGACGAAGTGTGACACCTATTCATGGAACGAAGGCGTATGGTTGAAACATGACGGTGTTTCGCCATACTAACCGAAGTTTTGTGAGGAAAGTGCCATGTGGAGTTGGAACGTAGACCTATTATACTATTGTGGATTATGTTCGACACATTACACTACATGGCAAGGCGTAACAATCTCAATCGCAACTCAAAGCGTGTAATTGCAAGACTTTTCGTAAGTCAACACGCTCGCAATCGCATTAATCGCTAGAATCTATCTCGCAATCTCAATCGCTTATTGTGTAATCGCTCAACCGCTTACTATGTGCATCGCGCTATCGCATATCGTGGGTATCGCTCTATCGCTCGTGTATCGCTTTATCACTTGTGTATCTCTTAACGTTTATCTCCTTCGCTATCGCTTATCGTTATCTATGTCATCTGTGTTATATTAGCACACATGACCTCCCTTCACGGGACGAAACTCATATGGTTAAAGCATGGAGGATACGCCGCTGGTACTTCCTATATATAAGTGCTTTAGCCATATCAGCAGACTTTTATGGAAAAAGGCCATGTGGGGTCTAATGTTAGTTAAAATTTGTGGTGTTGTTTAATCTAATCAAATCAAATCGCATGACTTGCAACGCATTCACTGTCGCGTATCGCTCGACGGTTGTCGCTGTCGCTTATCGCTTTTCGGTTATCGTCGCCGTCTTCGTTTACTATGCTTGGTGTTCGGTATTTGCGTTGTCAATTATCGGGTACCCCTTATCGCTTCTCACACTCGCTCATGTCACTAAAATGAGTTTGAAAATGACTTCATCACTCAGTTCGCCTTTCAAGACTTGCTTCAACCCTTTCTTGTTTGGATCGAGTCATCGCAAATCTGTCTGCACTATGTTGACACGTATGACACTGCCTCATGAGACGGAAGCCATATGGTTAAAGCGTGGTGGATACGTCGCTGGTACTTCCTATATATAAGCATTTTAGCCATATTGTCAAACTTTCGTGGAAAGGTGCCATGCGGGGCCGACCTTAAAAATTAATTTTCTGATATTATTAAAAAGCTTTGCTTACCCAAAGTTTAAACCGACCTTTTCTTACAAAACTTTTTCTAAAATTTGATCAAAACCTTTGTACAAAACGAGATTACCTTGTAACGTTGGTGTGACAATCAATAACCTAATAAAACTCCTCTCATAGCGCTGGTGCGAACATCGAAATAGTTTAACGCCGCACTGTGGGAAGATTTTTCATTAACAAGTTTCTTCAAACCTTTTCAAATTAATCAACTTTTTGAGAATTCAGAACACTTTTGGATCGCTTTTTTTGTTTCCATCTTTTGTATGCGAATCATCTTACTCGCCGCAATTGCCCAGCCTTCGCAACGCTCTCTCTCGTCAATCTTCCATCGATCGCTCGCCTATTCTTGACGCTTTATCGCTACTCTCATTCGCATCAACCCTCACGACCCTTCTTATGGATTAATTTCGGGACGAAATTTCCTAAAGTAGGGGAGACTGTAACAACCCGCACGTTCGTGCGTTGTTACTACTCGTTACACTCGTTACGCCTAGCACCAGAGATTCGGATCATAATGTAGCTATATCGCATACATCGCTATTTTGCAGTATTTTCATATATTACGCATACTTTATCGCTATCACATCACACTACACTTGCTGACAACCACGAAGATGTCAAGTGAGGACCAATTCTACCCTCCTTGATAGCCGTGATGTGTCGTAGTGCAACTCAATAATCAAGAAAACACACTCGCAGGAACGCGTAACTCGATTATCACAGGATTTAGGATATGGATATGTATATACAACCCTAAGTGACTAATTATAATAAATATATGAATATGGGTATGAAAATGGGTAACCAAACAATCGCGACGCTTAACGAACAAAACGAAACATCAAAACGCCATTCGCCGGAGACCACCGATCGAGTGACCACTCAATCGGGTGGTCATCCGATCGGATTACCACCCGATTGGACAACCACCCGATCAGACAGCCACCCGATCGGACAGCCACCCGATCGGATAGCCATCTGATCCATTGTACTTCTTCCCCTTCACTCCACTTCACCTATAAATAGCACTTGTCACATCACTTGAACAGTGATGTGACAGCTCTCACTCGACCAGCGATTCTTGTAAGTTTACAACTCAAATCTTGTACTTCTTTGATCCACACCCACTTCTTCATCTTTTTCACCTTTGAATCTTAACTTTTAACCATGAAATCAATGGATTTGAGGTGTTCTAGGGTGAGGTCATCATGGAATTCTTATGAACTTCAAATGTTTGCCTCATTCCACCATGAGTAACTCATATCTGAAGGATTTCCACAATGATTTCACTATGATTTCGCATAGATCTAGAAACTTCAATGATAAAAGGATTAAGAGAAACTTTTTCAACTTTCTTTCAACTCTTTTACACTCAATGCACTCAAAACCGATGGAATCAGAGCTCGTTCCGATCTTCTACACATTCTAAGTGAAGTGTTGGTTCCAAATCTGATTTTTCAAAAGAGACAAACGATTTCGGGTTAAGCATGAACAACCGTTACGGACAGTTCACTGATTGGACCAGGGTGATTTCGGTTCAATCGGAAGACTTGGTTCGTAATAGAGTTCTGTTGTTTGGCACGTTATCACATTGTCTCGATCAAAACCACAAACTTTCAAAACAATCAAGTGTCAAGACGATCAAGGCAGTCGGAAGGGAATGCCGTCCGATCGGATTACCACCCGATCGGACAGCCACCCGATCGGACAGCCGTTCGATCGGCTTGCACTTGGTTCCTCACTTAAACTATCATTTCAACTTTTCAAAGTCTTGAACGTCGAACGGATTGCCGTCCGATCGGATTGCCACCCGATCAAACGACCATCCGACCATGTGATGTTTGGAACTTCGACACTTAAACAATTCAATACATAGTCAGTTCTAAACGGATTACCACCCGATCCGATTGCAATCCGATCGAGTGACAAACTGCTGTGAACTTGTTCTCGCTAAGTGTCCTACTAATCGGATCGTCACCCGATCGAGTCGCCGTTCGATCGATCGACCTGAAGGGTAGAGATACTTCTCTGTTTTCAAAATGCTACAACGAAAACTTCAAAGGTCAAACCATCATACACAAACACATCTTCACCAAACGAGGTGACAATCCAATCGAATGGTTATCCAATCAGATGACCATCCGAACGGATTGCCACCCGATCGACTGGCCATCTGATCGGATTGCCATCCGATCGGATTACCATTTGACGCATGGTTCACTCGCCACCGTTTAGCTCACTTTTCGATGCTTACGCTATCAATCTGTAACCAGGCTGATCTCAGACGCGCTGCATTCAATCCAACCAAGTTGTGTTTACTAGCTGAACACCAACTGTGAGTATACTCGACCCCCTTTCTATCGCATTTTCAGTGTAACATACGTTCCTATTAGATCGAATTTATCAAAACAAAGTATTCAATCAAACTATTTATCACTTGCGAATAATTGTTATGCATATTTATACGTGATGCTAGTTACATATGTGTTAGGACTTATACTCGCGAGGTCCCGCCTTAGCTAGTATAATACTATAGCACCCGACGGGGTCTAGTTAGGATGAATAGCAATCGCAATCGTAGCTCGAGTGACTTAGGTGGTAGTATCGGTCTTATATGCATATATGTTGAGGTATCTCATTTATGTATGGGATAATGAACGCATTAAATACTGTCGCAATTTAGTTGTTATGGATTCTCTTGAGGAATCTGATTCGCCTAGTGCCGCGCCCCGATGATTCCGCACACCAGTTGCGGTGTGACACATGCCTTCCCGTTAGAGCCTGTCATTGTCATCATCGGTTGTTAGGCGCCTTAGCGAAAGTAGCCCTACCTCCGCTGGAATCATTGCTTCTGTGTAATAGGTTAGGCTGAAGGGGGTCTCATTGTTGCTTGTCTTGGGCATTGTTCGATGTCCCCAGAGGACATTTGGCAATTCTTCCACCTAGGAGCTTCCTTCGTAGCCTAACCTTCTCTTGATTCCATCCAGCAGACTTCTATTTGCCCTTTCCACTTGACCGTTACCTTGGGGGTGTGCAACCGATGTAAAGATTTGTTGAATCTGTAGCTCTGCACACCAATCTTGTAGGACCTTGTATGTGAATTGTGTTCCATTGTCGCTTATAAGGTATAGCGGCAGTCCAAATCGGCAGACGATGTGCTCCCATAGGAATTTCTTGGCGTTTTCAGGAGTTATCTTAGCCAACGGTTTTGCTTCAACCCACTTAGTAAAATAATCGATTGCCACGATCAAGTATTTTAGTTTCCCAGGGCCCAGCAAGAATGGTCCAATGATATCAATCACCCATTTTTTGAAAAGGCCATGCTGCCGTTACGCGAATCAAGTTGTTCTTAGGATGGAGTGTCTGTGGAGCATACTTTTGACAGCTGCGGCATTTTATAAGTTCAACCACTGCGTCTTCATGCTTTCCGGGCCAGTAGTACCCAGCGTTTTGAATTTTAGCAACGATCGCCAGGGGTCTGGCGTGAATGCCACACATGCCGGCGTGTATCTCTTGAATCAAGTACGTAGCTTCTGATGGGGATACGCACCATAACAGTGGTCCCAAATACGATTTCCTGTACAGGATGCCATTTTGTACTTCATATTGCAAAGCCCTTGTTTGTATATTTATGGCGTCGCCTGTTGCGGAGGGCAGTTTCCCTTTTGTGAAGAATTTCAGGATGGGAGTATACCAACAAGGTTCTTCTGCTGTGACCGCAGACACTTCTCGGTGCTCTATTGAAGGTGACTGGAGCGTTTCCACCTTCACCTCCTTTTCCATGCCAGATGTAGCTGCTTGCTTAGGGCGTCAGCTATTTGATTTCTTCCGCGATGGACGTGATTAATGTGACGCTGTCAAAGGAAGCTATGAGTTCCTTGGTTTTAGCCAAGTACTTCGCCATTGTCTCATCTTTGCTTCGTAGGTCTCGTTCACTTGGTAATTGACCAGCAAAGAGTCAACGTATGCATCGGCGTTGTCGCCCCCATGGACTGGGCCATTCGAAGACCCGCTAACAGTGCTTCATATTCTGACTCATTGTTGAAGCATTCAAAGTCAAATCGTAGGGCGTACATCAACTTTATTTCATCCGGGCTTATTAGCATGAGCCCCGCGCCTGCCCCCTTTCCATTGGAAGATACATCTGTGTATAACTTCCAGGTTTGCCTGGACGTGCTAGATTCTGGTATGTCGTTAACCACTAGGTCTTGAATCACTTCTCCCTTAGGGATTTCTGGTAAGAAATCAGCGATTACCTGCCCTTTGATTGCTGTTCGTTTTCGGTATTCAATGTCTAGGGCTCCCAGCTCGATTGCCCACTTAGCTAATCTCCTAGAAATCTCTGGTTTGTGGAGGATTTACTGCAGAGGATAGTTTGTCAGGACCTGCGCGCGGTGGCCCTGGAAGTATCTTCGGAGACACCGAGTGGCGTGGACCAGTGCAAGCACCAGTTTTTCTAGTGTTGGATACCGCGTTTCTGGGCCCGCCAGTACCCGGCCAATGTAGTATCTAGGCGTTTGCTTGTCATTTCTCTCTACCATAAGTACCGCACCTACGGCATTGTGGGCTGCTGCCAGATACATCTTTAGGAGTTCCTTTGGGTATGGTGTTGTCAAAGTCGGTAACTGTTCAATGAACCGTTTCATGTCTTGGAAAGCTTCTTCTGATTCACTGGTCCATTTGAAGTTGTTTTTGTTGAGGTAGTCTTTCAGCTTTTTTATGAACGACAAAGACCTTTCAGCATGTCTTGCTAGGAACCTGTTTATAGTGACTAATGGCCCATTCAATGCCTGTGCTTCTTTTAAAGTTTTGGGCAATGGCATTCGCGTTATTGTCGCTATCTTCTCTGGATTGGCTCTAAAGCCATCCCGGGTGACCACTACCCCCAGGAACTTGCCTTCTTCTACCCCGAATGAACACTTAGTAGGGTTGAGCTTGATGTTGTACTCTTTCAACTTTCGGAATGTTTCCTCGATGTCCTCAAGCATTTGTTTTTCTTCCATGCTTTTGATTACTAGTTCATCGGCGTATACCTCCAGGTTTTGACTAATTTGCTTCTCAAAATCTTTGTCCATGAGTCGCTAATAGGTGGCCCCAGCATTACGTAGGCCGAAAGGCATTTTGGTGTAACAAAAAATGCCTATATCGGTGTGGAACGCTGTTTTTTCCTCGTTTTCTCGTGACATCTTGATCTGATGGTAACCCTTATAAGCATCTAAGAAACACTTGTACCGAAAAGGGACCAAGGAGTCAACTTTGAGATCCATTTCAGGCAGTGGATAGGCATCTTTTGTGCAGGCTTTGTTTAAATCTTTAAAATCAATGCACATCCGCCATGTACCGTCTGGCTTCTTGACCATCACGGGGTTTGATACCCATGTATGGTATTTTGTTTCTTGAAGAATTCCAGCTTCAACCCATTTCCGTACTTCCTTGACTACCCCTTCTCTTCGATCTGGGGCCATGCTTTGTTTACCTTGAGCTACTGGTTTAATTCCCGGAAGTGTGGCTAACCTATGTTCTGTGTCACACCCTCAAAATCCACAAGCGGAGTATTACCGCGAGGCGTGTGACTGACCAGGATCATACCACCAATCATAATAAACATTAAGTAAAGTAAAGTAAAACCATTACAAACCAAACGTCTAAAGTTCACCACACCAAAGTCCAAAACCAAATTTAACAGTCAGCGGAAGCATTAAGTTCAAAACCAAAATTATTAGTTTAAAGTTTTTCATGAACACACAGCGGTTCATGTCCCACAACTACTCCTTCTCCATTGCAAGCTCCAGCAAATAACCTAACGACCTACAAAGCATGTGGTAATGTGTCAACAAAAGGTTGGCGAGTTCATAGTTGGTTGTCTGTTTTAATGTTATGCCAAAAACCATAAGTTGTTAAGTTATTTCAAAAACCAAAAGTTATCCAGTTCCATGTTCCCATAACCATATACCGTGGGGGCTACCCCATGTTGTAAACCACTAGACCCTATACCATATCGACTACTGACTTAAGTCATGTTTATGTGCCCTGCATTAATGTCTATTACCATTGACAAGTGCCCAAATACATTAGTCTACTCCCATCCTCTGCGGCACTGTGTGAGGCTTGTCAGACCTAATAGCGCTATTTAACTAATGACCAGTTCGCCAATGGCCCGACGATTAAGTCGATATAAAAATGAGGGACTTCATGATAGAGTTTTGTCTAGTAAGTTTAAGGTTGTTGTCCTACCCAAGGAGGACCAAGGTACGTATTCTACCCAAGGAGAATACGCAGGTTGCATCCCACCTAAGGGGGATTGTTGTTAATTAACCCATTCCCAAACCACCGGGATATCCTTATTTAACTCATTCCCAAACCACCGGGAATCCTTATTTAACTCATTCCCAAACCACTGGGAATCCTTATTTAACTCATTCCCAAACCACCGGGAGTCCCATGCTTTGACAAAAGTATGAACTCTCCTTTGGTTGCTCGGTTGGACTCTTAAAATAGCTAACAGTTAGGGTTAGTCAATCACGTCCTAGTATAATTACCACTTAGTCCATTAGTGGTTTCAAATAGAGCACAAAGTTCCTACACGCATCTACCACATAATATGCACTCACTTTAATAGTTCACGCCCATATATACATACCACCTATAACTACTTTACAATATTTCACATAACACTTTCATTGACATATAACAAGTTGGATCATTATCAGATAACATAATCGACATTTAGACACGCAAATCACTATTTATATTGTGTCAGCTTTAACATCCAAAATTGGGCTGGTTTTGGGTATTTTAATAAAATAGTTAACTTGTTCCAAAAATTCCCAAAATTTAATAGAATATTCTAAACGGTCCAGATATCATTGTGTAAAAATATCGGGATCCAATTATTTACCAATTATTTTATGAAAATCATTTACCGGGCTGCAATCAGATTCATCACGTTCTGACTACAGTCCACGGAAAAATTCATTTAAAATTCATTGTAAGTCCAATTGATGAAATTCCAGTTGGAGAATTACAACGACACCAGTGGCGATGTGATTTGATATAAGAAACATATGTAACACCCAAAAGTGCATTAAGCAAAAAGGGATCGAGTATACTCACAGTTCGTGTTAAATAAGTAACACAAGCTTGGATTGAAGGGAGCTATGGAGAGATTAGCCTGAGCAGAGAACGACAGTATAAGCGTTGAATAGCGTGTTAAACAGGGCGTCGAGTGGAACAAGTGACGAATGGTAGTCCGATCAGATGACCGTCCGGATGGATGGTCATCCGGACGACCATTCGGTCGGAGGGTCGTCCGTTTGGGATGGATGTGTTTGTGTATTGCTTGAACTTTGAAGTTATCATTGTAGCATTTTAAAAAATGTGAAATATCATTATATGTCCAACCATTCGGTCGGATGGTCATCCGGTCGGATGGCCGTTCGATCGGATGGTGATTCGTTTGAGTAGAAAGTTACAAAGAACTAAGTCTCCTGTCCGGATTGTCATTCAACCGGATGGTCGTCCGATCGGATGACTACTCGTTTGGAAACTAATATTCTTCAAAGTTTTGTAAAATAGTCTAAGTGTTGAAAAAACCACAAGTCACCCGGTCGAACAGTCGTTCGATCAGATGGTGGTCCGATCAGACAGCTATCCGTTCGAGTAACCTGTTTCGTTTGAAAAGAACTTGTAAAATTTGTTAAGTTGAAAGTTTTACGGTTTGACAGAGACGGTATAATGACGTGTTAAACAACGGAAACCTCATCAGGTCCAACTCATCCGGTCAGACGAGAATCACCCCATTTGTTCCGCACCAGCAGTTCATGACGGTGTTACATGTTCAACCCGTGAATCGGTTGTCTCCCCGATGGTAATCCGTTCTCAGACCGACACTTCATTGGAGAATGAGTAGAAGGCCCGAACGAGCTCAGATTTTATGAATTTTAAGTGAAAAGTTGAGAATGTTGAAGAATGGTGGAAATCAGTTGGAAAATGTTTAGATTTAGGTGAAATCAGTGTTTAAACATTGTAGAAATCCTTTAGATCTGAGTTGTTCTTGGTGAGATGAGATCTTACTCCAGTGTTCATATGAACCTGTGATGACGTCACTCAAAAATAGCCCAAATCAGGTGGATTTCATGGTGAAATTGTGAGGTTTGTTGGAGAAGATGATAAGAAAGTGTGTGTAGATAATAGAAGTACAAGATTTGAGATGAAAACTTACAAGAATCATGAGGAATCGAGAGAAAATAGTCTGAGAGAGCACTAGGTCGGAGGGAGCTATCACATCACGCAAACAGTGATGTGACTGCTGAGTATTTATAGGGGAAGGAGGAGAAAGGCGGTGCAGGGTAACAGGTCGGAGGGTCTTTCGATCTGATGGCCTTCCAATTGGAAGGTCATCCGGTTGGATGTCCATTCGGTCGAATGGCCTTCAATCGGAGGGCTTCTGCTATTTGGTTTTCCGACTTTTGTTTCGTGCGTTGAGCGTTGCGTTGCATTTTAGTGAGTTGCGAGTAAGCGATGCGATAGTTTTAAATAATAGTTACACAAATAACATAACTAACATACAACAGCATAAGTGATGCTTATGAAGTGTCGTATAGTTTTTAATGAGTATTTTAAGCCCTTTAACACTTTTTTATCCAAGTTTTAAATTTATAAAACATGATATTTACTAACACTAAACACACATATGGGCAAGTGCACCCATCGTGAGCATAGTATAGTGTTGGAAAGATACCGAGGTCGTCCAAGGACACAAGAGCTTTTAATACCGGTTTATCCTCAACGTCTAATCAAATCAAAAGTTTAGAAAAAGGTTTTAAACTAGAAAAATAAAACTAACTAAAATGCTGAAAAATAAAATAAAAACAGATAGACAAGATGAATCACTTGGATCCGACTCGTGTTTAGTGTAACCTTTGATTATTTCCGCACTTTTGCACTTTTTAAGAGATTATCTTAGTTATTGTAGTAGGCCCCCTCTTCTGAAGGTGACGTTACCCACAACCCAGTAGTTTGAGTCAGCAAGGATACAATCCTAAAGGGTTGGATTATTGAAAGATAATTAATTAAGTTATTAATGCATATTGTGGTAGGCCCCTCTTCTGGAGGTTACGTTACCCTCGGCTAAGTAGTCTGAGTCACAAGGGATACAGTTCTAAGTAGCCGGTTTAAAGTTTTAATAGTAGTTTACATATGAGGGGATCAAGGAGTTTGGACCCCTGCCATCCAATACAGTGGGTATTGAAGGAGGTCCTACTAAAGTTGACCCAGGTCCTTGCAGGATCTATACAGTGAACAAGGCAAGACTCTTACCAAACCGTTCACTTAACCCCCGACCAGGTAGCCAAAATATCTCCATATAGACCGTGGAGATATGAATGGTGAAAATATTTTATTTTATATAGACAGTAAAATAATGCCAAGACACCACGGACAAACGATAAGGAATACTCACCTTCAACATAAGAAACTAGTTATTAAATTCATTAATACAGAACCAAATAGAAAGTGCGAAAAGATTAAAAATAAAAAGTATTACACTAAACACTTGTCTTCACCAAGTGATGTAAGAGACTTAGGAAAACATGGCCTTTGATTGTCAAGAACTCTTACGATCAATCTTGGATCCCGAGACTACTCACACACTCTATGATGGATGATGGATGATGGTGGTGGATGTGGGTTTTGATGGTGGTGGAGGGTGGGTGAAGTGTGAGAGAGGTGGTTTGCCAAGGGATGGTTTGCAAATGAGCCAAGAACCCCTATTTATAGCCTGCACAGAAGCCCGAACACGCCCCTTGTCCATTGGGCACGGCCCCGTGTCCATCCATCTTCTCTTTCTTCATTAATTGCAGTTTTTCTGCATTAGTTGACCACGCCCCCGTGTCCGCTGGGCACGACCCCGTGTGCAGAAGCGTATCTGTACTATCAAGATTTCCCTAGATTTTGCGAATCTTAGAGTTGACCACGACCCCGTGTCCGCTGGGCACGCCCCCATGGTGGGTGATAGAAGCTTCTACAGCTTTGTCTTTTCTGAAGACACTTGGGCACGCCCCCGTGCTCATTGAGCACGGGGCGAGTTCAGCCTTCTGTTCTCTTGTTTTGCTTGGGAAGATGCTGTCGGGGGGTCGGACATGCCACTTTTATTCCTTTTCTTGTATTTATGCTGGATTTGGCTGCACTTTTGCTTCTTTTGTTCATTTAAGCTCTTTTAACCTTGAAAATACAAAAGGAAGACAAAAGCACACTTTTTCCAACATTAGTACTAAAAAAGGGTTAGTTTTATGCCTCATTTGATGTAATTTATATGTTGCATTTTGCGCACATCAAATACCGCCACACTTGAATCTTTGCTTGTCCTCAAGCAAAACTCTTTATAATGTGGCTTTACACTCCTAAATGGAACGGGTAGAAGAGAAGGTTTTTGGGCTTGTCATAGAGTGTCGGGATTTCCAAGATTCTTTATTAAGTTCTATTTTTAGTTATTTACAATCCTATTCGTCATGATTTATTTAAAACATTACATAAGATAAATTACTTATTAGGGAATAACATGCCTTTTTTAAAATTCCATTTATATACAAGTTCACATACGTCACGGGGGATCAATCTACACTCGGCCGAAAATGTATTTTTATGAAACACTCGAGAGCGGCATGGAACTTACTTCTACCATAAGCTTGCCAAGCAATCAATCCTCCTCCTTTTTAACTATATACCTTTATAAATATCAAGAGGACTTTGGGGGAAGGGTTAGGCTTGGGTTAAAGGTAGGCGGTTGGGTTAGTGGTTAGTAGAAAACGGCGAAAGGCGTAAAAAGCATCGGTTTCCGTAAGACTTTTTATTTTTGTAACTTTTTATTTTGATGAAGCAATTCTTCAAACAAAGTTTTTTTTGATAAACTTGTTTGTTTATTTCTTTTGACTTCATCATAATTTTTTTATTTTTTAACAAATGAAAGTCATAAGAAAAACCGAGCTTTGTTACTAAAATAAAGGGTTTAAAATGAAAAAGGGTTTTGGTGGGTAAAAAGGGTGTTTGTTTTGTGGGTTAAGAAATGAAAATGTTTAGGCTCAAAGGGGTTAACTAGGGGGATTTGGGGTAGGTGGTAAAAAAAAAATAATGGTGTAGAAATAAAAAGGGATAGTCCTAATGCCTCCATCATTTACTTACTCGGGTTTAAGTTGGTAAGGATTGGGAATGTATCGTTATGGCAAGTTCTAGAGTCGTAAGAACCAAGCGGCTATTCACACAAGAAACGAAAAATGAGCATTTAGTTTAAAGATATGTATTTGTATGCTCAATAAAGGCTCAAAACTCACTTTTTGTGGGAATGGGTTTTTATGTGATCAAGTATATATAATCAAATTTTAACTAGATTTCTCATGTCGTTTCATAATTTTCTTATGTTTGTTCTTTTTATCACGACGCTATCAGTTGTAAATTTGTAAAAATATAACTTTTATAGAATTTGAAATTCCCAAATTAAACCTAGACAAGTAAAAAAAATGAAAAAATTTTGAAAAAATTTGGGGTGTTTAGCGGTTCCAATAGAGTTTTGTGTAACGCTTGTAATTAGGACTTGCAAAATTCAAGGTTTTAACATCCCCCACCCCCCACACTTAAATTACACATTGTCCTCAATGTGTCTCAAACATAAGTTTTTTGGTTGATTGAACGTGTAAAAAGATGTGAAAAAGCAAAATTTTACGTTACTGGGCGTCTGGACACGGCCCCGTGGTGTCCGGGCACGGCCCCGTGTTCAGATCGCTAGTAACAGAAAAGAAAGTAAAGTAACAGAAGGCTGGACACGGGGGCGTGTTCAGTGAGCAAGCCTCGTGTCTAGGTACCTGAACTGGGCATTTTTTTGTGCATGGTTGAGCACGGGGCGTGTTGGCTGAGCACGGGGCGTGTTGGCTGAGCACGACCCCGTGCTGAACTTGCTGTAATGAAGAAAAATCGGCAGAAGGCTCTATTTTTGTGCATGGGGTGCTGGTGCAAGTTTCCCTTGGTATCCTTCACCATCCCGAGTGTGTTTTATTCCTGAAAATTAAAACTAACTAGAAAACATAAAAACTAATCTAAACTAAACTAAGGATAGTTCTGCGGAATGCCTCTGTGGTGCGCCACGTTTATAAGGGTCCTTGGCTAGACCCAAAGCCAGTTATATGTTACCCAAGTGGGATGTCATGCATCCCATGTTGCACCGTCGGAGAGCATCATCCAAACTTGAGTCTATGACCTTGTAATTGACCGGGTCATCATCTTCTACTCTTTTACCAATTCCAAACTTCATTTCCTTGTCTCCAACACTTAATGTTAGTGTCCCACCATTCATGTCTACCACTGCGTGGGCCGTGGCTAGGTATAACAACCCTAAACCGACATTCTCATAAATTTTTAGACACCCTAAAAAAAATTTAAAATATCCCAATATGTCCTAAAATACACCCCATACGTGAAAACGGACCCCGAATACCTTAAATATTATTAAAATTAATTAAAAATGGAAATTTTGGGGCTGTCGCGGGGCGCCTAAGCCACCCCGTTAGCTTACGCGGGCCGCGAGCGATCGATAAACGCGGCCTCACCCGTTGGTGACACGTGGCAACGCGTGTTGAACCTACTAAGTGAACCGGATCACCTACGACCTAGGCCACCTACTACGCAGGCCACGTAGGCCCTGGTATTATTTTACGCGGGCCGCGAGAAAAGCCAAATCAGGCCCTATAAATTGCAACGAAGGGCCTTCAGTCGAAATTCGTTCATTCACTCGATCTCTCTCTCAATTTCTTAATAGTAGAAGTTATACTCGGGTCTAATACCCCCCTAAACTACTCCGTTGTAAGTTTCATAACCCTTGGATACGTATTAGATACTCTGCCCGATTGATCTAGGGTTCCGTAACGGCTGTCGTGGTTTTGCCCGACGTAGTCGTTGGAATGCCGTCTCGGGGAGGGTATTACTAATGTTAAAATGGGTTATTATACTAACACGTGTGCATTTGTGTAATTTATAGATTATTCCCAGGAAATCCTTACTGAAAACCTAAGACAGCAATGTGAGTAATCTCCTTTTTGTAAATTGTTTTTACAAAACCTTAAATGTTTTACAATGCAATTTAGCAGTGATTGAGTCTTTGTAATTCTACAATTACTGCCGGTATGTTGGGGTTTTGTATACAAAATGTGAGACACGTTACCATTGGACGAAGAGTTAGCCAATGTGTAATATGACCCACCAGTCAGGATTGACAGTACTGAATGAGTAATTTGGTAGATGTAAACATTGTAATCGCTCTCAATACTGTTTAAATTAAATTAGCCTTTCTTGATTAAACTAGGATTCACTCACAAGTATTTCCCACTGACAAAATGTTTTCAAAACACGTTTCAGGTAACACAATGTGAAAGCCAATTAGAAGCCAGCTGGACAGCACTAAAGGCTTGGAAAAGTGGCTATAAAAGTTACCTAAATAAAAGAAGGCGTGTATTTCAATAAAATGGGATTTATCCCTATAAATCAGTTTGTAATAAAAACTTGGGTTTTATCCCAATGTGTTTATTTATATAAAATGTGGTATTTTACTCTGATAAAATATTTCCTAACTACGGTCCTGATGAAATTCCCGTTGCCAAAATTAGACAATACCAGATACCACCAAAACTTGCTGCGGCCGTCCGTTCCTGTATTTGTATAAGGGACGGGGGTTGCGACAGAAGGTGGTATAAGAGCTAAGCCACTGATTCAGCCACAGAAGTGTTCTGCTGACACCAAAATTTAAATTGTTAGGAAATAAATTACGGGAATACGTGCATAATTATATTTTCTTATTATGTGTTATTTGACTATTTGTTAGTTTACAGTATGAGCGACCAAGGACCATCTGACGCGTACCGTCAATTGTCTGGTTCGCCTAGAAGCGAAGGTGCCTCTTCTCAGCCTACCCTCTCAGGGTACTCTGCTGATACGGAAGAAGAAATATTCGTATTTAAGGCTCAATCTGAAGAGCCATTTCCTCAGAAAAAGAGGGGTTGGTTCAGTAGGGGAGCACATGACCATAGAAAGCGTATGAAAAAGTTACAAGACCAGAGAGCACTAGCAGCAGCTAAAAGAGAAACCGATGCATATGCCCAGGAAATGATTAATAGGGGTATAGCCAACATCCACATTTTAGCAACCACTAAAGCCGACCCTAACATGGAACAAATGATAGCACCCCAACCACAACCACCAATTCCTGACCAACCGATGGAGATAGAAAACTTTGAAAATTAAGTAGAAATGCATGATTTTAATCCAGAAGAGATACCTAGGGTACCCGCACCAAATCCCTTAGACCCAAATTATGACCCATGGTGGGACGACAATAGGGACTATGTGCAACGTTACCCGATACACGAAGACATACCCATGTAGAACCTAGGAGCCTACCCAGGGTTAGATCATCTAGATCCCTATTACGATAATGATGTATTCATTAGGGAGATTCTAGAAAATCCTTACCCATACCAAGCCCCTACACCCCCATACCAGGAACCCGCACCCCAGTTTCCAAACCCAGTCCTAGAACCTGCACCCCCAATGAGTGCAAAAAACGTACAAGAACTTAGGACGTTTGGTGAGAAAATTTTAGAAAATAGTGAAAGGATGAGACAGGTGGGAGAGCGACTCGTCTGGAAGTATGACGAGCGCAATATGGATTTCTGGATGAATCCATATCCGTAGAAGTGATGGTGGAGAAGGTTATAATAATAATAATATAATATAATAATAAAATATGTGTGTATGTGTATGAAAAAAAACTACGGATGCCTACTACTAGTAGTGTAACTTTAAATTTCAGTCGGTATTGTAATTTTAATTTCAGTACTGGTGTGTAATAGATGCATATTATATGAATAGAGTAAAGTCGCAATGATCGACGCTTTTGACCAAAGTGAGTGTCATGTGATTGGCTATATTAAATATTATTTTGTGATTATTAATGCGTGATAAATCTTTAAAATTCAGATGGACAACGAAGTGAACCAGGAAAACCAGAATGATAACCAATCGAATAACGATAATCTGAATAATGAGAATCCGAACAACAATAACAATGGAAACCAAGTGGATAATAGTGTCATCCAATATATAGTGGCACAAGGAATTATAGATGCAATGCCATATATTCTTCAAACTGTTAAGGATGCGGAAAATAAAAGTAAACATAGCAGTAAGCGACCAACTGAACCTGAACACATCATAAACAATGGACCCGTACTTCAAGTGCCCATTCCCAAAAGAAGAAGAACCATGCTTTATGGTTGTTCTTACAAAGAATTATGGTCCTGCAAACCAATAGAATTCTCAGGCAATGAAGGACCCATTGCAGCCCTACGCTGGATAGAAAAGACTGAGGCTGTTTTAAAGATAAGCAAGTGTGCTGAAGAAGACAAGATAATGTTTGCCTCAAATCTGTTTAAGAACTCAGCTTTAGAATGGTGGAATACTATCCTCCGGTCAAGAGGAAGTGATAGGGTATACAACATGGAATGGGAGGAATTTAAAAATATGGTAGAAAGGAAATTCTGCCCTCCCAATGAAAAGGAACAGATAGCGAATAAGTTTCTGAACCTTAGAATGACCGGGGTAGATAGTAAGGGTTATACTACCACATTCTTTGAATATGCTAGAATAGTACCAACCCTTGCATCACCGGAACCGGTATTAATCTCCCGTTACATCTGGGGATTAATTGGAGAGATTAGACATGTAGTCAAGGCAGCTAGACCTCAAACCATAGAAGAAGCTGTAGAACTAGCAAACACCTTGACAGATGAGTTAATCCGCACTAGAGAAGAAGACTAGAGGAGAAACCTAGCTCAAAGGCTTACCTGTTGGACCGTTCTATGACCTGAAAATGTCAGTTAAGGCAGTTCACCATTACGTATAAAGGCGGAATCAGTATACGCAACGTAACAACAGCTTTTCCTTTTCAATTCCTTCTCTTTTATTGCTTTCTGGAATGATTTTGACAGAGTTCTGTTACAAAGCACATGACCTAGTCTCGCTCATACGTACATAATGAAGTCACTTGTGAGGGTATTTATACTTGATCTAATTTCGCTTATATGTCAGTGACACAAAAGCGGAATCACTAAGTGACATATAAACGAAATCACTAAGTGACATAAAAGCGAAATCCCTAGTGTACATAAAAGCGGAATCACCTCTAACCTATGTTCACAAAAGCGAAATTACTCCATAAAACCTAATTTTGACTTTCAAGCACTAATCTTGTCCATCTTGACCTAAGACTTGATTCACACGAAGTCAACAGACATTCTATGCATCAACAGACTCCCCTTGGATGTTGACGAAGTCTTCAGCTCCGAGTCTTCAGTCTTAGTCTTTTCTCCAACTCTGTCTTTTCATCATAAACAACTCTATCTTCACAGGTTCATAATCTTGTCCTTGCTCCATCCTCAGACTTCCCTTTGACTGTTGATCCAGACTCCCCCTTTCACAAACTCCCCCTCTCAATATGCTAGAATCTGAGATATCTGGTTCAAGCTTTGACATTTAGCTACCGTAGGAATGATGAAGTCCAAAACTTGTTTCTCAAACATCAATCATTACAAACTTATCTTTTCAACAATAAATCACAAACTATCAGCTTTAGCAATCCACTCAAGTATTCAGGTCCAAGTTAATAACCCTGATTACTCAATTAATCTACCAAGTTCAATTTAATGACCCTGGTTGATCATTTGACGAAACAAACTGAATTTAAAAACAACAATTTACACATTTTTTGAAAATAACAAGTATCAAGTTAATGAACTTGTTTTTTACTTTTAATAAATCAAACTCCATCAAATATAAGCTCTCCTCATTCTTCAGTCCAGAATCTCCTGCATCTGCTTCAACATCTGAGAATCCAACAATCAACTCTCCACTTTGGCTTGTCGGAAAATAAAGCAGAAATAAAATCTTTTTGGATTTTATAAAGTGTTCTAAACCAAGAAATGAAATACAGAAAATTTAAATTGTAGAAAGTAAACAAAGTAAATTATTTACAAACATATTTTTGACGAGCGTGTCAGGGAATCATATCAGCTATCAGACAAATTACAAGTACCGTTAAGCTTCATTTCATACTCAGACTTAAACAATTCACCTCGATTGTCGATATACTGATCCATCTTAAATTCTCACACAAATTTCAATTTATTCAGGATACGAATTAGATGAATTATGAACTTAGCTCATTCATGTGTCCCACCTCTTGAATATACTCCCGTATCCAGAATCACAATTATCAGTCTTACAGGTGAGTATACTACAATGATATCTGTATATAAATTAGGTAATGCGAGGGCCGAGGGATCTCAGATCGATACTTCCGTATACGCAGAGAGATATCAGCTTCGACTTTATGGTATGTCCCCTTTAGAGGATCTTTTAGCTACAACAGCAGCGACTATCAATTTTATTGTTTCATCGGCATGCTGAGAGTTTATGCTATGTTTCAAGCATTGCAGAAAGTATTATCCAAGGACTAGGTCAGAACTACCGTTCAGCAGAAGTCCCGGAATAATACCCCAGACATCATTGAGTATAAAGACCTAGTATATCAGATTATGAGACCTTTCAAACGAGATTTCAAGGGTTACCTATATATCCAAGTAGTGTTCCCCACGAATTTCACAAGTTTGAAATTTAGGTTTATATCCCAAATAAATCTACTAAATGTGCGAAAACCTATCGACACATCATTAGTGAGACTGTTTAACTCATTTAAACTTTACAAATCTTTAGCATACTGTATTTGTTTAGCCGATGTACTATCATTTTCCCTATATACACAAGCTCTTTTTCAGATTTTATCATGTTTTTGTATTTTTGCATTTTTTACTGTTTTTGTATTTTCTGAAAATAAACTATATACATCTATCTACTCCCCCTAAATACCAAAACAAGTAAAAAATCAACAAACCATTGCAGATTGTTTCTCATCTTCATCCGCAACAGTACTCTCATCAACGCCCACAATTCCATCCGACACCGAAAGAAGCTTCATACCATTCAGTTTTAACAAATATTTAAACCGATTTTTATCAAAAGCTTTGGTATGTAAATCAGCTTTCTGTTCGTCAGTGTGGATTTTCTCAATTCGTATCAACTTTTTCTCAAAGCAATCACGAATAAAGTGATGACGAATTTCAATGTGTTTAGTTTTAGCATGATGTACTGGATTCTTTGTTATATTTATTGCGGCCTCATTATCAACAAAAAGAGGTGTGTTAAGAAACTGCAAACCGTAGTCGCGCATCTGTTGCTGTATCCACAAGATCTGAGAGCAGCAACTGCTAGCAGAAACATACTCCGCTTCACATGTAGATAACGCCACAGACGTTTGTTTCTTACACTGCCAGGTAACCAATCTAGGACCAAAGAACTGGCATCCTGCAGTTGTTGATTTGGAATTGACTTTGCAGCATCCGAAATCCGAATCGGAATACCCTTCGAGCGTAAAATCGCCTTTCCTAGGATACCATAACCCCAATGAAGGAGTTCCTTTCAGGTAGCGCAATATCCTCTTCACAATGATCATATGCGAAGCTTTCAGGTTAGATTGATATCTTGCTACGAGGCACGTTGGGTACATGATATCAGGACGTGAAGCAGTTAAGTACATCAATGAACCTATCATGGAACGGTAGAAGGTTTCATCAGCCCTGTCTCCGGTGAGATCTGGGTGAATCCCATGATTTGTTGCAAGTGGGGTAGCAGCTGGAGTTGAACTTGACATCCCAAATTTCTCTAGAATATCATGAACATACTTCGTCTGATGAATGAAAATTCCCTCAGGTAGTTTTTCAACTTGTAGACCCAGAAAGAATTTCATCTCCCCCATTGATGACATTTCGAACTTTTGCTTCATCACTGATTCAAAATCTTTGCATAGATTTTCATTTGTCGACCCAAAGATTATATCGTCCCATAAATCTGAACTATCAGAAGATGACCATCGACCTCCTTAGTGAAGAGAGTGGCATCCACTTTTCCACGAATGAACTTGTTGGCTAGTAGGTGTTGAGACAAAGTCTCGTACCAAGCTCTCGGGGCCTGGTGTAAACCATACAGCGCTTTGTCCAATAAGTAGACCTTGTTTTTTGTGGATTGGATCGGTGAAGCCCGGCGGCTGTCCGACATAAACCTCCTCTTTGACCTTCCCATAAAGAAACGCCGATTTTACATCTAACTGATATACTCTGAAGTTCTTCCAAGACGCAAATGCAAGAAAAATTCTGATTGCCTCTAGTCGTGCTACAGGAGCATAAACTTCTGTAAAATCAATCCCCTCATGTTGACTAAAGCCCTGAACAACGAGTCGAGCTTTGTTCCTTATAACAACTCCTCTATCGTCTCTCTTACACTTGAACACCCACTTGGTGTTAATCTTCCTTTGACCATCTGGCAAATCAACTAACTTCCACACTCCCAATTTCTCGAATTGACTCAGTTCCTCCTGCATTGCATTGACCCAAGAGTCTTCAGTAAGCGCCTCTTTGTAAGTTCTTGGTTCAACCTGCGAGATAAAACAACTCAATGAGAATTCAGTTTGCAAAGGAGCAACTGTTGTATAAAAACATGTAAGCCCTTTATCAATCTGATTTCGAGTGCGAACGCCTGTCTGCAATTCTCCTATAATCAACTCCTCTGGATGATATGAAAAAGTTCGCGGCATCACTTCGCTTGGAACATCTACATTTCCCTCCAGATTAGTAACATTCTGATCTGCATCTTGTTCACCAACTTGGTTTATTTGACTTGAAATTTGAATTTGCTCCCCCTCAGAATCTGAATCACCCCGATCAAAGACTGGCATGTTTTCAGCTTCTTGATTATCATCCTGAACCGACTGATTATCCTGAGCAACTTCATTCTGTTGGACATCATCATGTTCACCAGCATTACTCGGACCTGCTTCATCGTCATTTGAAGTTTCCCGTGGTCTCCTCGAATACTCAGCTGGGAACCTTAGCTGTGACTCCTGTTCACACAAAATATCCAACTCATCAAAGAAATCTTCATCATCCTCTGATTCTTCTCTCATGTCAAACGAATCGCATAGTTTGTCATAATGATAACGCCATGAATCTCCAGGATTCTGCGGCAGCATAGTATAACCTTGACATTCAACATTTGCAGCTTCAATAATCCGCTTCTCACTTGGAACGAAGACACGTCGCATCGGATTTGCATAACCAACAAATATTCCCTCAATGCACTTCGGACCAAACTTTCCAAAAGGCTCTATAACTGTACAGGGTGACCCGAATGGTTCTAGATACTTCAAATTCGGTTTGCGGTTATTGATTAGCTCAAAGCATGTTTTGTTGAATTCTTGACAGTGAGAACCCTGTTGAGCATATAGCATGCGGCGGAAACAGCTTCAGTCCAAAAATTTATCGGTAACTTTGAATCTGCAGGCATAGTTCTAGCCGTCTCGATTAGTGTCTTGTTTTTGCGTTCTGCAACTCCATTCTGCTACGGAGTATACGGAGCACTAAACTCATGCAATATAACTCTTTCATCACAAAATTCTTCCATCTTACTGTTCTTGAATTCAGAACCATTGTCACTTCGAATTCTTTTGATACGCCGTTGGTACAAATTCTCAATTTTTCTGAACAACGCCATCAAACTGTCAAACGTTTCGTCTTTCGTCTTCAAGAAAGAAACCCACGAAAATCTGGAATAATCATCGGTAACGACCAAACAATAGTAATCTCCTGTAATACTTTTGACATTCACAGGACCAAACAAATCCATGTGAAGTCTTTCCAGAGGTCTCGAAACTGAATTGACTTGCTTTGAAGGGTGTGACTTTTTCTTCTGCTTGCCTTTAACACAGCTAATGCACTCCCCTTCCAGATGAAAACCTTTGACATGAACTCCAAGAACCAAATCATTTTGCACCAAGTAATTCATTTTCATTAGGTGAATATGCCCCATCTTGCGGTGCCACAATCTCGATTCTTTCTCAGTTGCTCTAGAAACAAAACAATGTGCTTAACCAGTAGATGTAGTTGCTACACTCATATCTAACACATATAAATCATTCACTCTAGGTGCCCGCATGATAATCCATTCTTCAGGGATAACAAATCCTGGTTTCAAGATCAAACATTCTTTATCAGTGAAGTGAGTAGTATACATATTGTCACAAATCTGTGAGATACTCAGCAGATTGTTCTCCAGCTCAGTGATGTAGTTAACTCTTTCAAACGTCACAATCCCGTTGGATAACGTTCCTTCACCAATAATTCTACCACCTTCATGACCAGCAAATCCCACATAACCACCATTTATATTTCTCACATCATACAGCAATGCAGTCTTTCCTGTCATATGTCTTGAAGCTCCACTATCCATGATCCATCTGGATACAAGTTTTGGAAGATCCTGCACAAAACAAATTTCAAAAATAACCAACTTCAATAAAGATGCCGATTCATGCTTCGCGATCAAGGAAGCTCCGGCAATTCAAACGGTTTAGTCGAACATGGAGTCCACCCAGGCCTCATCAGCCTTAGGTGTAACCTTGACTCTCACAATTTGAATTTTGAAATTTTCAGCCTTCAAAGGTGGAAAATTCGCATCATAATCAACCGAAATTGATTCTTCAGCCTTTTTCACTACAGAAGTTGAAATTTTCATCTCTGTTTTTGGTTTCCAAACCTGTTGAGATAATGCAACCCGTTTATAAAACTTGTCATTTTTAGTTACCACTTTCTTTACGGGTTCATTTTTCACACTCTTTTTCTCAACAACAATTGGTGCTTTACCCTTCACGTCAACTTTCTTCTGTTGAATCTTAACAGTTTCAGTCTTAGGCTTCACATTGGTACACTTTCGTGCAATGTGACCAACTTGATTACATCTAAAACATGTTCGAGTATCAACAACTCGACTTGTGCCTTCAGACTGATACTGTGAAGCTCTTTTCTCAAAGAACTCTGCATTAGATTTTGAAAAAATCTCATTTTCCTCATCAGAAAGTGAACTTGAACTGTTCACAAACACCTTCTTTTCAGCAAACCTTTTGTTTTGAAAACTCCTTTTCTGATAACTCTTACCACCCCTATAACCACCCGACCAATTGTTTCGATTGTTATTATAAAAACGTGGTGGCACAAAAGGCTTTTTGTAGTAAGCTTTATCTTTCTCAAAATTCATTAGCCTTTTTGTTTGTTTCAAACTTTTCACTTCTGACAACTCAACTTCAACCAATTTGAAAACATTTGTCAACTTTTTCATATTAACATTCTCAATGGGAAACTCAGAATCCGAATACAACTTATCAGATCCAACCATCTTGTACATCACAAGATCCGATTCATCACTTAAGTTGTTTTTGGATTTTGGTTTCTGAATGTACTTATCTAAGAAACACCCATCTTCCTCAGTAGTGTCACTATCCATTTTTAGCACATTTTCAACGACACCTTTTACAATATCATTTTGGACACCATCGTCATTGGAAGATGTGAACGTGACATCAATATTCTCTGGAAGTTTAACTTCACTTTCTTCCTCAATTTCAACCAACCCAGATTGCTTTTTCATGTAATTATCAAGAACAGGTGGTGGAACTTGATGAAAACCCACCCCAGTTCCATCAGAATACACATCTTCACCCGCTTTGTCTTTCCCGATGGGTTTGGGAATAATGTGTTGCAAAACAAAACTTGCGGAGCTGTAACTATTAAGCTTCAACTGGATTCGCTCGTTTTCAATTTCAGCCTCTTGAAATTTAAGTTTCAGTTTAGCGATTTCATCCAGTTGTTGGTTGATTGATTCTTCTTTTACTCTAAGCACTTCTTTTAGATGTTCATTTTCTTTAAAAGTTTTACCATTTCGATCATCACAATCTTTCATTGTGCTTTTGAGTTTTTCAAATTTTTCAGAAATCTGACGGTTTTCAAGAATTAACTTTTCATTTTCTTGTTTAATTTTGTCATAATCAATTTTATCATTTTCAATTTGACTAGTTAATTTTCTTATCCGTTCAGTTGAAGCTTTAACTGTTTTATCACGATCAAGAATCTGATTCTCAACGCTTCTGACCTTTGCTGTCAGATCATCAACTTTCTTTCCGTTGAGATACGTGACTGTGCTACAAAATTTGCACTCTTTGTTGCAATTTTTGCAATCAGCATTTCCATCAATTTTCTTACCTGACACATTTGTTGACAATTTTGAACTGACCTGGCTTTTTGACTCAGACACGGAGTTAGAGTCTACCTCAAGTGCCTTAGCAACCAGCACTTTGTCAGCCATTTTTCCCAGGTTCTCAGCATTTAACTCCTGCGTTGTGTCAATAACTCCAGTATCAATCTTCTTTGATTTTTTCTGCTCTTCTTTCTCCTTTTTCTCTTTTCTTCTTTCTCTTCCTGGTTTCCAGTTCCCCACCATTTATTCTGCCAGTACTCATCCTCTTCTTTGTACTGCTGGATTATGGCTTCAATATCAAGCGTTTTGTCATCGATCGCAATATTTCCATATCCATCAAGATAACACTCCCTGTCCGGATCCCATCTATTTGCTCTCCTCGCTTCCAGAAAGATACGAGATATTCTAATTATTTTGTTTTCAGCAATCATTTTTCTGTATTGATATTTTTGCTCTTCAATTCTATTGTCTTTCCACGGAATAGGTTCGTCGTTTTTCGCCATGAATGCGTAACCAACTGCATCTTCTTCCGGTAGAACCTCTTGACTCCAATCATACCCTTCATCATCATAAATCACCGCAAGAGCTCTAGATTTCTCTCTATTGTCTTCAACCTGCTTCAATCTAGGCAGCTCGGATTTATTCTGATGATAAATTGCCTTCTTGTAATAATCATCTCTAAAAGGGTTCTCCGACTCATCAGCATAAGCGTTTCTGCATTCTCACTTGAAGTGACCCTTCTGCTTACATTTGAAGCATGTCACCTTGGATTTATCGAACCCCAGCTTGGTAGATGGACCACCAATTGTCTTCCTGCCAGTAATTTCCATGAAGCGTTGTGCTCGACGAACAGCACTAGCCATAGCCCAACGAATATCGATCAGCTCCATTTCCTCCGGATCAATCTGATCATAATCTTCTTTCGTCAGATTGGTGTTGCCTTTCTTTCCAGCTACTAACCCTTCATACGATTCCAACACCGATGCTAGGAAGATCATCTGCTGTTTGGCCGACTCCTCATCAAAATTCTGAGCATTCTTTAAGTCTATTGCAATGTTGCATTGAAAACGATTCTTTGCATTAGAATGACTTGCAGATGATGAAGATCCACTGTGATAACCACTGTGATTTCCACTGCTTTGACCACTTTGACTTTCTTTGCTTGCTGTGGACACATTTTCAACAGAAAACGCAGTCTTTGGAAAAGTTGCTTTTGGCATCGTGCTCTTTGGATAATACAAATCCAAATTCTGCTGGTAAGATGAGTGATTGACTTTGTATGTCTTCTTCAGTTCCAACTCGTGACTCTCGAGTTTCTCAATCAGCAAATCTAGTGTCAACTTTTCTGTTGCTTTGATGGTATTCTTCAGCATCAGCGCATAATATCTCCAATCCATCTCATCACGCAACGAATCGAACAATTTGTCGATAAGATCTTCTTCAGGAATTCTTATATCATGTCTTACTAATTCCAGCTTCAGATGACCAAACCTTTCTATCATTTTACAAACTGACTCGTTCTTTAAACATCCAAAAAGGTCAAACTCTTTTCTAAGAAGTTTCTTTTTGTTTTTCACGATTTCAGTACTTCCTAAACATTTCTTTTCTAACTTTGCCCAAAGATCTTTTGCATTTGAATAATCGATCAATGAGATTATGTCTTCCCGGACAGACTGAAATAACAAAGCCACACACTTTTGTTTAGCTACAAACGAATCAATCTCCTCAGCTGCTCTTAAAGTTTCACCATTTTTGTTTCCATTGGCATAACCGTTTTTCAAACTCTTCCAACTGGGAAATGCGAATGCCATCAACCAATCTTCAAACTTTCTTGACCACCGACTGTATTCCTCGATAGCCATTAGCTTTGGAGGCTTATTGAAAGTTCCGAAAGCACTTTTCGATTCCCAAGCTTCCTTTTTCCTCTTTTTCGGCGGATTCTCATTCACATTGCTTGACGAAGTATCATTGTTTCCGGAATCTCCAGCGAATGCGTACATGTCGCTAAACGGGTTCACGAATATGTCATCCATCTTGAGTGTACCTGCAAAATCAGCCAAAACTTAGTAAAATTTTCTAAATTTTTGAAAACTGTGACAAATAAGCCAAATCAATTGTGATTGACACAAAAGCGAAATCAGTTGTTTGACTGATAAGCGAAATCACAATATTGATGACAAATAAGCGAAATCACTTTGTCACAAAAGCGAAATCACTTTGTTCCAAATGAGCGAAATAGGCTTTGTCCGTATAAGCGAAATCAAGTGTCTGAATAAGCGAAATCAGGTATGTTCAAATAAGCGAAATCAGACTTGTCCGAATGAGCGAAATCAGGTGATGACCGTAAAAGCGAAATCTACTATGTTCGAAAAAGCGAAATCAGGTTTTAACTAGTTTTCACCATGTTTTAGTCTGTATTTTAACCTGAAACTTTCAAGGATTGTTCTACACAGAATTCCGATCACAATGATATGTATAAGGTTCAATTTCGTCCAATAATTTGTTGTAGATCTGAGATTGAAGTTCCGGTTCGTATATACAAACGATCTGAACAGATTTTGTTAAAATTGATTGAGTATTCCTTTGTTTTATGATCTAATACTTTCTAGGGTTTATTAATACTGAATTTTACACGTTATATTCGAATTTCAGCCCATTTTAACCATAGGAACCAGTTTAAATCAAAAAAAAAAAATATGAGAGAAAGTGAGTAGAAGTGAGAGATTTTTGTAGATTCAGCTGTAGTAGTATGAACTCCTCGTCCTCGAGCTCTGATACCACTTGTTGGACCGTTCTATGACCTGAAAATGTCAGTTAAGGCAGTTCACCATTACGTATAAAGGTGGAATCAGTATACGCAACGTAACAACAGCTTTTCCTTTTCAATTCCTTCTCTTTTATTGCTTTCTGGATTGATTTTGACAGAGTTCTGTTACAAAGCACATGACCTAGTCTCGCTCATACGTACATAATGTAGTCACTTGTGAGGGTATTTATACTTGATCTAATTTCGCTTATATGTCAGTGACACAAAAGCGGAATCACTAAGTGACATATAAACGAAATCACTAAGTGACATAAAAGCGAAATCCCTAGTGTACATAAAAGTGGAATCACCTCTAACCTATGTTCACAAAAGCGAAATTACTCCATAAAACCTAATTTTGACTTTCAAGCACTAATCTTGTCCATCTTGACCTAAGACTTGATTCACACGAAGTCAACAGACATTCTATGCATCAACATTACCCAAGAATTCTGTTCTAGGAATTCCAACCGTCGGAAAAATGTAGGTTCTACATCTGCAACTTATTGCAAGTATTGCAAAAGGAAGCATTCTGGAAGATGCTCAATATATTGTAATTTTTGCAAAATATCAGGGCACAAGGAAGAAGACTGCAGGAAGAAAGCCAACAACAGGATATGCTACAATTGCGGAGAACAAGGACACATCAAGCCCAATTGTCCGAAATTAGCTCCAGCTGCAAACAACAAGAATGCTAAAAATGCTAGAGCGTTTGTTCTGATTGCAGATGAAGCTAAAATGATTCCGGACGTAATAGCCGGTGCGTTTTTAGTTAATGAAGTTTTTGCTAAAGTATTATTTGACTCTGGTGCAAACCAAAGTTTTATTAATACTTCATTTTGCAAACTTCTCAATCAACCATTAAATAAACTCTCACAAGAATGTCTAGTCGAGACAGCGAATGGAGAAACGGTTAGGATTTCTAAAATCTTGCAGGGAGCAAGAATAGAGTTTTTAAATCAAAAGTTTATTGCAAATCTTTACCCAATGAATCTGGCAGGATTTGATGTCGTATTAGGAATGGATTGGTTAATAGCCAATAAAGCTAATATTTTATGTGATCAAAAGTCAATTCAAGTTATTCACCAAAGGGTGAAAAGATCACAATTAAAGGAGATAAGCCCTCTAGATCCACTAAATTCATCTCTGTGATGAAAACTGCAAGTTATATAAGAAAAGGATCTATAGTGTATTTGATTTCTATAATCACTAACACTAAAGAAAAAGAACTAAAAGACATTCCAATAGTGTCTCAGTTTTCAGATATCTTTCCAGAAGAATTGCCAGGACTACCACCAGACAGGGAAGTTGAATTCAGAATCCATCTGCTACCCGGAACAGCACCAATTGCCAAAGCACCTTACCGTTTGGCACCCGCCGAAATGCATAAACTGAAGAAGCAATTAGACGAATTATTAGAGAGAGGATTCATTCAGCCAAGTTCATCACCATGGGGAGCACCCATTTTATTCGTCAAAAAGAAGGACGGATTAATGCGTATGTGCATTGACTACCGTTAATGGAACAAGGACACGATTAAGAACCGGTACCCATTACCAAGAATCGATGATCTGTTTGATCAACTGCAAGGAGCATGATTTTTCTCTAAAATCGATTTAAGATCAGGATATCATCAATTAAAAGTATAGGAAGAAGACATTCCTAAAACCACATTTAGAACAAGGTATGGCCATTACGAATTTACTGTCATGCCATTTGGTTTAACCAATGCCCCAGCCGCATTTATGGACATGATGAACCGAATATGCAAGCCATATTTAGATAAATTCATAATTTTTTTTATTGATGATATTCTCATCTATTCTAAAAGTAAAGGGGAGCATGCAAAGCATTTGCACACACTTCTAAGTCTATTTAGAAAGGAAAAGCTTTATGCTAAATTTTCAAAGTGCGAGTTTTGGTTAGAGCAGGTACAGTTTCTTGGACACTTAATTAATCATGAAGGAATTCATGTGGATCTAACAAAGATCGAGGCGATTACCAAATGGAAAACCCCTGAGTCACCAACCGAGATTAGAAGTTTCTTAGGATTGGATGGTTATTATAGTAGATTTATTCAAGATTTTTCTAGAATAGCCAATCCCTTAACTAAGTTAACCTGTAAATCCATTAAGTTTGAATGGGGAACAAAACAATAATAAGCATTTAGAATTCTTAAGCAAAGATTAACCCACGCACCCATACTAGCATTACAAGAGGGAACTAAAGATTTTGTAGTATATTGTGACGCCTCTAAGTTAGGTTATGGATGTGTATTAATGCAACGTCAAAAGGTTATAGCTTACGCATCTAGATAACTTAAGAATCATGAAGAGAATTATTCAACCCATGATTTGGAATTAGGAGCTATAATTTTTGCCCATAAGATTTGGAGACATTACCTTTATGGTAGTAAGTTTACCATATTCACTGATCATAAAAGTTTAAGGTATATTTTCAGCAAAAAGAGTTAAATATGAGACAAAGACGCTGGATGGAAATTCTTAGTGATTATGATTGTAATATCCAGTATCATGCAGGAAAGGAAAATGTAGTGGCTGATGCTTTAAGCCGAAAGTATCACGAAAAGCCAAAAAGGGTACGTTCTCTTAAATTAAATCTATAAGTAGATTTAAATAAACAGATTAGAAAAGCACAGGAATCAGTAATCAAGGATGATACTGAAAAATTAAAAGGAATGATCAAGGAATTAGAACAAGGAACAAATGGAATTTGGAGATTCCATAAAAAGAGAATGTGGATACCTAAATTAGGAAACCTATGCTACCGTATATTAGAAGAAGCCCATAAGTCTAAGTATACGATGCATCTGGGAAGTGATAAAATATATCAGGATTTAAGAAAGAATTTCTGGTGGATAGGAATTAAAAGGGATATAGCAGCTTACGTTTCTAAAGGTTTAACTTGTTCACAAGTCAAAGCTGAACATCAGAAACCCTTAGGTTTGTTACAGCAGTTGGAAATGCCAGTTTGGAAATGGGAATTGATAACAATAGATTTTGTTACCAAATTACCCAAAACAAGGAAAGGTAATGATACAATCTGGGTGATTATAGATAGACTAACCAAGTCAGCTCATTTTCTACCGATGAAGGAAACTTTCAGCATGGAACAATTAGCCAAATTGTATGTAAATGAAATCATTTCATTACATGGAATTCCTTTATCAATTGTTTCTGATAGGGATAGCCGTTTTAACTCTCATTTTTGGTCAAGTTTCCAAAAAGCAATGGGAACCAAGTTAAATCTAAGCACAACATATCATCCTCAAACAGAAGGACAAAGCGAAAGGACAATTCAGACAATGGAAGACATGCTTAGAGCTTGTGTAATTGATTTCGGAGGTAATTGGGATGATCACTTACCTTTAATAGAATTTTATTATAATAACAGTTATCACACAAGTATCAATGCTGCACCATTCGAAGCACTTTATGGACGAAAGTGCCGAACCCCAGTCTGTTGGGCAGAAATTAGAGAAAAACAACTATATGGACCTGAGATAGTGCAAGAGACAACCGACAAGATTATTCAAATCAAGGAACGACTGAAAGCAACACGTGATCGACAGAAGAGCTATGCTGATAACCGACACAAACCATTGGAATTTCAAGTAGGAGATAAAGTATTATTAAAAGTCTGTCCTTGGAAATGAGTGGTGAGATTCATTAAACGAGGAAAGCTAAGTCCCAGGTATGTTGGACCTTTTGAGATTATTAGAAGAATAGGACATGTAGCTTATCAGCTACAACTGCTAGAGGAAATGGCAGGAATACATGATGTATTTCGTGTATCTAATCTCAAGAAATGCTTAGCCAATGAATCACTAATGGTACCTCTTAAGGATATAGAGGTAAGTGAACAACTTAAGTTTGTAGAGAAGCCTTTACAGATTGTAGACAGGAAAGTTAAGAACCTCAAACACAAGAGATTAGTTCTAGTCAAAGTAAAATGGGACTCCAAAAGAGGACCAGACTACACATGGGAGCTTGAAACAGAAATGCAAAGGAAATATCCACACTTGTTCCAATAGACCTCGAGGACGAGCTCTAAAACAAGGTGGGGAGGATATAACAACCCTAAACCAACACCCTCATAAATTTTCAGACACCCTAAAAATATTTAAAATATCCCAATATGTCCTAAAATACACCCCATACGTGAAAACGGACCCCAAATACCTTAAATATCATTAAAATTAATTAAAAATGGAAATTTGGGGCTGTCGCGGGGCGCGTAAGCCACCCCGTTAGCTTACGCGGGCCATGAGCGATCGATAAACGCGGCCTAACCCGGTGGTGACACGTGGCAACGCGTGTTGAACCTACTAAGTGTTAGGATTGGAGGCTCTTATGAGAGTGTTTGTTTGTATAATTTGAACAATCAATGAATATGAATACATGTAAAGTGCAGCGGAAATGAACAACAAACTTTGTAAACACAATCATAAAGAGAAATGGATTTGATAAACACATGAATTGCATCAGTCGAAAGATTACAAAGTAGATCAAAAGATTGCAAAACATGCTTACAAATAAACTCCCCCTCAGCCTGATACTCCAGTGGTTGATTGCACACAAGATGAAAGGATTGGACTAGAGGAGAAGAACTCACTCAGTCAATCAAATGTAACAGTACAGGGTACTGTTACATTTATAGGCAAACCAAACCACTGAGGCATCTCAGCTGACGTCACCATGAAAGTGACATCTAACAAACTAACAACGTATAAGCACTGATCTATAACTACTGCTCATACAGACACTAATTACATACTAACTACTGATGTATAAACACTGATTCTTCATTCCACTGATGTAGTCAACCACTGATATCTAAGCATCAGTGCTTTCTTCAAAGGGTGATCAGACCTTGAATGGGCAGTGCTTTAACTCTTCAGCAGTGCTTGAATTCCGTCAGAAGATTGAGCTTCAGCCTTTAATCTTCATCAGTACTTTAGTGTGATCAGCAGTTGCAAGGCGGCAGTTGTACAGAACAGTGGTTTGGCCATCAGATGTTCTTCAAATCACTTCCAAGGAGAAAGTCTAATGTAAACAGCTGCTTATTATGGATCCACTGCCCTGATCCGGTTTTGGCTTTACATCATCTGTTCCTCTGGTAGGGTTCAATCCCAACAATCTCCCCCTGGAACAGATGATGCCAAAACCCTTCATTATTTGTAGATCTTTATTACCTCATTAGAAGTTCCTTAGCTTGTCTTTTAAATTCTGCTTCAAAGTCCTTGGAACTTGAGTCTTCCTCATCCCTGCAAAGTGTAAGCTCAAGGAGATCTTGCAGATCTTCAACACCCAGGCCCAGTGCTTGTTCCCTTGATATGTGCTTCACTACACCATTAGATCTGAGCAAAGTCAATACATGGGTCTTTTGATCAGACTTCCACTTTAGTATTTTTGAACCTAATGGGTTTCTTTGGAGAGGTTTATTTGCTGATGAGTTTGGAGATGGTGGCCTGGTAAGGACTGCATGGGCAGAGTCTGCAACCTTTAATGACACAGGATTTTCAGCCAGCATTTATTGAAGAACCATTTTTATAATGTAATCTTCTGCTGCTTTATCCTGTGCTGTCTCTTCATCCATCTGCTTTTGAGTCTTCTTTTGTCTAAAGATAACAGCAGTTGGAACAGTGGATTGAATAGCAGGGGATGATGGTAGTGATGAGGTGGTTTTTGGTGGTGATGGTATTTTTTGTGGTGGCAGTTGTTTGAGTGACATATGTTGTTTAAAGGTGGAGGTGTAAGTGATTTTATGGTAACAGAAGTTGTGGTTGAAGTAGTAACTGGCTTAGTTTTAGAAGCTGTGGTGGTTGATTGCCTTGTTTTTTCTAACAGAACTCTTCTTTAATGAAGTACCAACCTCTTCTTTTACTTTTTGCAGAACTATCTTTTTCTCAACCAAAGCTTTGTTCTCATCCCTTACCCTTTTAATATCAGCAGTGGTTTTGAGACCAGCTGAATTGACTTGACTTTGAACGATCCTCATTTGTGTATCTTCATCATTTGCTTGAATTTTCAGGGTTTCATCACCTCCCCTTTTCCTTTTCTTTGACAGATGTTTCAGCAGAAGTTACTGAAAGATTTTCCTCAGAGTCATTTTTCTCCCCCTTTTTGGCATCATCAACTCTTTCGAAGATAGGTGCAGGGGTTGAAATAAATTCCACAGCTCATCTGGAGTAGGAGCAGATGATGGAGTAGCTTTTGGAGGTGGTGCAGCAGTGGATGGTACCGTTTGTGCTTTCAACAACTGTTGCAGCATATCTTTGATTTCTGCAACAAATGTATCCAGTTTATCAATTCTAGCCGTCAATTCTTGGTACATTAAACCATCACCCAAATGAATGGGATCATCTGATTTCCCACTGGCAGTGGTTTTATCAATGGTTGATTTAGGGAAAGTGTCCTAAAATTCATCCACTAATGCCCCTTTTTCTTGGTACTGGGGACTTCTTCCTTCATTTGTGGACACCTTGAACAGTTTACCAGTGGTTAAAGTAAACACACCAGTGGTTTCCTTGGTTGTCTCTGAAGAAATTGCCTTCAAGGGAATCTTATTTATGAAACAACTGGCCCAGTGTAGATCAGTGGATCCAACACTAGTAGTTGCTGCTCCACTTGAACGACCACCAAGAGTTACTTGTAACTCAAGGGGTGTAACCTCCTCAGTTGTTGCTGGGATAGCAGAGGTATAAGCATCAGACTCAGTTACTTGTTGGAGTGTACTCTCAGTGATATGTGGTTGAGAGGAACTGATTTATGTCTGAGTTATATCCAAAGCATGCAACAAGGGTATTATTGATGGTGGTATTTGTGAAGTGAGGATATAGGATGAAAGAGAGTTTGCCCCGGGAGAAGGGCTATGGAAGTTAGATTCAAGTGAATCCATTGCTTCATAAGATGGCGTCCCTATGCTTACAACATGTTCTTTTTATGAAGAAGCAAGAGGAGTTTTAGGCTGGGGTTGAGACCTTTCTACCATCTGCTGTGAGGAAGTAGCAGCAACGGTTTCTAGTGACTTTTGTGTTGTCACTGGCAGTTGCTCTGGGATCTCATCTTCCAGAGTTGCCTTTATTGCAGGTTTGGGGGGCTTTTGAATTTTCTTTTGTTTTGGTCTTTTGGTGGACTTAGGTGTGGGTTTCACAGCAGTTGTGTTACTGCTGTGATCACCTTGAGCAGTGGGCTCAGCAGCAGATATCTGAGGAGCAGTGGTAGCTGCTAAAATCTGCTCAGGTACCTCTGCTTTTGTTTTGGAAATTTTTGATAGCCTTGTAAATGTTTTCAGGTGTAAGGCCATTTATTTGAAAATGTGATGATGGCATCTGATGCACACAACTGTTGAATAACATTTGTCCACGTGTAACCTCTGTTGTAAATCAGTGTTTTGCACAAACAGAGGATACACTTTGGCAGTGGATAGATTTTACTATTTAACAGAGTTTTAATGCCATCAGTGCTTTGAACAGACTTTGAGGATTTATTGAAAAATTCAATTTTAAACTATTTTTAAGGTTATTTTTTATTTTTCTAAAAACATTTTTATGCTATTTACACATGGAACACAAGAAAGCTTGCTTTAATCCATGTTTAGCACTACAATCATAGGGATCAAGTTTTTAACAGTAGATGAATCCAATTTTTAAGTTTGTACATCTACCACCTGATCTTTAGGATGGACATGTTAAAGATGAAGTCAAACCTTTTTATAGCAATCCATCACAAAGTGATGTCTGATAATGAATGATGGTGAATTAATGAGATATTGAACTTTTTGATGATATATTTCAGCTACTTGACTGCCCTGTACAAAAACAATCTTTTGAGCAACTATACCAAAATTCAATAACATATTTTGAAGTTACAAACAGTTGGACTTTTCAGCAACAGCAGCAGCATCATAATATTCTTCAATCTGTGGTTGGAAATATTTGCTGCATGTGCACAGTCAATAACACCTTGATGTTTGTACTTGTTTTGAGATGATAAAACTTGTCCATCATGCTCCTAGCATATGCAATGTTCTTTGAGGACCCACTTTTCGCCAAATAGATTCTCATCATTTGGCTGTGGCACAAGGTTTTCAAACTTGTTGTCACTGAACTGCTGAAGCTCCTCTTAAATGACAGCTACCCAACTTTCTGTCTTTCAGTGCTATAAGGCACATGACTTGTTGATGGGATGGTAGAAAGTCAAGAAGAAGACAAAGGTTTTGGGATAAACTTTTTATAAGAATCCCTTCCAATTGATGTTGTCAAGTGTATGGTAAAATGGATGTGATAAAAAAGGATTGAGGTTTAAAAGGTGAGGCTGCAGATGTTAGTCATCTGAGCTAACAATTGTTGGTGACTTTAATGATCCAACAGCTGTTTGAAGGTGAAAGTGGAGGAATAAAAGGAATTGGGGATAACCAGTGTTGATTTTTATCCACGGTTAGTAGATTTTTATCAACAGTGGTTGTGGACTTGGAAATAGAGGTGAAGGGCTACTTTGATCAAGCAATTGTTGAGGTAGCAGTCAAGTGATTTCTATCCATTTTTTATGGACTTCTATCAGCAACTGCTGGTGGATCAGTGGGTGAGCTTTACCAGCTGTTTTGTACATCTGCTGCTCAGATGAAGGAAATGATTTTGTCCTGTGATAACACAGTATCATGTCCAACATCTTTTGATGGTGATAATGAGATATCTGCAAAGTAACATCCTTGACAAAACATATTTTAGATGCATATTATCAAGATTAACACATTAGCAGATTTTTACAGGGATTTGCATTCAAGGTTTTACTACTTATCTATTTCCTGTTTTAAACATTTATAACTTTTGACAGTAGTTGAGTATCCCAGATGATGGTGACCTTTTCACTTTGACTACCCATTTTGTTTTCTAATCCTTAGAGTAAAACATGAATAGTCAAGAATTTTAAGGTCTGTTAGCAATCAATCTTTGATCTGTGATAAAACAAACTTGAGTTTGACATGACCTTGACACATGTATCATTTCCTATTGAGCTATTTTCCAGGATAGTATCATCACAAAATAAGAGAAATACATCCTGACAGGAGATGAAACTTTTACTAAAAAAATAGAAGTTCAAAATATATCATTCTCATAAAAAATGGAGAATAATATATCCTGTTTTATTGAGAAAAAGCTTTTAAAGAAAAATTAAAGGTTATTCTGAAAATGACATCAAAAAGGATCTGGTACATTTTTTAATAAAGCTCAGAATCATATCATTCTCATGTCTTATGAAAATGGTCAATGATTTGAACAACCACTTGTTTGAGACCATTTCTTTGTCAATTGATTGCTAAAATGAGGAGACATGTACACATAAGTTTTGAAAGTCCTGTTATAGACTTTGTTACCATGTGATGACACTGAAAAATTTTGTCTAGTCCTCTTTGTAAGTTTAATCACTGGTGATACTTTTGTTACCTGAATTTCCCTGAATCAATGAATGCACATAGTTGCTTGATGACCATTATTCACCCAATTTTGGACTCTTAAGTTTTTTATGTTTATACTCTTTTCTTTTGATTTCAAAAGTTTTGAGATAAACACACTTTTGAGTTTTTGTAATTTTTCTTCTTTCCCTTTTTACCCTTTCCATAGAAAAGTATTGAAACTTTTACTGGAAGGTTTTCAAGAAAAAAAATACTCAATCCAAAATCATTTTCAGCAATGTTTTGAGAGATTTGGTCATTTTTGCACATGCTTATGCCAAATTTCACATTACTCATGATCTGGATAGTTTGACTGCTGATTTTCTTAATGTATTCTTAACACAATTGATTTTGGTCCTTTTAGAGGACACTCAACTTGTTTTTCAATACATAAGATCCAAATCACTAAAGTTTTGATTTCCCTCTTTTTATGTTAACAAAGACACTAGTGCTTTTATCCGCACATAGGCTTTTGTCAACCATGAGGTGAACACCTTAGCTGCAGTTATGATGAAAACAACACAAACTTCATAATAACATTTGAAATCAATTTTGTAAAGAGAATAATCACACCAAAGTCACCAGACGAGTTTGCAGAACTGAAACTATAGGTGATTTATGCATGACATCACTTGTTATGTGAATTTTGTGTGTCTTATGACATCTTGGTTGTTTTACAGAGTTTTTGAATAAACAACTTTGAACGTTATTACTCGTTACTCTGTTTTTCAACAAATACGACCAACCTTAGTATCAATGAAATTTGAGCTGAACTGTTATGTCAAATTGATTGTTAGATCGAATTTGACTGTCCAAGCTCTGATACCAATTGTTAGGATCGGAGGCTCTTATGAGAGTGTTTGTTTGTATAATTTGAACAATCAATGAATATGAATACATGTAAAGTGCAGCGGAAATGAACAACAAACTTTGTAAACACAATCATAAAGAGAAATGGATTTGATAAACACATGAATTGCATCAGTCGAAAGATTACAAAGTAGATCAAAAGATTGCAAAACATGCTTACAAATAAACTCCCCCTCAGCCTGATACTCCAGTGGTTGATTGCACACAAGATGAAAGGATTGGACTAGAGGAGAAGAACTCACTCAGTCAATCAAATGTAACAGTACAGGGTACTGTTACATTTATAGGCAAACCAAACCACTGAGGCATCTCAGCTGACGTCACCATGAAAGTGACATCTAACAAACTAACAACGTATAAGCACTGATCTATAACTACTGCTCATACAGACACTAATTACATACTAACTACTGATGTATAAACACTGATTCTTCATTCCACTGATATAGTTAACCACTGATATCTAAGCATCAGTGCTTTCTTCAAAGGGTGATCAGACCTTGAATGGGCAGTGCTTTAACTCTTCAGCAGTGCTTGAATTCCGTCAGAAGATTGAGCTTCAGCCTTTAATCTTCATCAGTACTTTAGTGTGATCAGCAGTTGCAAGGCGGCAGTTGTACAGAACAGTGGTTTGGCCATCAGATGTTCTTCAAATCACTTCCAAGGGGAAAGTCTAATGTAAACAGCTGCTTATTATGGATCCACTGCCCTGATCCGGTTTTGGCTTTACATCATCTGTTCCTCTGGTAGGGTTCAATCCCAACACTAAGTGACCCGGATCACTTACGACCTAGGCCACCTAATACGCGGGCAGCGTAGGCCCTGGTCTTATTTTACGCGGGCCGCGAGAAAAGCCAAATCAGGCCCAATAAATTGCAACGAAGGGCCTTCAGTAGAAATTCGTTCATTCACTCGATCTCTCTCTCAATTTCTTAATAGTAGAAGTTATACTCTGGTCTAATACCCCCCTAAATAACAAAGTTCTGCTCTGTTGTAAGTATCATAACCCCTGGATACGTATTAGATACTCTGCCCGATTGATCTAGGGTTCCGTAACGGCTATCGTGGTTCTGCCCGACGTAGTCGTTGGAATGCCATATCGGGGAGGGTATTACTAATGTTAAAATGGGTTATTATACTAACACATGTGCATTTGTGTCATTTATAGATTATTCCCAGGAAATCCTTACTGAAAACCTAAGACACCAATGTGAGTAATCTCCTTTTTGTAAATTGTTTTTACAAAACCTTAAATGTTTTACAATGCAATTTAGCAGTGATTGAGTCTTTGTAATTCTACAATTACTGCCGGTATGTTGGGGTTTTGTATACAAAATGTGAGACACGTTACCATTGGACGAAGAGTTAGCGAATGTGAAATATGACCCACCAGTTAGGATTGACATTACTGAATGAGTAATTGAGTAGATGTAAACATTGTAATTGCTCTCAATACTTTTTAAATTAAATTAACCTTTCTTGATTAAACTAGGATTCACTCACCAGTATTTCCCACTGACAAAATGTTTTCAAAATGTGTTTCAGGTAACACAATGTGAAAGCCAATTAGAAGCCAGCTGGACAGCACTGAAGGCTTGGAAAAGTGGCTATAAAAGTTACCTAAATAAAAGAAGGCGTGTATTTCAAAAAAATGGGATTTATCCCTATAAATCAGTTTGTAATAAAAACTTGGGTTTTATCCCAATGTGTTTATTTATATAAAATGTGGTATTTTACTCTGATAAAATATTTCCTAACTACGGTCCTAATGAAATTTCTGTTGCCAAAATTAGACAATACCAGATACCACCAAAACTGGCCGCGGCCGTCCGTTCCTGTATTTGTATAAAGGGACGGGGGTTGCGACACTAGGAATGGCCTACCTAATATGAGTGGTACTTCGGTATCTTCCTCCATATCTAGTATGACAAAGTCGGCCGGGAAAACAAATTCGCCGACTTTAACCAATAGATTCTCAGCGACACCTTGTGGATATTTGACCGGCCTATCAAACATTGAGGCGGGCATGAGGTTGATGCTATCCCCGAGGTCGGCTATTGCATTGCGAATGGGAGACTCCCCAATCGAACAAGGGATTGTGAAGCTTCTAGGATCAATCTTCTTTAGTGAGAGTTTGTTGAGTAGCAAGGTGGAGCATTCTTCACTTAAATTAACTAATTGCAATGATTCGATTTTCCTTTTGTGAGTGAGGAAGTCCCTCATAAATTTTGAATACTTAGGCATTTGAGTTAGGACTTCAACAAATGGAATATTGACATGCAATTGTTTTAGTAAATTTACGAATTTTGTGAATTGCTCATCGGTCTTTTGGCGAATTAACCGACCGGGGTATGGAACCGAAGGATTCTTGGGGGGCTCTTGATTTGGTTTAGGATCCGCTTCTTGTTCGGCCGTCGGTGGAATCGCGGTTTGGCTAGATCGGCTCTTTTCAACTGGGGGTAGTGGAGCCTCATCGGGACCCACGGTGCGGTTTCTCAATGTAATTAGATGTACTTGTGCCCTTGGGTTGGTTTCGGTATTGCTGGGTAATGCGCCTTGTGGTCTCTCAGACATATTTTGAGCTAGCTGATTTATTTGTTTTTCAATGTTTTGAATACTAGTTTGTTGATTTCTAAAATTCGATTCCAATTGTTGAAATCGATCCTAGTTTTTCTTTTCGGAGTCGGAGATGAGGCGAGATACAGTATCTTCAAGCGCCTCTCATCCCCCTTGTTGTTGTTGAGAGAAATTTTGCGACTCGTTTCTTGGTTGTTGAAAGTTTGTTCGTTGGTTTAGATTTTGTTGGTTACTACTATTGCCGGGTTCTCTCCAACCAAGGTTAGGGTGGTTACGCCATCCTTGGTTGTAGGTACCCGTTGGAGGACCTAACGGCCTAGGTCTATTATCAATGTAGTTTACCGATTCCGTTTGATTATCCAATTCTTTCATACAACTACAATTTTCATGTGGCCCACCACACCCCTCGCAAGCCATAACCGAAGCCGTTTTTACCATTTCTAACTTTTTGATTTTGGAAGAAAGGGCTTCGATTTGGGCTTGCAAGGAAGTGCTCTCATCAACCTTATGGGCGCCCGGGGCAATAGATTTGTTACCTCGGGGAGTGTGCCACTGAAAATTAGTTTGAGCTATTTCCTCAATTTGATTATAAATTTCATTTGGGCGACGATTACCTAAGAGTCCCCTGGAGCTAGAGTCAAGTGTGTGTCTTGTGTGTGGCAACAATCCATTGTAGAAAGTGGAAACTTGTTGCCATACTGCAAGACCATGATGAGGACACTTTCTCAGTAGCTCCTTGAACCTTTTCCAAGTTTCATATAAGGATTCCCCGTCCTCTTGTGAATATGTATTAATTTCAGTCATTAATTTAGCCGTTTTAGCAGGAGGGAGATACTTATATAAAAACTTTTGGGCCAGTTCATCCCAGGTGTTTACCGAGCCAACTGGGAGGGTATTAAGCCAAGCCTTAGCTCGGTCTTTTAGTGAAAATGGAAACATTCAAAGGCGGATGGCGTCGTTTGATGCTCCATTGATCCGAAACGTGTCAAATATTTCTAGGAAGTTAGTGATATGCAAATGGGGATCTTCGTCCGCAAGCCCATGGAAGGTTGCGCAGTTTTGGAGCATTTGTATCAAATGCGGTCGAAGTTAGAAGTTATTGGCCCCGACATTCGGTGCATTGATAGCGGCGCCAAGATTACCCACGGTGGGTCGTAGGTAATCCATGAGAGTACGTTGATCCGCCATTGGAAGTGGATCCCCCAAAACTTTCTCTTAGAGGTTCTTTTAGCTTTAAGTCTTTTTCTGAGAAAGAGTTCGGGTTCTTCTAGAGGTTCTTTTATGTCTCTACTAGAACTGGAACTCATGCACTACATAGAAAGTTCAGATGTGGCGCCTGGGTTCCAAGTCCTGCAACAAAAACAGAAAAGAACGTTGGTCAGAAGGTTCACCACGACCTCGTGCTTAGGTGAACACGGCCCGTGGTCGGAGATACAGTAGTTGTTTTCCGAATCCCTATTACTGGGGAGCTCGACACGGCCCCGTGCTGCACCGACACGGCCCCGTGTTCAACTCCCTGTAACTCGGAAAATAAAAACTGCCAGTAACAATGCTGAGCACGGCCCCTTGTCCGACCAGGCACGGCCCGTGCTGAGCTCTGCAGAAGCTGAAAATCTAAGAAAAAAAATCCTAAAAAAATAGAAAAAATAAGAGAAAATGATTAGGCCGTTGATTCCTAACTTTCTTAAAATCCTTGTGTCACCGGCAACGGCGCCAAAAACTTGATGCGTGTGAAGTGTCGTACAGTTTTTAATGTATATTTTAAGCCCTTTAACACTTTTTTAGCCAAGTTTTAAATTTATAAAACACGATATTTACTAACACTAAACACACATATGGGCAAGTGCACCCATCGTGAGCGTAGTATCGTATTGGTAAGATACCGAGGTCGTCCAAGAACACAAGAGCTTTTAATACCAGTTTATCCTCAACGTCTAATCAAACCAAAAGTTTAGAAAAAGGTTTTAAACTAGAAAAATAAAATAAACTAAAATGCTGAAAAATATATTAAAATAAAAACAGATAGACAAGATGAATCACTTGGATCCGACTCGTGTTTAGTGTAACCTTTGATTATTTCCGCACTTTTGCACTTTTTAAGAGATTATCTTAGTTATTGTAGTAGGCCCCTCTTCTGAAGGTGACGTTACCCTCAACCCACTAGTTTGAATCAGCAAGGATACAATACTAAAGGGTTGGATTATTGAAAGATAATTAATTAAGTTATTAATGCATATTGTGGTAGGCCCCTCTTCTGAAGGTGACGTTACCCTCGGCTAAGTAGTCTGAGTCAGCAGGGATACAGTCCTAAGTAGTCGGGTTAAAGTTTTAATAGTAGTTTACAAATGATGGGATCAAGGAGTTCGGACCCCCGCCATCCAATACAAGTGGGTATTGAAGGAGGTCCTACTAAAGTTGACCCAGGTCCTTGCACGATCTATACACTAAACAATGCAAGACTCTTACCAAACCGTTCCCTTAACCCCCGACCAGGTAGCCAACATATCTCCATATTGACCGTGGAGATATGAATGGTGAAAATCTTTTATTTTATATAGACAGTAAAATAATGCCAAGACACCACGGATAAATGATAAGGAAGACTCACCTTCAACATAAGAAACTAGTTATTAAAGTCATTAATACAGAACCAAATAAAAAGTGCGAAAAAATTAAAAATAAAATGTATTAAACTAAACACTTGTCTTCACCAAGTGATGTAAGAGACTTAGGGAAACATGGCCTTTGATTGTCAAGAACTCTTACGATCAACCTTGGATCCCGAGACTACTCACACACTTTATGATGGATGATGGATGATTGTGGTGGATGTGGATTGTGATGGTGGTGGTGGGTGGGTGAAGTGTGAGAGAGGTGGTTTGCCAAGGGATGGTTTGCAAATGAGCCAAGCACCCCTATTTATAGCCTGCACAGAAGCTCAGACACGGCACCGTGTCCATCCATTTTCTCTTTCTTCATTAATTGCAGTTTGTCTGCATTAGTCGACCACGCCCCCGTGTCCGCTGGGCACGACCCCGTGTGCAGAAGGGTATCTGTACTATCAAGATTTCCCTAGATTCTGCGAATCTTAGAGTTGACCACGGCCCCGTGTCCGCTGGGCACGCCCCCGTGGTGGGTGATAGAAGCTTCTACAGCTTTGTCAACCCAGTAGTTTGAGTCAGCAAGGATACAATACTAAAGGGTTGGATTATTGAAAGATATTTAATTAAGTTATTAATGCATATTGTGGTAGGCCCCTCTTCTGAAGGTGACATTACCCTCGGCTAAGTAGTCTGAGTCAGAATGGATACAGTCCTAAGTAGCCTGGTTAAAGTTTTAATAGTAGTTTACATATGAGCGGATCAAGGAGTTTGGACCCCCGCCATCCAATACAAGTGGGTATTGAAGGAGGTCCTACTAAAGTTGACCCAGGTCCTTGCAGGATCTATACACTAAACAAGGCAAGACTCTTACCAAACCGTTTCCTTAACCCCCGACCAGGTAGCCAACATATCTCCATATAGACCGTGGAGATATGAATGGTGAAAATATTTTATTTTATATAGACAGTAAAATAATGCCAAGACACCACGGATAAACGATAAGGAAGACTCACCTTCAACATAAGAAACTAGTTTTTAAAGTCATTAATACTGAACCAAATAAAAAGTGTGAAAAGATTAAAAATAAAAAGTATTAAACTAAACACTTGTCTTCACCAAGTGATGTAAGAGACTTAGGCAAACATGGCCTTTGATTGTCAAGAACTCTTACGATCAATCTTGGATCCCGAGACTACTCACACACTCTATGATGGATGATGGATGATGGTGGTGGATGTGGGTTGTGATGGTGGTGGTGGGTGGGTGAAGTGTGAGAGAGGTGGTTTGCCAAGGGATGGTTTGCAAATGAGCCAAGCACCCTTATTTATAGCCTGCACAGAAGCCCGGACACGGCCCCGTGTCCATCCATCTTCTCTTTCTTCATTACTTGCAGTTTGTCTGCATTAGTCGACCACGCCCCCGTGTCCGCTGGGCACGACCCCGTGTGCAGAAGCGTATCTGTACTATCAAGATTTCCCTAGATTCTGCGAATCTTAGAGTTGACCACGGCCCTGTGTCCGTTGGGCACGCCCCAGTGGTGGGTGATAGAAGCTTCTACAGCTTTGTCAACCCAGTAGTTTGAGTCAGCAAGGATACAATACTAAAGGGTTGGATTATTGAAAGATATTTAATTAAGTTATTAATGCATATTGTGGTAGGCCCCTCTTCTGAAGGTGACGTTACCCTCGGCTAAGTAGTCTGAGTCAGAAGGGATACAGTCCTAAGTAGCCGGGTTAAAGTTTTAATAGTAGTTTACATATGAGGGGATCAAGGAGTTCGGACCCCCGCCATCCAATACAAGTGGGTATTGAAGGAGGTCCTACTAAAGTTGACCCAGGTCCTTGCAAGATCTATACACTAAACAAGGCAAGACTCTTACCAAACCGTTCCCTTAACCCCCGACCAGGTAGCCAACATATCTCCATATAGACCGTGGAGATATGAATGGTGAAAATCTTTTATTTTATATAGACAGTAAAATAATGCCAAGACACCACGGATAAACGATAACGAAGACTCACCTTCAACATAAGAAACTAGTTATTAAAGTCATTAATACAGAACCAAATAAAAAGTGCGAAAAGATTAAAAATAAAAAGTATTACACTAAACACTTGTCTTCACCAAGTGATGTAAGATACTTAGGCAAACAAGGCCTTTGATTGTCAAGAACTCTTACGATCAATCTTGGATCCCGAGACTACTCACACACTCTATGATGGATGATGGATGATGGTGGTGGATGTGGGTTGTGATGGTGGTGGTGGGTGGGTGAAGTGTGAAAGAGGTGGTTTGCCAAGGGATGGTTTGCAAATGAGCCAAGCACCCCTATTTATAGCCTACACAGAAGCCCGGACACGACCCCGTGTCCATTGGGCACGGCCCCGTGTCCATCCATCTTCTCTTTCTTCATTAATTGCAGTTTGTCTGGATTAGTCGACCACGCCCCTGTGTCCGCTGGGCACGACCCCGTCTGCAGAAGTGTATCTGTACTATCAAGATTTCCCTAGATTATGCGAATCTTAGAGTTGACCACGGCCCAGTGTCCGTTGGGCACGCCCCCGTGGTGGGTGATAGAAGCTTCTACAGCTTTGTCTTTTCTGCAGACACTTGGGCACGCCCCCGTGCTCATTGAGCACATGGCGTGTTCAGCCTTCTGTTCTCTTGTTTTGCTTGGGAAGATGCTGTCGGGGGATCGGGCATGCCACTTTTATTCCTTTTCTTGTATTTATGCTGGATTTGGCTGCATTTTTGCTTCTTTTGTTCATTTAAGCTCTTTTAACCCTGAAAATACAAAAGGAAGACAAAAGCATACTTTTTCCAACATTAGTACTAAAAAAGGGTTAGTTTTATGCCTCATTTGATGTAATTTATATGTTGCATTTTGCGCACATCAATAAGTAACCTTGCATTTCCAGTTCACGATGAGATTGCATTGCGATAGAGTTGCGATTGCATTTGCGAATAGCACCTTTAACATAAATAAACATGCACACACAAGTAAAGCACATAATAACACACACACATAGAATAATCAATAACTGTGATTCGAGTTGCAATGCAATAGCGATGAGATAACGTTAAGTAGATTGGCGTTTAGTTGCGTTTATCGCATTGTTACTTCACAAATTACAAATCGTAAACAAAAATAGTGGTAACTAACATACGTCGATTATCGAGATCCGAGAGTACAAGCAATAATCAAGCAAGAAATGTCAGATCTGATTAGCAGTCTTTTCTTCCTTTGACTTTGACTTTGACTTGTACTTTCACTCTAAAAGTCGGGTTGTTACAACCTTCCCTTCTTTAGGGAATTTCGTCCCGAAATTAAGGAGAAGGCGTAACGAATAGCTGTGGATACATAGCCTTAATGTCACTTTCGAGTTCCCAGGTGAACTCGGCGCAATGTTTGCCTTCCCAGCGAACCTTCATTCTGGGAATGCGTGAGCGTCGAAGCTTCTTGGTTTTCCTGATCCCTGATCTCGACTGGCTTTTCCACGAAGTGTAATGTTTCTTCCACTTATAGATCCTCAAGTGGTACATGTAAATTCTGCTTGGCAAGACACTTTTTGAGGTTTGAAACATGGAAAGTCGGGTGGACATTGCTAAGTTCCCCCGGTAGTTCGAGTTCGTAGGCCACTTTGCCAATTCTTTCCAGAATTTTAGTGGGTCCAACATATCGAGGCGCGAGCTTTCCTTTCTTGCTGAATTGGATCACCCCCTTCCAAGGTGAAACCTTTAGGAGTATGTAATCGCCAACGTTAAACTCAAGGGGCTTGCGGCGTCTATCGGCGTAACTCTTTTGACGACCCTGAGCTTTCAGCGGATTGTCTCGGATCTGGAGGATCTTGTCAGTCGTTTCTTGTAGTAACTCAGGACCAGTAATTTGCGCATATCTGATCTCGTGCCATATAATAGGCAATCGACATTTTCTTCCATACAATGCCTCAAATGGTGCCATTTGAATGCTAGAATGATAACTATTATTGTATGAGAATTCGACCAAAGGTAAATGCGAATCCCAATTACCATCGAAATCTATTACACACGAGCGAAGCATGTCTTCTAGGGTGCGAATCGTACGTTCAGTCTGACCGATGGTTTGGGGATGGAAAGCGGTACTTAGATTAAGAGTAGTACCGAGAGCAGATTGAAACATTTCCCAAAGACGCGAGGTAAACCGAACATCGCGGTTAGATGTGATATCATCAGGCGTCCCATGTCGACAAATGATTTCGTCGGTGTAGATCCGTGCTAATCGCTCTACCTTAAAGTCTTCTCGTATCGGCAGACAATGAGCAGATATAATAAGACGATCAACGATAACCCAAATGCTATCGTGACCTGATGGTGTGCGGGGAAGTTTCGTTATGAAGTCCATAGCTATACTCTCCCACTTCCACATAGGGATCTCGGGTTACACGAGTAAGCCAGAGGGCGTTTACTGCTCGGCCTTGACTTTCGAACAAGTCAGGCATTTCGAAACATATATAGCGATATCCTTCTTCATTCCTGGCCACCAATACCGAAGACGAAGGTCATGTTACATCTTGTAGGCACCGGGATGAATGGAATATCGAGACTTGTGAGCTTCAGTCATCAATATCTCCCAAAGGTTATTGCGACTTGAAATCCAAATGCAATCGAGATAGTAATAGATACCGTTCGATTTGCTGACAAATTGAGTTTCAGCACCACACTTCTTCATTTCCTCCCGCAAGGTGTTCTCAATGAAGCAGCTGTGCTGAGCATCACGAATTAAGGCTTCGGGGTCATGCTGGGTGTGAGTATTATGAACGCTATGTAAATAGCTTCGTCGGCTTAGTGCATCGGCAATGACATTTTCCTTGCCAGGGTGATAACGAATCTCACAGTCGTAATCATTGAGAAGTTCAACCCATCGGTGCTAGCGCATATTCAGTTCCTTTTGGTTCAAGATGTGTTGGAGGCTCTTATGTTCGGTGAAGACCGTACACTTGGTACCATAAAGGTAGTGTCGCCAAATCTTCAACGCAAAAACAACTGCACCAAGCTCGAGATCGTGGGTTGTATAGTTCTTCTCGTGGATCTTGAGCTGACGAGAGGCGTACGTGATAACCTTGTCCCATTGCATAAGAACACAACCGAGACCGAGGTTAGAGGCATCGCAATAGACTACGAAGTCATCGTTTCTGTCGAGTAAAGCGAGGATAGGAGCATTGCAGAGCATATGCTTAAGAGTTTGAAAGGCATGCTCTTGTTCGGTTCCCCAAACAAAAGACTTGTCTTTATGCGTGAAAGAGGTTAGCGAAACGACGATTTTAGAAAACTCTGCGATGAATCGATGGTAATAGCTCTCCAATCTGAGGAATGAACGAACTTCGGATGGAGATTTTGGTGTGACCCAACTCTTAACAGCTTCAATCTTCGCGGGATCGACGTGTATACCTTGACTATTGACGATGTGACCGAGGAATTGAACCTCCTCTAGCCAGAATTCACACTTGGAGAACTTGGCATAGAGTCGATTCCCTTGGAGTAATTCGAGAACCAACCGTAGATGTTGCGCATGTTCGGCTTTCGATTTCGAATAGATAAGGATATCATTGATAAACACGATGACGAAGCGGTCGAGAAAGGGTTTACACACGCGATTCATCAAATCCATGAAAACCGCGGGTGCTTTGGTTAAACCAAAGGGCATTACGACGAATTCATAGTGGTCGTATCGGGTTCGAAAAGCGGTTTTAGGTATATCTTCCTCCTCAATTCGTAACTGATGATAACCTGAGCGTAAATCAATCTTTGAGAAACACGTTGCGCCTTGCAATTGGTCAAACAAATCATCGATTCGGGGCAGGGGATAGCGATTCTTGATAGTCAGCTTATTCAATTCCCTATAATCGATGCATATCCGGAACAATCCATCCTTCTTTTTTACAAAAAGGACAGGTGCGCCCCATGGCGAGGTGCTTGGTCGAATGAAGCCTTTGTCCAGAAATTCCTGGAGTTGACTCGAGAGTTCGCGCAGTTCAGATGGAGCGAGGCGATAGGGAGCTTTAGCAACAGGATTAGCTCCAGGAATGAGGTCGATACGAAAATCAATATCACGACTCGGGGGTAAACCAAGAAAATCGTTAGGAAAATCGCGAACAACGGGAACGTCCTTCACTGTTGTCTTTCCCTTTTCTGCTACTACGATGTGTGCCAAGAAAGCCTTGTATTCCTTACGGAGATACTTGCTCGCTTGTATGCACGACATGAGTTTGAGATTCTTCGATGAGACTTCGCCATAGACATAGAGTTGATCACCATTAGCGAGCGAGAAACGAATCATTTTGTCAAAACAAATGACTTCAGCATGATTCTCTCGAAGAATCCATGCCTACTTTGATATCAAAACTACCAAACTGCATCAGAATAAGGTCAATAGGGAAGACATGATTGTTGAGCTCAAGAGTACAATCACGTAAAACAAAACTGACAGTGACGGTTCTTCTAGTGGCAACTTCTACGTTGAACGTTGTAGGGAGATTAGCGCCTTTACGTTTTAGAAGCTTTTCGAATTCTAACGATACAAAACAATTATCGGCTCCAGTATCAAATAAACACGATGCATATATACCGTTGACAAGAAACGTACCACTGCGCCTGGCGATCATTGATGGTGAATGTTCGTCTGCGAGCTGCTTGTTGTTAAGCTGGCTACTGCTGCTGCAGAGGCTGCTGTTGTTGAGGTTGTTGCTGCACTGGTTGGTGTTGTGGCTCTTGCTTCACCACTCGGTTTGGGTAGACATTCACGAAGTGGTTGGGATCACCACACACGAAGCAGGCTCTTGCGTGAGCAGCGGGGGCAGGAGCTGCTTGTTGTCCCTGAGGAACGGGAAGAGGAGCTGGCAGTGCAGGAGCTGGAACTTGAGCTAGAGCTTGACGGGGACCAGTACGGCAGTTGGCAGTAAAGTGGCCGTAAAAGTTACAGTGGACACAAAATCGACAAGCGATCCCAACAGGATGATGGTAGGTACAGGTAGGGCACAGTGGGTGCGGACCAGTGTATGCACGTTTTGCAGGAGGTGCATTGGTCACGGGTGCAGCTACTTGACGGTTCTAGTTCTGAGGTGGGGCAGGTACAGCATTGAGAGGAGTGGCGGTGACAGCACAGTTATTGTTGTTATTGTTGCTCTTGCGCTTGCGACATGAAGACTTAGAAGCTTGAGGTGTGGTGGGTTCAGCGATGGGAGAAGCGGTGACTTGATGGAAACTTTTGGTGGTGTTCTTGAAGTACCCAGCCCTAACTCGCTTGTCATTGATTTCTGCAACGAGTAGATAAGTCTCTTCGATGGTTGTCGTCTTGGCGGCTTGCACGAAATCAGCAACACAATCTGGTAAAGCACGGATGTATTTCTTGATGGTGATGTCAGAGTTGAGACTTGGCCGGGACAAACGAAGCTAAGCTGCTTAAAGCGGGAAGTGAGGCCAGCATTGTCGCTACCCTCTTGCTTGATGTTCCAAAACTCATCATCCAGCTTCTAAAGCTCATGGGGAGGGCAGAATTCTATCATCATGATTTCCTTCAATTCCTCCCAAGTAAGCCCATAGGCTGCGTCATTCCCTCGCCTATTTCTTTCGGCAGTCCACCTGTCCAAAGCCTAGGACTGGAAAACGCCAGTTGCGTTGACAGTGTGGAGGTTATCGGGACAACCGCTTTGGCGCAGAGTGATTTCAACTGAATCGAACCATTGAAACATGGCAGTAGGCCCGTCTTCACCGGTGAAGTCTTTGGGGCCGCAAGCCTTAAACTGCTTAAAGCTAAAAGTAGCCTTAGGCGAGTCAGTCCTAGATTCCTCAGAGGACTTGCTACCAATCTCGTTGATTTCGCTGACGATTTGCGGAATGACCTTAGCCATTTCCTTGGTGACTAGCGATGCGATGCGTTTGTCAGCGTGGTTGCGACGGGTAGGACGGGAAGTGTGAGTTCCAAATGTCGACATTGTCTGCAACAGACATCGTCATAGGACTCAGACGCGATTAAATCGAGTATAGTATATAGTATCATCTCACGCTACCTTATATAAAGCACAGGAACACGTCGGCATATAACACATAGTCACATAATCTCGTAGGCACATAGTCCACATAGACACATAAGCACGTAGAGCACAGAAACACATATTCACTATATTTTGCACGTATTCGCCTGTCATTCAAGTTTTGCGAGCACGTTCGAGAGTAGCAATTGCGAGTAGCGAGTAGCATAGCATACGAGAGTCCATCGATTGGCTGTGATTTGTTAGCGTGGTGTCGCGAGTTGTGTCTGTTTTGCAGAGCAAGAAGCGTTAAATCGAAATCATCAGTATAGAGCACATCACTCTTTATCTGAAAACGCTAACAAAATAAACATATATAAAACCACATAAAGTCACACATAAAATCGAAGAACCAGCGGGTTTGGCTCTCAACCGCTAAAAATAGATTGCCCTGGGTGGTGAGACATCGACTACCCAAAGTGATTCGACTATTCTCGAGGACTTCGAGCACATGCTTTGGCCTAATAGACTATGCTCTCTCACCGACATATGGCTAATGGCACGCATCCTTCCAGCTATTCACATAACTCGAGTCATTGGAATCCATCGAAACTTTGGTGAGGGTTTTATAAAACCAAAATAGAGAGCGGAACAAGTCATCAAGATTCAGGCTTCACCCCTAACTTAACGACTTTATTCCTGTTTGTGTGATGAAATCACGAGCGAGATATAGGAAGATTTGCGTGGAAGTATGGATTTCATTCCTGATTCAACGCAAATTCTCGGGTTTATAGTAAAAGGCGCGTCGAAGGAGCGATTTAATCGAGAGTTTGCGGTTTTCACACCTAATATCGACCCAATCATTGGGTTTTTTTTTCAAAAAATCATGTGTGGTTAGCCTTAGGAAAGGCTAAGTGGTAGTGTTTCAGGCTTAGGAAAAGATGGTGTTGCGCGATGCTTTAGTATGCGACGTCCGCGCAAGAATGGGTTCGATAGAGCGTAACAGAAATAGGCTCGTGCAGAACCCTTACCGAGTTTGCATAAGGCGGTCTTTTGGTACCTAGACTATAGACTAGGCCGTTTCTAAGACATCGACCCGGAATAGGTCGAGTCTTTCCTAATTCCCTATAGTTATGGTTCTGATACCAATCTGTCACACCCCAACCGATGGCGGAAACATCGGGGTGAGGCACTGAGCAAAACAGATTGTCCAGGAGAAATCCATAACAACTAATATTACCAAATATTTAACGTCATGTCCCATACCACAACATATCAAGTAAAACAGTTATTACAGACATAGTTGTTCTCAAAGACAAATAATGTTTCGACAACTCATAAATTATTTAGTTTATTTCTAGACTCCCCCACAGAAGCAAAGCATATCACAGCATCCTAAACACCTATCACATACGTTAAAATAGGTCAATACACATAGTGTAAAGGTGAGCATACAAGTTTAGTACTATAATAGTAGCGAAAGCGGTTGACGGATAACCAGCATGTAACATGTAGAGATGTGAAGCATGTAAGCTATCAACAATGAAATATGCACAGACGTGACTGCGAGTTGTAGAATGCGCACCACATATCACCACTGTGACATATGAAGTAAGGCCCTTAATAACCCCTGTAAACGACAGGTGCCGAGTCCAAACTATAGTACTATCGCTGTTAAGGTGTCAGGCAACAATCACTATGTAAACATAACATACAAGCATTCATCGAATAACACGTATAACATGCAGAGCGGTTAGAGTATAAAAGTAGTTGCGTTGTGTGTCGATGTGATTTGATATAAGTAACGTATGTAACACCCAAAAGTGCGTTAAGCAAAAAGGGATCGAGTATACTCACAGTTCGTGTTAAATAAATAACACACGCTTGGATTGAAGGGAGCGCTGGAGAGATTAGCCTGATCAGAGAACGACAGTATAAGCGTTGAACAGCGTGTTAAACAGGCCGTCGAGTGGAACAAGTAACGAATGGTAGTCCGATCGGATGACCGTCTGGATGGATGGTCATCTGGACGGATGACCATTCGGTCGGAGGGTCGTCCGTTTGGGATGGATGTGTTTGTGTATTGCTTGAACTTTGAAGTTTTTGTTGTAGCATTTAAAAAGATGTAAAATATCATTATATGTCCAGCCATCCAGTCGGATGATCATCCGGACGGATGGTCGTTCGATCGGATGGTGATTCGTTTGAGTAGAAAGTTACAAAGAACTAAGTCTCCTGTCCGGATAGTCATTCAATCGGATGGTCGTCCGATCGGATGACTACTCATTTGGAAACTGATATTCTTCGAAGTTTTGTAAAATCGTCTAAGTGTTGAAAAAACCACAAGTCACCCGGGCGAATAGTCGTTCGATCGGATGGTGGTCCGATCGGACGGCTATCTGTTCGAGTAAGCTGTTTCGTTTGAAAAGAACTTGTAAAATTTGTTAAGTTGAAAGTTTTACGGTTTGACAGAGACGGTATGATGACGTGTTAAACAACGGAAACCTCATCAGGTCCAACTCATCCGGCCGGATGGGAATCACCCTATTCGTTCCGCACCAGCTGTTCATAACGGTGCTACATGTTCAACCCGTGAATCGGTTGTCTCCCCGATCGTAATCCGTTCTCAGACCGGCACTTCATTGGAGAATGAGTAGAAGGCCCGAACGAGCTCAGATTTTATCGGTTTTAAGTGAAAAGTTGAGAATGTTGAAGAGGTGGAAATCAGTTGGAAAATGTTTAGATTTAGGTAAAATCAGTGCTTAAACATTGTAGAAATCCTTTAGATCTGAGTTGTTCTTGGTAAGATGAGATCATACTCCGGTGTTCATATGAACCCGTTATGACGTCACTTAAAAACAGCCCAAATCATGTGGATTTCATGGTGAAATTGTGAGGTTTGTTGGAGAAGATGATGAGAAAGTGTGTGTAGATAATAGAAGTACAAGATTTGAGATGAAAACTTACACGAATCGCGAGGAATCAAGAGAAAATAGTCTGAGAGAGCACTGGGTCGGAGGGAGCTGTCACATCACGCGAACAGTGATGTGACTGCTGAGTATTTATAGGGGAAGGAGGAGAAAGGCGGTGCAAGGTAACGGGTCGAAGGGCCTTTCGATCGGATGGCCATCTGATCGGATGGTCATCCGATCGAATGTCCATTCGGTCGAATGGTCCTTCGATCAGAGGGCTTCTGCGATTTGGTTTTCCGACTTTTGTTTCGTGCGTTGAGCGTTGTGTTGCATTTTAGCGAGTTGCGAGTAAACGATGCGATAGTTTTAAATAATAGTTACACAAATAACATAACTAACATACAACAACATAAGTAACCTTGTGTTTCCAGTTCGCGATGAGATTGCATTGCGATAGAGTTGTGATTGCGTTTGCGAATAACACCTTTAACATAAATAAACATGCACACACAAGTAAAGCACATAATAACACACACACATAGAAAAATCAATAACTGCGATTCAAGTTGCGATGAGACAGCGTTAAGTAGATTGGCGTTTAATTGCATTTATCACATTGTTACTTCACAAATTACAAATCGTAAACAAAAATAGCGATAACTAACATACGTCGATTATCGAGATCCGAGAGTACAAGCCATAATCAAGCAAGAAATGTTAGATCTGATTAGAAATCTTTTCTTCCTTTGACTTTGACTTTGACTTTGACTTGTACTTTGACTCCAAAAGTCGGGTTGGTACAATACTAGGGTGGTAACTATTGTTGTACGAAAACTCCACTAAAGGCATATGTCCTTCCCAGCCGTTACCAAAGTCGATAACACACACTCAAAGCATGTCTTCAAGAGTCTGGATGGTGCATTCAGTCTGCCCATCCATCTGAGGGTGGTAAGCTGTGCTCATGTATAGACGTGAGCCAATGGACTTGTGCATCGCCTGCCACAAATCAGATGCAAAGCGCGGGTCACGATCGGAAATGATAGAGGTTAGCACTCCATGCCTAGCAACCACTTCTTTCAAGTAGATGTCTGCGAGTGTAGAAAACTTATCAGTTTCCTTGATTGCCGGAAAGCGTGCAGACTTGGTCAGTCTATCCACGATCACCCAGATGGTATCGTTTCCTCGCTGAGTAGGTAAGCCAACGACAAAATCCATGGAAATTTGCTCCCATTTCCATGTGGGAATCTCGGGTTATTGTAGTAATTCTGATGGCTTCTGGTATTCCACTTTAACCCTAGCACAGGTCAAGCATTTACTAACATAGGTCGCGATGTTAGCTTTCGTGTGGGGTCACCAGTACAAAGTCTTGAGATCTTGGTACATCTTGTCAGAACCAAGATGCACCGAGTAACGAGACTTGTGCACTTCGTCCATCACAAGCTCTCATAAGTTCCTATAGAATGGGACCCATACACAATCTACAAAATAGTAAGTACCGTCTTCCTTGAGTTCAAGTCGCCTTTCCATACCCCGCATGGACTCAGCTTTAAGGTTCTCTTCCTCCAATGCTTTAACCTGAGCATCGCGGATTTGGGTAGGAAGACTAAAGTGGATAGTAAGCTGTAACGCACGTACATGCTTAGGGTTGGTTTCCTTATGACTGAGGGCATCAACCACAACGTTGGCCTTGTCTGGATGATACTTGATTGCTCACTCGTAGTCCTTGAGGAGTCCGACCCATCGATATTGTCGCACGTTAAACTCCTTCTGATCCATGATATGCTGGAGACTCTTGTGATCGGTGTAGATGGTGCACTTGGTACCGTACATGTAATGTCTCCATTTCTTGAGTGCAAACACTACAGCCCCCAACTCCTAATCGTGGGTAGTGTAGTTCTTTTCATGAGCCTTGAGTTGGCGTGATGCGTAAGAAATGGCTTTCTCACATTGCATCAAAACACACAACTAAGTCCTTGGATTGACACGTCACAATACACAACAACATCTTCTGGGCCTTCAGGTAATGAAAGAATGGGGGTGCTACAAAGTTTCACCTTCAATTGTTGAAATGCGGATTCCTGAGCAATCTTTCGAGTTAGAGTTGCGAGGGTTTGTGCATACGATCAAGAAAAGTGGGCTTCGCAACGTCAAAATTCGTTCATCGGAAACTAAATATAAGGTTGTTTGTGTTGTAGGGGCTCCATGGTAAGGTGCAGGTATCGTTCGGATTCCTACTAGTTCTTGGAGTAGTTTCAGATGTCGTCAAAGAAAACGAGTGGTATACCCGTCAAGGTAGGCTAAATTCCAATGTCGTGGCTAGGAACCTATCTCGGTCGTATCGAGTTCTAAGGACAGTTCTCGTGATGCTTCCATGTCTGTGATATGGCCCATTGCTCCTAGAGTATCGTTCGTAGAGAGTAACTCCTCCAAGCGAGAGTTCGTGAAGAATGTTGTTTGGATAAGGATCATAGGTTTCGAGAAGTATATCGTGAATGGATGTGGAAGCATGCAAAAAGGGTAGTCGCAATCGATGAGTAGGCGTTTAAGAATCCGTAGCAGGGGTTTACCTGTTGTCGAGGGTATATTTGGTCGTACACAAGTTGCACAAGGTTAAAATGAACAACGCCATTTGTCGAATAGAGGTGCCACGCTGGTATATTAAGCATAACAAGAATTAACCAAAGAAGAATGGTTGTCGCACAAGTTTGTAGTGTTAAGATTCACTGAAATTTCCGTCAAAGTAGTTGGGCTCCCCTCATGCGAAGGGGGAATAATTCACCTTGATCCATGAACTTAGATGAGTTTGCGATTCATCGAGTCGGTAAGCAACCAAATTCAGAGGAGTTTCCTTAGGTCGTGTGAATGACTCTAAAATATGCATGTGTAGTCAAGAGGTTTCAAAGAAAGGATGCGAAAACATGTTCATGAGGGTATAATCGTATCAACAACACATCACCATCCTCAGGTTTCAAGATGTGATCACCAATGATCAAGGGTCGAGCCTTACAAATTCTCTAAACTAGAGTGAGTTCGTATTAGTGTCTCTGCATAGAGAAGCGAGGACGTAGTGTCACTGTGGTAAATGAAATGATGGTTTTGTCTAAGTCAATAGTAGAAATTAGGCATTGCACTAATCGACAAGCGTAGGTCGGTCCAAAGGCTAGCGAAAAGATTTCACATAATTAAGATAAACCATCGTGGATCAAAGTGCGACTCTTGTAATGTAGGGGGGAAAAGGGGTGAGGTAAATATGTAGTTCATCGTGTCCGTATGTAGGTTGAGTAATCCGTATCGCCGTCCTCGAATGTCCCGAAGACTATCCCATCATTAGGAGGCATCCGTTTGCTAAGTTGGGTAAACGAAGATGTAGATCAAAGTACAATAATAATTAACCACCGAATAGGGTCATGGGGGGGGGGTAATCTTGTGATCGGTGGAAATCGTGGTATGGTTGTTAGCGTTTCGTCATATCGGTTGCGGATCGAAGAAACAGGAGGTTGGTGATGTTCATACGAAGAATTGAGCGAAAACAAAAAAAAATCCAACAAATAACCGAAGAATATCGCCTACTATTCCATTCTCTGAAGACAATTCCAATAATGGTAGATGGCGGCAACGACACGAAAGAAAAGTTCGTTGCATCATGGTCACGTGAGTATATCCTTGGTCCAAACCAAAGTTTAGATGATAGGGTTCGACTTGTACAATAACAAACGCATGTAACTGTGACTGCTTCGTTTCTGGTGACGACGACTAGTGGAGATGATGGGGTTTGTCAACATGGACGTGTGCGTATATTGTTCTCCTAAATCGGAGTTCGTTTGGGCCGGCCCTGGTCTACGTGAATGTCGACGTGCAAACCGAATGTATGGAGGGTTAGATCTGAATTCTACTTGTAACGGTGACGTCATGTCGAGACAGCCGTATGGATAAATAGAATGCACAAAACAGTTGTCGTAGTGGGGTGAGGAGAAAACAGGAAAAGAATTTGATCACTACTTGTCAAGTTTCAAGTAAACAGTTGAGTGTCAAAGCGAGCACACTAGGGCTAATAAGGGCAACATGCTACTACGTTAACTAAGCATACCATAAATAATGCACCATGCAAATGTAACTAACAAGTAGGTAACATAAACATACACCATACCATCTAAAGTATTGAGCCTTGCACGTGGAGCGAAGTGTCATTGTGGATCGTTGAGCACTGAACAGGTTATAGTCTGGTTTTTGTCAAAAAGATTTTTCCTTTTTTAAACCAAGTTCACTATAACCAATGGCTCTGATACCAATCTGTCACACACTCAAAATCCACAAGCGGAGTATTACCGCGAGGCGTGTGATTGACCAGGATCATACCACCAACCATAATAAACATTAAGTAAAGTAAAGTAAAACCATGGCAAACCAAACGTCTAAAGTTCACCACACCAAAGTCCAAAACCAAATTTAACAGTCAGCGGAAGCATTAAGTTCAAAACCAAAATTATTAGTTTAAAGTTTCTCATGAACACACAGCGGTGCATGTCCCACAATGACTCCTTCTCCATCGCAAGCTCCAGCAAATAACCTAACGACCTGCAAAGCATGTGGTAACGTGTCAACAAAAGGTTGGCGAGTTCACAGTTGGTTGTCTGTTTTAATGTTGTGCCAAAAACCATAAGTTGTTAAGTTGTTTCGAAAACCAAAAGTTATCCAGTTCCATGTTCCCATAACCATATACCGTGGGGGCTACCCCATGTTGTAAACCACTAGACCCTATACCATATCGACTACTGACTTAAGTCATGTTTATGTGCACTGCGTCAATGTCTATTATCATTGACAAGTGCCCAAGTACATTAGTCCACTCCCGTCCTCTGCGGCACGGTGTGAGGCGTGTCAGACCTAATAGCGCCATTTTACCAATGACCCGTTCGCCAATGGCCAAGCGATTAAGTTGATATAAAAATGAGGGACTTCATGATAGAGTTTTGTCTAGTAAGTTTAAGGTTGTTGTCCTACCCAACGAGGACCGGGGTACGTATTCTACCTAAGGAGAATACGCAGGTTGCATCCCACCTAAGGGGGATTGTTGTTAATTAACCCATTCCCAAACCACCGGGATATCCTTATTTAACTCATTCCCAAACCACCGGGAATCCTTATTTAACTCATTCCCAAACCACCGGGAATCCCATGCTTTGACAAATGTGTGAACTCACCTTTGGTTTCTCGGTTGGACTCTTAAAATAGCTAATAGTTAGGGTTGGTCAATCACATCCTAGTATAATTACCACTTAGTCCATTAGTGGTTTCAAATAGAGCACAAAGTTCCTACACGCATCTACCACATAACATGCACTCACTTTAACAGTTCATGCCCATATATACATACCACCTATAACTACTCAAGAGCAAGCATACGATATTTCACATAACACTTTCATTGACATATAACAATTTGGATCATTATCAGATAGCATAACCGACATTTAGACACGTAAATCACTATTTATATTGTTTCAGCTTTAACATCCAAAACTGGGGCTGTTTTCGGGTATTTTAATAAAATAGTTAACTTGTTCCAAAAATTCTTAAATTTTACAGAATGTTCTAAACGGTCCAAATATCATTGTGTAAAAATCTCGGGATCCAATTCATTACCAATTATTTTATAAAAATCATTTACCGGGCTGCAATCAGATTCGTCACTTTCGGATTGCAGTCCACGGAAAAATTCATTGTAAGTCCAATTGACGAAATTCCAGCTAGAGAATTACGACGACACCAGTGGCCATCTACAGTACGAATTTCATGACCTAACTCTATCCAGATTTCAAGTTATGACGAAAAACATAACCCATATTTTCTGCAGAAAAAAAATGCAGCTTTTGCTTCTGTACAAAATTTACCTTTAAAAATAGCAAACAACCTCAAAAAAATATGATTCCAGTGCCATTTGAATCTCTTTTCGAAAACGTATAATTTAGACTTCAGAAAATCAATTTTTCGATTTATGACGGTTTGTTTACAGTCAACTGAAGTTGGCTGTTTTCGTCAATCAGCATTCAGTTTTACATTTAAACAACACCAAAACGCGTGTAAATGATCCCGACTCTTCCTAATAACAACCAACAGTAGGCCAATCACCCTTTACCATCTAACCATACCAATAATCACAACACCCTAATTATAAACATCATGATTTTCACCAAAAACGCAGCCAAAAATCATTTACGCATACATATCATCGATTAGTTCAAGAAATCGCATACTCAACCGAAATAAATCATGCAATATCAAAACCCTAGCATGTCAACTAAAAATCACAGCCATGATTATACAAAATCACACCAAGAATCACAATCTAAATCAAGAATACTAACCTTGGAGCAAGAGAAGGGATTATGAGGAAGTGAAAGGCGAATCAAGAAGCTGAACTGAGGAGCTAGGGTTTGTGCAGAGAGGGGGGCTCCTGGTCGACGCACACAAGTGTGTTTAGGGTTTCTTGTTTGATTTTTCTTGTTCCCTAATCCAAATACGTATAATTAAAACACATGGAAGTTGGGCTAAAGGGCTACAAGGAACAAGAGATGTGGGTTTGGGCTTTATATTTCGAATAAGGGGACAAGGGTGGGGTTGGGCTTATAAATGGCGCAAGAAGGGGAGGGGGTGGGCTTGGGTTGGGTTTTAATAGGTAAGGGTTTCGCACTAAGTGACGGTTTCGCACTAAGTGACGGTTTCACAAGATTCATAAAATAATTAATTAAAACGTTGTGTTTCGCGGAATAATATTTTACAATGCTTCGATTCACAAAATAACGTATTCCAAGATTTCAGTTTCGGGTTTCACATAATTCACATTACACATTACCAAGCACACAATCGTTCCAATAAAATCAATCACCAATTCAATTCATTTAACGTACATGAAATTTCACCGTAAAACGATACGTTCAAGAATTTACACGAGTTGTCACATTCCGCCTTATCCCGGGGTATACGAGTCATGTCGGAATACTCAAAGGCGAAAATGTCTGCATTTCTTCTCAACAGTCGTTTCAAATTATTCTCGGTTTCAGGAGAGAGACTGTCTCCTATTGTAACTCTCTGCTCGGGGTGGCGTGTGCTCAGAACCCATCTTTCTGGACCGATTGCTCCGGTAGGTCCTTGACGACATCTTTTGGTGTCCAAAACTTCACCCACTTTGTCATGGTGCGCGGTTGCTATTCCTCTCGGCATGGGAAACTTCATGAAACCCCGCGTGATGGATACAATGGCGTCTAGTTTCCCCAGTGTATACCTTCCGATTATTACGTTGTGGTAGGATTCAGCCCTCACAACGAGGAAAGTGAGGAGTATTGTCCTTTCGCGGGGAGCGAGTCCGAAAGTGACCGGAAAGGTGATTTGACCGATGGGGTCAACTTTCTCTCTAGTGAACCCCTTTATAGGGGCGTGTACCGACTCGAGCAACTTCTTATCTTCCGGTTGCATCTTGTTGAAACAGTATTCGTATATTATATCTTCGGAGCTCCCGGTGTCAATTAATATCCTTCTCATGTTATAGTCGCCTACAACGGCTGAGATAATGAGGGGGTCAGTGCTGAGGTTTAAGTCCTCAACACGTGGCTCTACTGTCATAGTTGCCGACATCCAAGGTTCGAGGGTGGAGAAACTCCATTTGACCCCCTTCCCTTTGTTGGTGTAGACCATATTTAGCTCCCGCTGTCTCTTGCCCGCCCCTTTATCCGCATCTTCCTTGCTAGGGGGCGGGCCTTCCTTTATGTCTCGAACCAGGTGAGCCAGCTTCCCGATCTTCACATAATACTCAATTTAATTCTTCAGCTAATAGCAATCGTTGGTATCATGGCCATTGCCCTTGTGGTATTCACAGTATTTACTAGTGTCTTTATTGGGCGTATCTTTTAATGGCATGGGAGGGTTGAGCTTTAGGTTCTCAGAAGCAAGGATTTCTACCAGTGTTTTACTCAGATTAGGGTATTCAGACCTTAACCTAGAGGATGATTCATTTCTTGAATAAGAGCCCCTGGACCTGTCGTATCGTGAGTCTAACCGCTCGCTTTTCTGGAACCTATCTCCCCTATTTTTTCCTTTGGAGTTTCGCTGCTCCCTATCGTCTTGGCTTTTGTGCTTCCTTTTTCCTGTTAGCGGCGTAACTGCCTGCCATTGTCTTTTCCTGTGTCACATACACTTTGGTTGTTCTTAGGATTTCATCGATGGTGGAAGGTACGCCATCCCTTCCATACAGTGTTCTTAGTAACTCGTCGTCATTTACTCCTTGTAGGAAAGCACCGCAAGCCAAATCATTGGTTATACCTGGGATCGCCAGGCTTTCTTTGTTGAACCTGACGATGAAACTTTCCACTGTTTCATTGTCTCACCGACGAATATGGAGGAGTTCGTTTCGATCTTTTGTAGGTCGTTTTTGTTGACTGAATTGCAACTGAAATTTGGATATCAGATTTTCGAAACTGTCAATTTCCACTACAGGTAGGCCGTCCCACCACACTCGTGCTACCCCGACCAGCGTTTGGACAAACATCTTGCACCAGAGAGGCATAGGCCAGCAGGCTACCTCCCCGGCACTCTTAAACAGATTTAGATGGTCATCAGGGTCACTCAAGCCATCGTATTTACCCCACTGTCTGGGGCATCTTAGGTTTCTCCTTGATCGGGGCTTCAGCGATTCTTCTTGTGAATTTGGATTTGAATGTGACATCTCCAGGCTTGTAAGGCCTAGTGAGGTCGTCATCTTCCACGTTGATAGGCTGTATATGTTGACTTGCTCCACCCAGGCTTATCCCTTGAGTAAATGGAGGCTGGGATGTTGTAAGGTTTAGGGTAATGCTGGGACCCTCGTTAGGAGAAAAACGAGGTCTGGAGGTATTTCCTCTGTCATAAATAGGTTCCGCCGTAGGCGGGGTCTGACCATAAGTCTGTTGTGATGTAGGGAAAGACCACCAAGGCGGCATGTAAGCTGCGTATGGCGGTTGCTGAGTGTAACTTTGTGCTGTCATCTGAGGTGAGTATGCTTGATTGTTATACGGGGGTAGGTACCCATAAGGAGGTGCATAGTAGTAGCCTGGGAAATAAGCTTGATTCCCAGGTGTGACTGGAGCATTTATGATTCCAGTTGGCATGACCACTGGCTGATGGGGTGGCGGGGATAGTGATGTTGTAAGCGCCGCGAAATATAACAGCGGCATGGCATAGGTGAGTGGCTGGTAATACTGGGCCACACTCATCGGTTGTGTAACGTTTCCTAGACCCGCGGACGTGATGATCGGCATTGTGCTGTGACGTATAGCTTGTGTAGTTGTAATTGATTCTGGGGTGGAAATAGTGGTAGTTCCTGTGGTTGGAGCCACCTGTTGTAGTTGCCACGAGGTGTAAGAGAGAGAGAGTCTTCAGCTGCCGACCCAGAAGGAACGACCGAGGACCTCGGAAAACCTGGTGGTGCTTCTCCTTCGAACTCCAGGTCCAAAGACCTGGTAATGGCGGGTGAGGCCGGAATAGTGGTAACCACAGAGCTCATCATCAACAGCGGATTACTGGTTATTACTGTTTGGTTTGGTGTTGTTGTCGTGTTCTGATCGCTTGCCATTGGGTCTAAGTTCACAGATGTTACCGAAGGGTCCCACGGATGGCGCCAATGAAGAAACACTGACCTGAACGGTAGGCTCCAACTAGAACTTCAACTCTTGGCGATCCGAACAGCTAGCTGCAAGACAGAACACCGTTAGGACTCGTTACAGGAATGTTACAGGAATGTGGTTATTCCTGTAACCACCTGGCGTAAAAATAAGTCTCGGTTTGTGGGAGTAAGGATGTATGTTTAGAGAGAGAGAGTAAATGAGAGCAGAATAAGAATACATTTGATGTTTACCTCTATTTATAGTTTACCATTAGGGTTTCCTCTAACTTAGGATGACCTCCGATAAAGTTAGGGATTTGCACGATCTTCCCAAAATATTGGGGATTTAGTTACGTGGTTTATCCATTCAGAATAGAAGATTCTAGAATAAACGTGTGTAATTGTATATTTATAATAAAATAATAGGTGATGACCGGGTCGGGTTAGCCGTTCCGGGTCATACCTCGTCAACTGTATATTAGAAACCAATAAACTGAATTTGTTAAGGATATAGTTTGATAATTTAAATCACATCAGATAACGGAAATGATAACGCTCGTTCAAGACTAGGTCTATATATTATCAAACACATCAGATAACGGAAATGATAACGCTCGTTCAAGACTAGGTCTATATGTATTTCTTTTGTAAAAAATCATCCGACTAAAAGTGTAATTTAAAAAAAAAACAATGTACCAAATTCATAATATGAATAAACCACAGGAACCAAAATTTTAATTCATTTTCTCACTTAACTTGCATTCATATATATTAGGCTGGTGGATATGGGGTTCGTCCCCACCCCCGTCGAGGAACGGCGACGTCGGCCGCAACACCAACCCCCCTCCCCTGAAAGAAAAAGTTGCACAGTGTTTTCTTTTCTTTTTAGTCGAATAAAAAGAAAAAGATGCATAGTATGCATAGTATTTTGAATATAATATTCTTTAACTTTAATCATATAAAGTTTTCTTTGAAAGTAATCTTTCATTATTAAAATTATTAATCGATTAAAACAATCGATTGATAATTTGGATTTCAATTTATTGAATATAAAATTCATAACTTGAAATTCAATTTAATGAATCTAAGATTCATGTTAGTCGACAAATGTAGATTAACATAAACAATTTTGAATTTGTTTAATTGTGTAATCAATCCTTTGAATTTACAAAATTCATTATTTTTTATAGTCATTTTTTGACTAAAATTTTTCATTAAATTGTAAACCTCCTTTGTAAACCTCTATCTTTTATCTTTTATCCTGAAAGTTCCGGCTCTGGACGTTGGCGACGATCCAAAATATGTGGGCCTCCTCTAAAAAGTTACCGTTAAATAAAAAAAAATTCACCATTTTAATTTTAAAAACCAACGGTCATAAACCAAATATATATAAATTTTTAACCTTTTTTCACCTCCATTCACCATTTTAACCCCATTTTCTCATCTCTCTCCCTTTATTTTTTTATAAAACATCTTCCACTTTTATAAACTTATACTCTACCATGGACCCCTTCAACAACCCGAACAACCCGAACGTCCCCAACAACCCGAACAATCCCAACAACCCGACCCAACCGAATGTTTTCACGGTTCCGGGATATTATCCGACGCTCGAACCGAACCAATTCTCTCAATATTCGTCAAACGCCTTTGCCGCATTCCAACACTCACCGAACCAATTCTCTCTCTCAAAATCAAGCCCTTCAACAAATGATGATGCGGGGTGCTTTCAATCTCCAACCGAACCCGACGCCACCCGTTCAACCCCAACCGATCCTGACGCAACCCGTTCAACAATCCGAACCCAACGACGATGTGGAAGTTGTTCCCGAAACCCAACCGCAAAAAGAAAAAAGCAAACGAAGAAAAGGCAAGCAAGTGGTGGGTGAGCAACCGTCCAAACCAAAGGCGAAACCGTGGACGTCAATCGAAGAAGAAGCCTTAGCTAAGGCTTACATAGGCACGTCTACACACCCGACAAAAGGTTGGTAAAACTAACTTTTTTTTTTAAGTTTATATTTTTTAGAATTAGTTTTTTATTTTGTGTAACATATTTTTTGTAACATATTTTTTATAGGTAATAATCAAACGGGTGATGGGTTTTGGACCAAGGTTTTGGCGAAATTCCTTGAGCTAATGGACCAAGGCCTGTATCGAGATATCGACTCGGTGTCATCAAAGTGGCGAAAAATGAACGGGTTCGTCAATAAGTTTTGCGAAGAATATAATAAAATATATTCAAGTGGGCGTCGTAGCGACATGAGCGACGAGGATGTGTTTAAAAAGGTGTTGGAGAAGTACAAGGAGAACAATGGTAATACCTTGTTCGCACACGTTTGCGAGTGGGAAGTTTTGCGAACGCACCAAAAATGGGCGCCGTGGAGATGGCGAAGCGGCAAAGGACATCGGAATCGGATAGTTTTAACGCCGGTGGATCGGACGCGAGGTGTCACATAAACTTAAACGATGACGCCGAGTTCGACGAAGAAGAATACGCCGTACATGAAACGGAGCGTCCACCGGGCCGGGACAAATCAAAGAAGGAGCAGGCGAAGTGGAAAGAAAAGGAAAAGGTGGACCCGAAGATGGACGAGTTTATGGAACACTTTAAAACGTAGACGGACGTCTCGGCCCAGAAGGCGAAGGAGCGGGCCATCAAAGAAAAGACTCGTGTGGCGGAAGAAAAGTTACGCGAAAAGGTCCGATTGTCCAATGAAAAAATCCGATTGTCCGATGAAAAGATTCGGCTCAAGGAATGGGAAATAATAACGATGGATGTCGATGATTATCCCGAGCCGAAACGTTCGATGTTGAAAAAACTACAAACCGACATCATGAAGAAGCATCAAATTATTTAAGTCTATGTTTTTTTAAGTTTATGTTTTTTTTATTAAGTTTATGTTTTTTTAAGTCTATCTTTTTTTATTTTTTAAGTTTATGTTTTCTTTTTTAAGTTTATGTAATGTGTTTTTAATATTAATGAAAATATTTAGTTAATTTATTTGTTAAATGTTAAAAAAACTAGAAGATTAAAGAAATAAAAAATATAAAACTGGTGGGGTAGGATCATTTAGGATCATCCTCCCATACCCTCTAGTTTTGTGGGATGGACCATCATTGGGAGGACTATGATGCGGCGCTTACGTGACGGATCAACCTCCAAGGGAGAATGGACATCATACCCTCTAGCCTTATAGATCTTTTCTAGAAGTTCTTCAAAAGACACCGGCAAAGGTATTTGACGGCCTTAAACTTTTTAGTTATAATTCTTTTTATTAACTTTTTAAAAAGATGATTTACAAAAATTGGTTCAAGAATATCAAATAATCTATTTTGAAAGAATTGTATCATCTTAGTTCTAACAAATACGCAATATGTTTAAATCAAATGATTTGTAACATAAACATAAAACAGTTAACACTATTAACCACAAAAGATTAAGATAATTTAGTTAAGATCTTTTAATATTATAATAAGATAGTAAGTAATCTCCCAGTTATTATCTTTAAACCAATCCCATTTGTTAAGCTATGATGTCTTGAGTAGTGCTATTGCTTTTTAGTTTGTATTATTGTCGCACGCATTTCCTTTTTTGCTTTTTAATGATGATGTTCAAGACTAATTTACCGAGTTTGGTTACATGCAAATTTCACATTTTTCTCATTTTTAATATTGGAATAATGCATTTCTGATTTAATATTAGAAATTTGTTATAGTAATATTGGGTGATGGATATATTTTAATTTTTTTACCGCATTGTTTGAAATTTTCCAGGGATTAATGTTACATTGTTGTGAAACACATGATAAAAAATAAGTATCAAATACAATTTAATACATTAAGTTCATATACTGGTGTAACGTGTGGACCCACCCGTTGTTATATTACATGTTTAGTTGTTTATTCTTACATCAACGCTAATCAATGTATACTTATATATTTTTTCCAATTGATTTCAGTTCCTTAAAAGAGTTGTATTAAGTAATTAATTAAAAGCCAATCATTCCTAGATCAATTGGTTTGGAAAAGGTGGTAAGGTTTACCCATTTTAGTGGAGTTCTTGACCGGGTTGTCACGAGTTCGACCCCTAGGGCCGACCCACAACCAACTGGCACGTAGTTGTATGGTTCGTGGTGTTTCAATGCCTAGCATGCCACGGATCGAACGTGAATTGTGTGAGTAGTAGTTTGGTTGTTGTACCAAATGCGCCAGCTGTCAAAAAAAGTAATTAATTAAAAAACATTGCTTTATCCATGAAATCAACTATTGTATATGAGAAATGATAGAGTAAAGTATAGTTTCAGTCCCTGAGATTTACATCCGCTCTCAAGTTCAGTCCCTATTTAAAAAAAATCAACATTCCAGTCCCTGACGTATTCAATTGCTCATAATTAAAACCCTAGCACTAACTTCCGTTAGTTTACTTAACGACGTGAAGGGCAGTTTGGTCATTTAACCAAAAACTGACCCTTTTCACACCATTTAACCCTTTAGCTTTTCGAAGAAGCACACAATCACTCCCTCTCTCCTCCAAAACCCTTTAGTGAACGGCGATTTTCCGGCGAAGCTCACAAACACCTCCGATCAACTCCGATCTTGGAAAACATGAGGCAATACGCAATAATCTTGATGACAATCCACGTTGTTGGTACGACATTGTGTAAATTTTACTTAAATTCATTGATTTCGTTATGCGTTCCATTTGTATAAACTGAAATGTGGGTCGGTTTTCATGGAACTCTAGTTGGAATTCGCGTTTTGGTGACCAGACGCACAATCCGGATCCAATATCGGGTTCTGTTGAGGACTGGAGGGGGGTTTAGGATTGAGCTCTGTTTCAGCCGGCGTGGATGAAGACGGCAGTGTGCTTGGTTTGGTGTACATATTATATCTAACTAGTATGATAAGTATAACACTTTAAAGGGTTGATTTTGGACTGATCCTGATCATTTTTTGGGTTTTTGAAGTTTATGATCAGGATTAACCCTTTTGTGATGTTCACTAGGATGCTAATTAAACTCTTCTTGATGCTTATTATAATGTGTTTTACTTATTAAGTGTGAAAGTCCCCGGGACCCACTGGATGGATGACGAACAACATCCACTGCCCTCGATTCAAAACGTGAAACATAAAAAAAACATAAAAGATAGAAAGATGTAGAAGATGAAACCCTATATTATTGAATCATTCATCACAGATTTACAAACCGAAATAGTATACATCATCTACAAGCTGGTTTAGATCACTAAGGGGTTGTTTGACAACTTCTGAATGGTTAAGTGTTGAACCAGTAAGAGGTTTGAATCATTAAGGGGCTGTTTGGTAACTTCTAAATGGTTAAGTGCTGAACTAATAAGAGGTCTAAACCATTAAGTGTTAAACCAGTAAGAGGTCTGAATCATTAAGGGCCAGTATAATGCTTAACCCTTCAGAGGCAAATGTCTGACCAATTCAGATTAGGGGTCTTAACCATTCAGACTCTGTATAATACTTAACCATTCAGAGGCAAATGTCTAGACCATTAAGTGTGTAACAACTCGACTTTTCGGGTCACGGTCAAAGGAAAGTCAAAGTACAAGTCAAAGTTAAGACATGTCATTATTCAGATCTGTCTTTTCTTGCTTAATTATTGCTTAATTAACTATATTACGCTTATTGTCGCATGCTAAACGCTATTTACAAACGCATACTATTTAAACGCGCTTTATCGCAATGTTACTACCGTTATCACAACGCATCGCAAACTCAAAACGCAGTTATTGATATTGTTCCATGTGTTTTATTATGTGCTTTACTTGTGTGTGCCTTATATATGTTTTGGGATGTTATTCGCAAACGCAATCGCAACTCTATCACATCGCAATCTCGTCGCAACTCGAAACGCAGATTTACTTTTACGCTTTTTCTGTGTTATGTTATTTGTGTAACTACTTGTTAAAAATCGTGTGGTTATCTCATCGCAAAGCTTACTCGTAACTAGCTTAAACCCAATGCAACGCAACGCTCAACGCATGAAACGAAATTCGGAAAACCAACTTGCAGAAGTCGTCTGATCAAATGATCCTTCGATCGAATGGCCATCCGCCCGGATGACCAACCTATCGGATGGCCGTCCGATCGACTGGCCATTCGACCCACTTTCATGCACCGCCTCACTTCCCCTCTCACACTATAAATACCACCTGTCACATCACTGTTCACTGATGTGACAACCCTATCCGACCAACTCTCTCTCAGTTCATTCTCAAGCAGTTTTCCTTCGATTCAAGGCTATTTTCGTAAGTTTTCTTCCTAAATCTTGTACTTCCATCTTCACAACACACTTTCTCATCATTTTCTCCATCAAATCTTACATTATCCCCATGAAATCGCCTGGTTTGGACTGCTTTGAGGTGACGTCACCTCGAGTTCTTATGAACACTGAAGTGTGACCTCATCTGTTAGTGCATGCGTCTGTCGACTTCGTCTTGTATCGAGTCTTGTTTTTAGAATGTTAGATCAGGGCACGTAGTTCGAGATATAAGTAATTCCGCTTGAAAGATGTAATTCCGTTTGAAAGATCATTCAAGTAATTCCGCGCGGAATTAGATTCCGCTTGGAATCTAATTTCGTTTGGAACCTGTTCAAACGGAATTAGAACCCTATAAATACCGTTCAAGCGAAATCATTTGTAAGTTTTCCGGTTTGAGCCACGAAGTGCTGCCGAAGTGTCGTCTCGTTGTAAATTGTTGTTAAATCAATCATACGACAGTTTAAAGTGATATTCTAGCTGAATTGACCTCGATACGTCTGTTTCCGCCTTTCGTATTGAGAAAAAATCTTCTGATCGACTCGTTCGGGTCTGAAAACGATCCTACAAGCGATCAGAGCTCAGGAGGAAGAGTTCTTACCAATTCAGCTGCAAATTCTGATTTCTACACTTTCTTTTCAAAATTAAATAACTTTTCACGGTCAAAATGTCTTGATTTTCACACATCATACTCGAAATTGTATTTTAACAAATCCTTGAGAAAATTGAACCTAAATTCGATCTAAAACTGATAAAATTCATAATTCCGTTTGAAAATCAGTTCGAGAATGATGACGTCAGCAGCATTTCATACGGAATCAGTCCTTAATTCCGCTTGAAACCAGTACAGTTTGAAATCTCACACGGAATTAGTTAATTCCGCTTTAGATTGTGATTCCGTTTGAACCGTTTCAAATGAAATTAGTGATTTCGTTTCTGTTGGGTAATTCCGTTTGGTATTTTCGCACGGAATTATAATTCCGTTTGAAAGTGTGTTATCTCAAACGAAATTAGGGTAATTTCGTTTCAAGGTTAATCTCGTTTGAACTGTGTAATTCCGTTTGAAAGGAATCCCGTTTGAAGAAGTAATTCCGTTTGAACAAGACTGTTTTGAGAATTTCTTGAAAACCGAATCATGGAAGAAGAATTTTACAACGCATTTGCTACTCCGGTTACCCCGATTACTCTTGCACAAAACACAATGTTAGAAAATGAAACAAGGATTATGCAAAAACCACCTAAGCTCATGAACATCGAGGAGTATAAAGGTTGGGAAGGACGTTTTGAAAACTGGGTTCAAGCCAATTATTTGGATGCTTGGGAATGTGTCGAAACGAAATATGTTAGACCGACGAATGATGACAAAGAGGAGGTTGAAATTAAAGACATGAGTGCTGATGATAAAAATAAATACAAAAATGAAAAAATAATGTTAAGTCTACTACAACAAGCTGTGAAAGAAGATATCTTGGTGTTATTGCAACATAATGTAAGTGCTTATTTGATTTGGAAAGCTTTAAAATCAAAATTTGTCGGTAGTCAAGAGATGGTTAAAAACAAAAAGTCACTTTTAAAGAAAGAGTTTGATCTGTTTCGTGGGTTGAAAAATGAGAACATAAAGCAAATCATAGAAAGATATTGCAATCTGTTAGCAAACATGAAGAGATTGAGCATCAACAAAGAGAATGAAGAGTTGATTGAAAAACTAGCTGATGCATTGCCACACGAGACTTGGGGTACATATCTCATGATGTTAAGGAACAAGAAAGGGTTTAGCAGTCTAACACTGAGCAAGTTTATTGAAAAGATTGAGGCTCAGGAGATGGAACAAAGGAAGATCTCGAGAATGAAAGATTTTGATGGTGAACAAGACATTGGTCTTTATTACAAAGGTGGTGTCAGTGATAAAACCACCAACATGTCACCGAAGATTGAAACGGCTTTCAATGCAAAGGGTTCATCGGGAGGTTCTTTTAAAGGGTCAAATAGTAAAACAAGTTTTTCATCATATCCATCATTTGATCCAAACTTGACAGCAACCAAGAATGGCAAGAAGCTACAATGTAATATTGTTTTGAATCTTAAGAATGATCAGGATTATTCTGAAGAAGTTGCGAAAAGTCACATGTCTTTGTTGGGAACTGTGTTGGAGTCCTATGGAAGTTTAGTAGCAGGAAGGATCGGGAATCCAATGTTGACCAAAGAGGATTACGATCAGATTGATGCTGAAGAGATGGAATTGATGTATATAAAATGGTGTTTGGCTAGTGTGTTGAGACGAGCTGAGAAATTTAAACAGATCACAGGCAGAGATGACTTCTGTGATGCATGTGTTTCTAATTTAGGTTTTGATAAATCTAAAGTTACTTGTTTTCGTTGCAGGGAAAAAGGACACTTCAAGAGGGAGTGCACTAATCGCGAAGCAAGTGGAGCTCAAAATCCGTTCAACAACAATGATTACTATCGGAAATCGATCTATCATCAAGTTGCTCAACAACAACAAGAACCACAAGTGGCACATGGTAGAAAAGTGATAGAAGATTCATCAAAGAGAGCATGTTTGGTGAATCAAGATGATCAAAAATCTTCAACAGGTTTCAGTTGGGACAAATATATTTCTGCTGACAACAAAGCATGTCTGATCAGTCAAGATGATGAAAAATTACCAGAAGGGTTTAGCTGGGAAAATTTCAGTTGGGATGATTATTGTCCGGATAAAGATATGTTAAAAGCCAAAGCTTTTGTTGCTCGAATTGAAGAAGACAGTGATGATGATACTGATTATTATGCGAAAAGAATGGCAGCTCATTTGAAAATGATGGCAGAAAGTGATAGTGAAGATGAAAAAGCTAAAAAGAAAAAGAAAAATGTCAAAACACCATTCAGCAGTGATGATGAAGAAGCTCTAGTGACCAAAAGAAAAGTGAAAGAAGTTCCAGCTTTTAAGATTGATGAAGAAGCTGATGCAAGAGAGATTCCAGTGAATTGTGAAACCTGTAAGATCATAAAGAAGAAAAACAACGAATTAATTAACAATATGAACAGGTTGAAAGAATCATATGATGTTCTGAACAAAGCCATGAATATGTACAATGAAACAAGTGAAGAACAGGAAACAACAATGAAGACACTTCAAGGAATCTTATGATGTTCTGAACAAAGCGATGAATCAATACAATCAATCTAGTGATGAACAAGCAACAACAATGAAGACACTTCAGGGAGCTTTCATGACGAAGCAGAAAGTTGTTAACAATTACATCGAGAAGTGTGCTGTTCTTGAACAAAAACTGGAAACTCAAAGAATTGAAACAGAGAGAGTTAATCGTTTGTTAAAAACTTACTCATGTACTTCTTATGTCATTGACAGGATTTATCCAACTGTTGAAGGCATGAAGACATTTGAAGAGGATGAAGTAACTGAAGAAAAGAATGTTGAAAAGGTTTCTGAAAAGAAGATGAAAAAGAAGAAGGATACTGAAGTGAAGACATCTGGTAAGAAACAAAGTGTCAGTTACAACAAGTGTCCACCCCCGCTTGAAAATGGATATTCTCCGAGAAATCCAAATTCAGAAAGAGTTGAAAAGGCAACAAATTTACAATGGTAGTCGGAGTCTTCAGTTAACTTTCCAGAAAATATTGATGTCACTTTTACATCGTCTGACACTGATCAACAATCTCAATTGATGAAGAAAGTGGTGGATCATGTGTTAGATAACGATGAAATGGAGGAGTCAAAGTCGGAGTCTAAATCAGAGTCAAAGTCTAAGTCCGACATGTCAAGTCCTTCAGTAAAAAGGGAGAAACGGATTTACAATAAAGAATTTCTTCCTTCAAAATCTAATTTGAATGACGAAACATTCAAAGTTGCATATACATTGAATGATTCCGACAAATTATATTCTGATGAGGAATTTCCAATAAGAGGTGTCAAAACTGAAATGATAAAAAAGGTTTTCAAATTAACAGAAATTAACATTTCTGAAATAAAAGATGTAAATCTTAATGATAAACCTAAAAAGCGCACCTCAAGAGTTCAACAAAGAGAAAACAAGAAAAAGGGTTACAGTTCTGGTTCTGGTTATCGAAAGAAACCAAATCGTAACGGTAATTTCAAAAAGAAAGGTCTTGGTTTTATTCCACCAGAAAATCATAAAAATGAAAAATATGTTCGAGATTTTAAATCAAAAATGATATTTGTTTTAGGTACAGCTTCTGAAGAGGAAAAAGAAAATTTGTTCAGAAAGCAGTCGAACAAAGAATTCCTTGCGAAAAAGCAAGAAGAAATGGAGAAGATGGTTAATCAAAAGAAGAAGGAGACTCGAACCTGTTTTAAATGTGGAAAAAAATGGTCATATTGCCATGAAATGTTCACAGGCAAATTAAACTAAACAGGGAGTTTCTAAACTGAAAGATAAAGAGGTTGTGTTTGAACCACCAATAGAGAGAACAAAACTTTTCAAAAATTCAAAATTTGAAATTGGTGAATGTTCAAAGAGGTTTTACAAGAAAAGTGCAAATCTTGACAACCAAAAATGGGTTGTTAAGAAATCTGATGATAGTTCTAGCAATGATTCTGATTCATCAAAATCAGAGGAGCTAACTTCTGGCGATGAATCTGATTCCACAAAGTCAGAGGAGCCACAAGTTGAGCTAAAAATTGAAACATCAGTACCTCCAATGGATGATGTCAATTTTCCACCATTGAGGGCTAAAAATTTTATACAAAAAGTTGGTAAAATTGAGATTTCAAATCAATTTTTCTCAGAAAAGAAAGAGTTTGATGTTGAGAAAACTTTTAACCCCACAGTGAAACATATTTTTGGAAAAATGGTTGACAAGAAAGTCAAAGGGGTGAAAGAGTTTTATGAGAAAAAGTTGAAGAAACCAGGTAAGGGTGTTTCATCTCAGGTTTGTGACTGGGATGGAACATACTATGATGAGTAAAAAGTATGACTTGCCGGAGCTCCCAGGTGGGTAAGTGAGGAGCAGGTATCGGCATCTTTCTTGAGAAATTCACGAAAGTGATTTCGACTTTCAAGTAATCAGGGACATTAAGTTATACTTGATTTTCTACTATGTGATATTTGGTAATTGATTTTAAAATTGTTAAATAGTTCAAGTGGTTAAAGAAGAACAATGTGATGAGATCCCCTAACCTACAAGTGGTTTGTAAAATCAATCAAACTTATTTTTCGGAAAAACCATTTGATTAAAACAAACTTAAGTGTTTTGAAATCACAATGGGAAAATAGTTTGTTGTGAGGGGGAGTTCTGATTGTTTATGCCAAGTGGATGGCGAATTGAAGCAATTTGATATCAGTTGTCACGTTGCTTGTACAATTTGTTTTCATATTTTTTTTAAATGATTTTGAATTTTAGGGGGAGTAAGAAATTTCAAAAAATCCAAAAACATTTGAAAATTTGAAAAAGTCAAAAACATGATAAAAGCAAAAATGAGTTTTGTTGAGAAAAGAGGAAATGATAGTACATCAGTGGACGATCATAACATGCTAAAGAATTGGAAAGTCAAAATGTGATAAACGGTCTCACTGATGATGTGCCAGTAGGTTTTTGCACATTTAGTAGATTGTGACGAGATATAAACATAAATTTCAAACTTGCTTATGTCGTGGGTAACATCTCTCGGATATATGGGTAACCCCCGAAATCTTGTTTGAAAGGTCCCTCTTTCTGAGATACTAGGTCTTTATACTCAGTGATATCTGGGGTACTATCCCGGGACTTCTGATTTTGTAGAAGCAATGGCCTAGTCCCCGGAGAATACTTTCTGCTTGCTTGAAATATAGCACCGCCCTCAGTACAAAAAATGATAAGACATTGCAAAATGCTAATCATGTGCTATTGAAACAAAAGATCCTCTAAAGGGGACACACCAAAAGTCGAAGTCGTCATCTCTCTGCTGAACGGAAGTTCTGACCTGAGCTCTCACGGTCCTCGCATTTAACCCTTTACAGATATCATCTGTGGTATACTCACCTGTAAGACTGAATATTGGGATCTGGATACGGGAGTATATTCTGAGGTGGGACACGCGAATAAGTTTAAGTCGTTAAAACATTAATCTCGTATCTCAAAACAGTTGAACTTTGTGTGAGAATTTAATTGGATCAGTATACTGACAATTTAAGTGAATCGTTTAGAACTTAAGATGTTTAAAGCTTAACGATGTTGGTGATTTGTCTCAAAAACTGATATGATCCTCTTACGCAAACTCACAAAAAAAATTAAATATTTCTTTACTGCATTTCATTTAAATTCAAAATTCCAAAAAGATTTTCAGGGTGTTTTAGCATAAATTTTGAAAAAGTCAAAAAGATTTTCGACAACTGATGTTGGAGAGCTGATTTTCAAAATTCCAAATGCTAAACATGATGACAATCAGTGAGGGGGAGTCTGTTTAAATTGAGAAAAAGATTTTGAATATCTTTCCTACAAGTGGTCATTAGAAATTTGTAAATGTTAAATCATGATATTTTTTTACAAGTGGTTCATCAGTGATTAACATTGTAAAATATGTTGTGTTTGTATTTACAAGTGGTAAGCATAGAATAAATTTGTCAAATGATAAATTTGAGAAATTTGTTTCTGGGTTAAGAAGTTGTGCAGGATAGCCAGGTTCCTGATTCTGGAGAGCCAGGTTACGATCCTAAAATTGCTAATGCTGATGAACTTAAGGAATCAAGAGACCTGATCAAGAGATGTATGAGAGTCAGGTTGAGTTTCTGGGAAGAAGAGAAAGATTTGAGGATGCTTTACAATGTCAGATATTTCAAAGAAGAGCCCAAAGACTGATAAAGATTGAAGATCTTGAAGACTCGACACTTAAGACTCGTCAACATTCGAGGGGGAGTCTGTTAGTGCATGCGTCTGTCGACTTTGTCTTGTATCGAGTCTTGTTTTTAGAATGTTAGATCAGGGCATGTAGTTCGAGATATAAGTAATTCCTCTTGAAGGATGTAATTCCGTTTGAAAGATCATTCAAGTAATTCCGCGCGGAATTAGATTTCGCTTGGAATCTAATTTCGTTTGGAACCTGTTCAAACGGAATTAGAACCCTATAAATATCGTTCAAGCGAAATCATTTGTAAGTTTTCCGGTTTGAGCCACGAAGTGCTGCCGAAGTGTCGTCCCGTTGTAAATTGTTGTTAAATCAATCATACGACAGTTTAAAGTGATATTCTAGCTGAATTGACCTCGATACGTCTGTTTCCGCCTTTCGTATTGAGAAAAACTCTTCTGATCGACTCGTTCGGGTCTGAAAACGATCCTACATCATCTCATCAAAGTTTGTCCAGATCTAAAGGATTTCTACACGTTTTTACATAAATCTCAACTGGATCTAAACAATATCAATCGATTTCATGCTTTTCTTCAAACTTCTTTACTTTTCACCCAAAACCGATGGAATCTAGACTCATTCAGGCTCTTTACTCATACTCTAGTTAAGGACCGGTCTGAGAATGGATTTCCACCGAATAGAGAATCGATTCACGGGTTGAACATGAAGCTTCACCAAAAGAACAGTGAGTACAATCGAATGGGGTGATTCCCATCCGATTGGCTAACTGGACTTGGTGTGGGTTCCCGTTGTTTGACACGTCATCACGCCGTCTCCATTAAAACTTTTAAACTTAGAAATTTTACCAAGTTTTCAAAGCATCAGTTCGCCGATCGAATAGCCATCCGATCGGATGACCATCCGATCGGATGACCATCCGATCGGATGACTATTCGACAGGTGACTCACCCTTTTTCAATAAGTTCAACACTTAAACAATTTTACAAAACTTCAAAGAATATCACACTCTCAAACAAATAGCCATCCGACCGAATGGCCATCCGCCCGGATGACCATCCGTCCGAATGACTTGACATTAGAGATACTTCACATTTTTCAAAATGCTACAATGAAAACTTCAAAGTTCAAAACGTTTTACAACACACTCACTAGTCGAATGTCCAACCGTCCAAATGGTCATCCGTCCAGATGACCATCCGTCTGGATAGTCATCCAATCGACTCACCATTCGATGCTCCACTCACCGTTTACACGTTGTTCAACGCTTACGCTATCGTTCTGTACTCAGGCTAACCTCCAAGCGCTCCCTTCAATCCAAGGCTGTGTTTATTTACTAAACACATATTGTGAGTATGCTCGACACATTTTCTTTAACGCACTTTGGGTGTTACATACGTTACCTATGTCAAATCACATTGAACACACAACGCAAACACTTTTATCGCTAACCGCTCTCGCATGTTATACATGACTCGATGAATGATTGTATGTTATGTTTACACAGTGTTTGTTTGCCTGACACCTTAGCAACGATAGTACTATAGTTTGGACTCAGCACTTGTCATGGACAGAGGTTGTTAAGGGTTTTAATTCACATGGTCATAGTGGTTATAATGTGTTGCGCATTCTACAACTCGCAGTCATGTCGGTTGCATACTTCATTTTCGATAGCTTACTTGCTTCACATTTCTACGTGTTACATGCTGGTTATGCGAAAAACGCTTTCGATATACTATATGCTATTAAACTTGTGTACTCACCATTACACTATGTGTATTGACTTTATTTTAACGTATGTGACTTTATTGTCGGGTTGACACGACCTAGTCTGGGTCTGATGTCTTAGAATGAGCTAGACTATAGTCTAAGTACCAACAGACCACCTTGGGCAAGCCCGGTAGGGGTTTTGTGCAAGCTACCTCTGTATACTCTCGCTTGTACTCGCTAAACTCACAACTATGCGCGAACACCGCATACTACAGCTTCGTGCAACTACTCAGCCTTTCCTAAGGCTGATGACACACACATTTTTTGAAAACACTCGCATACCACAAACAAGTGATTTGGTCAAGATTAGGTGTGAAAACCCATAACTCTCGATAGAATCGCTCACTCTCACATGAATTTTTACTATTAACACGAGAATTTTCGTTGAGTTAGGAGTGAGATCCATATCTCGACGAAAAAAAAATTCTCCATCTCTATCTCATGGTTTTGCCACAAAACAGGATTAAAGTGGTTAAGTTAGGGGTGAAATCCGCATCTTAATGACTTGTTCTGCTCTCTATTTGGTTTTACAAAACTCTCACCAAAGTCTCAATGGATTCCAACAACCCGAGTCACCAGGAAGCCAAAAGTATGCGTGCCATTCGCCCGGATTGAGGCGAGAGTACAGTCTATTAGGCCAAAGCGTGCACTCAAACTCGTTGAGGATAGTCAAATCACTTTCGGTAGTTGATGTCTCACGCCCAAGACGCTCTAATTTCAATTCGAGCCCACAATCGCCGATTTTATGTGTTTAAGTGTTTATATGATTATATATTTCGATTTTAGATACTATTCGCTTTTAGCTCTACAAAACACACACAACTCACGACGTTTCACTTTAGCTCAACACGCTAACAAATCGCAGACACACTATGAACTATTCACATTGCTATTCGCTGTTTACGCTACTCGCTATCACTACTCGCACTCGCAACTCTCCATCGCTTTACGCGGCTGTGATAGATAGGTGAATACGTGCAAAATATGTAGGTGAATACATGCAAAATAGGAAAGTGAATACGTGCAAAATATGTAATTATGTGGATTATGTGCTTACGTGCTTCTGTGCTTATGTGCCTATGTGTTATGTGCCGACGTGTGTAACACCTCGTAATTTTATGTGCAATAAAATAAAGACACGTGTCATGTAAGGCAAACGTGTTATAACCTGGATCAAGTTAAAGATGTATGGTAGGATTTAAAAGTGTCGACATGTTAATTAATACCTCTGAGCGACACAGTTATGACTCCCAAGACCCTAATCCATTTTATAAAGATCTGATATACTCAAATCTGGTTATTTCCTATAATGCATAATTCAAAATTTTCAAAGACGGGATCCTATGAGAATGAATTCGACAAATTTTCATTCATGATTTCTTTTTAAAGAATCCAAAACAATTCTAATGCATGGCAAGGCTGTCATAACATTTTGGACCTGATCAAGTGGTCCCATACTGGTATTAAAGGTCCTAAATTCGTAATATCAAGGTTGCATGGCCAAATACTAGAGATTCCCAATTTTTTTGTCTTCTGGTCAACGGTTACGGACCGCAGAGGGACCACCTTACGGTCCGCAAGGTGGCGAAGCTGGACATAGATAATAAATAAAAAGCGGATACAGACCGCAAAGCCAAGGGCTACGGTCCGCAAGGTTGTAACTGGGCATCTCAGATCAAGGTCGGTTACGGACCGCAAAGCCTTGGGCTTACGGTCCGTAAGGAGGTCGCTGGCAACAGAAAATGGCAGTTGCCTGTTATAACCGGTTGCACCGCCTTAAAGAGCTGGTTTTCGAAATACTGGATCATGGCTAATAGTTTTGCATGCATAGGGACACTTGGGTTCATCAGGGAACTTCCAAAGACTTGGGTGTGATGATCTTGTTGCATTTAGCTCACTATATAAGAGCTTGAAGTTGCAAAATTGGGACTTGCTCATTTCAAATCAGTTCAAGACTTCTCTGGAGCTTCTCTGGTCTTTCCTTAGGATCCATAAGCGTGCATAGGACCCTTGTAAGTGTCCTTAACCCTTTTAATTCAGTTTTAATTAGCTTAATGACCATAAGTCAAACTTATCGTAATTAAAGTTTGACTTTGTGATTAATCACTAATGGTCCAGTCATTAGTTAAATTAAGAGTAGTCATAAGTTGGTAATTATGTGGGCAATAAACCTCTAAGAGTGCACCTACTGATTACCACCTTAACTTGGTCAAATGTCGGGTCAAACTTAATTATAAAAAGTCAACAGAAAGCTAATTTTCGCATAAATGCATAATTAACAATGTAGAAGCAATGCAACCTGTTTTATCACTAATATAACTTGGTAATTAATGTAAGAACATGTCTAATCATGTTCAACCCGACAGTTTTCAGTTTAAGCTCGGTTTGGAACCGAAAGTCACATAAGGGGACTTTTGCTTTGACTTTCAGTTCTGACCCAATGTAGCATGTTTTAGAAATGCCTTAGAGCTTTATTAGGACCAGGTTACATGTTAGTATAACCCTCTGTGATTATACAACTTGGTTCATTAGTTATCCGATCCATATGCATGTTTCCGTTATATGCCTAAATGTTGACCATAATGCCCATTTGACCTTAAAACAAGAATTTTGAAAATATGAGAGGACCATAATCTTTATTACTAATTTATAAACATGTCCCTAAATTTTCACATCAGTTGGAGGTCTAGATTAAGAGTTACGCTCATTAGCGTAAATGAAAAGCTTTTTATTAATTAAACGGCGTAATTAGCATGTAGCCTATCTAAACCCAATTTTTAATACCAAACATTTTACCTACCGATATAAAATAATATTTTGAGATTTTTGAAGATTTTTATTTAATTTTAGGCTGAGCATAACATAGAGTTCTAAGCTTGATTCGGTAATTGCCAGTTTTGCCCTTTTGGCCTATAAAATGAGTTTTACAAATTATTTTGATACCAAACCTTTTCTACTGATTTAATATGATAAATAAATTATTTTAAGCCTTCTAGATTAATAAAAATATCATCTTTCTTTATAAAACCCGGATATCGCTTAAAACCGCATTTTTACGCGTTTTAAACGCATAGTAAGTATTAAAACTATTTTAAATATATAAGACTTGATACCTACTGATATTTTTAGTAAATTTTTATAGTTTAACAGTAAGAAAAATTTTTAAACTCATATTTCCAGAATTGACCTTTTAAGCTTATGTGAAATTACCAAAATGCCCCCACGGTGCATAGTTTAGTTATAAGAGGTAAATTTCACCTATATACCATACCCTATTCTTAAGACTTATAAAAATAAGTATTTTTACTGAATACATCAGACCTAAAACTCAGATCCATATTTAAACTCTTGTATAACCTTTAAATGACCAAAATACCCCTACGGGGCATAGTTTGAGTTTAAATTCATTTTGGGCATAATGGAAGGTATCTTACTGATATCACAACATATTTAAGGCATATTAACTTAGGAAACATGTTCATGAATCAATTGGTTACCCATAACGCATTATTCGCGTTCGGTGCGGTTTATGTAACTAGTTTGCATAAATTGACCGAAACGGGTCAAACCTTATTATTTTTGTCCCAAAATCCAGAATGTGTTTAGTTTACCCATAATATACAATTATACAAACTTGTCGGGTCTAAACCACATTCTAATCCGGCCTTCGCTTAATTGAGACCCGTTAGGAATCTAATAGGTTATTAAAACCTTCGTTCCAGATTAGGAGCCCGGTAAAAGCTACGTGCACTTGCTGTTTGTGATTTATACTTACTCAGGTAAATACTTTTAACTTATTTTCCCTATACGGGCTTGGGATACGGTATTATAATAATACCGCTTGGTCGGGTATGTAGTCATTTAAATCGGATTGTGATTAATGTAATTACATAACTCGTTTTAATCTGTATTATTTGGTGTATGGCCTTTGTGGGTTAAATGACCATGTCCCGGATATCCTTGGCATCATTCAAAGAAATGGCCACGACCTAAGCACGGGGTGTAGGCATACACATGACAGTTGCATTATGTAAAAACTGGTAATCCACTTAAAGGAATCAACCTTGTGGGCATTATACCTGTGGCGTGTCAGTTAATCTTGACCGGCTCTACCAACCGGCCCTGACAGACGACAAATAAGTAAAACTGTATACAAGATTTTTTTAAATAATTGTCCCAAGTTATAAAAGATTTTGTGCCATATGCATTCAAACTAATTTTCTTAAACTCTTTTCAAAATGAGTCAGTTAATTGTATTTACCAGTGTAAACTGACGTATTTTCCAAAAAGGCTAAGTGCAGGTACTAGACGAAATAGGCTGGCTACTCCTGGCATCATTAATCAAGTCTTGCAAGCTCTAGATTTTAAAGTCTGTTGAACAATGATCTTTTATCTTTTGATCCGCCTATGGATCTTTTACTGTCCGGATTGTAATACTTTGATATTACTATTTATTCGGTTGTAATGTGATTCCCTTTTTGCTTCCGTTGTGCATTTAAAATTGTGTTGTTTGACTATGATGATATCAACTACGTCACGATACTCCCCACCGGGCCCACCGGTAATACGTGGAAATATCGGGGTGTGACTGGTTGGTATCAGAGCCAACATTGAGTAAACTAAACACTAGCCTTTTGTGTTTAATCTCAATGACACTGTTTGCACATTCATCGACTTCCAAGTCTAGACAAAGAACTTAGGACTAATCCAAATTTGTTTTATTTGTAAATTTTGTCCTTTATATTTCTTGTTGTTCTTCTAATTGTTTTGACAGGAACAAGAATACGCCGCCGCGTATGAGAGGAAGAGGACGAGGGAAGGGGCCACTCACCGCCCCAAACGATCACGAGGCCGGGCCGTCACACCGGCGAACACCGTCAGATTCCCTTAGCAGAAGTCCTCAAGATAACTTGAGGACCTATATTAAACCCGTAAGGCGCTCAGTTTCGCTGAGCTCCAACCCTTCTTTCCAAAACTCCTTTGGGCCTCAGTCTGAAAATGAGCCCCATAATTCCCACCAATCTTATATACCTCTCCAGGGCCACAACTCACCCTTCGATGACCCAACGCCCTATTTCCAGAGCCGGTTCAACCCGACAAACTACATTGAAGAACCAGTGGGTTTTAACCCATTAGGACCTGAAGACAACTTCTCGGGCAACCATGCGATGAACATAGATGAGGACACCGATCCCGCAGAGCCACCGTCCGGAACCCCTACCTGCCCCATTGAAATTTCGGATGGGTCACCCTTTCTAGGATCACCTTATAATGGTCCCGATAGCTACGAGGCGAGGTTCAACCAGATCGACAGGGTGTTAACTCCCAGCTACCACAACTCGCCACAGCAGCAGCAACAACAACAGGATCCCTCCGAGGATTCCCGTTTTGTAGCGGTCACTCCACCACCACCACCACCAGTGTAGTAACAGCCTCCAGAGCCACCAAGGCGTAGGAGAACAACCGCACGGATGTCCGTGCGAGGGTGAGTCCGCATCAGCACTCCTCAACCATCTAGTGGCAGTCATTATCCGCCACTGTACGAAGACCCAAGAATGGGTGGGCCTTCGAACCCTGTTTCTGGGGTGCAGACTGAGCCAGTCGCACCGCCACCAGTGGGTTTTAACAACCCAATTCCTACATACGCCGGTTCAGCAGCGTACAACCCTTTTGAGCAGCCGGCCCACACCAACTACAACTACGCCGAGGCTGACCCATACCTGGTAGCGGCAGCAAACTACAATGCCCTTCATCCGGAAGGACTCTTTGGAGTCCCATATCAAGATGGATATCCATCCTATGGGTACCCACCCTATGGGTATCAACAACCACCACCTCCTCAACCTCCGCTGTTTCAGCAGCCCCCGCAGCCGCCAGTTATATCACCACGACAGCATCAGGAGATTCTTCAAAGGTTGAGTCAGGTGCAGCAGGAGGTTCGGGAAGGACGTAGGCAAAACCGAGGAATTTTCAAGGGCCTAGCGAGCTTAATCAATGGGAAGAGCAAAAAGGATCATTAAATCTTTTATTTGTTTATTGTATTACTTTAGTGTTTAATCAGTCCCTACGAGGACTTGTAGTTTCTGTTTAGCCCCTGCGTGGGCATGTCTTCCTGTTTTACCACTGCGTGGGTATGTTATTTTTGTTTAGCCCCTGCGCGGGCAAGTTAGTTCTCTTTAAGTCCCGTTTAGGGCAAACCTGTAATTTTTTAATTTTTGTAGTGGAATGGTTTAATTTAAAATTTTCATTTTGATAATTATATGCATAAACATGAAATATAAAATAAACGAAAAAAATAACATTCCTTTTATAAGATCTATCATTATAATAAAATGACAAAATCAAAAAGGGACAAGACCTAGCCCATGTGTCTTTTTAAGACAGGGCCAAGATGGTAATTCCTCAATTTGATTTAGATCCTTATTAACATCTCAAATTAGGATTGTTCTGCGTTAAATATTAAATAAGAATCTTAAAGGGTATAACCTAGCCTGCATGTCTTTATAAGACCTGTTCATGATGGTAAAACCTGTTTAGAAAGAGATTCCAATCCTTGTTAACATCTGAAAACATGTTAACATTCCTGGCTGACGTGATTCGTAAAATCACACGTGTCATCCTTACTTTGGATTATACAAAATCCTTCTTTATTATTTAAACATCCATTGGTGATGTAGGGCCTACGAGCCATAATCATTGTCATATAAGACAAAAGACAGCGGTAGTCTACGACTCCCTGTCAAGAAAAGGGTATGAACTTTGATTCAAGCCTTATTGCCTCAATTCTATGAAATCTTGGCTTATAAATTAAACATATCCCTGTGACTTGGTCTTTGTGCTATTATGTAATTATAATTAGGGATTATTATGAAAAAAGATCCTGAATAAATATATTTAACAAATTAACCTAAATGGTTATTAATACCATGGTTAATAAATCATCAAGAATGATATTACTATATTAGACTTCTGAATAAATGATTATCACCAATTTATGTAGCCAGCAAGCTACATGGCAGAGTCTGAGGAAATAAACAGTCACCCTCGGGAAAATCATGACACTACCAGGGTCAACATGACCAGTGCGGAACTTCAAGCACTAATTGATAATGTTGTTACCAAGGCCATAGATAGGCAATTAAATGAGTCAAGTGGTACTCAAAGCAAGGCCTCATATGTACCCCACTCTAAACCTAAGACTCACTCTGAGGCTCATGAAAAGCCACCATCAAAGAAGGATAACGATCATCACTACTCAAATCAGCATAGTGTTCCGTCGAAGAAGATTGAGCTCAAACGAGAACCACGTGGTAAGTCTTGTACCTACAAATACTTCGTCTCCTGTAAGCCCAGGGATTTCACTAGGGAGAAAGGGGCTGTGGATTGCATGACATGGTTGGACGAAATGGATACCGTGGTAGATATCAATGGTTGCGCTGATAAGGATGTTGTGAAGTATGTATCTCAGTCGTTTAAAGGAGAAGCACTAGCCTGGTGGAGGTCTCTAATCCAGGCTACTGGGAAGATTCCATTGTACAATCTGTCTTGGGATCAGTTTGTTGTGCTCATCAAAGAGAATTACTGCCCTTAGCATGAGGTCGAAAAGATTGAGTCAGACTTCTTATCTCTAGTGATGAAAAACCTAGACTGCCAGACTTACCTTACTAGCTTTAATACCATGTCTCGACTGGTTCAATATTTGGTAACACCGGAACCCAAGCGAATTGCTCGTTTCATTGGGGGTTTAGCCCCGGATATCAAAGCCAGCGTAAAGGCATCCTGACCTGCTACTTTTAGGTCGGCAGCTGATCTATCTTTATCCCTTACTTTGGATGAGGTCAGGCTGAGATCGCTTAAGAACTCGGATGAAAGTAAGAGAAAGCGTGAGGACGATAACTCACAGCGATCTAAGAAGAAGCATAAGGGTAACACGGACCACTAGAAGAAGTCTAGGTCCCACAAAGGTAGTCAGCAGACAGATGAAAAGCCAAAGTGCAAGACTTATCAAAAACGCCACTTTGGGAAATGCAGGCTTGAGTCCAAGTCCCAGTCAAAACCATATGCATGTGGGTTATGCAAATCCAAGGAGCACAAGACGATAGAGTGCAAGAAGATAAAGGATGCAACGTGCTATAACTGTAACGAGAAAGGGCACATCAAGTCCAACTGCCCTAAATATGCCAAAAAGCCTGAAGAAGTCAAAAAGACCAATGCAAGGGTCTTTCGAATGGATGCACGAGAAGCCGTTCAGGATGATAATGTGATCACAGGTACCTTTCTCATCGATGATGTTTATGCAAGGGTATTTTTTGATTCGGGTGCGGATAAGTCAATTGTAGATGATAAGTTTTGTAAGTTGTTGAATTTACCTGTTAAAACCCTAAGTGTGAAATATGAGGTAGAGTTGGCCGATGGTACCATAGAAACTGCCTCAACTGTGTTAGATGGATGCTTTATATCCATTAGGAACCACTCTTTTATGTTGTCCCTACTTCCTTTGAAATTAGCTGGTTTTGATATAGTAATAGGCATGGATTGGTTATCTCATAACCAAGCCCAGATTTTGTGTAACAAGAAGCAAGTGGTGATCAAGACTCCGTATGGTGAGCCACTTACCATACTGGGAGATACCCAGTATGTGTTGCCTGAGCAAGTGTCTATGCTCAAGGCATCGAGGTGTTTGAGGAAGGGATGTGTCATTTATATGGCACAGATAACTATTGATGAACAGAAACCCAAGGTTGAAGACATCCCTGTCATTTCTGAATATCCTGAAGTATTCCCTAAAGAACTACCTGGTTTGCCACCAGATAGGCAAGTAGAATTCAGAATTGACATCATTCCAGGAGCAGCACCTGTTGCAAGGGCACCTTACAGGTTGGCACCAACAGAAATGAAAGAGTTAAGGACTCAACTAGATGATTTATTGGCAAAAGGCTTCATTCGTCCTAGTTCGTCTCCATGGGGAGCACCAATCCTGTTTGTGAAGAAGAAGGATGGATCGATGCGTCTATGCATCAATTATCGCGAGCTTAATAAAGTCACTATCAAGAATAGATATCCATTGCCCAGGATCGACGATCTGTTCGATTAATTACAAGGGGCAAGTTACTTCTCCAAGATCGACTTGAGGTCAGGCTATCATCAACTGAAGGTTAAAGATGCAGATGTACACAAGACTGCATTTAGGACTCGTTATGGTCATTACGAGTTCTTAGTGATGCCTTTTGGGCTCACTAATGCACCAGTAGCGTTCATGGACCTCATGAATCGCATCTGCAAGCCCTACTTGGATAAATTTGTCATCGTCTTCATTGATGACATTCTTATTTATTCAAAGAGTCAAGTTGACCATGAGAAGCACCCTTCGTTGTATTCTTTCACTGCTTCAACAAGAGAAACTCTATGCCAAGTTTTCAAAGTGTGAATTTTGGCTTCGTGAAGTCCAATTTCTTGGACACGTGGTTAGTGAGCATGGTATCCAGGTGGATCCCGCTAAGGTTGAAGCTGTCATGAATTGGCAAGAGCCGAAGACGCCCACAAAAATTCATAGCTTTTTGGGACTGGCAGGATATTAAAGACGTTTTATTGAGAATTTCTCAAGAATTGCAGCACCCCTAACTTCGTTAACTAGAAAGAATATTAAGTTTGATTGGGGTCCTAAGCAACAAGAATCGTTTGATATACTTAAGCAGAAACTGAGCAATGCTCCCGTGTTGACATTGCCTTATGGAATAGAAGAATTTGTACTATACGGCGACGCATCACACACTGGTATGGGATGTGTGCTCATGCAGAAAGGCAAGGTTATTGCCTACGCTTCTCGACAGTTGAAGGTGCACGAGAAGAATTACACCACCCACGATTTGGAGTTGGGTGCCGTTGTGTTTGCACTGAAACTTTGGAGGCATTATTTGTATGGTACCAAGTGTGTAATCTATTCTGATCACAAAAGCCTTCAACATCTGTTCAATCAGAAGGATTTGAACATGAGGCAGGGACGATGGATGGAAACATTGAATAATTATGACTGTGAAATACGATACCATCCAGGCAAGGCAAACGTGGTTGCCGATGCCTTAAGTAGAAAGGAAAGGGTGAAGCCCATAAGAATCAATGCCAAGAGCATTGAATTAAAGAGTAGTTTGAATGAAAGGATTGTTAGCCGTTCAAAAGGAAGCTGTATTAGAAGCTAACTATCCTGATGAAAAGTTAGGAGTAACTGCTGAGCAGTTATCCTATGGCAAGGACGGAATTCTGAGATTAAATGGACGGATATGGGTTCCAGTCTATGGAGGGCTTAGGGAAGTAATCCTTCAAGAAGCCCATAATTCTAAGTATTCTGTTCATCCTGGAAGTGATAAGATGTACCAGGATTTGAAGGCTAATTACTGGTGGATAGGCTTAAAGAAGTCTATAGCCACTTATGTGGCCAAATGTCTGACGTGTGCTCAAGTTAAAGCTGAACACAAGAAGCCGTCAGGTTTGCTACAACAACCTGAACTTCCCACCTGGAAATGGGATATGGTGACTATGGATTTTATCACCAAGTTGCCAAAGATGAAGAGAGGAAATGATACTATGTGGGTTATAGTGGATAGACTAACTAAGTCAGCCCACTTCCTACCTATTAAGGAAACACACAGCTCAGATAAGTTAGCTCAGCTGTACGTGGACGAAGTCGTATCTCTTCACGGTGTGCCAGTGTCTATCATCTCTGATAGGGATACAAGGTATACATCGCATTTCTAGAAAAGTTTTCAACAATTCCTAGGCACTCGATTAAATTTCAGCACAGCATATCATCCTCAGACGGATGGTCAAAGTGAACGTACTATACAGACACTCGAGGATATGCTACGAGCTTGTGTTATTGACTTAGGAGGAAGTTTGGATGATCATCTTCCATTAATTGAATTTTCATACAACAATAGCTATCATTCCAGTATTCAATCTGCACCATTTGAAGCTCTGTATGGAAGGAAATGCAGAACGCCCGTTTGTTGGGCAGAAGTTGGAGATGTCCAACTACCAGGACCTGATATAGTCCTGGAGACAACATATAAGATTGTTCAGATACGAGATCGTCTCAAAGCTGCCAGGGATAGGCAGAAAAGCTACACATATTTAAGGCATAAACCTCTAAAGTTCGAGGTAGGTGACAAGGTTCTACTTAAAGTATCACCCTGGAAGGGAGTGATGTGATTTGGTAAGAAAGGTAAGTTAAGCCCAAGATATATAGGACCATTCGAGATCATCGAATGTGTCAGAACAATGGCTTATAAGTTAAACTTGCCTGAAGAGCTCAGTGGTATTCATAATGTATTCCACATCTGCAATCTGAAGAAATGTCTAGCTGATGAATCACTAGTCATACCGCATACAGATGTGCACATAGATGAGAGCCTGAAGTTTGTTGAGAAACCTTTGTCGATTGAGGATTGACAGATTAAGAAGCTGCGAAGGAAGCATGTACCAATTGTAAAGGTTAAATGGGATGCCCGTAGAGGTCCCGAGTACACATGGGAGGTAGAGTCCACAATGAAAGAAAAATACCCTCATTTATTTCAGTAAATCTTGAGGTCGAGATTTCTTTTAAGGGGGTGAGGATGTAACACCTCGTAATTTTATGTCCAATAAAATAAAGACACGTGTCATGTAAGGCAAACGTGTTATAACCCGGATCAAGTTAAAGATGTATGGTAGGATTTAAAAGTGTCGATATGTTAATTAATACCTCTGAGCGACCTAGTTATGAATCCCAAGACCCTAATCCATTTTATAAACATCTGATATACTCAAATCTGGTTATTTCCTATAATGCATAATTCAAAATTTTCAAAGATGGGATCCAATGAGAATGAATTCGACAAATTTTCATTCATGATTTCTTTTTAAAGAATCCAAAACAATTCTAATGCATGGCAAGGCTGTCATAACATTTTGGACCTGATCAAGTGGTCCCATACTAGTATTAAAGGTCCTAAATTCGTAATATCAAGGTTGCATGGCCAAATACTAGAGATTCCCAATTTTTTTGTCTTCTAGTCAACGGTTACGGACCGCAGAGGGACCACCTTACGGTCCGTAAGGTGGCGGAGCTGGACAGAGATAATAAATAAAAAGCGGATACGGGCCGTAAAGCCAAGGGCTTACGGTCCGCAAGGTTGTAACTGGGCATCTCAGATCAAGGTCAGTTACGGACCGTAAAGCCTTGGGCTTACGGTCCGTAAGATATGCTTACGGACCGCAAGGCAAACTGCTTACGGTCCGTAAGGAGGTCGCTGGCAGCAGAAAATGGCAGTTGCCTGTTATAACCGGTTGCACCGCCTTAAAGAGCTGGTTTTCGAAATACTGGAGCGTGGCCAATAGTTTTGCATGCATAGGGACACTTGGGTTGATCAGGGAACTTCCATAGACTTGGGTGTGATGATCTTGTTGCATTTAGCTCACTATATAAGAGCTTGAAGTTGCAACCTTGGGACTTGCTCATTTCAAATCAGTTCAAGACTTCTCTGGAGCTTCTCTGGTCTTTCCTTAGGATCCATAAGCGTGCATAGGACCCTTGTAAGTGTCCTTAACCCTTTTAATTCAGTTTTAATTAGCTTAATGACCATAAGTCAAACTGATCGTAATTAAAGTTTGACTTCGTGATTAATCACTAATGGTCCAGTCATTAGTTAAATTAAGAGTAGTTATAAGTTGGTAATTATGTGGGCAATAAACCTCTAAGAGTGCACCTACTGATTACCACCTTAACTTGGTCAAATGTCGGGTCAAACTTAATTATAAAAAGTCAACAGAAAGCTAATTTTCGCATAAATGCATAATTAACAATGTAGAAGCAATGCTACCTGTTTTATCACTAATATAACTTGGTAATTAATGTAAGAACATGTCTAAACATGTTCAACCCGACAATTTGCAGTTTAAGCTCGGTTTGGAACCGAAAGTCGCATAAGGGGACTTTTGCTTTTACTTTCAGCTCTGACCCAATGTAGCATGTTTTAGAAATGCCTTAGAGCTTTATTAGGACCAGGTTACATGTTAGTATAACCCTCTGTGATTATACAACTTGGTTCATTAGTTATCCGATTCATATGCATGTTTCCGTTATATGCCTAAATGTTGACCATAATGCCCATTTGACCTTAAAACAAGAATTTTGAAAATATGAGAGGACCATAATCTTTATTACTAATTTATAAACATGTCCCTAAATTTTCACATCAGTTGGAGGTCTAGATTAAGAGTTATGCTCATTAGCGTAAATGAAAAGCTTTTTATTAATTAAACGGCGTTATTAGCATGTATCCTATCTAAACCCAATTTTTAATACCAAAATTTTAACCTACTGATATAAAATTTTATTTTGAGATTTTTGAAGATTTTTATTTAATTTTAGGCTGAGCATAACATAGAGTTCTAAGCTTGATTCGGTAATTGCCGGTTTTGCCCTTTTGGCCTATAAAATGAGTTTTACAAATTATTTTGATACCAAACCTTTTTCTACTGATTTAATATGATAAATAAATTATTTTAAGCCTTCTGGAATAATAAAAATATCAGCTTTCTTTATAAAACCCGGATATCGCTTAAAACCGCCTTTTTACACGTTTTAAACGCATAGTAAGTATTAAAACTATTTTAAATATATAAGACTTGATACCTACTGATATTTTTAGTTAATTTTTATAGTTTAATAGTAAGCAAAAGTTTTAAACTCAGATTTCCAGAATTGACCTTTTAAGCTTATGTGAAATTACCAAAATGCCCCCACGGTGCATTGTTTAGTTATAAGACGTAAATTTCACCTATATACCATACCCTACTGTTATGACTTATAAAAATAAGTATTTTTACTGAATACATCAGACCTAAAACTCAGATCCATATTTAAACTCTTTTATAACCTTTAAATGACCAAAATACCCCTACGGGGCATAGTTTGAGTTTAAATTCATTTTGGGCATAATGGAAGGTATCTTACTGATATCACAACATATTTAAGGCATATTAACTCAGGAAACATGTTCATGAATCAATTGGTTACCCATAACGCATTATTCGTGTTCGGTGCGGTTTATGTAACTAGTTTGCATAAATTGACCGAAACGGGTCAAACCTTATCATTTTTGTCTAAAAATCCAGAATGTGTTTAGTTTACCCATAATATACAAGTATACAAACTTGTCAGGTCTAAACCACATTCTAATCCGGTCTTCGCTTAATCGTGCGTTTTGAACCGTATCTTCCTTTAAAACTAACCGGTCTAAGTTTAGGCTTAATTAAGACCCGTTAGGAATCTAATAGGTTATTAAAACCTTCGTTCCAGATTAGGAGCCCGGTAAAAGCTACTTGCACTTGTTGTTTGTGATTTATACTTACTCAGGTAAATACTTTTAACTTATTTTCCCTATACGGGCTTGGGATACGGTATTATAATAATACCGCTTGGTCGGGTATGTAGTCATTTAAATCGGATTGTGATTAATGTAATTACATAACTCGTTTTAATCTGTATTATTTGGTGTATGGCCTTTGGGGGTTAAATGACCATGTCCCGGATATCCTTGGCATCATTCAAAGAAATGGCCACGACCTAAGCACGGGGTGTAGGCATACACCTGACAGTTGCATTATGTAAAAACTGGTAATCCACTTAAAGGAATCAACCTTGTGGGCATTATACCTGTGGCGTGTCAGTTAATCTTGACCGGCTCTACCAACCGGCCCTGACGGACGACAAATAAGTAAAACTGTATACAAGATTGTTTTTAAATAATTGTCCCAAGTTATAAAAGATTTTGTGCCATGTGCATTCAAACTAATTTTCTTAAACTCTTTTCAAAATGAGTCAGTTAATTGTATTTACCAGTGTAAACTGACGTATTTTCCAAAAAGGCTAAGTGCAGGTACTAGACGAAATAGGCTGGCTACTCCTGGCATCATTAATCAAGTCTTGCAAGCTCTAGATGTTAAAGTCCGTTGAACAATGATCTTTTATCTTTTGATCCGCCTGTGGATCTTTTACTGTCCGGATTGTAATACTTTGATATTACTATTTATTCGGTTGTAATGTGATTCACTTTTTGCTTTCGCTGTGCATTTAAAATTGTGTTGTTTGACTATGATGATATCAAGTACGTCACGATACTCCCCACCGGGCCCACCGGTAATACGTGGAAATATCGGGGTGTGACAACGTGTTCCTGTGCTTTATCTAATAATAATAATAAGTATGTTGGTTAAACGTCGTATGAGGATATTCGATTATATCGTCTGAATCATACGACGATGTCTGCTGCAGACAATGTCTTTCCTTGGTTCTCACACTCGCAGAAACGCTTAGAGAAGCCGAGATGACAAGCGCATCGCTTCTCTTATTGCCAAGGAAATGGCAAAGGTCATACCTCAGATCGTTAATGAGATCAATGAGGTTAGCAGCAAGTCATCTGTCGAATCAAAGAGCGACTCCCCGAAAACGCCCTTCAGCTTTAAGCAGTTTAAAGCTTGTGGTCCTAAGGACTTCACTGGTGAAGATGGACCGATCGCAATGTTTCAATGGTTTGACTCGATTGTCAAAGCGGATGCCCTGATGAACTCCGTATTGTGAACGCTACCGGGGTCTTCGAGTCTAGGGCACTGGATTGGTGGACAACAGAACGCAACAGACGCGAAAATGACGCAGCCTATGGTTTATCATTGGAGGAACTGAAGGAAGTCATGATGAAAGAATTTTGTCCCCCGCATGAACTCCAGAAGCTGGAAAACGAGTTCTGGGGTATCAAGCAAGAAGGAGGTGATAATGCTGGATTCACCGCTCGCTTTAAACAGCTCAGTATCATCTGTCCTGGTCAAGTGTCAACTCCAGACATCACGATCAAGATATACATCCGCGCTCTACCAGATTGTGTTGCCGATTTTGTTCAAGCAGCTAAGCATGCTACTATTGAGGAGACTTACCAGCTCGCTGCCAAAATCAATGATAAGCGAGTTTTGGCTGGTTACATAAAGACCTCAACCAAGAGCTTGAATCAAGAAACCGTTACTCCCACTCCTGCTACCAACACCGCCTCATCTCAGGGTTCCAAATTATCACGTCAAAGCCACAAACGCAAAGGTAACAACAACAAGAATTGTGTTGCAACTGTCGCTCCTCTCAATGTGGTACCCGTCAAACCCCACCAGAACCAGAATCGTCAAGTCATTGCTCCCGTGGCCAACGCACCGCCTGCAAAGCATGCGTACACTGGTCCTCATCCTCTCTATCCTACTTGTACCTACCACCATCCACCTGGGATAGCTTGCTGTTTTTGTGTCCACTGCAACATCTACGGATGCTTCACAACGAACTATCGCATTGGCCCACATCAACAAGCTCAAGCTGCTCAAGTTCCTGCCCCGCCAGCTCAACCTCTCGCTATCCGGGGTAACCCAACAGCTCATGCCCCCGCTGCTCATGCACAAGCCTACTACGCATATGGTGACCCTAATCATTTCACAAATGTCTACCCAAATCGTGTGGTGAAACAAGAGCCGCAGCAACAACAACAACAACAACAGCAGCAGCAGCAACAGCAACAATCAGCCCGTAGACGAGCTTTCAACATCAATGCTCGCCAAGCTCAAACTGACAACAACGTTGTCAATGGTACGTTTCTCGTTAATGGTATTTATGCTTCGTGTTTATTTGATACTGGAGCCGATAACTGTTTTGTGTCGTTTTAATTCGAAAAGCTCCTAAATCGTAAACGCGCCAACCTCCCAACGACGTTCGACGTAGAAATCTCCACTGGAAGAACCATCACAGTTGGTTCCATTCTACGTGATTGTACTCTCGAGCTCAACAATCACATTTTCCAGATAGATCTTAACCCGATGCAACTTGGTAGTTTTGATGTCATAATAGGCATGGATTTTCTTCGCGAAAATCGTGCCGAAGTTGTTTGTTTCGAAAAGATGATCTGTTTCTCTCTTTCAAATGGTGATCAACTCTATGTCTATGGCGAAGTATCTTCGAAGGAACTGAAACTCATGTCGTGTGTCCAAGCAAGAAAGTATCTCCGCAAGGAATACAAGGATTTCTGGGCACACATCGTAGTAGCGGAGAAGGAAAAGAAAGAGAAGGCAATGGAAAAGGTGCTTGTGGTTCATGATTTTCCTAATGTCTTTCCTGACGATTTACCTAGTCTACCACCGTCTCGTGATATCGATTTCGTATTGACCTCATTCCTGGAGCTAACCCCGTCGCTAAAGCGCCTTATCGTCTCGTTCCATCCGAAATGCGCGAACTCTCCAACTAACTCCAGGAATTACTTGATAAAGCCTTCATACCCCCTAGCACATCTCCATGGGGCGCACCTGTCCTTTTCGTTAAAAAGAAGGACGGATCATTCCGAATGTGCATCGATCATAGGGAACTCAATAAGCTTACTATCAAGAATCGCTATCCCTTACCTCGAATCGATGATCTGTTTGATCAATTGCAAGGCGCTATGTGTTTTTCTAAAATCGATCTATGCTCCGGTTATCAGCAGTTACGAATTAAGGAGGAAGATATACCTAAAACCGATTTTCGCACTCACTACGGCCATTATGAATTTGTCATTATGCCCTTTGGTCTTACTAACGCCCCCGCAGTCTTTATGGATTTAATGAATCACGTGTGTAAACCCTTTCTCGACCGCTTCGTCATCGTGTTTATCGATGATATCCTTATCTATTCGAAATCAAAATCCTAACACGCGTAACATCTCCGTTTGGTTCTCGAACTTCTCCAAGGGAATCGCCTCTACGCAAAGTTCTCCAAGTGTGAATTTTGGCTTGAGGAGGTTCAATTTCTCGGTCAGATTGTTAATAGTCAAGGTATTCACGTCAATCCCGCTAAGATTGAAGCAGTTAAGAGTTGGATTACGCCGAAAACCCCGTTCGAAGTTCGTTCTTTTCTCGGATTGGCGGGTTATTATCGCCGATTTATCTCTGTTTTCTATAAAATCTCCGTTCCTCTCACCTCTCTCATGCATAAAGACAAGCCTTTTGTTTGGGGAACTGAACAAAAGGAAGCCTTTCAAACTCTCAAGTGTATGCTTTGCAACGCTCCTATACTCATGCTACCCGATGAAAACAACGACTTCGTGGTCTATTGTGATGCCTCTAACCTAGGTCTTGGTTGTGTTCTTATGTAACGAGACAAGGTTATCGCGTATGCGTCTTGACAGCTCAAGGTCCACGAGAAGAACTACACAACCCACGATCTCGAGCTTGGTGCAGTTGTTTTTGCATTAAAGATTTTGCGACACTACCTATATGGTACCAAGTGTCCGGTCTTCACTGACCACAAGAGCCTACAACACATCTTAAATCAGAAAGAACTTAACATGCGCCAACGCAGATAGGTCGAACTTCTCAACGACTACGACTGTGAGATTCGCTACCACCCAGGAAAAGCGAATGTCGTTGCCGATGCTCTTAGCCGACGAAGCTATTTACATAGTGTTCGTAACGTCAAGCCCAACACAACCCCGAAGCTCTTATTCGCGATGCTCAGCACGCCTGTTTCGCTGAACGCACTTTGAAGGAAGAACGAATTCTTGGAACCGAAAACCAACTAGTGAATAAGCCTAACTGTATCTTTCACTATCTTGACCGAATTTGGATTCCCAATCGCAAAAATCTCCGAGAGATTTTACTAGATGAAGCCCAGAAGTCTTGATATTCCATACATCCCGGTGCCGACAAGATGTACCAGGACCTTCGTGCCAGGTATTGGTGGCCTGGAATGAAGAAGGATATCACTCTCTACGTTTCGAAATGCCTAAACTATTCGAAGGTCAAGGCTGAACTTCAACGACCCTCTGGCTTACTCGAACAACCCGAGATCCCTATGTGGAAATGGGAGAGTATAGCTATGGATTTCATTATGAAACTTCCACGCACGCCATCAGGTCACGATAGCATTTGGGTTATCGTTGATCGTCTTACTAAATCCGCCCACTTTCTGCCGATACGGGAAGACTACAAGGTTGAACGATTAGCACGAATCTATACCGACGAAGTTATTTGTCGACATGGGACACCTCGTGACATCATCTCTGACCGCGATGGTCGATTCACCTCGCGCCTTTGGGAAACGTTTCAATCCGCTCTCGGTACTACTCTTAATCTCGGTACCGCTTTCCATCCCTAGACCCACGGTCAGACTGAGCGCACGATTCGTACCCTGGAAGACATGCTTCGCTCGTGCGTTATAGATTTTGGTGGTAATTGGGATTCGCATTTACCTTTAGTCAAATTCTCGTACAACAATAGTTATCACTCTAGCATTCAAATGGCACCATTTGAGGCCTTATATGGAAGAAAATGTCGATCGCCTATTGTATGGCACGAGATCAGAGACGCGCAAATTACCGGTCCTGAGTTATTGCAAGAAGCGACTGACAAGATCCTCCAGATACGAGACAACCTCTTGAAAGCTCAGAGTCGTTAAAAGAGTTACGCCGATAGACGTCGCAAGCCCCTTGAATTTGACGTTGGTGATCACGCACTCCTAAAGGTTTCACCTTGGAAGGGGGTTGTCCGATTCGGCAAGAAAGGAAAGCTAGTGCCTCGATACGTTGGACCCTTTAGGATTCTGGAAAGAATTGGCAAAGTGGCCTACCGACTCGAATTACCAAAGGAACTCATCAACGTACATCCGACTTTCCATGTTTGGAACCTCAAAAAGTGTCTAGCCGAAGAGAATTTGCATGTCCCTCTTGAGGATTTGCTAGTGGATGAAACATTACACTTCGTGGAAAAGCCAGTAGAAATCATGGACCGAGAGACCAAGAAACTTCGACGCTCACGCATTCCTATAGTGAAGGTTCGCTGGGAAGGCAAACGCGGCGCCGAGTTCACCTGGGAACTCGAGAGTGAAATGAAAGAAAAATATCCACATCTCTTTGTTACGCCTGCGCCTTAATTTCAGGATGAAATTCCCTAAAGTAGGGGAGGCTGTAACAACCCGACTTTTCGGTCACGGTCAAAGGAAAATCAAAGTACAGGTCAAAGTCAAGACATGTCATTATTCAGATCTGTCTTTTCTTGCTTAATTATTGCTTAATTAACTATATTACTTATTGTCGCATGCTAAACGCTATTTACAAACGCATACTATTTAAACGCACTTTATCGCAATGTTACTACTGCTATCACAACGCATCGCAAACTCGAAACGCAGTTATTGGTATTGTTCCAGGTGTGTTATTATGTGCTTTACTTGTGTGTGCCTTATATATGTTTTGGGATGTTATTTGCAAACGAAATCGCAACTCTATCACATCGCAATCTCGTCGCAACTCGAAACGCATATTTACTTTTACGATTTATATGTGTTATGTTATTTGTGTAACTACTTGTTAAAAATCTTGTGGTTATCTCATCGCAACGCTTACTCGCACCGCCTCACTTTCCCTCTCACACTATCGGATGGACGTCCGATCGACTGGCCATCCGACCCACTTTCCTGCATCGCCTCACTTCCCCTCTCACACTATAAATACCACCTGTCACATCACTGTTCACTAATTTGACAGCCCTATCCGACCAACTCCCTCTCTGTTCATTCTCAAGCACTTTTCCTTCGATTCAAGGCTATTTTCTTAAGTTTTCTTCCTAAATCTTGTACTTCCATCTTCACAACACACCTTCTCATCATTTTATCCATCAAATCTTACATTTTCACCATGAAATCGCCTAGTTTGGACTGCTTTAAGGTGACGTCACCTCGAGTTCTTATGAACACTGAAGTGTGACCTCATCTCATCAAAGTTCATCCAGATCTAAAGGATTTCTACACGTTTTTACATAAATCTCAACTGGATCTAAACACTATCAACCGATTTCATGCTTTTTTTCAAACTTCTTTACTTTTCACCCAAAACCGATGGAATCTAGACTCATTCAGGCTCTTTACTCATACTCTAGTTAAGGACCGGCCTGAGAACGGATTTCCACCGAAGAGACAACCGATTCATGGGTTGAACATGAAGCTTCACCAAAAGAACAATGAGTACAATCGAATGGGGTGATTCCCATCTGATCGGCTGACTGGACTTGGTGTGGGTTCCCGTTGTTTGACACGTCATCACGCCGTCTCCGTTAAAACTTTTAAACTTAGAAATTTTACCAAGTTTTCAAAGCATCAGTTCGCCGATCGAATAGCCATCCGATCGGATGACCATCCGATCGTATGACTATTCGACAGGTGACTCACCCCTTTTCAATAAGTTCAACACTTAAACAATTTTACAAAACTTCAAAGAATATCACACTCTCAAACGAATTGCCATCCTACCGAATGGCCATCCGCCCGGATGACCATCCGTCCGAATGACTTGACATTAGAGATACTTCACATTTTTCAAAATGCTACAACGAAAACTTCAAAGTTCAAAACGTTTTACAACACACTCACCAGCCGAATGACCAACCGTCCGAATGGTCATCCGTCCGGATGACCATCCATCCGGATAGTCATCCGATCGACTCACCATTTGATGCTCCACTCACCGTTTACACGATGTTCAACGCTTACACTATCGTTCTGTACTCAGGCTAACCTCCAAGCGCTCCCTTCAATCCAAGGTTGTGTTTATTTACTAAACACATACTGTGAGTATACTCGACCCATTTTCTTTAACGCACTTTGAGTGTTACATACGTTACCTATATCAAATCACATCGAACACATAGCGCAAACACTTTTAACGCTAATCGCTCTCGCATGTTATACGTGACTCGATGAATGCTTGTATATTATGTTTACACAGTGTTTGTTTGCCTAACTCCTTAGCAACAATAGTACTATAGTTTAGACTCAGCACCTATCGTGGACAGGGGTTGTTAAGGGTTTTACTTCACATGGTCACAGTGGTGATAATGTGTTGCGCATTCTACAACTCGCAGTCATGTCGGTTGCATACTTCATTGTCGATAACTTACTTGCTTCACATTTCTACGTGTTACATGCTGGTTATGTGAAAAACACTTTCGCTATACTATATGCTATTAAACTTGTGTTTTCACCTTTACACTATGTGTATTGACTTTATTTTAACGTATGTGACAGGTGTTTAGGATGCTGTGCTTTGCTGTGATGAATCAAGTTAGGTGGTCTAGAAACCCACGAATAAAATCTGAGTTGTCGGAACAATTTATTTGTCTTTGAGATCAATGTCTGTAATAACTATTTCTGCTTTATATGTTGATGGTATGGGACGTTAACGATTAATATATTGTCATTAATAGTGCTATGGATTCTTTTGGACAATCTATTTCGCTCTATGCCGCGCCCCGATGATTCCGCCATCGGTTGGGGTGTGACAAAGTGCTGAACCAGTAAGAGGTCTAAACCAGTAAGAGGTCTAAACCATTAAGAGCCAATATAAAGCTTAACCATTCAGAGGCAAATGTCTGATCAATTCAGATTAGAGGTGTTAACCATTCAGACTCGGTATAATGTTTAACCATTCAGAGGCAAATGTTTGAACCATTAAGACATTTGCTCGCGAAACAAACAGTCTGAACCATCAAGTGTTGAACCAGTAAGAGGTCTGAACCATTAAGAGCCTCATTAAGAGTTAAACAAACAACCCCTAAGATCTAAACCTAGCTTTCTCTCACTAACACATAGTCACCCTCTCTAGAATGTGCACACACTGATGAAGGACTGCAGGAGTTTGTGAGAGTTGATTGTTTCCCTAATCTACCTATACACACATATATATAGCTAGGGACTAAACCCAGACAAACATATGTCCGGGATGACACAAACTCGAACACATAAGTCCTAAACAATATCTAGTCCGAATATAACATCATATATTCGGACAACAAACAAACAAGCAAACCCTGAACTTAAATCAACATACTCGGACACAAGAAAGGTCCGATTTTAATATAATCGGACTACTCCTTACAAATTCGGACTCCTAAATGACCTTTGACTTCTTTGACTGTTGAATTTGTTGACCGTTGACCAGAACTGATAAAGCGCATTTACCCGACGGGATCTGCAGTTACAGACTCCTCTTTAACTGTTGCTATAAGTTCTATGTGGCATCGATAATCTTCAGTCACTGGATACTGCACTTACAGACACCCCCTTGACTGATGATATCATTCCTGCTTTCAACTTTGGCTGAGACTTGATCTTTCCGGCAAAGCACAACGATCTTCAACCCTTCTAATTAAAGACTTGTTGATGATTACTTAAATGGCCGCTTTGAAAAACCTGAAGAATCCAACATCAAACAATGTAGATCCTCCCCTCAAACTAATCCCGAATCAAGTTAACGCGAACCATTCTACAATCCTCATGTAAGAACATCGCTCGATACCTTAATCTTCAAACCTAACCGGCAACAGAAAGAAACATTGGATTTCCAATGCCCAACCTCGAACACTTTAAATTCCGCAAAGACATAAAGTTCCGTTCGATAAGTTAATAACAAACTAAACTTTAAAAAAGTACATCCACCATCTTGATCAAGATCTTCAACCCTTCATGTATGATCTCATCTCGTCACATATCTTCATGAATCAATCTCCTATCTCCACGAATCCACTGAATCCCCGATGGCTTTCATCTCCGATCTTCCCCTCAAATCAAGAAGCACCACGTTATTTCGAGAACAGACTAGCAAACGTCTTGGAAGAGGGACCAAGAAACTAATCTTCTCTACTCTAAACACCAACTTAATAAGGCTCAATCTTTAACTAGTCGTCAACCGAGAAATTAACTTCATCACATCAATACTTGATTAAAAACACAAACACATGTGACTAAACTCCATCACACACGAGCTTTTTCACGAACAAGCTTTAGATTTATGAAGAAAATAGGAAATTTTTACTCCCCCTTTTTTTGTAAACTGTCAAAGTCCAAGTCATTTCACCTTCGTATCTCTTTGAATGCCCGATAGAAGTCCCAAATTGTTTGAAAACTCTAGTATGGACCAAATCCGTACATCGAGAATCTAGAAATCGAATTTAACTCAAAAATTCCGAACATAACCCATAAATTCGGAATTTTTCGACAAAGTCGGGCAATTTTTTTTAGTCCGAATTTATATAAAATTCTGAATTTAACATAAAAGTTCTGGATTTATTCCACAAATTCAGGACAATTTTTTTTTTGACCCCTAGTCTGAATTTGTCAGTATATGTCCGAATTTGGTAGTAAAATTCCGAATTTGTCCAATATTTTTCTGACTTTTCCAAATATAACTTATATATTTGGACTAGATACAATAAGTCCCGACAAAATACCCATCCGAATATAAACAACAAATTCGGACAAACCATAACTACAAATTCGGACAACCAAAACTTTAATAAACCCTGACAAAACCAACACTTTAAATTCGGACTCAATAAAGAAAGCAAATTCAACTTATCAAATTCGAATAGGATCCAAAACAAATTCAGACACCTTGTAAATTTGGACAACACAAAGCCCCAAATTCGGACAAGATCAAAAGTCCAAATTCGGACTAATATCCCAGTAACCTTCTTCCAAATTTGTTTCCCATGCGTGACTTCAGACAAGGTCATAAACAAACTCGGAAGATACAAATTCGGACAGTAATAATAAATTTGGACCCTCTAACACAATTCATAAACTCGGACAAAGAAATTTCATATCAAACCTCAGATTTGCAGCAACTTGGAAAACAAGAAAACCATCTCAGACGACGAACAACTTCAATTTCTTCAAGTTTTCTACAGAATCTTCATGTCTTCATGATGTTTGGCGGAAACAAACATCAAATCAAGAGCAATGATGATTCGGAAGGCGGTTAGACCATTCCGAATCGGTAACCATGCTTTGATACCACCTGAAAGTCCCCGGGACCCCCTGGATCGATGATGAACAACATCCACTGCCCTCGATTCAAGACGTGGAACATAAAAATAGAAAGATGTAGAAGATGAAACTCTTTATTATTGAATCATTCATCACAGATTTACAAACCAGAAGAGTATACATCATCTACAAGCTGGTTTAGATCACTAAGATCTAAACCTAGCTTTCTCTCACTAACACATAGTCACCCTCTCTAGAATGTGCACACACCGATGAAGGATTGCAGGAGTTTGTGAGAGTTGATTGTTGCCCTAATCTACCTATACACACATATATAGAGACTACGGACTAAACCCGGACAGACATATGTCCGGGATGGAATAAACTCAAACACATAAGTCCTAAACAATATCTAGTCCGAATATAACATCATATATTCGAACAACAAACAAACAAGCAAACCCTAAACTTAAATCAACAAACTCAGACACAAGAGATGTCCTAATTTATACTATATTCGGACTACTCTTTACAAATTCGGACTCCTAAATGACCTTTGACTTTTTTGACCGTTGACCAGAACTGATAAAGCACAGTTACCCGACAGGAGCTGCACATGGTAGTCTTTAATGGTGAAATCAAAGTGTTATTGATGATTATTCTACTATGTTTAAAGTTATTAAAAAGGGTGTTGCTAATAAAGTGGATGATAATGATTAATGAATTTGATAACATTAACTGTGTTTGGTCAAACAGGATTCTAAAGTTGGGTTAGAATCAGGATCATGTCGGTAGTGTTGTGCATTAGGATGAACCTTCTAGCATATTATGTTTTCATTGCACATAATCAGTTGTGTTGTGCATTGGGATGAACCCTCTAGCATATTATGTTTTCAATGCACATAATCAGTTGTGTTGTGCATTAGGCTGATGTCAATAGCATCTTCATTAGATTACATTCAGTTGAATAGCTGCTGCACAATAAGTATTGAATGCACATAAGTCTTTGAAAATGAAATGCACAATTGAACTTACATATAAGTTGAATAGCTGCTTCACATTAAGCTTTGAACTGCACATAAGGCTTTAAACATGAAATGCACAATTGGACTTACTTATAAGTTAAACACCTGTTGCACATTAAGTTTTCTAGTTGTATGCACAATTGACTTGGTTATAAGTTGAACAAGCATGATAGACTATATTTTGCATAATTGGATTTACCAAACTCTGGAGCAGGGCTAATAGTCTATTTTATGCATAGTAGGATTTGTCAATCACTTGAACAGGGAGCATACATCTTGGCAGGGATAACATGAACTATTTGACCAGATCAAGTCAAACCCAATTCAACTTATAAGCTGCATTCCAATTCTAGTTACATGTGTTGATCTCTTATTGTTTGTTGTGTTAGTACCTTGATATTGTTGATTAATTTTCTAGTTACATGTGGTTTGTTACTAGATTAGGAAAAATGTTTGAAAATGGAGGGAAATTAAGAAATCATACTACAGGGACTGAAACTGTAAATAAAGTTTTGGGGGTATTTTAGTCTTTTTCACAGAAGTACTAACGGTCAGTTAGTTCCAGGGATTTAATTGTAAGCAACTGAATATGTCAGGAACTGAAGTGTGGATTTTTTTGAAATAATGGTTGAATCTGAGAGCGGGTGTAAACCTTAGGGACTGAAAGTGTACTTTACTCAAAATGATATTATCTTTTCATGTTATGTTAATTTATTCTCTTAATAATGCGATAATAACATATGATAAAATCAAGAGTCTCTGTAAGACCGAAAATGATAGAAGAAAAAGTAATATTTCTCAACTTTAAATAGAATGATGCATTCTTTATCTTTTAAGCATAAATTTAAATATTTTAACACGAATCAAGTTATTTTCATGATGATAACGAATAATCTATATAATATAACAACTAGGTTAGAACCTTGTGTATTACACGGTTTGCACAAATGTAATTTTATATAATAAATAATAAAAAAAGATATATCTTTAGAAAAAAAACTCATATATTGCATGTGTTAAATAAATATAATGTCATATGTTAACACAAATAGGCATCAAGATTTATCTTTTAAAAATAAATATTGATGTACTATTTAATTATTGTAACATTTTACGTTGTTATAACGATGCGTCTAAAAACACTTATAATTTGATAAATGTTATGAACAAGCCTAATAACAAGAAGATGAGAAGAGATAATTGGGAGAGAAAAGATGTTTAGTATTAATGGTGCATCATATACAATAGAATACATGGATTATTTATAGGGGGAATAAACTTGGAGAACAAGTTGGTTTATATTAGGAGTTGATAATCTAAATATAATTCTTTATAACACTCCCCCTGATTATCAACTTCATATGCTTGATGCTGCCTCATTAAAAACCTTGCCAGGAAAACCCAATGGGACAAAACCTAGACTAAGGGAAAAAGAGTGCAGCGCGTATTATCTCCCCCTGATGATGATCAGTTAAGCTCCTCGAGTCGACGCATCCCGATCCCATGAACCAACTTCTTGAATGTTGAGGTTGGAAGTGATTTAGTGAACAAGTCTGCCAAATTTTCGCTGGAACGAATTTATTGGACAATAATATCTCCATTCTTTTGTAGATCATGTGTGGAAAAAAACTTTGGCAAAATGTGTTTTGTTCTATCACCTTTGATGTATCCTTCCTTAAGTTGAGCAATGTATGCTGCGTTGTCTTCATGTAAGATTGTCAGTCCCTCATCTCCCAAAGAAATACCACAAGATCCACGAATGTGTTGTATTACAGTCCTTAACCAAATGCATTCTTGACTAGCTTCATGTATCGCTAATATTTCTGCATGATTAGATGATGTGGCTGTGATTGTCTGCTTTACCGAATGCCATGAAATTGCAGTACCTCCACTTGTAAATAAATACCCATTTTGAGATCGCCCAATGTAAGGATCAGACAAATACCCTGCATTTGCAAAACCAACCAAAGCTGTTTTCGATTGATTTGTAAAATACAAACCCATATATTTTGTACCTTGAAGGTATCTAAATATTTTTTAACCCCATTCCAATGCCTCTTTGTTGGGCATGAACTATATCTTGCCAATAAATTTAAAGAAAATGATATATCGGGTCGTGTATGGCTAGCAAGAAACATTAGTGCACCAATTGCACTTAAATATGGTACTTCTGGACCAAGGATTTCCTCTCCATCTTTGGGAGGTCGAAATGGGTCTTTTTCCACATCAATCGGTCTTACAATCATTGGAGTACTCAATGGATGTGATTTTTCCACATAAAATCTTTTTAGTAGTTTCTCTATGTAACAAGTACTTGGACATCATTAAATGTATTTACACCATAAGCTTTGTTCGTATCAGATGTCCAACATTTTCTAGATGTATTATGATTGATGGATAAAAATACAAATGCATGTTCTACATATTGAGCCATAGATTTGCAATACCAACTTTAATTTGCAAATTCTTTGTTTAAAATATTTGAGCTCATTTTGATCTCTTTAGGAGATTCAAAGACATCGTCAACGTATACAATAATACTTGTAAACCTCATACTGTTCTTTTAATGAAAATAAATGGAGCAACTACACCATATCTATTTCTCTTTTGAAGCTCATTAGTAAGTCGATTATATCACGTCCGACTCTACTATTTTAGTCCATACAAATCTTTTTTTAACTTTATAAAGATTCATTGCTGAGGTTTTGGAATCAATGCCTTAGACATTTACAATCATTCACATACTTCTTTCCCCTTTGACTAATTATATATGTGCATACACTCTTTAGGAGATCCATCACATAAACTGTTAAAAAAGACATCTTATTATTCCGAATAATCATATGCAAAGATGTCTTGAACACTTGCTTCATTTATAAAATCCATATTGTACTATGCTTGTACATTGAGATACCATAATCACCGAGTACAAGTTTTCTATGTATGTTTATTGGTGCACAATAATTACATCCTTAAGATGTTTTAATTAACCTTTTAGGCACTCAACTGCCTTATGTTACTCATCAAGAGTTCTAATTATATATAATGTATTCAAATTTGAATCATGGTGTTCTTGAGAACTTACTTTACATGACCTTGGTAATTTAAATCCTTCTCGGACTTTCATATAAACTTTCAATATCATAAAATTCATAAGACGCATAATAATTGTCTCTTTATATAACCAGACTAATAAAATATTGGAAAGTCAATGCATCCACCATTGAAGAATGTGTCTCCTCTTCATCAATAATGGGTCTTTGCAAATATTTTTGTGCCACCAATTTTGTCTTATATCGCTTAATTTGATTTCAATTCATGATTCACATAAAAGACCCATTTGTATCCAATATGTTTTACAGCTTCAGTTGTACAGACTGTTGGTCCGAAAACTTTCCATTTTTAATAGAGAATTCAACTCTGCCTCTATTGCGTCTTTCCATTTTTTGCCAATCATTTCTCATAGGCAGATTTTAAATTTTGATCCCCATCATTTCAAGCGCTATATTATATACTAAAGTATAACGATGTCGATTTTTATTTTGATTCCATACATATCTTAGACATGATACAACTTATTGAGATCTTTATATTTTCAGGTACCTGAGGTTCTTCTTGAACCATCATGTCTACTGTCTCTTCATGAGATCTTATTACTCTAATCTCGACTTGACCATCTTAATTACTTGCTCCAATTTTTGAGGAATTTTATAATTGGAATCGACTAGTCTGCCACGCTTCAGGCATGCAATAGACTCATTACAAAATATGTGGTTGTCCTTCTGGGACACAAATATAACTGGAGCTTAAGCAGTTGATTATGTGACTTACTTAGTCACTCTATTTCGGTCAGTGAACTCGTCTAGTAATTTAATCTTTAATATTGGTAAATGAATTTTCCTTTGAACTTCTGGTTCACAATTTATAGTTTTTGAGGATCAATGATAATTCATACTAACTCATTTCTTTTCCAACTGCTTTTTATCTTCCCCTGGTGTTGGGAATGTTAATTCATTGATATGGATATCAAATAATTGAGTCGTAATTAAATATCTCATCAATGGCTCTACTCATTATCATATATTCCCAACCACTTTTTAAGGTCCCATCTTTGTGCATCGTGGTGGATCAATTCCAATATATGTCGCACAACCAAAATCTTTGATGGGACATCTTTGGTTCCTGACCAAAACCAATGATACGGGGAGAAAGTTCGATGACTTGTTGGCTTGATGTGAATTAATGTTGCATCTAAATAACATGTCCATAACATATGAACTTCTACTCTCATGATCATAGGTTTTGCAACAAATCATAGAAGTTTAGCGATCGTCTCAACAAAACATGTATTCCAATGATGATCAATAACTTGGAAATCCAATTCACTATTACAACCTAAATAAATATGCCAATCCGGAGTAATATGTTTGTGATCACATTAGCTAAGCCATAATCACACAAACTTTAGGTTGTGGATTTGATAACCATTTAGAGGATGTATTGATTTAAAACACTAAATGGTATCATGTTGGGATATGCATATCCTTTAATCACTTCTAGAATATTTAGGGATTCTTACCCTACTTTAGTTTGTGAATCATTAATTTCCCTTGAGAGCAAAGATGACAAGTTTAATTGTCAGCAAGAATCTTTTGATTCTTCGTTAAGTTTCACAACATCATCGACTCGGTGTGGTCTAACCGGTCATGCCAACTAATTAAATAATTATGATCCATAAACTTCTGGTTTATGATCGTATATGTATTACTTACACGTATATAATACAAAACTTTAGATACGAGGGAGCATTTTGTAACTTTATAGTTCAACTATCATGTTATATTGTCATTCCTTAGTTTGCCACTTTTCCATCTCATTATTAACATGACCATTTACAATTCTAAATGGTCGATCTCAATATTACAACTTTCTCAATTATGTCTATGATCACTACCTTTACAATGATTAATATGTAATCACATTCACTTCAGGGAATGAGATAGAATCTAAAAACTTTCATGAATTTTCATCCTTTACTCAGTCCCACGAGTATGAAATCATTTCAAACTATCATACTCTCTTAATAATATTTCTACTTCAGTAGCATATCTTAGGTATGACAAATGGAAATCTCATGTCTAGTTTTTCATTATAAACAACCCTCTTTCCATATAATATAAACTGATATATATATATATATATATATATATATATATATATATATATATATATATATATATATATAGGGAGCCGCTAGAATGAGAACCACCACGAGTTATGAGAACCACGAGAACCGCGCCCCGCGGGTGGCCGTCGGCGACGAATTTTTTTTTACACCTAGATCTGTATATTTTAGTGGGGGGGTTTAAATTTTCGGTTCAAACGGCGCGCCCGAGGGGGTAGTTTTTTACGCCCAAAGTTTGGTAAAAAAAAGAAAAATTAAAAAAACCCAAACTTTGGGCGTAAAAAACTACCCCCTCGGGCGCGCCGTTTGAACCGAAAATTTAAACCCCCCACTAAAATATACGGATCTAGGTGTAAAAAAAATTTCGTCGCCGACGGCCACCCGCGGGGCGCGGTTCTCGTGGTTCTCATAACTCGTGGTGGTTCTCATTCTAGCGATCCCCTATATATATATATATATATATATATATACATGACCGAGCCATATGTGATTTCCTGGTCTAAATTCATATAACATCCTGCAAACTGATAATGAGATTTAGGGAGTATGACAATTTGAGTGTCATATCTAACCATATGTATACTCTTTCTTGAAAATTACAACCAACCACAACTTTGGTTTTAATTATTCTATTGAATACTATCTATACAAATATATAGCATACTAAATACAATTAATACATGAAAAGATAACGTTATAACATGTCACCATATAAAAACGAGTTATAGTAAAACTTTAGGAAGTGAGATTTTTTTTTCAACATTTATAAACAAATATATATATATATATATATATATATATATAGTTTACGTGTTAAGATACCATAGTGTATGTAACCAATCACAAGTATATATCTTATATACAAATATTTGTTACTCTATGTTTAAACATAAACAAATATCTTTATCAACTTCCCAAAATATGATTATTTATTACTTTCAAATAAGTTTTTCTTTATAATAATAAAAATTTCGATCAAATTCCACACATAAAAGGATATCGAGCGGTATTTAGAAAAAAATATCTTTTGTCACACAAATATTTTGTACAAAGATATAAACATATATAACATTTTATACATATACAAAGAGTCGTGATGTATGATATGCGTGTTTAATATCCCTAACACATATAATTAAATTAAAACTGTAGAATTTTCATATGGAAAAACATTGTAATAAAATTTGTCATATGGAAAATTTTGCTATATCCAATGGAGAAACTAGTGTAGTATTGACTTGTAAGTTTTGTTTTTCATGAGAAAAATAGAATAATTCAATTATAATTAAAAGGTTTAAAAATAATCTGAAATAACTAAACTAATGGAGAAGGTGATGATTTGATTATGGTTGTTCTATAACTAAATTTTGTGTTACGATTATGGTTTATAAGTAATTAGATAACTAATTACTTTTTTTAACACAATAAAAATAGCCAACACATTTATTAATTCCCGTTGCATTGAGGTGTGCACGTCCATACCGTACATTAAAAAGTACTCATCTTCAATCTAATCAACCAATAAGTAACTCTTACTTAAACGCTTAAATTATTGATTTATTTACTAAAAAGATTTGAATTTATAATTTAAAAATATAGAAATATACTGAAGCAATCGAATCAAATATCACATAATTTATTGAGAGCGTGTTTCAATTATATAGATAGACGTTGAGTTTTGTAGCCAACCAATAAACCATGTGATTCACCTAAGCACTAAATTGTGGTTCCACATGATTCAAGTTAATGTGTCAAATTTACGAATGAAAAATAAATAAGTCTTATATCAAATTATAAATAAGTTAGAGTGTTAAGTTAATGAATAAGAACCCTCAATATTTTTCTTGTTCATACTAAAAACAAAGATTCGGTTGGTGTTTTGAAAACCAAAGTTTATGATTTGGTTTAAGTTTTGTGTTTTCTGAAAAATAAAAAACTCTAACACAACCCACAATCGTATGAATTACAATATGGATTATGTGTGAGTGTGATAAATAATGATAAAATACTTAGAGAATATGATATACCTTATGATGTGTGATCCAAAGCAATCGTGCTGATAACGTTGATGTGTGGTAAGTGTCGTATATATTAGGTGTATATTTTAAGCCCTTTTTAACACTTATTTTAGCCAAGTTTTAAATTTATAAAACACGATATTTCACTAACACTAAACACACATATGGGCAAGTGCACCCATCGTTGAGTGTAGTATAGCGTTGGTAAGATACCGAGGTCGTCCAAGGACACAAGAGCTTTTAATACCGGTTTATCCTCAACGTCTAACCAAAATAAAAGTTTAGAAAAATGTTTTAAGCTAAGAAAAATAAAAACTAACTAAAATGCTGAAAATAAAATAAAAATAAAAACAGATAGACAAGATGAATCACTTGGTTCCGACTCGTATCTAGTATAACCTTTGATTATTTCTGCACTTTTGCACATAATTAAGAGATTATCTTAGTTATTGTAGTAGGCCCCTCTTTTGAAGGTGACGTTACCCTCACCCCAGTAGTTTGAGTCAGCAAGGATACAATCCTAAAAGGGTGGATTATTGGAAGATAATGAATTAAGTTATTAATGCAGTATTGTGGTAGGCCCCGCTTTTGGTGGTGACGTTACCCTCGGCTAAGTAGTCTGAGTCAGCAGGGATACAGTCCTAAATAGCCGGGTTATAGTATTAATAGTAGTTAACTTATGAGGGGATCAAAGAGTTTGGACCCCCGCCATCTAATACCGTGAAGTATTGAAGGAGGTCCTACTAAATTTGACCCAGGTCCATTGCAGGACCTCTAAACGCTGAACAATGGCAAGACCTTTACCAAACCGTTCCCTTAACCCCCGACCAGGTAGCCAACATACCTCCATATAGACCGTGGAGATATGAATGGTGAAAATCCTTTATTTTATATAGACAGTAAAATAATGCCAAGACACCACGGACAAACGATAAGGAAAGATCACCTTCACATAAGTAACTAGTTATTAAAGTCATTAATACAAAACCAAATAAAGAGTGCAAAAGATTAGAAATAAAAAGTATTATACTAGACACTTTGTCTTCACCAAGTGATGTAAGAGACTTAGGCAAACATGGCCTTGATTGTCAAGAACTCTTACGATCAATCTTGGATCCCGAGACGACTCACACACTCTACGATGGACAATGGATGATGGTGGTGGATGATGGTGTTGTGATGGTGGTGGGTGGTGGATGAAGTGTGAGAGAGGTGGTGTGCAAAGGTATGAGATGAAATGAATCCAAGCACTCCTATTTATAGGCTGAACAGAGAGCTGGGCACGGCCCCGTGTCCGCTGGGCACGGCCCCGTGCCTGTCTGACACTCTCTCTCCTCATTAATTGTAATTCGCAATTACAATTAATGCGCCTGCTGTACTTTCGACACGCCCCCGTGTCAGCTGAGCACGGCCCGTGGTGGGCAATAGAAGCTTCTATAGGTTTGTCTTTTCTGCTGCTTCTTGGGCACGGCCCCGTGCTGGCTGAGCACGGGGCGTGTTCAGTCTTCTGCCTTCTCTAATTTGCTTTGGAAGGTGCCGTTGAGGGGTCGGGCAGTCCACTAATGTTCCTTTTCTTGTATTTATGTTGGATTTAGCTGTCTTTTTGCTTCTTTTGCGTTTTTGAGCTCATTTAATCCTGAAAATACAAAAGGAAGACAAAAACACTCTTTTTCCAATATTAGTACTTAAAAAGGGTTAGTTTTATGCCTCATTTGATGTAATTTATATGTTGCATTTTACACACATCAAATACCCCCACACTTGAATTTTTGCTTGTCCTCAAGCAAAACTCTTTAATTTGTGGCTTACACTCCCAAATGGAATAGTTAGAAGAGAAGGTTTTGGGCTTGTCGTAGAGTGTCGGGATATCCAAGATCTTTTTTTGGGTTTTATCTTTATTTATTTACAATTCTATTCGTAATGATTTATTTAGAACGTTTCATAGGAGAAATTATTTATTTGGGCATAACATGCCTTTTTAAAATTCCATTTATATACAAGTTCACATACCTCACGGGAGAAATCACTCACACTCGGCCGAAGGTGTATTTTTAGTGAATCACTCGAGAGCGGCATGGAACTTATTCCTACCATAAGCTTGCCAAGCAATCAATCCTCCTCCTTTTTAACTTTATACCTTTGTAAATATCAAGAGGACTTTGTGGGTTAAGGGTTAGGCTTGGGTTAAAGGTAGGTGGTTGGGGTAGTGGTTAGTGGTTAGTAGAAAAAGGTCGAAAAAGCGTAACAAGTGTCGGTTTTCGTAAAACTTTCTATTTTTATTTTGATGAAGCTTTTATTCAAACAAAGTTATTTTTGATGAACTTGTTTGTTTATTTTCTTTTTGGTTCATCATCAACACAATTTTTTTTTTTTTTTGATCATACAAAAAACCGAACTTGTTACTAAAACAAAGGGTTAAAAATGAAAAAGGTTTTGGTGGGTAAAAGGGTTTTTGGTTTGGGTGATGAAATGAAAAGGTTTAGGCTCAAAGGGGTTAACTAGGGGGATTTTTGGGTAGGTGGAAAAAGAAAAAGAAAAATAATGGTGTAGAAATAAAAAGGGTTAGTCCTAATGCCTCCATCATTTACTTACTCGGGTTTAAGTTGATAAGGACCGGGAATGTATCGTCATGGCAAGTTATAGAGTCGTAAGAACCAAGCGGCTATTCACACAAGAAACGAAAAATGAGCATTTAGTCTAATGATATGTAATTGTGCTCAATAAAGGCTCAAAACTCACTTTTTTTTTGTGGGAATGGGTTTTTATGTGATCAGGTATATATAATCAAATTTTAACTAAGTTTGTCATGCCTTTTCATAATTTTCTTATGTTGGTTCTTTTTATCACTACGCTATCGGTTGTAAATTTGTAAAAATATAACCTTTTTAAGAACTTGAATTTCCCGAATTAAACCTAGACAAGTAAAAAAAATGAAATTTTTGAAAAATTTTGGGGTGATTAGCGGTTCCAATAGAGTTTTGTGTAAGGCTTGTATTTAGGACTTACAAAATTCAAGGTTTTAGCATCCCCCCCCCCCCACACACTTAAATTACACATTGTCCTCAATGTGTCCCAAAAATAAATTTTTAGGTTGATTAGATGTGTAAAATAGTGTTTAAAAAGCAAAAATTTGTGTTACTGGACACTGAACACGGCCCCGTGTTCAAGTGCCAGTAACAAAATTGAAATAAGAGATACAGAAGTCTGGACACGGGGGCGTGTTGGGTGAACACGGCCCGTGTCCAGGTACCTGAACTGGGCGTTTTTCTGCAGGTGGTTCAGCACGGGGCCGTGTTGGTTGGGCACGGCCCGTGTTGAACCTTCTGGACTGGAGAGAATTGTCGGGTTGCCTTGCTCTTGTGCATGAGTTCATTTTTCTCGTTCCCCTTTTCATCCTTTACCACCATGAGTGTGTTTTATTCATTACAAACCATCCAAACCTTAAAACCATCATTTCATTTCATCATAGAGAGAACTTACATAATCCTAAATTTAAACTAGATAATAAAAGCTTAACTAAATAGGTCAGGAGGTACATGAGGTTATCATAGAGAGTTCTACTATTCTAAGAAAATTTCGAGAATAGTTTCCCGATATAGTAGGACTTTTAGCCGAAGGATTTCTTCCCTAAATGCTGTTTAAAGCCATTCTTCGATCTCCCTAGGAAGAAAGAATGCGGCTTCATTTTCTTCCGCAATTGGTGGCTGAGGAGGAACATTCACCAGGACTCCTTGCACCACTCTTCGCGGAGGCTCTTGGTGCATGGCGTACCATTCGGCTGGAATGACAACTTCGGGTACCATGTTCCACGTTCTTTGGGTTATTATAGGTACCAAAGGCGGGAAGGCGAGAAGGTTCAACCTCTGGTGCAAGAGGTTTACTTCATGGAGACAGCCCTCCAGCCCCACTGTAAGATGGTTGATACGGTCGACTAATGCTTCCTCCACTCCCGTCATTTCATCAATAGCCTCCCTTAGAGCGTAAACATAGTTTACAAGAGAGTCTTCTGCTGTTGAAGATCTCCTCCCTTGTTGGTTATTCCTTGAAGATGATCCGCTTGTTCTGCTTGCCATTTTCTGTGAAGGAAACCGAAGAAAGCTAAATTTTTACAAAACAGAGCCCCGGACACGGCCCCGTGCTCGTTGAGCACGGCCCCGTGTCCATTTGTCTGCAGGATTTTTGGCTAAAGAATCTTGGAGTTTTAAATTATTTTTATGATTTTTATCTGGGTTTTAAGCTCAGATAATTTAAAACAAAGTTATACAACTAACTTTAAGCAAGAATCTTTAGCAAATAACCTTACAAACTTCACATAGAGGGTTGGAATCAAGGGATTTCCAAGCTTCCATGGAGGAAATTTTGAAAAAAAAAATTTGAAAGAGGAGGAAATGAATAAAAGTGGAAGGGACAAGAGGGTCCTTTGGAACCTTCTTTTAACACTTACCTAGGATGGTATGAGTGAAAATCCCAGGGATCTCTGTCAATTGAAGTGGTCAAAATGAGCAGGAATCAGGCTGCATTTAAAGATAACGACAGCGCACTGGGCACGGCCCCGTGTTGACTGGACACGGCCCTGTGTTCAGAGGAAATCCTGACACATTTTGTCCGTATTCTGACCAAATCAGCAGAGAATCTTTTTGGTGAGCACGGGGACGTGTTGACCTGGACACGGCCCCGTGTCTGGAGGCTGTCTTATGGAGTTTCGCTGCTTCTAAGGATCTCATCGACATCGGGTGGTTCCTTACTGGTTGGAACAACCCCAAAGTGCCTAAGATACCTTAATTGTCCTAGACAAAGGCGAGAACGCAAGAGGTTGTCGGTGAGGGTAATTCCTATTTTCATTCTAGGTGGATAAGTCCAACCCTTTCCCAGGCTCTCGTTAAAGAAGGTGTATGCCGAATCGCTCAGGTCTATGTATGCACCGAACGAAGTCGATGGAGAGTCCTTCACGGCACAATCGACACAGGGACGACTATCGTCCAAGTCTTTGCTAGGAACGAAGGTATTTTTGGGAGCAACGAGGTTGTTGGAATGCGGTTCCAGCATTTCGTCATGGTCATCGTCTTGGGGTGGATTAATAAAATCCTTTCTAAGCTCTTCCAACCAATTCTGAATTAGCTTTTCTAGTTGAAATAACTCATCAAGGAGCATTTCCCCTAGAATATCTGGCTGGGCGCATTCGAGGGAGAAATAGTGCTTATTTTTACTTTCGCCCCTCTTAAGGTTGTCAGAAGTCGGTGGGTCCATGTAGTGGGGCCTATAATTTAGAAAGTAACATTCTACTTCTTCATGTTTGCCACCACATAATTGACACCACGTACCATAAGAGTGCCGAAAGTAAAAATAATTAATATCACTCATGTTTATGTCAGAAGTTACCAACCGCTGGGATCTTACGGTTCTGTTTTCAGTAACTGAAACTTGGGCACGGGGGCGTGTTGAGTGGGCACGGCCCCGTGTTCAGCTTACTGTCTGATGTAAAACAGGATTGCCAGTTCCAATGATTGAGCACGGGGGCATGTTCAGCGGGCACGGCCCGTGCTGAGCTCTGCAGAAGCTGAAAAACTAAGAAAATCCTAAAAAAATTAAAAAGAAAAATAAAAAATGATTAGGCCGTTGATTCCTAACTTTCTTAAAATCCTTGTGTCCCCGGCAACGGCGCCAAAAACTTGATGTGCGGTAAGTGTCGTATATATTAGGTGTATATTTTAAGCCCTTTTTAACACTTATTTTAGCCAAGTTTTAAATTTATATAACACGATATTTCACTAACACTAAACACACATATGGGCAAGTGCACCCATCGTTGAGTGTAGTATAGCGTTGGTAAGATACCGAGGTCGTCCAAGGACACAAGAGCTTTTAATACCGGTTTATCCTCAACGTCTAACCAAAATAAAAGTTTAGAAAAATGTTTTAAGCTAAGAAAAATAAAAACTAACTAAAATGCTGAAAATAAAATAAAAATAAAAACAGATAGACAAGATGAATCACTTGGTTCCGACTCGTATCTAGTATAACCTTTGATTATTTCCGCACTTTTGCACATAATTAAGAGATTATCTTAGTTATTGTAGTAGGCCCCTCTTTTGAAGGTGACGTTACCCTCACCCCAGTAGTTTGAGTCAGCAAGGATACAATCCTAAAAGGGTGGATTATTGGAAGATAATGAATTAAGTTATTAATGCAGTATTGTGGTAGGCCCCGCTTTTGGTGGTGACGTTACCCTCGGCTAAGTAGTCTGAGTCAGCAGGGATACAGTCCTAAATAGCCGGGTTATAGTATTAATAGTAGTTAACTTATGAGGGGATCAAAGAGTTTGGACCCCCGCCATCCAATACCGTGAAGTATTGAAGGAGGTCCTACTAAATTTGACCCAGGTCCATTGCAGGACCTCTAAACGCTGAACAATGGCAAGACCTTTACCAAACCGTTCCCTTAACCCCCGACCAGGTAGCCAACATACCTCCATATAGACCGTGGAGATATGAATGGTGAAAATCCTTTATTTTATATAGACAGTAAAATAATGCCAAGACACCACGGACAAACGATAAGGAAAGATCACCTTCACATAAGTAACTAGTTATTAAAGTCATTAATACAAAACCAAATAAAGAGTGCAAAAGATTAGAAATAAAAAGTATTATACTAGACACTTTGTCTTCACCAAGTGATGTAAGAGACTTAGGCAAACATGGCCTTGATTGTCAAGAACTCTTACGATCAATCTTGGATCCCGAGACGACTCACACACTCTACGATGGACAATGGATGATGGTGGTGGATGATGGTGTTGTGATGGTGGTGGGTGGTGGATGAAGTGTGAGAGAGGTGGTGTGCAATGGTATGAGATGAAATGAATCCAAGCACTCCTATTTATAGGCTGAACAGAGAGCTGGGCACGGCCCCGTGTCCGCTGGGCACGGCCCCGTGCCTGTCTGACACTCTCTCTCCTCATTAATTGTAATTCGCAATTACAATTAATGCGCCTGCTGTACTTTCGACACGCCCCCGTGTCCGCTGAGCACGGCCCGTGGTGGGCAATAGAAGCTTCTATAGGTTTGTCTTTTCTGCTGCTTCTTGGGCACGGCCCCGTGCTGGCTGAGCACGGGGCGTGTTCAGTCTTCTGCCTTCTCTAATTTGCTTTGGAAGGTGCCGTTGAGGGGTCGGGCAGTCCACTAATGTTCCTTTTCTTGTATTTATGTTGGATTTAGCTGTCTTTTTGCTTCTTTTGCGTTTTTGAGCTCATTTAATCCTGAAAATACAAAAGGAAGACAAAAACACTCTTTTCCAATATTAGTACTTAAAAATGGTTAGTTTTATGCCTCATTTGATGTAATTTATGTTGCATTTTACACACATCAAACGTGTTATGAACAAGCCTAATAGCAAGAAGATGAGAAGAGATAATTGGAAGAGAAAAGATGTTTAGTATTAATGGTGCATCATATACAATTGAATACATGGATTATTTATAGGGGGAATAAACTTGGAGAACAAGTTGGTTTATATTAGGAGTTGATAATCTAAATATAATTCTTTATAACAATAAAAGCATATGTCCGACCTAGAATATTATTTAATTCTATTGAAAAAAAAATAATACAATTATTAAATATGTATCAAACGAAAACCTTTGATTCCCAAGATTTTCACTTATTAGTATAGGAAGATACTCCATCTGAATATATAAATGTTAATTTTTTTATATTTGAAATTAAGTACATTTTTCAAAATATGATGTTACACTAAATTTTCCTCAAAAATAAATATTAGTTTTTCTTCAAAAACTAAAAAACGTATTATTTAAGAATAAACATATATTTAGTAAAAAAAGTTTATTATAAGCAACTTTGGTTGCCATTGTTATGACAGGTGTTCTTAAACAGGGCCGGCTCTTGGCCCGGTCAACCCGTACCGTCGCTCGATGTTCAAATTTTCAAAGGGCCCGAAAGGTTTTTATAAGTTGTGGGTAGGGATAGTGTACATTAATTCAAAAGTGTGAGAAATGTTTTAAACCATTAGATCTTTGAGCTAATGGTTGAGATCAATAGGGACCAAATTATAAATTGTGTTTTAATTATTTTGACTGATTTAAAAATTGTAGGGGAAATAGTGTCTTTGTATATGTTTCAAATTAGGTAACCTCTCCTAAATTCTAGCGATTCAATTTTAAACTTATTTTAAAATTCGGACATTCTAAAAAATCCAGAAATATGTAACTCCTACAAGAAATATATAACATTATACATCCATCATATAACACTATACATCTATCATAGACATGCTATTAGACAAATATAACACTATAATGGTATATAACACTATATAACTCTAAATAATACTATATAACACCATATAACACTATATAACACTATACATCCATCATATAACACTATATAACACCAAAAAACACTATATAACACCATATAACACTATGTAACACTATATAACACTATATAAAAGTATATAACACTATACAGTTCTGAACGAGATGACACAAATTCGTAGATTAATTCTTAATTCGTATTCCTATAATTAAGGGTGACGGTTATGAAAGGTTATCAATTAATTAAATCAATAAGAAAATTACTTGTTTACCCTTTTAAATTAATTTAGATTGAGGACACATGTGATTACCACAATATTTCTCACCCTTCTCATATTTTTTAGATTAATGTACAGGATCATCTACCTATAAGCTGTTATATATATAGTAAATTATATATTTAATATATACATTCATTTATTATACATAAAAGTGTTGTGGTGGAGTGGAAAAAAAAATCAACTCAAGACAATGCTGTGGTATGAAATTCAAGACTTGACTTCACCATCAAGGACTTATTTTTTTTTTTAATTCATTTTCACTTCTTAGAATTTTGGTCATAATTTTTTATAGGCCTAAATTATTTTGAGAGAGTTCTTAAAGACGGCTTTGTTATTAAAAAATACAACCAACCACCACCAATGTATTAACATATCCAACACTTTTTACCAATGCTCAAATATTTAATGAAAAGATATATAAATTTACAGACTTTCAGATAAATATAAGATATATGTTGTAGTGCTAGTATTGGCGGGACCGGCTCCTAATGAATACAAAGGTACATTACTTTTAACCTTAAATTACTTTATATTATTCGAATTAATATAGTATTAGCACCCTACGAAAGAGAATGAAATTAAGGGTGATATAAATATTTGACTACTACCTTTATGTAATATTTATATTACGTCTGAATTAAAAATAATATTATTTTTGGGATTTTGAAAACGAGATACGATTCGATTGTTCTCCAAGATTGGGTCACTATCTTAAAAAGTAGCATGTAGGGTAGGGATACTTCTATATGGCCGCTGAGTCGCCTACCTTGTTGCAATTGTTGACCGTAAAACAAGAAAAATCCAAAAGACATGCAATTACAAGATATAATTACACAAAAATCCACAAGACAAAAAATCAGGTTCTTATACTATGTTTTATATAACCTTTATATTCTTTTTCATAGCGGACCCATGAATTTTTCTATGGGAGTACGAAACATTTTTCAAAATTTTAGGCCCCAAGGTATATATGTAAAAAAATTTGGTTTGTATGGGTCGGTTCGGGTCATGTAAAGTAAAATAACATCAAACTAAATTTATATAATCATCAAAAACACGTAAAATCTTGTTACAAACATAATTAAAACGTTGCCCTACGGGTTTTCATTTTTTGAAATCTATCCAAAACATCGTCTAAAGCTACTTTCTTAAGCAAGTCTTTCTCTATATAACATATACAGCTATCACTTAAATTCTCATCGCCAATCTAATTACGCAAGTCGGTCTTCACATTCTTCATTGTCAAAAAACATCTTTCAACGGTTGCGGTTGTGACAGGTAATACGAGAACAAGCTTCATAACCGATATACCAATGTAAAAGTTACGTAAATATTTGTTGAAACCATTAACCTTACAAGACTTGACAAATCATCCAAGTTGGCGAATTGTTTATCTTTTTTCACAAAATCAATGTAGTTTCCGAGTTGAACCAGAAGCCTTCGTTTTTCGTCTTCATTGAAATCATATGGATACTTCTCGACTAGTTTTAGTATATTTTGAATGTCAAATGCACTAAAATTATCACACGGGCTCAAACAACTCATACAAACAAGTAGTTCCGATGTTACCTCGTTAAAACGGTTCCCAAATTCTTGAATTTCCTAATCTAGAACCGCGTTGAAGCAATCACACTCGTAATAATGTAGATTTGTGATGTCCGTCTTTCTTCTTGGCCACCTTGGGTTAACGTATTCATCATCCAATTTTTTCACCTCAAGTTTCTACATGTCACAAAAGGAGTTAACCTTCTCCAAGAACTCATTAAAACCTTCCAACCTAAACTTTTCAAGTTGGTTTTTGGTGTAAGAAACCAGTTTAACCGCATTATTCATCAAATCTTGCTCTTTTCTTTGAAGACATTAGGACAATGTGTGGGTGATGTTTAGAATATGCTCCATCAAGTGTATGTAAAATACAAAGTCGTACTTTTCATATCCTCTACAAGTCCGTCCGCTTTTGTACTACAAGGAAGAGTTTGACCTATTTCTACTAACCATCCAAGAACTTCCACAATTTTTGGATATAAAGAAATTAAACGGGAAAGTGTCTTGTAGTGAGAATTCCAATGTGTATCCCCGGGCCTGGAAAGTGTCATTTCTTGATTCAACACACTTCCGGTACAAAGTATGTCTTCCATTTTTTCCAATTGTCTTCTTTGGCTTTCACGAAGCATATCTTGTCGTTTAAAAGATGCACAAACGGCATTTGTTAAACATGTCATTGTTTTAAAAACTCTCCAAATTGGTGTGTGTTTGTGAGTCACCGCCACAACAGCTAGTTGAAGTTGGTGTGCAAAACAATAGAAAGCCAAAACATTTTCCTTTAAAATTAAATCCCTTAAGCCGTTAAACTTGCCCGACATGTTACTTGCCCCGTCATAACCTTGGCCTCTAATCCTTTTCAAACTCAACCCATAACGTGCCAATATATCATCAATAGCCGATTTAAGTGTTATTGCACCTGTCTCTTTGACATGAACAAGCCCAATAAAACGCTCCTTAATGATCCCAAGTTTATCAACAAAATGAATAACAACAGCCACTTGTTCTTTTTTTTATACATCACATGATTCAGCAACTGATAAAGAAAAAAACATCATCACCAAGTTCTTCTAAAATTTGTTTAAGTACCTCTTGAGCATAACAATGGTTGATGTCCACTTGAATTTTAGGACTTGTCATTTGGTTATTCGCGAGTGTATTCTCTAAGATAACGTTACCAAGATCTTCATTCATTTCACCCATTAGTTCTAAAAGCTCTAAGAAATTTCCTTTATTTAATGAATCTTTTGATCATCATGACCACGAAATTCCAATATGCTATTCAACAACCTTTTTCCAAGCAAAGTAGAAGCACTAATTCTAAGTCGGTATTCAAGTTTCTCCTTAGTGGTCCTATTGTCCCATTGTGTGTGTACCGCTTGATTTTCGTTAACTAAATCGGCACGCATTTGGAAACATTTTTTGTGGAGGCAATTAACTAAACCAACATGTTTTTTAAGTGCGGCGTGTACTTTTTTCCAATTGTTATACTCGTCGGACATAAACGTGTCTCTACGATCTCCAAAGTGGCCCCTAAACAAATAGCAACATAAGCAATACACGTGATCAGATTTTGAGCTATACTCTAACCATCCCTTATACTCATGTTTATCAAACCATTCTTCCTTAAATTTTCTTAACTCGTTACCTTGAAAAGTTGATTGTGGGAATTCGATACCTCTTGGTTGACATGGACCTCTTAGTAGATATGCCCGTCTAATCTCATCTCGTTGATTCACGTTATATGTTTCAATCGGCTTGCGATCATAAGGATCCAAAGGAAGATTATCCACATCAATGAATTCGGAAGATGATTCAACCCCTTTCCTCTTGAGAAATCCCGCCATAAAGTCCCTACTCATGGTTCCTATCACAAATAAATTGATCCATAAGTTCATCGCTGTAACATCTGTGCTTGTAATCATTGTGAACAGTTATTTCATCAATAAAAGAATGTTATTTGATCCCAATGTTTGTTTGGTTGTGTTTTACATTTTTCATGTTTTGACTTTTATTCAATTTCAAACTCTATATCGCTTTCTGGAGAGTTATACGCAAACTGGTGCGTAAACGTAATCAGTTTAATGCGACAAATACTCCGGAACATCAAAATATACTTAACATACCTTAAATAACCTTTACATACCTTAGAAATAAGTTTTAAAGGCTTTGGTATGGCAAAAACAAGTTAATTCGGCTACAGGGACTAAATTTGACAAACTGCGAAAGTATGCCAATTTGAACTGTAACAGACATTCCGGAACATGACCATAAGTTAAACATACCATAAATATCCTTTACATAGCTTAGAAATAGGCTTTGAGGGGTTCAGTGTGCTAAAATAAACTTTTGGGTCATTCAGGGACTAAAAGCGTCAAAAAGTGCACAAGTTTGCACTTTCGCGCATAACTTACGTTCTGAATACATCCGGACATCCAAAAACTTATGTAAGCACTAAAATATTTTATTTTAGTGTTTGGCATGAGAAAAATCCATTCGTCGCGTCATTTGGATCGTTTTTCGCACTTATGCGCATTCCGTCGTAATTAAGCGAACATCGCGATCGTACGACCAAACGAACCGACATCCGAGATATTTTTTAGCATGTTTCATGTCCACAATGTTTATACATCATGTTAGGGCCTTAAAGTTGGCCTAACGGGCCTTAAACATGTCGAAAATGGCTTAAACACATAACAGGGACTGAAACTGCAACTTTTGAAACTTGTTGCTGATCTGCAGACCTCAGGCGGCCCGCGTAAACCCTGGGCTGTGTCTTACACGGCCCGCGTCAGGCTCCCAGACCAGATACATTGTTTAAACAGGCTGTTAACAGCTGTTTACCACTCCTAATCCCTTGCACATGGTATTTCTCAATACTAGGGGCTCACATGGTATTGTAAAACCACTATCTTGAGGTGTATGGCCAAGATCAAAGCACGGTTTCCAAGAAACGATCCTAACGGTTCGAGAAACACTACAAATACCCAACCCCCTTCCATTCAAAACCCACAAAATCTGATCTAAATGCTCTAAGTTGAGGCCTTGGCTTCATACCTGAGCTATTCGATCACGATTTGCTTGCGGGGACCCTTTGTAAGTGTTCCTTCGTTCTTTTATTGCTTTTCGAGTCCGAAAGTCAAACTATGTTTGACTTTCGGCATTGACCAGTCAATGGTCAACGCGAAGTTCGTTTGAACTTCATAACGTGATCGTAATCACGATGGTTATAGTCCTTAGTGGCTATACCTACTGATTACCACGTTATCTAGACTCAGTGACGAGTCGTAGTCTGGGTCAAAAATACGCCTTTATGCGTATTTTGTAACCAAACTACTCTAGGATATCAAAACCATTTGTTTTGATATCAAAACCTATTTTCTAAACATGTTCTAGCATGTTTAGCTCGTCGCTTTTTAGTTTAGTGCTTATATAGGGTCGTAAGGTAAGCGATCTAAACAAACGCTTATACTTTCGAACCCGACCCGTTTGGTCGATCATTAAGATCCGACCAAACACATTAGGTGACCATAGTATATAGGGAATAACCTTCCGAGGTTATACCTTATGGTGGCTTCGTTAAGTAGTTGTATGATAGGTAGTTTATATGCCTTAGGTAAATTACCAAAATACCCTTTTCATGTGTAATTGGTAATTAAGCATATGTAACCTAAACTTTCGTCACTTAACTGATTATGTAACATAATTAAACATTTTAGGCATATAAAACTTGTCATAGGACTAGTTAGGCGAACGCGTTTCACGCGAACGACGCGTTAAAGTAGCATAAGCTACCTAAACGGGTCGTAATGGGTCGTAAGCACTTAGGTTAGGTTTCATCTTAGTATGTAGAATTGTTAAACCGTATTACATGAGTTCCCCTACTCATTTGGTTTACGAGCCTCATTCTATCCGATCTTCCGATTATAGGTCCGGTTTATTAATGTAGTTACCTATATTAGGTACCGTTTGATTTCCGTGAGCTCTAGCATTGTTTGGTTATTACTCAAGGACTACTAAGCAATCTCAAGTGAGTACATAGACCCCTCTTTTACTGTTTTCCAAACATTTTGGGGTGGAACACATGTGCCTACTTGTTACTTCATGCTTTCCTGTTTTCACATCATATACTTCCTATGTTCATTAGTACACTTATAGTACATGATTTCATTGATTTCATGCTATGTATGTCCATTGTGTGCATACTTAGTACATTGTTTTACATTACATTTCATGCTATGTATGTTCATTGTTGCATACTTAGTACAGTTGTTTCACATCACATGCTATGTATGTCTATTGTTGCATACTTAGTACAGTTGTTTCATGTCACATGCTATGTATGTCTATTGTTGCATACTTAGTACAGTTGTTTCACATCACATGCTATGTATGTCTATTGTTGCATACTTAGTACAGTTGTTTCACATCACATGCTATATATGTCTATTGTTGCATACTTAGTACAGTTCACATGCTATGTATGTCCATTTGTTGCATACTTAGTACAGTTGTTTTCATCACATGCTTACATTTTGGTATGGCATTTGGTTTGTTTTGATGGATCAATATACATTCATTAACACCGATCACGCCGTTCGTTAGTAGGTAGTGGTACCATAGGAATTGACAACTCCCGTTCCTGAAATCCTGGGTTTGTTTGGATTGGAAGGAATGACCGAATTCGATATACATAAACACAGATAAACCTTTAATTTGTTTAAGGGTTTATCGCCACAGTCTCAAGGCTTGGATGTATGTATTCTCACAATACCGCATAGATATTTATATCAGTATAGCATGCATTTGTTCCACAAAACATAGCTTTGATTTAAACCATGTTTTACTTCAATACTTTGTTTTTGTGCATATGGTTTAGTTGATATTTTTCACTAGCCATACATATCATTTTGGTTACACATTACATGATTTACATTTGACACATAAACATTATTGACATTGGTTATACATTACATGACTTACATCTTGACATAAATATTTTGACATATTATTCAGTACGTTTGGCGATTGGTTTAAACATAGACGTCTTACATTGTTGGTTTGGTTTGAGTAAGTGATTTAAGTAACGAGGCGTGTGTAATATGATACAAGCATGGTGGATACGCCGCTGGTACTTCCTATATATAAGTGATTGTATGGTATTACATATCGTAGCGTTATTTGAATCATTTAAATTTGGACATATAACCTTTTATGCAAATAACATACTTTTCACAATACATTGTTTTACAAACAACTTAATTTATACAAACTCATTTCACATGGTTATCCACTTAACCATGTGTTATTCTTTTATACATATATATCGTTTGGTTTATTTATCACTTTTCAAATGATTTACAAGACAAAGCAAATTACAAGGTTCATGACTAAACATTTTCTTAAACAATAAGTCATGAATCCTATTTTCATAAACCTATGTATCTCACAGGAATTTTTTTGCTGACGTACCTATTTTCACATGTGTTTTTAGGAGATGATGCATAGGACTTATCAAGATACACATAGGCGGACTTGGGCCTTAGTGACAATAAAAGATGCAAGACTAGTTATTTATGTTATGTTTCTTTGATTGTCAAGACATTGTAACTCTTTTAATCAATAAAACAATATTTCAATTTCCATGTGTTATGAAACAATGATTCTGTTACAACACTCCCCGACGTTTCCGCCACGTTTTATATGTTCCACGTGGTCGGGGTGTGACAATCGCTCCATAACATAATATTTCAATTTTAATTTTCAACAATTCAAGCCCTAGAAATCATAATGTAAGTTGTAATCACCCTAAAAATCATCTAAACAACATCGTCACCCTAAAAATCATCTAAACAACCATAAACAACGTCAAAACACACAACATTTCAAATTTATTTAACAACTTTATTACCATTTTTCTCCTATAATATCAACCAAAATCATCAAAATAACAAAGAAACTTACCCATGTTCAGATTCCGGTTAGATTTGGTGTCGAACAGCGGAGGTATGGTGGTTGATTACGGTGGTCGCCGGCTACTGGACTATTGTCGCTTGTTGATGTTGTTCGCTGGCAGTGCAGGGACGCATGAGAGAGAGCGGGAGAGAATTTCTAAGGGGGTTGGGCTTAATTATTTTATTATAGTTTGAAATAGTGTTAGGTTTGGTTAATGGGCTAAGACTTAGTGGGCTAGTTAGTTAGGTATTAAGAGTTATATAATTTAGGTAGTATTTTTGCTTAAAAATAAGAGTTTACTAAAAAAATTTAAAATATAACTTGATAACACTTTTTACCTAAGGGGTGCGGATGAGATTTTCAACCAAACTTAGCACTAAATATTTTTTCCCGGGGTTACGCCCGCCCACCTTGGGCTGGGGGTGGGTCCGCCCCTGTTGTTTTTACTTCTTGATTGCCATCTTACATCTTTGTGGTGATAGGTCCCGACTGGCACACCGGAGAGGCTGACTTGAGAGGGGGTGGCTAAGGAAGGGGGAGAGTATTCAGGTGGTGGGGGTTTGTGTGAATTTTTATTTTTAAATTTTGCGTTTATTTAAAAAAATTAAATGTAACATCCTAAAAACGGGTTTGGTAATTAAACCAAAATAACTGGGATGAATAGGTAAAATACTGTAAGTGTTAAAAGTTAACCCGATAAACATTAGAATTTAAATTAAATAAAATTAATGTTAAATAAAAGATAAATAAATGTCTTTTAGAAAATAAAGTTTATATAAGGCCCAGACTACCGGGACTTAATTTAGGTTGGGTTGTAGCATCCCCGAACTTAGTAAATCGAATTATCATGTTTGATTAATAATTGGTATGAAGTATATAACTAGGAATATTAACCTAGTTAACATAGTTGGTTATTGATAAGGGTTAAGTGAGTTATAAATAAAATGAATACAAACCAAACCTTAGGGACTATAAAAACTAGACGTCATTAAAACCATGCAACTTCCTTGCTTATAAGTAATCCTTCTAACAACAATCATTCGGGTAATGAAAAGTTTAGACTTTATCCATGGAAACCATCGAAGATCAATCAATCCAAGATCTAACCATCAAACCTTTTGTGGATCCTTTTTTTCAAGTTTGAATCATGTGTATGCTTTAGTGATTTTGGTTGAATGGTTTTGTTTTTAGATTGATGTTACTACCGTATGGAACATTTTTTAGTTTAATGCAGCTCAGTTCACACACCCAAATTAAATAAAGGTTATGGTCCATCAGACCCTTTTGGACCCGGAACTGGATAAACATAAAAGGGTCATTTCGTGGTTCTCATTTTACAGAGTAAATGTAACACCCCAAAAATATTAAAATGTGTATGTATACAAATATAGTTACTAAATTAAACCTAGTTGGTAAATGAAACCTTTAAATAAAAAGGAAAACAAACTAGAGGGGCTGAAAATGTCAAAACTGAAACTTTGTTTTATAAAGAAAAGTTAAAACCACAACACACACACTATGTGTGTGTGTGTGTTCGATCAGTAACAAGAGCAGAAGGGGAAACCCCCATTTTAACCTAATCAACAAGAATCCCCAAATTTAAAGGCTCAAAGTGTGAATATTGTATGCATGAACTGAAATCTGTGATCATCCAAGCTAGGAGATCATAAGGTATATGAATTTTGATGTTTGGTGTTGTTATAGAATTTGATGAACATCACAAGTTGTGATTTAAATATAAATTGTAGATGTTATAGTTGCACGGGAGATATATGCAAGTTTAGGAACAAAACCCTTGATGAAAATATGAAATCAAATGCTAAAATTTAAGTGTTTGAATGATGGGCAACACTTATGTTAAATGGGTTATATGAAAGATTGGAATGCATGAATTATAGTGATTAATTTATGCTTATAAAATATGATAAATAAGAATTTGGATGTTAATTAGGTCAAAATCGGACATAATGACTTGATGGAATGAAATTATGGATAAATGATGTTTACTTGTGATTATTAGAAGGAGCACAAAATCCATGTACGCAAGGTGTTCGATAAAATGCTTAAATGAGACATCAATTCTTAATATTAATCAATTGACGTTGATATGAACTTATGGTTAAAACCTTGGCAAGTTTACATGCCATGAGTATGGACAATGAGGTATTAATAATAATTGGGTTGCACATTATAGGCAACTCGGGTGAAGCTTTGGGAAGTCAAGCCGGGGTGAACGCACGACTAAAGGAAAAGCTTTAAGGTATGTGACTTTATGCTTCGTAGAATTTTGTTAATATTTTGTATTGATATATGTTGAATAAAGAAGATACAATCATGAAATTCGGTTTGTAGCGGTGGATTCCGTACGAATGAACCGAATGGATGAATGTGATTAACGATAAGTTTGGTTTTTAAAAGTGATAGATTTCACTAAAACATCCAACGGGTCAAAATAATGAATTCATAAAGGGTTTGGTCGTTAAAAGTGATGGATTTCACTAAAACTCCAAACGGGTCAAAATAATGAATTCATAAAGGGTTTGGTTGTTAAAAGTGATGGATTTCACTAAAACTCCAAACGGGTCAAAATAATTTATTCATAAGGGGTTTGGTTGTTAAAAGTGATGAATTTCACTAAAACATCCAAACGGGTCAAAATAACGAATTGATAAAGGTTTGGTTGAATAAAAGCGATGGATTTCGCTAAATTAACCAAACGGGTCAAAAATGAAGTCTTGATGCATACCGGAATGGTTGCATTAATGATGACTTCAGTTAATACCCGGTTGATGGGTAGGATTTCAAATATATGTGTAATCCGAGAAACAGGAATGCGGATTAAAAGTCAAAAGACTTGAATTATGAGTAATGACTAAAAGATGATGAATGTCGCAAATAGAATTTGTGTTAATTATGTTCAACTATTTAGAGGTTGAACAATTATATACGCATACTGTGTAATGGATGCGTAAAACTTAAGGATGGTAACCCGAGTAATGGGAAATAATCATAGATATCACATCCATGTAGATGAGATGTGTATATGAGAACTTTTGTTAAATATGCAAATGGGTCGAATAAATTCGTAAATAAAATGTTAAGCTGAAAACCTATAGGAAAAGAAATTGATTAATCAGGATGGCGGCTTTTGAGTCTAAAAGGTAGAGGATTAAATTACGATCATGTAGGAACAAACGTGAGGTTATACGCATAAGCGGTTTAAAAGTTATGGTGGTTTTCGTGTTAAAAAGGAAAATAGGAAAAAACATAACTGTAGAGACAAACCGTAACCTACGGTCGATGACCGTACGCTACGGTGGTGATGAAAAAGTCCAGCAGAGTTGGACCGTAACCTACGGCTGAGGACCGTAGGTTACGGTGAATGATTTCTGTCAAAATTTTTATAGGGCCACCGTAGGCTACGGTTACCCACCATAGCTTACGACGTGTATTGTTCAAAAAAAAATATTTTGCTTTCTTGTGTTACTAGCGATAACAAATTACGTTTTAGCATTATAATTCTAGCATTTAACATTGTTAAATGTTATTTAGGTCATCTCTACAATGTAGACGGATGCAAACAAGCTATACAAGAATCGAACACAAATAAAGTCGAAGCTTCCGTGCATGTTTAGTCATTTTTGTTAACCTAAATATTGTTAAACAGTAGAAATGTTCTTTTGAATACTTATGAAGTTTTAGATAACTCCGAATTATGTTTTGCGTTTTGTAGTTAACATTATATATATGTATAGTGCAAACTTTTATAAAATATTTTATGTAATTTAATTATGGTCTTACAGTAAAAGGGTAAAGGTTTTGGAGGTTCCATGTCCAAAAGGGCCGGGTCCGACACTTTACACAGCCCTAAATACAATGGCCTAAAAATGATGCCTGTTAAGTGTTCGATAAAATACCTATGTGAGTTTTATCAAAGTGTTAATGCATCTATGTACGTCTATATGTAGTTTTTAAAAGTTAAACTGACCAAAATAAAATGAAAGGATAAATAAGGTATTAAAGTCTATAGGTTTAATGGTCATGATATGGGATGACTAATCTAATCATCTTGTGGATGCTATGTGATAGTTTAACTCTTGACAAGCTATGTGAGAGCTTGTAAAGGAATTGGTCAAACGAATTAAAGACGCCAGAAAGCTTGAACCGACGCAAGGTAAGTAAAGCTTACCCCTCCTAGATAGAATCACAAGTTATGAGATGGAAAATATTTTTTGTGATAAATAAGAAATTGTTAAAATGAGACTCCACGGAAAAATCATGGAACGGGTCAAACAGATTGAAAATATGATGAACTAAATGTTATTGATAAATGATAGCGTGTAGAAATAAGACCTTATGACGTAAGCAATAACTGGTCAAATAAGTGAAATGACAAGTAAATCACATTTTGGTGATTAAACAACGAAATTTAGAAATAGGACCTTATGGTGTAAACCATAACGGGTCAAACTAGTAAAATGGTAAGTAATCATATTTTGGTGATTAAAAAACGAATTTTAGAAATAGGACCCTATGGAGTAAAATGGTAAGTAATCGCATATGGGTGATTAAACCAAGAATTTTTTTAGAATAAGACCTTATGGTGTAACCTGTCACACCCTGACTTTTGCGGAAGCGTGTACGTGTGACTTGATTAGTTTCATTGCATTCAATTATAATAAACATCTATATGACTAAAATGATGTTCATCCATTTATAATTTTTAAAAGTATTACAAACACAAGTTGTTAAGTTTCAACCAAAAAACTTCGTGTTGAGTTACAAAGCATCCAAAAGAGATTAAGTTCTATACATGGACTTTTAACAAAAGACTAGTAAACCAAGGCTTTGCTTCATATATCTTATCCAGGATAAGATATACAAATCAAACCCTTCAAAAGTGGATGACATCTATTCTTGTAATTTACTTCTTGAAAATATTTCCAACGCCACAATATCCATTTAGTTTCCTGAAATACAGGTAATTTGAAAACATCAACAAAAGTTGAACGAGTTCATGTGTTTTTATGTGAGCTCCAGTAAACTTGTGAACATTTGAGAGTATTCTTTTGATAACCAGTATGTAAAGCGTCTATTAACAAATCAATTAATGTTTTACAAGGACATTAATATGTGTGTAATGGCGTAGGAAGGCTCAAACCTAGCGAATTTCCTCCGGTCCACCTGGCTGGAACGACATAGTCACTACATGCAACCACACAAGGACCCATGAGTGGGTCTCGCTACACCCGATAGATCTACCACTCCTGCCCCTCGGTCTTTAACAAGATTAATGGTCTTAAGTGTGCGCCTACCCATCCACATGATTTAACAGTTCATTCCTTAGCTAAACCATACCATTGAAACATGTATTTCACCCCCGAAAGTTATAAATCCGAAAACAGTTAAGAGAAAAGGGGGGACATGAACTCACTAGTTTGCGTCAGCAACCTCGTGTACTCAAAGTCTCTCTCCACGGGTCATACCACTACCTACACACGTGCTATGTTTTATTAGACACTTAGGTCGTGTAACGACTCTTAGCCTTATTTATTTATTAAGACTTATTTTGGAATTCTGGTATACTTTGAGTTACACGCTTGGTGTATGTTGTATATATAATTATATATAATTCCAAATTTGTATATATATATATTAGTTAAAATAAAGATATTTTAACTTAAATTATTTCCATAAAATTATTCAGAATATTGTTAAAAATAATATATTTTTGACTTGTTTTGTCATATGGTTCTCAAGTATATATTTTCAAGTATAGGTATACTTGTATGTTATTTTGTATTATCATATTTGTGTATAATACTTGTATATGCGTATTTTACCAAGTGTTGGTAGTGTATGTCGGTATGTATTTATACGTATAGGAATACGTATCTTCTTGTATTTATTAAGTATTTTATACTTAATTTATGTATAATTTTCCAGAAAATTGTTTTTTCATATTTTAAAAATCACCAACTTATATTCTTAAAATATATATATTTTAAGAGAATTTTATAGAAAAATATCTATAAATTTTATTTGGTAAAAGTATATACACTTCCACATATATCTTAAAAATAATATATTATTAAGATTAAAGTTAGAAAAATATATATTTTTAGTTTTCACCAAAATAATATATTTTTTAGTTGTTTATGAAAATATACATTTTCCTCCACTTCAAAAATAATATATTTCCAATTTGGCAAAATAAGATATATTTTATAATAGTTGTAATAATCGATACTTTTCCGTTTCTTCGCTTTCAAAAATACCATTTACCACATTTGTCAAGATACAAATTTATTTCCGATATATATATATATATATATATATATATATAGAGTAGGGTTCGCACGGAAAGTGTGTTTTTCCTAGAAAGTCTAGGAAGCGATCTGGTCCATCAGATTGGTGTGTTTAAGGGTTGAGATTAAATCAATGGCAATCTTGTAATATTTGAGTTATATAATTATAGACTTTTAATATAGTGAGGGTATTTTGGTAATTGGAAGTGTTTTAAATAAGTCAACAAACTGCCATATCAATAACCAATCCCTAAATTCATGCAATTTCCCCTCTTTCTCTCTCTCTTTCTCTCTCTCCCTCTCTAAACCAGGCGACGCAAAACAAGACCCCAAGAGCATTCAGATTTCAGTTCCAAGGCTTGTTCATACCCCTTTTCTTCACTAGGTATTCATATCTTGTGTTGTGATTAAAGTTCTTGAAGTGCATATACGTTTTCGGTCTTAATCTGCTAGTAACTTGGCTGCGTTTTTTCTGTTTTAATTGATGATTGTAGAGAGGATTGTACCGCTGTTTCTGAGTCGTTCTTGATAAATGGAAGGATTACCAGCATGGATGGTAAAACACGGCGTCAAGAAATTTGCTTGCAGTTAAAACACAGCGTCAAGAATCTGCTTGCTGTTAAAACACAATGGCAAGAATCCTCCATCAATCTGCTTGCTGTTAAAACACAATGTCCAGATTCCTCCAGCAATCTGCTTGCTGTTAAAACACAGCGTCAAGAATCTGCTTGCTGTTAAAACACAGCGTCAAGAAATCTGCTTGCTGTTAAAACACAGCGTCAAGAATCTGCTTGCTGTTAAAACACACTGGCCTGCTTGCTGTTAAAACACAATGTCAAGAAATCTGCTTGCTGTTAAAACACACTGGCCTGCTTGCTGTTAAAACACAGCGTCAAGAAATCTCCTTGCTGTTAAAACACACTGGCCTGCTTGCTGTTAAAACACAGCGTCAAGAAATCTGCTTGCTGTTAAAACACAACGTCAAGAATCTGCTTGCTGTTAAAACACACTGGCCTGTTTGCTGTTAAAACACACTGACTTCAGATTTGAATTTAGTTAATGAAAAATAAATTCGATTTGAATTTGACTCCATATAAACACATTGACCTCCAGATTTGAATTTGAATTCGAAAACAACAAAAATTCCGAAAATCATGGAATGTTAGTTAATAAAAAATAAATTCCAAAAATAAAATTAAAATGTGAAATTACCTAGTTGCCCTTTTAGTTAAAATAACTCAATGCCACATGTCCAATTCTCATTGCTTCCTAGACTTTCTAGGAAAAATAGACTTTCCACCCAACTCCTACTCTATATATATATATAGTACAAAGTGTCCATTGTCTGAATCGTCCAATATTTGTGTGTAAATTATATATTTATTTTCTTGTGATTTTTGTAACATTTCAAATTATAATTTTTAGTATTTTGGTGTGGTGTATTATTTTTCAAGTTCCTAATTTTTAGTATAACTAATACAAGCAATATACATGTAGCACATAATTTTTTGACTTCTAAATATATATTTTCCTAAATATATACTTAGTCATTTTTATTATTGCAAATCAACCTCCAATACTTATAATTTTTGTAACACAAATTATGGCAAATTTTATATTTAAAATCATGATAAAAAATTACTTGTAAACACTTGTTTAAAAATATTTTTCTAAGTGTTGATTTTTTATGAAATTTTTGCCATAGTGTCCCTTGAAAATGGAGGTTTCCATGCTTATTAGCATATCATTTTCTTTTCCAAAATTCATCAACAATCATCCTACAACTTACCATGAGCCATAACATACATTTCTACAAGATGGTATGAACTTGAAGTTTTGTAAAATCTTGTAGTATTTTAACATGATGTTTAACATGGTATACTAACACCATAAACATGATTATTATTTTATAAAACTCATTCTTACAAAATTTCAACCTTTACAACTTGTAACACTTTTTCACAAAAATTCATCCTCTTGATTTTTTAATGTTTTATACACTTTAGAGGTTCCATTTTAAGACATAAAACATGTCTATCTTCTTTTAAAACCAAATCATGTTAAATCTTGAAGTAAACTTTATTTTCTTGAAACTTTTATCTTTGAAATCTCATACTTTTAAGACTTACAATCTTGTAGAAATCATCATCCTACACAAAATCATGTCCATCTTCAAGTTCACACTTAACATAAAGGATGATCAACATAGATATTTCAAGATTCATCCTCATTCTTGCTAGATCATGTTTTAAATCATCATCTAGCAAGCTTTTATGTGGTGATCTACACCATACATTCAAGAAATCAACAAACAAGTTCATAACATACACTAAACAACTTAGATCTTCATGATTTCAAGTTTTATTCTTATGTTCATATTCTTGTCTTGGTGTGATTCTTTAGATCTTTAGTTACTACATACTTTAACCACTAAAATGAAGTGTAAAAACAAGATCAAGAGGGCTTACTACTAGCACAAAGGCTAGGGATGAACAAGATGCAAGATGAAGAAGAAAATAGGTGGTTAATAGCTCCTAAAGATGGTCCTTCAAGTCTCCTTGCTTGCAACCTTCTTATGTTGACCGTCCACCAAGGGGGGGGGTCTTGGTTTGGTTTTAAATTCAATTACTACTTACATGTTTAGTTAATATTTAAGTATCTTAGTTAGGGGTTTAATGTGTTTAGGTGTTTTGAGATGTAATATGGTGTTTAGTTTTAATAACTAGCCTTGTAACATTAAAACAATGCTTCTAGTTCAATTTTGGTGTTTCGGGTAGTGTCCGGTTGTTCGTTTGGTTACCGGTTCGTTAAGGTGCTAAATTGCAAAGTTTAGGGGGTGTTTGTTTACATCTGAATGGATCCATTCAGAGGTTTACCTCTGAATCGGTCAGAGGTTGAGTTGTTTGGTTCACAAAACCCTTGCCTCTTACTGGTTCCATTCAGTCTGAATGGTTCAGATTTGAAAACTCGCTGAATGAAAAACTTGACATGCATGCCCTTCCTCCCATCTCCTCCACAGCTCCTCCTCCACCGTCTCATCCTCCACAGCCCGTCGTCTCCCCCTCCTCTGCTCCTCCACATCGCTGTCTTCTTCTTCTTAATCGACCCCCTGATCCTCAGCCATGAATCAATCAAATTGTGGGGTTAATTCCTACAATCCCCACCTTAATCAACCCCCTAATCCTCCCCATCCCTTCTATTCAGCGGATTTCCCTCCTATTGGGCCGCACATACTTGAATCAGGGCCTAAACCCCCACATCTACATGCGCTTCACACTCATAACCTTGATTCTGGTCTTCAATCGCACACAATCCAGTCATCTGGAGGAGTTGGAGATGTGGTCGTTCCTCAATCAACCTCCAAAATCGTCAATAGGGTTATGGTTAACCTCAATCTTGATGATTTTACTCGACAATAGGGTTATGATTATCTTTAGCCACTGATCTCTCTCTCTCTTCTTCCTGCTTCGAACCCGCTGTCCGATGTAGTGGTGGTGGTGACGGTGGAGTTGCAGTGGCGACGGTGGTGAAGCGGTGGTGGGTGTTGTGGAGGTGCAACGGTGGTGGTGACGGTGGAGTTGCAGTGGCGACGATGGTGTTGATGGTGGAGGGATCAGGGATGGGGATTGAGATCAGGAGATGAGAAAGCTCTGGATGTTACAAATGAGATGAGAATGGAGAAAAGGATGAACATGTATATAATATATATTTAATAATAAAATGGTTTTTTTAATTAAAAGGGGTACAAATGTCATTTTACACAGTTATTCAGATGTGCAACCAAACAGCACTTTACTGGTTCAGCACTTACTGGTTCAGAGCCTCTTACCCATTCAGACCTCTTATTCATTCAGCACTTATTGATTCAGATGTTGCCAAACAGCCCCTTAGTGTGTTATGAGATACCTTTTATGACAGTTTTCATTCCCGACACTTTACAAGTTATTCTGGACATTTAAACCTTATTTCTGCATAATATTTTGATGTTCAAATGCTGATTTTTGCTGAATTTTGCAGAATTCTGCATTTAGAGTGTGTTTCGGGCACTTTTTAGTGTTTATTCGTCACTCGGAAGGCAGTTTCTTAACCCATACTTTCCTACATAAAATTCTAGTGCAAATCTTGGTCCTGGGACTCAATCTGTGTCCTAACATGATGTCTGTCTGAGTACTGAACTCCCGTCAGTACTACTAGTTTATCTGGTGATTGTGCTAATTTCGTTCTGTGCACTAATTTAACTGTTTCAAGTTGCATTTGACAATCATAAGTAACATGCAACATGTAATGTATTTGTGAGTTCTTTGAAAGTAAATCATGAAATAATTCACATCATAAATTCATCATGCACAACCATATTTTACAAATTACTGTTCACATTGTACGGAAATACATGGAAAAGTGCCAGTTGTCACATAACCCATAACGGGTCGAATGGGTAAAGGATAAGTAATCACATATTAGTGATCAAATAATGAATTTTGAAACAGAACCCTAAGGTATAAACCATAACTGGTCAAATGGGTAAGATGATAAGTAAGCACTTTTTTGGTGATAAACAATACATGGTTAAGTTGAGATGCCTAAGGGGTAAGCCAAGAATAGGTTACGTGGACAACCGGGTCATACGAGTCAAATGCTGATGTTGTGATCACCATTTGAACTTAGTAGTTAATGTCTGTTTTGTTGAGTTTCATACCTACAGGTAAACATAATGTACGGGCATTTATAACTATAAATTAGTGAAGATAATCACAAGGTATGGATAATGGGTAATAGCTTGACTCAGCAAGGTATGTGTAATGGGTCATACTTACGGTAACGGCCTATGGACCGACTAGAGATGATTGGGCTAGAACTGGATAACAGATCGCCCCAAGTGTGGTATTTCTAGAAATTGAGTAAAATGGCCCTTAGAGCCAAGGATATGTTTATGATGTGAAAATATTGTTAAAATGAGTTTTAAATGCAAGACCTTTGGAAATCTTTATGTTCTTAGAGGTGTAATTAATCTTAATGGGATAACGAGTTAAACGTGCCCATTACTTTTCTTTTAAACGTATAAAGGTCCTGCAATGCGGAAAAAAGCTTAAATTTGACTAAATTGCCCTCGGATGATGGGTTCGGGTAAACTACCTCTAAGGGTAGAAATTTGTTAATGAGCCATACGGTCGAGTCGACCATTTCATTAATTAAACATGGGAGGTTTGGGAAATGCTCAAAACCTTTTAACGAGTCGGGTAAACGCCTAACCGATAGAAAGTATTGAAAAGCTAAGGTTTTGTCAAATGAAACCAACCATACTTGCGGTCGTGGTTGGGAGAAAATGCGAGAAACATGATAAGGGATATAGGATATTTGAGCTAGAACGCATAAAGTCCTTTAACGAGTCGATTGGGTAAAACACCAAACCGAATGGAAGAACTAAACACTCAAGGAATATAGCCTCGGGTAGTGAGTTATAGTTTAAAACTGTATAGGAATAAACCTCGACCGAATTGGATGTGAATTGGATGGAATATGGTAAAAATTTGGCTAAGGCTGGAAAAGTGCCCAGCTCTGGAAACCTGCTGAAAAAGTGGCGCGGTTGCGCCACGTGGGAGACACACATGGCACCACAACGACGCGCGGAGACGTCTGGTCAGTGATCTGGTCAACATTATCACCCTTGCGCCATGTGTGGGAAAGCATGATAACTGATGCGTGTGTGGTGTGTATATAAATTTAAGTATAGAGTAAATTGCCATTTTAGTCCCTGAGTTTTGACCAAAATTGCCACTTTAGTCCAAATAGTTTTTTTCTTGCCATTTTAGTCCAAATAGTTTTGTTTTCTTGCCATTTTAGTCCAAAAAGTTTTGTTTTCTGCCATTTTAGTCCCTGAGTTTTGTCATTTGTTGCCATTTTCATCCAACCCACTAACTCCATTAAAAAAAAATTATTTAACTTAGGTGAATTTTGGTCGAACCACATTTTTCTTTCTTTTTTTGCAGGTGCGATGGTATGGGGATGGTGTTGTGCCAGTTTACAGTGAAGATGATGGCGGTGGTTGTTGGTTTTACGATGATGACGGTGATGTTGGTTAATGACGTGGGTGGCGTAAAAGTGCCCGGTGGTGGTGGAAATGGTGGGTGGTGATGGTGGTGGGGTGAGTGGGTGGGTGGTGACGGTGCAGGGACTAACCTTCTATCATCGCCACCACCTGCCTGAACCGTCACCACCCACCCCACCACCATCACTACCTACCAGGGACTAAAATGGCAGAAAACAAAACTATTTGGACTAAAATGGCAAGAAAACAAAACTATTTGGACTAAAATGGCAAGAAAAAAACTATTTGGACTAAAGTGGCAATTTTGGTCAAAACTCAGGGACTAAAATGGCAATTTACTCTTAAGTATATTTTAAGCCCTTTTTACACGTTAGTCAAGTTTTAAATTTATAAAACACGATATTTACTAACACCAAATACACATATGGGCAAGTGCACCCATCGTGAGCGTAGTATAGTGTTGGTAAGATACCGAGGTCGTCCAAGGACACAAGAGCTTTTAGTACCGGTTTATCTTCAACGTCTAATCAAATCAAAAGTTAGAAAAATGTTTTAAACTAGAAAAATAAAAACTAACTAAAATGCTGAAAAATAAAATAAAAGTAAAAACAGATAGACAAGATGAGGGGATCAAAGAGTTTGGACCCCCGCCATCCAATACCGGTGGGTATTGAATGAGGTCCTACTAAATTTGACCTAGGTCCTTGCAGGGTCTATACACTGAACAAGGCAAGACTCTTACCAAACCGTTCCCTTAACCCCTGACCAGGTAGCCAACATACCTCCATATAGACCGTGGATATATGAATGGTGAAAATCTTTTATTTTATATAGACAGTAAAATAATGCCAAGACGCCACGGACAAACGATAAGGACGAATCACCTTCAACATAAGAAACTAGTTATTAAAGTCATTAATACATAACCAAGTAAAAAGTGCGAAAAGATTAAAAATAAAAAGTATTACACTAGACACTTGTCTTCACCAAGTGATGTAAGAGACTTAGGCAAACATGGCCTTTGATTGTCAAGAACTCTTACGATCAATCTTGGATCCTGAGACGACTCACACACTCTATGATGGACAATGGATGATGGTGGTGGATGATGGTGTTATGGTGGTGGTGGGTGGTGGGTGAAGTTTGAGAGAGGTGGTGTGCCAAGGGATGATTTGCAAATGAGCCAAGCACCCCTATTTATAGCCTGAACAGTAGCTCGGGCACAACCCCGTATCCAGTGGGCACGGCCCCATGTCCATCATCTTCTCTGTCTTTATTAATTGCAGTTTGTCGGCATTAGTTGACTACGCCCCCCGTGTCCGTTGGGCACGCCCCCGTGTGCAAAAGCATATCTGTACTATCAAGATTTGCATGGATTCTGCGAATCTTATAGTTGACCACGGCCCCGTGTCCGCTGGGCACGGCCCCGTGGTGGGCGATAGAAGCTTCTATAGCTTTGTCTTTTATGCTGGCACTTGGGCACGCCCCCGTGTTCACTGAGCACGGGGCGTGTTCAGCCTTATGTTCTCTTGTTTTGCTTGGGAAGATGTTGTCGGGGAGGTCGGGCATGCCACGTTTGTTCCTTTTCTTGTATTTATGTTAGATTTAGCTGCCTTTTTGCTTCTTTTGTTAATTTGAGCTCATTTAATCCTGAAAATACAAAAGGAAGACAAAAGCACACTTTTTCCAACATTAGTACTAAAAAAGGGTTAGTTTTATGCCACAATTGATGTAATTTATATGTTGCATTTTGCACACATCAATAACCCTTCACGATTTGCGAGGGCTCGTGAAGGGACCAGGTTATGTGACGCGCGGAGGCACCCTGTTTCAGTAAAACCGTTTTCTTGTTATTTTTTTTATCTAGTGTGACCGTTTAACTTAAACACTAATGGTTTTTAGTGTTTATGATAGGTATTCACTAAGGATATGAACCAGACAGACAGACGAACGGACGACCCAGTACGCGAAATACCGAACACTCCTAAACCGCCACTTCATTGGAAACTTTTATGGAAGATTGCAACATGATCATGCCCTACAAAGCTGTCAAGTTTAAAAAAAAAATCCTTATGTATGTAAACTGTAAATTATATCTAAAAATACGTGACGTCAGTTTATCTAGGTTATCAGTTAACCCAGACTCGTAAGTTATTTGTTAAAAAAAAATTGAGACCCAATAAATGAAATCTTTTAAATATCCAGTATAAATAATGCAAGTGTTACATTGAACTAAGAAACAAACATACATCCGATCTAGTAATTCAAAAAGTTAGAAAACAAAACAATGATATTGAGAAACACATGAAGTGTTTCTGTAATTCTATGAAGAAAGTGAAACTTTTACATAAAATTATTTATATTTCCAAATTTAGTAATAATATCTTTAATTAAGATTTTAAGTTATGAGAGTATAAAAAATGCATGCCTATTTTCTAAATGAATAAGTTTATTTTAAATATTATTAGAAAAAGTTAGGTTTAAGTTCAAGAAAAAATATATATGATCACTTTTCTTTAGTAGAAAATGTTGCAAGCGTGCATGCTACCGGCCTAAAGTTGAAAGTAGGGACGAAAGCCGAAATTGAAGGTATGGTAAGATTTTGGAAGTATTGAAAAGAATAGAGTTAAGAAGGTCAGCATATTTGAACTCAAAGTGGAAAAGGGTTTCAATTTTTTCAAACTTATATTTATTTAAAAACACAAATTGTATTATATTAATATTTCTTATAGATTTGGTCCAAGTTGTTCTTGTATGTTAAGTCTTAAGATAATCAATTAAGTTTATATAGCATTTCTTTAATATATATGGGAGAGTTATCTTGAAAACGCTAAATATTACGAGAACTGTAAGAACAACTGAGAAAACCAATCAAAATCATTTTTTCTATACAACCCTCATTATAATTAAAATGCAACACTTAAAAGAATTTACTCTTTAAATAATTCATCTTTCCTTTTAAAATCACTATTAATAAGGTTTTTACACATGTGTAAATGAAAAACTTATACATGTGTAAATTTTCTTTACTTACAAATATATGTAAATTTAAACGTGTAAATTTAATTTCTAATACTGTATTCGAATAATGATGATAAGCGTAAAAGGAAAATTTGAATTTTAATCGTTTTTGGCCAAGTTCTGGTGGTTTTTTAATTCGTTCTCACGATTTTCGCAATATTTAGTGTTCTCATTTTTAAAATATTAGATAAAAAGACCCAAAAAATTGTCTTAGATTTCTATGTTATATATATATATAGAGAGAGAGAGAGAGGAAGATTAAAGTACATTATGGCTTAACGTACATCACGTACGACAGGTAATTACGCACGTTCATTTTAAAATCACGCACGTTATAACTCCAAAATTCAAAATCACGCATGTTGAAACACAATAATCACGCATATTGAAAACATTAATCATGCATGTTATAGAACAAATCACGCACGTTGTTGTACGTGAAGTACGTTAAGCCGTAATGTACGATATACTTATATATATATATATATATATATATATATATATATATATATATATAGGGGATCGCTAGAATGAGAACCACCACGAGTTATGAGAACCACGAGAACCGCGCCCCGCGGGTGGCCGTCGTCGACGAAATTTTTTTTACACCTAGATCCGTATATTTTAGTGGGGGGTTTAAATTTTCGGTTCAAACGGCGCGCCCGAGGGGGTAGTTTTTTACGCCCAAAGTTTGGGTTTTTTTAATTTTTTTTTTTTACCAAACTTTGGGCGTAAAAAACTACCCCCTCGGGCGCGCCGTTTGAACCGAAAATTTAAACCCCCCACTAAAATATACGGATCTAGGTGTAAAAAAAATTTCGTCGCCGACGGCCACCCGCGGGGCGCGGTTCTCGTGGTTCTCATAACTCGTGGTGGTTCTCATTCTAGCGGCTCCCTATATATATATATATATATATATATATAGGATTAGGTTCAAGAGTGAACACTAGTGTAGCTTGCGAACTGAGTGAACTAATCCTGACCATACACGTGTGTAGATCAACGACCAAGATTTGATGTTGAAATACACTAGTGTATTTTACGATTTGATGATGAAATCCTGGCCATACACGTGTGTAGATCAATGGCCAGGATTTGTTCACTCAGTTCGCAAATACACTAGTGTTCACTCTATATATATATATATATATACACACACACACACACACGGGTAAAATCAAATAAAAAGTTGATTTTTTCTAAATAGAATAAGAAAGAATCTTAACCTTTCATTTTTTAAATCAATGGTTAAGAAGAAAGTATAGAAAGAAAAAGATTATGTAAGGGTATTTTTGTAATAGCGTATTTGTTGACTTTCTCTCTCCACATGCAAGAAAAATGCATGTTCTCCCTCTATTTGTTAAATGTTCTTAACTTTTTCATACAAAAATATTTTTATAAAAATAATTGCACCATAAAATCGAGCATCTTTTTAACTTTAATTTAAGCACCGTATTGCTATATAAAATATGAGATAAAAAGACCCAAAAAATTGTCTTAAATTTCTATGTTTTTTCTAACGACAAATTTCTTTTTATTCCATGTCGTCTATGGGACTTGAACCCAAGACCTCACTCTCCCAATGTGTTTAAAGGCTTTTCAATAAAGTGAGACTTAGATTTCTATGCTATATAACATTTTGTGCTCGATTTTTTGTAATAAATTTTTGTGCTGGATTTTTTGTACAAGAATTTTTTTGTGTTGAATGTCTGTGTTATATTTTTTTTTTTTGCTGAATTTTTTATGTTACTTTTTTGAGATATTTTTTTACAAGATTTTTTTGTATTATATTTTGAGAAAACAAAAATGTGAGTGTTTGTGTTTTAGGACCAAAATATCCTTCCATTCTATTTGTAAGGAGTGACACATGTCATCTCCACAATTCTTCTTAGGCTACTTAGACTATGGAGTGTGGCATGCCCGACCTCCCCGACAGCATCTTCCCAAGCAAAACAAGAGAACAGAAGACTGAACCCGCCCCGTGCTCAATGAGCACGGGGGCGTGCCCAAGAGTCCGCAGAAAAGACAAAGCTATAGAAGCTTCTATCGCCCACCACGGGGCCGTGCTCAGCGGACACGGGGACATGGTCAACTATAAGATTCGCATAATCCAGAAAAATCTTGATAGTACAGATACGCTTCGGCACACGGGGTCGTGCCCAGCGGACACGGGGGCGTGGTCAACTAATGCAGACAAACTGCAATTAATGAAGACAGAGAAGAAGGTGGACACGGGGCCGTGCCCGGGCTGTTGTTCAGGCTATAAATAGGGGTGCTTGGCTCATTTGCAAGCCATCTCTTGGCACACCACCTCTCTCACACTTCACCCACCACCCACCACCATCACAACACCATCATCCACCACCATCATCCATTGTCCATCGTAGAGTGTGTGAGTCATCTCGAGATCCAATATTGATCGTAAGAGTTCTTGACAATCAAAGGCCATGTTTGCCTAAGTCTCTTACATCACTTGGTGAAGACAAGTGTCTAGTGTAATACTTTTTATTTTTAATCTTTTCGCACTTTTTACTTGGTTATGTATTAATGACTTTAATAACTAGTTTCTTATGTTGAAGGTGATTCTTCCTTATCGTTTGTCCATGGTGTCTTGGCATTATTTTACTGTCTATATAAAATAAAAAATTTTCACCATTCATATCTCCACGGTCTATATGGAGATATGTTGGCTACCTGGTCGGGGGTTAAGGGAACGGTTTGGTAAGAGTCTTGCCTTGTTCAGTGTATAGATCCTACAAGGACCTCGGTCAAATTTAGTAGGACCTCCTTCAATACTCACCGGTATTGGATGGCGAGGGTCCAAACTCTTTGATCCCGTCATATGTATGCTACTATTAATACTTTAATCCGACTATTTAGGACTGTATCCCTGCTGACTCAGACTACTTAGCCGAGGGTAACGTTACCTCCAAAAGAGGGGCCTACCATAATATGCATTAATAACTTAATTAATTATCTTTCAATAATCCGACCCTTTAGGATTGTATCCTTGCTGACTCAAACTACGGGGTTGAGGGTAACGTCACCTTCAAAAGAGGGGCCTACTACAATAACTAAGATAATCTCTTAAACAGTGCAAAAGTGCGGAAATAATCAAAGGTTACACTAAACACGAGTCGGAGCCAAGTGATTCATCTTGTCTATCTGTTTTTACTTTTATTTTTCAGCATTTTAGTTAGTTTTTATTTTTCTTATTTAAAAACCTTTTTCTAACTTTTGATTTGATTAGACGTTGATGATAAACCGGTACTAATAGCTCTTGTGTCCTTGGACGACCTCGGTATCTTGCCAACACTATACTACGCTCACGATGGGTGCACTTGCCCCTATGTGTGTTTGGTGTTAGTAAAATATCGTGTTTTATAAATTTAAAACTTGGCTAAAAAGTGTTAAAAAGGGCTTAACATATACATTAAAAACTAATGACACTCACGCACATCAAGTTTTTTGGCGCCGCTGCCAGGGAAACAAGGATTTTAAGAAAGTTAGGAATCGACGGCCTAATCGTTTTTTCTAATTTTTCTGTTTTTTTAGGATTTTCGTAGTTTTTCAGTTTCTGCAAAACTCAGCACGGGCCGTGCCTGGTCAGACACGGGCCGTGCCCAGCATTGTTACTGACAGTTTTTATTTTCCGAGTTACAGAGAGCTGAGCACGGGGCCGTGTCCATGCAACACGGGGCCGTGTCTAACTCCCCAGTAACAGGGATCCGGAAAACAATTACTGTATCTCCGACCACTGGCCGTGTTCATCTGGACACGGGGCCGTGGTGAAGCTTCTGACCAACGTTCTTTTCTGTTTTTAATGTAGGACTTGGAACCCAGGCGCCACATCTGAACTTTCTACGTAGTGTATGAGCTCTAGTTCTAGTAGAGACATAAAATAACCTCTTGAAGAACCCGAACGCTTTCTCAGAAAAAAGACTTAAATCTAAAAACCAAGAGAAAGTTTCGGGGGACCTACTTCCAATGGCGGACCAACGTACCCTCATGGATTACCTACGACCCACTGTAGGTAATCTCGGCGCCGCTATCAATGCACCGAATGTCGAAGCCAACAACTTCGAACTTCGACCGCATTTGATACAAATGCTCCAAAACTCCGCAACCTTTCATGGGCTTGCGGATGAGGATCCCCATCTACATATTACTAATTTCTTAGAAATATGTGATACCTTTCGGATCAATGGAGCATCAAACGACGTCATCCGCCTTCGAATGTTTCCATTTTCACTAAAAGACCGAGCTAAGGCTCGGCTTAATACCCTCCCAGTTGGCTCGGTAAACACCTGGGATGAACTAGCCCAAAAGTTTCTATATAAATATTTCCCTCCTACTAAAACGGCTAAATTAATGAGTGAAATTAATACATATTCACAAGAGGATGGAGAAACCTTATATGAAACTTGGGAAAGGTTCAAGGAGCTACTAAGAAACTGTCCTCATCACGGTCTTGCGGTATGGAAACAAGTATCCACTTTCAATGGGTTGTTGCCACACACAAGACAAACACTTGATTCTAGCTCCGGGGGACTTTTAGGTAATCGTCGCCCAAATGAAATATATAATCAGATTGAGGAAATTGCTCAAACCAATTTTCAGTGGCACACTCCCCGAGGCAATAAATCTATTGCCCCGGGCGCCCATAAGGTTGATGAAAGCACTTCTTTACAAGCTCAAATCGAGACCCTTTCTTCAAAAATAAAAAAAGTTAGAAATGGCAAAAACGGTCTCGGTTATGGCTTGTGAGGGGTGTGGTGGGCCACATGAAAATTGGAGTTGTATGAAAGAATTAGATGATCAAACGGAAACGGTTAACTACATTGATAATAGGCCTAGGCCGTCGGGTCCTCCAACGGGTACCTACAACCAAGGATGGCGTAAGCACCCCAACCTTGGTTGGAGAGAACCCGACAATAGTAGTAACCAACAAAATCTAAACCAACGAACAAACTTTCAACAACAAGAAAATTTCTCTCAACAACAAGGTGGACGAGAAAGGCTTGAAGATACTATATCTCACCTCATCTTCGACACCGAAAAGAAAAACTTGGATCGATTTCAACAATTGAAATCGAATTTTAGAAATCAACAAGCTAGCTTTCAAAACATTGAAAAACAATTAAATCAAATAGCTCAAAATTTCTCCGAGAGACCACAAGGCGCGTTACCAAGTAATACCGAAACCAACCCAAAGGTGCAAGTACATCTCATAACATTGAGAAACCGTACCGTGGGTCCCGAGGAGGCTCCACTTCCACCAACTGAAAGAAGTCAATCTTGTCAAACCACAACTCCACCCGCGCCCCAACAAGAGAAGGCTTCTCCACCAGTTCAAGAGCCTACTAAGACTCCTCCGGTTCCATACCCCGGTCGGTTAATTCGTCAAAAGACCGATGAGCAATTCACAAAGTTCAAAATTTACTAAAACAATTGCATGTTAATATTCCATTTATCGAAGTCCTAACTCAAATGCCTAAATATTCCATTACCAAGTAATACCGAAACCAACCCAAAGGTGCAAGTACATCTCATAACATTAAGAAACCGTACCGTGGGTCCCGATGAGGCTCCACTTCCACCAACTGAAAGAAGTCAATCTTGTCAAACCACAACTCCACCCGCGCCCCAACAAGAGAAGGCTTCTCCACCAGTTCAAGATCCTACTAAGACTCCTCCGGTTCCATACCCCAGTCGGTTAATTCGTCAAAAGACCGATGAGCAATTCGCAAAGTTCAAAAATTTACTAAAACAATTGCATGTTAATATTCCATTTATCGAAGTCCTAACTCAAATGCCTAAATATTCAAAATTTATGAGGGACTTTCTCACTCATAAAAGGAAAATTGAATCATTGCAATTAGTTAACTTAGGCGAAGAATGCTCCGCCTTACTACTCAACAAACTCCCGCAAAAGAAGCTTGACCCCGGAAGCTTCACAATTCCTTGCTCGATTGAGAAATCCCCCATTCGTAATGCACTAGCCGATCTCGGGGCAAGCATCAACCTCATGCCCTCATCAATTTTCAATCGACTCGGCTTATGGAAAACAAGTCCTACGAAAATAAGCATACAACTCGCCGATAGATCCGTCAAATATCCACAAGGTGTCGCTGAAAATCTATTGGTCAAGGTCGGGGAATTTGTCTTTCCAGCCGACTTTGTCATACTAGAAATGGAGGAAGATACCGAAGTACCACTCATCCTAGGGAGTCCATTCCTAGCTATGGCCCAAGCAGTGGTAGATATGAATGATGGAACACTAACATTGAGAGTTGGGGACGAGGAAGTAAAGTTTGGAGAGTAGAAGACGAAGACCCGGTCAACTACATGAAGGTCATTGACTCAAGTTTGGATGATGCTCTCCGACGGTGTAACATGGGATGCAAAACATCCCACTTGGGTAACATATGACCAGGCTTTGGATCTAGCCAAGGACCCTTATAAACGTGGCGCACCACGGAGGCATTCCGCGGAACTATCCTTAGTTTAGTCTAGATTAATTTTTATGTTTTCTAGTTTAGTTTTAATTTTCAGGAATAAAACACACTCGGGATGGTGAAGGATAACAAGGGAAACTTGAACCAGCACCCCATGCACGAAAACAAGGCCACCCGGCAAATTTTTCTTCATTACAGCAAGTTCAGCACGGGCCGTGCCCGCCCAACACGGCCCCGTGCTGCACAACCTGCAAGAAATGCCCAGTTCAGGTAACTGGACACGGGGCGTGCTCACTGAACACGCCCCCGTGCCCAGGCTTCTGTTTCTTTTTGACAAATTCTGTTACTGGCGATCTAAACACGGGGCCGTGGCCGGACACCACAGGGCCGTGTCCAGATGCCAAGTAACATTAATTTTTTGCTTTTTCACACCTTTTTACACATCCAATCAACCTAAAAACTTATTTTTGGGACACATTGAGGACAATGTGTAATTTAAGTGTGGGAGGGATGCTAAAACTTTGAATCTTGCAAGTCCTAATAACAAGCCTTACACAAAACTCTATTGGAACTGCTAATCACCCCAAATTTTTTTCAAATTTTTTTTTCATTTTTTTACTTGTCTAGGTTTAATTTGGGAATTTCAAGTTCTAAAAAGGTTATATTTTTACAAATTTACAACCGATAGCGTCGTGATAAAAAGAACCAACATAAGAAAATTATGAAGCGGCATGCCAAGCTTAATTAAAATTTGATTATATATACTTGATCACATAAAAACCTATTCCCACAAAAAGTGAGTTTTGAGCCTTTAATGAGCATACAAATATATATCTTTAAACTAAATGCTCATTTTTTTTCGTTTCTTGTGAGAATAGCCGCTTGGTTCTTACGACTCTAGAACTTGCCACGACGATACATTCCCGGTCCTTACCAACTTAAACCCGAGTAAGTAAATGACGGAGGCATTAGGACTAACCCTTTTTATTTCTACACCATTATTTTTCTTTTTTTTACCACCTACCCAAAACCCCCCATGTTAACCCCTTTGAGCCTAAACCTTTTCATTTCATAACCCCAAAAACAAACACCCTTTCACCCACCAAAGCCTTTTTATTTTTTAACCCTTTGTTTTAGTAACAAGCTCGGTTCTTCTTATGACTTTCAAAAAAAAAATAATAATAAATAAATAAATAAATAAATTTTGATGATGAAGCAAAAGAAAAATAAACAAACAAGCTTATAAAAAATAACTTTGTTTGAATAATGGCTTCATCAAAATAAAAATTTCAAAAATAAAAAGTCTTACGAAAACCGACGCTTTTTACGCCTTTCACCCTTTTACTAACCACTAACCCAACCACCTACCTTTAACCCAAGCCTAACCCTTTCCCCCAAAAGTCCTCTTGATATTTACAAATGTGTATAGTAAAAAAGGAGGAGGATTGATTGCTTGGCAAGCTTATGGTAGGAGTAAGTTCCACGCCGCTCTCGAGTGATCCACTAAAATACATCTTCGGCCGAGTGTTGAGTGATCCCCCGTGAGGTATGTGAACTTGTATATAAATGGAATTTTAAAAAGGCATGTTATGCCCTAATAAGTAATTTATCTTATGTAATGTTTTAAATAAATAATGACGAATAGGATTGTAAATAAATAAAAATAAAACTTAATAAAGAATCTTGGAAATCCCGACACTCTACGACAAGCCCAAAAACCTTCTCTTCTACCCATTCCATTTGGGAGTGTAAAACCACATTATAAAGAGTTTTGCTTGAGGACAAGCAAAGATTCAAGTGTGGGGGTATTTGATGTGCACAAAATGCAACATATAAATTACATCAATTATGGCATAAAACTAACCCTTTTTTAGTACCAATGTTGGAAAAAGTGTGTTTTTGTCTTCCTTTTGTATTTTCAGGATTAAATGAGCTCAAATGAACAAAAGAAGCAAAAAGGCAGCTAAATCTAACATAAATACAAGAAAAGGAACAAACGTGGCATGCCCGACCTCCCCGACAGCATCTTCCCAAGCAAAACAAGAGAACAGAAGACTGAGCACGCCCCGTGCTCAATGAGCACGGGGGCGTGCCCAAGAGTCCGCAGAAAAGACAAAGCTATAGAAGCTTCTATCGCCCACCACGGGGCCGTGCTCAACTATAAGATTCGCAGAATCCAGGCAAATCTTGATAGTATAGATACGCTTCTGCACACGGGGTCGTGCCCAACGGACACGGGGGCGTGGTCAACTAATGCAGACAAACTGCAATTAATGAAGACAGAGAAGAAGGTGGACACGGGGCCGTGCCCAGTGGACACGGGGCCGTTCCCGGGCTGCTGTTCAGGCTATAAATAGGGGTGCTTGGCTCATTTGCAAACCATCCCTTGGCACACCACCTCTCTCACACTTCACCCACCACCCACCACCATCACAACACCATCATCCACCACCATCATCCATTGTCCATCGTAGAGTGTGTGAGTCGTCTCGGGGTCCAAGATTGATCGTAAGAGTTCTTGACAATCAAAGGCCATGTTTGCCTAAGTCTCTTACATCACTTGGTGAAGACAAGTGTCTAGTGTAATACTTTTATTTTTAATCTTTTCGCACTTTTTACTTGGTTATGTATTAATGACTTTAATAACTAGTTTCTTATGTTGAAGGTGATTCTTTCTTATCGTTTGTCCGTGGTGTCTTGGCATTATTTTACTGTCTATATAAAATAAAAGATTTTCACCATTCATATCTCCACGGTCTATATGGAGATATGTTGGCTACCTGGTCGGGGGTTAAGGGAACGGTTTGGTAAGAGTCTTGCCTTGTTTAGTGTATAGATCCTGCAAGGACCTGGGTCAAATTTAGTAGGACCTCCTTCAATACCCACCGGTATTGGATGGCGGGGGTCCAAACTCTTTGATCCCCTCATATGTAAGATACTATTAATACTTTAATCCGGCTATTAGGACTGTATCCCTGCTGACTCAGACTACTTAGCCGAGGGTAACGCCACCTCCAAAAGAGGGGCCTACCATAATATGCGTTAATTAATTATCTTTCAATAATCTGACCCTTTAGGATTGTATCCTTGCTGACTCAAACTACTGGGTTGAGGGTAACGTCACCTTCAAAAGAGGGGCCTAATACAATAACTAAGATAATCTCTTAAAAGTGCAAAAGTGCGGAAATAATCAAAGGTTACACTAAACACGAGTCGGAGCCAAGTGATTCATCTTGTCTGTCTGTTTTTACTTTTATTTTTATTTTTCAGCATTTTAGTTAGTTTTTATTTTTCTTATTTAAAAACCTTTTTCTAACTTTTGATTTGATTAGACGTTGAGGATAAACCGGTACTAAAAGCTCTTGTGTCCTTGGACGACCTCGGTATCTTGCCAACACTATACAAAGCTCACGATGGGTGCACTTGCCCATATGTGTGTTTGGTGTTAGTAACATATCGTGTTTTATAAATTTAAAACTTGGCTAAAAAGTGTTAAAAAGGGCTTAACATATACATTAAAAACTAATATCACTTACGCACATCATGGGGTAATGGGTCGTCGGACATTAAGAGGGTGGGGTTGTGATGCCGGAGAAGATGACCGAAAACTTTTGCAGGAAATGAGAGCAGGGATGGAGTGGGGTGGGGTAGCATGGGGTTGTGTTTTAACAAGTGGGTCCTAGAATATATTCTTTTAAATTTCCATGGTTTTTTTTATTTAATTAACACAAGGGTAATTTAGGTATTTCATTAAAAACTTAATGGTAAAATACACGGTGTTAGGAGACTGGTCTGAAATGGTTACGAAAGTGAAACCATAGGGACTGAAATAGTGATTTTTGACAAACCACAGGGACGGAAACAGTAATTAACTCATTTAGATATATTTTTGTTTTTTATTAATAAGGGCATTATGGTCAATTCACGTGTACTTAACAGAATAAATGGATGGGGTTAACGGAGGTGGACTGAAATGGTTACGAAAATGAAACCATAGGGACTGAAATCGTAATTTTTAAACTAATGGACTGAAAATAGTGAATTTTGACAAACCACAAGGACGAAAACAGTAATTAACTCAATTTAAATTGTCATAATACTTAAAAGGAAAGGACTAAACTGCAATTTGGCAAACCTTTTGAAAACAAAAATAAAGCATACTCCCTCTTCTTCTCCGGCTTTAATTCCGGCCGGTATTTTTATCCGACGACTCCAAGACCATCATGTTGACCGAATCAACTGAGTTAATTGGTAACTATTTTAAACATATTCCAAGCATAAAACCTAAGAAAAAGGCAAAAAAAAAAAAAAAAAGGAAAGGGGGAGGATGGTCTTGGGTGTCGGAGGCAAGCCGAAGAGGACGGGGACGACCCTAGGGGGCGGTGTGCTGGCCCAGCACCGCAACCCGCCGGCCCTAGGCCGTTCCCCACACCGCACATCCTTAGTTAAACTCACTTTTTAGTGGATCTTTCCCTCTGTGTATATATAGAAACATGATCGGGGAAAACGGTGAAAAGTGTGAAAACAATGAGAACGGATGTAGGAGCAACAGGTGGCGCACACTACAAATCACCTGGAGGGGCGTTTTTGTCTTTTTATCTTGTCTATTAATTTTCTACCATTTTTATTCTACACACTGCCTTATGTAAGGCGTGGAACATTTTTTTTGCGTTAATGTTTTACTAAAGAAATTTAATGGCGTTTGTTTTCTTTGTTTATAAAGGATTGAAAGTAAATATCACGGCGTCCATGGCATCTTACGATCATCATAATTCATTTATAAAATCAGACAAACATTACAATGAAAACAAAACAAAGGATTCACTTTGTTTACGAAGGATTCAATGTAAATATCATGGCGTCTTACGATCATCAATTCATTCATAATACACACAAACAATACAATGAAAATGAAATAAAACAGATCAAATAATACTCTTCTTTGGATGGATTACATCTGAGATGTATCCATTGCTTTGCTCATCACTTTCATCAGACTCATCATCATCAACTACATTGGTGTTTAACGCCATTAACCGGGTCGGCCTACCCCACATTCTAGATTAAACATAATCACAATCATGTTTATGATAGTGTTTGAAGGTGTTAAATCACATAGTTGGTCAAGGAAGTGAACATTCTTTGTGTTCAGGAATTAGTCCATTATGAATGTACTCTCCTCTCCGTTGCAATATACAACTATCACAATCCTCAATGTTTCTTCCAAACTTCAACCGGTAACGGTTGGTTGCGCTTAACCATCATCATCATTCTCTTGAAATCTTCTCTTTAATCTTCTAATTACTGTTTCAATTCTTTCACACTGGTTAGCAATTGGAACACCCACGACAAGAATATCTCTTTGGACTGCCTCATCCATGCCAAGTATGGCGTTGAAGGTCTTGACCTTCAACCTTCTTTTTTTTGAGAACTTTAGAATGAATCGTCAATCTGATCTTTCAAACCTCCATGAGATAATTTGTGCCATTTTTGTTCGTTATTTTGTTTGGTGTTTTATGGTTTTCTTGGAGTGTTTCAGTAATTATAGCGATAGACCTTTATATTTGTAGCTTTTTCTACTTATATAATGGTGTTCTTTTGGCGCCAAACACAACAAAATGGATTGATTATATTTTTTTGGCGCTAAAAGAATAAAATGTATTTGACTATAGTGTAAGTATTGTACGATGTGACGATTCATTCCCTTCTTTAGTCTTGACACTGAAAAAAGGGGATGGGGTAGGTAGATATGATGTATATAGTATTTTGGCGTTTTATAATATAGCAAGAAAATGTTTTTTATGTTTTTTTTTGCATTTTTATGTAACATATATAACCTAAATTGTGTTATATTATATGGCATTTTGAAACATGGAGAAAATATACAGGTGATCTATTATATAACATGAATAGTGTAAACGAAAACAATAGTTTGTGAAATATATGGCTTTTTACCGTTGGTCATAACATAAGCATGCAAGGGTAATTCAAAATAACATGAGAATATGGCGTTTTAACCAACTAATCTACTTCAGCGGCCATCCTTTCTTCAATCCTTTGCAATCCTGATTTGTACAGTTCTGTTATTTTTTATTTCCCTAAGTTCAAGAATCAGTTTAATGATTTTACGAATCCTTTTCTTCTGTCATTTATCTCATGCAGTAGTATTTTTGTTGTGTACTTGATCCTGAGGTCATTTAGTTGTTTAGTTTGTAGATCATTTGGGGTGTTTTCTTTTGCTAAACCACATGCCCAACCAGACATCTTCCCCATATATGTTTCCATATGCCTCATTGTAAATATCCCACAGTCTACGTTGTTTGACATTGTTCTCCAATCCATCTTCTGCCTCACAGTTTTGGCCTTTTTTACCCTCCGACCACTTAGGTGGTTTTCAGATATCAAGTAGTTTGGAAAAGCGTTTCGCTGCCTAGTTTGACATTTTTTGCAAACTCATTATGTCGTTTGAAATAAAAGTTGTAATATAATAAGAAGGTTTTAAGGGAATTACCATTTTTCCAACCACGCCAAAATATTTGTCTCCAATGCTGAGATTATCTTCAGCAGCGCTGTCGTCCAAAACATCAACTTTATATGATTATAGACTGAAGAAGATAACGTAGAAATGTTTTGCCCATAGTATTGGGATAAAGACCATATCATAACCGTTAATCTTTCTATCTTTCAGATCGCCTTTGAAACGAGCATCTGTCAAAACAGTTTCCATGTTTCGATTGAATTCATGGTTTCAGTCATCTTCTGATTTCTGATATGTAGGGGTATTTTGTAATTTCTTATGTGAACATTTTATTAAAATAAAACATTGTGATAATTTGACGACAATAAGTTATTCAGATAATCACTTACAATCCTTATTTGAGTGTAGAATAATCTTGTGGGTGATTCAAGGCCTTTAAATCTTTCTTCATAGTTTCGTATGTGCCCCCAAGATTGGATACAAATATTGTGTGCATATAATCCGGGCCACATACTCTCAAATATAATCCTTCAGAGATCCTATTGACTTGTAATCCTGACACTATATCCCTGAAAATATCACATGATGTTTAAGTTTTAGTATTACATTTCTCAGAATGTAACATTAATGGCGTTTTATTATCAGACTACGGCATTTTATTATCATTATTTAACTTGCATGCTATTTTAGGTTATAAATGGCGTTTTTACAAACATGTAACCACAAAACAATGGCGTTTTTAATAGTTAATGACCCTGCATGTTTTTATAGCATTTTTATGCTTGCAACTGCAAGCTATGGCGTTTTATGAGTTATGAAATGTACATACTATGGATAACCACATCCAGTAAATATGTAAGTTGAAATATTGTTCTCATGTGTCTCCCTTATTTCATTTATAACTACTAGCCTTCTGAGATAAGAGGACAAGCATGCCCTTGATGGCTGTGGACTTTCTTTTCCCATCCTTACCCACAATCTCCTCCACGCCATCATCTTCACCATCACCTTTTTCATGTCCATATCATTCTGCTGCTTTAAGAATTGTGTTTTGTTGAATCATCTTTCCTATGTCTGGTGTGCTATCTCCCCCATCCTTTTCCTTGTCCTTTGCCTTCTTTGGCGTTTTGCTAGTTGATGGTTGAGTTTGTGTCAGTAGCTCAAAAGAAGGTATATCTGATTTTTGTGGCCCAATAGTCATGGCGTTTTCACTATCTGGTTTTTTGGGTGTCACTCCTTCTTCAAGCCTTTGCATGAAAGTCTTCCTACCTTATTCACTTTCAACAGATACTGGTTTTTCACTATGTTACTCATATGGCGTTTCATCAAACACTGCACCCTTGTAGTTTTTTCCAAATGAGTTTTGAAAGCATCACTAAACTGTGTCTCGGTCACAGGCTGTTGTATATCTTTTGGCATTTTTATCAAAGGTTGCAACAGTTGTGTTTTGAAGTTCATGTATGAAAGTTTCACTATATTGTGTTTCTTTTTAGAGAATAACAGGGTCTTGATTCTTGGTTTGGTCATCCATTGGCGTTTTATCATATATAGGGACCTTGGTATGTCGGTAGTAGGTTCGAGGTGCTTTTTCAAAGCTTTAAGTATTTCTTCCACCATCTTTGGGCAATCAATATCTCTTTTCAATTCAACCATCTATTCTAGATCTTGTCGTTGCATTCCCAAAATCTTAGTCACATTCCTAAACATTGTTCTTTCACCATTGTACCTTACAATTTCATACTCCAGCCTCTTGTAATCACAATCTTAGCTTTTTATATCATTTTCATCAACATCTTCATCAGTGGCGTTTTCATCTGACCATATATATTCTTCTTCATTCGCACCTTCAACACCATCTGCAGTCTCATATCTACCCTCACCTCCATGACTAGCTTCAGCCTCAAGTGCAGCCTCACATGCATTTCCACCTTCAACATACATGGCGTTTTGGTCAATGTCACCCTCTCTTTCACCTTCATATGCACCCTCAGTTGTAGTCATGGCGTTTTGGTCACCTTCACCTTCATTTTCACCTTCTCCTACTATTGGGTTATCAACCATGGCTTTTTCATTGTTACCAGACTCAACCACATCATTATCTTTCTCTTCCCTTTCGTTTGTCCCTTCTTTGGCATTCTCATCCACATCTTTTGAAATCATTTTTACCCCAAATCCAAATATCGTATAACTCAGATCTTAAAACTTGATTTAAGAAAAAAAAGTTAACAACAAAATGGGTGACTAAAAAATCTAAACTTGATGTATAAAAAATAGGCTTTTTTAAGATTCTTAAAGGAAATAAGTTATATGAGAGACACAAAACCATGATTAAACTAATAGTTGTTCAAATAATTTGAATTATCCAATGAGATTAAGAGTGATAAACAAATAAATATTTACAAACACTATTTTGGTAAATACTTTTCCAACAACACCATTTTGGTAAATATTTTATTCACAAACACCATTAGACCACAATGCGTGGGCGTGGAGGAGTGGTGTTTATGCCCTTCCACGCCGCACACACTACACCGTCCCCCCGCGTTGTGAACGGCCTTGTTTCAAGCCCTTAAAGAATCCCATCGGCGTTGTGTTTATTGTTCGTTGACGTGGCGTGCATTGGTTGGATGTGACAGACAGCTGTTGGACTCCAAAGGCATAATTTAAAAAAGAAAAAGAGTTTTTATTTTAAAAAAATCAATCACCCCACCTATATAAAAACTCACCATTTTCACCACTTTCACCTCACTCTCTTCTGCCCAACATTCATTTTTATAAAATCTCTCAACCCTTTTATAAAAATAATGCATCCACACAACCACAACTTTGATCCGAACAACCCGTATGGTTTAGGCAAACTACCGAACACCGCTTTGCCGCCTCAAGGGTCTTAGCCGAACCAACCATGTTTTAACGATGTGAACATATTAGTATACGGTCATCTTCTTGCTGACCTACCTTTTATTTTTTTATTGTAAAAATACATTTCATAACTATAACATAGTTTTTTTGATAGGTATCAACCAACATAGTGACGATTTTTTGAACCGAACTAACGAGCTTTATCACAAAACTTTGGGACGAGATTTCTATCGGAAAAATGATAGTCTCTTGTCTAAGTGGGGTTTAATAAGCACCGCCATGACCGCTTTCAACGGCCACTACAACAATCTAAAGAACAACCCAAAAAGTGGCGAAACGGACCCCGACTTGTTGACGCGTGCAATGTTCTTGTATTCGAAAGGCAAAAAAAGGGGTCACCTTTAAATATATTCATTGTTGGCACATTGCGAAAAACTCATCAAAATGGGCGCGAGTACTTTTAGCGGGACAATCGTCCTCCAAAAGATCCAAAAGTTGTTCCTCCACTAGTTGCTCTGATGCTCGTATCAACTTTGAGATCAACTTAAACGACAATAAATTTGAAGTCGAACGGCCACCGAGAAGAGATAATTCAAAAAAGAGGGTGTCAGGACCCCCGACCCCACCATGGGCGGGAGCCGCGGGTAGATGCAGAAGTGGTGTGGGTGTTTATTAAATTCATACCGGAAATTTTTATCAGGATAGTAGTTAGGAAAATGCCAGAGTTGTAAAACACCAAAGTTTTTAATATTAAACAGATGGAATAAAATCCATACTACAACAAAAGATTTTTTATAGGGATAATCCCTATTTTTACAAAACACATTTTCTTTCTTTTATTCTGGTAACATAGCCACTTTATTTAAGCCTTCGGTGCCTCGTAGCATATTTCTTTACTCTCACAGGAAGTCACCTGAAATGCGTTTAAAAACATTTTACATGCGAAAAATACTGGTGAGTTCATTCAATTGTATAAAAAGACACTGTATTGTAATTTACAGCATCAAGAGTTTTTACATTTGTTTATATCTTTCAGTTACTCAAATCAGTACTTGTCACGGTGGCAGTTCCTGTGACTGTGCTCATATTACTATTGGCTAACTCTTTGTCCAATAGCAACGCTGGGCTAGTAGTGTATATAAAACCCCACATACCGGCAGTAATTTTAGAATACAAAAATTTAATCAATGTAAATACAACCTGGAAAACATTTAGGGTTTTGAAAGCATTTAATAAAAGAGAATGACTCACTTTGTAGATTTAGGGTTTTGATTTTTTATAGCCTCCTCGTATTAAGCATGGATTCCTAATAAACACACAATGCAACATGTATTAGTATATTAACCCAATTCAAAATTTAACGATAATCACGAGATTTTAAACCCCAACGTAGTTAACAAAGTATAGCCTTATCCAGGTAACACTTTGACATCCATTGATTGTCACACCCTGACTTTTGCGGAAGCGTATTATGTGTGACTTGCTTAATACCATTGCATTCAATTATACCAAACAACTAAATGATTAAAACCACGATGTTCATCCATAAATATGATTCAAAATATTACAACCCACATTGTTTAAGTACCAAAGAAGACTTCGAGTGTACAATACAACCAACCAAATGTTTAAAGTTCCATAAGGACTTGACACAAGACATTGATAAAACAAGGCTCTGAATTGTATGTCTTATCTAAGATAAAACATCCAAGTCAAACCCTACAAAAGTATCGATGACATCGTTTATTGTGGACACAACTTGATAACCTTGAACGCCCGCCCGATCCATTATCAATTTCCTGAAATACATGTAATTTGAAAATATCAAAAAAAGTTGAGCGAGTTCATGTGTTTTGTATGTGAGCTCGAAATAAACTTGTAATCACTGTAAGTATGTATTTGTAAACCGGTATGAAAGCGTTTATGAACAGATCAATTAATGATTTACAAGGTCATTAATATGTGTGCAACGGTGTAAGAAGGCTCAATCCTTTGCGTATTTCGTACCGGGCCACCCGGCTGCAACGACATAGTCACCACATGCGGCCAACTCGCGGACCCATGGGTGGGGCTCGCAAAACCCAAATAGATCTATCACTCATGCCCCTCGGTCCTTATACAAGGATTAATGGTCTCAAGTTAACGCCTACCCATTCACATGATCTAACAGTTCATTCCTTAGCTAACCATACCATTTGTAATCATTGTAACATTTGTAACATGTATTTCACCCCCGAAGTTATAAAAAGGAAAATAGTTAAGAGAAAAGGGGGACATGAACTCACACTTTTGCGTCCTGCAAACTGGTGTAACTCAAAAATCTTGTACCAAAGTCGTGCAACTACCTACACACGTGTTATGGTTTATTAGACGGATGGGTCATGCCACGGCTTTTAGTCTTAATTATTATGACTTAGTATCTTGGAGTTACATTTTTGATGTAATAATCATTATTCCAAAGTATATAATTATTTGTTAAAATAATAGCAGTTTAACTTAAATTACATTTATTAATTGTTGGAATATTTGTTAAAATAACATATTTTAACATAATTGACTTGTAATCCTTCCATGAATATTTTCCCCAAGGATGGGTATACTTATATTTGTATTTTTCGACTTGTGTATTTTGCCAAGTATTTGTGGCGTATTCCAGTGTGTATTTATACGTACGAGAATACGTATTTTATTGTATTTATTAAGTATTCTTATACTTAATTTTTATATTTAAATTTTTGGAATATTATTTTTAACCAATAAAAGTCACCAATTAATATTCTTAAAATATATATATATTTTTAGAAAAAATTTATAGAAAATTATCTATAATTCTTCCTTGGCAAAAATAATTATATTTTCATATAATCCTCAAAAATAATATATTTTCAAGATTAACTTAGAAAAATATTTATAAATTCATCTTTCCACCCAAAAATAATATATTCTAAATTTATTTAAGAAAATATATATTTTCTTCAAAATAATATATCTTCTAATAATTCAAGAAAATATATATGTATCCTTTCTTTATTAAAAAATAATGTATTTTCTACTTGACAAAAAATATGATATATTTTTGTAACACTTGTAAAAATCATAATTTCCGTTTCTTTGGTTTCCAAAATACCGTTTAATTTATTTGTCAAAATATATATGAACTTAATTCTGGAATATATATATATATATATATATATATAGGGAGGAGTTCATGCGAGAACCACCCTTATTGTAAGAACCGCGAGAACCAATGTGAACACAACCTAAAATAGCTAAAAAAAACCTAAAAAAACCTAACCCCCCCCCCCAAAAAAAAAACCTAAACCCCCCACCCCCCTCCCAAGCTAAATGCTAAAAACTAAAACCCCCAAAAAACCTAACCCCACCCCCCCAAACTTAAACCCCCCTCCCCCACCCCCCCAAAAACCTAAACCCCCCCACCCCCAAGCTAAAATACTAAAAACTAAACCCCCAAAAAACCTAAAAAAATAAAAAAAATCTAATTTTTTTTTTCAAAATTTTAAAAAATTTTTTTTTTTGGCTTCGAAAAGTAGCGATTTTTATATAAAAAATATTAATTTTTTTTTGTGTGATTTTTAGCTATTTTTAGGCATTTTTGGTTGTGTTCACATTGGTTCTCGCGGTTCTCACAATAAGAGGTGGTTCTCGCATGATTTTCTCCCTATATATATATATTCCTTGTTCAGTTTGTCCAATATTCGGGTGTAAATTATATATTTGTTCTCTTGGAATTTTGGTAATATTTTGTATTATAATTTTTTTTTGGTATTTTGGTAAGTTATATTATTTCAAGTCCTAAAATAATATAACTAATGCACATAATATACAAGTAATCATACAAATTGTGACATCTAAATTTATATTTTCCTAAATATATACTTAGTCACTTTTATTTATCAAAAACAACATCCAACATTTGTAATTTTTGTAACAAAAATTATGGCAAATTTTATATGAAAAATCTTGGTTAAAATTTACTTATAAACACTTGTTTAAAATATTTTTTTTTACGTGTTTAAATTCTAGAACAAAATTGCCATAGTTTCCCCTTAAAAATGGAGGTTTCCATGATTTCAAAGCATATCATTTTTTTTAAATCATCACCAATCAACAACAATTCAATTAACACTTACCATGTGCCAAAATCATGCAATTTACACTACATCATGAACTTGAAATTTTGTAAAAACTTGTAGTAACTTACCATGTTAATTAGTAGACTTAGTTACCCTTTAAAACATGGTTATTTGTTTGTAAATCACATTCTTGAAGAATTTAGTCTTTCGCAACTTATAAGATGATTTTTCTAAAATCATTCTTTTGTATTTTTCTTGTTACAAACATGTTTCTTTACTTGATTTAACACTAAAAACATGGTTAGTTTCTTTAAAAATCATGACTATGTAAATCTTATATATAAACTTGGTTTCTTGAGAAAATCATCTTTGAAATCATCCATGTACAAGACTAATAACATGTATTCATCATCATTTTACACAAAACCATCTTCATTTTCAAGTTCATGAGAAACATAAAGGATGATCATCTTGATTTACACAAGATTCATCCTCTCACTTGCTAGGTCAGGTGTTTAATTACAATCTAGCAAGTTTCTTATGATGATTAACATCATAAACACAAGAAATCAACAATCAAGATTCAAATATACACTAAAACAACAAAGATTCTTATGTTAGTGAGCTTTATGTTAAAGATTATCTTCTTATTCTTTCATGATCTTCATGTTTAGTTACTTACATAACCTTTTAACCAACATAATGAGAAGTAAAATGAAGTTATGAGAGCCTTACTACTAGCACAAGGCTAGGGAAGAAACCAAAGATGATGAAGATGATAAACTAGGTGGTTAATAGCTCTTGAGAAGGGTCCTTCAACTTCCAATGGCACCAAGGTCCTTAATCTTGCTTCTAGCACCTTTGTATCACCTTAGAATGGATAGGATTGAAGTGAAGATTGGTGGTGTGGTGGTGGTGGTTCTCGGCTTTGAGGGAGGAGGAGAGGAAGAGAGAGTGTAGGTGTTGATGTTGTGAAAATGAGTTAAGTGTGGGACTAGAGGTCTTTATGTAATGATCATCCAACATTGTGTTATCTAGTGGTTTATGTGCTTCAAAAGATTAAAACAAGATCTAATAAACAATTATAGAAAATCCATGGGTGGGCCACCATGGTGACCGTCGCCAGGGGGGGGGGGGTTATAGGGTTGGGTTTCAACTAGTTAGTTAGTGAAGTTGGTTAGATTCTAAGTATAAAGGTTAGTGTTTTAGATGTTATATGTTTATAGGGTGTGTTAAGATGTTCGATGACCATAACTAGCTCGGAAATGATAAAACAATGCTTCTAGTGAAAATTTGGTGTTTCGGGTTGTGTCCGGTTGTTCGGTTGGTTACCAGTTCGTTAAGGTGCTAAATTACGCAGTTTAGTGTGCTTTATGTTACCTTTTGTGACAGTTTTGATTCTCGACACCAAGGAAGGTATTTTGGACCATTAAACCATAATTCTGCATAACATTATGTTGTTAAAAAGCTGATTTTTGCTGAAAATTGCAGAATTCTGCAGTTTGGGTGAGTTTTTGGCACTTTCCGGCACTTAAACTATCACTAGGAAGACAGTTTTATGATCCTTACTTTCCTACACACTATACTAGTGTAACTCTTGGTTTCTGGCTCATTCTGTGTCTTAACATCATGTCTGTCTGAGTACTGAACTCCCGTCAGTACTTCTAGTTTGTCTGATAACCGTGCTACCTTTGTTTCGTGCATCATTTGAATCATAAAGTGTTGCATGCAATAATGATATGAAATCATGCAATATGGGATGCACTTGTATGTATATGACAATAATCAGAAAGCATTCATGTCATTAATTTAGATCAAGCACAGTCATTAAGCTACAAATTATCGTTTAATTGTTGTACCGATACATGGAAATTTGACAATTGTCCCTTTCCCCCCGTTAAGAAAATTTCGTCCCGGAATCTTTAGCTGTGCTATTGGTTGCAGGGAAGTTAGGGAACAAGTGCGGATACTTTGATTTCATTCGATCTTCACGTGTGACAACTGTCACTTTTCCGTACATTCCGTACACTAATTGAACAGTAATCTGTGCTTTAATAACTGTGCAAGATCTAGTTTACATGACAAATGAATTTCTAATTACTGTTATATACATACAATGGCATTTCATGTTGCAAAACTTTTATCATTACTACATGCAACACGATATAGTTGTAATAATGCACAGAACAGAATTGGCACCATTATCAGACAAACTAGAAATACTGACTGGAGTTCAGTACTTAGATAGACATAATGTTGAGACACAAAATAAGCCCAGAACCAAGTGATACACTAGTATAGTGTGTAGGGAAGTAAGGACCACAAAACTGCTTCACTAGGTGATAGTTTAAGTGCCGGAAAGTGCCTAAAACCCACTTAAAATGCTGAATTCAGCATATTTCAGCAAAAATCAGCAAATTAACAAACTAGTAACATGCAAAAATATGACTAAATGGTCCTGTATGCTCTCCTAAGTGTCGGGAATTATAAGTATCACAAAAGGGCACTTAAAGCTCACTAAACGGAATAGTTTGACACTTTAACGAACCGGTATCTAACCGAACAACCGGACATTACCCGAAACATCAAAATTATACTAGAAGCATTGTTTTAAAGTTTCTGAACTAATTATGATCCCCGAACACCTTAACACACTATATAATGCATCATACACTTAAACACTAACTAATACCCTTAACTTCCAACTATATTATCTAACTAATCTTTAAAACTTACACTTACCCCCCCCCATCCATATGGACGGTTGAAAGGGTGGCCCCCACCTCCAAAATCTTGCAAGATTTCTCTAGATCTTGCTTGGATTTGTGAAGATTCATTTAGATTGAGTTTGATCTTGTATGTACTATTGAAGACATGTTAACCAATGGACAAAGCTTTAAGATGGTTATAAGAAGTCATGACCCTCTCACTCTCCCACACACTTCACCATCAACTCTCTCCCTCTCCTCCTTCCTCATTCTCGGCCGAACACCCCCAAGCACACCACCATCATCGTCAAATCTTGTTCATCCATTCCAAGTTCATTCAAAGGTGTTAGAATGTGTTTAATGAAGCTTGGTGCTTGTGGATCTTGAAGGACCTTCGTCATTTTCTATTATCCTCCACTTTTGTCATCATCAACATCAAGTTTTCTTCCCTAGCCTTGTGCTAGTAGTAAGGCCCTTATGATCTCTTGATCTTTCATATATAGTTGGTTAATAAGTGATGAACATTGTTAAACATGATGAGCATTAAAAGACATAATCATAAATCTCTAACATAAGCTTATAAACATATGAATATTTGTTGATTTGTGATTGTTTGCTTATTGTTGAATGATTACTAGTGTTAGTGATGTTAGACATCATATGGAACCTACTAGATTGTGATTAAACACATGATCTGGTAAGTTAATGTGATGATCTTGTGAAAGATGAAGATCATCATGCCTTATGCTTACATGAACTTGAATAATTAAAGTTGTTTTCATGTAATGATGATTTAAACAAAATACAAGTCTTGTGAGTGGATGATTTCTAAATGGTTTTCCAAAGAAACCAAGCTAAATCACAAAGATTTACATGAACATTGTTTTAAAAAGAACTAATCATGTTTCTAGTGTTGAAACAAGTAAAAGAACACTTTGTTTACAAGAAAAATTCAAAAGAATGATTTTTGGAAAAATCATCTAACAAGTTGTAAACACTCAAATCTTTTAAGAATGAGATTTTTAAAGAAATAAACACACTTTAAAGGGGTAACTAAGTCTACTAAACATACTACCAAGTTACTACAAGTTTTTATGAAAACTCAAGTTTATGATCATTATGTAGATAGCTTTGTTTTAGCACTTGGTAAGTGTAGGATGATTGTTGATTGTTTGTGATGATTTTTGAAAGGAAAATGATATGCTTTGATAGCATGGACACCTCCATTTTTACGGAAAACTATGGCAAAATTTTCTAAAAATATAAACACTTAGAAAAAAAATATATTTTCTAAACAAGTATTTACAAGTGAGTATGGTTTTCAACATAAACTTTGCCATAGATTTTGTTACAAAAATACAAGTATTGGAGGTTGATTTTTGTAAATAAAAATGGATAAATAGGTATTTAGAATATATATTTACATTTATAACACGTTGTGTGTGATTATTTGTATACCTTGTGTGATAGTTATATTATTTTAGGGTTTGAAATAATGTAACTTAACAACCTACCAAGAATTTACAATCCGAAACAATACCAAAAATCACAAGGAATAAATATATAAGTTACACACTTAATAATGTGAAATCGAACGCAAGAACGTAACTTACAAGATATTCCGGAAACTACATTTATGAGCATATTTTTGGTAAAATATTATTTTGGATACAAAAGAAATGAAAGTATGATTTTTATTATTATTACAAAGTATATCATATTTTCGACAAGGAGAAAATATATTATTTTCGGAAGTTAAAATATATTTTCCTGGAATATTTAGAAGATATATGATTTTTGAGAAAAATATATATTTTCTTGAAATACATTGTTTTTGGGACAAAACAAATTTAAATTTATTTTCTAAAGTAAGACTTGAAAATATATTATTTTGGAAACTACAAATACGAGAATACGAATACACATGTATAAGAATACCCCCATCCTTGGGAAGGAATTACGAAAATAAATACTTGAGAAGTATTGTTACAAAAATATTGTTTAACTATTATTCCAAAAATTAAATATAATTTAAAGTTAAAATAATTATTATTTTAACAAGGAATTATAACTTGGAATAATATTGGAGACATAAAAGAAACGTAACTAAACAACGTAAATACTAAGGCAAGGCACGACCCGTTCGTCTAATAGACCCTAGCACATTGTAGGTAGTCGTGTTTGCTGACGAGATTTGAGTTACGAGTACTGAAGACGCAAAACAGTGAGTTCATGTCCCCCTTTTCTCTTAACTGTTTTTGGTTTTATAACTCTCGGGGGTGGAATACATGTTACGAATTCTTAAACGATATGGAATGGGTTAATTAGAACATGTGAGCATAGACTTAATATTGAAATGCCATTAATTCTTAATTAGGGACGAAGGTTAGATCTAACGGGTACGGCCGAGCCCCACCCATGGTCCTTATGTGACCTCTTAAGTGCTTCGGTGTCCAAGTCAAGGGAAATCGACATAGTCAAGGGAAATTGACATAGTCGAGGGAAATTGACATAGTCGAGGTAAATTGACATAGTCGAGGGAAAATCGACAAGGATATAATCCTACTCATTTTGAGTGCTCCCTATGTCCTCACATGTCTTAATGTCCTTGTACAACCTTTATTTAGTATGTTCATACATGCTTTTCATACATGTTTTTCAAAGGAGTCTCTCAAAGGTTTACAAGTACTCAAACAAAACGCATGAACTCGCTCAACTTTTGTTGATGTTTTCCAAAAGTACATGTATTGCAGGTAACAGGTTGGATCTTGGGCGCGGGTGTTGTTTCTAGAAGTAGACTTCAATTATTAGATGTCATCCACTTTTGTTGGTTTGTAACCTAGTCGAAGGTTGTGTTTTAAAACTTAAATAACCGGTGTTTGTAATACTCAAATTTTATGAATGGATGAACATCGTTTTAATCATGTAGTTGTTTATTATGATTTAATGCAATCATATTAAACCAGTCACACATCATACGCTTCCGAAAAAGTCAGGGTGTGACAGTTTGGTATCAGAGCTTCGATTGTAGTGAACTAGGATTCCTTCTCGAGTCTTGACTGCGATCACTAGAATTCTCTCATAAAAACATTTTTACAAAAAGGTTTTTCATTGCATTCACGTAAGCGTCAAGATCCATGAGCCAAACATTTTTCAAAGAAGAGACAAGACAAGGACATTAGTAGGGAGGAAAACACCCCAAAAATAAGGTGCCAACTAAGGCATAGTCTACATGAGTTAAACTAAGGCATAGTCTACATAGTCTACATTAGTAGGGAGGAAAACACCCCAAAGGGTTATATGCGATATGATGCATCGAATTGCCTGTTTATGCTAAGTAACATACTTATTTATTGATATATACATACGAATAAGTGTACGGAATAATTATTGACGTGAATAAGATACCTTCGACTCTGAATCCTATTATTGTTCTTACTCGACGATGAAGCTATCGGCCATGCGTTCATTGCAAAGCTCATGGCTGGAGTGATTACCAAACAAGATTCTGAGCTTGCTTCCGTAGGAGATGGCTGCTCCTCCCTCTCGATCGTGAAGGTGCCTGACTAAGGTAGTGACGACGAGGCAGGGGCGGCAACCTTGAACAACTTCTTAATCAGCAGGACGAGATCCCTGCGGTTTTGTGATGCGAGATTGACGACACACCTGACCAGACAAGGAAGATGAAGTATTCATCTTGAAGGTGCCCCTCCAACTACTAGGAATTCTCCTTATTCCTATTTTGTTTAGTCATCATGCCTATTCGCGCGTAACGATAACGAGTGTTAGCGCGTGGACCACCACAATGGTCCTTTCCATGTCATAGGTATAAGGACAGTAGTGTCCCCTCCTTGGTTGATCATCTGCTTGGACGAGGGAAAATTGGGGTAACTGTGCAAGACAATTTATTATTACGGGGGCCCACGTAATAACGACTTGTAGTGCATAGAAATCCTGGTGGACTCTGCGGGTCAAGTTAATGATCACCATCCCTCTAAAAATAATCTATAGGTGTTCACACCTTCATCTGGTAGAACAGTGCATATACCGTTGCTTTAGCACTTTATAAAGTAGGAAACCTGTCTTTGCCTACTTCGTGTCTGACACTTCTACTCGTGTACGAGATGATTGAGAACCGGTACTTAAGCAAGTGAAGATGGATAACATTCGGAAAGATTCAGTGACGTTACACTCTCTATCACCCCTACATGGATAACCCCCATCTCTGGGAAAGTATACCCGTCTTGTAAAGCTATGAATAAGGAAAACAACTACCACTTCATGAAACTTGTACGACCAAGGCGATGTAACCTCGAGTTCATTTAGTTACAAGCAATAAGTCTAGTTGCCAAGCTTATATGAAAGCTCAGTAATTGTCTCCTCACTCATACATTGTTGATTACATATGCATGTGATATTGGGTGATCACCTGTTTGCTTATGGTACTATGTACCTCATAGAAAATTATGGAATGTTGTCTAACCTACCCCATACATTTTGACAGAAGAGAATGCCGCCCAGACGATACACAGACACCCGTACGTTACCAAGGACAGAAGCCGAGCTTTAAGAACGCATCTCACAGGCAATTGCACGCCATGAAGCCCTCCGCTCTGAGCACAGCGGTGGCATTTCCGGAAATAACCCTCCAGCTGGCTGCACCTATAAACAGTTCATGGACTGCAAGCCATTAAATTTTGATGGCACAGGAGGTGCCGTTGCATATGTTCGTTGGGCAGAAAAGACTGACTCCGTTCTAAGAATGAGTAACTGTTCACCCCAGCAGAGTGTTACCTATATCTCAGGGTTGTTTTTGGACGACATGCTCTCTTGGTGGAACCTTCAGGTTCAGACCCTCGGTGATGAAGCTGCTCATGCACTGAGCTGGGACGAGCTCAAGGAAATGATGGAGAAGAAATATTGTTCTAGTGCTGAAATCCAGAAGCTTGAGGTGGAGTTCTGGAATTTGAAAATGGACGGGCCGAAGATTTCTGAGTACGTCCAGCGATTTCATGACTTGTCTAGGGTCGTTCCCTACTTAGTCAAGCCGGAATTCAAGAGGATTGAGTGATTCATTTGGGGACTTGCACCTCAAATTAGGAGCATGGTTACTACCTCAAATCCCCCAACCATCGCAGAGGCTATCGATTTGAGTGTCACTCTTACTGAAGAAGCTCTACGCATGGGAAAATTTTCAGAATCTGAGGATAACAAGAAAGAGACTCATGTGGAGTCATCAGGCAACAAGAAGAGGAAGTCTTCGAACCTAAAGATAGGCACCCAAATCAGCTATGGAAGCTCTAAAGCAAACAAAAGAAGGGAAGTGAACCCGCCCCATGGCAGGAAAGCTTATGGAGCCGCTAAAGAGGCTGGTGGTAAGGTTTTTTGGGAAATAAGCCGAGATGCGAGGAATGCAATTTTTACCATGAAGGTCGATCTCCGAGGCCTAAGTGTGGAAAGTGTGGAAAGGAAGGGCATAGCAAGGATGCCTGTTGGGCGAAGGATCCAGACGGAAGAGATAATGGGAAAATTCCAGGCTGCTACAGGTGTGGTGAAGTAGGGCACTTTAGGAAAGATTGCCCTAGGAAGAACCAAGCAATGAAGGGTCTTCACGATCGGAGCTCGTGAAGCATGCTAGGATCCAGATGCGGTTACGGGTACGTTCCATATTAACCAACCTTATGCATCTATTTTTGATTAATACTGGCACCAACTTTAACCTTGCACGCTTAGAACTTAAGAAACTGCTTGGCCTAGTTTCAAGTAAAATAGACGTCCCGTATTCTTTAGAAATGGGCATATAGAAGACTAGTTTAAGCAGACAAAGCGATTAAGGATTATATTTTGGGGACTCAGAAGGCCGAAACCTTCTGTTACCATTGACTTGGGAAGTCGTAGTATGATAGTCAGCATAGATTGGATATCCAAGTATAGAGCTGAAGTCGTTCGTTATAAGGAAAATCATGTCGCATCCCTCTTGCGAATGATAAAACATTTATAGTACACAACCTTCTTGCAATAGGTGCAAGGGTACTAGACCGTGGGTCTGCGACATCTCACATTGGTCTAAGAGACACAAAAGCGCCTCCAAGTAGAATGCATAGCCTTCCTAGCTCATGTTGCCGATAAGGAGGCCTAGGAGCTAGAGCTAGAAGACAACCCCGTGGTGGAGAAGTTCCCAGAAGACCTTCCTGAAGACTTGCCAGGAATACCTCCACAGCAGCAAGAGGAGTTTAGGATGAACCTAGTGCTAGGAGCGGCACCAGTGCCGAATGACGCCTTACCGACTAGCTTCGTCCGAGAAGCATGAGCCTCCGATATAACCGCAAGAGCTGCTAGACAGAGGGAATTAAGGACATGATATCCTTAGTTAAGGACACAAGAAGAAAGTTGACAATTTCCACTTTGCATCAATTCCAGAGAATTGGATATCAAGGATCGGTATCCTTTGCCAAGGATTGATGACATAAACAGACAAACCATAAGGTCCTAGTTACCACTCAAAGATCAATTTGAGGATAGGGTGTCCTCAACTGTGAATACAAGAAGGAAATGTCCCTAAAATAACCTTTAGGACTCGCTTCGAGCATTACGAGTTCCTTGTCGTACCATTTGGCTTAACACATACATCGACAGTATTCATGGACCTCATGAATCGAACGTGTAAGCCATACCTGGATAGATCATGATTATATTTATTGACTACATTCTTATGTGCCCAACGACCAAGGAAGGTAGTGAGCAACATCTGCAAATTACCTTGCGACTCTTAGAGAAAGAACAATTATGCGCTAGGATGTCGAAGGGCGGATTTTAAATTCGCAAGGTAAGAACTTTGGATATATGGTGGATAAGAACGAGATTCATGCCAACCCTGCAATCAAGAGCTAAGGAGTTAGAGTTGAAATTATGTGACGCTTCTCGACAAAGTCTCGATTGCGCGTCGATGCAACGAGACCATGGCATTGCATACGCGTCACGTTGATTAAGGGATCAAGAGAAGAAACCTTGATCTAGATACAGTAATTGCGCGCCGCAAATTTGACGTCATTACTTGTAAGAAAACGCTGCACGACCTTTACTGATCACAAGGGTTGCAGCACACCGTTGATCGTAAGAACTTAAATATTAACGAAGATGGACTGAGCTACTGAGCGATGAAGACTGTATGGACATGTTACGTGCTTGTGTGATAAACCTTGATGAAAAGTCGGAACACTCACTTGCCTTTAGTGTTGTTTTCCTACAACAGTATTTATCACACCGCTGTTTAAACCGCTTCGTGTGAGGCTTTAGATGGAACATAACAAGTCAATCCCCGTTGTGTTAAACGGAGACCGGAGATAAACAATCTACTGGCCCGAGTCGGTTCAGGAAAACAAATTTGAAGCAAGATCGTTCAGATATGTGATCATATCAAGACAGCCCGCGGAATACAGAAAGATTGTTCCGACGAGCGGCGGAAATCGTAGGAATGCGAGAGAAGATATATGGCTTTAATGGGAGCCTCGCCTTGAGAAGGCGTGATGCGATTTGGAAAGCGTGGAAGGTTGGACCCCGGTATATTAGACCTTTCGAGATCCTGGTAGGGATCGGGACCATTGCTCACAAGCGGAAACTTCCAGAAAAGATCCGTAGTGATCGCGACACAATCCACGTGTCTAGTCTTCAGAGGAGTCTGACTCAAGGAACAGTCGTTGTTCCCACAAACAAGATTCACGTCAACAAAAAACTCCAATTTACTATAGAACCTGTTAAGGTTGCGGACCAAGTGTCCGCAAAACACGGAGAAGACATAGTTGATTTACTTTAATATGTTAGAATTCATATCATGACCCAGAGTTACATGGGAACATGAAGACCAATTTTAAACCTAGGTGACCACGTTTGATTCACAACTCCCCTGCGACCGATGGCATCGCTTGAATTTCGGGACGAAATTCTTTTAACGGGGGGAGTCTGTGACAACTGTCACTTTTCCGTACATTCCGTACACTAATTGAATAGTAATCTGTGCTTTAATAACTGTGCATGATCTAGTTTACAAGACAAATGAATTTCTGATTACTGTTATATACTTACAATGGCATTTCATGTTACAAGACTTTTATTATTACTACATGTAACACGATATAGTTCTAATAATGCACATAACAGAATTGGCACCATTATCAGACAAACTAGAAATACTGACGGGAGTTCAGTACTTAGACAGACATAATGTTGAGACACAAAATAAGCCCAGAACCAAGTGATACACTAGTATAGTGTGTAGGGAAGTAAGGACCACAAAACTGCTTCACTAGGTGATAGTTTAAGTGGCGGAAAGTGCCTAAAACCCACTTAAAATGCTGAATTCAGCATATTTCTGCAAAAATCAGCAAATTAACAAGCTAGTAACATGCGAAAATATGTCTAAATGGTCCTGTATGCTCTCCTAAGTGTCAGGAATTAAAAGTATCACAAAAGGGTACTTAAAGCTCACTAAATGGAATAGTTTGACACTTTAACGAACCGGTATCTAACCGAACAACCGGACATTACCCGAAACATCAAAATTATACTAGAAGCATTGTTTTAAAGTTTCTAAACTAATTATGATCCCCGAACACCTTAACACACTATATAATGCAACATACACTTAAACACTAAATAATACCCTTAATTTCCAACTATATTATCTAACTAATCTTTAAAACTTACACTTACCCCCTACATATGGACAGTTGAAAGGGTGGCCCCCACCTCCAAAATCTTGCAAGATTTCTCTAGATCTTGCTTGGATTTGTGAAGATTCATTTAGATTGAGTTTGATCTTGTATGTACTATTGAAGACATGTTAACCAATGGACAAAGCTTTAAGATGGTTATAAGAATTCATGACCCTCTCATTCTCCTACACACTTCACCATCAACTCTCTCCCTCTCCTTCTTCCTCATTCTTGGCCAAATACCCCCAAGCACACCACCATCATCATCAAATCTTGTTCATCCATTCCAAGTTCATTCAAAGGTGTTAGAATGTGTTTAATGAAGCTTGGTGCTTGTGGATCTTGAAGGACCTTCGTCATTTGCTATTATCCTCCACTTTTGTCATCATAAACATCAAGTGTTCTTCCCTAGTCTTGTGTTAGTAGTAAGGCCCTTATGATCTCTTGATCTTTCATATATAGTTGCTTAATAAGTGATGAACATTATTAAACATGATGAACATTAAAAGACATAATCATAAATCTCTAACATAAGCTTATAAACATATGAATATTTGTTGATTTGTGATTGTTTGCTTATTGTTGATTGATTACTAATGTTAGTGATGTTAGACACCATATGGAACCTACTAGATTGTGATTAAACACATGATCTAGTAAGTTAATATGATGATCTTGTGAAAGATAAGAATCATCATGCCTTATGCTTACATGAACTTGAATAATAAAAGTTGTTTTCATGTAATGATGATTTAAACAAAATACAAGTCTTGTGAGAGGATGATTTCTAAATGGTTTTCCAAAGAAACCAAGCTAAATCACAAAGATTTTCATGAACATGGTTTTAAAAAGAACTAATCATGTTTCTGTAGGATCGTATACGGACCTGAACGAGTCTATCAGAAGAGCTTTTACTGATTTGAACTGCGGAAACAGACAAATCAGATTCAATTCAGCGATAATACACTTTAAATTGTTGCTTCTATTGATTTGAATGACGTTTACAATCGAGTCAACACTTCGGCAGCACTTCGTGGCTCACCGGAAGACATGTTAGTGCATTATGCCAGATTGCTTTCAGGTTGTAAACGTTGTTAAATCAATCAAAGAAGCATTATAATTAGTTTGAGCGTCTGTATCTTTGATTCCGCCTTTGATACAGAGAAAAGACTCTTCTGATTGACTCGTTAGGGTCCGACAACGATCCTACAAGTGGTATCAGAGCCAAGTACGAGGAGTTCTGTCGAATTCAGCTGGATATCTTTGTTTTTCTGTCTTCTACACCATTCTTTCATTTTCAGAAATTTTTAACGGTCAAAACCGGTTCAAATTTTCACAAATTGTATAAAAGTGACTATTAACAAATCCTTGAAACTTTCATTGCTAAAATCGACTTAAAAATGGACCAAAATGGACTCCGAGTTGATTCCGCTCGTAATGATCATTCCTGTTTTCACTCTTGAAAGTCTGATTCCGCTCCTAAACTTGCTGTTGATTTCGCTCTTGGCTGCTAAATCTGTGATTCCGCTCCTAAACTTGCTGTTGATTTCGCTCTTGGGATACAAAGTTTTTGATTTCGCTCCTGAATACATAGTGATTCCGCTCCTGAGTACATTGTTGATTCCGCTCCTGAGTACATTGTTGATTCCACTCCTGAGTACATTGTTGATTCCGCTCTTGATTACCATATTCTGATTTCGCTCCTAGACACAAATTTCTGATTCCGCTCCAGAAGTTTAAAATCTGATTCCACTCCAAAGTGCAAATTTGTGATTCCACTCCAAAGTGCAAACTTCTGATTCCACTCCAAAGTGCAAATTTTTGATTCCACTCCAAAGTTGTTTCAGGTGTTTGAAGATGTCAAGCAGTGAGGTTGATCTTGATAGATATTGGAAAGTAGATTACGCAAGGTGGGAAATCGGAAAATTAAGTGAACCATTCAAAGAAGCCCAGAGAGCAAAAAGATGGAATGAAGAGTTTGAATGTTACATGGATCCACGGGGTAATCCACTTGTTGACCCATCAAAAGTGGATTTCGAAGCTGTAACAAATTTGGTTCCAAGGCAGGCTACTTTCAACACACGAAGGTTATCTGATAAAGCATATTTTCCTGATTTGGAGAAGAAGATAAGAGAGGTTTGTGAAGCAAGTCTACCGAAGGTGGTAGAAATGAAGAAGAGAAAAGAAGAAGAATTGAAGAAGATGATTGAAGAAGTAAAGAATGCTGTGAAGATTGCTGCTGAAGAGGAACAGAAAGCTGAAGAAGAACAGAAGATAGAAGAAGCTCAGAAAGAAGAAATGGAGGAAGTTCAGAAAGTTGCGTCAGAAGAATCGGTGCTGAATGAAACTGAGGTTAGAAAATCTTCTGATATATCGAATGTTGAATTGGTTGATGAAAAAGAAAACAAATGCAGGAATTGCATAGAAATGTGCAAAGCCTGTATTAAAAAAGATGACAAAATAAAAGCAAAAGAAATTGAAGCAACTAAGTTTGAAAATGTTTTCAAAATAAAATGTAAAGAAATGGTTGACAAAGAAGAAATTTTGAAACTAAAGGTTGAAAAGCTAACATAGAAATGACAAGGTTTGGAAAAGGATAATGATGCTTATAGACAACTGTGTTCAGCAAAATGTGTTGATTGTGTTGAAAAAGAATCTAAATTTCAAGATTTACAAAAACAGTATGATTCTTTAAAGTGGTCGAGTCAGAGAGTACAAGAAGCTTATGATACTTTGAAGAGCCAAGTCAAAAGTTTTGATCAAAGACTGTCAGAAACTTTAGTCATTAAAGAAATGTATGAAAGAAAGTTTAAAGAAAAGCAAATTGAATTAAACAAATGTGTTGATGAAATTGCTCATCTTAAACAAGTCTTGGCTGAAAAAGAAAAGGTTGTTACAAAACTTCAAAGTTATCATAACTCTTCGTACATTCTCGAACGCATTTTCAACATCACACCAGATGACAAAGATACTGACAATTGCAAAAAGGGTATTGGTTCAGAGTTTCATCAGGTACCACCACCATTGAGAAACAATTATACTTTTTATGATGAGGAAAAGGTGGCAAAGGGTTTGAACATAGCTGACCAGTTACCTGAAAGTATCGATGTGACTTACTCCAAATCTGATGATGCTAATGATTCAGAGGTGGTAAGTAAGGTTGTTGAAAGCGTTTTGAAAGATGAGTCTACAAAAGGTAAGTCTGAATCACAGGATGAAGATGAAGGAAATCTTTATGATGGTTATCTGAAAAACACAAAATCCGAGAAAAATTTGAATGATGATTCAAAAGGATTGGTTTATACCATGATTGGATCCGACAAACTATTCTTAGATGTTGTATTCCCGATTCAAAATGTGATTTCAGAGAAGGTTGATAAAGTTTTTAAAATGGTTGAGATTGAGAAGTCTGAGATTCCAAAGTTTGCTGGTAAAGGTCATAAATCTTTTTATAACAAACCTGGTTTTAAGAAGAAAAACATGAAGGTTGGTTTGGGTTATAAAAGGAAACAGAATTGGAATCAAAATAAAAAATTGAATTTGCAACAAAAGATGAATTTTGTTCAAGGGAAAAGTTTGAAAGAAGAGGAAAAACTCAAATTTGGATAACAGTCTAATGAGGAGTTTGAGACTATGAAAAAGAAACAACAACAGGCCAAGGACGTTTCAAAGAAAGTGTGTTTTAAATGTGATCAGATTGGACATGTTGCACGAAAGTGTCCTAATCCAAAGCCTGTTGATGTTGAAAAACAGAAATCTGAGGATGTGAAACCAAGGTCAACCAGATTTGATTCGAAACAAACTTGGAGGTACAATACAAACAAGTTTGCTTCAAATCAAAATTGGAAATCAAACCCGAACAGGTTTGATTCAAGACAGACCTGGAATTCTCACACACCCAGATTCAGAACAACACAGAGTTGGAGAACATCTGTTGATATGACAAAACCTCAAGAGTTTTGGAAACCTAAAAATGTTATTCAAAATCAAAAGGTTCAAAAAGAGACAAATTTTTACAAAAGAGGTACTCCGAAAGGTCAAGTGTGGAGTGCTAAGAAACAAGTAACGATGGTGAAAGATGAAAAAGTTGAAGTCAAAATTGAAAATGTTTTAAGTGACAAAGAGTTTCCAAAATTGAATGATACATATTGTGTTGAAATGCCTAAGGTCAAACAGACATGGGCTAAATTGTTCAAATAGATGATACAGTTTGAATGTGCAGGTGCTCAATGAAGGTGAAGATTGTGAAAAGGGAAGTTGGAGCAGCCTGGCACAGGAAGAGGTTGCAGGACCCTGGTTTGGTTGAACAGGGAGTTTAGTTTGATTGTTTTCTGTACATAAATAAACAATATTTTCAAAATCCTAAAAATTGAAAAATTTAAAACCAAAAATATGTTTTTAGTTTGTTAATATTTGAAAAACAAAAAATATGTTGTCTTTAATATTGTTTTGAATGTATGTTGATTGAATACACCAAAACCCTCACGGCTGAACAAACATGATTACTTTCATCAGATTGAAAAACGGTTTTCAAACTTTTAAGATCAATGGGTTGTAAATCATGGGGGTACGTTATATTTTCTGCAAATCAGAGCATGTGAAGCAGAAAATGGATGGCGAGACAAAGCTATCAATGTTGGTTGTCAAATTTTCTTTAAATGGTTTTGCATTTTAGGGGGAGAAAAATTGTCATTAGAAAATCCAAAAACATTAGAAAATTTGAAAAATCCAAAAACATGATAAAATGAAAATTGAGTTTTTGCGTAAAAAGAGGAAATGATAGTACATCAGTAGACAGTTACAGTACGCTAAAGAATTGGAAAGTTTAAATGTGTTAAACGATCTCACCGTGGATGTGTCGATAGATTTTTATACATTTAGTAAACTTTTTAGGGATATAAACCTAAATTCAAACACTTGCTTATTTCGTGGGGAACACTACTTGGATATATAGGTAACCCCTGAAATCTCGTTTGAAAGGTTCCTTTTTCTGATATACTAGGTCTTTATATCGTTTGAAAGGTTCCTTTTTCTGATATACTAGGTCTTTATACTCAATTGATATCTGGGGTATTATTCCAGGACTTCTGCTGAATGGAAGTTCTGACCTAGTCCTCGAATAATACTTTCAGCAAATGCTTGAAACACAGCATCACCCTCAGCATATATGATAAGACAATAAAATTGCTTAGCAATGCTGTTGTAAAAAATATCCTCTAAAGGGGACACACGTACAAGTTGAGTCATGATCTCTCTGCTGAACGGTAGTTCTTACCTGAGCTCTCATGATTCTTCATAATTTATTAACCCCTTACATATATCATTTGTGTTATAATTACCTGTAAGACTGAATATTGGGATCTGGATACGGGAGTATATTCAAGAGGTGGGACACATGAATGGGTTTAAGTTCTTAAAAATACTTAATTCGTATCCTGAATCAGTTGAAATTTGTATGAAAATTTAAGTGGACCAGTATATCGACAATCTAAGTGAATTGTTTAATTCTTAATGTGAAATTAAGTTCAACGGTACTTATGGCTTGTTAAAAACTGATATGATCCTCTGACGCATACTCAAACAAAAATATTGTCTGTAAATATGTTTGTACATATTTCTTTACTGCTTTATATTTTCAGAAAATACAAAAAGATTTTGATTTCTGCTTTATTTTCGACAACCGATGTCTGAGTGCTGAGTTTCAAAATCTAAGTAAGCTGATCGTGTTTCTGAACATAAAACAAGTTCATTAATTTGAAACTTGAAGTTTTAAAAAAAATTTTCAAAAATAGTTTGTGATATCTCCAAGGTCATTAAGTTGGACTTGGATGATTAACTGTGTGGGATTTGGATGCTTATATTGTTATAGAGCTAGTTTCCGATTCGATTCGATGAAACTACCAAATTCATGAAAATTGTTTGTTTAAAAATGTTTGAATGAGCCAGGTTACAATTTCTGGATAGCTGAAATTTGAAATGTTATTACTTATAAATGTTTGAGTGATTGCAGATGAGATTCCAGACTACGATCCCGGAAGCTGAGTCTAAGGGGGAGTCTGAAGACAAGCTAAAAGTTAGGAGGAGCTTGTAGCTGGAAAGCTAGGTGTCGATCCCTAAAAGCACGGAAGCTTGACGAAAGGGGGAGCCTGCTGATGATGAAGCTGTTAAGGATAGAGCCAGTGATGAAATCCTGGTGTAAGAGTCAAAGTGTGAAGCTGATCAAGAGAGTGATGGATGCTTACAATGTTACAATCTGAGTGAGGATGCAGAATGATCAAGACTGAAGAAGGTGTCATGATGAAGATTAGTCACTGAATACTTCGTCAATATCTGAGGGGGAGTCTGTTAGTGCATTACGTCTATTGACTTTATCTTGTATCATGTAATAGGATAGAATAGGATAATCAGTGCCCGAGGTTCGAGAAACAGTTTTTCAGATCTTAAGTGTTGATTCCGCTCGAAATTGCAAGGTGCCATTTCGTGGGAAATCAGAAAGTTCTGATTCCGCTCCAAAATGCACCATGTCATTTCGAGTGGAATCACACTAGTATAAATAGGGTACTTATCATTTCATTTGGTACGGTTCTGAAACTTGTAACGAAGTGCTGCCAGATTGCTTTCAGGTTGTAAACGTTGTTAAATCAATCAAAGAAGCATTATAATTAGTTTGAGCGTCTGTATCTTTGATTCCGCCTTTGATACAGAGAAAAGACTCTTCTGATTGACTCGTTCGAGTCCGACAACGATCCTACAAGACAAGACCTAGAACTCTCTGTGAGTTTGCTCCTAATGACACTATATATAGTGTCTCTAATTCCGCCCGAAATGGCACTATGACAATAGGAGCGGAATCAGACTTTAAGATTCCGGGCGAAATCAGACTTCAAGATTCCGGGCGAAATCAAAACTAAATTACAATTCTATTCAAGTAAACATGACATTTTGTCTTATGTTACTAATCAATTCCACGTGAGTTGTAATGATGATGCAATATGATGTCACTTGGATGATGTCATCATCAAGAATGATGACATCATTCTTGTTCCCAACCGCAACGAACCCAAGACTCGACATAAGACGAAGACGACAGATGTATGCACCAACAGACTCCCCCTCAGATGTTGACGAGTCTTAAGTGTCGAGTCTGCACAATCTTCAGTCTTTATCAGTCTGAACGCTCTCTGAAATATCTCACATTGTAAGCATCCTCAAACTTTATCTCCTTCTCCTCTTCAGCATTAACAAACTCACCACGAACAATCTTTACTCGGATGTCTTCAGACTCCCCCTTTCGATATACTGGGATCGCAGTCTGGAATTAGTTATCACCTTGGGATTAAATCCTGGCTTTAAATCTGTTTAAGCTCATCACCTACACAATTCTCATCAAAACATAAGTTTTTACTTAAATTAATAAGAAAAACTTACTAGTAATAGTTTCATCAAGTTCAAATTAATGACCTTGATTAATTTTTTCTTTCTCAAAATCAGTTTCTTCTTTTAAACGCACACTCCCAAACCAATTCATCATGTTCAGCACTTGAAATTTTAAAAATCAGCTCTTCAACATCAGTTGTCGAAAATATTTTTGTATTTTTCAAAACTTATGCTAAAACACACTAAAATCTTTTTGGTTTTTTTTAATAACAAAGGAATGCAGTAAAGAAATATTTACAGACACTATTTTTGTGAGCTTGTGTAAGAGGATCAGATCAGTTTATGATACCAATCACTGGCACCGTTAAGCTTTAAACATTTTCAGCTCTAAACGATTCACATTGATTGATGATATTGTTGTCCACTTAAGCTCAATCTAAAAACTTTCGAAATGCTTACCGATACGTTAAGGTATATTAATTTGCACTAATTTCTTATGGACCCCACGATCTCAGCATATCCCCTCATCATGCAATACACTGACTCAAGTAATGCCTTTAACCTTTTATTAACTGTGATTTGTGCAAAAACAAAGTAGAATGTTTAAACATTAACAATCAGGTCGATACTTCCGTATACGTAGAGAAAGTCCAATGTTTAAACAAAATAAGAAAATAAAACAAGTTGAAGTTGTTTAGGCTTTAACCACCAGGTCGATACTTCCGTATACGCAGAGGAGGTCCAAAGCTTAAACGAAACACCAAAGAAAATAAAGCAGAACGTTTAGGTAATAACATCCAGTTCGATACTCACGTATACGCAGAGGATGTCCAATGCTTAAACAAAATAAAGAAATAAAACAAGTTTAAATCTTTGCAAAATGAAATGCACAATCACAGCGACTTTTTAGCAACGTTGTGAAAGTTCACAAACTTAACCAGTTTTATGTCTTTCGACAATCAGCGATTACTGAGTAGGTACACAATCAAGAAGGGCAAAACTAAGTACTATGCTTTCGACCATGTTTCCCACTAGAACTAGGCTTTTCATTTTAGGTTTGTATCGTTCTCGCAAATCTACCAGTCTAGCTGAGCCTACCGTCACATCTTTAGTAAGATCGTTTATCACATTTTATCTCTCCATTTCTTTAGCATGCTGTGACAGTCCAACTGATCTACTATCATTTCCTCTTTTTGACAACAAAACTCATTTTTGCAATTTTCAATGTTTTTGACTTTTCAAATTTTCTATTTTTTTAAAAATTTTTACTCCCCCTAAAATCAAAATATGTTTCAATTTTGATTTTCTGGGAAAATTTGAAAATGAACTGTACAAAGAAACTTGACAACATGATGAGAATCATTTCAATTCTCCATTCACTTGGCTTGAATAATCAGAACTTCCCCTGACAACAAAACATTTTCCCATGATGATTTCAAAACACTTAAGTTTGTTTTAATCAAAATGGTTTTTCCGGAAAATTAGTTTTGTGAGACATTTCTCAAACATGGGGATCATTCATCACCTTGTTTACTTTAACCACTTGTAAAAACTAACATTTTTAAGATCAATCCTCAAACATCACTTGTAGAAAATCAAGTACAATTTAATGTCCCTGATTTACCACTTGTAAGTCGAAATATCACATTCGTGAATTTCTCAAGAAATGTGCCGATTCATGTTCCACGCTTACCAACCTGGGAACTCCGGCAAGTCAGGTTTTTCATTTAAACAGATTCACCCAAGCCTGACGGTCCTTGGGTGATTTCAAATTCTCGCTCAACAATGGTGGAAAATTTGCATAATCCATTGTTAAACCAGAATTCTCAACTTTTACCTCAACACAAGGCTCTTCTGGTTTTACCATACCAGAATCATTGCCTGAATGTGGCTTGTCGGACTTTGAAGAGCCAGATTCATCGCCAACATGTGGCTCCTTTGTTTTCGAAGAAACAGATTCATCGCCACAAACTTTCTTCTTTTTCTTTCCCTCTTTAGTCCTCAGATTTGTATTTGATGATTGCGTTTTGTTTATTTGTTGTTCTTTGGAGAGCAAGACGATTTATCAGAACTGTTATCTGTTTTACCAGTTGTATCCTAGGACAAAATCTTCTCAAAATACTCTCTCGCCTTCTTCCTTTTCTTCCCTAGTCTGTCTTTTTGTCCCTGAGAAAGTTTCACTTTCTTTTCTTGAACTTTAGGTTCTTGAACCTTCTGTTCTTTGGGATTGACATTGACTGGTTTCTTCACCTGCTTCTGAGATTCAGCCCTCGATCTTCTCATTGATCTCATTGAGCAATCTCTAGCAATATGGCCAATGATGTTGCAGTTAAAGCATCTCCTTGACTCAAACCTCCAACTCTGGCAGTTAACAGTAATGTGTCCTTGATAGCCGCATCTGTAACACACTCTGTTATCGTACCAATCACCATTTTCAGCCCAAACATTTAGATCAAAGCACTGTTTGGCTTGGTGATAATCTTTCCTCCTCTTGTTTGCTGGATTTGGCTTTTGAGCACTGTGGTCCGACCTGCACCACTCATTACCAACAAATTTTAAATTTTCATTTTTTACTTTTTGTAATTTTTGATTGCGATTGGATGATTGATCTGATGAACTTTTATTTTCTTTTTGAAAATTTTTCAAAATTTTCTCTTTTTGTTTTTGTTCCACTTTCTTCTTCAAAGGTTTTTGCTTAGAGCATTCTCCCTTTTCAGTTGATTGTGGAACAGTTTCTTGAAACTTTTCTTTTAATTTCAAAAACAAATTCTTTTTTTCAATTTTTCCGTTTTCATCATCAGATTTTTCATCACAATCTTCAACTATGACTTTGTCATAGTTTGTGACATCATCACTTATTGGAACTCAATTAATAGGTTTTGGACAAGGAATAGTTGAAGTATTCATAAACACCTTCAACTTTTCTTCCCATTCCTTGATTTTCTTTTGAGCACACTCTGCTTCCTTTTCAAGTCGAATAATCTTTTCAAGATGAGAATTGATTGCAATTTGTTTTTCAAGATTGTTTTTAGCAAACAAATCTCTCTCATCTTCTAAAATTTTTATTTGACTTTGAAAATCTTTCTGAATTTTTACTTTTTCATTTTCCAAATTGTATATTTGATTTTTCAAAACATTTTCTGATTTTTTAAGATTTTTGTTTTCTAATGACAAACTCTCAACCTCCTTCAAGAGTTTGTCATTTTCAGATGTCAACTTCTCACAATTTTTCAGCAAAACAAGAATCTGTTTATCATCAGCTTTTGTCACAACCTTTAAAGCTGAAATATTTTCAACCTGTTTCTTTCCCTCATGAATACTTTCATCCTTACTCTCTTCTTCTGATGAATGATCAAAGATAGGTGCGTCTTCTGAAACCTCTTTCTTTAACTCTGGTTCAGGATTCACAGATACAGGTTTTTCAGATTCTACTTTCTCAACCTTGACCGATGAAACTTGTTCAATCTGCTCAGCTCTGATCTCTTCTTTAACAATAACTGCCTTTTGATTCTTTCTTTTTGCATCTTGTTTTTCTTTCAATTTTTCAATTTTATCGGCATAAAATAACTTTCCACTACATTGATCAGATGGAAGTTGTTGTTTAAGATATTCAAGTTCCTGGATTTCCTCTTCATAATTGTCACTCTCTTCATCAGACGAGTGATCAAACACTGGAATTTTTTCAACTTCTTTTGCTGAGATTGTTTCTCCTTCTTGCTTTATCGGAATATACTGATGAGATTCATAATGCACATATGCCAACACTTCTTCAAAATCCATGTTTTGATGTCAAATGTTCACTCTAAATGTTGATTGGGCCGAGAATATGACTTGGACCGAGAACTTCAACACATGTACTGATATTTGTCAAATATATTGATACTTTCTAGATAAAGATCAACAATCAATATCACTCTTGGGCCGTATGTCAATTTAAGAGAAAATTGTAAACCAAATAACTAGTGTCAATAATGAATCACATGGGCTGAACTAATGACTGACACATGCAATATTTCCTTTTACCAATGAATATATCAAGCCGACAACACCCTTCACTTAGCCAACAATATCAATTTTTACTTAAATCTGATTGGGCCGCATCTACGATGAAACTTATGATAACTTGGGCTGCTTTATCTTAATCACGTGGGCTGACAAATTGACTTTAAACAGATCACATGCTATCTTGGAATTTTAAAAAGACTTTTGATTGTGATGCCAAACCAATATCACATGACACAAAAACTCGTGATTTTCTTTTCCAACTTTCTGACACCAATATCAGATTCACATGCAAAAGCCTGACAATTTCAATTGTTGTTGAATAAAGATTGGGTCGCAACTTATGTAGTGGATTTATGCAATTCAGATCACATGCATACTGTCCAACTCACATGCAACTTTGAATTGATAGCACTAAAACCCTTTGGAGCGGAAACACTCGATAATTCAGGAGCGGAATCAACAATCTACTCAAGAGCGGAATCAACAATTTACTCAGGAGCGGAATCAACAAATTACTCAGGAGCGGAATCAACAAATTACTCAGGAGCGGAATCTAAGTTTAGAGCGGAATCAGGACCAATTTTCGAGCTGAATCACTGTGACGTCATCATATCAATCGAGCAATTATGAGCGAAATCACAAAAATAACCAGTTTTAGTTTGAATTTGGACCTGAAACTTTCAAGGCTTTGTTAACTATCAATTCCGAGCATACTGTGAAAAATTGAACCGATTTTAACCGTGAAATGATGTTCAATTTGAAAAGAAGGTGTAGAAAAACAGAAAACGCAGCTGAATTGGCAAGAGCTCTTCTTCCTGAGCTCTGATACCACTTGTAGGATCGTATATGGACCTGAACGAGTCTATCAGAAGAGCTTTTATTGATTTGAACGGCGGAAACAGACAAATCAGATTCAATTCAGCGATAATACACTTTAAACTGTTGCTTCTATTGATTTGAATGACGTTTACAATTGAGTCAACAATTCGGCAGCACTTCGTGGCTCACCGGAAGACAACACCTAGAACTCTCTGTGATTTCGCCCCTAATGACACTATATATAGTGTCTCTAATTCCGCCTGAAATGGCACTATGACAATAGGAGCGGAATCAGACTTTAAGATTCCGGGCGAAATCAGACTTTAAGATTCCGGGCGAAATCAAAACTAAATTACAATTCTATTCAAGTAAACATGACATTTTGTCTTATGTGACTAATCAATTCCACGTGAGTTGTAATGATGATGCAATATGATGTCATTTGGATGATGTCATCATCAAGAATGATGACATCATTCTTGTTCCCAACCGCAATGAACCCAAGACTCGACATAAGACGAAGACGACAAATGTATGCACCAACAATTTCTAGTGTTGAAACAAGTATAAGAACACTTTGTTTACAAGAAAAATTCAAAAGAATGATTTTTGGAAAAATCATCTAACAAGTTGTAAACACTCAAATCTTTCAAGAATGAGATTTTTAAAGAAATAAACAAACTTTAAAGGGGTAACTAAGTCTACTAAACATACTACCAAGTTACTACAAGTTTTTATGAAAACTCAAGTTCATGATCATTATGTAGATAGCTTTGTTTTATCACTTGGTAAGTGTAGGATGATTGTTGATTGTTTGTGATGATTTTTTAAAAGAAAATGATATGCTTTGATAGCATGTATACCTTCATTTTTAGGGAAAACTATGGCAAAATTTTCTAAAAACCAGTGAGTTTTAGCTATGGTTTTCAACATAAACTTTGCCATATATTTTGTTACAAAAATACAAGTATTGGAGGTTGGTTTTTATAAATAAAAATGGATAAATAGGTATTTAGAATATATATTTCCATTTATAACACGTTGTGTGTGATTATTTGTATACCTTGTGTGATAGTTATATTATTTTAGGGTTTGAAATAATGTAACTTAACAAACTACCAAGAATTTACAATCCGAAATAATACCAAAAATCACAAGTAATAAATATATAAGTTACACACTTAATAATGTGAAATCGAACGCAAGAACGTAACTTACAAGATATTCCGGAAACTACATTTATGAGCATATTTTTGGTAAAATATTATTTTGGATACAAAAGAAATGAAAGTATGATTTCTAACATTATTACAAAGTATATCATATTTTCGACAAGGAGAAAATATATTATTTTCGGAAGTTAAAATATATTTTCTTGGAATATTTAGAAGATATATGATTTTTGAGAAAAATATATATTTTCTTGAAATAGATTATTTTTTGGGACAAAACAAATTTAAATATATTTTCTAAAGTAAGACTTGAAAATATATTATTTTGGAAACTACAAATACGAGAATACGAATACACATGTATAAGAATACCCCGATCCTTGGAAAGGAAATACGAAAATAAATACTTGAGAAGTATTGTTACAAAAATATTGTTTAACTATTATTCCAAAAATTAAATATAATTTAAAGTTAAAATAATTATTATTTTAACAAGGAATTATAACTTGGAATAATATTGGAGACATAAAAGAAACATAACTCAAAAACGTAATTACTAAGGCAAGGCACGGCCCGTTCGTCTAATAGACCCTAGCACATTGTAGGTAGTCGTGTTTGCTGACGAGATTTGAGTTACGAGTACTAAAGACGCAAAACAGTGAGTTCATGTCCCCCTTTTCTCTTAATTGTTTTTGGTTTTATAACTCTCAGGGCTGGAATACATGTTACGAATACTTAAATGGTATGAAATGGGTTAATTAGATCATGTGAGCATATACTTAATATTGAAATGCCATTAATTCTTAATTAGGGACGAATGTTAGATCTAACGGGTACAGCCGAGCCCCACCCATGGTCCTTATGTGACCTCTTGAGTTCTTCGGTGTCCCAGTCGAGGGAAATCGACATAGTCAAGGGAAATTGACATAGTCAAGGGAAATCGACATAGTCGAGGTAAATCGACATAGTCGAGGGAAATCGACATAGTCGAGGGAAAATCGATAAAGGGTATACGCCTACTCATTTTGAGTGCTCCCTATGTCCTCACATGCCTTAATGTCCTTGTACAACCTTTATTTAGTATGTTCATACCTGTTTTTCAAAGGAGTCTCTCAAAGGTTTACAAGTACTCAAACAAAACGCATGAACTCGCTCAACTTTTGTTGATGTTATCCAAAATTACATGTATTTCAGGTGACAAGTTGGATCTTGGGAGCAGGTGTTGTTTCTAGAAGTAGACTTCAAGTATTAGATATCATGCACTTTTGTTGGTTTGTAACCTAGTCGAAGGTTGTGTTTTAAAACTTAAAAAACCGGTGTTTGTAATACTCAAATTTTATGAATGGATGAACATCGTTTTAATCATGTAGTTGTTTATTATGATTGAATGCAATGATATTAAACCAGTCACACATCATACGCTTCCGCAAAAGTCAGGGTGTGACATCACGCTCCCAAGTAAACACTGGGCCGTGACGTGAGTTCCAGCGAACCTTGACAAGCTTAACATTACTCCTCCGAGTTTTGTTTAGTTTCCAGTCTGTAACCTCGACATGTTCTTCAGTAACGCGGAGAGTGTCGTCGATATGCACTTCATCCGAAGGGATGATTACTGTCTCTTGAGTTGGGCTTTTCTTCAGGTTCGATACATGAAATGTATCGTGAACACCGTTTAGTTCCTCTGGTAGTTCCAACTTGTACGCTACGGTAGCAACCCTTTTCAATATCCTGAATGGCCTAATGTGACGTGGGTTTAACTTGCCACGTTTTCCAAATCGTGCAACACCTTTCCAAGGTGAGACTTTCAATAAACCATGTCTCCTACTTCGAATTCCAAAGGTTTCCGTATTTGATCTGCGTAACTCTTTTGTCGATCACGAGCCACCCTGATGCGCTCTCGGATCTGCATGATCTTATCTGTTGTTTCTTGGATCAGTTCGGGGCCAACCATCTGTCTGTCTCCAGCATCTGCCCAACACAACGGTGAGCGACATTTACTGCCATAGAGAGCTTCGAACGGTGCGACTTGAATACTTGTATGGTAGCTGTTATTGTAGGAAAACTCAACTAGAGGTAGATGAGTATCCCAACTACCACTTAAATCCATTACACTAGCACGAAGCATATCTTCCAGTGTTTGAATAGTACGCTCATTCTGACCGTCTGTCTGCGGGTGAAAGGCCATACTTAGATTCAACTGAGATCCAAACGCTTCCTGAAAGGATTGCCAAATCCTTAACACAAATCGTCCATCTCTGTCTGAAATTATCGAGATAGGCACTCCATGACATGCTACTATCTCCCTGAGGGAAAGCTCAGCTAGCTTTCTAGTGCTATCTTTTTCTCGAATTGGTAGGAAGTGCGTAGACTTTGTCAATCGGTCCACTATTACCCATATCATATCATGTCCTCTAGGTGTCCTGGGTAATTTTGTTATGAAGTCCATCGAAATTTGTTCCCATTTCCACATGGGCATTTCAGGCTGTTGCAAAAGTCCTGAAGGTTTCTGATACTCGGCTTTAACCTTAGCACAGGTTAGGCACTTCCCAACATAAATAGCAACATCACTCTTGAGTTTTGGCCACCAATAAAAATCCTTCAGATCTTGGTACATCTTGTCCGATCCTGGATGAATCGAGTACCTTGACTTATGAGCTTCATTGAAAATAACTTCTCTAATACCGCCATAAAGCTGAACCCAAACGCGTCCCGTAAAATACAAGGTTCCTTCCTCGTTAGGTACCAACTTCTTCTCCATTACTCGGAGATATTCAGCCTTAAGATTCTCCTTCTTAAGAGCTTCTTGTTGTGCATTACAAATGCGCGAAGTAAGATCCGTTTGAATAGTCATTTCTAAAGCCCGAACCCTTATGGGCTTAATCCTTTCCTTTCAACTTAAGGCATCTGCTACCACATTTGCCTTTCCTGGATGATACTTGATCTCGCAGTCATAATCATTCAGCAACTCAACCCATCTTCGTTGTCGCATATTAAGCTCCTTCTGATCAAATATGTGTTGCAGACTTTTGTGATCCATGAAAATAATACATCGAGTACCATACAGATAATGTCGCCAAATCTTTAAGGCAAATACCACTGCACCTAGCTCCAGATCATGAGTGGTATAGTTCTTCTCATGGACCTTCAGTTGGCGTTAAGCATAAGCGATAACCTTTTGTCGTTGCATGAGCACACAACCCAATCCCTGACGCGAAGCATCGCAATACACCACGAAGTCTTTCGTGCCTTCGGGTAGGGCTAATATCAGCGCATCGCATAACTTGTACTTGAGCAGTTGAAAGGCTTCTTCTTGCTTGTCTCCCCATTCGTACTTCTTATCCTTTTGAGTATGGGAGGTCAGCGGTTGAGCTATCTTGGAGAAATTCTCGATGAACCTGCGATAATAACCCGCTAAACCCAAAAGTTGCTGAATCTCAGTCGGGGTCTTCGGAGTTTCCCAGTTCTTGATTGCCTCAATCTTTGTGGGATCCACATGAATGCCATTTTCGTTTACCACATGCCCGAGGAACTGTACTTCGCGAATCCAAAATTCCCACTTCGAAAACTTAGCGTAGAGCTTTTCCTTTTTTAATAGCTCTAGAATGGCTCTGAGATGTTGTTCGTGATCTTCCTTCGTCCGCGAATAAATCAGAATATCGTCGATAAACACAATCACGAATTTAGCGAGATATGGCTTACACACCCGATTCATCAAATCCATAAAGACTACTGGTGCGTTAGTCAATCCGAACGGCATCACGAGGAACTTGTAGTGTCCATAACGAGTTCTGAACGCAGTCTTCGGTATACTTTCCTCTTGAATCCGCAACTGATGATAACCCGATTGAAGATCAATTTTGGAGTAGTAGCTTGATCCTTGCAGTTGGTCAAATAACTCATCAATCCTCGGTAGTGGATACCGATTCTTGATGGTTAGCTTGTTCAGCTCCCGGTAGTCGATGCACATTCAAAAGCTACCATCCTTCTTCTTAACGAATAACACTGGAGCTCCCCAAAGCGAGAAGATCAGCCCTATAAATCCCTTGTCCAATAACTCTAAACGCAGTCTTCGGTATACTTTCCCATAACCACCACGATTCTCGTTTCCACCAAAATTACCATTTCCTCCCTGATTTCGATTTCCATTCCCACCACGGTTTCCATTACCACCTTGTCCTCCATTTCAACGTCCCGCACCATACAAGCATGCCTCCCTAGAATGCCCCACTTTGCCACAGTTATCACATCTCACATATCTGCACCGTCCAGTATGATGATGCAGACAGGTGTCACACTTGGGCAGGGTGCCCATGTACCCTTTTCCTTTGGGTTCGGTGTTTGCAGCACCAGTCCTGACCTCAGTTGGCTGGCTGGTATCCCTGCGCTTGTTGGCATTGTTGTTATTGTTGCTCTCTTGGGTGCCCTTCTTAAAGTTAGTGAACTTCCTTTTGTTGTCACCTGATGACTCCACATGAGTCTCTTTCTTCTTTCTTTTAGAAATCGAAAAATTTCCCAACCGAAGTGCTTCCTCCGTAAAAATTTCCCAACTTAAGTCAATAGCCTCAGAAATAGTTAGAGGCTTGGAAGCTGTCACCATGCTCAAAATCTGAGGTTCCAATCCCTAGATGAAACGTTCAATCCTTTTAAACTCCGGCTCCACCAAATATGGAACCACTCTCGACAAATCATGAAATCTCTGAATGTACTTAGCTACCTTTGGGCCATCCATTTTCAAGTTCCAGAATTCTGTTTCCAACTTCTGGATCTCTGCTTGAGAACAATAATTTTTACACATTAACTCCTTCAGTTCATCCCACGTTAATGCATACGAAGCAGCTTCACCCAATGTCTGCACCTGGAGGTTCCACCACGACAGTGCTCCGTCTAGAAACAGTCCAGAAATGTACATGGCTCTTTGCTCTGGAGCACATTTACTCATTCTTAATACATAATCTGTATTCTCCACCCTGCGCACGAAGGCGACAGCACCCCCAGTGCCATCGAAATTTAGGGGCTTGCAGTCCAAGAACTGTTTGTAGGTGCAGCCTGTAACACAAGCATCATCATTCACAGAAAGCATTAGCATAGCACGATTGGAAATATCCAAACGAATTGTAATGTGTCTTAGGTGACTTAACATTACCGATTGGGGGATTATTCCCAGAGGTACCTCCGCTGTGTTCGGAGCGGAGTGCCCCGTGCTGTGCGATGGCTTGTGAGATGCGCTCTTGTAACTCTGCCTCTGCCGTTGGCAATGGATCGTTGGTATTGGTCTTCCTTCGAGGAGACATCTTCTTCTAGGAAAAAGATTCGGGTAGGTCAAGCCTTATTCGAAAATCAATCGTCTTAGAGTCGTATATACTCACATATATATACAAGCAATCGTCACAGCAAGCAACCATGCGACAACATAATCATAGCACAAACATGTAAACCAACAATGTATTTAATGAGAACATGACTATAGAGCTTTCATAAATGGCCAACCACAAATTACATTATTTTCAAAGTGTATCATACCAAAAGAGAGATAGGGTTACACTACCCTTGTCAAATAAGTTTGTCAATGTACAAAAGTAATGATCAAAATATGGTCTTCATATCTTCACTATCTCGGCTCAATTGTAGTGCTCTCACTGAAAGTAGTGCATATGCATAAAACCAAAAACCTACTGTGCTGATGCTAGAGGAGGAGGAGGGAAGAAAAGCAAATTGCGGACATGCGCAAGCTCCTCCTCGAGCTCGTAAACACGGCGAAGCAAAAAGCTAATCTGCTGCTCGATAGTGAGAAAGCGTGCATGAAAACACGGAAAAGGTGCGGGAGCAGCAGGTGGAGGTACGAATGAAGATGATGATGAATGTGGAGGAATATGAGCAGAATGACAGGGATAGAGTGACCGTCGGGCACCCTCACCGAGCTCCAACTCAAGAACTCTACGACTCAAAATCTCAAACTGCAAGTGAAGCGACAAGAGTAACTCATCCCGAGTATATCCAATATAATGAGAGGGATGGTAAGGGTCTGAGATAGGCATGGTATATGGAGGGAACCACCGAAATGGCTCATCAAGCGATACAGATGTAAATAGAGTAAAAGGCGTAGTCTGTGGGATCGGAGGGAAATCGGCTGAAGCAAATAGATCAAATCTCGAGGGCTGTCCCGAGGTACCCTCCCCGGGTCGGGGAGCAGGGATCTCCTGTAAGAAAACAATCGGAAGGTCAGTACAGTGAACATCAGATTCGAATGGAGGTGGGGGAGCAACATCAGCGGGTGGAGGTGGTGGAATGAATGGACCAGCAAGTGGGAGATCAAGGGGTGTAAGTATCGGCTCCGGGATAAGTGGTGCAATATCAGGCTGACCAAACGGAGCAGGGTCTGGCTCAGGAACATGCTCTGGGGCGTGAGGAGGTGTAGGGTCTCGAACAAGGGATAATGGTGCAACCGACATCGCAGTGTCATCATCGGAATCAGTGGCATATAGCTACAGTCCTGCCGCCTGCAGGGCCGAGGAAGTCACAGACTCAAAGGAGTCTGAAACTGAATGCAAGCCGGAGTCAGAGGATAGCTCACCAATGGGTATGTCTGGAGGAGGTACATCCAGTATAGCAGCATCATCATCAACCTGCCCGTCACCATGGACATCAGCTGGTGGACCATCCTAAAATAAATCGACATCATTGCTAAAAAGATCATCAAAGGGCCAATCCTCAGGAGGAATGATCACGAGGGGAACAACATCGAGGATAGGTGCGACAATATGTTCACCATCGGGGTGACAGATGATGAGGTGATCGTAGATAGGAGCAGGGAAATCAAAAAGATCATCGACATGAATACCATCAGCGATAGGTACGTCGTCTCCAAAGTCCGGGAGAGCGAAAGGCTGAAAGTCATCGTCGTCCTCGGATAGCATCTCTGGGTCGCTATCGGTGTCTGAAGTCAAAACCTCTGGTATGGGCGCCACCTCGTCGTCAGAGACGATCGCCATCGGATCGTGCTCCTCTGATAGACCGCTCTCAGATGAGGACATGTATACCTGCAACATAACAATCATAACATGTGCACATATGTCAACCTCTAACACTCGGTGTATGTAAACAAAGACAATCATCACTTAATCATGTATTCATATTATCCTTCGTGAAACTTTTTCTATCTTAACTAGTCTACCCCATGCAAACCAAACCACCACTGTAACCTTGCTCGTGTTTCTTGTTTTTCCTTTGTAAACATTTGTTCCATGGATCTTGGCGTTTTGTAAATGAAATGAAAATATTTTGTGAACATTTTCTTGAGAGAGCCCTAATGATTGTTGTCTAGACTCGAGAAGGAATCCTAGTTCGCTACAATCGAAGCTCTGATACCAAACTGTCACACCCTGACTTTTGTGGAAGCGTATTAATTGTGACTTGCTTAATACTATTGCATTCAATTATACCAACATCTAAATGATTAAAACCACAATGTTCATCCATAAATATGCTTCAAAATATTACAACCCACATTGTTTAAGTACCAAACAACACTTCGAGTGTACAATACAACCAACCAAATGTTTAAAGTTCCATAAGGACTTGACACAAGACATTGGTAAAACAAGGCTTTGAATTGTATGTCTTATCTAAGATGAAACATCCAATTCAAACCCTACAAAAGTACGGATGACATCGTTTATTGTGGACACAACTTGATAACCTTGAACGCCCGCCAGATCCATTATCAATTTCCTGAAATACATGTAATTTGAAAACATCAACAAAAGTTGGGCGAGTTCATGTGTTTTGTATGTGAGCTCGAAATATACGTGTAATCAGTGTTAGTATGTATTTATAAACCGGTATGAAAGCGTTTATGAACAGATCAATTAATGATTTGCAAGGTCATTAATATGTGTGCAACGGTGTAGGAAGGCTCAATCCTTTGCGTATTTCGTACCGGGCCACCCGGCTGGAACGACATAGTCACCACATGCGGCCAACCGCGGACCCATGTGTGGGGCTCGCAACACCCAAATAGATCTGTCACTCATGCCCCTCGGTCCTTATACAAGGATTAATGGTCTCAAGTTAACGCCTACCCATTCACATGATCTAACAGTTCATTCCTTAGCTAACCATCCATTTGTAATCATTGTAACATTTGTAACATGTATTTCACCCCTGAAGTTATAAAACTGAAAACAGTTAAGAGAAAAGGGGGACATGAACTCACAATTTTGCGTCTTGCAAACTGGTTTAACTCAAAGATCTTGTACCGAAGTCGTGCAACAACCTACACACGTGTTATGGTTTATTAGACGGATGGGTCGTGCCACGGCTTTTAGCCTTAACTATTATGACTTAGTATCTTGGAGTTACATTTTTTGATGTAATAATTATTATTCCAAAGTATATAATTATTTCTTAAAATAATAATATTTTAACTTAAATTACATTTATTAATTGTTGGAATATTTGTTAAGAAAATATATTTTAACATAATTGACTTGTAATCCTTCCATGAATATTTTCCCCAAGGATGGGTATACTTATACTTGTGTATTTTGCCAAATATTGGTGGCGTATTCCGGTGTGTATTTATACGTACGAGAATACGTATTTTATTGTATTTATTAAGTATTCTTATACTTAATTTTATATTTAAATTTCCGGAATATTATTTTTAACCAATAAAAGTCACCAATTAATATTCTTAAAATATATACATATTTTAAGAAAACTTTTATAGAAAATTATCTATAATTCTTGCTTGGCAAAAATAATTATATTTTCATATAGTCCTCAAAAATAATATATTTTCACGATTAACTTAGAAAAATATTTATAAATTCATCTTTCCACCCAAAAATAATATATTCTAAATTTGCTTAAGAAAATATATATTTTCTTCAAAATAATATATCTTCTAATAATTCAAGAAAATATATATATCCTTTCTTTATTAAAAAATAATGTATTTTCTACTTGACAAAAATATGATATATTTTTGTAACCCTTGTATAAATCATAATTTCCGTTTCTTTGGTTTCGAAAATATAGTTTAATTTATTTGTCAAAATATATATGAACTTAATTCCGGAATATATATATATATATATAGGGTCGGGATTTAGAGAAAACGGTAGAAAGTGTAAGAACGGTGAGAACGATTATCGATAGTTCAATCAAAACAATCTATGGACTAGATTGGCGTGGTGGCGTTTTCGTAAATAACATTAATTTTATTACGTGGGCGCGCTTCATTAAGGGTATAAGGGTCTTTTGACTTCTCCACACAAAACGCCATCTCATGAAATAAAACGCCAAAAACAAAAATCCCAGACCATTCCCAGTAAAAACGCCGTTATATATAAAACGCCAAACTCAATTAGAGTAAAATCCCGCCTTAAAAAACCACCAAAAAAATCCTCAGACCTTCAATTAAAAACACACACAAAAACCCAAACGCCATATTTCATATATCCCATTAGCCTTAGAAACATCAAAAAACCCAAAAATCAAATACCTTCTAACCCAAAGCGTTTTTTTTGAAATTCAGTTTGGTTGTCTGTAAGATTTCGCTAAATGAAACGGACAAAATACTTAGGTGAGGATGTTGTCCATTTCATTTAGTAAAATCTTATTGACTAATCCTCAACTTCCATCCAATTTATAGCGCTAAAACATACAAAAACATTATTGAGCTTTGTTGTCAATACAGTTTAGCTGTATGGGGTGGAAAACATTATCAGTTACCTTTCTTAACAGAGGATTAACAATGTTGTCCATCTCATACAGCAAAACATTATTGATTTTAGCATGATCAAATTTCGAGGTTTAAGGTGCTCTTATTTCGTGGTGTTCTATTTATCGGTAAAACGCCAAAAAAGTTAAAAAATCAAACATCGTTCTTTGTGAAATTCAAGATTGTTGGCTGAAAAAGGTCTAAACTCAATAACATTTTGCTGCATGAGATGGACAAATCTTCAAGAAAAAGATGCTGATGTCAGACTGTGTGCTTCCAAACAGAGACACATAAAACTACTTGAAAAATAGAAAAAAAAAAAAACAAAATGAATCATACGAAAGTCGAACCAGCCAATTAACATGATTCAAAAAAGAAGAAAGAGACTGCTGACAGTGAAGATTTGGAAGATCAATTATTTATGTATTCTTTTTTTTTATTTTCCTTTTCAGTTGATTGTTATATAATAAAAACGCCACATATAATAAAAACTCCAAAACAGCCAAAATGCTTGTTTAAACGATATCATCCCGTTAAACGCCACCAAAAAACTCCCAAACTATAATAAAATTACTTTGAAAAAGTGTTATAAAAAACCAAAAAAAATAAAAATAAAAAGCAAACTTGAAAATGTAAGTAGAAACAAAAAATACAAATCAGTAAATACTGAAGATAGGGAAAATTTATTATATTAGAATCTAAAACCCCAAACTTGAAAGATGGGACGTGTTACAGACTTCAGAGATAAACTTATCAAACACAATAATTACAAACAGTAATTGAAAAGACGAATAATTTATTATAATAATGCACCGCCTTACTTAGGCGCCAAAAAGACATCCTATAAAATGATACGTCTCAGCAACTTCCATTTGATCAAACAAAAAAATAAACAAACGCCAATACTACTAAATACCACTCACTGAAAACGCGAAGAAAAAAAATCAAAGATGGCTAATATGCTTTCTTGGATATTCATAATTGTTCTTCGTGAAAGTTTCACTGAATGAATTATTATCAGAAGGGAGTTACTCAGAAAGATTTTGCTGCATGAGGTGGACAAAAATTCAAGAAAAAGATACTGATGCCAGTCATATTGCATTTTGTATTTTTTGTTCTTGAAGAAAGTTTGGATGACGAGAAGAGATCAATGACAATGAAGAGTGGGTTGACTATAAAGATGAAGATCAAGACAAAGAAAAAATGAAAAACCCACTCACACGACATAGATCTAAGTCGCCAAACATTCACAAAAAAAGCCATATCAACAGACGAGCAGGCAAAAAAATCAAACCAATGGGTTTGTTAAGTTTTACATAAAACGCCATATATTTGGTGACAGTTCTAGTACTATTAAACAAGAGAGAGACTGATGACAGTGAAGATTGAGAAGACAGATCCGATTAGGATTTTTAATTTATTTTCTTCGCTTGTATTTTTTTTCTTTAGTGGTTGAAATATAATATAACAATAGTAAAACGCCAAGATAACACAAACGCCAAAATGTTTATAAAAAATAATAGAACAATGGGCCGTCTTGTTTAAAACGCCTTGGAAAACGCCATTCAAATAGATAATGCCCATACGATTTGAATAAACGCCATAAACGCCAAAATGTTAATACAATGAAACCATTAAACGCCATTAAATATTGAAATTGGTTAACGCCAAAATCTTAAAAACCAACAATATTGGGAAAAGCGGAACTAGAAAAGCAGAAGATGAAATGGCAAAAAGCCCCCTCCGCCCTTTTCTAAGCGGCGTGACACGTGTTGGGCCAGGAAGCGTTCTCACCATTCTCACACTTTTGAGCGTTTTCTCCTGATTCCGTTTCTATATCTATATATATATATATATATATATATATATACATACATATATATAATCCATATTCCTTTTTCAGTTTGTCCAATATTCGGGTGTAAATTATATATTTGTTCTCTTGAAATTTTGGTAATATTTTGTATTATAATTTTTTTTGGTATTTTGGTAAGTTATATTATTTCAAGTCCTAAAATAATATAACTAATACACATAATATACAAGTTATCACACAAATTGTGACATCTTAATATATATTTTCCTAAATATATATTTAGTCACTTTTATTTATCAAAAACAACCTCCAACATCTGTAATTTTTGTAACAAAAATCATGGCAAATTTTATATGAAAAATCTTTGTTAAAATTTACTTATAAACACTTGTTTAAAAATATTATTCTATGTGTTTAAATTCTAGAAAATTTTTGTCATAGTTTACCCTTAAAATGGAGCTTTCCATGCTTTCAAAGCATATCATTTTTTTTAAATCATCACCAATCAACAACAATTTAAACAACACTTACCATGTGCCAAAATCATGCAATTTACACTACATCATGAACTTGAAATTTTGTAAAAACTTGTAGTAACTTACCATGTTAATTAGTAGACTTAGTTACCCTTTAAAACATGGTTATTTGTTTGTAAATCACATTCTTGAAGAATTTAGTCTTTCACAACTCATAAGATGATTTTTCTAAAAATCATTCTTTTGTATTTTTCTTGTTACAAACATGTTTCTTTACTTGATTAAACACTAAAAACATGGCTAGTTTCTTTAAAAATCATGACTATGTAAATCTTATATATAAACTTGGTTTCTTGAGAAAATCATCTTTGAAATCATCCATGTACAAGACTAATAACATGTATTCATCATCATTTTACACAAAACCATCTTCATTTTCAAGTTCATGAGAAACATAAAGGATGATCATCTTGATTTACACAACATTTATCCTCTCACTTGCTAGATCACGTGTTTAATCACAATCTAGCAAGTTTCTTATGATGATTAACATCATAAGCATAAGAAATCAACAATCAAGATTCAAATATACACTAAAACAACAAAGATTCTTATGTTAGTGAGCTTTATGTTAAAGATTATCTTCTTATTCTTTCATGATCTTCATGTTTAGTTACTTACATAACCTTTTCACCAACATAATGAGAAGTAAAATGAAGTTATGAGAGCCTTACTATTAGCACAAGGCTAGGGAAGAAACCAAAGATGATGAAGATGATAAACTAGGTGGTTAATAGCTCTTGAGAAGGGTCCTTCAACTTCCAATGGCACCAAGCTCCTTAATCTTGCTTCTAGCACCTTTGTATCACCTTAGAATGGATGGGATTGAAGTGAAGATGGGTGGTGGAGTGGTGGTGGTTCTCGACCGTGAGGGAGGAGGAGAGGAAGAGAGAGTGAAGGTGTTGATGTTGTGAAAATGAGTTAAGTGTGGGACTAGAGGTCTTTATGTAATGATCATCCAACATTGTGTTATCTAGTGGTTTATGTGCTTCAAAAGATTAAAACAAGATCTAATAAACAATTATAGAAAATCCATGGGTGGGCCACCCATGGTGACCGTCGCCAGGGGGAGGGGGTTATAGGGTTGGGTTTCAACTAGTTAGTTAGTGAAGTTGGTTAGATTCTAAGTATAAAGGTTAGTGTTTTACATGTTATATGTTTATATGGTGTGTTAAGATGTTTGGTGACCATAACTAGCTCGGAAATGATAAAACAATGCTTCTAGTGAAAATTTGGTGTTTCGGATAGTGTCCGGTTGTTCGGTTGGTTACCGGTTCGTTAAGGTGCTAAATTGTTTAGTGTGCTTTGTGTTCCCTTTTATGACAGTTTTGATTCCCGACACCAAGGAAGGTATTTTGGACCATTAAACCATAATTCTGCATAATATTATGTTGTTAAAAAGCTGATTTTTGCTGAAAATTGCAGAATTCTGCAGTTTGGGTGAGCTTTAGGCACTTTCCGGTACTTAAACTATCACTAGGAAGACAGTTTTATGATCCTTACTTTCCTACACACTATACTAGTGTAACTCTTGGTTTCTGGCTCATTCTGTGTCTTAACATCATGTCTGTCTAAGTACTGAACTCCCGTCAGTACTTCTAGTTTGTCTGATAACTATGCTAACTTTGTTTCGGGAATCATTTGAATCATAAAGTGTTGCATGCAATAATGATATGAAATCATGCAATATGGGATGCACTTGTATGTATATGACAATAATCAGAAAGCATTCATGTCATTAATTTAGATCAAGCACAGTCATTAAGCTACAAATTACTTTTTAATTATTGTACATATACATGGAAATTTGACAGTTGTCATATTCTCCCCCCGTTAAGATCGGTTGCAGGGGAGTTAGGGAACAAGTGCGGATACTTTGATTTCATTTGATCTTCACGCTCCCAAGTAAACTCTGGGCCGTGACGTGAGTTCCAGCGAACCTTGACAAGCTTAACACTACTCCTCCGAGTTTTGTTGACTTTCTAGTCTGTAACCTCGACGGGTTCTTTAGTAAAGTGGAGAGTGTCGTCGATATGCACTTCATCCGCAGGGATGATAACTGTCTCCTAAGTTGGGCTTTTCTTCAGGTTCGATACATGAAATGTATCATGAACACCGTTTAGTTCCTCTGGTAGTTCCAACTTGTACTCTACGGTACCAACCCTTTCCAATATCCTGAATGGCCCAATGTAACGTGGGTTTAACTTGCCACATTTCCCAAATCGTGCTACACCTTTCCAAGGTGAGACTTTCAACAAAACCATGTCTCCTACTTCGAATTCCAAAGGTTACTGTCTTTGATCTGCGTAACTCTTTTTTCGATCATGAGCCGCCCTGATGCGCTCTCGGATCTGCATGATCTTATCTGTTGTTTCTTGGACCAGTTTGGGGCCAACCATCTGTCTGTCTCCAGCATCTGCCCCACACAACGGTGAGCGGCATTTACGACCATAGAGAGCTTCAAACGGTGTGGCTTGAATACTTGTATGGTAGCTGTTATTGTAGGAAAATTCAACTAGAGGTAGATGACTATCCCAACTACAACCTAAATCCATTACACAAGCGCGAAGCATATCTTCCAGTGTTTGAATAGTTCGCTCGCTCTGACCGTCTGTCTGTGGGTGAAAGGTCATACTTAGATTCAATTGAGATCCAAAGGCTTCCTGAAAGGATTGCCAAATCCTTGACATAAACCGTCCATCTCTGTCTGAAATTATCGAGATAGGCACTCCATGACGTGCTATTATCTCCCTAAGGTAAAGCTCAGCTAGCTTTCCAGTGCTATCTTTTTCTCGAATTGGTAGGAAGTGCGCAGACTTTATCAATCGGTCCACTATTACCCATATACTATCATGTCCTCTTGGTGTCCTGGGTAACTTAGTTATGAAGTCCATCGAAATCTGTTCCCACTTCCACATGGGTATTTCAGGCTGTTGCAAAAGTCCTGAAGGTTTCTGATACTCGGCCTTAACCTTAGCACAAGTTAGGCACTTCACAACATAAATAGCAACGTCACTCTTGAGATTTAGCCCCCAATAAAAATCCTTCAGATCTTGGTACATCTTGTCCGATCCTGGATGGATCGAGTACCTTGACTTATGAGCTTCATCGAAAATAACTTCTCTAATACCACCATAAAGCGGAACCCAAACGCGTCCCGTGAAATACAAGGTTCCCTCCTCGTTAGGCACCAACTTCTTCTCCATTCCTCGAAGATATTAAGCCATAAGATTCTCCTTCTTAAGAGCTTCTCGTTGGGCATTACGAATGCGCGAAGTAAGATCCGTTTGAATAGTCATTTCAAAGCCCGAACCCTTATGGGCTTAATCCTTTCCTTTCGACTTAAGGCGTCTGCTACCACTTTCGCTTTTCCAAGATGATACTTGATCTCGCAGTCATAATCATTCAGCAACTCAACCCATCATCGCTGTCGCATATTAAGCTCCTTCTGATCAAATATGTGCTGCAGACTTTTGTGATCCATGAAAATAGTACATCGAGTACCATACCGATAATGTTGCCAGATCTTTAAGGCAAATACCACTGCACCTAGCTCCAGATCATGATTGGTATAGTTCTTCTCATGGACCTTCAGTTGGCGTGAAGCAAAAGGGATAACCTTTTGGCGTTGCATGAGCTCACAACCCAATCCCTGACGCGAAGCGTCGCAATACACCACGAAGTCTTCTGTGCCTTCGGGTAGGGATAATATCGGTGCATCGCATAGCTTGTTCTTGAGCAGTTGAAAGGCTTCTTCTTTCTTGTCTCCCCATTCGTACTTCTTGTCCTTTTGAGTAAGGGAGGTCAGCAGTTGAGCTATTTTAGAGAAATTCTCGATGAACCTGCGGTAATAACCCGCTAAACCCAAAAATTTCCGAATCTCAGTCGGGGTCTTCGGAGTTTCCCAGTTCTTTATTGCCTCAATCTTTGTGGGATCCACATGAATTCCATTTTCGTTTACCACATGCCCAAGGAACTGTACTTCGCGAATCCAAAATTCGCACTTCGAAAACTTAGCGTAGAGCTTTTCCTTCTTTAATAGCTCTAGAATGGCTCTGAGATGTTGTTCGTGATCTTCCTTCATCCGCAAATAAATCAGAACATCGTCGATAAATACAATCACGAATTTATCGAGATATGGCTTGCACACCCGATTGATCAAATCCATAAAGACTACTGGTGCGTTAGTCAATCCGAACGGCATCACGGGGAACTCGTAGTGTCCATAACGAGTTCTGAGCGCAGTCTTCGGTATACTTTCCTCTTGAATCCGCAACTGATGATAACCCGATCGAAGATCAATCTTGGAGTAGTAGCTTGATCCTTGCAGTTGGTCGAATAAATCATCAATCCTCGGTAGTGCATACCGATTCTTGATGGTTAGCTTGTTCGGCTCCCGGTAGTCGATGCACATTCGAAAGCTGCCATCCTTCTTCTTAACGAACAACATTGGAGCTCCCCAAGGCAAGAAGATCGGCCTTATAAATCCCTTGTCCAATAACTCCTGAAGCTGTGTGGATAACTCTTGCATCTCAGATGGCGCAAGTCGACAGGGCACCTTGGCCAGAGGCGCAGCGCCTGGAACCAAGTCAATGTGGAACTCGACTTGTCGTTGCGGAGGTAATCCTGGCAAGTCTTCGGGGAAGACCACAGGATATTCCCTTACCACAGGGGTATCTTCAAGCTTCGGCTCTTCAGATTCCTTATCCATAACATGAGCTAAGAAGGCAACACCTCCTTTACGTAGAAACTTTTGCGTTTTCATACAATTGATGATTCGCAAAGGCGTATCATGCTTCTCTCCATGAATCACGATCGACTCCTCATTCGCCATTGGAATGCGAATGATCTTATCATGGCACACTATCTCCGCACGATTGCTCGACAACCAATCCATTCCAACTACGACATCAAAACTTCCCAAATCGACTTGCAGAAGATTTATCGAGAACTCACGTTCTCCAAGCTCCAAAATACAACCTCTATTCACATCATTAGCTTCTACTAGCTTTCCATTAGCCAGTTCTATCGAGTATGGGACGTCTAACGTACTTGCAACTAAAACAAGTATATTCTTAAAGTTTAGGGACACGAAGCTAAAATCGGCACCAGTATCAAACATCACAGATGCATAATGTTGATTAATAGGGAACGTACCAGTAACCACGTTTGGATCCTTGCGTGCTTCCCTAGCTCCAATGGTGAACACCCTTCCACGTGCTTGATTATTTTTTGGGCAGTCCAGCTTAAAGTGCCCCATATCACCGCAACCAAAACAACCTTGGCCGTGTCCATTGTCGTTTCTGTTTCTGCCCTGATTGTTGTTGTTATTGTTTCCTCCTCGATTTCTGTTACCAGCTTGGTTCCCATAACCACCATGATTCTCGCTTCCACCAAAATTACCATTTCCTCCCTGATTTCTATTTCCATTCCCACCACGGTTTCCATTACCACCTTGTCCTCCATTTCTACGTCTAGCACCATACCAGCATGCATCCCTGGCATGCCCCACTTTGCCATTGTTCTCACATCTCCCATATCTGAACCGTCCAGTATGATGATGCTGAAAGGTGTCACACTTGGGCATGGTGCCCATGTACCCTTTTCCTTTGGGTTCGGTGTTTGCAGCACCAGTCCTGACCTCGGCTGGCTGGCTGGTATCTCTGCGCTTGTTGGCATTGTTGTTATTGTTGCTCGCTTGGGTGCCCTTCTTAAAGTTAGTGAACTTCCTTTTGTTGTCACCTGATGACTCCACATGAGTCTCTTTCTTCTTTGTTTTAGAAATCGAAAACTTTACCAACTGAACTGCTTCCTCCGTAAGCGCTACACTTAAGTCAATAGCCTCAGAAATAGTTGGAGGCTTGGAAGCTGTCACCATGCTTAGAATCTGAGGTGACAATCCCCAGATGAAACATTCAATCCTTTTAAACTCCGGCTCCACCAAATAAGGAACCACTCTCGACAAATCATGAAATCTCTGAATGTACTCAGCCACCTTTGGACCATACGTTTTCAAGTTCCAGAATTCCGTTTCCAACTTCTAGATCTCTACTCGAGAACAATACTTTTTACGCATTAACTCCTTCAGTTCATCCCACGTTAATGCATACACAACAGCTTCACCCAATGTCTGCACCTGGAGGTTCCACCATGACAGTGCTACGTCTAGAAACAGTCCAGAAATGTACGTGACTCTTTGCTCTGGAGCACATTTACTCATTCTTAATACAGAATCCGTCTTCTCCACGCATCGCACGAAGGCGACAGCACCCCCAGTGCCATCGAAATTTAGAGGTTTCCAGTCCAAGAACTATTTGTAGGTGCAGCCTGTAACACAAGCATCATCATTCATAGAAAGCATTAGCATAGCACAATTGGAAATATCCAAACAAATTGTAATGTGTCTTAGGTGACTTAACATTACCGATTGGGGGATTATTCCTAGAGGTACCTCCGCTGTATTCGGAGCGGAGTGCCTCGTGCTGTGCGATGGCTTGTGAGATGCGCTCTTGTAACTCTGCCTCTGTCGTTGGTAGTGGATTGTTGGTATTGGTGTTCCTTCGAGGCGGCATCTTCTTCTAGGAAAAAGACTCGGGTAGGTCAGGCCTTATTCGATAATCAATCGTCTAAGAGTCGTATGTACACATATATATATACAAGCAATCATCAAAGAAAGCAACCATGCAACAACATAATCATAGCACAAACATGTAAACCAACAATATATTTAATGAGAACACGACTATTGAGCTTTCATTAATGGCCAACCACAAATTACATTGTTTTCAAAGTGTATCATACCAAAAGAGACATAGGGTTACACTACCCTTGTCAAATAAGTTTGTCAATGTACAAAAGTAATGATCAAAATATGGTCTTCATATCTTCACTATCTAGGCTCACTTGTAGTGCTCTCACAAAAAGTAGTGCATCTGCATAAAACCAAAAAACATAGTGTGCTGATGGCGGAGGAGGAGGGAAGAAAAGCAAACTGCGGACATGCGCAAGCTCCTCCTCGAGCTCGTAAACACGGCAAAGCAAAAAGCTAATCTGCTGCTCGATAGTGTTGGTGCATACATCTGTCGACTTCGTCTTATATCAAGTCTCCTGTTCGTTGCGGATTTGAACAAACATGACATCATATATGTGACATCACAAGTGACATCACATATATGACATCACAAGTGACATCACATGAAGATAACATGCATATATGGAAACATAATTGCATGACCGTTTGAATCATGATTGTTTGAAGTCATGACCGTTTGAAGAGGTCATGTTTGAAGAGGTCATGTTTAAAGAGGTCATGTTTGAAGAGGTCATGTTTGAAGAGGTCATGTTTGAGAGGGTCAAGTTTGAAGAGGTAACCGTTTGAAGGGTGGCATGTCATCTTCAAACAGTCAGGGTGTTTCCTATAAATAGGCTTCAAACTTTCTCATTTGTAACATTCTAGATTCCGACGCCGAGGTGCTGTCGAAGTGTCTCTGTACTGTAAATTGTTCAAGATCAATAAACAAGACATTTATTAGTGAATACAAGCTAAACGAAGACCGAATCAATGAATTCCGCCTCTGATTCAGTCTGAGCACTCTTCTGATCGACTCGTTAGATCGTTTCACGATCCTACATGTGGTATCAGAGCTTAGGAGGAAGAGTTCTTACTGTTTAGCTCGTTTTCGCTAGCAATTTCTGATTTTCTACACCTTCTTTCATAAAATTGATACTTTTCACGGTTAAAATCGGCTAAAACTTTCACAATGTGTGCGTAAGTGTGTTTTAACAAACCATTGAGAATATTAGATCAAAACTCGAAGTAAAACTGGTAAAAATGGCTTGAAAATTGGTGACCGTTTGAACGAAGCAGCAACTGACCGTTTGAAACTGTCCATCTCGTTTGAAAGCATCCATCCAGTTTGAGGTTGTTGTTTGAAACTGGCCCATCCCGTTTGAAAGCAGCCATCCAGTTTGAGGTTGTTGTTTGAAACTGGCATATCCAGTTTGAAAGTTGACCGTACTGTTTGAAAAACTACTTACCGCTTGAAAGTGTGTTCATCGAATATTGTATAAGATTGAATTTGAGATTGTCAGTAGTTGGGAAAAGAGATCAGATTTAATTGAGATTGCATCGAGTGTATCATGTTTGCATGTGAATTAAAGTCATTGACTTTAATTGTTTTGTCGGTTCATTATTATCAAAGACAAGTTTGCATGTGATTAGTAAGGTCCAATTAAAAGTAAGTTGGAAAATTAAAAGGTTGAACATTTAAAAGTTGTCGGCAATTGGGATTAACTACCGATATAGTGCATGTGAATTGTGTCAGCAAGAATTAATATGGTACATGTATACATCTCGGTCCAATCAGAAATTGTCTTGCTTTGAAATTGTTGGCCCAATCAAAGATTGTTGATAAATAATAGTGTTGGATATTGTTTGAAGTCCAGTGAATACATGTGTTGAACAAGTTCTCGGTCCAAGTGATAGTTCACGGTCCAATCACAGTTTGGATGTATTAAAGTGTCTCGATATAATTGAAGTTTACATACAACAAGTCTATAGATTGTTGCGGCCCAATCAAAGAAGTGTGAGATATTAAAGTGTTAGCTATTTGTTTTGGATTTGCTTGATTGCATGTGATCCCAGTTCGTTTGGAAAGCTGAATTTGTGAAATTGTTTACCGAAAACATGGATTTTGAAGAAGTGTTGGCATATGTGCATCATGAATCTCATCAGTATATTCCGATAAAGAAAGAAGAAGAAACAGTCTTAGCAAAAGAAGTTTTTGAAAAAGTTCCGGTTTTTGATCACTCGTCTGATGAAGAGAGTGATAATTACGAAGAGGAAATCCGGGAACTTGAATATCTTAAACAACAACTTCCATCTGATGAACGTAGTGGAAAGTTATTTTATGTTGATAAAATTGAAAGAAAAACAAGATGCAAAAAGAAAGAATCAAAAAGCAGTTATTGTTAAAGAAGAGATCAGAGCTGAGCAGATTGAACAAGTTCCATCTGTCAAGATTGCGAAAGAAGAATCTGAAAAACCTGTATCTGTGAATCCTGAACCAGAGTTAAAGAAAGAGGTTGCAGAAGACACACCTATTTTTGATCATTCATCAGAAGAAGAGAGTAAGGATGAAAGTGTTCATGAGGAAAAGAAACAGGTTGAAAATATTTCAGCTTTAAAAGTTGAGACAAAAGCTGATGATAAACAGATTCTTGTTTTGCTGAAAAATTGTGAGACGTTGACATCTGAAAATGACAAACTCTTGAAGGAGGTTGAGAGTTTGTCATTAGAAAACAAAAATCTTAAAAAATCAGAAAATGTTTTGAAAAACCAGATACACAATTTGGAAAACGAAAAAGTAAAGATTGAAAAAGATTATCAAAGTCAAATAAAGATTCTTGAAGATGGGAGATCTGTTTTTAGCAAGAATAACCTTGAAAAGCAAAAAATGATAAAATTCTCATCTTCAGACGATTATTCGACTTGAAAAAGAAGTTGAATGTGCTCAAAAGAAAATCAAAGAGTTAGAAGGTAAAATCAGGGAATGGGAAGAAAAGTTTAAGGTTTTTGTGAATACTTCAGCTATTCCCTGTCCAAAACCAGTTAATTCAGTTCCAATAAGTGACAATGTCACAAACTTTGACAATGTCAAAGTTGAAGATTGCGATGAAAAATCTGATGATGAAAACGAAAGAATTGAAAAAAAGAATTTGTTTTTGAAATTAAAAGAAAAATTTCAAGAAACTGTTTCACAATCAACTGAAAAGGGAGAATGCTCTAAGCAAAAACCTTTGAAGAAGAAAGTGGAACAAAAACAAAAAGAGAAAATTTTGAAAAATGTTCAAAAAGAAAAAAAAAGTTCATCAGATCAATCATCCAATCGCAACAAAAAATTACAAAAAATAAAAAATGAAAATTCAAAAATTGTTGGTAATGAGTGGTGCAGGTCGGACCACAGAGCTCAAAGGCCAAATCCAGCAAACAAGAAGAGGAAAGATTATCACCAAGCCAAACAGTGCTTTGATCTAAGTGTTTGGACTAAAAATGGTGATTGGTACGATAACAGAGTGTGTTACAGATGCGGCTCTCAAGGACACATTGCTGTTAACTGCCAGAGTTGGAGTTTTGAGCCTAGAAGATGCTTTAACTGCAACATCATTGGCCATATTGCTAGAGATTGTTCAATGAGATCAATAAGAAGATCGAGGGCTGAATCTCAGAAGCAGGTGAAGAAATCAGTCAATGTCAAGCCCAAAGAACAGAAGGTTCAAGAACCTAAAGTTCAAGAAAAGAAAGTGAAGCTTTCACAGGGGCAAAAAAACAGACTGAGGAAGAAGAGGAAGAAGGCCAGAGAGTATCTAGAGAAGATTTTGTCCTCGGATACAACTGGTAAAACAGATAAAAGTTCTGATAAATCGTCTTGCTCGCCAAAGAATGACAAATCAAGCAAAACGAATTCATCAGATACAAATCTGAGGACAGAAAAGAGAGTAAAGAAAGAGAAGGCAGTTAATCAAGAGATTAACAAATCTGGCGATGAGTTTGTTTCTTTGGAAACAAAGGAGCTACATGTTGGCGATGAATCTGGCTCTTCAAAGTCAGACAAGCCACATTCAGGCAATGATTCTGGTTCGTTAAAACCAGAGGAGCCATTTGTTGAGGTAAAAGTTGAGAATTCTGGTCTAACAATGGATGATGCAAATTTTCCACCATTGTTGAACAAGAATTCAAAATCACCCAAGAACCGTCAGGCTTGGGTGAATCTGTTTAAATGAAAAAACTGACTTGTCGGAGCTTCCAGGTTGGTAAGCGAGAAGCAGGAATCGGCACATTTCTTGAGAAATTCACTTAGGTGATATTTCGACTTACAAGTGGTTAATCAAGGACATTAAATTGTACTTGATTTCCTACAAGTGGTTTTGTTGTTAAAATCGGAAAATGATGAATTTACAAGTGGTAAAAAGAACAAGGTGATGTGATAACCCCGAACCTACAAGTGATTGGTAAACAAACTAATTTTTCCGGAAAAACCATTTTGATTAAAACAAACTTAAGTGTTTTGAAATCATAATGGGAAAATAGTTTGTTGTAAGGGGGAGTTCTGATTGTTTAAGCTAAGTGAATGGAGAATTGAAGTGATTCTGATCATGTTGTCACATTTCTTGTACAGTTCGTTTTCAAATTTTCCCAGAAAATCAAAATTGAAACATATTTTGATTTTAGGGGGAGTAAAAATTATAAAAAAATTTGAAAATTTGAAAATGTCAAAAACATTGAAAAAAAGCAAAAATGAGTTTTGTTGTGAAAAAGAGGAAATGATAGTAGACCAGTTGGACTGTCACAGCATGCTAAAGAAATGGAAAGTCAAAATGTGATAAACGATCTCACTAAAGATGTGACGATAGGCTCAGCTAGACTAGTAGATTTGCGATAACGATACAAACCTAAATGAAAAAGCCTAGTTCTAGTGGGAAACATGGTCAAAAGCATAGTACTTAGTTTTGTCCTTCTTGATTGTGTGCCTACTCGGTAATCGCTGATTGTCGAAAGACATAAAACTGATTAAGTTTGTGAACTTTCACAACTTTGCTAAAAAGTCGCTGTGATTGTGCATTTTATTTTGCAAAGATTTAAACTTGTTTTATTTCTTTATTTTTTTTAAGCATCGGACATCCTCTGCGTATACGTGAGTATCGACCTGGATGTTGTTGCCTAAACGTTCTGCTTTATTTTCTTTGGTGTTTCGTTTAAGCTTTGGATCACCTCTGCGTATACGGGAGAATCGACCTGGTGGTTAAAGCCTAAACAACTTCAACTTGTTTTATTTTTCTTATTTTGTTTAAACATTGGACTTTCTCTGCGTATACGAAAGTATCGACCTGATTGTTAATGTTTAAACATTCTGCTTTGTTTTTCGCACAAATCACAGTTGATAAAAGTTTAAAGGCAATACTTGAGTCAGTGTATTGCATGATGAGGGGATATGCTGAGATCGTCGTGGGGTCCATAAGAATTTAGTGCTATATTAATATACCTTAACGTATTGGTAAGCATTTCGAAAGTTTTTAGATTGAGTTTATGTGGACAACAATATCGTCAATCAACGTGAATCGTTTAGAACTGAAAATGTTTAAAGCTTAACGGTGTTGGTGATTGGTCTCATAAACTGATATGATCCTCTTACGCAAGCTCACAAAAATATTGTTTGTAAATATTTCTTTATTGCATTCCTTTGTTATCAAAAATTAAAAAAAAATTAGTGTGTTTTAGCATAAATTTTGAAGAGCTGATTTTCAAAATTTCAAGTGTTGAACATGATGAACAGGGTTGGGAGTGAGTGCTTAAATGAATAAATTTATTTTGAGAAAGAAAGGTTTGATTAGTTAATCAAGGTCATTAATTTGAACTTGATGTAACTATTACTAGTAAGTTTTTCTTATTGATTTAAGTAAAAACTTATGTTGTGATGAGAAAATGTGTGCAGGAAATGAGCTTATCAGAGATAAAGCCAGGGATTGATCTCAAGGTGATAGCTAATTCCAGACGGCGATCCCATCATGATGAGAGGGGGAGTCTGACGAGGTTAGAGCCAAAGAGAAGATCCTGGTATATGCTAAGAAAGAAAAAAAGACTGATAAAGACTGAATATGCGAAGACTCGACACTTAAGACTCGTCAACATCTGAGGGGGAGTCTGTTGGTGCATACATCTGTCGACTTCGTCTTATATCGAGACTCCGGTTCGTTGCGGATTTGAACAAACATGACATCATATATGTGACATCACATATATGACATCACAAGTGACATCACATGAAGATAACATGCATATATGGAAACATAATTGCATGACCGTTTGAATCATGATTGTTTGAAGTCATGACCGTTTGAAGAGGTCATGTTTGAAGAGGTCATGTTTGAAGAGGTCATGTTTGAGAGGGTCAAGTTTGAAGAGGTAACCGTTTGAAGGGTGGCATGTCATCTTCAAACGGTCAAGAACTTTCCTATAAATAGGCTTCAAACTTTCTCATTTGTAACATTCTAGATTCCGACGCCAAGGTGCTGTCGAAGTGTCTCTGTACTGTAAATTGTTCAAGATCAATAAACAAGACATTTATTAGTGAATACAAGCTAAACGAAGACCGAATCAATGAATTCCGCCTCTGATTCAGTCTGAGCACTCTTCTGATCGACTCATTAGATCGTTTCACGATCCTACAGATAGTGAGAAAGCGGGCATCAAAACCCGGAAAAGGTGCGGGAGCAGCAGGTGGAGGTACGAATGAAGATGATGATGAATGTGGAGGGACAGAAGCAGAATGACAGGGACAGGGTGACCGACATGTACCCTCACCGAGCGCCAACTCAAGAACTCTACGACTCAAAATCCCAAACTGCCACTGAAGCGAAAAGAGTAACTCATCCCGAGTGTATCCAACATAATGAGAGGGATGGTAAGGGTCTGAGATGGGCATGGTATATGGAGAGAACCACCGAAATGGCTCATCAAGCGATGCGGATGTAAATGGAGTAAAAGGTGTAGTCTGTGGGATCGGAGGGAAATCGGCTGAAGCAAACGGATCAAATCTCGGGGGCTGTCCCGAGGTACCCTCCTCGGGTAGGGGAGCAGGGATCTCCTGTAAGAAAACAATTGGAAGGTCAGTACGGTGAGCATCAGACTCGAATGGAGGTGGGGGAGAAACATCAGCTGGTGGAGGTGGTGGAATGAATGGATCAGCAAGTGGGAGATTAAGGGGTGCAGGTATCGGCTCCAGGATAAATGGTGCAATATCTGGCTGACCAAACGGAACAGGGTCTGGCTCAGGAACAGGCTCTGGGGCGTGAGGAGGTGTAGGGTCTCGAGCAGGGGATAATGGTGCAACCGACATCGCAGTGTCGTCATCGGAATCAGTGGCATATAGTTGCAGTCCTGCCGCCTGCAGGGCCAAGGAAGTCACATACTCAAAGGAGTCTGAAACTGAATGCAAGCTGGATTCAGAGGATAGCTCAACAACGGGTATGTCTGGAGGAGGTACATCCAGTATAGCAACATGATTATCAACCTCCCCGTCACCCTGGACATCAGCTGGGGGACCATCCAAAAATAAATCGACATCATCGCCAAAAAGATCATCAAAGGGCCAATCCTCAGGAGGAATGACCACGAGGGGAACGGCGTCGAGGATAGGTGCGACAATATGTTCACCATCGGGGTGACCGATGATGAGGTGATCGTGGATAGGAGCAGGGAAATAAAAAAGATCCTCAACAGGAATGCCATCAGCGATAGGTACGTCGTCTCCAAAGTCCGGGAGAGCGAAGGGCTGAAAGCCATCGTCATCCTCGGATAGCATCTCTTGGTCGCTATCGGTGTCTGAAGTCAAAACCTCTGGTATGGGCGCCACGTCGTCGTCAGAGACGATCGCCATCGGATCGTGCTCCTCTGATAGACCGGTCTCAGATGAGGACATGTATACCTGTAGCATAACAATCATAACATGTGCACATATGTTAACCTCTAACACTCGGTGTATGTAAACAAAGACAATCATCACTTAATCATGTATTCACATTATCCTTCGTGAAACTTTTTCTATCTTAACTAGTCTACCCCATGCAAACCAAACCACCACTGTGACCTTGCTCGTGTTTCTTGTTTTTCCTTTGTAAACGTTTGTTCCATGGATCTTGGCGTTTTGTAAAAGCAATGAAAATATCTTGTGAAAACATTTTCGTGAGAGAGCCCTAATGATTGTAGTCTAGACTCGAGAAGGAATCCTAGTTCACTACAATCGAAGCTCTGATACCAAACTGTCACACCCTGACTTTTGCGGAAGCGTATTATGTGTAACTTGCTTAATACCATTGCATTCAATTATACCAAACAACTAAATGATTAAAACCACGATGTTCATCCATAAATATTATTAAAAATATTACAACCCACATTGTTTAAGTACCAAACAAGACTTCGAGTGTACAATACAACCAACCAAATGTTTAAAGTTCCATAAGCACTTGACACAAGACATTGATAAAACAAGGCTTTGAATTGTATGTCTTATCTAAGATAAAACATCCAAGTCAAACCCTATAAAAGTACGGATGACATCGTTTATTGTGGACACAACTTGATAACCTTGAACGCCTGCTAGATCCATTATCAATTTCCTGAAATACATGTAATTTGAAAACATCAACAAAAGTTGAGCGTGTTCATGTGTTTTGTATGTGAGCTCGAAATAAACTTGTAATCGCTGTAAGTATGTATTTGTAAACCGGTATGAAAGCGTTTATGAACAGATCAATTAATGATTTGCAAGGTCATTAATATGTGTGCAACGGTGTAGGAATGCTCAATCCTTTGCTTATTTCGTACCGGGCCACCCGGCTGGAACGACATAGTCACCATATACGTCCAACTCGCGGACCCATGGGTGGGGCTCGCAACACCCAAATAAATCTATTACTCATGCCCCTCGGTCCTTATACAAGGATTAATGGTCTCAAGTTAACGCCTACCCGTTCACATGATCTAACAGTTCATTCCTTAGCTAACCATACCATTTGTAATCAATGTAACATGTATTTCACCCCGAAGTTATAAAGCTGAAAACAGTTAAGAGAAAAGGGGGACATGAACTCACAATTTTGTGTCATGCAAACTTGTGTAACTCAAAGATCTTGTACCGAAGTCGTGCAACTACCTACACACGTGTTATGGTTTATTAGACGGATGGGTCGTGCAATGGCTTTTAGTCTTAATTATTATGACTTAGTATCTTGGAGTTACATTTTTGATGTAAAAATTATTATTTCAATGTATATAATTATTTGTTAGAATAATAACATTTTAACGTAAATTACATTTATTAATTGTTGAAATATTTGTTAAAATAATATATTTTAACATAATTGACTTGTAAGCCTTCCATGAATATTTTCCCTAAGGATGGGTATACTTATACTTGTATTTTTAGACTTGTGTATTCTGCCAAGTATTGGTGGCGTATTCTGGTGTGTATTTATACGTTCGAGAATACGTATTTTATTGTATTTATTAAATATTCTTATAATTAATTTTTATATTTAAATTTCCAGAATATTATTTTAACCAATAAAAGTCACCAATTAATATTCTTAAAATATATATATATATATATATATATATATTGAGAAAACTTTTATAGAAAATTATCTATAATTCTTCCTTGGCAAAAATAATTATATTTTCATATAATCCTCAAAAATAATATATTTTCAAGATTAACTTAGAAAAATATTTATAAATTCATCTTTCCACCCAAAAATAATATATTCTAAATTTGTTTAAGAAAATATATATTTTCTTCAAAATAATATATCTTCTATTAATTCAAGAAAATATATATATCCTTTCTTTATTAAAAAATAATGTATTTTCAACTTGACAAAAATATGATATATTTTTGTAACACTTGTAAAACTCATAATTTCTGTTTCTTTGGTTTCCAAAATACCGTTTAATTTATTTGTCAAAATATATATGAACTTAATTCCGGAATATATATATATATATATATATATATATATATATAGGATAAAGATCCGTTAGGAACCACCCTTTATTGCGAGAACCGCGAGAACCAATGTAAACACAACAAAAAATGCCTAAAAATAGCTAAAAACACACAATTTTTTTTTAATCTTTTTTATAAAAAAATCTCTACTTTTAGTAGCAAAAAAAAATTAAATTTTTTTTTTTTTGGCTACTAAAAGTAGCGATTTTTACATAAAAAGTATTAAAAAAAATAAAATTTTTAGATTTTTTTTAGGTTTTTTGGGGGTTTAGTTTTTAGAATTTTAGCTTGGGGGGGGGGGGTGGGGGGGGGGTGGTTAGGTTTTTTGGAGGTTTTAGTTTTTAGCATTTAGCTTGGGGGGGGGGGTTAGATTTTTTTTTTTGGGGGGGGGGGGTGGGGGGTTGGGGGTTAGGGTTTTTTTAGCTATTTTAGGTTGTGTTCAAATTGGTTATCGTGGTTCTCGCAATAAAGGTGGTTCTCGCATTAACCTTACCATATATATATAATCCATATTCCTTGTTTGGTTTGTGCAATATTTGGGTGTAAATTATATATTTGTTCTCTTGGAATTTTGGTAATATTTTGTATTATAATTTTTTTTGGTATTTTGGTAAGTTATATTATTTCAAGTCCTAAGATAATATAACTAATACACATACTATACAAGTAATCACACAAATTGTGACATCTAAATATATATTTTCCTAAATATATACTTAGTCACTTTTATTTATCAAAAACAACCTCCAACATGTGTAATTTTTGTAACAAAAATTATTGCAAATTTTATATTGTTAGTACATATGTCTGTAGCTTCCGTCCGCATCGAGTCTTGTGTATTTTGTGTTGTGTATATACTTTTTTATATGTGTGTATATGTATGTTTGTGTTTAGACAATTCAGGGAGTGCCACGTTATTGTAAAAGTGAAATCCGTCGGACGATGTATGTCATCCGATCGGATGGCCATCCAATCGGGTGACACTTATACCTTCCCTGGTTTCCAATAAATAGCAGGTTAGTGCTAGAACTTTGAGAACCTTTTGCTGAACATTGTAGCAAAGCTCTGCTTGTCTGACTTTCTACCGGAACCTCTGTATTTTCACTATCATTCAATAGAATTCAGATGCGTTAAACGTTGAACTTGTCGTTGTTGATTCTTTGACATTATCAAGGGATTCCGCACCTTGATTCTGATGGATCTAGCCACGTTCTACTCTAAGAGATCCTGTGAACACGGCCTAACAAGTGGTATCAGAGCCACAAGAGGTTGAATCGGAGACGACAACAGCAAATTCACCAAGTTTTCAGCTATTTTCTGCCGATTTCTGTCAAATTTCACCGGAAATTTTGACAAATTCTTCATCTACTACCTCATTTCTAGTAGTTTTTACATTTTCACACCTTAAAACCGAAAAAACTCAAAATTAAGCAAGAACACGGACAAAATTAAGTAATTTTGTTATCATTCGGACTAACACTGAATCAAATCAAGCAAAAACTATGTCGTGTTCTTCGTTCTTGCTGACGTCATCCACCCGATCGGATCACCATCCGATCGGATTGGCATAGATTCGGTTGAAAAAGGAGTTTGACTTATTTGCATGCATGAAAAACGAAAATATATTAAACATGATTGAGCGGTTTTGCCATCTGAGAATAGAACTCGTCAGAAATGGCGTCACAGTTACTGAAGAAGAGATGGTTGAGAAGCTGTTTGAATCTTTACCAGAAGAGAAAGATTGGCAGTACTATGGTTTGGTTTTGAAAAACACAAAAGCTATGTCAGAAATGACAGTTGACTGGTTGATTGAAAGATTTGAGAGTCATGAGCTAGAAATCAAGAAAATGAACAAAGTGAACAACACTCCATATCAACAAAATGTCGATCTTCACTACAGGGGTAGTATGATTCTGAAAACCACTTCACCGAGAACTGCATTCTCTGCTGAAAGTTCAAACACGATGAATCAAGAAAAGCAAAGTAGCAGTTCATCACCCAGCAGTGGTTATCATGGAGGTTCTTCTTCGACTGTTCCAGGGATCAGAAACAACAAAATATTCCCAAAAATGTGCTTCAATGTAACATCGTTGTGAACCTGAACAATGCTCAAAACTTCAATGAAGAGATAGCGAAACAACAAATGGTGGTTCTGCTTCGATCTTAGAATCATATGAAAGTCTGGTCGCGGGAAAAATCAGAAATACAAATCTGACAAAAGAAGATTATGACCAGATTGATCCTGAAGAGATGGAATTAATTGACATACGCTGGTGCATGGCTAGCGTAATCCGGAGAGCATAACAATTTATGGAAATCACGGGAAGAAATTCCATCGGAGGGCCTTCAACAAAGTTGGGTTTCGATAAGTCAAAGGTGACCTGCTTTAAGTGTAAACAAAAGGGGCACTTCAAGCGGGAATGCAGAAAGTCAGCAGCGGATTAAACAGCTAATCGTTTCCATGACGACTACTATAAGAAAGCTATTTATCACCGAAATCGCGAAGAGCCGCCCAGAATGAAGCAAATCGAGGAGACTTCGAAGGGGAAGTTGAGAGCTTTAGCTGTGATTCAAGATGACGAAGGTTTAGACTGGAGTGAGGTTTTGCCAGAATATGATGCAGTTGGCTTTGCATTCATGGCACAAACTCAACCAAATAAAGATACTCGAACTGAAGAGCAAAAATACACCTATCGAAAGATGATAGCTCAAAGTATGAAGGATAAAACTATCGAGCTTGGAAAGAAGCCAAAAAGGCAAACAGATGGGATCCGGATCGTGAATGCTATTTAGATAAAAAAGGCAACATAATTGCAGAACCATCAACACTTATACTTGAAACTCTCATAGAATCTATAAAGCAAGAAGATGAACAGAGAGAGAGAGAGAGAGAGAGATGATGCAAAGAAAGCCGAAGAGGAAGAGCTAAAGTCAAGGAAGGTCGATAATGGGATCATCGATACAATGAAAGAAATGACCGAAGAAAACCTAACAAAGATGGCTGACAAAGTGCTTATGGCAAAGGAACTAGAGGTAGATTCCAAATCTGCGTTTGAGTCAACGAGCAAGGTCAGTAATAGTGGTTCAAACAATGAATCAGGTAAGACTGATGGCACTAAAACAGAGAGTGATTGCAAAAATTGCATGAAAGAATGCAAAGTTTGCAGCACAAATGCGTATCTCACAATCAAAAAGACCCAAGATCTGGTTGAGAAACTCGAAATGGTTGAAAAAAAAATCTTAAATCGAGATAAATTGATGAGAGCATCAAATGAGAGAATAAAAGAATTAACAAAAAGAATTGAAAAAGATAAAACTGATGTTGAGCATTTTAAGAAAGAGAATGAGAAGTTAATTCATGAAAACAGACAAATTTCTGAAAATTATGAAAAATTGAAAAGAACAGTGAAAGATTCTGATGAGCGAAATGGGAAAACTTCTCAAGAGAATTTTCATTTGTCTGGTGTTCTTCAGGAAAAAGAAAGACAAATCAACCAACATTTGGACGAGATCGCAAATCTTAAGCTTCAGTTCCAGGAAGTTAAGATTGAGAATGAAAGAGTCAATCTGAAACTGAATAGTTATAGCTCCGCGAGCTTTGTTCTTCAACACATAGTTCCAAAACCAATTGGAAAGAACAAAGCTGGTGAAGATATGTACTCAGATTGAACAGGGGTGGATTATCATCAACTTCCACCGCCTGTGTTAAACAACTTTTCTAAGAAACAATCCGGGTTGGCTAATGAAGTGGAAACAAATGAGAAATCTGACGTTGGGAAACTTCCAGAAACAATCGATGTCACATTCACTTCATTAACCGATGAAGATAGTATTCAGTCTGAAGTAGTAAAAAATGTTATTGAAAATGTTTTAAAATCAAACAGTGAGTCGACTGAAGATGAAGAATGTTTTCTCAACAATTATATTCCGAAATCAAAATCCCAAAACAACTCAAATGACGAACCTACTCTTGTGATGTACAAGATGTCTGGTTCTGATAAGTTGTATTCGGATATTGAATTTCCACTTGAGAATGTGAATGTTGAAAAGTTAAAGAAAGTTTTCAAATTGGTTGAAATTGATGTTTCTGAAATTGAGAGTCTAAAGAGTTCCAAAATGTTTTTTGAACTTTGAAAAAAGATAAATCTTACTATAAGAAACCTGCTGTACCGCCACGTTTTAACAATAACAACCAAAACAGATGGTCGGGTGGTTATCAGGGTGGTAAGAACAATCAAAAGAGGAACTTTCAAAACAGAAAGTTTGTCGAAAAGAAGGTGTTTGTGAAAAGTTCAAGTTCACATTCCGAGCAAGAATCAGAAATATTTTCGAAATCAAACGAAGATTTTTTTGCAAAGAAGGCCTCACAGCCTCAGACTGAAGGCAAAAGTCGGGAAATTGACACCCGCACATGTTTCAAATGCAATGAAGTTGGACGCATTGCACGAAAGTGCACCAACTCAAAGCCTAAGTCCGTGGTTGTTGAGAATCCGAAAAAGAAGAACGTTGTCAAAGGAAAAGCTCCAATGTTTGTTGAAAAGAAGATTTTGAAAAATGAAAACATCAAAGTCAAAACTGAACCCGTAACACAGTTGGTAACTAAAACTCATAAATTTTACAAACGGGTTGCTTCTTCGCAGCAAAATTGGAAGCCAAAATCTGAGGCTAAGACCACAAATGTCCAAAAATGAAAGGTTTCTGATTCTGAAAAACAATCATCTTCGACTAAATCAATCAAGATGAAGGTACCTTTGGATTTTTATGAGAAGTTGAAGAAACAAACTTTGACCCCTCCAGAGAAGAAGTATGTTCCGAAGAAAGACCAATCATCTGGTCAACCTCAAAAAGACGAATTTTTCTTATACAAAGAGGTTGAGGTTGGGTCTGAAGAAAGTCTTAAAATGAATGACAAGAATTTCTCACCATTGTACACCACAACAACCCGCATCAAGCTACCCGAGTCGAAGGAGGCTTGGGTTGCTTCAAAATCTAACTAAATGTTTGTAAAATGTGTAGGAGCTGCCGAGATCTATCTCACGGTGGATTATGGATAGCGGAGCATCCCGGCACATGACAGGGAGAAAGATCCTGATTTACGATGTTAGAGGGTTCAACGGTGGATACGTCGGTTTCGCAGGAAATCAAGGAGGACGTATTATTGGTGAAGGAACATTATCAAATGGTGTTATCACGTTTGAAATAGTCAATTACATAGCAGAGCTGGAGAGTAATTTGCTTAGCATTTCTCAAATCTGTGACAGAATGTATTCGACACACTTCACTGACAAATAATGTCTAATTCTGAAGCCAGGGTTTGTCATCCCCGAGGAGTGGATCATCATGAGAGAACCACGAGTTAATGATCTGTACATGTTGGATATGAGCGTCGCTATGACTACCACGGGTCAAACTCATTGCTTCATGTCAAGAGCCACTGAAAAGGAGTCAGAGCTGTGGCACCGTAAGATGGGTCACATTCACCTACGCAAGATGAACTACCCGGTGCATAATGATTTGGTCAAAGGTGTTCACTTGAAGAGTTTTCATCTTGAGGGGGAGTGTATCAGTTGTATAAAGGGGAAGCAACGGAAGAAATCTCATCCTGGTAAAAAGATGAACTCTGTCTCGAAGCCACTGGAGAAACTTCACAGGGATCTTTTTGGTCCTGTGAATGTCAAGAGTATTACGGGTGATCTTTATTGCTTATTAGTCACTGATGACTATTCGAGATTCTCGTGGGTGACGTTCCTGAAGTCAAAAGACGAAACATTTGAGAGTTTGCTGAGGTTATTCAGGAAGATAGATAATTTGTACCGTGCACGAATACGCAGATTACGAAGCGACAATGGTACGGAATTCAAGAATAACAGAATGGAGGAATTTTGTGATCGACGAGGTATACTGCAAGAATTCAGCGCACCTTATACTCCGCAACAGAATTGAATTGCAGAAAGAAAGAACAAAATGCTGATTGAAACGGCGAGAACGATGCTTGCCGATTCCAAGTTACCAATCAATTTCTGGGTAGAAGCAGTATCAGCCGCTTGCTATACACTCAACAGGGTACTTACTGTGAAGAGGCACAACAAGACATGTTTCGAGTTGATTAACAATCGCAAGCCTAATCTCGAGTATTTAGAGCCGTTCGGGTCTCCCTGCACAGTTCTAGATCCCGATGGCAAGTTTGGTTCAAAGAGCATAGAAGGCATCTTTGTGGGGTATGCTAGTCCACTCAGAAGAGTCTTTGTTCCAAGTCTCAAGAAGATCATCGTAGCACAGCATGTTGAATGTCAAGGCTATACTATGCCTTCACAGAAGCCCGCAGACTCATGGCAATTCAACTACGATACCTTATGGAATTCATTTGAGTTAGAAGAAGAGCCAGAGTTCTTTGATGATTTGGATATTTTACAAGAATATGAAGCATCTCAGGGAAGATTTCCAGAAAGGTCTTCTAGATGTCAACACCAAACTTCTAATGATGATGAAACTGGTCCACGTTATACTGCAGAGAATGATGATGTTCAGCAAACTCCGACTACTTCGGAACGCGAACCTGCTCCTGAAAATCAGACGGTGGTCAATGATAATTCAGAATCTGATGATATTCCTACTTTTGATCGTGGTGATTCAAAATCTGAGGGGGGGAAAATCCAATATTCAGATCAGACAATTCTTGACAATGAAGAAGTTGCGGACCAAAATGTCACTAACCTGGAAGGCGAGGTGGATGTTCCTGGTGAAGTTATGCCAAGGACTCTTTCATACCATCCCGAGGAGTTGATAGTAGGAGAGCTGCAGTCAGGCGTTCGCACCAAAAGCCAAATTGACCATGGCCTTACTTGCTTTTATACTAAAGTTGCTCCTTTACAAACTGAATTTTCTCTTAGTTGCTTTATCTCACAGATCGAACCACGAACCTACAAGGAAGCACTGACAGAAGATTCATGGGTCAATGCAATGTAGGAGGAGCTGAGTCAGTTTGAAAAGCTTGGTGTATGGAAGCTTGTGGACCTGCCTGATGGACATAGGAAGATAAACACGAAGTGGTTGTTTAAGTGTAAGAGAGACGACCGAGGAGTTATTGTCAGAAACAAAGCTTAACTCGTGGTCCAGGGTTTCAGTCAGCAAGAAGGGATAGACTTCACAGAGGTTTATGCTCCAGTTGCACGACTTGAAGCAATCAGAATTTTCCTTGCTTTTGCTTCATGGAAGGGATTTAAAGTGTAGCAGTTGGATGTCAAATCGGCGTTTATATACGGAAAAGTGAAAGAGGAGGTATATTTAGGTCAGCCATCGGGCTTTGGTGACCCATTCCACAAAGACAAGGTCTAGTTGCTAGACAAAGCACTGTATGGTTTGCATCAGGCCCGAGAGCCTGGTACGAAATGCTCTCTCAACACTTGCTTGCCAACTACTTTATCCGAGGAAAAGTGGATGCTACCCTCTTTACAAAGGAAGTCGATGGGCACTTACTGATTGTACTGATTTATGTTGATGATATAATTTTGGGGAATTGGCTTGTAATAATCCCATCTAGATCTTTTTTACCATTAATAATCCCACCTCAGAATATTCCCCCCACCAGTCCCACCTTTCACCTATTTTTCCTACAATTGTCCCCCGTTAAAAAAACTTAATGGAGTTAAGCCTTTTTCCAAATTGCAAACATATTTTAGGGCTTTTGATCAGAACGATGATACGAGTCCATTAATGTAAAACTTACTTCGAAATGGTGCTCTAAGTGACTTGATTTTGGTTAATTGGAAATATAAACACCCGAATTGAAGCGTTGTTTTCATCGTTTGGAGCACCGTTTTGAGGCAAGTTTTACATCAATTGACTCGTATTGTCCTTCTAATCAAAAGCCCTAAAAAATCTGTTTGTAATTTGGAAAATATCTTATCTCCGTTAAGTTTTTTTAATGGGGGACCATTATAGGAAAAATAGGTGAAAGGTGGGAATAGTGGGGGGAATATTCTGAGGTGGGATTATTAATGGCCAATAAGGTCTAGGTGGAATTATTATAGGCCAATTTCCCTATAATTTTTGGGTCAACAAATGATGAACTCTGCAAAGACTTTGAGAGGGTGATGAAGAATAAGTTCGAAATGTCGTCAATGGGTGAGATGAAGTTCTTCCTAGGGCTGCAAACCGACCAAATGCCTGAGGGAATTTTCATTCATCAAATTAAGTACGTTTACGACGTTCTAGAGAAATTCGGAATGTCTGAGACTGCTCCAATATCCACCCCATTAGCAACCAATCATGGTATCAACCCTGATCTCACCGGAGAGAAGGTGGACGAAATGTTATACCGCTAAATGATAGGTTCCTTGATGTACTTGACAGCATCCAGACCCGATATCATGTACCTGACTTCCCTCGTGGTCCGATATCAGTCGAGTCCTAGAGCTTCACATATGACTATTGTCAAGAGGATTCTACGCTACCTGAAAGGAACTCCAACACTGGGGTTGTGGTATCCCAAAGATGGTGACTTCACGCTCGAAGGATACTCAGATTCTGACTTCGGTTGCTGCAAAGTCAATGCTAAATCAACAACTGAAGGATGCCAATTTTTCGGACCCCGATTGGTCACATGGCAATGTAAGAAGCAAACCTCTGTTGCTCTATCAACATGTGAAGCAGAGTACATATCTGCAAGCAGCTGCTCCTCTCAGATCCTGTGGATTCAGCAACAAATGCGTGATTACGGTTTGCAATTTCTTACTTCACCTATTTTTATTGATAATGAGGCTGCAATAAACATAACAAAAAATCCGATACATCACGCTAAAACCAAACATATAGAAATTCGTCATCACTTCATACGAGATTGTTATGAAAAGAAGTTGATACGAATTGACAAAATCCACACCGACGAACAAAAGGCAGATTTACATACCAAAGCTTTCGATAAAGATCGTTTTCAATATCTTTTAAAATTGAATGGTATGAAATTGTTGTCGGATGCGGAGCAAATTGTTGGCGTTGATGAGAAAACCGAGGCATATGATGTTGAGAAGCAGACTGCTTTGGTTTGTCGTATTTTTAGTTGTTTTGGTATTTAGGGGGAGATAGATAATATTTTCAGAAAATACAAAAACAATAAAAAAATGCAAAAATCCAAAAACATGAGATATTTTCAAAATCCAAAAACAATAGAAAACCCAAAAAGTGTTTGTGTAAAAAGAGGAAATGATAGTACATCAGCTAGACAGTTACAGTATGCTAAAGATATGTAGTGTTTAAAAAGCGTTAAGCAGTTTCACTGATGATATGCCGATAGGTTTTTACACATTTAGTAGATTTTTCGGGATATAAACATAAAACACAACTTGCTTATTTTTTGGGGAACATCTCTCGGATATATAGGTAACCCTAAAATCTTGATTGAAAGGTTTTCTATTTCTTACATACTAGGTCTATGTGCGTAATGATATCTGGGGTGTTATACCAGGACTTCTGATTTTGCGGAAGCAATTGCCTTGTCCTCGTATAATACTATGCACTGCTTTAATCTTAAAGCCTACCCTCAGCATAAAAAATGATGAAAAATTGAAAAATGCTAATCATGTGCTGTTGAATAAAAGATCCCCAAACGGGACACACTGAAAGTCGAGCCATCATCTCTTTGTCTGAACGGAAGTTCTATCCTGAGCTCTCATGGCCTTGCATTACCTGTTACAGATATCATTATTGTATGTTCACCTGTAAGACTGAATATAGAAGTCTGGATACGAGAGTATATTCTGAGGTGGGACACGCGTATAAGTTAAGATATTAAAACACCTAAATCGTATCCTGAATAGTTGAAATTTGTGTGAAAACTTAAGTGGATCAGTATATCGGCAATCTAAGTGAATCGTTTAATACTTAGTTTGTAATCAAGCTCAACGGTACTTGTAACTTTTCGGTAGCTGATATGATCCTCTAACACGCTCACCAATAATATGTTTGTAAATAGTTTACTTTTATTGCATTTCATTTCATTTCTGTTTAGCATAAAAACCCAAAAAGACTTCTTAGTTTTCTAGTTTAAACTTTCTTAAAATCCCAAAAAGATTTTTCATTTCTGCTTTTGTTTTACGACAAACCGAGGTGGAAAGCGGATCTTCAGATTCTGAGAAGTGAAGCGGAGCAGGAAGTTTCTGAACTGGACAACAGGGTTGGGTGCTAATCTTGAAAAATTCTAAACATTCAAAGTCAGAACAAGTTCATTAAGTTGACACTTGTAAATTTTCATGAAAATGTGTTTGAAAAATATGAACAAAATGTCAGTTTGTTTCGTTTCGAGTCAACCAAGGTCATTAACTTGGACTTGGTAGACAAATTAAGTGCCTAGGGTCATTAAATTGGACCTAGATACTTAAGTGGATTTCTAAAACTGACCAAATCTGATAAAACGGCAAAAAGTCAAAACATCAAAAGTCAATTGAGAGGTGTTTGGATCGGATGGCAATCCGATCGGATGGCCATCCGACACTTAGTCACTCCTATAAATAGCAGTCAAAGGTGTTCAGTCAAACCTTTACTCGATCGAACAACCACTCGACACTCTCTTAAACATTCTCACTGTTCTTGATCTTGTTTCACATTCTTGCTTTCCACATCACATTGGATTGTTGGCACGCTCAACCTTCACAATGGGAAAGGTAAGTTTACTAATTTTCACTGTTAAAATTGGATGTTTTTGATGTTTTTGGTGTTCGGCGACTGTCGGTATGAAAGAACTTAGATCTAGGCATTTTTAATGATGTTTGATAGAATCTGAACATAGGGTTTTGTTCACGGGCTTTAGATCTACAGATTCACCGAAGGAATTGGCTTGTAACGTCTTAGATTTGAATCTAGAATAGATTAAAGGTGTCGACAACCGGTCCTTATTTTGTCGAATTAAACTCAATTTAGGCCGAGTTAGAGAAATTTGAACATAATGTTTTGATAATCGGCGAAATCTCAACATGGATCCGTGTTCAATTTTGTGATTAACTTAGAAAATTTTTGATGTTCATAGGATGTTCAAAGTGTTCTTCAGTGTTCATTGATCGAGTGGCAACTCGATCGGATGGTAATCCGATCGGATAACCATCCTATCCAATGCATTTCATGATTAAAATATTTCTAAGTGTTTGTCTTGAAAACTGTGCCTTAACTGTTTACAAGATGGTTTGGAAGGAATGGCATCTCGATCGGATGACAATCCGATTGGATGACCATCCGATCCAAATCATTCTTTGATATGTCTGTTCAACATTGTACTAGCTTGTCAATGATCGAGTGGCAATCCGATCGGATGGTCATCCGATCCACATCACATAATAACATGTCTGTTCATCAACTGTTCAAACTTGTCATGGATCGAGTGACAATCTGATCGGATGACAATCAGATCGGATAGCCATCCGATCCATACCATTTTCACACATGGTTGACTTGTCAAAGTGATGAACTGTTTGTCACATGGATCGAGCGACAATCTGATCAGATGGCAATCCGATCCATATGCACATGACTTATTTGATAAGATGGTTCATCTGATCGGATGGCAATCCGATTGGATGACCATCCGATCCTCAGTACTACATAGAGTGAAAGTTCATGTGTTAGAAAATTTTTGATGTTTTCAAAATTTTGTCAATTTTGTCAATTTTCATTTCTTGTCTCGAACTTTGGGAAAACACTAATTGTCACACCCCGACCACATAAAACAACAAAGCGTGGCGAAAACGTCGGGGAGTGTTGTAACAGAATTATCATTTCATAACCATGGATACAAAAAGTGTTTCGTTTTATTGATAATATTAAACATTAACATTGTCTTAACACATAACAAACAAGTTTTATATCGACTATCATTGTTTTATGTCACTAAGGCCTCGTCCAGATCCTATGTGACGCATGCATCCTAGAACATCAATCAAGCAACAACACCTGAAACATATGTAAAAACAAAGTCAGCAAAGAAATGCTGGCGAGTACATAGGTTTTATAAGAGTATCGGAATCATGGGTTGTTTACATATATTGCAATACCTAGAAAACCTTGTTTTTTTTTAAAATGTATAATATTGCAACATGATTAACCAACTCAAATCAAGATGGTTATAATTTATAAAATCTCGTAGCCACGATTCTTAACCCAAAAGCTTTTTGTTTTAGAAAACCATCTTGTAAAACATCTCGTATAAACTCGTTAATAAAACTCGTATATTACTTCGAAAACATCGTTGAGTGACATCGTTTCAATATCGTTTACCCAAGTGAACTAAATAATGCCACGGTATGTAATATGTTGAAAACGCTTATATATAAGAAGTACCAGCGGCGTATCTACCATGTTTTCACCACATTACACCCGTCCCGTTATCTAAACACTAGCCAAAAACCAATCGTTTACCCAAATCGTTTAACATCGTCTCCAAATCGTTTCCAAATCATTTAATCGTTTAAATCATCCTCGTTTTAATTGTGAAAACTTATATATGGTCGTCTCGTTTGTAACATTCAAACCTTCGTGAATCGACTACCTCGTTCCTCGCTTCTCGTATTAACAAACCTCCAAAGGGGTAAGTTAATAATTACAGGTTCAGTCGTTACCCACAACACCCACACATAACCATGGGTATAGTGCAATAACGGGATATGTCAGATCCTATGGTACCATAACCTAATACTGGTCGGTTTGGCCAAAATTAATGAATGTCATTCGTTATGTAACTACAACCAATAAGTTCGTTCACATTATCTAAATCGTTATTAGTTTAGTACAAATCGTTCTATTCGTTTTTGAAATCATCGTTTAAACCTTGAAAACATTTTGTACATATGAATCACCCCAAAACAATTGAAAGTTGTAAAATAGGGGAACTATGTACTCACATAGTTACCACAAAACATGTAAAAGAGGGGATCTATGTACTCACATGTAGTTCAAGGTATCCTCAATCAATAGTACTTCAACAAACTCGAGTAAACCAGAGAAATCAAGCAGCACCTAGTAATTGAATCACTAGTCAAACAATAGGCGCCTAAATCGGAAGATCGGACAGAATGAGGTCTTGTAAAACAAATGAGTGTTAGAACTCATGTGATATGGTTTAACAAGGCCCACATCCTAAATGAAACCTAACCTAAGTGCTTTCGACCCATCGCGTCCCATTAGGGTAGCTTATGCTACTTTAACGCGTCATTCGCGTGAAACGCGTTCGGAACGCCTAACTAGTCCTATGATAAGTAAAATATGCCTCAACTTGTTTAATATTGTTGTCTAATCAGTTTAGATACCAAAGGTTATGTTACATATGCTTAAAATGAATTTTGGCGTAAAAAGGGCATTTTTGGTAATTTACCATAGGGCATATAAACTATCTATCATAAAACTACTTAAACGAAGCGACCATAAGTTATAACCTTGGAAGGTTATTCCCTATATACTATGGTCACCTAGTGTGTTTGGTCGGATCCTAAGATCGACCAAACGGGTCGTGTTCGAAAGTCTAAGCGGGTGTTTAGTCCGCTTGACTTACGACTCTACACAAGCACTAAACTAAAAAGTGACGAGCTAAGCATGTTAAAACATGCTTATCTAAGTTAGAAAACAAGTCTGGTATCAAAACAAACGGTTTTGATACCCACAAGTAGTTTGGTTACAAAATACGCGTAAATGCGCATTTTGGCTGAAACTTCAACTCGTCACTGAGCCTGGATAACGTGGTAATAAGTAGGTATAGTCACAAGGGACTATAACCATCGTGATTACGCTCACGTTATGAAGTTCAAATGAACTTCACATTGACCATAAACTGGTCAATGCAGAAATTCAAATGCAGTTTGACTTTAACGCTAAAACGAATGAAAACAACGAAAGAACACTTACAACGGGTCCAAGAATGGAAGTTTTGAATCCGAATATTCTCAGGTATGAAGTGTTAAACACATCAACTTAGAGAACAAATTCAGATTTCAAAGGTGTGGGTTTTGGGGTTGAGTTCATGGGGTATTTATAGATTTCCTTGAACCATTAAGATCGTTTATCGTAAATCGTGCTTCAATCTCACCCCTACACTTGTTGCAATTCCATGGTACATCAAAATGGCCCCCCATTATCAGGAAATAACATGTGCAATTGGGTTTTGTGAGTGTAACAGTTGGAAACAGGCTGGAAACAGCTTCTGATGATCTGGGACATGCTTACGGACCGTATGGTCCTCACCCTTACGGTCCGTAAGGACCCTGCAGACCAGCAAGTTTAAGTTTTGGCAGTTTTGGTCCCTGTGCGCGTATGGTCGTGTTTTGGCACTTCTAACACCCGTCAAGCCCATTTTTAAGCTTCACAAGGATGTTAAAGCATAGGGAACATGAAACATGCTCAAAATTATCTCGGATGTCGGTTCTTTTGGCCGTACGGTTGCGTTGTTCGGTTAATTACGACGGAAGTCGTAACGAACGCAAAAACGGTCCAAATTGTGCGACGAATGGAATTTTATTATGCCAAACACTAAAATAAAATATTTTAATGCTTACATAAATTTTTGGAGATTCGGATGTATTCAGAACGTAAGTTATGCGCGAAAATGCAAACTTATGCACTTTTTGACGCTTTTAGTCCCTGAATGAGCATAAAGTTTATTTTAGCATACCGAACCCCTCAAAGCCTATTTCTAAGCTATGTGAAGGTTATTTAGGGTATGTTTAACTTATGATCAAGTTATGGAATGTTCATTACTATACAAATCAGCATAGTTTCGCAGTTTGACACAAATAGTCCCTGCGATCGAACAAAGTTGATTTCGACACACCAAACCATTCCAAAACTTATTTCTAAGTTATGTAGAGGTTATTTAAGGTATGTTAAGCCTATGTCACTATTCCGGAGTGTTTGTCGCATTATACTGACTGCGTTTACACACCAGTTTGCGTATAACCTTCCAGAACGCGATTTAAAGCTTGCAATCGGAATCGCATCGAATTGAAAAGTCACCAAACACAAATACACACATAGAAACACCAAAACACATATAATAACACCAAAGCACATTGTTTTATTAATAAACATCATTGTTTTACGTTGTACATCGATTACAGAACACAGTTGTCACAGTCTCCCCTACTTCAGGAAATTTCATCCCGAAATTTTAACTAAAGGAAGCTTGTGAAAACAAATGCGGATATTTCGTCTTCATCTGGTCCTCACGTTCCCAAGTAAACTCTGGGCCACGTTTGGATTCCCAGCGAACTTTAACCAAATGAATCCGTTTGTTCTTCAACTGTTTGAAAGTACGGCCCACGATTTCCACGGGTTTCTAGACAAAGTGCATCGTTTCATCGATTCGGATCTCATCGAGAGGAATGTGAAGATCAGCGTCAGCTAAACACTTTCGCAAATTGGACATGTGAAAAGTCGGGTGATTATTTCCAAGCTCCGGAGGTAGCTCTAGTCGATAGGCAACCTTTCCAATTCTTTCCACAATCTTAAATGGTCCCACATATCGAGGTGCAAGTTTTCCTTTCTTTCCAAATCTCACCACTTCCTTCCAAGGTGACACCTTGAGTAGGACACGATCTCCGATTTGAAATTCTAAGGGCTTGCGTCACAAATCCGCATAACTCTTTGTCACAAGATTATCGCGGATTTTCTTGATTTTGTCTGTTGTTTCCAGAACGAGCTCAGGTCCAGTAAGTTGAGCTTCACCGGTCTCGTTCCAACAGACAGGTGAACGGCATTTTTGACCGTATAGGGATTCGAATGGTACCATATTAGTGCTAGTATGATAACTATTGTTGTAAGAGAACTCGATCAGTGGCAGATGAGAGTCCCAATTACCACCAAAGTCTATCACGCATGCTCTAAGCATATCCTCCAAAGTTTGGATCGTTCTCTAAGATTGGCCATCTGTTTGGGGATGATAAGTAGTGCGTAGATTCAGTTGGGTTCCCAAAGCAGATTGCATGGCCTTCCAGAAATGAGATGAAAATCGAGCATCACGATCAGAGATGATATCCAAGGGCACACCATGTCGTGTCACTATCTCGTCAACATAAATCTTTGCAAGTTTATCAGCAGATAGGTCCTCGCGAATCGGAATGAAATGAGCTGATTTAGTTAAACGATCGATAATAACCCAGATAGCATCATGACCTTTAGACGTACGCGCTAACTTAGTGATGAGATCCATCGCAATGTTCTCCCACTTCCAAACCGGTATCTCTGGTTGTACAAGCAAGCCAGAAGGTCGTTGATGTTCGGCCTTGACTTTGAGACAAGTTAGGCATTTCGATACATACAAGGCAACATCCTTCTTCATACCAGGCCACCAGCACTAAGTACGAAGATCCTTGTATATTTTATCTGCACCAGGATGGACAGAATATCGAGACTTATGAGATTCGTCCATTACGAAGGTGCGAAGATTGTCTTGTTTCGAAATCCACAATCGATCCTTAAAATAGAGCAAACCATCGTCTTTCGCTTCGAGTTTAAGCTCAAGTTGATGTGGTAATTCCTTACCTATCAAATTTTGTGAAACATAAAATTGCTGAGCTTGAAGGACACAAGTTTGAAGATCAAATAGAGTTCGAACAGAATGAAGTTTGACTCGTTCCTTTCGACTAAGCGCATCGGCTACAACATTCGCCTTACCAGGATGGTAGCGAATCTCGCAGTCGTAATCGTTTAAGAGTTCAACCCAACGTCGTTGCCTCATGTTCAGCTCCTTCTGATTAAGAATATGCTGGAGACTTTTGTGGTCTGTGAAAACCACACACTTCGTTCCATAGAGGTAGTGTCTCCAGATTTTAAGCGCAAAAACCACAGCTCCTAACTCAAGATCATGAGTTGTGTAGTTCTTCTCGTGAACTTTCAGCTGTCTAGATGCATATGCAATAACCTTACCTCGTTGCATAAGGATGCAACCAAGGCCTAAGTTGGACGCATCGCAATAGACAACAAAATCATCGCTTCCCTCGGGCAGAGATAGAACAGGAGCATTACATAACTTCTGCTTTAGCGTTTGGAACGCTTCTGCTTGCTTGGGTCCCCACTCGAAAGACTTATTCTTCTGAGTCAAAGCAGTGAGTGGAACCGCAATCTTCGAGAAATTTGAAATGAATCGACGATAATAACCTGCAAGACCAAGAAAAGATCGAATCTGTGTAGGCGTCGTCGGTGTATTCCAGTCCTTAATAGCAGCAATCTTGGATGGATCTACATGAATACCCTGCTCATTGACTATATGACCCAAGAATTGAACTTCTTTAAGCAAGAATTCACACTTGGAGAATTTAGCAAAAAGTTGTTCCTTCTTCTGGAGTTCCAATGTTAAGCGAAGGTGTTGCTCGTGCGCGGCTCGAGATTTTGAATAAATGAGAATATCGTCGATGAACACAATAATGAACTTGTCCAAATAAGGTTTGCAGACCCTATTCATTAAGTCCATAAAGATAGCTGGAGCATTTGTCAAACCAAATGGCATGACAGTGAACTCGTAATGCCCATATCTTGTGCGGAAAGCAGTTTTGGGAATATCTTCTTCGAGAACACGAAGTTGATGATACCCAGAACGCAGATCGATCTTGGAAAAGCATGAAGCACCTTGCAGCTGGTCGAAGAGATCATCAATTCGAGGTAGGGGATATCGATTCTTGATGGTAAGCTTATTAAGCTCACGATAATCGATACACATTTGAAAAGATCCATCTTTCTTTTTCACGAAGAGGACAAGAGCTCCCCAAGGTGAAAAGCTCGGTCGGATGAATCCTTTATCAGATAACTCTTGAAGCTGTTTCGATAACTCTTGCATCTCCAACGGTGCAAGACGATAAAGTGCTTTTGCAATCGGGTTGGCATTGGGTACAAGGTCAATACGAAACTTGACTTGACGAACTGGAGGAAAACCAGGCAGTTCATCAGGAAACACCTCCGGATAATCCCGAACAATCGGAATATCCTGAATACTCTTGCTCTTACTTTTCTCCTCGGTGACATGTGCCAGAAAAGCAACATATCCTTTTCGTAAATACCTTTGGGCTTCCAAACACGACATAAGCTTCAAACCACCAGATGGCTTCTCTCCATGAATTTCCAAAACATCGCAGGAAGACAAAGGAATACGAACAATCTTATCGAAACAAACCACCTCAGCGTGGTGTTTGGTTAACCAATCCATTCCAACGATAATATCGAAACTCCCAAGTTGCATCGGTGTGAGGTCAATAGGAAAAAGATGGTTACCAAGGATCAACTGACAATCACGAATAACAAAATCGAGAACCAGAGGTTTACCAGTAGCAACTTCGACAGATAAGGGTTTCCTCAGTTTAGTTCTAGGTATTGCAAGCAAAGGTTCAAATGACAAAGAAACAAAACTTCTATCAGCACCAGAATAAAAAAGAATAGATGCAGGTCGATTGTTAACAAGAAACGTATCGTTAACCACTTCGTTGTCGCCCCACTTCGTTTGCATTCAAATTGTACGCTCGCCCACGAGCGGGATTCACATTGACGTTGACGTTCGCATTCGGGTTCGCGTTAGCATTCGCGTTTGCATTCACCAGTCTCGGACAGTTGTTGCGGAAATGACCATACTCTCCACAATTAAAACATGAACCCAATGGGAATCTTGCAGCATTCCCTTGTATCGGAGCTTGAACCTGGGCAACCTGATTCTGTCCCAAACGACAAACATTGGCCAAATGCCCAAGCTTACCACACGTCGTGCATTGCTTGCAAGCTTGTTGTGCAATGTGATGACCGTTGCAACGAGCACAATGAGGTGCAGTACCAGCATATGCCTTCTTTGCAGGTGGCTAAGCCGGTGGGTTCTGCGGGTTCTGAGCAGTCTGTGCTGTAACAGCAAAATTCTGGGCACCCTTTCGCTTCCTCGATTTCTTCGAAGACTCACCTTCCTTACCCTTGTCACACCCCGACCACGTATAACATACAAAGCGTGGCGGAAACATCGGGGAGTGTTGTAACAGAATTAATGGTTTCATAACCATGGCATACAAAGTTGTATTTATTTATCAACAAGGGTGTTACATTGTCTCAAAACAGTAAATTAAGAGTTCAGAACATAATTAAACATAGTCTATCTTCTTTTAAAGTCTCTAAGGCACAGGTCCGCCCTAGTATCATGATCAACATCCTACGGAAATGCACCTGAAAACACATGTGAAAATAGGTACGTCAGCATAAAAATGCCTGTGAGATACATAGGTTTGTGAAAATAGGATTCATGACTTATGTTTAAGAAAAATGTTTAGTCATGAACCTTGTAATTTGCTTTGTCTTGTAAATCATTTGAAAGCAATAAGATCAGATGATATGTATAAGTAAATGTCAGGTTAAATAAATAACCATGTAAAAATGTGTTTGTATAAGATAAGTTGTTTGTAAATCAATGTCTTGTGAAAAGTATGTTATTTGTATAAAATGTTCTATGTATCAAACTGAAATGATTTAAATAACGTTACGCTATGTAATATTATACAAACACTTATATATAGGAAGTACCAGCGGCGTATCCACCATGTTTGTTTCATATTACACACGTATTGTTACTCAAATCACTTACCCAAACAACCACCAATGTAACTTGTTCATGTACAAACCAATTGTCAAGTGTTATGGTGTAATCCATATCAAAATGTCTATGTCCAATGTAAACCACCAAATGTGTATATCAATGTCCAAATGTTTATGTTCAATGTAGATCATGTAATGTGTAACCAAGATGTCATGTATGGTAGTGAAATATATATATATCAACTAAACCATATGTAATATGCACAAAAACAAGGTATTGAAGTAAAACATAGTTTAAATCAAAGTTATGTTTTGTGTAACAAATGCAAGCTATACTGATACAAACATTTATGCGGTATTGTTAAAATGCATACATCCAAGCCTTGAGACTGTGGTGATAAACCCTTAAACAAATTAAAGGTTCATCTGAATTATGTATATCGAATTCGGTCATTCCTTTCATCCCCTTTCCCTGGGATGTCCGGAACGGGAGTTGTCAATTCCTATGGTACCACTACCTACTAACGAACGGCGTAATTAATGTTAATGAATGTATTGTTCCATGTTAAACAAACCAAATGTCATAACAAAATGTAAGCATGTGAAAACGATGCACTAAGTATGTAATCAAATGAACATACATAGCGTGAAATGTCATGTAAAACGATGTACTAAGTAATGCACACAATGGGCACACCTAGCATGAAATGTAATGTAAAACAATGTACTAAGTAATGCACACAATGGGCACACCTAGCATGAAATGTAATGTAAAACAATGTACTAAGTAATGCACACAATGGGCACACCTAGCATGAAACGTAATGTAAAACAATGTACTAAGTAATGCACACAATGGGCACACCTAGCATGAAACGTAATGTAAAACAATGTACTAAGTAATGCACACAATGGGCACACCTAGCATGAAATGTAATGTAAAACAATGTACTAAGTAATGCACACAATGGGCACACCTAGCATAAGATGTAATGAAATCATGTACTATAATGTACTAACGAACATAGCATGTATATGATGTGAAAACAGGAAAGCATGAAAGTAACAAGTAGGCACATGTGTTCCACCCCAAAACAGTTTGGAAAACAGTAAAAGAGGGGTCTATGTACTCACTTGAGATTGCTCAGATGTCTAAAGATAACCACCAAGCAAAGATATAGATCACGGAATCAAACGGCACCTAATATAGGTAACTATGTTAATAAACCGGACCTAAATCGGATGATTGGATAGAATGAGGGTTTGTAAACCAAACGAGTGTAGAGACTCGTGTCATTTGGTTTAACAAAGCCTACATACTAAATGAAACCTAACATAATTGTTTACGACCCATTACGACCCGTTTAGGAAGCTTATGCTACTTTAACGCGTCGTTCGCGTGAAACGCGTTCGGACCGCATAACTAGCCCTGTGACAAGTGTTATATGCCTAAACATGTTATATAATCAGTTATGTGACAAAAGTTTAGGTTACATATGCTTAATTACCAATTATACATGAAAAGGGTATTCTGGTAATTTACCTAAGGCATATTAACTACCTATCATACAACTACTTAAACGATGTGACCATAAGGTATAACCTCGGAAGGTTATTCCCTACACTATGGTCACCTAATGTATTTGGTCGGATCCTAATGATCGACCAAACTGGGTCGGGTTCGAAGTATAAGCGATTTATTAGATCGCTTACCCTACGACCCTAGACAACGTGGTAATCAGTAGGCATAGTCCCAAGGGACTATGACCATCGTGATTACAATCACGTTGCGAAGTTCTAATGAACTTCGCATTGACCATTACTGGTCAACGCTGAAAGTCAAACAAAGTTTGACTTTCTGACTCGAAAAGCAGTAAAATAAGGAAAGAACGAAATAATACTTACGAAGGGTCCCCGAATGCTAAACTCGATTCAAAAATCTCAGGTATGAAACAAATGTTTCAACTTAGAGTTTCTCAAATCAAATTTCTTGTGATTTTAGCAATGGGGTGTTAGGGTATTTATAGTTTTTAGTCCACCGTTGAGATCGTTTCATGGAAACCGTGATTCGATCACATCCGTACACTTGTGGAAAGGTTATGGAAGCTAAATATGATCCTTATCTAATGACTAAGCAACTTAGAACATGTGGAGGAGGATCAAACAACTGCAAACTGATGTTAAAACATTGAATCTGGTCAGATCATGCACTCGCGTAGCGTGACGGCTAGAGCCTTAGGGCTCGCGCTACGCTACTGCCTCCCAGTTCCAGAATTGTTTCAAACTTGGCAGAAATGGTCCCTGCACGTGTTTAAGGCCTTTTTCGATGCGTTTGAAAACCGTTAACCTCATTTTAAGGCTCTAAAATGAAGTTAAAGTATAGGGAACTCAAAACATGCTCAAAAATATCTCAGATGTCGGTTCGTTTGGCCGTACGATCGCGATGTTCGCTTAATTACGACGGAATGTGCATAAGCGCGAAAAACGATCCAAATGACGCGACGAATGGATTTTTCTTATGGCGAACACTAAAATATAATATAGTCATGTTCACATAAATTTTTGGATGTCCGGATGTATTCAGAACGTAAGTTATGCGCGAAAATGCAAACTTGTGCACTTTTTGACACTTTTAGTCCCTAAATGACCCAAAAGTTTATTTTAACACACCGAACCCCTCAAAGCCTATTTCTAAGCTATGTAAAGGATATTTAAGGTGTGTTTAACTTATGGTCATGTTCCGGAATGTTCGTTACAGTTCAAATTGACATACTTTCACAGTTTGTCAAGTTTAGTCCCTGTAAACGAATTTACTTGTTTTTGCCATACCAAAGCCTTCAAAACTTATTTCTAAGTTATGTAAAGGTTATTTAAGGTATGTTGAGTATATGTTGATGTTCCGGAGTATTTTTCGCATTAAACTGAGTACGTTTACGCACTAGTTTGCGTATAACTCTCCAGAAAGTGATGTAGAGTTTGGAATTGAACAAAAGTCAAAACATGAAAAATGTAAAACACAAACAAACAAACATTGGGATCAAATAACATTGTTTTATTGATAATAGAACTGTTCATAGTGATTACAAGCACAGTTGTTACAGTCTCCCCTACTTGTGGAAATTTCGTCCCAAAATTTATTTAGAGGAAACTCGTGGAAAAAGATGTGGATATTTCGCCTTCATTTGATCTTCGCGTTCCCAAGTAAACTCAGGTCCACGCTTAGCTTCCCAGCGAACTTTGACCAAAGGAATGCGCTTGCGTTTAAGCCACTTGACTTCACGTTCCATGATTTCCACTGGTTTCTCAACAAATTTCAGTGTTTTACCAACACGAATTTCGTCAAGCGGTACGAAGAAGTTTTCATCAGCTGAACACCTCTTGAGATTGGACACGTGAAAAGTTGGATGAACATTTCCAAGTTCAGGAGGTAACTCAAGTCTGTAGGCTACCTTTCCGATTCTTTCGACGATCTTGAATGGTCCAACGTATCTAGGTGCAAGTTTTCCTTTCTTTCCAAATCTGATCACACCCTTCCAAGGTGAGACCTTAAGTAATACTCGATCACCGACTTGAAATTTCAAGGCTTTGCGTTTTGGGTCCGCGTAAATCTTCTGACGGCTTCTAGCTGCCTGAAGGTTATCACGAACTTTCTTGACCTTGTCAGTTGTCTCTAAAATGAGGGCAGGTCCAGTAAGTTGAGCCTCGCCAATCTCATTCCAGCAGACTGGTGAACGACATTTTCGACCATAGAGAGCCTCGAAAGGAGCCATTTTGATGCTAGTGTGATAACTGTTGTTGTAGGAGAATTCAATCAATTTAAGATGTGAATCCCAGCTACCACCAAAATCGATCACACAAGCTCTTAGCATATCCTCCAGAGTCTGGATTGTTCTCTCAGATTGACCATCCGTTTGCGGATGATAAGCTGTGCTCAGATTAAGTTGGGTCCCCATAGCAGATTGCATGGTTCTCCAAAAATGAGAAGTGAAACGAGCATCTCTGTCAGAAATGATGTTCACAGGAACACCATGTCGAGCTACAATTTCATCCACATAGATTTGAGCAAGTCTGTCAGCAGGAAAATCCTCACGGATTGGCAAGAAATGTGCTGACTTTGTAAGACGATCAACGACTACCCAGATGGCATCATGACCTTTCTTAGTGCGTGGAAGTTTGGTAACGAGATCCATAGTAATGTTTTCCCATTTCCAAACTGGGATCTCTGGTTGCTCCAATAAACCAGAAGGACGCTGATGTTCAGCCTTAACCTTAAGACAAGTAAGGCATTTGGATACGTATAAGGCAATGTCTTTCTTCATACCAGGCCACCAATAATGAATACGAAGATCCTTATACATCTTATCTGAGCCCGGATGAATAGAATAACGAGACTTATGGGCTTCATCCATAAGCAAGGTACGAAGATCATCCTGGCTTGGGACCCACAAACGGTCCATGAAGTAATATGATCCATTGTCCTTCAGTTCTAGAGCAGGTGTTATGTGATAGGGAAATTCCTTATCCATTAGACCTTGTGAAACACAAGATTGTTGAGCTTGAGAAATGCGGGCTTGGATATCAGACCGAGCTTGAATAACAGATTGAACACGTACACAATGAAGCTTAGTACGTTCCTTACGACTCAATGCATCAGCTACGACATTCGCCTTACCAGGATGGTAGCGAATTTCGCAGTCATAGTCGTTTAAAAGCTCAACCCAACGTCGCTGTCTCATGTTGAGTTCCTTCTGGTTGAAGATATGCTGAAGACTTTTGTGGTCAGTGAAAACCACACATTTTGTACCGTACAAATAGTGTCTCCAGATCTTGAGAGCAAAGACAACTGCACCCAACTCAAGATCATGAGTGGTGTAGTTCTTCTCATGTATCTTCAATTGCCTTGATGCATATGCTATGACTTTGTTCCTTTGCATCAGAACGCAACCAAGACCCAATTTCGATGCATCACAATACACAACAAAATCATCATCACCCTCAGGCAATGATAGAACAGGCGCATTGCAAAGCTTCTTCTTCAGGTGTTGAAAAGCTTCCTCTTGTTTGTATCCCCAATAAAAGGGCATTTTCTTCTGAGTTAGAGCAGTTAGAGGAACTGCAATCTTCGAGAAATTTTCTATGAAGCGGCGATAATAACCCGCTAGACCAAGAAAAGAACGAACTTCAGTAGGAGTAGAAGGTGTATCCCAATCCTTAATCGCACTGATCTTGGAGGGATCTACATGAATACCTCGTTCGTTGATGATATGTCCTAAGAATTGAACTTCTTTAAGCCAAAATTCGCACTTGGAGAATTTGGCGAAAAGTTGCTCTTTCTTTAGGAGTTCCAGAGTAAGACGAAGATGTTGCTCGTGATCAGCTCGCGTCTTAGAATAAATCAAGATGTCGTCAATAAAAACAATGACGAACTGATCCAAATAAGGTTTGCAGACCCTATTCATTAAGTCCATGAAAACAGCAGGAGCATTAGTCAAACCGAATGGCATGACTGTGAACTCATAGTGCCCATATCGAGTACGGAACACTGTCTTGGGAATATCTTCTTCATGCACCCGAAGTTGATGATATCCAGATCGCAGATCAATCTTCGAAAAATAAGAAGCGCCTTGTAACTGATCAAAGAGATCATCGATGCGAGGTAGGGGATATCGATTCTTGATGGTAAGCTTGTTAAGCTCACGATAATCGATACACATCCTAAAAGATCCATCCTTCTTCTTGACAAAAAGAATGGGAGCACCCCAAGGTGAAAAACTAGGACGTATAAAACCTTTGTCAGAGAGCTCCTGAAGCTGTTTAGACAACTCTTGCATCTCAGATAGTGCAAGACGATATGGAGCTCTGGCAATGGGATTTGCACCAGGTACGAGATCAATGCGGAACTCGACTTGGCGTGCTGGAGGTAGACCAGGTAAATCTTCAGGGAATACTTCAGAATAATCCCGAACGACAGGAATATCTGAAATAGACTTACCCTTGCCTTTATCTTCTGTAACATGTGCTAAGAAAGCCACATAGTTCTTCTGCAGATACTTCCGAGCTTTAAAACAAGACATGAGTTTGAGACCACCGATAGGCTTCTCACCTTGAACCTGCAGGATCTCGCCTGCCGAAAGCGGCACACGAACTATCTTCTCAGAACAAACTATCTCCGCGTGATGCTTGGATAACCAATCCATTCCCACAATAACGTCGAAGCTTCCAAGTTGCATAGGCGCGAGGTCAATAGGAAAAAGATGGTCGTTAAGGTTCAACTGGCATTTGCGAAGAACAGAATCAAGAATAATTGGTTCACCACTAGCAACTTCTACTGTCAAAGGTTTTCCTAGTTTCGTTCTAGACACGTGAAGCATTTGCTCAAAAGATAATGACACGAAACTCTTATCGGCACCAGAATCGAAAAGAACAGATGCAGGCTGATTATTAATAAAGAACGTACCGTTCACCACATCATCGTCAGCCTGTGCCTCTTGGGCATTCATGTTAAAGACTCGGCCTCGAGCCGGAGCCGGAGCCTGATTCTGGTTCTGGTTGGCTAGCCTTGGGCACCGGTTTCTGTAGTGGGTCAGATCCCCACAATTGTAACAAGCACCCGGTGGGTATTGTAGTCGTGCAGCTTGACCCTGTTGCTGAGCAGGAGGCTGTGCAACTTGTTGAGCCGGGTTTTGAACTGCACGATTCTGAGCAAACCGACAAACATCGGCAAGATGGCCTGACTTCCCACAGCTAGTACAGAAACGGCACTGATGTTGCGGCTGATGGTGACTGTTGCATCTATTGCACAAAGGTGCATTCCCTGTATAGGGTTTCTTTGCTGGAAGCTGTGCGGGTTGGTTGGGAGCTGCCTGATTAGCTTGGGCAGTGATAGCAAAATTTTGGGAAGCCTTACGCTTCCTTGACCTCTTCGAAGAACCAGAGTTCTTTCCATTCAAGTTTTGACCTTTCTTGCTATCACCCTTGTCAGCCGACTGTTTCTTGCCCTTGTCACCCTTCCGGTGTAACTTGTTCTTCCGGATCTGCGACTCAGTCAATGTCGCAGATAACTCGATCGCCTGACGAAGTGTGGCAGGGTTACTACCAGTAAGAATGTGTTGTACCGAGTCAGGTAGACCATCGATGTATCTCTCGATAGCCTTGTCAAGTGGGGTGACCATCGTTGGGCAAAGCAGACTCAACTCTTCAAACCGATCAGTATAAGCCCTGTGCTCACCACTATCTTGCTTCAAAACATCAAACTCTTTCTCCAACGCTCGCTGTTCATGACGAGGACAGAATTCCCTCATCATAAGGGCTCTAAGTTCAGCCCATGTCTGTGCGAGAGCAACTTCCGCACCCCGGTCTCTCATAACCCCGTTCCACCATGTCAAAGCCCTCTTCTGAAATACGCTCGAGGAGAACTCGACCTTGCGATTATCCGGACACTGTACATGGCGAAAAGTATTCTCTATACTCTCGAACCACTGAAGAAGCCCAGTCGCTCCTTCAGAACCACTAAACTTGAGTGGTTTAGCCTGATTAAAATCCTTGTATTTGCATGGAACATTGTTGTTGTTGTTATTGTTGGCTTGGTTCCATTGAGCAAAGAGATTTGGAAATTGAGCAGCCATCTGCTGCGCAATAATTTCTGCCAGTTCGGCAGTTGCTATCTGGTTCTCGCGTCGAGGAGGCATTCTAAAAGAGGAAAACATGAAAGGAAATGAGTGAGATGATTGGATGAAGAGAATGAGATGAAACAAAATCAACAAAAGCAAAGATGGTGATCATTCCTCCGCATTACCAAGCAAACAAACGAATCACAGTGACTAATCAAAGTAAATGGGTCAAAAATAATGTATAATGAAGACATGTTCGCCTATAAGTGAACACTCATCCCAAGAATTCCCTGGTAAGCACAACTGGTCTCGCGTCTGATGAGATGTATACGAAGTGCTTGCCTAGACAGAAAACCCAGAATACAGGCATTCACCCTTCTAGTTTGCACGTGATCACATTATTTAAAACCTAAAACGTTTAACGGGATTTTGAAAATTTGAAGGCATAAGGCCAAAAACCAATACTGAAAAGGGTTCAAAACCATATAACAGAGGGTTCAAAGATGACAAAACTGAAGAACAGAAGTATAATTACAGAAAGCAGTTAGCTATAAACAAAATGATTAGAATATCTGGTCTTTTTTCTGAGGCAAAAAGTGCAAATATATGGGATCCAGACAGAGAATGTTATCTTGACCCCTATGGAAACATTGCTGTTGATCATAAAACTCTTGATTTGGAAACCATAATCCAAGAGTATAAAATTGAAGATGATTATTGGCAGAAGAAATGGCGGGGAAGCGGAGAAGATGAAGAGAAAGAGAAGAAGGAGAAAGAAGAGAAAGAGAAGTCAAAGAAGATTGACACTGGGATCATTGACACGACACAGGAGTTGAATGCAGAAAACATGGGAAAGATGGCTGACAAGGTGCTGGCTGCTAATGCACTTGAGGTAGATTCTAAATCCATTTCTGAGTCTAAAAGCCAAGTCAGTTCAAACGCGTCAATGACTGAGTCAGGTAAGAAGGTCATTGGTAATGTTGACTGCAAAAATTGCATCAAAGAATGCAAGGTTTGTAGTACAAACACTTATCTCAAAGGTAAGAAGATTGAGGATTTGACTGCTAAAGTCAGAAGTGTTGAGGATCAAATTCTTGATCGTGACAAAATGGTGAAAGCTTCAACTGAACGATTAAAGGAATTAACTAACAAAATTGAAACTGATAAAATTGATCAGGAAAAGGTTAGGAAAGAAAATGAAAGGTTAGTTCTTGAAAATCGTCAGATCACTGAAAAATTTGAAAAGCTTAAAAGCACGATTAAAGATAATGATGATCGAAATGGTAAAACTTATAAAGAAAATTTCCAATTGCAATGTGTTTTGAGAATCAAAGAAGAATTAATAAACAAACAATTGGATGAGATTGCTAAATTGAAACTTCAGTTTGAAGAAGCCAAGATTGAGAATGAACGGATCAATTTGAAATTGAACAGTTACAGCTCTGCAAGCTTTGTTTTGCAACACATTATTCCCAAAACCATCGGGAAAGACAAAGCAGGCGAAGATGTATACTGTGATGGAACTGGGGTTGGGTTTCATCAAGTTCCACCACCAGTTCTTGAAAATTATTTGAAAAAGCAATCTAGGTTGGTTAATCTTGAGGAAGAAAATGAAGTGAAACTTCCTGATTCAATTGATGTGACATTTTATGTAAGTCCCGTGAAACGGATCTTTCAATGATATCAAACAACCAATTGATTGTGCGGAATCCAATCAATTGGTGATTCAAGAATCAAAACGAAAACAAACAAGAACACCAAAATAACTTTTAACTCACACACGTTTCTATTACTTGAACAAGCAAAAACGTCTGGTATGAGTACACCACAATCGAATCTCCTCCACTCTAGCTCTAGAGAAATTGTGTAACAAGGAGGTTCCAAAGGTTCAAACCTAAAAACAAGTTAGAAACTTGTTTTTATACTAACTCAAGCCCACTTCCCTACATGGGCTCCCCTTGGGCCTGCTTGGCCCACATGGCCTATAGCTTGGCCCAAGTGACCTCTAAAGGTCCAAAACCTAATATAAACTAACCCGGTACAGCCCAGTTCATAACCATAACCCATTGTGTTAATTTGATGCGTCAGTCTCACACTTCAGGGCCTAACAATCTCCCCCTAGACTGATGCCATCAAATTGTCTTCTTAGCATGAATTCAACAATATCTTCAACGAAGTCTATGGTCATCACTATGCTGCAGATGTTGTGGAAGTTCTTGACTTCTGAACTCTCAGAACTGGGTCTCTTTCTTCAGCTTTTGTGGTTAGCTTCATATCAGGATCTTGATCAGCTTTGCTTGAAAATCTTGTTAAAAAGAATGTGAGAGGAGGATTCTCAACAACTCTTTTCTTCTTCAATCTTTTTCTTTCAAGCAGGTTCACGGTACTTCTTCAAATGTACTTTCACTGCCAGACGACGCTTCATATCCGGTTCTTCTGACTTAGGTACATCTTGTAATCATGCTGCTCCATGCTTCGTCAGCAGCTAACAGCATCTCAGTCTTCAACAACCCCTGTTCTTGATTGAAATCAAGTTCTGCACATGCTCACAAACTCATAAGCAAACATTTCTTATGCAACAGGGAGAGTACCACATGAACACTAGGTACATGAAATTTCACAATTTAAATTCTTTTAACTTTTGATGATCAGTCAAATCTTCAAGAACGGTTACATTTTTAATTTTAAGAAAACAAATAAACACTCTATTTTTGGATTTTTGGTTTTATAGAAAAACAAGACACTATTTTTGTATTTTTTTAAGAACTAAAAACAAATAAAAACTCAAAATATAAACAACTACCATAAAATACAATTACAATTGCAATGGGATCAAAATTCATTCTCAGGCAGACTAAGGAACACTTTTCAGTACGAGCCTAATCAAACTGGTCTATGCGATTGCCAATATGTTTGTCCACTTAAACTTTAACACTCAACTTTCAATTTTTCAACTTCGTGATATGCTTTAGGTAATATTATACTATTATACCCGTGTGTCCCATTCCAAGGCATACCCCCGCAATCAAGGTAAGCACAACGATTCATCGTAGCAGGTGAGTATACTGATGTCATCCTTTAAGATATCATGACTGTGTCTAGGTCTGCATATAATCTGTTTTATCATGTTTTGATTTCTTAACAATGAACACCCAAATAAATACTAAACAAATCCTGGAAATATAAACAGCACACTCTATCATGCAAGTATCTTCCCTACCACATATTTCACAAGTCCAATCCAGATTTCTGAAATCTTAACTGGGAATAGGTTGAGAAGAGAACAGAATAGATCTTTTGCAGAGATGGTATAATATACAGATCAAATGAGTTTTTCTCGGTTTGATATAGGTTTCTTGGGTTTCTTTTGGGCACTTGAGGGCCTCTTTCGGGTGTATTATGTGACAACTCGAAATCTAGAACCTTTCGTGTATGCTTAAACGTGTGGCTAGTTAACTTATGTGATTAATGACAAATGAACCTTTATGTGATTATGTGTTATTTGTGTGTGCTTGTATGTATGCGATATATGTATATATGAACCGAGACACGAGAACCCGACTCGAGACCATGTGGTCTCGAGTGAACTAGTGAAACAGTGGGCCGGATCGGGCCACACACCCCTTAGCCTACCCGAAAAGCCCATTAGGGTGCACAAGGTGAAACAAGTATATAACCTTGGTAATTATCCATGTTGCCATTTTCTTTGGTTAACACACACACTCTCCATTCTCTCACTAAAACCCTAGACACCAAGCATCACACTCCTTCTCCTTCTTCTTGGATCAAACCGGTGGCACTAGGACTCTCGGATCGAGCTTAGGATCATCATTCGGAAGTTCACTCATTACTCTTCATACCCTCACACTTAGAGAACCCAATCGGTTAGTACTCTACTATGTATTAAGGATTATGTGTGCTTGATGATTGAATGCTTGTCTTCATGTATTAATAAGTGGAAAATGTATGACTATGGCTTTATCATAGTCTCGGATGTGTATGTTGATGATAATCGGTTAAACATGTCTTGATTTTAATATATATTGTATGATGAGTTAAGGAGATCTTGTGACTTAAATGTGGTTTAATCATTAGTTGTTGATGTTATGAAATCGGATTGCATGCTCTTAGGTTACAAATCAAATGCTTGTTAAATGGCTGCATATATGTGGAAATCGGATTAGTTGTTTGAATATTTTGGTTGTTGTTTCAAGTTATGATTATGATGAACTATTGGATGATATGATGAACTACTTGGATATTGATGAACATGATGAATGTATGAAGAACTTGTTGAATATCATATGAACATATTTTGAATATCTGAAATCTGATATGTTTGATCTAATTTGGTAAATTGTTAGACAAATAAACATGTTTATGAGAATAGTACATAATGTTGCATGAAATAGAATTTCTATTGGATAGTACACTGTGCAGAATCAGCTTATGTCCAGTCGAGATCCCCGGTTGCGACACAGGTTGCGAGTCGCAAACACCTGGTTGCGACTCGAGACCAAAACAACATGAACCGAGACCGCAGTTGCGACTCATGGTTGCGAGTCGAGAACGCCTGGTTACGACTCGAGACCAGGTGCATGTGCAGACTGTTTGGACTTGCACCTCATTTCGGACTTAAGTACTTGGGCCGGACTCTTGGGCCTGATGCACCGATCTTATACGTGATGATTGAATGTGTATATTGTTGAACTGCCATGATCAAACGTGTATTCCATGAACGATACTTGAATGCATTATGCTAGGAACATACGTGTACTGTTGAATACGAACCTGATTGGTATGATACAACTATGATAGGACGCAAGTAGCCACAATATTACTTGATTGACTTTTCTGTGTATCTACCGAGCAAACCAAGGTGAGTTCACACCCTCTACAAAGCATGGGATTCCCAGGGGTCGGGAATTGGGGTTAAGGAACATGGGTTCCTCGTCCTCCTTGGGTAGGACAGCAAAGGTTCAGGAATGTAATTCCTCGTCCTTATGGACAGATAACTCGTACTAGACCAAAACTCTATCACGAAGTCCTTCCTTTTTATATCGACTTAATCGCCGGGCCAATGGCGAGCGGGTCATTAGTTAGATAGCGCTATTTAGGTCTGACAAACCTCACACCGTGCCGCAGAGGACGGGCGTGAACTAATGGATCTGGGGCACGTCAATGATGATAGACATTGACAGTTTCAGGGCACATAAACATGACTACAGTCAGCAGTCGATATGGTAACGAGTCTAGTGTATACATGGGGTAGCCCCCACGGCCGAAATGCCAGATAACTAACACGGGGTAGCCCCCACGGCTGGATAGCCAGAGTAACCGGGATTAAACAAGTCACGTTTTTAACTATGGGGTAACCCCCACGGCAGGATGCCAGCTAAAGGAAACTGTTTTCGAAACAACTTAAAACGAACACCCAACCGTGAACTCACTCAACTTGTTGTTGACTCGTTACTACATGCTTTGCAGGTCCTTAGGTTCTTAACTGGAGCTTGCATGGAGGAGGATCGTTGTGGGACATGGACGACTGTGTGCCATGTTAAACTTGAAACTATTAAACTTATGTTTTGGCTTTAAGACTTATGCTTCCGCTTGCAACTTAATTATGTTTTGTTTGAACACCAATTGTATTGGTTGGATTTTATAACTACTTATATGCTCGTTCAATATGATTGGTGGCTGGATCCTGGTCAGTCACGCCTCCAAGCGGCAGTACTCCGCAGGTGGATTTTGGGGGTGTGACAGATTGGTATCAGAGCCATTGGTTATAGTGAACTTGGTTTTAATAAAGGGAAAAAAAAAAAAAAAACGTTTTTGTTAAAACCAGACTATAACCTGTACAGTGCTCAACGGTCCACAACGATGCTTCACTCCACATGCAAGGCTCGACATTCTAGGTGATATGATCTGTGTATATATTACCTACTTGTTAGATACATAGTACATTGTTCATGGTATGCTTGGTTAGTATAACTACTGTTGCTTGGACACGTGCGTGCTTACCCTATTTTATCGTCGTACTTTCGCGAACCCCTCTCACTCACGTTCTTCTTGATATGAAGATCATGTCTGGATGCGTTAACCTGACACAAGCCCAGTTGACGGCTCTGATCAACGAACGAGTTGCTGCGGCACTGGCAGCTACACACGCAGGAGGTCAGCATGTTCAGGCACCCGTGTGCACTTTTAAGACTTTCATGGACTGCCGGCCAACTACTTTTAGCGGCACAGAAGGAGCAGTAGGTCTCCTACACTGGTTTGAGAAACTAGAATCTGTCTTCGAAATGTGCGAATGCCCTGAGGCGCGCAGGGTGAAGTATGCTACTGGTACTCTCGAGGGTTTAGCCCTCACATGGTGGAACGCTCAAGTTCAGATGCTAGGGTTGGTTGCTGCCAACGCCACCCCATGGGAAACTTTTAAGGAGATGATCAAAGAAGAATACTGCAGTCGGGATGAGATTCACAAACTGGAGGTGGAGTTCTTCAACCTCAAGATGACGGGGTCCGAAATTGAAGCTTATGTGAAAAGGTCGAACGAACTGCCAATTCTGTGTCCTACTATGGTGGATCCTCCCATCAAACGCATCGAACTATTTCTTCAGGGCTTAGTGCCAGAAATCCAAAGTCATGTGACTTCAGCGAACCTCGCCACCTACCAGCAAGCCGTTCAGTTGGCTCACCGTCTCACGGATCAGGCGGTGGAGCAGAACAAGTTACCAAAACGCATAGGTGCTGCAACTACTTCTGGTACCTCTGGTGACAACAAACGGAAATGGGATGGAACTTCAAGTAAGGGTTCGACTTCTGTTCATTCCCAGTCTCAGCAGAGAAAGACTGAGGACTACAAGAGCCCTAATCAGCAATCGTCTGGTGGTCAAGGTCATGGTGGGTACAAAGGAAATCACCCCAAATGCAATCGCTGCAGCCTGCACCACAGCGGGCCATGCACCAGGGGCAACTGTCATCGGTGCAACAAGCCGGGTCACGCTGCAAAGGATTGCAGGAGCTTATACCCCGCCAATCAGAATCGTCAGCAAGCTCAACAGAACCAACGCCAGCAGCAGCAACAGGGTGATAACAAAGGATGCTTTCAGTGTGGAGCTGAAGGCCACTTCAAGAGAGACTGTCCCCAACTGAACAGGAACCAGAACAACAACAACAACAATAACAACAATCAGGGGAATGGTAACAATGGGAACAACAACAACAATGGCGCCAGGGGGCGGGTGTTTGTGATTGGCCAAGGTGAAGCAAGGAATGACCCCAATGTTGTGGCGGGTAAGTTCCTTCTCGACGACTTTTATGTTTCAGTTTTATTTGATTCGGGTGCCGATACTAGCTACATGTCACTAGAAGTTAGTCGAATGCTTAAGCGTGTTCCAACCCCTTTGAACAACAAGCACACCGTAGAGCTAGCAAATGGTAAGAGTTTAGAGGCCGCACACGTAGTCAAGGGTTGTAAACTTATTCTCGCTGACCAGACCTTCTCTATCGACCTCATTCCTATTGTCTTGGGTAGTTTCGACGTTGTCATTGGGATGGATTGGTTATCCCAACACCGAGCAGAGATTCTTTGCAACGAGAAAGTTGTCCGTATTCCAGGTCCCGGTGGTGAACCTCTCATGATTCATGGCGACAAGAGGAGTGCTGTTGAGAACGTCATTTCTCTCCTTAAGGCCCAAAAGTGCTTGCGAAAGGGCCACACTGCCATTTTGGCTCTCATTACTGACACCACGGAGAAAGAGAAAAAGATTGAAGATTTCCCAGTTGTACGCGATTATCCAGAGGTATTTCCTGAGGAATTACCTGGTCTTCCGCCTCATCGCCAAGTCGAGTTTCAGATCGAACTAGCTCCTGGAGCTGCGCCTATAGCCCGTGCACCTTATCGTTTAGCCCCATCAGAGTTGAAAGAACTCTCCACGCAACTACAAGAACTCTTGGATAAGGGTTTTATTCGTCCTAGCTCATCGCCCTGGGGAGCTCCAGTATTATTCGTAAAGAAGAAGGACGGTACTTTCAGAATGTGCATCGACTACCGGGAACTCAACAAGGTGACGGTGAAGAATCGTTATCCTCTACCGCGTATCGACGACTTGTTCGACCAGCTGCAAGGGTCGAGCTACTATTCGAAGATCGATTTGAGATCGGGATATCACCAGCTGAGAGTCCGGGAAGAGGACGTCTCCAAAACAGCTTTCAGAACTCGATACGGGCACTATGAGTTTTTGGTCATGCCTTTTGGGATGACAAACGCACCTGCGGTTTTCATGGACTTGATGAACCGGGTGTGCAAACCCTACCTGGACGAGTTCGTTATAGTTTTCATCGACGACATCCTGATCTATTCCAAGAGTCGGGAGGAACACGAGCAGCATCTGCGACTTATTCTGGAACTCCTTCGAACAGAACAGCTTTATGCAAAGTTCTCGAAATGCGACTTCTGGCTTCGAGAAGTCCATTTCCTAGGCCACGTGGTAAACAAGGATGGGATTCACGTTGATCCATCCAAGATAGACTCGATTAAGAACTGGCCTGCACCTCGTACACCAAAGGAAATTCGCCAATTCTTGGGTTTGGCGGGATACTACCGGAGATTCATAAAGGATTTTTCTAAGATTGCACAGCCTCCCACCTCACTAACGCAGAAGGGCGTTGTTTATCGCTGGGGAAACGCACAGGAGTTGGCATTTCAGCACCTAAAGGATAGGCTTTGTAGCGCACCTATCCTTTCCTTGCCGGAAGGCACAGACGACTTTGTGGTTTACTGCGACGCATCAATTCAGGGTCTTGGTTGCGTGTTGATGCAACGAGATAAAGTTATAGCCTACGCCTCACGCCAACTCAAAGTTCACGAGAAGAACTACACTACGCACGATTTAGAGCTGGGAGCTGTTGTTTTTGCACTCAAGTTATGGCGGCATTACCTGTATGGTACCAAGTGCGCGATCTACACCGACCACAGGAGCCTCGAGCATATCTTTAAGCAGAAAGAGCTGAATATGCGGCAACGACGATGGGTCGAACTACTAAATGACTACGAGTGCTCAATCAGGTATCACCCGGGCAAGGCCAATGTTGTGGCTGACGCCCTCAGTCGGAAGGACACTGCGCCTAAGCGCGTGCGAGCTTTACAACTCACGATCCATTCTAGTCTTCCCTCCCAGGTACGAGCTGCTCAGATAGAAGCACTGAAACCAGAAAACGTCAGGGCTGAAGCCCTACGCGGATCAAGGCAACGATTAGAACAAAAGGAAGACGGTGCTTACTACGTAACGGGACGCGTTTGGGTCCCACTCTATGGCAACCTACGAGAGCTTGTGATGGATGAAGCACACAAGTCTCGCTACTCAGTACACCCTGGATCAGATAAGATGTATCACGACATCAAAACTACGTACTGGTGGCCTAGCATGAAGGCCCACATAGCAACCTACGTCAGTAAGTGTTTGACTTGTGCGAGAGTCAAGTCCGAATACCAGAAACCATCAGGCCTACTCCAACAACCAGAGATACCTCAATGGAAATGGGAGCAAATTTCCATGGATTTTGTCACTGGCCTACCTAGATCCCAGCGCGGGAACGATACTATTTGGGTGATCGTGGATCGACTCACAAAATCTGCACACTTCCTGGCTATCAAGGAGACGGATAAATTCTCTACGCTCGCAGAAATTTACCTCAAGGAAGTTGTTTCGAGGCACGGGGTGCCCACCTCCATTATCTCGGATCGAGATGCACGTTTTACTTCAGAGCTGTGGCAAGCAATGCACAAATCCTTCGGCTCACGATTAGACATGAGCACAGCGTACCACCCTCAGACGGACGGGCAGTCCGAGCACACTATTCAAACCCTAGAAGACATGCTTCGTGCATGTGTAATCGACTTTGGCAACCGCTGGGAAAAGCATCTGCCACTTGTGGAATTCTCGTACAATAACAGCTACCACACCAGCATTAAAGCAGCTCCATTTGAGGCATTGTACGGACGTAAATGCCGGTCACCTCTTTGCTGGGCAGAGGTGGGTGATAGTCAAATCACTGGCCCAGAATATGTGGTAGATACGACCGAACAAATTGCTCAAATACGAAAACGCATGACGGCGGCCCGGGAACGTCAGAAAGTTTACGCCGACATGGGCAGGAAACCACTTGAGCTCCAGGTTGGGGAGCGGGTACTACTCAAAGTTTCACCCTGGAAGGGTGTGGTTCGTTTTGGTAAACGCGGTAAACTTAACCCACGATACGTTGGACCTTTCGAAGTCATTGAGAAAATAGGCAGGGTGGCCTACAGACTAAACTTACCAGCGGAACTCGGAGCAGTTCACAACGTTTTTCACGTGTCGAATCTGAAGAAGTGTCCGTCAGATGAGACCCACGTAGTTCCTCTGAAGGAACTCACTATCGACGAACAGTTACGATTCGTCGAGGAACCAGTCGAGATCACGGACCGGGATGTTAAGGTCCTCAAGAGCACTAGAATACCTCTCGTTCGAGTTCGTTGGAACTCACGTCGCGGCCCAGAGTTCACCTGGGAGCGCGAAGATCAGATGAAACAAAAGTATCCCCAACTGTTCGCAAACAGTACACCCACTACTGAGGCCGAAGCTACAGAATTTCGGGACGAAATTCCAGATCAACGGGGGGTGGATGTGACACCCCAGGAAAACCAGGAAAAACATACAACTTAACTAGCTTCCTCAGTGAGTGCCTACCAAATTTCGGGACGAAATTTCTTTCAACTTGGGGATGATGTGACAACTCGAAATCTAGAACCTTTCGTGTATGCTTAAACGTGTGGCTAGTTAACTTATGTGATTAATGACAAATGAACCTTTATGTGATTATGTGTTATTTGTGTGTGCTTGTATGTATGCGATATATGTATATATGAACCGAGACACGAGAACCCGACTCGAGACCATGTGGTCTCGAGTGAACTAGTGAAACAGTGGGCCGGATCGGGCCACACACCCCTTAGCCTACCCGAAAAGCCCATTAGGGTGCACAAGGTGAAACAAGTATATAACCTTGGTAATTATCCATGTTGCCATTTTCTTTGGTTAACACACACACTCTCCACTCTCTCACTAAAACCCTAGACACCAAGCATCACACTCCTTCTCCTTCTTCTTGGATCAAACCGGTGGCACTAGGACTCTCGGATCGAGCTTAGGATCATCATTCGGAAGTTCACTCATTACTCTTCATACCCTCACACTTAGAGAACCCAATCGGTTAGTACTCTACTATGTATTAAGGATTATGTGTGCTTGATGATTGAATGCTTGTCTTCATGTATTAATAAGTGGAAAATGTATGATTATGGCTTTATCATAGTCTCGGATGTGTATGTTGATGATAATCGGTTAAACATGTCTTGATTTTAATATATATTGTATGATGAGTTAAGGAGATCTTGTGATTTAAATGTGGTTTAATCATTAGTTGTTGATGTTATGAAATCGGATTGCATGCTCTTAGGTTACAAATCAAATGCTTGTTAAATGGCTGCATATATGTGGAAATCGGATTAGTTGTTTGAATATTTTGGTTGTTGTTTCAAGTTATGATTATGATGAACTATTGGATGATATGATGAACTACTTGGATATTGATGAACATGATGAATGTATGAAGAACTTGTTGAATATCATATGAACATATTTTGAATATCTGAAATCTGATATGTTTGATCTAATTTGGTAAATTGTTAGACAAATAAACATGTTTATGAGAATAGTACATAATGTTGCATGAAATAGAATTTCTATTGGATAGTACACTGTGCAGAATCAGCTTATGTCCAGTCGAGATCCCCGGTTGCGACACAGGTTGCGAGTCGCAAACACCTGGTTGCGACTCGAGACCAAAACAACATGAACCGAGACTGCAGTTGCGACTCATGGTTGCGAGTCGAGAACGCCTGGTTACGACTCGAGACCAGGTGCATGTGCAGACTGTTTGGACTTGCACCTCATTTCGGACTTAAGTACTTGGGCCGGACTCTTGGGCCTGATGCACAGATCTTATACGTGATGATTGAATGTGTATATTGTTGAACTGCCATGATCAAACGTGTATGCCATGAACGATACTTGAATGCATTATGCTAGGAACATACGTGTACTGCTGAATACGAACCTGATTGGTATGATACAACTATGATAGGACGCGAGTAGCCACAATATTACTTGATTGACTTTTCTGTGTATCTACCGAGCAAACCAAGGTGAGTTCACACCCTCTACAAAGCATGGGATTCCCAGGGGTCGGGAATTGGGGTTAAGGAACATGGGTTCCTCGTCCTCCTTGGGTAGGACAGCAAAGGTTCAGGAATGTAATTCCTCGTCCTTATGGACAGATAACTCGTACTAGACCAAAACTCTATCACGAAGTCCTTCCTTTTTATATCGACTTAATCGCCGGGCCAATGGCGAGCGGGTCATTAGTTAGATAGCGCTATTTAGGTCTGACAAACCTCACACCGTGCCGCAGAGGACGGGCGTGAACTAATGGATCTGGGGCACGTCAATGATGATAGACATTGACAGTTTCAGGGCACATAAACATGACTACAGTCAGCAGTCGATATGGTAACGAGTCTAGTGTATACATGGGGTAGCCCCCACGGCCGAAATGCCAGATAACTAACACGGGGTAGCCCCCACGGCTGGATAGCCAGAGTAACCGGGATTAAACAAGTCACGTTTTTAACTATGGGGTAACCCCCACGGCAGGATGCCAGCTAAAGGAAACTGTTTTCGAAACAACTTAAAACGAACACCCAACCGTGAACTCACTCAACTTGTTGTTGACTCGTTACTACATGCTTTGCAGGTCCTTAGGTTCTTAACTGGAGCTTGCATGGAGGAGGATCGTTGTGGGACATGGACGACTGTGTGCCATGTTAAACTTGAAACTATTAAACTTATGTTTTGGCTTTAAGACTTATGCTTCCGCTTGCAACTTAACTATGTTTTGTTTGAACACCAATTGTATTGGTTGGATTTTATAACTACTTATATGCTCGTTCAATATGATTGGTGGCTGGATCCTGGTCAGTCACGCCTCCAAGCGGCAGTACTCCGCAGGTGGATTTTGGGGGTGTGACATATTAGATCTATAGCGCGACAACGTACAGCTAGGTCAGCATGTATCTGGATGCAGCAGAAGCTGTCGTTGCCTAGCACCTCCAGGTCAGCATATATCTGGATGCAGCAGAGGAGGTACACGACATTTTTCAGAGAAGATTTCAGAATCAGATCAAAATTGTGTGTATCGGGACAACATACAGACATTCAAATAGAAATGAGCTAATTCCAAGTGACTTTCTTTCCTGGGGTCATGTACAATATTAGTTCTGAACAGAAGGACAGCCAAGATATCCCCGGATGATTCAACAATATAAAGACCCGAAACCTCAGATGTTGGCTATCTATCAACGCAAGATTTAAGACCATAAAATCATACGCCGTTGGTATGTTACCCACATGGTACATAGTTCGTTATGTTTATATCACTTAGTATCTTTTATCATTTGAGCGTCAAGCCTATCGACATATCGCAGTAGATCCTAGTCTTTTCAGCTATGGCACCTTACATGTGTTAGTCAAACCCTTTAACACGAACATTTATTTCACTTCCCATATCATGCAATCTTTCTTTTTGGCTTTTTCATTTTTCTCAATTTCTCCCCCTAAAACAATGCATATTTACAGCAAACTCTTTTTGTATTTTCTGAGTTTTCTCCTCCTAAACTCTATATCTATCTATATGTTCCTCTCCCCCCCTAAATTTGTGCATAAATCTTGTATTTTTGCGCAAATTTACCATTTACTAGAGAAAGGACAATTTATATACAAAGTAATGAACTAAAAAAATATTTCAATGATATCTATCCCTGATATCTTCCAGTTCCTTGGTCAAAATACATACTTTCTCCTGAGCTTCAAGAAAGTGGGTTGTTTTTACACTTACATCATCTTTGAGTTTGATGATGTCTTTTCGCTGAGCTTCAATCTTTTCTTTATAAAGTTTTTCGTTCTTTGATAAAGTAAAGTTTTTATTTTTTATATCTTGATAATCTTGAATTAGCTCAGCATTGTGTATTCTATAAGCTTCAACCCTTTCTCTACACTCAGGAGTGCAGAAAACAGAAAGTATCTCTTCACGAGTAATTTCTTGAGCCGCATGTTTGTGAAACACAAATGCCATAATTTCAGCGGATGGTTGATACTTTTGTTCTTTTCCTCAAAACACAAACCAAACGAGAACCCGTGCACTCGCTAACTCAAACACTCAGCAGTCGAATGAACCCGCTTTTTAAAACCGCACCTCAAAAACCTGTCAAATTTTATCACAAACCAAAACAAACCTTTTTTTTATATTTTTATTAAGTTATACTTATTATTATTATTATTAATATATTAATATATTATAATTAATGATTATGATTATGTAATGATTACAAAATGATAATTATTATTATAATAAAAACCTAAAAGACAAATATATAACGTCTGTCGTCTTCTTCGTTCAAACAACACATCGAACCCTACCAAATGTTCAGCCGTCAACTCTTTTCTAACAACACCATCGCCGGGGATGATGATGATCGATGACGATGAGATGATGAACGATGATGATGATGTTAACGGAGATAGTGAATGGTGATCAGAAGTATGGTGTAGACGATGATCGTGACTGCAGTGGTTGTTAATGGTTGTGATGTGTAGCAGAAAGTTGCAGGTGGAGACAAACGAAGAAGGTGATCGGAGATGCTAAGGGTGAACGGAGATGTTGAACGGAGAACACGTGATGACGATGGTGGTTACGGTGAAGAAGATAGTTGCAGGTGATCAGGTGTACGGTAAGGGATTGATGGCTGCGACTCGAAAACGTCGGACTCGAAACCTTTGCTGATGGCGACTCGAGAACAGAAAGTGATGACTCGAGATCTCGGTTGCGACTCGGAACCGAGGTTGCGACTCGAGACTTTGAAACCATGAAGAGTCGAGACCGTTTGAAAAATGTGAAGTCGAGACCGTGATTGCGACTCGAGACGGTGAAGCTTGCAACTCGAGACCGTGTGAGGATGATGAGTCGAGACTGTGATGATGATGATGATGATGAGTCGAGACTGGCGATGAGGATGAGTCGAGACGGCGATGAAGATGAGTCGAGACCAGTAATGATAATGGAGGTTGCGACTCGAGAACTCTGAGTTGGAAAGGTTGATGTGAGTCGAGACTGGAGAGGTGAGGAGTCGAGACCAGAATGTAGGACTCGAGACTTATGAAGGATGATTGCCAGGAAGACGAGTCGAGACCACGAAGAGAAGTTTTCAAATGATGTGTTTCCAAATTTTGAAACTCGAAATTCAAACTTTTGGAATTTTGAAATCCCTTTTGACCTTTTAAAAATAATGCAGTTCCGAAAATTTTGGAAACTTTTTCAAAACTTTTATATCTTATCAAAAATAGAATATATTTCCAAATCAATATAACAAAAACTTTAACCCTTTAACACCTTTTAATAAGATCGAAAGAGCAAAATATGATGATTATTTCAAACTAACCCGATGAACAATTTGAATACCGCGAAGAACACGATGAACGAAAAATCAAAATCTTGAAAATTTGATATCAAACCGAGCCTAGAAACAGGTTCTTTGGCTCTGATACCACTTGTAAGTCCTGTGAAATGGATCTTTCAATGATATCAAACAACCAATTGATTGTGCGGAATCCAATCAATTGGTGATTCAAGAATCAAAACGAAAACAAACAAGAACACCGAAATAACTTTTAACTCACACACGTTTCTATTACTTGAACAAGCAAAAACGTCTGGTATGAGTACACCACAATCGAATCGCCTCCACTCTAGCTCTAGAGAAATTGTGTAACAAGGAGGTTCCAAAGGTTCAAACGTAAAAACAAGTTAGAAACTTGTTTTTATACTAACTCAAGCCCACTTCCCTACATGGGCTCCCCTTGGGCCTGCTTGGCCCACATGGCCTATAGCTTGGCCCAAGTGACCTCTAAAGGTCCAAAACCTAATATAAACTAACCCGGTACAGCCCAGTTCATAACCATAACCCATTGTGTTAATTTGATGCGTTAGTCTCACACTTCAGGGCCTAACATTTTCTTCATCATCATCTGATGATAGTGTTCAAACTGAAATTGTTAAACGCACAGCTGAAAGTGTTTTGAATAGTGATTCAACTGAAGATGATGAATGTTTCTTGAACAAATACATTCTGAAACAAAAGTCCAAAAACAACTTAGGTGATGAACCGGGTCTTGTGATGTACAAGATGGCTGGATCTGATAAGTTGTATTCGGATTCTGAGTTTCCTCTGGAGAATGTAAATGTTTCAAAATTGACAAATGTGTTCAAGATGGTTGAAATCGATTTGTCTGAAGTAAAGAGTTTAAAACAAACAAAAAGGCAAATAAATTTTGAGAAAGATAAAGCTTACTACAAGAAACCTATAGTTCCACCACGTTTTTATAACAACAATCGAAACAATTGGTCGGGTGGATATCAGGATGGTAAGAGTTATCAGAAAAGGAGTTTTCAAAACAAAATATTTTCCGAAAAGAAGGTGTTTGTGAACGGTTCAAGTTCACTTTCTGATGAGGAAAATGAAATTTTTTCAAAATCAAATGAAGAATTTTTTGCGAAGAGGGCCTCACAACCTCAGTCTGAAGGCACAAGTCGGGTATTTGATACTCGTACATGTTTTAGATGCAACAAAGTTGGTCACATTGCAAGAAATTGCACAAACTTCAAGCCTAAGACTGAAGTTGTTGAGTATCGACAGAAGAAAGTTGATGCAAAAGGAAAAGCTCCAATGGTTGTTGAGAAAGTTTTGAAAAATGAGAAAACAAAAGTCAAAGTTGAACCTGTTAAGAATGTGGTAACTAAAAATGACAAATTTTACAAACGGGTTGCATCATCTTAACAAACATTGAAGCCAAAAGTTGTTGATAAACCAAACGTTTTAGTGTGGGAAAAACAATCATCTTCTACCACACCGGTAAAGATGAATGTTCCTTTGGATTATTATGAAAAGCCGGAGAAACGATCTTCTACTCCACCAGAGAAGAAGAATGTTCAAAAGAAAATCAACCAACCGGTTAACTTAAAATAGATGAGTTTTTCTTATACAAAAAGGTTGACGTTGGATCAGATGAAAGCTTGAAAATGAATGATAAAAATTTTCCGCCACTTTATACTGCTAAAACTCACATCAAAGTCAAGTTACCCGAGTCAAAAGAGGCTTGGGTGGCATCAAAATCTCACTAAAGATTTTGGACTTGCCGGAGCTTCCTAGTTGGTAATCGTGAAGCATGAATCGGCATCTTTATTGAATTGTTTGTGATATGTTCAGGAACTTCCGAGAGCTATTTCAAGATGGATTATGGATAGCGGAGCGTCTCGACATATGACAGGGAAGACTCCATTGTTGTATGATGTTAGAAATTTCAATGGAGGTTACGTGGGATTCGCTGGAAATCAAGGTGGTAGAATTTTCGGTGAAGGGACGTTATCCAATGGGTTTGTTACGTTTGAGAGAGTTAACTACATTGCTGAGCTGGAGAATAATCTGCTGAGTATCTCACAGATTTGTGACAGGATGTATACCACTCACTTCACTGATAAAGAATGTTTGATCTTGAAGCCAGGATTTGTTATCCCTGAAGAATGGATTATCATGCGGGCACCAAGAGTCAATGATCTGTACGTGCTGGACATGAGCGTAGCTACTACAACCACGGGTCAGGCTCATTGTTTTGTGTCTAGAGCAACGGAGAAAGAATCGAAGTTGTGGCATCGGAAGATGGGGCATATACATCTTAGAAAAATGAATCACTTGGTGCACAATGATTTGGTTCTTGGAGTTAATATCAAAGGTTTTCATCTGGAAGGGGAGTGCATTAGTTGCATCAAAGGTAAGCAGAAGAAAAATTCACATCCTAAAAAGCAAGTAAATTCAGTTTCCAGACTGTTAGAGAGACTACATATGGATTTGTTTGGTCCAGTGAATGTCAAAAGTATAACAAGCGATCTCTACTGTCTTGTGGTTACTGATGATTATTCCAGATTTTCATGGGTATCATTCTTAAAGTCGAAAGATGAAACGTTTGGTAGTTTGATGGCGTTGTTCAGAAAGATTGAAAATCTGTACCAAAGGCGTATCAGAAGAATCAGAAGTGATAATGGTACTGAATTCAAGAACAACAAGATGGAAGAATATTGTGATGAAAGAGGTATATTGCATGAGTTTAGTGCTCCGTATACTCCGCAGCAGAATGGAGTCGCAAAACGTAAAAACGGGACGCTAATCGAAACGGCCAGAACGATGCTTGCTGATTCAAAGCTACCGATAAATTTTTGGGCAGAAGCAGTTTCCGCCGCATGCTATACACTCAACCGGGTTCTGACTGTCAAGAAATTCAACAAAACATGCTTTGAGTTGATCAATAATCGTAAACCGAACCTGAAGTTTTTAGAACCGTTTGGGTCTCCTTGTACAGTTCTAGAGCCTTTTGGTAAATTTGGTCCAAAGAGTATCAAAGGAATATTTGTTGGTTATTCAAGTCCACAAAGACGTGTTTTTGTTCCAAGCATGAAGCAGATCATCGAAGCACATCATGTTGAGTGTCAGGGGTATACTATGCCGCCTCAAAATCCCGGTGACTCATGGCGTTTTAATTATGATAAATTGTGGGATTCGTTTGACATGGAAGAAGAAAAAGAAGAAGAAGTGGATTTCTTTGACGAGTTGGATATTCTGAGAGAGTATGAAGAATCGCAAGAAAGGTTTCCAGCTGAGTATTCAAGAAGACCTCGACAAACTTCAAATGATGATGAAGAAGGTCCAAGCAATGCTGGTGAACATGATGATGTCTAACAAAATGAAGTTGCTCAAGATAATCAGTCAGCACAGAATGATAATCAAGAATCTGAGAACATGCCAGTATTTGATCGTGGTGATTCAGATTCTGAGGGGGAGCATATTCATATTTCAAGTCAAACAAACCCAGTCAGTGAACAAGATGCAAATCAGAATGTTACTAATCTGGAAGGTGATGTAGATGTTCCAGGAGAAGTAATGCCACGAACTCTTTCATATCATCCAGAGGAATTGGTCATTGGAGAACTGCAGACTGGCGTTCGCACTCGTAGACAGATTGATAAAGGGCTTACATGTTTTTATACAACAGTTGCTTCTTTGCAAACTGAATTCTCATTGAGTTGTTTTATCTCGCATGTTGAACCAAGGACTTACAAAGAGGCACTTACTGAAGATTCTTGGGTCAATGCAATGCAGGAGGAACTGAGCCAATTTGAAAAGTTCGGAGTGTGGAAGTTAGTGGACTTGCCAGATGGTCAAAGGAAGATAAACACCAAGTGGGTGTTTAAGTGTAAGAGAGACGATAGAGGAGTTGTGGTTCGTAACAAAGCTCGACTCGTAGTCCAGGGTTTCAGTCAACAGGAGGGGATAGATTTTACCGAAGTGTATGCTCCTGTAGCAAGACTAGAAGCTATCAGAATCTTTCTAGCATTTGCATCATGGAAAAACTTCAAAGTATATCAGTTAGATGTAAAATCGGCGTTTCTTTACGGGAAGGTAAAAGAGGAGGTTTATGTCGGTCAGCCACCGGGCTTCACCGATCCACTTCACAAAGACAAGGTCTACTTGCTAGACAAAGCCCTGTATGGTTTACACCAGGCCCCGAGAGCTTGGTACGAGACATTGTCTCAACACCTACTAGCCAACAGTTTCATTCGTGGAAAAGTGGATGCCACTCTCTTCACCAAAGAGGTCAACGGTCATCTTCTGATTGTTCAAATTTATGTGGACGACATCATATTTGGGTCAACAAATGAGGATCTATGCAAAGATTTTGAACGAGTTATGAAGCAGAAATTCGAAATGTCATCGATGGGTGAGATGAAATTCTTTTTGGGTTTGCAGGTTGATCAACTACCTAAAGGAATTTTCATACATCAAACGAAGTACGTTCATGATATCTTGGAGAAATTCGGGATGTCAGGTTCTACTCCAGCAACCACCCCGTTAGCAACGAATCATGGGATAAACCCTGATCTCACCGGAGAGAAAGTAGATGAAACGATGTATCGTTCCATGATTGGATCGTTGATGTATTTGATAGCTTCAAGACCCGATATCATGTACCCAACCTGCCTCGCAGCAAGATTTCAATCTAACCCGAGAGCATCGCATATGGTGATTGTGAAAAGGATATTACGCTACCTGAAAGGAACTCCATCGTTGGGGTTGTGGTATCCAAGAGAAGGTGATTTCACGCTCGAAGGGTATTCCGATTCTGATTTCGGATGCTGCAAAGTTATTGCTAAATCAACAACAGCAGGGTGCTAGTTTTTTGGATCACGATTGATCACTTGGCAATGCAAAAAGCAAACCTCCATGGCTTTATCCACATGTGAAGCGAATTATGTATCTGCTAGCAGTTGCTGCTCACAGATCTTGTGGATTCAGCAACAGATGCGCGACTACGGTTTGCAATTTCTAAACACCCCTATCTTTGTTGATAATGAGGCAGCGATTAACATTACTAAAAATCCAGCACATCACGCTAAAACGAAACACATAGAGATTCGTCATCACTTCATTAGAGATTGTTTTGAGAAGAAGTTGATACGAATTGAGAAAATTCACACTGATGATCAAAAAGCTGAGTTACATACCAAAGCATTTGATAAAACACGTTTTCAGTATTTGCTAAAACTGAATGGTATGAAGCTTTTATCGGTATTGGAGGAGATCATTGGCGTTGATGAAGGAGACATTATGGATGATGTTGAGAAGTAATCTGCAATGGTTTGTTGATTTTTTACCTGTTTTGGTATTTAGGGGGAGTATAGGGTAATTTTTCAGAAAATACAAAAACAATAAAAAATGACAAAAATACAAAAACATGAGATATTTTAAAAATCCAAAAACAATAGAAAACCTGAAAAAGAGCTTGTGTAAAAAGGGAAAATGATAGTACATCGGCTTGACAGTCACGGTATGCTAAAGAAATGGAATGTTTAAATGCATTAAACAGTCTCGCTGATGATATGCCGATAGGTTTTTACAAATTTAGTAGGTTTGTTCGGGATATAAACTTAAATCTTTACTTACTTATTTCGTGGGGAACACTACTTGGATATATAGGTAACCCCTGAAATCTCGTTTGAAAGATTTCTTTTTCTGATATACTAGGTTTTTATACTCAGTGATATCTGGGGTATTATTCCGGGACTTCTGCTGAATGGAAGTTCTGACCTAGTCCTAGAATAATACTTTCTGCAATGCTTGAAACATAGCATCACCCTCAGCATATATGATAAGACAATAAAATTGCTTAGCAATGCTGTTGTATAAGAGATCCTCTAAAGTGGACACACCCAAGTTGAGTCATGATCTCTCTGCTGAACGGTAGTTCTGACCTGAGCTCTCATGATTCTTCATAAATTATTAACCCCTTACAGATATCATTTGTGTTATAATTACCTGTAAGACTGAATATCAGGATCTGGATACGGGAGTATATTCAAGAGGTGGGACACAAGTATAAGTTTAAGTCTCTAAAACACTAAATTCCGTATCCTGAATAGATTGAAATTTGTGTGAAAATTTAAGTGGATCAGTATATCGACAATCTAAGCGAATTGTTTAATTCTGAGTATGTAATTGAATCTTAACGGTACTTGTGACTTGTTGAATAGCTGATATGATTCCCTAACACGCTCATCAAAAATTTGTTTGTAAATAGTTTACTTTTATTGTATTTTAGTTCTGTATTTCATTCCTAGTTTAGAAGGTTTATTAAAAATCCAAAAAGATTTTTCATTTCTACTTTATTTTTGACAAACCAAAGTGGAGAGTTGATCTTCGGATTCGAAAGATTGAAAGCAGATGCAGGAGATTTTTGGACTGGAGGATGAGTCGTGAGCTAATCTTGATAAGTTTGAGAAGTTGAACAGTTAAAGCAAGTTCATTAATTTGAAACTTGTAATTTTCAGAAAATCAAATTGAACAAAATGTCAGTGTGAATTGTCTCTGATCAACCAAGGTCATTAAATTGGACTTGGTAGATTAATTGAGTAATCAGGGTCATTAACTTGGGCCTGAATACTTAAGTAGATTTCTAATACTGAAGATTAAATGGTAAGTTTTGATTTGAAATTGTTATTGTCATATATCTTATTTTTGGGTAGAGATTTTACAGGAATCCCCATGGCAATGATAATGAAAAAGTTTGAACCAGAATCAGAGCCCTAGTTGTCCGAGAGGGGGAGTCTGTGAAAGGGGAGTTAGGATTCTGGATCAACAATCAAAGGGGAGATTGAAGATGGAGCTAGACTGAGTTTCTGAAATTGTGTGAAGAAAGAGTTTTTGCAATGAGAAGACAGAGTTGGAGAAAGATCAAGACTGAAGACTCAATGCCGAAGACTTCGTCAACATCCAAGGGGGAGTCTGTTGGTGCACTGAATGTCTGATGACTACGTCTTTAGTGAGTCTTAGGTCTAGATAGGTTAGATTGGAGCTCGGAAATGAAAAAGTGTATACTAGAGTGTAATTCCTCCCCCAAATGACACTAGTGTAATTTGGAGCGAAATCAGGTTTTTGTGTATCATGTAATTCCGCTCCAAATAGGTTGTCAAGTTAATTCCGCTCCAAATTATAGTAGGTGATTCCGCTTCTGAGTGTACTTGTTAATTCTGCTCGTAATGCATGTGATTTGGAGCGGAATCAGGCTGCCTATATATATAGGTTGGCTGATCTCATTTGAAAAGAGTTGGAGCGGAATCTGGTCTTGTGTACGGTGTCGAACCTCTGTCAAAATTACATCAGAAACACATGTAAAGGCTTGTAATCAGTAATAGAAAGAAGTTAAAAGGATCCGAGTTGTTTGTGACTTCGTTTACGTTGATTCCGCCTTCGTGTTTGAAGATGAACTACCTTATACTGACTGTTTAGGGTCTCAACACGGTCCAACAGGAACTCGTAGTGTCCATAACGAGTTCTGAACGCAGTCTTCAGTATACTTTCCTCTTGAATCCGCAACTGATGATAACCCGATCGAATATCGATCTTGGAGTAGTAGCTTGATCCTTGCAGTTGGTCGAATAAATCATCAATCCTCGGTAGTGGATACTGATTCTTGATGGTTAGCTTGTTTAGCTCTTGGTAGTCGATGCACATTCGAAAGCTACCATCCTTCTTCTTAGCGAACAACACTGGAGCTCCCCAAGGCGAGAAGTTCGGCCTTATAAATCCCTTGTCCAATAACTCCTGAAGCTGCGTAGATAGCTCTTGCAACTCAGATGGCGCAAGTCAATAGGGCGCCTTGGCCACAGGCGCGGCGCCTGGAACCAAGTCAATGTGGAACTCGACTTGTCGTTGCGGAGGTTATCCTGGCAAGTCTTCGGGGAAGACCTCAGGATATTCCCTTACCACAGGGGTATCTTCAAGCTTCGGCTCTTCAGCTTCCTTATCCACAACATGAGCTAAGAAGGCAACACATCCTTTATGGTAGAAACTTCTACGCTTTCATACAATTGATGATTCGCAAGGGCATTGTGACAACCCTCAAAATTCCATGTATCCGTACAATTTATTAATGATAATTAAAGTGCTTGATGACTGTGCTGAATCACTTAACTGCTTTCTGATTTCTATGTTATACTTACATGTTCTTGTTAACATCCTAGTAGTGTTCAGAAAAGTTACTAAATAGTCCGGTATGTGTTGCCAGTGTTGGAAAATAAAAATGTCACTAAAAATATTATAAAAGACACCTTAAAGATTAATTAAGCACTTTAACGGAACAACACCCAACCGAACAACCGGACATTACCCGGAACATAAAAATATTGTCAAACACATTGTTTTTATTTTTCTAAGCTAGTTAGGGTCCCCGAACACCCTAACACACTATATATTATATAACACGTCATAACACACTAACTTAACATTTGAAATCTAACTAGATTAGTAACTATACCATTGAAACCCAACCCTATACCCCCCCCCCTTGGGACGGTCACCAAGGGTGACCCACCCATTGCTTTTTCTTGATTATTATATTAGATCATGTTGGTGGATAATAAAACATGTTATACAATGGTTAATAAGGATTAAGGGGATTATAAGTAAACCTTTAGGTCCATCATTTTCATCATTCAACATCAACATCAAACAACACTTGCTCTTTCCTCTCCTTGTGTGTTCGGCCGAGAACCACCACACCCACCATCACCATCATTCAAGCTTCATCTTCCAATCTAAGGACATCCAAAGGTGCTAGGGATCATACAAGCAAGCTTGGTGTGTTCGGAAACTCAAGGACGTCTTTCATCTTCTTTTAACCACCACTTTTCTTCCCTAGAACTCCCCTTGCCTTGTGCTAGTGGTAAGTGTCTTAGATCTTCATTCTCTTCATGATTTTGATGGTTAATAGTTAAAAGAATGATGAAAAGATAAGAACTCTAAAGAACCATAAACAAAGTCTTGACATAAACTAACTTTGAGATGAAGTAGTGTTAAAATAATGATGAAGTCATGTTATTCTTATGTTGTTACGCTTGTTGTTTATTGTTGGCTAGGAAAAATGATATGGATCATCATATGGTCTTGCTAGATCATGATTAAAAAGATGATCTAGCAAGATGAGAAAGTTAGAAATGTGTAGGATGATGGAATCATCCACACATAAACTATGAACTTGAATAAATAAATGTTTCTTGTAAAAATAAAGATCAAAGTAGGTTATAATCTTGTAGATCTAAAGATCCATGAGTGGTTCTTCGAAAGAACCAAGTGAAAAGTATGAGTTTCATTAAAACTTGGATCTTACATAAACTAATCATATTTTTGGTGGATAAACAAGTGTAGAAACACTTGTGTAATAAGAAAAGTTCATAAAGAAATATTTTCAGAAATATGATCGGAAGTTGTAAACGCATAAATTCTTTAAAAATAAAGTTTTTAAAGAACTAATCACATTTTAAGAAATAACAAGACTTACTAAGAATGCTAGTAAGTTACTACATATTTTTACAAACATTCAAGTTCATGAGTTTATAGTTTATGCTTGTTTTTGGCAAGTTCGGTAAGTAGAGGTTGTATATTGTTGAATGAGAATTGTTTGAATGAATTTTTGAAAAGAAAATGATATGCTAGTAAGCATGGACACCTCCATTTACAAAGGAAACTCTGGCGAAATTTTCTAAAAATTCCAACACTTCGAAAATAATTTTCTAAACAAGCGTTACAAGTATATTTTATAACTTGTGTTTCGAATATAAACTTCGCCATAATTTTTGGTAACAAAATACAAAGCGTCGGAGGTTGGTTTTTGTAAATAAAATGTGTAAATATATATTTAGAATATACATTTTATACTAGAACACTTGTGTGGATACTTGTTTATTTTGTGAGATAGTTATATTATTTTTGGGAAAAATAATGTAACTTAACAATGTAACTTAACATTCGAATTGTGTGGTATGTGATAGAAGTAATGAGTAGATAAACCGTACGTAGGATACGTGTTACGCATGAGAAACTGATTGTTATCCGTACCTTATTAGGACGTGCTTGACTTCCTGATTATTTGAGTAACTAATCTAACCGAGCAAACCGAGGTGAGTTCACACTTTTCTACAAAGCATGGTAATTCCCGGTGGTAATGGGAATGGGTTCAGGAATAAGGATTCCTCGTCCTTTGGGACGTGTTCAGGAATGTAAATTCCTCGTCCTGTTGGGACGGATTAGACTTACTAGACTAGAACTCTATCAGCGAAGTCCCTCCCATTGTATCGACTTAATCGCCGAGGCTATGGCGAGCGGGTCATTAGTTAATAGCGCTATTAGGTTTAACAAACCTCACACCGTGCCAGTCGGACGGGCGTGTTCTAATGGACTATGGCACGTCGGTGATGATAGACACCGACGCTAGGGCACAATTAATTTTCTTTAGTAGTGGATATGATAAACGAGTCTGGTAGTCTAAATAATGGGGTAACCCCCATGGCCGGAGTGTCGGGCTGGATAGCCAGGGAAGGTGGATATGGGATGGTTAACTAATAAATGTTTTTGAACTATGGGGTAACCCCCACGGCTGGATAGTTGGTTAAGGTTAAACTACCTTTTTGGAAACAACCCTAAAATGGACAACCAATCGTGAACTCACTTAACTTTGTTGTTGACTCGTTGTTACATGCTTTGCAGGTCGCTAGATGCTATGGGGCTTGCACAAGGAGGTGGTCGTTGTGGGATGCGAACTGATATGTCCCGCACTTAATAAATAAACCTTATGAACTTATGAAACTTGTGTTTTGGGTCTTTAAACTTATGAACTTCGAACTTATGTTTTGGTTTAACGTCTTATGCTTCCGCTGTTTAAATTAAACTTTGTTAACTTCCTTTTGGTCACCAATTGTATTGTGGTTGGTTATATTTACTTAAACACGTTGTTCAATATGATTGGTGGCTCGATCCTGGTCATGTCACGCCTCTAAGCGGTGATACTCCGCATGGTGGATTTTAGGGGTGTGACAGATTGGTATCAGAGCCATTGGTTATAGTGAACTTGGTTTTAAAAAGGGAAAGGCTTTTTGATAAAACCAGACTATAACCTGTACAGTGCTCAACGATCCACAACGACGCTTCGCTCCACGTGCAAGACTCAACACAATAGGTGGTATGATTTATGTTATATTGTCGGTTAGATAGTTCATACTGTGCATTAGTTAACGTGATAATTGCTATTTGAACCTTGTGTGCTTACTCTCTACCGTCGTCCCACACTTACGCACTTTCGCGACCCTTTTCTCACTTTCGTTGCTTCGTTGTGAAGATCATGAACGGACGCGGAGGACGTATCAACCTAACTCAAGCCCAGCTGGCGGCTTTGATCAACAACGAGTTGCTGAGGCACTCGCAGCTGTCCCTGCAGGAGGTATAACCTGCCATATCAACCCATCTTAGGACGTTTAGATCCTACCTTCGCAAACCAACCCTCGCGCTTAACCTTGTCTTTTATTCCCGCACCACAGGTCAACATGCTCAGCCTCCTGTGTGCACGTTCAAAACATTCATGGATTGCCGACCTAGTACTTTCAGCCGCACAGAAGGAGCTGTAGGTCTTCTTCACTGGTTCGAAAAGCTCGAGTCTGTTTTCGAGATGTGTGAATGCCCTGAAGATCGTAGGGTGAAATTTGCTACTGGAACGCTGGAAGGTGCTGCGTTAACCTGGTAGAAAGCAAAGGTTCAACTGCTTGGGTTGGCGGTTGCTAATGCCACCCCATGGAATGACTTCAAGGAACTGATCAAGGAAGAGTATTGCAGTCGTGACGACATCCACAAGCTGGTGGTGGAATTTTTCAATTTGAAGATGACGGGGTCTGAGATCGAGGCATACACGAAGAGGTCAAACGAGCTGGCCATCTTGTGTCCTACAATGGTGGACCCTCCCATCAAACGCATTGAGTTGTACCTCAAGGGTCTTGTACCAGAGATTCAGAGTCACGTAACCTCAGCTAATCTTGGCACCATTCAGCAAATCATCAAGTTGGCTTATCGCCTCACCTATCAGGCAGTTGAGCAGAACAGGCTGCCCAAGCATATTAGCGCTGCTACTACTGATACTCCTGGCGACAACAAGCGAAAATGGGATGGAAATTCGAGCAAAGGCTCTACCTACGTTCAGTCTCAGTCTCAGCAACGAAGGACTGAGGACCATAAGAGCCCCAGTCAGCAGCCTTCTGGAAATATAGGGCAGGGTGGATACAAGGGGAATCACCCCAAATGTAATCACTGTAACTTACACCACAGCGGGCCATGTGGTAAAGGCAACTGTCATCGATGCAACAAGCCAAGTCACATTGCAAGAGATTGCAGGAGACAGCGTCCGACGAATCAGAACCGGCAGCAACAGGAAGCCCCCCCAAATCAACGCCAGCAGCAGCAACAACAAGGTAACAACAAAGGGTGCTTTCAATGTGGTGCTGAGGGCCATTTCAAGAAAGACTGCCCCCAGCTAAATCAGAACCAGAACAACAACAATCAGGGGAATGGAAACGGCAATGGGGGAAATAACTATGGTAATGGGGCAAGGGGTCGTATGTTCGTGATTGGTCAGGGTGATGCAAGGAACGATCCCAACGTTGTCATGGGTAAGTTTCTTCTGGACGACTTCTTTGTTACTGTTTTATTTGATTCGGGTGCCGATATTAGTTATGTGTCCTTAAAAGCTAGCTAAATGCTTAAGCGCACTCCAACACTTTTGAACACCAAACACACGGTAGAACTAGTGAACGGTAAAAGTCTTGAAGCCACACACATAGTTAAAGGTTGTAACCTCGTCTTAGCTGGTCAGAGTTTCTCTATTGATCTTATTCCTATCACACTTGGTAGTCTCGACGTCGTTATTGGGATGGATTGGCTATCTCATCATCAAGCGGAGATTGTTTGCCAGGAGAAAATCATCCGCATTCCTCGTTCTGGTGAAGAACCTCTCATGATTCATGGCGACAAGAGTGGTGCTGTCGTAGGCATTATCTCTTTCCTTAAGGCCCAGAAGTGTTTGCGAAAGGGCCACACTGCCATTCTAGCACTCGTTACTGACACATCAGTGGAAGAGAAGAGAATTGAAGACATTCCTATTGTACGTGACTTTCCCGAGGTATTTCCTGAGGAATTTCCTGGTGTTCCGCCTCATCGTCAGGTCGAATTTCAAATCGAGCTACCTCCTGGAGCGGCGCCCATAGCTCGAGCACCTTATCGTCTAGCTCCATCGGAACTTGAAGAACTGTCCACGCAACTGCAAGAACTCTTGGAAAAGGGTTTCATACGTCCTAGCTCTTCGCCCTGGGGAGCTCCAGTCTTGTTTGTGAAGAAGAAAGACGGTACTTTCAAAATGTGTATTGACTATCGCGAACTTAAAAAGGTGACCGTGAAGAATCGTTATCCTCTTCCATGTATTGACGACTTGTTCGACCAGTTGCAAGGGTCGAGCTATTACTCTAAGATTGATTTGAGATCGGGATACCATCAGCTGAGAGTCCGAGAGGAGGACATCTTCAAAACAACATTCATAACTCGTTACGGCCATTACGAGTTTCTGGTTATGCCTTTCGGATTGACGAATGCACCTGCGTTCTTCATGGATCTCATGAACAGGGTGTGCAAGCCTTACCTGGATAAGAGTCAGGAGGAACACGAGCAACACCTGAAGCTTATTCTGGAACTTCTTCGAAAAGAGTAGTTGTATGCCAAGTTTTCGAAATGTGACTTCTGGCTTCGCGAAATCCACTTTCTAGGCCATGTGGTAAACAAGGATGGGATTCATGTTGATCCATCCAAGGTCGACTCGATCAAGAACTGGCCTGCACCCCGTACACCAACAGAAATCCGCCAATTCTTGGGTTTGGCAGGATATTACAGAAGGTTTATCAAGGATTTCTCAAGGATTGCGCAACCTCTCACTTCACTGACTCAGAAGGGTGTCACCTATCGTTGGGGTGATGCACAGGAATCCGCTTTTCAGCACTTAAAGGATAGACTTTGTAGTGCGCCGATCCTCTCATTGCCGGAGGGCACAGATGATTTTGTGGTTTATTGCGACGCTTCCATCCAAGGACTTGGTTGCGTGTTGATGCAACGTGACAAGGTCATTGCCTACGCATCACGCTAACTTAAAGTTCACGAGAGGAATTACACTACTCACGATCTGGAGCTGGGAGCAGTTGTCTTCGCACTTAAGATATGGAAACATTACCTGTACGGTACCAAGTGCACCATTTACACCGATCACAGGAGTCTCGAGCATATCTTCAAGCAAAAGGAGTTGAACATGCGACAACTTCGATGGGTTGAACTCTTGAATGATTACGAATGTGCAATCAAGTATCATCCGGGTAAAACCAATGTTGTGGCTGACGCCCTCAGTCGAAAGGATACTATACCTAAGCGTGTACGTGCGTTACAGCTTACCATTCACTCTAACCTTCCCGCTCAGATTCGCGATGCTCAGGTTGAAGCATTGAAAGCAGAAAACATCAAGGCTGAGTCCTTACGAGGATCGAGGCAACGGCTAGAACAAAAGGAAGACGGCGCCTACTATGTAACAGGGCGCATCTGGGTTCCACTTTATGGCAACTTACGCGAGCTTGTGATGGATGAAGCACATAAGTCTCGTTACTCGGTACATCCTGGTTCGGATAAGATGTACCACGATCTCAAGGCTACATACTGGTGGCCTAGCATGAAAGCCCACATAGCAACCTACGTCAGCAAATGCTTAACTTGTGCCAGGGTCAAGGTCGAGTACCATAAACCATCAGGCCTACTTCAACAACCAGAGATCCCGAAATGGAAGTGGGAGCAAATTTCCATGGATTTCGTTACTGGCCTGCCTAGATCTCAATGCAGAAATGATACCATTTGGGTGATCTTGGATCGACTGACCAAGTCTGCACATTTTCTGGCTATCAAGGAAACGGATAAGTTTTCTACTCTAGCAGACATTTACTTAAGGCATGGAGTGCCAACCTCCATCATTTCTGATCATGACGCGTGTTTTACTTCGGAACTGTGGCAAGCCATGCACAAGTCCTTTGGCTCTCGATTAGACATGAGCACAGCTTATCACCCACAGACGGATGGGCAATCTGAATGCACCATCCAAACCATTGAAGACATGCTTAGGGCATGTGTAATCGACTTCGGTAATGGCTGGGAAAAACACCTCCTGTTAGTGGAGTTTTTGTATAACAACAGTTACCACACCAGCATCCAGGCCGCTCCGTTCGATGCATTGTACGGACGGAAGTGCCGATCACCTCTTTGTTGGGCAGAAGTTGGCGACAGTCAAATCACTGGCCCAGAACTTGTAGTAGACACAACCGAGAGGATTCCTCAGATACGACAGCGAATGGCGTCAGCTCGTGACCGTCAGAAAAGCTATGCTGATAAGCACAGGAAACCACTCGAGTTCCAGGTTGGGGATCGAGTGCTACTCAAAGTCTCACCTTGGAAAGGTGTAGTTCGTTTTGGCAAACGAGGCAAGCTTAATCCGCGTTATGTCGGACCGTTCGGAATCATTGAGAAAATTGACAAAGTCGCTTACAGGTAGAACCTACCTGAGGAACTCAGCGGAGTTCACAATGTATTCCACGTGTCAAATCTGAAAAAGTGTCTGTCAGATGAGACCCTCATAGTTCCCTTAAAGGAGCTCACTATCGACGACCAGCTGCGATTCGTCGAGGAACCAGTAGAGATTACTGATCGAGATGTTAAGATTCTCAAGCGTACCAGGATACCTCTTGTTCGAGTTCATTGGGATTCCCGTCGTGGCCCAGAGTATACCTGGGAGCTAGAAGACCAAATGAAACTCAAGTATCCCCAGTTATTTAAGAAAAGTGCAATCACTACTGAGGCTGAAGCTACGGCAGAATTTCGGGACGAAATTCCAAATCAACGGGGGGATGATGTGACACCCCAGGAAAACCATGAAACCAACACAACTTAACTAGCTTCCTCAGTAACCACGTGCTAAATTTCGGGACGAAATTTTCTTAACAGGGGGAGAATGTGACAACCCTCAAAATTCCATGTATCCGTATAATTTATTAATGATAATTAAAGTGCTTGATGATTGTGCTTAATCACTTAACTTCTTTATGATTTCTGTGTTATACTTACATGTGCTTGTTAACATACTAGTAGTGTGCAGAAAAGTTACTAAATAGTCCGGTATGTGTTCCCAATGTTGAAAAATAAAAATGTCACTAAAAATATTATAAAAGACACCTTACAGATTAATTAAGCACTTTAACGGAACAACACCCAACCGAACAACCGGACATTACCCGGAACATAAAAATATTGTCAAACATAATGTTTTTATTTTTCTAAGCTAGTTAGGGTCCCCGAACACCCTAACACACTATATATTATATAACACATCATAACACACTAACTTAACATTTGAAATCAAACTAGATTAGTAACTATACCATTGAAACCCAACCCTATACCCCCCCCCTTGGGACGGTCACCATGGGTGACCCACCCATTGATTTTCTTGATTATTATATTAGATCATGTTGGTGGATAATAAAACATGTTATACAATGGTTAATAAGGATTAAGGGGATTATAAGTAAACCTTTAGGTCCATCATTTTCATCATTCACCATCAACATCAAACAACACTTGCTCTCTCCTCTCCTTGTGTGTTCGGCCGAGAACCACCACACCCACCATCACCATCATTCAAGCTTCATCTTCCAATCTAAGGACATCCAAAGGTGCTAGGGATCATACAAGCAAGCTTGGTGTGTTTGGAAGCTCAAGGACCTCTTTCATCTTCTTTTAACCACAACTTTTCTTCACTAGAACTCCCCTATCCTTGTGCTAGTGGTAAGTGTCTTAGATCTTCATTCTCTTCATGATTTTGATGGTTAATAGTTAAAAGAATGATGAAAAGATAAGAACTCTAAAGAACCATAAACAAAGTCTTGACATAAACTAACTTTGAGATGAAGTAGTGTTAAAATAATGATGAAGTCATGTTATTCTTATGTTGTTATGCTTGTTGTTTATTGTTGGCTAGTAAAAATGATATGGATCATCATATGGTCTTGCTAGATCATGATTAAAAACATGATCTAGCAAGATGAGAAAGTTAGAAATGTGTAGGATGATGGAATCATCCACACATAAACTATGAACTTGAATAAATAAATGTTTCTTGTAAAAATAAAGATCAAAGTAGGTTATAATCTTGTAGATCTAAAGATCCATGAGTGGTTCTTCGAAAGAACCAAGTGAAAAGTATGAGTTTCATTAAAACTTGGATCTTACATAAACTAATCATATTTTTGGTGGATAAACAAGTGTAGAAACACTTGTGTAATAAGAAAAGTTCACAAAGAAATATTTTCAGAAATATGATTAGAAGTTGTAAACGCATAAATTCTTTAAAAATAAAGTTTTTAAAGAACTAATCACATTTAAAGAAAGAACAAGACTTACTAAGAATGCTAGTAAGTTACTACGTATTTTTACAAACATTCAAGTTCATGAGTTTATAGTTTATGCTTGTTTTTGGCAAGTTCGGTAAGTAGAGGTTGTATATTGTTGAATGAGAATTGTTTGAATGAATTTTTGAAAAGAAAATGATATGCTAGTAAGCATGGACACCTCCATTTACAAAGGAAACTCTGGCGAAATTTTCTAAAAAATCCAACACTTCGAAAATAATTTTCTAAACAAGCGTTACAAGTATATTTTATAACTTGTGTTTCGAATATAAACTTCGCCATAATTTTTGGTAACAAAATACAAAGCGTCGGAGGTTGGTTTTTGTAAATAAAATGTGTAAATATATATTTAGAATATACATTTTATACTAGAACACTTGTGTGGATACTTGTTTATTTTGTGAGATAGTTATATTATTTTTGGGAAAAATAATGTAACTTAACAATGTAACTTAACATTCGAATTGTGTGGTATGTGATAGAAGTAATGAGTAGATAAACCGTACGTAGGATACGTGTTACGCATGAGAAACTGATTGTTATCCGTACCTTATTAGGACGTGCTTGACTTCCTGATTATTTGAGTAACTAATCTAACCGAGCAAACCGAGGTGAGTTCACACTTTTCTACAAAGCATGGTAATTCCCGGTGGTAATGGGAATGGGTTCAGGAATAAGGATTCCTCGTCCTTTGGGACGTGTTCAGGAATGTAAATTCCTCGTCCTGTTGGGACGGATTAGACTCACTAGACTAGAACTCCATCAGCGAAGTCCCTCCCTTTGTATCGAATTAATCGTCGAGGCTATGGCGAGTGGGTCATTAGTTAATAGCGCTATTAGGTTTAACAAACCTCACACCATG